>CP136060.1:70257894-71507894 GCA_032464435.1 Aegilops umbellulata | reverse complement strand
CTACAAGACATATTGTAAATATTTTAGACTAAGTTCAGGATAATAAAGTTCATCTAATCAAATTATTTAATGAACTCCCACTTAGATAGACATCCCTCTTCTAGTCATCTAAGTATTACATGATCCGAGTCAACTAGGCCGTGTCCGATCATCACGTGAGACGGACTAGTCAACATCGGTGAACATCTTCATGTTGATCATATCTTCTATACGACTCATGCTCGACCTTTCGGTCTTCTGTGTTCCGAGGCCATGTCTGTACATGCTAGTCTCGTCAAGTCAACCTAAGTGTTTGCATGTGTAAATCTGTCTTACACCCGTTGTATGTGAATGTTAGAATCTATCACACCCGATGATCACGTGGTGCTTCGAAACACCGAACTGTCGCAACGGTGCACAGTTAGGGGGAACACTTCTTGAAATTATTATGAGGGATCATCTTATTTACTACCGTCGTTCTAAGTAAACAAGATGCAAAACATGATAAACATCACATGCAATCAAATAATAAACGTGACATGATATGGCCAATATCAAATAGCTCCTTTGATCTCCATCTTGGGGCTCCATGATCATCTTGTCACCGGCTTGACACCATGATCTCCATCATCGTGTCTCCATGAAGTTGCTCGCCAACTATTACTTCTACTACGATGGCTAACGCGTTTAGCAATAAAGTAAATTAATTTACATGGCGTTTCTCAATGACACGCAGGTCATACAAAAATAAAGACAACTCCTATGGCTCATGCCGGTTGTCATACTCATCGACATGCAAGTCGTGATTCCTATTACAATAGCATGAACATCTCATACATCACATATAGATCATTCATCATTCATCACAACTTTGGCCATATCATATCACAAAGCACTTGCTGCAAAAACAAGTTAGACGTCCTCTAATTGTTGTTGCAGGTTTTACGTGGCTGAATTAGGGTTCTAGCAAGAACGTTTTCTTACCTACGTGAAAGCCACAACGTGATTTGTCAACTTCTATTTACCCTTCATAAGGACCCTTTTCATCGAATCCGCTCCAACTAAAGTGGGAGAGACAGACACCCGCCAGCCACCTTATGCAACTAGTGCATGTTAGTCGGTGGAACCGGTCTCACGTAAGAGTACGTGTAAGGTTGGTCCGGGCCGCTTCATCCCACAATACCGTTGAAGCAAGATAAGACTAGTAGTGGCAAGAAAGTTGACAACATCTACGCCCACAACAAATTGTGTTCTACTCGTGCAATAGAGAACTACGCATAAACCTGGCTCATGATGCCACTGTTGGGGAACGTTGCAGAAAATTAAAATTTTTCCTACGGTTTCACCAAGATCCATCTATGAGTTCATCTAGCAACGAGTCATGGGAGAGAGATTGCATCACATACCACTTTGTAGATCGCGAGCGGAAGCGTTCAACGAACGGGGATGAGGTAGTCGTACACGACGTGATCCAAATCACCGGAGATCCTAGCACCGAAAGGACGGCACCTCCGCGTTCAACACACGTACGGTCAGTGTAACGTCTCCTTCTTCTTGATCCAGAAAGGAAAAGGAGAGGTTGAGGAAGATGTCTCTAGCAGCAGCACGACGGCGTGGTGATGGTGGAGTTGCAGTACTCCGACAGGGCTTCGCCGAGCTCTACGGAGGAGGAGGAGATGTTGGAGAGGGAGAGGGAGGCGCCAGGAGCCAGGGTGCGCTGCCCCCTCCCCTCCCCCCTTTATATAGCCCCCTAGGGGGGGCGCCGGCCCTAGGAGATGCAATCTCCTAGGGGGGCGGCGGCCAAGGGTGGGGCTTGCCCCCCAAGCAAGGGGGCGCCCCCCCTTTTAGGGTTCCCCCCCTTTAGGTGCATGGGCCTCTAGGGGCTGGTTCCCCTTGGCCCATGCAGGCCAAGGTGCACCCCCTAGAGCCCATGTGGCCCCCCGAGGCAGGTGGCCCCACCCGGTGGACCCCCCGGGACCCTTCGGTGGTCCCGGTACAATACCGATAACCCCGAAACTTGTCCCGATGGCCAAAACAACACTTTCTATATATAATTCTTTACCTCCGGACCATTCCGAAACTCCTCGTGACGTCCGGGATCTCATCCGGGACTCCGAACAACATTCGGGTTACTGCATACACATATCTTCACAACCCTAGCGTCACCGAACCTTAAGTGTGTAGACCCTACGGGTTCGGGAGACATGCAGACATGACCGAGACGGCTCTCGGGCAATAACCAACAGCGGGATCTGGATACCCATGTTGGCTCCCACATGCTCCACGATGATCTCATCGGATGAACCACGATGTCGAGGATTCAATTAATCCCGTATACGATTCCCTTTGTCAATCGGTATTTTACTTGCCCGAGATTCGATCGTCGGTATCCCAATACCTCGTTCAATCTCGTTACCGGCAAGTCAATTTACTCGTACCGTAATGCATGATCCCGTGATCAAACACTTTGATCACATTGAGCTCATTATGATGACGCATTCCCGAGAGGGCCCGGTGATACCTCTCCGTCAAGCGGAGTGACAAATCCTAGTCTCGATCCGTGTCAACCCAACAGACACTTTTGGAGATACCCGTAGTATACCTTTATAGTCACCCAGTTACGTTGTGACGTTTGGCACACCCAAAGCACTCCTACGGTGTCCGGGAGTTACACGATCTCATGGTCTAAGGAAAGGATACTTGACATTGGAAAACTCTAGCAAACGAACTATGCGATCTTTATGCTATGTTTAGGATTGGGTCTTGTCCATCACATCATTCTCCTAATGATGTGATCTCGTTATCATTGACATCCAATGCCCATAGTCAGGAAACCATGACTATCTATTGATCAACGAGCTAGTCAACTAGAGGCTTACTAGGGACACGTTGTTGTCTGTTATTCACACATGTATTACGATTTCCGGATAACACAATTATAGCACGAATAAAGACAATTATCATGAATAAGGAAATATAATAATAATGCTTTTATTATTGCCTCTAGGGCATATTTCCACGAGGAGCTCTGCACCTCTCAGGAGCTGTTCAACCTGGCAACCAAGTGCACTAGAGCTGAGGAAGGGCGTCTCTCTCCTCGAGCTTCCAGCTGCAGGAGCGGAAGAAAAGAAGACCAAGGCCAGGGACGTGAAGCGCAAGGAGGCAGTGGTGCTCGCAGCGGAGCCCGACACCAAGCGAGGCAGAGATTTGCCTGAGTTTTCCAAGAGCGGCCGACCTTTCTGCACCTTCCACAACCTGAACACTCACAACACCAGCGACTGCCAAGAGCTCAGGGCCATACGAGAAGGATGCTATGGTCGACGCCCCGAGCGCAACGACCGGGGCTACGGCCGCGGAGGAGGACGTGGAGGCGGACGCTGGGACGACCGTTGCCCGCGCCAGGAGTGGGGCGAACGGCCTCGCAAGGACCGCTGGCGGGACCAACCTCGCGAGGGCTCCTAGAGGGACCCGCCTAGTGAGGATCGCCCCCATGGCAACGCCGGTCTTCCCCCGCTGTCGCCACCAAGAAGGAACGACGACCACCACCAGGACGAGGGGGCTGGGGGCTTCCAGGAGCCGTGTGCGATCACTTGCATCTTGGGCGGTGCACAAGCCCCCGCCTCTCAGCGCATCTTCAAATAGTTCGCTCGCGAGGTGAACGCCGCGTTCCCCAAGCTCGAGGCCACGCGCCCACTCAGGTGGTCCCAATGTGCCATCACCTTCAACTCGGCAGACCAGCTCAAGTGCACAGCCACCACCGGCGCATTCCCTATGCTGTGCTCCCCAGTCATTAGCAATGTGCAAGTTACCAAGACTCTCATCGACAGCAGCGCAGGGCTCAACGTCCTATCCGTTGACACGTTTGACAATCTTCAAGTGCCCTATGAGCAGCTCCAGCTGACCAAGCCTTTCTCAGGAGTGATTGATGGTTCCACCACACCGATAGGGCAAGTCCGCCTGCCCGTCACCTTCGGCAAGCGCAACAACTACCGCACCGAGCTCATCGACTTCGACGTCGCGCACATCCGCCTGCCGTACAACGCCATCCTCGGATATCCAGCCCTGGCCAAGTTCATGGCAGTCATTCATCATGGCTACAACGTTCTCAAGATGCCGGGAAGCAGAGGAATCATCACGGTTCCGTGTGAAGAGAGGGATGCGGTGTGCTCTCTTGAGCGCGCCTTTCAAGCCGCAGCAATCGACAACCCCGATAGCAGAAGTGAAGGCCCTCCGGAGACCGTCCCCAAGAAGAAGTTGCCGCACCGCGTAGGACCCCAAGGAGATGGCATCGCGTTAGGAGCCTCGTCAGGATCAACGCCCGTTCCTGGGGTGCCTCCCTCCGTCGCATAGGAAAGCACGCCCGGCGCCCTCTTCAGGCAGGGCTCGGGGGCTCTCTTCTGGAGGGCCTCAGACCTTGCCAACCTCACGAGGGAGGCGCTTGGGCACCACTTGGAGGCGTGCTTCGCGGAACGTTTCCCTCAGGAGAACACAGGGCAAGGAGTGCCCACCACCCAGGAGTTCATCACCAAGACCACCCAAGAATTGCAAGAAGCAAGAGCCATACGCGGCCACAGCCGCACACAGGGCGCAACACCCCATCCGGGCAAGGATGCCGGGCTGCGTCTCTGCGTCGATGTCCCAGGGCTCAACGGGGCCGCATCTCAGGAGCGCTTCTGGCCGTCACGTGCGGGCCGCTGTGAGGGTCCACCACACAGCTACGTTCGCATGCCCTTTGGCTTGCCGAGCATGGCGTCGGCCCATCAGCGCAACTTGCGGCAGGTCCTGGCGTCTCAGGGGGCCAGGATCCATGCCGTTCAGGAGGAGATGGAGATGCTCTTCAGGGAACCTCCCGAGCCCCCAGAGCCTCCCGAGGCTTAGGGTCCCAGTGGCTCATGAGGAGTCATTCCTTCAGTGCGTGGCTTCAGCTACATCAAATCTACTTCGCCTACAGAACCAGGTGACATCTTCCAAGTTCATTTAAGCTGGGAGCGCCCCTCGGACTGCATTATTCCCAGGCCACATGGGCCCGTCCCTATGGCATGTATCCCTTTGCTCAAGTCTTTAGCTTACCTTGCTGGGGGCGCCCCTTGGGCTCCATCATCCCCAAGCCGCTCGGGCCAGACCCAGTGGCATGTATCTTCCTGCATTTATCCAAGTCAATCTGCAATTTATGCCTAACCTGCAAACGGCTATCGCCTGCTCGATCATCGCCTCCCCCGGGGCCTTCACACAGGCACAGCGCTAGTGCATGGGTTCGTCCCTGCCACGACCGACAAATCTGAGTGGCCGAGCTCTGGCACACGGCACGCGCCGTGCACGTCACCTCACCAGGCCCTCGGTGCCTTCGCCTCACCTAGAGCAACCAGCGACAGGCTAACAGCTGTAACGATAAACCATGTTCCTTCTTGTGCCTGTTCACAGGAGTCCCGAGGGAAGGATAGCAGATGGCACCGCGAGTCTCCTTTTCCTCGTGCGATCCGCTTGATCGTTAAAAGGGGGGCTCCTGAGCATCACAACTCAGGAGCTCCTACTGGCTCTCCAGCCCTCACCCCCTGGCCTTGACCACGGCATCGCGACCTGGCATACCAGCGGCGGCTGAGCTCGCTCGAGGGCCGAGACCTGAGGAGGTAGAGCACTAAGGCGATAAGAAAGGAAGGGAAACTCGTACGGGCCGACCTGACTATGCCACACAAGTTGGCGCACAACCCTAGCGCAACGTCAGGCGTCACCACAAAATCAACGAGATAAGTCATGCACCCGGATCAGCTAAATGTTTAGGCTTCATGGACGCTCGCGCCCTGCCGCAACCCCGTTGCAGCCACGTCAACTCCCTTTCTCTCCTTACCATGGCTGCTTGGACGCTAAGGGGGACCTCCTGAGCATCGCGCCTCAGGGGATCTTTGTCGGCGTTCTGGGAACGGGGGTCCCCAGACTTGCCTGCCTGTGGCCTGCGGCGTGGCTCAAAGGGGGCCCAGCACGACCCATCTTCATCAACACAGACCCAAGACCCTCGCGAGGGGCCAAGCCTCGCAGGGCGGACGACACGGAGCTTCCTCACGCGCGGCCCCATCAGGCTGGCTCGCGAGGAGGCAGAGAGATCAAGGCGGGGTACCTCACGAGGTGCCCATGACGCAAGCCATGACGACCAAGGGCACCAGGCGGGCGCCAGCCCGCGCAGTGTCCTCCTTTCCTCTTTGGTTCAAAGGGGGCAAGCGCAGGCGAGAGCATCAAGCAAAGGCACCCGTTTTGGTGCAACAAGAGCAAGACCAGTCCAACGGAAGGAAGGAAGTCATTGTGGAGCCCAAGCCAGCGTCACCACCAGAGCCTTTGGCAGGCGAGGACCAACTTTAGTCAGGATAAGTGTACCAGATGTTCCCCTTCAAAATGGCCAATTGTTGGCGCCCTTCCCGCTCAATATTTGGGAAGAGGCCCAGGGCCTTTGCCTATAAATAGGACTAGCCACCCCCAGGGTAGAGGCAATTCGGATTGGAATCAGCTAGGGCCCAGAGAAGGCAATCAAAGAAAGAGAGAGAGAGAGAGAGAGAAGGGCGACTGGACTCCACCTAGTAGTTCATCGCCCCGGCCAAGAACAGTCCCTCGCGAGGCTGTTCTTCCTTGTATTGTTCATCATCATCAGCCCAAGAGGCAATCCACCACACCACCACACTGGAGTAGGGTATTACACCACATCGGTGGTCCGAACCAGTATAAACCCTGTGTCTCTTGTGTTGTTCTTTCCCATAGTTTAGATCTTTGCGAGGCGGAGGGGTACAGGTAGGTAGGAGGCGTAATCTCCGCACGCACCCCAGAGTTCGAACCTCAAGGGTCTGCCGGAACCCGAAATCCGACATTTGGCGCGCCAGGTAGGGGTGCGCCGGAATCCACCTTCTACCGCTTCATGCCCCGCCGCGTCGTCATCACCATGTCCGGCGACCAGGCGGGCAACCCAGATCCATGGGCGGCATGGCCCGCCCGCACAGAGCCGCTCGCCTCGGGCGACCCCGTGCCCCAGGCAGCTCACGGTCCGCAAGGCGCTGCGGGCCGCGGGCGACGCGGACAGGCTTGAACAGCTCTCACACCGCGGCAGGCGCGGTCGGCAGCAAGGGCCTCCAATCACGCCGCGACCACGACACCGTACACTCGCCGGGAGCAGGCGAACTCGAGGGCCACGCTCACGGTGGCCCGAGAGCTACTGCAGTGCAGGCTGCTGGAGGGCGGCCACGACGTGTTGTTGGAGCGGGTGCAGAGCTCCTGGGCTTTGCCGCCTCGGGGGCTCACCCCTTCTGCATCCAGCTCCCAACTCAAGCCCAGGGCGGCCCGCGCGGGGGCTCCGCGCGCGCCCGCGGGCTCCAAGGCCACTCCAACGCCAGCGAGGCTATCGGCACCGGACCAGCGACGGCGCTGTAACGCCCCAGATGTAACTTGCCATATTTGTAATCCAACTCTTGCCATTTCCGGCTATGTGTTATGATATTCCCTCCGTGGTTGGGTTCTCTCCGTTTTGCTTTTTGGTCATGTCATGCATTTCATATCATGTCATCATGGGCATCGCATTTGCATACGTGTTCGTCTCATAAATCCGAGCATCTTTCCCGTTGTCCGTTTTGCAATCCGGCGCTCCTATGTCTCCCGGCGTCCCCTTTTACACATCTTCGTGAGCAGGTATTAAACATTCTCGGAATGGACCGAGGTTTGACATGTGGCCTTGGTATAGCACCGGAAGACCGCCTGTCAAGTTTCGGGTCAATCGGAGTTCGTTTGGTACTCCAACGGTTAACCGGGTAACCGTGAAGGCCTCGTGTGTGTTGCAGCCCAACACCCCTTCAAAACAGCCCAAAAACCCATCTAAGTCACTCCCATGTCCTCCGCCGTTCGATCACGATCGCGTGGGCGAAAACCGCACTCCGTTTGGAGCTCCCTAGCTCCTTCTAGCTATAAAAATGTCTCCCCCGTCCAAATCTAAGAGAGGCACCCCGAAACCCTAATCCCTCCTCGAAATCCGCGCCCGCACAGTGCTCCGCCGCCACCTGTCCCGCCGCCGGCGCGCCCGGGCCAATCGGGCCTCGCCACGTGACGCCGCCGCCTCCTCCACCGCGCCGGCCCGCCGAGGCCCGCTCCCGGCCCCCGCGGGCCTAGGCCGCCGCCGCCGCCCCCGCGCGACCCGGCCGCCCGGGCTCCCGCCTGCCCCGCCGCCCGAGCCGCGAGCGCCGCCGTCGCCGTCAGCCGCCACGCCGGCGCCGCTCGTCTCCGCCGCCCGCGCCGGCCACCGCCGTCTCCGCCGCCATCGCCCCGCGGCGCCCCTCGCCTCCACCGCGCCGCCCCGCACTTCGCCGGCGCCGGATCCGGCCAGATCCGGCCCGCCCCGGCCTCTTCTCCGCCTCCTCGCCTCCAAGCTCCGGCGAGCCGCCAGATCCGCCGCCCCCTCGAACCGCGTGCCAGGGTTGACTTTTCCCTCGTCCCAATTTTCTCTAAGTCTGTGAATTATTGCATCATCCTCACCTGTTCATCGCATCGTAACTTTGCATCCGTAGCTCCGTTTTGCACGTATAATATGTCGAATTGTTCGCCTCGAGGAGTAAATCAATTTGTTACATTGCATCATTCTCATTTGAAGTCATCTTGATGCCAGAAATGCTGTTAGAAGAGGGCTAGTTGATGTTAGTTGCTGGATCTTATCTGATCATGCACTTTTGTCATTTTTGCCATGATTGATGTGTACCTCCTATGAAGTTGAGTCCTACATGAGTTTTGTAATATGCCATGTTACCTATCCAGAGGATTTTGCCATGTATTTTTGTGATACTTGTGGTGACTAGCACAAGCATGCAAACTAGGTCACTTGATGTTGCTGTTTTCAGAGACTTAGTGATTTCACTAAGTCCCTGACTTTTGTTATTATCATGCCATGTGTTCATGTTATTTACGAGAGATCTATGCATAATTTGAGCATGATCAGTAAGGGCGTTTTGAACCTGAGTATCTGCTTAATCCATCCATGCCTTTGTTTGCAATTTTGGAGTGCCATAGCTTGAGTCAATCGAGCTCTACTTTTGCTTCAAAATGTTGCTGGCAGATTGTTTACGTGTTATTCGATTTTGCCAAGCTTGGTGTAGTTGATCCTTGTATGATATGATGTTATTCTTGCCATGTATAGTTTCTATGCCATGTCTTCTTAATGTATGTATGCTTATTTTATCATGAAATGCTCTGTAGCGAGTGCATCGAGCTCACGAACATGCCTAGTCGTTATTAGTTTTCTGCCATGTCCAGTTTTCTGCTAAGTCTGAAACCTGTAACGTTACTTGCTTATTTGACATGGGTCTAATCGTATTTTCTGGTCCTTTTTGACTTATGGTCAGTAAGGGACTTTTGTCAAGTTCTTTGAGTAGATTCATGCCATGCCTTACTTTGCTATGTTCTGAACCTGTAGCATGTTGTTTCATTGCTCTGAACATGTCATCCTGATGTTAGTTTTCTGCTATGTTGTTAATTTCACTAAGTCTGAGAACCTGTTATCTTGTGCACTTTTGCCATGATGGTTTGGACCTGTTATGATGGGATTGAGCCGTAGCTCAGTGTTCATCTTTTGTCGTGCATCTTGTGCAGATTGCTGTCATATGCTTTGTTGTCATGTTTGGGTGCAGTAGTTTAATTATTTGTTGCTCGCTAAGTAGCATCATGCTGTTTATGGCAGTTTCGCGTCATTCTTGTATTGCTTGCCATTTGCAAACCGTGCATCCGATTCCGGTGATCTTTATATCGATTTCAACCGAAATCACCTCATCTATCCAGTGGCATGCTTGGCTTGTCAAGATTATGCCCTGTTCATCCTTGTCCTTCCGGAGCATGCAATCGCATTGCATATCACCTCTCGCATATCATGCCATGTTTTGCATCATGTTGCTTGCGCATTGCATCGTGGTTGATATTGGTTCCTTTGCTTGTTCTCTTGTCTTGGGTAGAGCTGGGAGACGAGTACGTGAACGAGGAACCTGTTGAGAACGCTTACGAGGACCAAGCTTTCGACAACTCTGAGAACCTTGCAGGCAAGATGACCATACCCTCGAGATCACTTCTATCTTCGCTTGCTAGATTGCTCGCTCTTTTGCTATGCCTATGCTGCGATACCTACCACTTGCTATATCATGCCTCCTATATTGCCATGTCAGCCCCTAACCATCCATGTCCTAGCAAGCCGTTGTTTGGCTATGTTACCGCTTTTGCTCAGCCCCTCTTATAGCGTTGTTAGTTGCAGGTGAAGATGAAGCTTGTTCCTTGATTGGAACATGGACTTGTTGTTCCTTGTTTGGAACATGTGTACTTGTTGGGATATCACAATACCTCTTACTTAATTAATGCATCTATATACTTGGTAAAGGGTGGAAGGCTCGGCCTTATGCCTGGTGTTTTGTTCCACTCTTGCCACCCTAGTTTCCGTCATACCGGTGTTATGTTCCCGGAGTTTGCGTTCCTTACACGGTTGGGTGATTTATGGGACCCCCTTGACAGTTCGCTTTGAATGAGACTTTTCCAGCAAGGCCCAACATTGGTTTTACCATTTGCCACCTAAGCCTTTTTCCCTTGGGTTCTGCAGACTCAAGGGTCATCTTTATTTTAAACCCCCGGGCCAGTTCTCCTTCGATTGCTGGTCCAAACCGAGCGATGTCCGGCGCCCCTTGGGCAACCAGGGTCTATGCCAACCCGACGTCTTGCTCATCCGGTGTGCCCTGAGAACGAGATATGTGCAGCTCCTATCGGGATTTGTCGGCACATCTGGGAGGTTTTGCTGGACTTGTTTTATTGCTGTCGAAATGTCTTGTAGTCCGGGATTCCGAGATTGATCGGGTCTTCCCGGTAGAAGGAATATCCTTCGTTGACCGTGAGAGCTTATCATGGGCTAAGTTGGGACACCCCTGCAGGGTATTATCTTTCGAAAGCCGTGCCCGCGGTTATGAGGCAGATGGGAATTTGTTGATGTCCGGTTGTAGAAAACCCGAAGTTGACCTTAACTAAAACACATCAACCGCGTGTGTAACCGTGATGGTCTCTTCTCGGCGGGGTCCGGGAAGTGAACACGGTTGTTGGAGTTATGCCTGACGTAGGTTGTTCAGGATCACTTCTTGATCACTTCTAGTTTCTCGACCGTGCTTTGCCTTCTCTTCTCGCTCTCTTTTGCGCTGTAGCCACCATATGCTAGTCGCTTGCTGCAGCTCCACCTCACAAACCCCTTTTCCCACCTTTAAGCTTAAATAGTCTTGATCTCGCGGGTGTGAGGTTGCTGAGTCCCCGTGACTCACAGATATTATCACCACAGTTGCAGGTACCAACGATGCCAGTGCAGTTGACGCGACCGAGCTCACTTGGGAGTTCGATGAGGAACGTGGCCGTTACTATGTTTCTTTTCCAGATGATCAGTAGTGGAGCCCAGTTGGGTGATCCGGGGATCTGTTTAGCATTTGGGGTAGTCTTCTTTCATTTTGGTACCGTAGTCGGACCTTGAGTGTAATCTGTATGATGGATGTTATTTATGTACTTGTGTGAAGTGGCGATTGTAAGCCAACTATGTATCTTTTCCCCTTTATTTATTACATGGATTGTGTGAAGATTACCTCACTTGCGACATTGCTTTCAATGCGGTTATGCCTCTAAGTCATGCCTCGACACGTGGGAGATATAGCCGCATCGAGGGCGTTACAAGTTGGTAATCAGAGCCTTTCCCGACCTTAGGAGCCCCCACTGTTTGATCGTCTTTAGTGGCCGAGTTGTGTCTAGAAAAAATGTTTTGAGTCATTTAGGAATTATATATCGGAGAGTTTAGGAATTCTTTTTACTTCCCAGTCCCTTCGACCTTCTGGTAAGGCATCCTGACGTAGAGTTTTGACTCTTCTCTTCTCAAATTTCACTAAATTTTTTTTAGGATCACGCGGGTATATTACAATCGTTCTGATGGTTTTATGATGACAACATTGTCTTGGTTGCCTCCTGACATTTAGGGGTTGTGGCAGTGTCCCGGGGAGTTGAGCTCCGAGGTGTTGTCGTCATAATTTTATCGTTGCGGTTTTGGAATACCTGAGTTTAGTACGCCGACATCGAAAATCTCTTTTGTACAGTTGTTGGTGAGATAACCCTGATAGCCCAGTACTGTGGCGAGTGCAGGGGTATTGCCATGACTTGTATAACGGATGTGTTTTCGAAGGTTGAGGTAGACGATTTCCGAAGGTTTCTTGGTTATGTGTTGAAGGATGGATACAGCTGGTTGTAGGATTTGCTAGTTTGGGTGAGATATTATGCTTCCCCTGTATCCCCAACACCTGATTGCATAACCAGAAAGTTTCGGGAGTTTATAAGTGGGAATTCATGTAGCTCTAGTATTTCTTCCGCAGATATTTGGTTTGTGATTGGGTAATCCTTACCAAGTATTTGTTCACTTCCGTACCTTGTTGATTTTATTCCTCACCATGTTCTAAGTGGCTTCTCAGCTTTGGAAGTGTGATGTTTTACATTGGAATTCATTCGTTCATTCTCGTTCGAATGTTAATTGTGAAGACTATATGTTGCAATTTCGTTCCTTTGATTCAGCTTCAATATATCACTGTCAAGATGCTAATGGATGTCACCCTCTTCAGGATGGCTCCACCAACGCGTCAGAATCCGGAACGCAATGAAGGGAATAAGGCTAACCCTCCGCCACCACCTCCGCCTCCGGAAGCTTGGCAGGCCCTGATGACTGCCACAAATGCCAATGCTCAGATTCTGATTCAGCTCTTGCAAGATCGCAACCAAGGTCAAGCTAATCAAGAGAATCAAGGCCAAGGCAACAATCAGCCGCATTTCGCTTCACTGAACCAGTTCCTTGCTAATCAGCCAAAGACCTTCAGCTACTGTGTCGAGGCCACAGACGCAGATGATTGGCTCGTGGACATCAGCAAGCATTTCGAGTGCAGCAATGTGAGACCTGAGGACTTTGTCAAGTTTGCCTCTTTTCAACTCAAAGATCAAGCTGCTGAGTGGTTCCAGCAATACAAAGATTCCAGAGGAGGTCGTGTGATCACTTGGGATGATTTCCGTCGTGACTTCAAAGCACACCACATTCCAGAAAGTGTTGTTGAGCTTAAGCGTGAGGAATTCCGCAATCTCAAGCAAGGCACCATGTCTGTCTACCAATACAACACTCAGTTCCAGAAACTCTCTCGTTTTGCAAGGCAAGACATTCCTGATGAGAAGAGTATGATCTACCAATTCAGACGTGGTCTCAGAGAAGATCTGCAACTTGCTCTCGTGCTTTTCGAGCCATTAAAGTATGATGAATTCTACAACATGGCGCTGAAACAAGAAGCTGCTCAGCTCAAGTGTGAGGCATCTAAGAAGAGAGTCAGAGACGCAGTTCAGTCTTCTTCTTCCTCACTTGTGGCAGCTAAGCAACAGAAGTTCTGGTTGCCTCCTCCGACATCACCACCGCGGCGTTCGGAGCAAGGCGTTCGCAGGAGGTAGGCCCTCCGCTGGGGAGGTGCCTCAGGGCCTGCCCCTGGCGGAGGACCCGTGGTCGTCGGGGGAACCGCTGGCGACCGCTCTACCCCATCGGCAGTGTCCTGGTTTCCGGTTGTCATTGATGGCACTAGAGTGTGGCGCAAGGCGGGGCCCTCGTCTGGCGATATGAAGCAAGGCCGGTACCTGTGAAGAAGGCCCAGTGCCTGTGAAGCTCGCCGCCCCGTGACACTCTCACGTAATAATGAGTGGGGTTGTACACGCCCTGGAGTCTCAGGGGTGCTGGCCTCAGGCCCTGGGGCTCCCTCCCACGCTCAGTGGCATCACTTAGTTCCGCACTGGTGAGAAGACGTCCAAGACTAGATTAGGTGCCGGACGCGGCCTTTTGTCTGCTTTCATTGCCTTTTCCTTTGATTGTCACTTTCCCCCGCTAGATTTAAGTTGAATTCAAATTTGAGATTTGCGTGTGTTCGGGGAAGGGGTGCTTAGTCTCGTTCGAGCAATTTCTCGTGTTTTGATGACCACTTCGCCTCAGCTGCCTCCCCTCGTGAGCCCCTCGCGAGCCGGGTCAGGCCCAGCTTGCGCGCAACCCAGACTGTCGCCGCCGCGTCCTCTCAGGAGGGTTTTTTACCGCAGATCCTACAGATTCGATCGGGGAACACACCACAGCCTCCCACAGGCTACCTCAGGGCTCGCGCGGAACAAAGGTAAACTAGCCAACTAGCACGTCGCTTAGCCAACCGCTTGGCATGGGCGCATGGGCAATGTAACATCTACTAATACGATGAATGCAAGTTTTACATGAGGGGCTCCCCCTCCCAAAATGCTCTCACAGCTATCAGGCCAAAACCGGAGTTCTATTCATGCAGGGAACAGAAACAGGAACGATGCATAATCAGTCGGATAAATCCCCCAATGCGTCCTCAGGAGCGCCTCCCGAACCGTTGCTGGCGTCGCTGGGCTCGCTGTCACTGTCTGCGTTGCCGCCAGCGGCGTCGGGGCCGTTCACCATGCTGCCCTCGTCGGCAGCCACGATCACGCCGTCGTTGTCTGAAGCGAAGGCCCGGACAAGAGCATCCACATTGTCTTCCACCCAGTGCGCCAGGTTGTCTCGGACGACCTGGGGAACTGGGGCGATGGCAGCGTCGAAATCGAAGTGGGGATCCATGTTCCTGAGGTGGCTGAAGACGCGAGAAAAGGCGCGCCCGAGCAGGGCGCGGCTCCTCTCCTCCACCAACCTGTCGGCCCTGACCGACCGCGCCTCCAGCTGCATCACCACGTCGGTGAAGAATTGAAGGTTGCCGGCGTAGTTGACTGCGTGCGGCTCGCCGACAGCCGCCTCACAGATGTTACCCAAGGCTGTGTTGGCTCTCTCCCGGAGCGTGGTGAGCATGGGGTCGTGCTCATGCTCCAGGATCCGCCATTGGCGTATCTCGTCCTCATTCTGGCGCGCGACGACTTCAGCCTCCTCCACCCGATGGCGAAGAAGGAGCACCTCGGCCTGAGAGGTGGTTGACTCCCCTTGCGCCACCTCAAGGGCGGCTCGAAGAGCATCGGCCCGCCGCGTCGCTTCCTCCAGCTTGGCCCTCAAGGCAGCAGTCCTACCTTCAGCCTCGACCCGGATCAACTCCAGCCTTCCCTCGAACTCGCGCTCGAGGTTCAGGCGCGCCGTCTCCACCCGACGCCTGACCTCCTCCAGGACACAGGCTTCCCGTGCAGCAACATCATCCTCCGCCTGCGTCACCAAGAACTCCCTCGTCTCCAGACGCTCGTACTCGCGCATGCGTTCGGCGGCTTCCAACGTCAGTGCCTCCTCACGCTTCTGGAGCCCTGCCGGGTCGCCAGAGGCCACCTTCATCGACGCAAGGGCTGCCTCGCGTAGCTCCACTTGCTCTTCCAGTGAGTGGCACCAGGCTAGGAGCTCCCGAGCCCGCTCCTCCGCCGCCTCTCGCCGCCGGTCAGCTTCCCGGGCCTCCTCGGCAGCCCGAGATTGGGCCTCCCGAGAGGCCGCCAACGACGCGTTGGCCTTTTCGTTGTCAAGATCGCGCTGATGGCGCGCAAGGGCGACGGCGCCCTCCAGCTCGCGCCTCTCTGCAGCCAGGCGGAGGCCCTCGGCCTCAAGGCGCGCGTCTTCATCAGCAAGATCCTCACCAAGAAGGTCCACCGCATCAGCCGCCCTTCGAAGGAATACTTGGCGAAGAGCGCGACGCTCCCGAGCGCGCTCGCGCACGTCTTCCACACCATCACCTGCCCCAAGCAAGCGTCAGAGGCCACGGATTGGCACTCCCCCTCCGGGCAGGGGGCTGGGGGTTGGCACCCTCGCGGCGGTCGGGCACACCATGCCAGAAGCCCGGCCTGGAGCTAGCCCGTCCCCAGATGAAGAGCGCAGGGAGCGCCTCAGCCAATCGCAGTCCACGACCAGGCGAGAAGCCCACGGCAGGCTGGCTACGCCACGAGAAGGCCCGCGAAGGAAGACCGCGGGGTGCGCAGGGCCTCGATGCACCTCAGGACGGTCCGCCCCTCCGATTGCCCTCACTACAAGGGCTGTGCTGCTCGGAGCACTTGAGGACGATGGAGGGAGCGAAGCCAAGGGGGACGACACCTCAGCCATCTCCGTGAGCTCGGCTGGAAGGGGCTCGGAACAATGATCAGTAAGAGCAACAGAAAGACCGGGAGCTGGAAAAGGAGAAGGCTTACTCATCAGTGGCGAAGTACTTCCTACACTTCAGTAGGCGACAAGGGTGATCGCCGCCCAGGGCCTCCCTTTTCTTCCGGAGGACCTCAATATCCACGCGGAAGCGGCTCAAGAGTTGAGCGCAGGGATCAACCTGCGACGAAGACGGAGCGTTAAGGCGATCCGCGTCAGGGGCGCCTGCCTGATGCGCGCTGCCGATCGCCTCACCAAGAGAAGCAGCCGGAGCCTCAGGGGCCTTAGCCACAGGCGTTGAGGGCAGCTGCTCGCCGCTCTTAGCCTCAGCGGCACGGGCCCCAGCAGCTGCTCCTTCATGAGCATCACCCGGCGCTGTCACCCCGTCGGGAGGCCCCTCGGCCTCTGGCGCCTCATGCCTCCCTGCCCCGCCACTTGAGGAAGAGCCGCCTTGGCCGACTGGAAGGGCAGTCACCATCACTGGGTTCTCGCGAGGCCCCTGGAGGCCGGCGGGGCGCGGCCCCCATTCATCAAAGATAGGCATCTGGTTCACAAAATCGTCCCTGTTCTGGCAGAGGTACAACAGAGCCCCACCCTGCTGGATGCTGCCCGGGTTGGGGTCACCAGTCAGGATCAAGAGCACTGTCCTCAGCACTTCAGGCGTCAGGTCCTCTTCCTGGAGCCTCATACGATCACCACGCCCGCTGAAGGCCCACATCCGACGGGAGTGGCGTTGGAGAGGAGCAATGCGGCGTAGCAGGAACTCCTTCACCACATTGGGCGCTGTCACGCCGATCGACTTCAAGAACATGAAGCGGTGCCAGATGAAGGCGAGCCGGGGCCTCTCGAGCGTCTCCTGGCCCCAGCCCGAATTGGGGACAGCAGGCGAAGTTGGCTTCGACAGCAGGGGGCTGGGCACCCCAACATCGACATACAACCACCACTCGCGGAACCTAGCCGAAGGCGAAGGGAGCCTGAAGTCGATCCCTGAGGCTGCCTCTCAGACGCGGCGACGAAGCTCACGCACGCCGAGCATTGGGTAGGGCCGACAAGGCGCAGAGAGAAGAAGTGACGCAGCAAGGCAACCGAAGGAGGGATGCCCATCATTGCCTTGCAAACAAAGGCGAAGACCGAAAGAAGGGAAATGGATTCAGGACCCAGATGCATCATGTGGATCTGGTAGTGGGAAAGAACGGCATTGAAGAAATCAAAAAAGGGGGGAACCAGACCCGCCCACAGGGCATCAGCAAAATACTGGACCTCGGTGATTATCCTATCGGTGGGGAAGTGAGACGTGGGCCAGGCCGTCGTCCTCCCGCATTCGTTGAAGATAGTAGCCAGAGCCGAGCTGACCTTTCCCAGGACCTCTTGATTGATTATGATCGACCGGCCGATGGCGGGGGCCACCAACGGCGGCGAGCGAGGCGGAGGCGTGGGTTTCTTCCCTCTTCCCTTCTTCATCGGAGCCATGGCGATGGGAAGGGGGAGGGAAGGTTTGAGATTGGGTTGAAAACAGGAGCTGGAGTTCGAGCAGAGGAAGGATAGAGGGCGCTCGAACAAAAGAAAGGGAGTGGTTGTGTACAACTACGAGTCGGCCTAGCATGGCACGGAATAAGGGGGCGTGGGCGAACAGTGCCGCCCACGTCCAATCAACCGCCACGCGGCGCCCAAGGCCGCATGCTGTTAGGGACCGCGGCGCTTCGCCCTTGTCCTTTCGCCTCCCTGCACGGCCAAGTCCGGGCGCGCCTTGGGCCCGGGGGCTAATGTCGGCGTTCTGGGAACGGGGGTCCCCAGACTTGCCTACCTGCGGCCTGCGGCGTGGCTCAAAGGGGGCCCAACACGGCCCATCTTCATCAACACAGACCCAAGACCCTCGCGAGGGGCCAAGCCTCGCGGGGCGGACGACACGGAGCTTCCTCAGGCGCGGCCTCATCAGGCTGGCTCGTGAGGAGGCGGAGAGATCAAGGCGGGGTACCTCACGAGGTGCCCATGACGCAAGCCATGACGACCAAGGGCGCCAGGCGGGTGCCAGCCCGCGCAGTGTCCTCCTTTCCTCTTTGGTGCAAAGGGGGCAAGCGCAGGCGAGAGCATCAAGCAAAGGCACCCATTTCGGTGCAACGAGACCAAGACTAGTCCAACGGAAGGAAGGAAGTCATTGTGGAGCCCAAGCCAGCGTCACCACCAGAGCCTTTGGCAGGCGAGGACCAACTTTAGTCAGGATAAGTGTACCAGATGTTCCCCTTCAAAATGGCCAATTGTTGGCGCCCTTCCCGCTCAGTATTTGGGAAGAGGCCCAGGGCCTTTGCCTATAAATAGGACTAGCCACCCCCAGGGTAGAGGCAATTCGGATTGGAATCAGCTAGGGCCCAGAGAAGGCAATCAAAGAAAGAGAGAGAGAGAGAGAGAGAGAGAGAGAGAGAGAGAGAGAGAGAGAGAAGGGCGACTGGACTCCACCTACTAGTTCATCGCCCCGGCCAAGAACAGACCCTCGCGAGGCTATTCTTCCTTGTATTGTTCATCATCATCAGCCCAAGAGGCAATCCACCACACCACCACACTGGAGTAGGGTATTACACCACGTCGGTGGCCCAAACCAGTATAAACCCTGTGTCTCTTGTGTTGTTCTTTCCCATAGTTTAGATCTTTGCGAGGCGGAGGGGTACAGGTAGGTAGGAGGCGTAATCTCCGCGCGCACCCCAGAGTTCGAACCTCAAGGGTCTGCCGGAACCCGAAATCCGACACTCTTACTAGACCTCGGGCCGCGCACATCTTGGCCTTGACCACGGCACGTGACTTGGCATACCAGCAACGGCTGTAGCCGCCTTGGGACCGGGACCTGTCAGCGTAGAGCAACAAGCTATCGCGAGGAAAGAAAGGGAGGGACCGAGCCTTCACGGGACATGCATTCGCCAAGTTTTTATAACAAGTAAGATGAACACGAAAGACATTACAGACCCTTACATGCCCCCACGGGGTGATTTGTGATCCTCCGCAGGAAACAAAAGCTGTTACTAAGGGGAATCCTATATACACCCTCCTGTGGCGGACGCCATCATCAACAGTGGACCACGGGAAGCCGGCGCCAACCCCATCCAGATCAGCGGTGGCGGCCACCGGACGCCGCGGCCCTGCTCCGAGCGCGGCGAGAGCTCGGAGGGACGTAGCTGTCGTCGCTCGTCTTCGGAGTCTCGTAAAGCTCGGGAGAGCTGCTGGACTCCCAAGGGCTGCTGCTGCTGGAGTGCTCCTCTCCATGGCAGCACTCCAAGCGGCGGCCCTCGGTGTCGAAGACCTTGAAGAAGAGCGTGGAGGCGCCGTCGTACTCGAAGTGGATCGCGAGGGCCCCTCTCGCACGGCAAACCCGCGCGATCTCGCCCCAGCCGCGGGTCATGAAGATCTTGCCGATGGGGACCGCTTCGATCTCCGCTTCGGTCGCCGGGGCACTGCAGTCGGCATGCTGCAGCCAGAGCTCGAGTGGCCCCCTCGGCGGCATCACGTCGGAGAAGAACCACGGGAAGCGGATCTAGGAGCTTGGTGGCATCGGCGCCCACAGCACCAACTCGCACGAGGAGTCGGCGACGTGGACCCCAGGGGCGACAGCGTGTGGCGCCGTGGCGCGGCGACCCCCGACACGGCGCAGGCGGCGCTGCTCATCTCTCTGTCCTCCTAAGCCATCGGCTCGGGCATACAAGGGTAGCGGGTACCCCGGTGGGGGCCGCTCGCACCAAGGCCTCGTCACCACTTGCATCGCCGCCTCGTCATGGCGGTGTTTCGACCATTTCTTCGGCGGAAGTGGCTCTGGATCGTCACGGGAGCTTTTCCTTTCTCTTCGGCCGAAAACCTTCTAATGGGCGCCATTGCTGTCAGCAGTGGAGCAAGGAGGACGAAGCAAGCGAGCGAGGAAGAGATGGGCAACGGGGGCTCCGCCCCCTCCCCATTTATAGCAAGAGAAGGCCAACCGGAGTCTCCCACGATCACAGGTAATGATGGTTTTCGTTGCATGTCGCAGGGACTCATCAAATCGAGCAGTTGCCGAGGCAGCGTGGGGAAGCGGAGATGCCCATGTCCCATCAACCGCCACGAGTCGACTGAGGCCGCAGGCTTTTTGGGCCCGTGGCGCTCCGAACTTGACCCTTGGCTTCGCCGCGAAGCCAAGCCCGAGCGTGCCTTGGGCCCGGGGGCTACTGTCCGCATTCTGGGAACGGGGGTCCCCAGACTTGCCTGCCTGTGGCCCACAGCGTGGCTAAGCAGCGGGCCGTACGGCCCATGTTCATCAACAAAGCATCCAAGACCCTCGTGAGGGTCCAAGCCTCGCGAGGCGGGCGACGCAAGACTTCCTCTAGAGTGGCCTAGCCAGGCAGGCTCACGAGGAGCGGAGATATCAAGGCAAGGCAAACCTCACGAGGCACTCGTGACGTGATCCATGACGAATGGCGCCAGGCGGGTGCTAGTGCGCGCAGCGTCCCCATTTTCTCTTTGGTGCTAAGGAGGCAAGCGCAGGCGAAGAGTACCGAGGCATCAGACAAAGGTTGCCATATTGGTGCAACAAGACCAAGACCAGGAGGACGGCCAGGCGGAGGTCATCGTGGAGCCCAAGACGGCGTCATCCCAGGGCTTTTCACAGGCGAAGACCGCTTTTGTCAGGATAGCTTCTACTAGCTGTCCCCCTTCAAATTTGCCTGCCGTTGTTGGCTCCCTTCCCGCTCAATGTTTGGGATGAGGACCAGGGCCTATATAAGTAGAGCTAGCCACCACAGTAGGGGCAATCTGATCACAACTGGGACAGATCGAGAAGCCAACACTCGCACAAGAACACCTCAACCTCAGGAGGCTTGTCGTGGTATTTCTCACGGGGGGCTTGCGAGTCGACAGATGCCACAAGGGCTTAGTGTGTGCGTAAGACTGCTGTTGATAGGACCGGGAGCGGGTATGCGAGTAGCACGCGGTGGTTTACCCAGCTTCGGAGCTCTCCGGAGAGATAATACTCCTACTGTTGCATGTCTGAGTGTATCTATCTGGGGTGTACATCGGGCAGTACAAAGTGCTCCTGGAGCTGTATCTGAGATCAGTGCCATAGGCATCTGACTTGGTAAATGCATGTATTTGATATGCTAGTGGCCGTGAGAGCATGTGTGCTCTAGTGGCTGTGCGTGGCTGGATATGTGTGTGTGTGCCCGAGCATGAGCTCCCCTGGGTCACTTTATATACCAGTGCCCAGGGGACAAGATACACTATTGGTGGTGGCTCTACACTATACATGATGGAGTGTACTGTGGATGAATAGTGTACGCCTATGCGGCAATAGTGGCCAGGCATGGCCGCGGTGTGGCTGTCTTGTCGATGTCTTGTCAGTGTCTTGTCAGTGTCAGGTCGGGCTGCAGTCGGTAGCCGACTGGTTGGCGCAGTCGGCAGCCGGCTGGTTGGCGCAGTCGGCAGCCGGCGAAAGCGGCCGGGCAGTCGGACTGAGGGGCTTTGCCAGCCCCGATGTCTTGAAATATTGTCTTGCCGTCCTCGGGGTACCCGTGGTCGATTACTCCGACAGTAGCCCCCAAGCCTCCGGGAAACTTGGCAAAGTTGGGCGGAGGTTTTTTTGGCGAGTGTTCATGGAAATGATCATGAAAAAAGGCAAAGTTAGTCCATGCGGATATATCGAATGTTTGCTTTCAGCATTGCAAGTTTTATGCGGAGGGTGCTGACTCGGTTTCGTCCGAGCCCCCTTAATCTTTTTTGTGTTCCCTCCGCTTTTTAGCTTGTGCTCTTGCTTGCCGGACAGCCGCTCTGCAGTCTATGGCTAAGAGTGGGCCGCGAAGTGGAGTGTACAGTACTCAGAGTCTAGGAGCAGATTCAACCGAGGAGATACTTGTAAAGGAAAACAGCCGGGTCGCCCGAACTATTTTTCTTCCCGGACGTTTTTTGCGTGGGTGGCCTCCAGCATTCACCCTTGCTAGCCGGACAGCCGCTCTGCCGTCTGTGACTAAGAGTGAGCCTTTGGTACCGCGCACGCTACTAAGCCGTCTGCGGGAACTAACGTCTCAGGCCAAGCGGCCAGCCCCCGGGCCAACTCTGGCTGGCGCCGGGGCGAACAGTGATGCAACTGTAATAAAATGCGGAGATAGCCCCGAGCATCGCTCGGGGTTATCCATGCTCTTGCGGTCCAAAAATATGCAGGTGAGGAGCTCACATTGATTTTCGTGTAGTCGCGGTCGTCGAAAACAGCCGGCGCGACTTGGCGCTCGCGGAGCGCGTCGGCGCACCCGCTGGGTGTAGTCTTTGAGCCTCTGGGTGCTCGAAGGGGCTCCCGGCCGGTCAGGCTCGACCGGCCAGGTGGCGAGGCGTCTTGCAGCGCCCTTTTTCTTCTTTTTCTCTTCTGCCCGCTGCTGGTAGCCGGACAAAACTCTTCTCTTATCTGCAATCTTCGCGGGGGCGCGCCAGCACACCCGCTGGGTGTAGCCCCCGAGATTCGGGCCGACTGCTGAGCAGTCGGGCCGGATCTCCCGGCGACTACTTTGTCTTATTCCTCACGGGGGCGCGTCAGCGCACCCGCTCGCTGTAGCCCCCGAGATTCGGGCCGACTGCTGAGCAGTCGGGCCGGATCTCCCGGCGACTACTTTGTGTTCTCTCTCGCGGGGGTGCGTCAGCGCACCCGCTGGGTGTAGCCCCCGAGATTCGGGCCGACTGCTAAGCAGTCGGGCCGGATCTCCCGGCGACTACTTTGTCTTCTTTGTCCGCCCAGATAGGCAGCCGGCAGTGTCTTTTCAGCTGGCTTCTCTCCCTTTTTTTTAGCACAGCTGGGTCGACTCTTTCTTCTGTCCTTGCTCTCTGCTTCTTCCTCAGCCCGAGCAGCAGGGCAACCGCAGATGACGCACGACTGGTGACCCGGAGCCGGACCCGGCCAGGAGCGGGCGGCAACCTGGAGCCGGCTTGGGGCGGGCGGAGCCGGACCCGGCCAGGCGCGGGCGGCGACCCGGAACCGGCTTGGGGTGAGCGAAGCAGGACCCGGCCAGGCACGGGGCGGCGCCGGGGACCCGGGCGAGCCGGTGGCCGGGACACAGAGGGGCCGGCGGGGCGCGACGGCGGCAAAGGCAGCCGCGGGGCGCAGCAGCGCGGGAGCCGGTCGTCAGAATGACAGAGGAGAGCGCAGGGACGACGAGCAGGCGGCAAGGTCGCGCGGGAGGCGGCGGGAGGAGGACCCGGTGACTCGGGGGAGCGATGGGCCTTGTCAAAGCCGGCGAGGCCGAGTGGCCGGGTCGCGCGGGAGGCGGAGGAAGGAGCCGGCGCGGAAGCCAGCGGGAGGAGCGGGTGAGCGGCCGGGTCGCGCGGGAGGCGGCGGCCGGATCGCACGGATGGTGGAGCGGGGCGAGCGCGCTCGGGGAAGTCGGCCAGCTCGTCGGAGCCGTGGAGGGGCGAGGCCGCGGGACGGAGACGGCGCGGAGGCCGGGTCGCGGGCGCCAGCCGGCAGGCGCGCGCAGGAGCCGGCCGGGGCAGGAGCCGGACCCGGCAGAGGTGAGGCGAACGCGGGAGGAGGCGCAAAGCAGCCGGCGCAGGGCGATACAGCCGACTGTGGAGGACCTGGCCAGAGTGGCGGGCTGGCGGGCGAGCGCGGAGCAGGTGGCCGGGGGCGCACCGACCCGGAGCTGTCCGGGCGGGCGGCAAGCCGGCAGGCGCAGGTGGCCAGCGCGGCAGGGGTGGCCGGGGCCCGCGGGTGAGGACGCGGAGCCGCGCACAGGCGAATCCGGACCAGCAGGGGTGCGCGCAGACGAAACTCCTACAGCAACGATGCTCGAGCAAGCAACAGTAAGAGCAGTAGGAGGCATCGGCTGCAGCAATGGAGGGAGCAGCAGCGTTCTAGCAGCGGGCACGGAGCGCACGGGCATGGCCAAGGCAAGCCGAGGGATGGCAGCACGCACAGGGAGGCGCGGCCATGATGCAGCGTAGAGATTTTTGGGTGGAGTATGTCTTGGGCGTCAACTGTATAGGCAGCACGTGACCATGGTTGACTGATGCATCTAGCTAGCTTGTAGATGATATATGGAGGCCGGAGCAAGGCGCAACGCGGAGGAAAGCAGGCGCGAGCGGCGCGTGGACGGCCACGGTCGACCGAAATGAGGCCCCGCGCGCGGCGCGCGCGTAGACGGACAGCCGGCGTCGCAACGGTGGTGGTGAAGAAGGCGAGGCCGACGGCGAGGTCACGCCGCCCCTCACGGCCATTCCGGGGGTATGTCGATGTTGACCCCCGACCGCTATCGAAGAGACGGCGCGACGCCGCGATGGTGAAGACGAAGAGGCCGACGGCGAGGACGTGCCACCCCTCGCGGCCGCTTCGGGGGCGGGTCGATGTCGAGCCCCCGAGCGCTACCGGAGAGACGACGCGACGCCGCGGCGGAGGCGATGAAGAAAAAAGGGTCCCGCCCGGACAGCGAAACCAGCAGTAGCGTGGTAGCAAAGTACCACACCACGGTGGGCGCCAACTGTCGTGGTATTTCTCACGGGGGGCTTGCGAGTCGAGAGATGCCACAAGGGCTTAGTGTGTGGGTAAGTCTGGTGCTGATAGGCACAGGAGCGGGTATGCGAGTAGCACGCGGTGGTTTACCCAGCTTCGGAGCTCTCCGGAGAGATAATACTCCTACTGCTGCATGTCTGAGTGTATCTATCTGGGGTGTACATCGGGCAGTACAAAGTGCTCCTGGAGCTGTATCTGAGATCAGTGCCATAGGCATCTGACTTGGTAAATGCATGTATGTGGTATGCTAGTGGCCGTGAGAGCATGTGTGCTCTAGTGGTCGTGCGTGGCTTGTGCCATGGGGATGGATGGATATGTGTGTGTGTGCCCGAGCATGAGCTCCCCTGGGTCACTTTATATACCAGTGCCCAGGGGACAAGATACACTATTGGTGGTGGCTCTACACTATACATGATGGAGTGTACTGTGGATGAATAGTGTACGCCTATGCGGCAATAGTGGCCAGGCATGGCCGCGGTGTGGCTGTCTTGTCGATGTCTTGTCGGTGTCTTGTCGGTGTCGGGTCGGGCTGCAGTCGGCAGCCGGCTGGTTGGCGCAGTCGGCAGCCGGCTGGTTGGCGCAGTCGGCAGCCGGCTGGGGAGCCGGCGGAAGCGGCCGGGTAGTCGGACTGAGGGGCTTTGCCAGCCCTGTTGTCTTGAAATATTGTCTTGCCGTCCTCGGGGTACCCGTGGTCGATTACTCCGACAAGGCTGTTCTTCCCTTGTACTGTTCATCATCAGCCCAAGAGGCAATCCACCACCACCACACTGGAGTAGGGTATTACACCACAACGGTGGCCCGAACTAGTATAAACCCCTTGTCTCTTTTTGTGTTGTGAGTTCGTCGAGTTCCTCCGCAAGATCTTAGCGAGCTAGAGCGTAGATCGGTAGGAGGGAAAGACTTCGCGCGCACCCCTGTGTTTGAACCTTAAGGGTTTGCCGGACCCCACATCCGACAGAACCAGCACCTGAGCTCCCAGCGGTACAACCGCCCCCATGACCGGTACTACTGCCCTGCCTGTGCACAGTGAAAGGGGTTTCACCCCATGTATCCCCAACTTACCCCTTGGACTATACATACTTGTCCCTTAGCCCCGTACTAGGGTTAGCGTTGTGTTAGCTCGTATGTGAGATAGAGCTTCGCTCATCCATCCGGATCTACTCCACCATGAGGGACCGACACCTCTTCGGAGAAGATCCTCCTTGGATTCAAGACCCCTTTTGGGAAGATCATCAAGACCTCCTCACAGAGAAGAACTTGCTACTTGTATCATCCTATGTTGACTTTGGATCGTGTATCTCTTTGTGTTCCGAGGATCTAGCGCATGTGTGACCATTCTTGTTGGTTCGAGTGGTTTCTCTCCTTGTGTTTTCCCTCGTGTCCTTCGTGTTCTTTGTAGGATCCCCTCCATCTCGTGAAAGATCAGGTCCTATGGTTCTACCCTACATCATCTTGGGCCTGGTGCCGGGTGAGATACCCGACTCTCCCTGACCGACTCTTGCGAAGACATCTTGCTCCAAATCTACTGCAGAAACAACTCAAAACAAAAACAGAGGATTTTGCCATGGTATGGTGGTCAAAACCTTTGGGAGATTATATAATGAATTTCTACCGACCATAAGAAGTATTGTGCAAGAAAACGGAGTCTAGAGGGACACAAGGTGGCCACATGGACGGGGGGCGTGCCCAGGGGGGTAGGGCCCGCCCTCCACCCTTGCGGTGGCCTCGTGTCTCTTTCGGACTACTTTTAATTTTACTAGTTTTTTAAATATTCTAAAACGGAGAAAAATTATCATTGGAAACGTTTTGGAGTCGGTTTACTCACCGTACCACATACCTTTCCTTTTCGAAGTCTGAAACGTTCTGGAAAGTGTCCCTTATGTACTCCTCCGAGGTTACGGTCTCAATTATATTGGTCTCAACATTTATGGGAGTACCTGAGATATAATGTTTGAGTCTTTGACCGTTTACCACCTTCAGATTTTTGCCTTCGACATTGTTGATTTTTATGGCACCAGAACGATAGACCTCCTCGATGATGTAAGGGCCTTCCCATTTAGAGAGAAGCTTTCTTGCAAAAAATCTTAAACGAGAGTTGTATAGCAAACATGATCACCTACATTAAACTCATGCTTTTGTATCCTTTTATCATGCCATCCTTTAACTTTTTCTTTAAACAACTTGGCATTCTCATAGGCTTGGGTTCTCCATTGTGAGCTAATGTCAAATAACATCTTCTCACCGGCAAGTTTGAAATCATAATTGAGCTCTTTAATAGCCCAATGTGCCTTATGTTATAGTTCAAGAGGTAAGTGACATGCTTTTCCGTAAACAATTATATATGGAGACATACCCATAGGGTTCTTATAAGCAGTTCTATAAGCCCATAATGCATCATCAAGTTTCTTAGACCAATTCTTTCTAGATCTATTAACAGTCTTTTGCAAAATTAATGTAATCTCTCTATTGCTCAATTCTACTTGACCGCTAGATTGAGGATGATATGGAGATGCAATTCTATGATTAACATCATACTTAGCAAGCATTTTACAAAAAGCACCATGAATAAAATGTGAACCACCATCAGTCATTAAATATCTAGGACTCCAAACCTCGGAAAAATAACTTCTTTAAGCATCTTAATACAAGTGTTATGATCAGCACTACTAGTTGGAATAGCTTCTACCCACTTAGTAACGTAATCAACAACTAAAATATGTGTATGCCCATTAGAGTAAGGAAAAGGTCCCATATAATCAAAGCCCCAAACATCAAATGGTTCAATAAGAAGTGAATAGTTCATACGTATTTCCTGACGTCTACTAATATTACCAATTCTTTGGCATTCATCACAAGAAAAGAGAAACTTACGGGCATCCTTGAAGAGAGTGGGCCAATAGAACCTGGATTGCAATACCTTATGTGCAGTTCTATCTCCAGTGTGGTGCCCTCCATAAGACTCGGAGTGGCACTTGTGTAGGATCTTTTCATGCTCAGGTACACAACGTCTAATAACACCATCTACTCATTCTTTATAAAGGTGTGGGTCATCCCAGAAGTAATGTCTTAAATCATAGAAACATTTTTTCTTTTGCTGGTATGTGAAACTAGGTGGTATGAATTTAGCAACAATATAATTAGCACAATCAACATACCATGGAGCACTACGAGAAGTATTTATGACATTTAGTTGTTCATCAGGAAAGCTATCATCAATAGGTAGTGGGTCATCAAGAACATTTTCTAACCTAGACAAGTTGTCTGCAATGGTGTACTCAGCTCCCTTTGTATCAACAATATGCAAATCAAATTCTTGTAGCAAGAGAACCCATCTAATAAGTCTAGGTTTAGCATCTTTCTTTTCCATAAGGTATTTAATAGCAGCATGATCAGTGTGAATAGTTACTTTGGAATCAACAATATAAGGTCTGAACTTATCACATGCAAATACAACTGCTAAAAATTCTTTTTCAGTAGTAGCATAATTTCTCTAGGCATTGTCTAGAGTTTTACTAGCATACTGAATAACATTTAATTTCTTATCAACTCTTTGTCCTAGAACAGCACCAACAGCATAATCAACAGCATCACACATACTTTCGAAGGGTAAATTCCAATCAGGTGGCTGAACAATAGGGGCAGAAATCAAGGCTTTCTTAAGTATTTCAAATGCTTCTACACAATCATCATCAAATACAAAAGGAACATCTTTTTGCAAGAGATTAGTGAGAGGCCTAGAAATTTTAGAGAAGTATTTAATAAACCTCCTATAGAAACCAGCATGACTAAGGAAACTTCTTATACCTTTGATATCTTTAGGACACATCATCTTTTCAATAGCATGTACTTTAGCTTTATCAACTTCAATACCTCTTTTAGAAATTTTATGCCTCAAGACAATACCTTCATTAACCATAAAGTGGCACTTCTCCCAATTCAAGACAAAATTAGTTTCTTCACATCTCTGCAAAACTCGGTCAAGTTTGCTTAAGCAATCATCAAAGGAAGTTCCATAAACAGAGAAATCATCCATGAAAACCTCAACAATCTTTTCACAGAAGTCAGAGAATATAGCAGTCATACATCTTTGAAAGGTAGCAGGTGCATTACGTAAACCAAAAGGCATATGTCTATAAGCAAAGGTACCGAAAGGGCAAGTAAAAGTGGTTTTCTCTTGATCATCTTTTGACACAGGTATTTGAGAGAAACCAGAATAACCATCTAGAAAGCAAAAATGTGTATGCTTGGAAAATCTTTCTAGCATTTGATCAATAAAAGGTAAAGGTTAATGATCTTTTGTAGTAGATTTATTTAATTTGTGGAAATAAATTACCATTCTATAACCTGTAACAATTCTTTGAGGAACCAATTCATTCTTATCATTAGGAACAACAGTAATACCTCCCTTCTTAGGGCCACAATGAACAGGACTTACCCATTGACTATCAGCAATAGGATAAATTATACCTGCCTCCAGAAGCTTTAGTATTTCATTTCTTACTACTTCTTTCATCTTGGGATTTAACCGTCGTTGATGATCAACAACCAGTTTAGCAACCTTCTCCAATTTAATTTTATGCTGACATAGAGTGGGCTAATGCCCTTAAGATCATCAAGAGTATATCCAATAGTGGCACGGTGCTTCTTTAGAGTTTTCAATAATTTCTTTTCTTCATGCTTTGAAAGGTTAGCACTAATAATAACAGGGTATATCTTCTTTTCATTAAGATAAGCATATTTCAGAGTATTAGGTAATTGTTTAAGCTCAAACACGGGATCACCCTTAGGTGGAGGAGGATCTCCAAGGATTTCAACAGGCAAATTGTGCTTCAAAATAGGTCCCTGATTAAAGAATAATTCATCTATTTCCCTTCTTCCATTCATAGACATATCATTTTCGTGGTCTAGCAAATATTGTTCTAAAGGATCATTAGGAGGCGTGGCAATAGAAGCAAGACAAATAATTTCATCTTTACTAGGCAATTCTTTATCATGGGGTTGTCTATGAAATTTAGATAAATTAAAATCATGGAACATGTCCCCTAAACCAACAGTAACAATGTCTTTCTCGTAGTCGATCTTAACATTAACAGTATTCAAGAAGGGTCTGCCAAATATAATGGGACAAAAATTTTCTTATGGGGAACCAAGAACAAGAAAGTCAGTAGGACATTTAATTTTCCGACACAAGACTTCAACATCTCTAGCTATCCCAATTGGTGATATAGTTTCTCTATTAGCAAGCTTAGTAGTAACATCAGTATCTTCTATCTCAACAGGTGCAATATCATTCATAATTTCCTTATATAAGGTATAAGGAATTGCACTAACACTAGAACCCACATCACATAAGCTATGATAACAATGATCTCCTATTTTAACAGAAACAACATGCATGCCAACAACGGGTCTATGTTTATCTTTAGTATCAGGTTTAGCAATCCTAGCAGCTTCATCACAGAAATAAATAACATGCCCATCAATATTATCAACCAAGAGATCTTTAACCATACTAGGTTCAACTTTAATTTGCTCAGAGGGTTTGGGTGTTCTAATATTACTTTTGTTGACCACAGTTGAAGCTTTAGCATGATCCTTTATTCTAACAGGAAAAGGTGGTTTCTCAATGTAAGTAGTAGGAACAATAGGATCAACATTACAGATAATAGTTTCTTCTTCAACTTTAATAGGTTCAACTACTTTAACTGCAATGGGAGGATGATATTTAAACCACTTCTCCTTAGGGAGATCAACATGAGTAGCAAAATATTAACATAAAGAAGCTACTATCTCAGAGTCAAGTCCATATTTAGTGCTAAAATCGCGAAAAACATCGGTATCCATAAAAGATTTAACACAATCAAACTTAAGGTTTATACCTGACTCCTTACCTTCGTCGAGATCCCAATCTTCAGAGTTGCGTTTAATTCTTTCCAATAAATCCCATTTGAATTCAATATCCTGCTTCATATAGGAGCTAGTACAAGAAGTAACGAGCATGGATCAATCATTATGAGAAAGCCGAGCATAAAATTTTTGAATAATAATTTATCTTGAGAGCTCATGATTGGGGCATGAATATAACATTGATTTAAGCCTCCCCCAGGCTTGAGCGATACTTTCTCCTTCATGAGGCCAAAAATTATATATATAATTCCGATCACGATGAACCAGATGCATAGGATAAAACTTCTGATGAAATTCCAATTTCAATCAGTTGTAGTTCCACGATCCAATATCATCCAATAGCCTATACCATGTCAATGCATTTCCCTTCAAATATAATGGGAAGACCTTCTTCTTGACAACATCCTCGGGCATACCTGCAAGCTTAAATAATCCACAAACTGCATCCACATAGATTAGGTGCATATCGGGATGTAATGTTCCATCTCCTGCATAAGGATTAGCTAGCAGTTTCTCTATCATACCTGAAGGAATTTCGTAATAAATATTTTCAGTATGTGCATTAGGTTGAGGAGTAGCTAATTGTGGTTCTGGTCGAGGTGAAGATACCTCGAACAAACCCCTCAAAGGATTATTTTCCATAGTAACAAGTGACAGTAAATTTCAGCACACTATATAAATGTTTCACTACTAGGGAAAACCCTAGTAGTAGCGCTTGTTTTATAGCTAGCAGTAGCGCTTGTACGAGCGCTACCACTAAGGCGCTACAGCTAACTAGTAGCAGTAGCGCTGGAAATGGAGCGCTACTGATATACCTAGTTAGCAGTAGCGCTTTCGTTGGGAAAGCACTATTGATAGTAGTAAGTAGTAGTAGCGTTTCCTCTGAAAAGCGTTGCTCCTAACTTTTCCTGTATTTTTGAAAATACAACTTATTTTCGTTGTGGTTTTATATACATCACTTTCATCATATGATTTTATGACCATGATTAGTTATTATATATAACAGTGGGTGAAATGAACGTGGAGTAGATTCAAGTGGAGGCAACATGTGGTGCACATCCAAAGTACTACTCTACTTTGGATTAGTAGTTCTTTCGATGTGCACCACATGTTGCCTCCACTTGAATCTAATCCATGTTCATTTCACCTACTGATATATATATATAATAACTGATCATGCTCATATAACAACTTAGAATCATGCATCATCGATCATAATAATAAATAACTCATCATTGGTATCATAATAACAAGTCATACTCATCATCATCGATCATACAACATCTACTCGATACCACATCATCATCATAGTCATCTAACCAATCCTACTTAGTTGTTCTTAGCACATGATCATGAGTATTAGCTAGGACCTACTACCTTCTCTTAGGTAAAATAGCATAAAACAAGATAGCCCCTGACTCTCCATTATGGAGAATGGAGGGCTCGAATACACAAGAGTCAGCGGAAGCAACACTATATGAGTACAAACATAAGTTGAACAGGGATGCCTTAAGAAGGCTAGCACAAAAGCAACACGATCGAAGAGGCAAGGCCTCCTGCCTGTGAGCCTCCTAACTACTCCTGGTCGTCGGCGGCCTCCACGTAGTAGTAGGCACCCTCAGTGTAGTAGCAGTCGCCGTCGAAGGTGGCATCTGGATCCTGGGCTCCACCATCTGGTTGCGACATCCGAGAAGAATGGAAAAGGGGGATTAAAGAAACCGTTAGTACTCATCCAAAGTACTCGCAAGCAAGGATCTACACTACATATGCATCGGTGTCAATGAAATGGGTAGTATATGTGGACTGAACTGCAGAATGCCAGAAGAGAAGGGGAAAGCCTAGCCTATCGAAGACTAGCATCTTGAAGCAGCACCAAGCATCTTGCAACATCAGAAGAGAGATAAGAGTAGCATAAAGTAAAGTAGTAGTAGTGTTATCAACCTCGTCCAAAGATCCTTTCTCGACTCCCTGCGACAAAGCAATCCTAGAGCCATACTCTCCAGTTATCACATCAAGTATCCAGTTCTAAATGTATCGATCGAGATACAACTCCAAGTGTCCGTTACCGTAGGATAGGCTATCGATAGATGTTTTCTTCCCTGCAGGGGTGCACCAACTTACCCACCATGCTCGATCAACTCCGGCCGAACACACTTTCTTGGGTCATGCCCGGCCTCGGCCAAACAATACACCGCAACCCGACCTAGGCTTAATAGAGAGGTCAGCACGCCGGACTAAACCTATGCCCCTAGGGGTCTTGGGCCATTGCCCCGGGAACTCCTGCATGTTGCGTGGGCGGCCGGTGAGCAGACCTAGATACCTCCTTAAAAAGGCATGTGCTTACCAGTCCAACCCGGCACGCGCCGCTCAGTCGCTGATGTCTGTTAAGCTTCGGTTGATGCATACGACGCATAACGCCCATACTATGCCCATGTGATGGTTAGTGCTATTAGGCTGGAGGTCCCTCTGATCAAATATCCAAATCATAGTGGATTAGGAGCACACCGTAATGAGCAGAGACTCACGATCAATGTGACCCCGTCGCCCCGTCTCGAGGACTTGCGGCAAGGGCTAAGAATGCCCGGACACGCCTTGTAATTATCTCGCGGGCACCTTCCAGGTCAACCCGACTCCACATCACTCGCAATTAAGCTCGCGCAGGTACCCCTCAGGGCCGACCCATATTTAGTAACATGGTTCAATGTAAAGTCATAGTAACCATAGTAACTGTGTGTCTAACACCAAGGGGAACCCTGAGGAACCACCCGCGATGGATTGCACTCGGAATCATCAAGGTGAAGGTAAGAGGAACCGCCCTCGAGGTTCACACTTAAGGGGTTGCACGACAAAGTCGTATCAGAAGAGGTTAAGGCGGAATCACCCTCGATGACCATGACCGAATAACTACACTACCGGATTAACATCAGAAGTGCTGATGAGGTCTCACCCTCGGCACTCGATAGTAACCCAGTAGTGTCGAGCAACTAAGGGGAAAGTGATGTGCGGTGCCGGGGCCTGGTCTTCGATCCCGTTGATCGGGTCTTCAATGATGAAGCAGGGGGAAACAAGGACAAGGTTGGGGTCACTAATGGATCGCTAACCAACCTATACTAAGTAGTTTAGGATAAGCAGGTAAGGCACAACAACAGATACAAAAGCAGGCTATGCATCAGAATAAGAGCAAAAAATTACAATAGAAAAATCTAATGCAAGCATGAGAGAATCGAATGGGTGGTATCGGGATGATCAAAGGGGGGGCTTGCCTGGTTGCTCAGACGAGAAGGAGGGGCCGTCGGTGACGTAGTCAATCACAGCGGCATCGGCAGCCATCACGGGGTCTACCAAAGAGAAGGGGGGAGAAACAGTAAATACATAGCAAGCAAGAGCATAACAGGACAACAGGCAGAGCTAGATGTGTTCTAACGCGGTGCTACATGCTATCGGCGAAGGGGGATAACATGTGGGAATGCTTTCCTGAAGTTTGGCATTTTCGAACAAACGAGCCGGAGGGGGATGGTTGCAGGTTCGCTATGCTAGAGACTCGTGACAGACAAACGGACTGTGTATTCAGATTAGTCTCGTCGTTCTGAGCAACTTTCATGTACAAAACTTTTTCATCCGAGTTACGGATTATTTTCTATGATTTATCAAAGATTTAAACAATTTCTGAATTTATTATTAAATCTAAAACGGAGTTATTGCACCAGCATGACGTCAGCGGTCAACACAGACCGTTGATTTGTCAAATAGGGCAGTGGGGCCCGTCTGTCATTGACCTAACTAATTAACAGATTTAAATTAACTAAACTAGTTCATTAGGCTAATTAAACAAGGTTAATTAAGATACTTAATTACATAATTAATTAATTAATTAATTGCTTTTATATTTATTTATTTTTAAAATCTTTTTTTAACAGGGGGCCGGGCCCAGTGGTCAGTGACCCACTGTGGCAACCGGGTGTGTGGGCGCACGGGTGCAGCGGGCTAACGTGGCGGGCGCCCGTGCCTGCATGCGGCATCAGGGGGCGCCGGAGAGGCCACGACGCGGGTGGAGGGGCGGCCGCGGCCACGGCGAGGCCACCGGCAGGGTAGGGAGCAGAGGCGGGGCGGCATCAGCGGCTCCTGGAGCTGCGGGTGTCGGTGGGCGAGCGACGTAAGCACAGGCAAGGCCGGACGGCAGCAGCGGGAGGGGCGGCGGTGGTGAGCGGGGATGGAGCCCGGGCCGGCGCGTGAGCGACCGAGCGCGTGGAGGTGAGCAGCGCGGGCAAGCAGCAGCAAAAACAAGCAATGGCAGCACGCAGCGGGAGGCGGCGGTGATGGTGGCCTACGGCAACGGGAGGGAAAGAATAGGGGGAAACGGAGGAGGGGGCCTCACCGAAGCCCTGTAGATGTGCAAAAGCTAGCTGGGGAGGACTCGACGACGACGGTTTCTGGCGATGGCGACGTCGGTGGTGAGAAGGGAGACCGCTCGATCCGATTGTTGTGGAGGCGTAGAGCTCAGAGTGGTGGACAAAGACGATGAGGCGGACGGCGGCGAAGGCCCTGGCACGGTCCTAGTTGACGGGGACGGCGGAGAGCTCGTCGGCATCGGCGGTCATGGCGGTTCGGTGGCGCGGTGGTTCTGGAGAGCGAAAGCGGCGCGAGGAGGGGAAATGGATGGGGATGCATGGGGGAGTGGAGAGGGGATCGAGAAGTCGGGGCGTGGCGGCCTTATCCTCTTGCAGGGTTCATCGCCGGTGAGGTGGTTGGGCGGAGCCGCGCCGCTATTCCGACCCCGGTCGGGGGAACAGGGGAAGGAACGACCCATGGGTGTCGGTGGGCTGGGCCGCCCAGGCGGCTGGGCCCAGGGGCAGGGAGGGTTCTCTCTCTCTCTCTCTCTCTCTCTCTCCCTCTCTCTCTCTCTCTCTCTCTCTCTCTCTCTCTCTCTCTCTCTCTCTCTCTCTCTCTCCTTTCCCTTTTTCTTTTAAAGCTTTCTGTTTTTATTTTAAAACCAAAAGCAAAAATAGTTTTATAAATTATAAAACTTACACCAAAAATACTAGTATAATTGAGGCTACTATCAAATTAAGTTTAACATTTTTAAAAAATAGTTTAGCTTTATTTTAAAACCAAAAGCAAAAATAGTTTTATAAATTATAAAACTTACACAAAAAATACTAGTATAATTGAGGATACTATCAAATTAAGTTTAACATTTTTAAAAAATAGTTTAGCTTTTTTACAATTTTAAAAGGCAATTAATTTATCGTTTAGGCCACTATTTTATTTAGTTTTGGGCAGTTAATAACTTTGAAAAAAGTTGGTTCACCACCAATATTAACAAGTGATTATTTGCCACATGATGAACATTTTTGTTGTCACGTAGGAGAAGTTTGAATTTTGACTTTAAATTTGGATTTGAATTTGAAGTGTGTTTGACTACAATCGAGGATTAGCAATAGTAAGAGTGATGACATGACACCATCAATAGGTGATTACTGTAGCATGCTTCTCCGGGTGTTACAAATCTCCTCCACTACAAGAAATCTCGTCCCGAGATTTAAGAGGTGGAGTAAGGGGGAAAGAGTTGGTTACGAAATTCTAACGGATCTTCTTGTCCTTGGTTGCTCTTCTCTAAGAAGTTGATCCCGCTCGTTGATGTCTTCATCTCTTTCCTTCAGGTCATCATGATGAAGTCGTCGTCCTTTCTTTCGGATCTTCATCATACTTACGAAAATGATAAGAGGGGGAAAACTCTATAAAGATGGATTTTAACAAGATTGAGCATTGGAAGATTAACTCAAGGGAAGAAGCGTCAAGTATCTCTCGAGTTGATTACAGGAAATACATCAAGAGCATTATAAGAGGGTACGAAAGTTTCAAACGGGTAAGCAATCGTTCGATACCTGAAGTAGAGTGTGATGGGGGTTCAGAGCAACGGAATAAGTATTGCGTCTGATACCAGAATAGATCATCTCTAGGAAGGTGGCTCGTGATAACACACAAATCCAAGAGCAAAGGATAATTCGGAATCATGTATGTACGGGAGAGTCAGGTTCCGATCCTGTGGAACTGTGATGAGGGTCGATCGAGAGTAGGGAGAACGGTGTCATCTTACCGGTCTCAACCACAAGGTATATCAGAGGATAATTTGTCGGTTATGTTGGTGGCAACATCGGTACCAAGGGCGAGGGACGAAGAGAACCATTTTCCTGCTCGTAAGAATGAGGCGGACCAATAGGCAAAGTTCTCGTCCATCGGGGGTTACCGGAATGTCATCAATAGTAGTAATAGGGTCTTTACTGACATAGTTGTACATTGAGGTGTTTACCTAAGCAGGAAATTATCTCTACTGAGATAAGTTAGTTTAGCGGAAAGGTTAAACAAGAGAATGGAGGAAAATATGATTAGTATATAAATCAGAACAATGGAAAGGAAAATGTGTTTAAACACAATTATCAGGAGTATATCCTTCCCAAGGACAACAGAGGATGATATCCATGACAGGATAGTAAGTAGATAACCAACTAGGGGAAAGAGTGGGGAAACTGATGATGTTACCCATACAATGGTGTTCAGATAGATGATCAAGAAACATTTAGCATTACGCTTCCAATGTTCTTGTTGATGAACGAAGTACCACAGTCGTGCTTCGGGATAGCATTGGCATGGCCATTAGGTAAAGATCGGACCTTGGGAATACAAAGGATCCATCAGGAATTTCTATAACAATGCAATTTTATCAGGAAAAAATGAGGATGTGGCCGATGGGTTCAGCAGCAATCCATCAACGCGTCAGAAAGGGTGTATTTCCAAAATTATAAGAACAAGTTTGTGTTGGGGGGAGGCAAGAATGTTGTCGATGATAACACAAATCATCGAGGGGCAAGGATGGTATTTCTCATCATGAATTTAATTAATATCCTGGAAGAGCTCAGAATGTTGATGATGATCACGACATATTTGTCGAGAATTTTCATGAAGATGTAATCGATCGGCGATGACATCAATTCAAAGGAACGATGAAGCGAAAGATTATGGGAATCACAAGTACGACACAAACTCGAAATTAAGTTTGCTATTCAAGACAAAATGATATGACGAGATCGTCGAAAATTGTGCTCCGGGAAGAAGGATTAGGTAGCAAAGTTAAAATTTATCACGATAATGATATAGCTGATCAGGCTAGGAATGACTTGAAGGATTATTAAACTCGTAAGTAACGAAAATTACTTAGAGTTGTTGAATCAGAGTGCGGGATCAATTCTCTTATCGGTGTTCTCGAGTGACTGATAACTCAGAACCCGGGGGAAAATCTGATATCGGTTAGAAGTAATACTATATGAATACTCATAGGAATCAACTGATTTATTTGATATTCTCGAGATACCAGGGGTAATACTCGAAGGTAGACCATATTAGAGTTTGGACATGTGTATTGATATGCAGAAGGCAAGCACTTCAACTTGTCCGAGAAAGGGGATCAAAGAAGACACTCTTGGTTGGAACCACGATTGCAAAGGCCAAAATCACATATACAAGATCAAATTATACCAAGGGAATACTTATTGTTACGAGAAGCTTCCATGATAAGATCTACATCATTTCCATGGGCATGAACACAAAGTTCAAGGTCGACTCCCACTTCTCCAATGCATAACCTTTCATTCACTTCTCGCGTTCAATGAAGCTGTAGTGTTGAAATTTTATCCGAAAAAAAGTCAGAAGAGTATGACTCGTGAAAACTCTTGGGTTCACAAGGATTAGGGAAGGCATAGGTTCAACCCATAGGGGCATCTTAGGAACATATACCGCGAATTTCAAGAATAATTGACGCAAGTTCGAAGGTAGAGTATGGCTGACAAAAGCAGGGGATACATATTTACCAAAGGCATTATGTATCAGGGGAAGAGCTCACAAGGTTAGTGGATATGAAGGACACTTTTGGATAATAATCTACCAAAGGATCTGGCGGTCAACAAGGATCTGATGTGAGTAACGATACTCAACGAGAAGGAGGAAGAATGCAAAGGCATAAAATTATAGAAGTTTTAGGATAATTTCAAAGCTTCAATACAAAGGAATTACGATACCCAGATCGGTGTATCAGAATCAGATGCTATGATTAGGTACGAGTATGTTGAATAGGATTAGATGGGCAATCAATCAAGGTTTGATTTGTCGAGAACCAGCTAAAGGATTCTTGGCGCAACGGAGATTATTTCGGGGCATCTTGTAATAACAAGAGTAACAGGGAATGACTGTAATAATGGCAAGCGTATGTAGTTATCCATAAGGATATATCGGTGCTAAGGAATTGCAAAAGCGACGGGCACAAAGTCTCAAGAGAACATTGTAGGGTATCTTCGGAATCTTCTGGTGCAGCAGGCGATCATTTGTAATTAGGGGCTCTCCGGGAGGAAGTAGTTACGAGATCCTAATGTTAGAGTTAGCGAAATCCTTTAACCCGAATGGAAGAGAGATCAGAGTCCCAGAGTATAGACGAGGAATAAAAGATCCTAATACCACCCAATTGGCGACGTGGGCCCGTAAGCCACACAACCAAGTTAGTAAAACGGTTTTTGGTTTCTAGTCTCAACTTCGGCCAAGGAGTTGGAAAGGGGGATCCTACAGGCAGTCGGCTATGATACCAATTTGTGACGCCCTCGATTCAATCGTACACTAATCATACATGCAAATGTGTAAGATCAAGATCAAGGACTCAAGGGAAAATATCACAACTCAACTCTAGACACAAATTTAAACAATACAAGTTTTATGTTACAAGCCATGGGCCTCGAGGGCTCGAATACATAAGCTCAAATACACAAGAGTCAGCGGAAGCAACAATATTTGAGTATAGACATAAGTTGAACAGGGATGCCTTAAGAAGGCTAGCACAAAAGCAACACGATCAAAGAGGCAAGGCCTCCTGCCTTGGAGCCTCCTAACTACTCCTGGTCGCCGGTGGACTCCACGTAGTAGTAGGCACCCTCAGTACGTGTAGTAGCAGTCGTCGTCGAAGGTGGCATATGGATCCTGGGTTCCACCATCTGGTTGCGACATCCAAGAAGAATGGAAAAGGGGGAAAAAGGGGGAGCAAAGCAACCATGAGTACTCATCCAAAGTACTCGCAAGCAAGGATCTACACTACATATGCATCGGAGTCAATGAAATGGGTAGTATATGTGGACTGAAGTGTAAAATGCCAGAAGAGAAGGGGAAAGCCTAGCCTATCGAAGACTAGCATCTTGAAGCAGCACCGAGCATCTTGCAGCATCAGAAGAGAGATAAGAGTAGCATAAAGTAAAGTAGTAGTAGTGTTATAACCTCGGCTAGAGATCCTTTCTCTACTCCCTGCGAGAAAGCAATGCCAGAGCCATACTATACAGTTATCACCTCAAATATCCAGTTCCAGTTGTATCGATCGGGATACAACTCCAAGTGTTTGTTACCGTAGGACAGGCTAACGATAGATGTTTTCTTCCCTGCAGGGGTGCACCAACTTACCCACCACGCTCGATTAACTCCGGCCGGACACACTTTCCTGGGTCATGTCCGGCCTCGGCCAAACAATACGCCGCAACCCGACCTAGTCTTAATAGAGAGGTCAGCACGCCGGACTAAACCTATGCCCCCAGGGGTCTTGGTCCATCACCCCGGGAACTCCCGCACGTTGCGTGGTTGGTCGGTGAGCAAACCTAGCTACCTCCTTAAAAATGCAGGTGCTTACCAGTCCAATCCGGCACGCGCCGCTCAGTTGCTGACGTCTATTAAGCTTCGGCTGATGCATACGATGCAGAACGCCCATACTATGACCACATGATGGTTAGTGCTATCAGGCCAAAGGCCCCTCAGATCAAATATCCAAATCATAGTGGATTAGGAGCATGCGCTAACGAGTAGAGACTCATGACCGATGTGACCCCGTCGCCCTGTCTCGAGGACTTGCGGCAAGGGCTAAGAATGCCCGGCCATGCCTCATAATTATCTCGCGGGCACCTTACAGGTCAACTTGACTCCACATCACTCGCAATTAAGCTCGCGCGGGTACCCCTCAGGGCTGACCCATCTTTAGTAACATGGTTCAGTGTAAAGTCATAGTAACCATAGTAACTGTGTGTCTAACGCTAAGGGGAACCCTGCGGAACCATCCTCGATGGATTCCACTCGATGTAATCATCAAGTTGAACGTAAGAGGAACCACCCTCGAGATTCACACTTGAGGGGTGTCATGACAGAGTCGTATCGGAAGTGGTTAAGGCGGAATCACCCTCGATGACCACGACCGAATAACTACACTACATGATTAACATCAGAAGTGCTGTTGAGGTCTCACCCTCGACACTCGATAGTAACCCAGTAGTGTCGAGCAACCAAGGGGAAAGTGATGTGCGGTTCCGGGGCCTGGTCTTCGATCCCGTTGATCGGGTCTTCGATGATGAAGCAGGGGCAACAAGGACAAGGTGGGGGTCACTGATGGATCGCTAACCAACCTATACTAAGAAGTTTAGGATAAGCAGGTAAGGTACAACAGCAGATACAAAAGCAGGCTATGCATCAGAATAGGAGCAAACAATTAAAGTAGCAAAATCTAATGCAAGCATGAGAGAATGGAATGGGCGATATCGGGAGGATCAAAGGGGGCTTGCCTGGTTGCTCAGACGAGAAGGAGGGGTCGTCGGTGAAGTAGCCAATCACAGCGGCATCGGCAGTCATCAGGGGGTCTACCAAAGAGAAGAGGCGGGGGAGAAAGAGTAAATACATAGCAAGCAAGAGCATAGCAGGACAATAGGCAGAGATAGACGTGTTCAAATGCAGTGCTACACACTACCGGCGAAGGGGGATAACATCCGAGAATGCTTTCCCGAAGTTTGGCATTTTCAAACAAACGAACCGAAGGGGGAAGGTTGCAGGTTCGCTATGCCAGAGGCTCGTGACAGACAAACAGACTTGATGTCTACTATGCAACCTTCTTCTTGTAGACGTTGTTGGGCCTCCAAGTGCAGAGGTTTGTAGGACAATAGCAAGTTTCCCTCAAGTGGATGACCTAAGGTTTATCAATCTGTGGGAGGCGTAGGATGAAGATGGTCTCTCTCAAGCAACCCTGCAACCAAATAACAAAGAGTCTCTTGTGTCCCCAACACACCCAATACAATGGTAAATTGTATAGGTGCACTAGTTCGGCGAAGAGATGATAATACAAGTGCAATATGGATGGTAGATATAGGTTTTTGTAATATGAAAATATAAAAACAGCAAGGTAACTAATGATAAAAGTGAGCGTAAACGGTATTGCAATGCTAGGAAACAAGGCCTAGGGTTCATACTTTCACTAGTGCAAGTTATCTCAACAATAATAGCATAATTGGATCATATAACTATCCCTGAACATGCAACAAAGAGTCACTCCAAAGTCACTAATAGCGGGGAACAAACGAAGAGATTATGGTAGGGTACGAAACCACCTCAAAGTTATTCTTTCCAATCAATCTGTTGGGCTATTCCTATAAGTGTCACCAACAGCCCTAGAGTTCGTACTAGAATAACACCTTAATACACAAATCAACCAAAACCCTAATGTCACCTAGATACTCCAATGTCACCTCAAGTATCCGTTGGTATGATTATACGATATGCATCACACAATCTCAAATTCATCTATTCAACCAACACATAGAACCTCAGAGAGTGCCCCAAAGTTTCTACCGGAGAATCAAGACGAAAACGTGTGCCAACCCCTATGCATAAGTTCATGGGCGGAACCCGCAAGTTGATCACCAAAACATACATCAAGTGAGTCACGTGATATCCCATTGTCACCACAGATACACACGACAAGACATACATCAAGTGTTCTCAAATCATTAAAGACTTAATCCGACAAGACAACTTCAAAGGGAAAACTTAATCCATTACAAGAGAGTAGAGGGGGATAAGAAACATAAGATCCAACTATAATAGCAAAGCTCGTGATACATCAAGATCGTGCCAAATCAAGAACACGAGGGAGAGAGATCAAACACATAGCTACTGGTACATACCCTCAGCCCCAAGGGTGAACTACTCCCTCCTCATCATGGAGAGCGCCGGGATGATGAAGATGGTCACCGATGAAGGGTTCCCCCTCCGGCAGGGTGCCAGAATAGGGTCCCGATTGGTTTTTGGTGGCTACAGAGGCTTGCGGCGGCTAAACTCCCGATCTCTTCTATTCTCCGATCGTGTAAGGGTATATGGGTATATATAGAAGGAAGAACTACGTCAGGGGAGCCATGAGGGGCCCACGAGGGTGGAGGGCGCGCCCCCTGCCTCGTGGCTCCCTCGTTTCTTTCCTGACGTGCACTCCGAGTCTATCAGGTAGCTTTCCTTCCAAAAATAACTTCTCTAGAAGGTTTCATTCCGTTTCGACTCCGTTTGATATTCCTTTTCTTCAAAACACTGAAACAAGGAAAAAAACAGGAACTGGCACTAGGCTCTAGGTTAATAGGTTAGTCCCAAAAATAATATAAAAGTACTTAATAAAGCCCATAAACATCCAAAACAGATAATATAATAGCATGGAACAATAAAAAATTATAGATACGTTGGAGACGTATCAGCATCCCCAAGCTTAATTACTGCTCGTCCTCGAGTAGGTAAATGATAAAAACGGAATTTTTGATGTGCAATGCTACCTAACATATTTATCAATGTAATCTTCTTAATTGTGGTATGAATATTCAGATCCATAAGATTCAAGACAAATGTTTAATATTGACATGAAAACAATAATACTTCAAGCATACTAACAGAGCAATTATGTCTTCTCAAAATAACATGTCCAAAGAAAGCTATCCCTACAAAATCATATAGTCTCGCTATGCTCTATCTTCACCACACAAAATATTTAAATCATGCGCAACCCCGATGACAAGCCAAGCAATTGTTTCATACTTTTGATGTTCTCAAACTTTTTCAATCTTCACGCAATACATGAGCGTGAGCCATGGACATAGCACTATAGGTGGAATAGAATGGTGGTTGTGGAGAAGACAAAAAGAGGGAGAAGATAGTCTCACATCAACTAGGCGTATCAACGGTCTATGGAGATGCCCATTAATAGATATCAATGTGAGTGAGTAGGGATTGCCATGCAACGGATGCACTAGAGATATAAGTATATGAAAGCTCAACAAAAGAAACTAAGTGGGTGTGCATCGAACTCGCTTGCTCACGAAGACCTAGGGCATTTTGAGGAAGCCCAGCATTGGAATATACAAGCCAAGTTCTATAATGTAAAATTCCCACTAGTATATGAAAGTGACAACATAGGAGACACTCTATCATGAAGATCATGGTGTTACTTTGAAGCACAAGTGTGTAAAAGGATAGTAGCATTGCCCCTTCTCTCTTTTTTCTCTCATTTTTTTATTTTTATTTTTTATTTGGGCCTTTCTCTTTTTTTGGCCTCTTTTCTCTCTCTCTTTTTTTAGTCTAGAGTCTCATCCCGACTTGTGGGGGAATCATAGTCTCCATCATCCTTTCCTCACTGGGACAATACTCTAATAATGATGATCATCACACTTTTATTTTCTTACAACTTAACAATTACAACTCGATACTTTGAACAAAGTATGACTCTATATGAAAGCCTCCGGCGGTGTACTGGGATGTGCCATGATTCAAGAGTGACATGTATGAAAGAATTACGAACAGTGGCTTTGCCACAAATACAATGTCAACTACATGATCATGCTAAGCAATACGACAATGATGGAGTGTGTCATAATAAACGGAACGATGGAAAGTTGCATGGCAATATATCTCGGAATGGCTATGGAAATGCCATGATAGTGAGGTATGGTGGCTGTTTTGAGGAAGATATATGGTGGGTGTATGATACCGGCGAAAGGTGCGCGGTATTAGAGAGGCTAGCAATGGTGGAAGGGTGAGAGTGCGTATAATCCATGGACTCAACATTAGTCATAAAGAACTCACATACTTATTGCAAAAATCTATTAGTTATCAAAACTAAGTACTACGCGCATGCTCCTAGGGGGATACTTTGGTAGGAAAATACCATCGCTCGTCCCCGACCGCCACTCATAAGGAAGACAATAAATAAATAAATCATGCTCCGACTTCATCACATAACGGTTCACCATACGTGCATGCTACGGGAATCACAAACTTTAACACAAGTATTTCTCAAATTCACAACTACTCACTAGCATGACTCTAATATCACCATCTTCATATCTCAAAACAATTATCAAGTATCAAACTTCTCATAGTATTCAATGCACTTTATATGATAGTTTTTATTATACCCATCTTGGATGCCCATCATATGAGGACTAAATTCATAACCAAAGCAAATTACCATGCTGTTTAGGGCTCTCAAAATAATATAAGTGAAGCACGAGAGTACATCTATTTCTTCAAAATAAAACCACCGCCGTGCTCTAAAAGGATATAAGTGAAGCACTAGAGCAAATGACAAACTACTCCGAAAGATATAAGTGAAGATCAATGAGTAGCCGAATAATTATGCAACTATGTGAAGGCTCTCTAACATTTAAGAATTTCAGATCTTTATACTTTATTCAAACAGCAAGCAAAATAAAATAAAATAAAATGACGCTCCAAGCAAAACACATATCATGTGGTGAATAAAAATATAGCTCCAAGTAATGTTACCTGATGAACGAAGACGAAAGAGGGGATGCCATCCGGGGCATCCCCAAGCTTAGGCTCTTGGTTATCCTTGAATATTACCTTGGTGTGCCTTGGGCATCCCCAATCTTAGGCTCTTGCCACTCCTTATTCCATAGTCCATCGAATCTTTACCCAAAACTTGAAAACTCCACAACACAAAACTTAACAGAAAACTCGTAAGCTCCGTTAGCGAAAGAAAACAAAACACAACTTCAAGGTACTGTAATGAACTCATTCTTTATTTATATTGGTGTTAAACCTACTGTATTCCAACTTCTCTATGGTTTATAAACTATTTTACTAGCCATAGAGTCATCAAAATAAGCAAACAACACACGAAAAACAGAATCTGTCAAAAAACAGAACAGTCTGTAGTAATCTGTAACTAACACAAACTTCTGGAACTCCAAAATTTCTAAAATAAATTGGTGAACCTGAGGAATTTGTCTAGTAATCATCTGAAAAAATAATCAACTAAATGCCACTCTCCAGTAAAAAGGTTTAGCTAATCTCTTGAGCACTAAAGTTTCTGTTTTTTACAGCATGATCATAAAGATTTCACCCAAGTCTTCCCAAAGGTTCTACTTATCACAAACACTAATTAAAACACAAAACCACATCTAAGCAGAAGCTAGATGGATTATTTATTCCTAAACAGAACCAAAAATCAAGAAACTAAAATAAAATTGGGTTGTCTCCCAACAAGCGCTATCGTTTAACGCCCCTAGCTAGGCATGATGATTTCAATGATGCTCACACAAAAGATAGGATGAAACATAAAGAGAGCATCATGAAGAATATGACTAGCACATTTAAGTCTAACCCACTTCCTATGCATAGGGATTTTTTGAGCAAACAACTTATGGGAACAAGAATCAACTTGCATAGGAAGGCAAAACAAGCATAACTTCAAAACTTTAAGCACATAGAGAGGAAATTTGATATTATTGCAATTCCTACAAGCATATATTCCTCCCTCAAAGTAATTTTCAGTAGCATCATGAATGAATTCAACAATACATCCAGCACCTAAAGCATTCTTTTCATGATCTACAAGCATAGAAAATTTACTACTCTCCACATAAGCAAAATTATTTTCATTCGGAATGGTGGGAGTTTCATAAGAGACTTGAATCTTACATTCTTAAGAAGTTGCTCCCCACTATAAGGTATTCTCTTAACATGCAAGTGGTCCAACTCAGCATGCCATGTCATCAGATACCAGCCAATCACAAGTCAGCTATACATGAGGGACCCACCATAGGTTTACAACAAATCATGTGATTAAATTATCCTAATTTGCATGCAGTCATTCCCTGGTCACCGAAGAGACCACCATTTCATCTTCAGTTCAGTTACAACTACAAAACGCACCCACCACAAGATTGTTTTTTTTTTGAGAAACACCCACCACAAGATAGTCAGCGTTAAATGATGCACCGAAGCCAACAAAGAAGCCCGATCGTCTCATTAAAAAGCCCAATCGTCTCTCTCCCCCCTGATCTATAAAGAAACAGTCTTTTCCTGGACAATGATATAGTGCGGCGGCTGTAAAGAGAAGATGCGATCTCGCCGTGTGGTCTGGTCCTCTGGCACGACCGCTGGCCTTCGGCGCATATGCCGGTTGTAGTTCCTTTCTCGGTGTAGACCGTTCTGGTGATCTGTAGCATCGTCGACATGGCTGCGGTGGTGCTGCGTTCCCTCTCTCTTCCGTTCGCTGGGAATCGGTGTGGCGCCCTGTAGCGTCGTTGAGATTGCGGTGGTCGTCCTCCTCTCTCTGTTCTGGCGAAGCTAAATCCAACATCTGTTGGGAACTGGTGGAGGTTGGTTCCAGTTGTATCCAGTCTAATCTAACTTGCAATAGTCCTGTGTTGGCTTCCTTTCAGGCTATGGGAGAAACTTGTGGGTGGAGACGCTGGCCAGGTATTTCAACCAACGATGCCCACTCCTCTACTACTCATCTTCTACCTTCATATTTTTCATTTTTTCTTAAGACGCCAGCTAATTTGATTTGAGTCATATTCGTGTAGTTCGATTGGATAGTGGTTAACGTATGCTGACTTGCTGAGTTCATTTGGTTACATTAGCAGGGAGCTATGGCCCATGGGTGGGATTGGGTAAGGGTATGCTGATTCATAGTCAGTGCAAATCAATCCGTCTGTGGTGGATTTGATGGTTCTAACACGTCCGCAGTATCGAGCAGCAGCAAACTCCAGTACAGAATACAGATCGATATCTGAAGCACCACCCAGGCAACCAGAAGGTGCCCCTTTTTCTTATGCCAGCCTGCTTTCCCTCAGTTATTTGCTGCATCTCCTCTGCACCCAATTATTACTACTTAGAAAATTGATGTGATTTACTTTCAGATTTTAGTACCTATTATGCTTTTCTTATATAGTATGTAAATTTTGCGAGGAGAATTGATTTCAGTTTCAGATGCTGCTAGGTACTATTATTGGCAACTCTATTTTTTTTTCCTTAAATATTTTTGTTGGCGTATTTTTGGATCAGGTTCTGGTCGTTCATGCCTTTCTGTTGGCCTTCAAATGTTCTGTTTGCTAATTTTTTAACAGGCTCTATTAGTTCAGGTTCTTTATATTTATTTTTATGTTCTTTGCAAGCCCTGAGCCTTATTCGTACTACCCGCTACAGAATCCCTCAAATGCTTATTCATGTAGCAAGCGGGAAAAGAAGGGGAGAAAGGCGAACATCAGTGAGCTGCACTTCTTCCTGCCCCCCACCCCCCAGAATGGAAAGATGGATTGTCATTGTTTTTTGCTCCAGCAACGGTTGACACTAATTTGGTAGAGATTAGAAATGCTAAATTGTTTTATGACCATGTTTACAAAGGCACATAGATGTATCTTGATTTGGCCTCAAAGGTCCTGCCTCTATGTTGTATTACTGACTGAGCGCGTGTGTCAATATGCTTTCCTCTGTTTCAATCTGTCACCATCAAATTCTCCATTGATTACCCCTACCGTTGCTTGCTAATGTTATCCATTGTTTTCTATTTTTCCTCGGTACATATTATATATTGGCTCCATTATGCTACCACACTATGTTTGCATGTATACTTTTGTTACAGTTTCCATGCTATTACAAGAACTTATAAGAGCCATGGTGACAAGAGGGACGACGAGAATCATTTCCTTCCAACATTTTAGTGTGTGTACTCATATGAAAAACAAATCATGCTTTTCCCATACAGGCTGCCTACTGTATTGCTCTAATATTCGAACCGTTTGTGTTACTAGGATGTGTTAAATTAGTCGTACTTTGTGTTTTGTGTGGAGCCACGTTTTGATCTATGTTTAGTATGCCCATTTGTTGGTACTGTATCACATTTTTTCCGGTGAACGAATGTTTTATCCATATATTTAATAAAAAAACTGTAACGGATTGTGATATCTAATTATCTATGGAAGATTACTTTTTTTATTTGATATCAGTGTTTTACTAGGAACCAGTGTTTTAAGGCATATCAATATGTATGCTTCGGGTTTTCCCCAAACATATGTTTCCTCAAGAATGTTTTGTTATTTGGACATATATTTGAAGAAATGTTCGGTTGTTGTACTGATACTTCTATTTTTAGCATGTATTCCCGCAACAACGCGCGGGGTGTCATCTAGTACTATAAATTGTTTCCACATTAAAAGAGTAATGTTCAGAAAAACGGTAATCATAATCATGACAAGTTTTATAAATATAATCATTACTATTCTTTATAGCATAAGTTTCATCACAATAATCATCATAAGTAGCAACTTTGTTCTCATCATAATCGATTGAAACCTTTTCCAAGATAGTGGATACATCACTAAATAAAGTCATGACCTCTCCAAATCCACTTTCATAAATATTATAAGATTCAACATCCTCCAAAATAGTGGGATCATTACTTCCTAAAGTTGACACTCTTCGAAACCCACTTTCATCAATATAATCATCATAGGTAGAAGGCATGATATCATCACAACAACTTTGCATATCAAAACTTGGGAGGCTAAAAATATCATCTTCATTAAACATAGCATCCCCAAGCTTGGGACAAACATTAATTGCAGGAAAAATATTCTCAAAAACATCATCTTCCACAATTATTTTTGATTCATTTTCATGAGGCACAACAATAATAGGAGCAACATTATTTGGGAGAGATTTCTTTTTTACCTCTCTTCCTTTTTATTTTCTTCTTCTTCACCTCATGTGTGGGTTCAATCCTCTTTTTGGAGCTCCTTATTAATGAGATTGGTTGAATAGAAGGCTCCTCCTCGTTACCTGATTCATCATAAGAAATAATAGGAGGATATTGGGAAGTCTCTTCCCTTTCGTTAGCATTCTCTTCATCTTCTATTTGTTTTATTTTCTTTATGTAATTGGCAATACAAGGATTTTCAATGCAATTCACCGCACAATACATATAAATCTTCTCTAGATCAAAATCAAGAAATTTATCAAGATTAAATTTTCGAATATCCTTAGTTATACGTTTCATTTCTTCATAACCCAAGAGCAAACTAAGTTCATTATGATGTGCAAGGGAAATCAAGTCATCACAATTTTTGGACACGATATGATCATGAAACAATTTACATTGGGTACTGAAATGATCACGTTCATTGCAAAGTTCACAAGTATGGCTAAGAAAAAATAAATTTTCAGCACAAACATCTAGCCTTTCTTGCAACCATTTAGTTTCTAAGTACTTTTGCCTCTTGCAATATCTATCTTCCCTATTTGGTGTGTACTTGCAAACCCAATGCACTCCACAAAAATTGACATGTTTATATATAGGAGACATTTTCATCATAACTAGTGCAATCATCATTAGTACCATGGATATTCAAGGAGTTCATACTAACAACATTGCAATCATGCTCATCATTCAAAGATTTAGTGCAAAACATTTTAATGCATTCTTCTTCTAACACTTTGGCACAATTTTCCTTTCCATCATACTGCCGAAAGGATGAAGCGTATGAGACAAACTCAATTCCATTTTTTTTGTAGTTTTCTTTTATAAACTAAACTAGTGATAAAACAAGAAACAACAAGATTCGATTGCAAGATCTAAAGATATACCTTCAAGCACTCACGTCCCCGGCAACAGCGCCAGAAAAGAGCTTAGTTGACGGGGCGTGAGTGCCGCTTACCTAGCCTCCCCGGCAACGGCGCCAGAAAAGAGCTTCATGTCTACTACGCAACCTTCTTCTTGTAGACGTTGTTGGGCCTCCAAGTGCAGAGGTTTGTAGGACAGTAGCAAGTTCCCCTCAAGTGGATGACCTAAGGTTTATTAAACCGTGGGAGGCGTAGGATGAAGATGGTCTCTCTCAAGCAACCCTGCAACCAAATAACAAAGAATCTCTTGTGTCCCCAACACACCCAATACAATGGTAAATTGTATAGGTGCACTAGTTCGGAGAAGAAATGATAATACAAGTGCAATATGGATGGGAGATATAGGTTTTTGTAATCTAAAAAATATAAACAACAAGGTAACTAATGATGAAAGTGAGCGTAAACGGTATTGCAATGCTAGGAAACAAGGCCTAGGGTTCATACTTTCACTAGTGCAAGTCCTCTCAACAATAATAACATAATTTGATCATATAACTATCCCTCAACATGCAACAAAGAGTCACTCCAATGTCACTAATAGCGGGGAACAAACGAAGAGATTATGGTAGGGCACGAAACCACCTCAAAGTTATTCTTTCCAATCAATCCGTTGGGCTATTCCTATAAGTGTCACCAACAGCCCTAGAGTTCGTACTAGAATAACACCTTATGACACAAATCAACCAAAACCCTAATGTCACCTAGATACTCCAATGTCACCTCAAGTATCCGTGGGTATGATTATACGATATGCACCAGCACATAGAACCTCAAAGAGTGCCCCAAAGTTTCTACCAGAGAATCAAGACGAAAACGTGTGCCAACCCCTATGCATAAGTTCATGGGCGGAACCCGCAAGTTGATCACCAAAACATACATCAAGTGAGTCACGTGATATCCCATTGTCACCATAGATACGCATGGCAAGACATACATCAAGTGTTCTCAAATCATTAAAGACTCAATCCGATAAGACAACTTCAAAGGGAAAACTCAATCCATTACAAGAGAGTTGAGGGGGAGAAGAAACATAAGATCCAACTATAATAGCAAAGCTCGCGATACATCAAGATCGTGCCAAATCAAGAACACGAGGGAGAGAGATCAAACACATAGCTACTGGTACATACCCTCAGCCCCGAGGGTGAACTACTCCCTCCTCATCATGGAGAGCGCCGGGATGATGAAGATGCCCGCCGGTGAAGGTTCCCCCCTCCGGCAGGGTGCTGAAATAGGGTCCCGATTGGTTTTTGGTGGCTACGTAGGCTTGCGGCGGCGGAACTCTCGATCTCTTCTATTCTTCGATCGTTTTAGGGTATATGGGTATATATAGGAGGAAGAAGTATGTCAGGGGAGCCATGAGGGGCCCACGAGGGTGGAGGGCGCGCCCTAGGGGGTGGGCGCGCCCCCTGCCTCGTGGCTCCCTCGTTTCTTTCCTGACGTGCACTCCAAGTCTATTGGGTAGCTTTCCTTCCAAAAATAACTTCTCCAGAAGGTTTCATTCCGTTTCGACTCCGTTTGATATTCCTTTTCTTCGAAACACTAAAACAAGGGAAAAAACAGGAACTGGCACTAGGCTCTGGGTTAATAGGTTAGTCCCAAAAATAATATAAAAGTGCTTAATAAAGCCCATAAACATCCAAAACAGATAATATAATAGCATGGAACAATAAAAAATTATAGATACGTTGGAGACGTATCAGCATCCCCAAGCTAAATTCCTGCTCGTCCTCGAGTAGGTAAATGAAAAAAACGGAATTTTTGATGTGGAATGCTACCTAACATATTTATCAATGTAATCTTCTTAATTGTGGTATGAATATTCAGATCCATAAGATTCAAGACAAATATTTAATATTGACATGAAAACAATAATACTTCAAGCATACTAACTGAGCAATTATGTCTTCTCAAAATAACATGTCCAAAGAAAGCTATCCCTACAAAATCATATAGTCTCGCTATGCTCTATCTTCACCACACAAAATATTTAAATCATGCACAACCCCGATGATAAGCCAAGCAATTGTTTCATACTTTTGATGTTCTCAAACTTTTTCAATCTTCACGCAATACATGAGCGTGAGCCATGGACATAGCACTATAGGTGGAATAGAATGGTGGTTGTGGAGAAGAAAAAAAGAGGGAGAAGATAGTCTCACATCAACTAGGCGTATCAATATGCTATGGAGATGCCCATTAATAGATATCAATGTGAGTGGGTAGGGATTGCCATGCAACGGATGCACTAGAGCTATAAGTATATGAAAGCTCAACAAAAGAGACTAAGTGGGTGTGCATCTAACTCGCTTGCTCACGAAGACCTAGGGCATTTTGAGGAAGCCCATCATTTGAATATACAAGCCAAGTTCTATAATGTAAAATTTCCACTAGTATATGAAAGTGACAACATAGGAGACTCTCTATCATGAAGATCATGGTGTTACTTTGAAGCACAAGTATGGTAAAAGGATAGTAGCATTGCCCCTTCTCTCTTTTTTCTCTAATTTTTTATTTTTTTCATTTTTTTTCATTTGGGCCTTTCTCTTTTTTTTGGCCTCTTTTTTTTCTCTCTTTTTTTTAGTCTGGAGTCTCATCCCGACTCGTGGGGGAATCATAGTCTCCATCATCCTTTCCTCACTAGGACAATGCTCTAATAATGTTGATCATCACACTTAAAAGTGCTTAATAGGTTAGTCCCAAAAATAATAAAAAAGTGCTTAATAAAGCCCATAAACATCCAAAACAGATAATATAATAGCATGGAACAATAAAAAATTATAGATATGTTGGAGACGTATCAGGACTGTGTATTCAGATTCATCCCGTTGTTCTGAGCAACTTTCATGTACACAACTTTTTCATCCGAGTTACGGATTATTTTCTATGATTTATCAAAGATGTAAACAATTTCTAATTTTATTATTAAATCTAAAACAGAGTTATTGCACCAGCATGATGTCAGCGGTCAACACAGACAGTTGACTGGTCAAACAGGGCAGTGGGGCCCGTCTGTCATTGACCTAACTAATTAACAGATTTAAATTAACTAAACTAGTTCATTAGGCTAATTAAGCAAGGTTAATTAAGATAATCAATTACCTAATTAGTTAATTGTTTTTATATTTATTTATTTATTAATCTTTTTTTAACAGGGGGCCAGGCCTAGTGGTCAGTGGCCCACTATGGCAACCGGGTGTGCGGGCGCAGTGGGCTAATGGGGCGGGCGCCTGTGCCTGCACGCGACATCAGGGGGCGCCAGCGAGGCCATGACGCGGGTGGAGGGGTGGCTGTGGCCACGGCGAGGCCGCCGATGGCGTAGGGATTAGAGGCGGGGCGGCAGCAGCGGCTCATGGAGCTGCGGGCGTCGGCGGGCGAGCGGCGTAGGCGCAGGCGAGGCCGAACGGCAGCAGCGGGAGGCGGCGGCGGCGGTGAGCGGGGATGGAGCCCGGGCCGGCGCGGGCATGGCCGAGCGAGTGGAGCGCGGCAGCGCAGCCAGAGGTGAGCGGCGGTAGCGCTAGGCAGCAGCGGCGGCGGCAGAAGTAGCAAGCAACACCGGCCTGGAGTAGCAGGAGGTGAGTAGCGCGGGCAAGCAATGGCGGCCTACGACGACGGGAGGGAAAAAATAGGGGAAACGGAGGAGGGGGGCCTCACCGAAGCCCTGTAGATGTGCAAAAGCGAGCTCGGGGAGGACTCGACGGTGGCGGTTTTCGGCGATGGCGACGTCGGTGAAGAGAAGGGAGACCGCTCGATCCGGTTGTTGTGGAGGCGTAGAGCTCGGAGTGGTGGTCGAAGACGACGAGGCGGACGACGGCGAAGGCCCTGGCACGGTCCTAGTAGACGGGGAAGACGGAGAGCTCGTCGGCATCGGCGGTCATGGCGGCGGTGCGGTGGCGCGGTGGTTCTGGAGAGCGAAAGCGGCGTGGGGGAATGGATGGGGAAGCCGGGGGGAGTAGAGAGGGGATCGAGGAGTCTGGGCATTGTGGCCTTATCTTCTCGCAGGGTTCATCGCCGACGAGGTGGTTGGGCGGAGCCGCGCCCCTGTTCCGACCCCGATCGGGGGAACAGGGGAAGGAACGACCCGTGGGGGTCAGTGGGCTGGGCCGCCCAGGCGGCCGGGCCGAGGGGCAGGTAGGGTTCTCTCTCTCTCTCTCCTTTCCCTTGTTCTTTTAAAGCTTTCTATTTTTATTTTAAAACCAAAAGCAAAAATAGTTTTATAAATTATAAAACTTACACCAAAAATACTAGTATAATTTAGGCTACTATCAAATTAAGTTTAACATTTTAAAAAAATAGTTTAGCTTTTTTACAATTTTAAAAGGCAATTAAATTAGCGTTTAGGCCACTATTTATTTAGTTTTGGGCAGTTAAGCACTTTGAAAAAAGTTGGTTCACCACTAATATTAACAAGTGATTATTTGCCACATGATGAGCATTTTTGTTGTCATGTAGGAGAAGTTTGAATTTTGACTTTAAAATTGGATTTGAATTTGAAGTGTGTTTGACTGCAATCAAGGATTAGCAATAGTAAGAGAGATGACATGGCACCATCAATAGGGGATTACTGTATCATGCTTCTCCGGGTGTTACAAATCTCCTCCACTATAAGAATCTCGTCCCGAGATTTAAGAGGTGGAGTAAGGGGGAAAGAGTTGGTTACGAAATTATAACAGATCTTCTCGTCCTTGGTTGCTCTTCTCAAAGAAGTTGGTCCTGCTCGTTGATGTCTTCATCTCTCTCCTTCAGGTCATCATGATGAAGTCGTCGTCCGTTCTTCGGGATCTTCATCATACTTACGAAAATGATAAGAGGGGGAAAACTCTATAAAGAGGGATTTTAACAAGATTGAGCATCGGATGGTTAACTCAAGGGAAGAAGCGTCAAGTATCTACCGAGTTGATTACAAGAAACACATCAAGAGCATTACAAGAGGGTACAAAAGTTTCAAACGGGTAAGCAATCGTTCGATACCTGAAGTAGAGTGTGAAGGGGGTTCAGAGCAACGGAATAAGTATTGCGTCTGATACCATAATAGATCACCTCTAGGAAGGTGGCTCGTGATAACACACAAAGCCAAGAGCAAAGGATAATTCGGAATCATGTATGTACGGGAGAGTCAGGTTCCGATCCTGTGGAACTGTGATGAGGTTCGATCGAGAGTAGGGACAACGGTGTCATCTCACCGGTCTCGACCATAAGGTATGTCAGAGGATAATCTGTCAGTTATGTTGGTGGCAACATCGGTACCAAGGGCGAGGGACGAAGAGAACCATTTTCCTGCTCGTAAGAATGAGGCGGACCAATAGGCAAAGTTCTCGTCCATCGGGGGTTACCGGAATGTCAGCAATAGTAGTAACAGGGTCATTACTGACAGAGTTGTACATTGAGGTGTTTACCTAAGCAGGAAATTATCTCTAGTGAGATAAGTTAGTTTACCAGAAAGGTTAAACAAAAGAATGGAAAGGAAAATATGATTAGTATATTAGTCAGAACAATGGAAAGGAAAATGTGTTTAAACACAATTATCAGGAGTGTATCCTTCCCAAGGACAAGAAGAGGATGATATCCATGACAGGATAGTAAGTAGATAACCAACTAGGGAAAGGGAGGGGAAACTGATGATGTTACCCATACAATGGTGTTCAGATAGATGATCAAGAAACATTTAGCATTGCGCTTCCAATGTTCTTGTTGATGAACGAAGTACCACAGTCATGCTTTGGGATAGCATTGGCATGGATGGCCATCAGGTAAAGGTCAGACCTTGGGAATACAAAGGATCCATCAGGAATTTCTATAACAATGCAATTTTATCAGGAAAAATGAGGATGTGGCCGATGGGTTTAACAACAATCCATCGACGCGTCAAAAAGGGTGTATTTCCAAAATTATAAGAACAAGTTTGTGTTGGGGGGGCGGGGAGGCAAGAATGTTGTCGATGATAACACAAATCATCGAGGGGCAAGGATGGTATTTCTCATCATGAATTTAGTTAATATCCTAGAAGAGCTCAGAATATTGATGATGATCACGACATATTTGTCGAGAGGTTTCATGAAGATGTAATCGATCGGCGATGACATCAATTCAAAGGAATGATGAAGCGAAAGGTTATGGGAACCACAAGTACGACACAAACTCGAAATTAAGCTTGCTATTCAAGACAAAATGATATGACGAGGAAAATCGATGTAGGCTTAGCTCATCGTCGAAAATTGTGCTCCGGGAAGAAGGATCAGGTAGCACAGTTAAAATTTATCACGATAATGATATAGCTGATCAGGCTAGGAATGACTTGAAGGATTATTAAACTCGTAAGTTACAAAAAATACTTAGAGTTGTTGAATCAGAGTGCGGGGTCGATTCTCTTATCGGTGTTCACGAGTGACTGATAACTCAGAACCTGGGGGAAAATTTGAAATCGGTGAGAAGTAATACTAGATGAATACTCATAGGAATCAACTGAGTTATTTGATATTCTCGAGATACCAGGGGTAATACTCGAAGGTAGACCATATTAGAGTTTGGACATGTGTATTGATATGCAGAAGGCATGCACTTCAACTTTTCCGAGAAAGGGGATCAAAGAAGACAATCTTGGTTGGAACCATGATTGCAAAGGCCAAAATGACAGATACAAGATCAAATTATACCAAGGGAATAATTATTGTTATGAGAAGCTTCCATGATAAGATCTACATCGTTTCCATGGGCATGAACACAAAGTTCAAGGTCGACTCCCACTTCTCCAATGCATAACCTTTCATTCACTTCTCGCGTTCAATGAAGTTGTAGTGATGAAATTTTATCTGGCAAAAAGTCAGAAGAGTATGACTCGTGAAAACTCTTGGGTTCACAAGGATTAGGGAAGGCATAGGTTCAACCCATAGGGGCATCTTAGGAACATATACTGCGAATTTCAAGAATAATTGACGCAAGTTCGAAGGTAGAGTATGGCTGGCAAAAGCAGAGGATACATATTTACCAAAGGCATTATGTATCAGGGGAAGAGCTCACAAGGTTAGTGGATATGAAGGACACTTTTGGATAATAATCTACCAAAGGATCTGGCGGTCAACAAGGATCTGATGTGAGTAACGATACTCAACGAGAAGAAAGAAGAATGCAAAGGCATCAAATTATAGAAATTTTAGGATAATTTCAAAGCTTCAATACAAAGGAATTACGATACCCAAATCGGTGTATCAGAATCAGATGCTTTGATTAGGTACGAGTATGTTGAATAGGATTAGATGGGCAATCAATCAAGGTTTGATTTGCCGAGAACCAGCTCAAAGGATTCTTGGGGCAACGGAGAGTATTTCGGGGCATGTTGTAATGACAAGAGTAACAGGGAATGACTGTAAGAATGGCAAGCGTATGTAGTTATCCATAAGGATATATCAGTGCCAGGGAATTGCAAAAGCGACGGGCACAAAGTCTCAAGAGAACATCATAGGGTATCTTCGGAATCTTCTGGTGCAGCAGGCGATCATTTGTAATAAGGGGCTCTTCGGGAGGAAGTAGTTACGAGATCCTAATGTTAGAGTTAGAAAATCGTTTAACCCGAATGGAAGAGAGATCAGAGTCCCAAAGTATAGACGAGGAATAGAAGATCCTAATACCACCCAATTGGCGACGTGGGCCCGTAAGCCGCACAACGAAGTTAGTAAAACGGTTTTCGGTTTCTAGACTCAACTTCGGCCAAGGAGTTGGAAAGGGGGATCCTATTGGTAGTCGGCTCTGGTACCAACTTGTGACGCCCTCGATTCAATCATACACTAATCATACACGCAAATGTGTACGATCAAGATCAAGGACTTACGGGAAGATATCACAACACAACTCTAGACACAAATTAAAATAATACAAGCTTTATATTACAAGCCATGGGTCTTGGGGCCTCAAATACACAAGAGTCAGTGGAAGCAACAATATTTTAGTACAGACATAAGTTGAACAGGGATGCCTTAAGAAGGCTAGCACAAAAGCAACATGATCGAAGAAGCAAGGCATCCTGCATGGGAGCCTCCTAACTACTCCTGGTCGTCGGCGGCCTCCACGTAGTAGTAGGCACCCTCAGTGTAGTAGCAGTCGTCATCGAAGGTGGCGTCTGGATCATGGGCTTCACCATCTGGTTGCGACATCCGAGAAGAATGGAAAATGGGGATTAAAGAAACCGTTAGTACTCATCCAAAGTACTCACAAGCAAGTATCTACACTACATATGCATCGGTGTCAATGAAATGGGTAGTATATGTGGACTGAACTTCAGAATGCCAGAAGAGAAGGGGAAAGCCTAGCCTACCGAAGACTAGCATCTTGAAGCAGCACCAAGCATCTTGCAGCATCAGAAGAGAGATAAGAGTAGCATAAAGTAAAGTATTAGTAGTGTTATCAACCTCGGCAGAGATCCTTTCTCGACTCCTTGCGAGAAAGCAACCCAGAGCCATACTATCCAGTTATCACCTCAAGTATCCAGTTCTAGTTGTATCGATCGGGATACAACTCCAAGTGTCCGTTACCGTAGGACAGGCTATCGATAGATGTTTTCTTCCCTGCAGGGCTGCACCAACTTACCCACCACACTCGATTAACTCCGGCCGCACACACTTTCCTGGGTCATGCCCGGCCTCGGCCAAACAATACGCCGTAACCAGACCTAGGCTTAATAGAGAGGTCAACACGCCGGACTAAACCTATGCCCCCAGGGGTCTTGGGCCATCGCCCCGAGAACTCCTGCATGTTGCGCGGGCGGCCGGTGAGCAGACCTAGCTACCTCCTTAAAAACGCAGGTGCTTACCAGTCGAACCCAGCGCGCGCCGCTAAGTCACTAACGTGTATTAAGCTTCGGCTGATGCATATGATGCAGAACGCCCATACTATGCCCACGTGATTGTTAGTGCTATCAAGCCAGAGGCCCCTCGGATCAAATATCCAAATCGTAGTGGATTAGGAGCACGTGGCAACGAGCAGAGACTCACGATCAATGTGACCCCGTTGCTCCGTCTCGAGGACTTGCGGCAAGGGCTAAGAATGCCCGGCCACGCCTCGTAATTATCTCACGGGCACCTTCCAGGTCAACCCGATTCCACATCACTCGCAATTAAGCTCGCGCGGGTACCCCTTAGGGCCACCCGTCTTTAGTAACATTGTTCAGTGTAAATTCATAGTAACCATAGTAACCGTGTGTCTAACGCCAAAGGCAACCCTGAGGAACCACCCTCGATGGATTCCACTCGATGTAATCATCAAGGTGAACGTAAGAGGAACCACCCTCGAGGTTCACACTTGAGGGGTTGCACGACAGAGTCATATCGAAAGTGGTTAAGGCAGAATCACCCTCGATGACCACGACCGAATAACTACACTACATGATTAACATCAGAAGTGCTGATGAGGTCTCACCCTCGGCACTCGATTGTAACCCAATAGTGTCGAGCAACTAAGGGGAAAGTGATGTGTGGTGCCGGGGCCTGGTCTTTGATCCCGTTGATCGGGTCTTCGATGATGAAGCAGGGGCAACAAGGACAAGGTGGGGGTCACTAATGGATCGCTAACCAACCTATACTAAGCAGTTTAGGATAAGCAGGTAAGGTACAACAGCAGATACAAAAGTAAGCTATGCATCAGAATAGGAGCAAACAATTACAGTAGCAAAATCTAATGCAAGCAAGAGAGAATGGAATGGGCGATATCGGGATGATCAAAGGGGGAGCTTGGCTGGTTGCTCAGACGAGAAGGAGGGGTCGTCGGTGACGTAGTCAACCACAGTGGCATCGGCAGCCATCACGGGGTCTACCGAAGTGAAGAGGGGAGGGACAGTAAATACATAGCAAGCAAGAGCATAACAGGACAACAGGCAGAGCTAGACGTGTTCTAATGCGGTGCTACACGCTACCAGCGAAAGGGGATAACATCCGGGAATGCTTTCCAGAAGTTTGGCATTTTCAGACAAACGAACCAGAGGGGGAGGGTTGCAGGTTCGCTATGCTAGAGACGCGTGATAGACGAACGAACTGTGTATTCGGATTCGTCTCATCGTTGTGAGCAACTTTCATGTACAGAACTTTTTCATCTGAGTTACAGATTATTTTCTACGTTTTATCAAAGATTTAAACAATTTCTGAATTTATTATTAAATCTAAAACGTAGTTATTGCACCAGCATGACGTTAGCGGTCAACACAGACCGTTGACTGGTCAAACAGGGCAGTGGGGCCCATCTGTCATTGACCTAACTAATTAACAGATTTAAATTAACTAAACTTGTTCATTAGGATAATTAAGCAAGGTTAATTAAGATAATTAATTACCTAATTAATTAATTGATTGTTTTTTATTTTAAAAATCTTGTTTCAACAGGGGGCTGGGCCCAGTGGTGAGTGGCCCACTATCGCAACCGGGTGTGCGGGCGCGCAGGTGCAGCGGGCTAACGGGGCGGGTGCCCGTGCCTGCACGCGGCATTAGGGGGCGCCGGTGAGGCCACGACACGGATGGAGGGGCGCCCGCAGCCACAGTGAGGCCACCGGCGGCGTAGGGAGCAGAGGCGGGGCGGCAGCAGCGGCTCCTGGAGCTGCGGGCGTCGGCGGGCGAGCAGGGGAGGCGCGGGCGAGGCCGGACGGCAGCAGCGGAAGGCGGCGGCGGTGGTGAGCGGGGATGGAGCCCGGGCCGGCGCGGGCGCGGCCGAGCACATGGAGCGCGGCAGCGCTAGGCAGCAGCGGCCGCAGCTGAAGCAGCAAGCAGTAGCGGCCTGCAGTAGCACGAGGTGAGCAGCGCGGGCAAGCAACAACAACAACAAGCAATGGCAGCACGCAGCGGGAGGCGGCGGTGATGGAGGCCTACGGCGACGGGAGGGAAAAATAGGGGCGAAACGGAGGAGGAGGGCCTCACCGAAGCCCTGTAGATGTGCAAAAGCGAGCTCGGGGAGGACTCGACGGCGACAGTTTCTGGCGATGGCGACGTCAGTGGAGAGAAGGGAGACCGCTCGATCCGATTGTTGTGGAGGCGTAGAGCTCGGAGTGGTGGTTCAAGACGACGAGGTGGATGACGGCGAAGGCCCTGACACGGTCCTAGTTGACGGGAACGCCGGAGAGCTCGTCGGCATCGGCGGTCATGGCGGCGGTACGGTGGCGTGGTGGTTCTGGAGAGCGAAAGCACGCGAGGAGGGGGAATGGATGGGGACGCTAGGGGGAGTGGAGAGGGGATCGAGGAGTCAGGGCGTGGCGGCCTTATCCTCTCGCAGGGTTCATCACTGGCGAGGTGGTTAGGCGGAGCCGCGCTCCTGTTCCGACCCCGGTCAAGGGAACAGGGGAAGGAACGACCCGTGGGGGTCCGTGGGCTGGGCCGCCCGGGCGGCTGGGCCCAGGGGCAGGGAGGGTTCTCTCTCTCTCCTTTCCCTTTTTCTTTTAAAGCTTTCTGTTTTTATTTTAAAACCAAAAGCAAAAATAGTTTTATAAATTATAAAACTTACAGAAAAAATACTAGTATAATTTAGGCTACTAACAAATTAAGTTTAAGATTTAAATAAAATAGTTTAGCTTTTTTACAATTTTAAAAGGCAATTAAATTATCGTTTAGGCCACTATTTTATTTAGTTTTGGGCAGTTAAGCACTTTGAAAAAAGTTGGTTCACCACCAATATTAACAAGTGATTATTTTCCACATGATGAACATTTTTCTTGTCATGTAGGAGAAGTTTGAATTTTGACTTTAAATTTGGATTTGAATTTGAAGTGTGTTTGACTGCAATAGAGGATTAGCAACAGTAAGAGTGATGACATGGCACCATCAACATGGGATTACTGTAGCATGCTTCTCCGGTGTTACATGCTTCCCAATTTGTGTAACCAAAATGGGTTACGCTCTCAGAATTGTACAAATTTTCTTCAAAATCCATACCATGATCGGTGCTTAGGTGAATTTTCTTTGTTCAAAATTTTCATGGTCTTCAAAATCCATCCTCTCCAAGACATAGCATCTTGCATGGCATGGGATAAGCTACTCGAACTGTAAAAGATGAAAATTACACATTGAAATAGTTGAAGTCATGCTTAATTATGAAAAAGACACTTGTCGTCGTTGCGTACCGTTTCAACACCGAAGGTCTCCTGGAGCTTCTGAAGCGCCGACCTTCTTCCAGGAGAGGCCTGTCGCACAGACCCCGGTCGTCGTTGCACTAGTCGCACTCCCGCGGGAGACTTTCGTCGTCCGATAACGACATTTCCTAGGTTCATAATTCAAAGATTAAACTTGTAAAATTCAATATGTGTACTACAAAAACTAAATTAGATTATTATTATTCATCACGGGTTGACTATCGGTCTGCCGAGTCTTTTTCTTGAAAACTCTCAGCTCGCGTGGTGTATACATTCGTCCGTTGGTGATGATCGCTCCTCCTTTTGTCCCCGAGTGCATTACACCAAAATGTCTAGCACACGGGAACGAAGGAGAAGCGACCCCCACGACAACAGTCGGGATTTTTCGTCCTCTCATATGTGGTGGAGACTCTCACTTACTGATTCCTCTATGACATTTGCGACCATCGGTGATGGTCGTTACTCCTCCTTCCCCTAGTGCATAACAAAGGTCTAGCACCCGGAGAAGAAGGAGAAACGACCCCCACGACAACAGTCGGGATTCTTCGTCCTCTCTCATATATGGTGGATACACTCCCTCGCTGATTTTTCGACCGTCGGTGATGGAGCCTCCGCAGACTTAAAGTCAACCCAAAATGTCATTTAATTATTTTTCTAGAAAATCCAGGCCACTCAATATTTCCTACATATTCTAGCACAAGTCATGCCAGAATTCACGGAAAAATCCGGCATGACCGTTGCTAAAAAAGGACATATCGAGCGCCTGAAATTTGCCAGAATGGAAATTACTCAACACTCCGGCAAAACATAGGCCACTCGGAGGTGTAACCTGCAAACATGGCCGGCCACTTGGGCAAGCACATATCCTATTTGAGCAACACAAGATATACATGTTTATATCTACATCATATGAGCATTCAAACTTGATGGTCATTGCATTTCAATGGTTCAAAATATAAAAAAACATTTCAAAATGTATTATAGGACTCATATTGACATGGAGATTTGGCAGGTCTCACCTTGAGGTCGGGGGGGGGGGGTCGGTGACGGGGACGACGGCGGTGATGATGGAGGGCCTCCTTGATTTCTGCAAAAACAGAAACCCTATAAGCATAGTGCTTTCTAATTTGAGCATTCAAAGTAGGAGTAGTTTTCCAATTTGAGCATTCAATAAGCAAAACCAAATCGTAAAATAAATTATTATTCAAATTAGCATGCATTCAATAAGCAAAACTAAATCATCTCTTTCATCCGTACATCGTCGAATATTATCACTAATACATATCGAATAGTATCATACATATAACATCACTAATACCGCTAAAACCCTAGCGAACTACGGGTATCGGCGCGGGCGGTGGACACCCAAAGAGAAGGAACCATCACAGGATCATAACTCCAGTGAGATCCCTGAAAAACCTACCAGGTATTGGAGAACCTGCCCTCCAACGCAACCATGTAGCAACGAACGTGCTCGTCCTCCTCGCTGACACGGTGACGTACCACCTCCGCGGGGTCCTCAAGCCTACGCACCGTCACTGGCCCACGCGACCGCCACCAAAGAAGGTTCAGGTCAACAACGGGCTGGCTCCTCACCAAGCTGCGCCCCCGGAAGGTAGCACCTCCTAGTACCAGCCCGGCGGAGCCCAGTCCCAGACATGGCCCCTCTAATCAAGTAGGCCTCCTCCGCCGAGTCGACGACGAGGATGCGGGATAGGCATCGTCGACGTCGATGCGGAAATAATTACTTTAACTAAAATAATAACAACAAATGTGACATGTTCAAAATATGACATGTCCACTTCAAAATGAATCAACCTAGAATTATGTTAAATACACCTAAAATACCTAAATTCTATTAACTACACCTAATTAAAAACCTACATTTTGAACGTGATTCGATCATAGCTAGGGTTCATACTACATTATTCTAAGATTAAACACCTAAAATACCTAAATTAAATTAACAACATGGGATGGCTGGTCTCACCTCGATCGAGGTCGGAGGGGGTCGGTGACGGGGATGATGCAGGGGCTCCTTGATTTATGCAAAAACAAAATATAAACAAAAACATTATTATTGTCATCTTAGGACCTAGTGAAACTCCATAAGCTACATTTACTTATTCTATTCAAATTTACTTATAATTTCCTATTCTATTCAAATTTACTTATTCAAATTTTCTAAAAAAATCCTATTCTATTCAAAATACCTACATTTACTTATTTTTTTCAATTTCATATTTTATTGTATTCAAATTTACTTATTCAGAATTTCTAAAAGTTTCCTATTCTATTCAAAGGACCTACATTTAATTATTCTTTTCAAATTACTTATTCAAATTTTCTAAAAAATATATACTAAAAACCTACATTTACTAAAAGCAAAAACCTACATTTAACAAACACTAAAACCTATTTACAGAAAGGGGGGAGGAGGTGGGAGAACGCCAAGAGGAGGAAGGAGGAGGAGGAGGGAGGAGGAGGGGAAGGAGGAGGAGGAGGGAGGAGGAGGGGAAGGAGGGTGTAGGAGGAGGAGGAGAGAGCGGGAGGGGGAGGAGGAGGGAGACAGAGAGGGAGGGGGAGGAGGAGGAGGGGGCCACCGGAGAGGGAGGAGGAGGAGCGGTCCGCTGGCGGAGAGAGAGGAGGAGGAGGGGCCGCCGGTGCCGGAAAGGGAGGACGAGGAGGGAGGAGGAGGGAGGGAGGGATCGACCTTGGGGTGGAGGACGGCGAGGGCGACGGAGGCGACAGAGTCGAGAGAGGCAAAGAGTGAGGGGGAGAGAGTGAGGAGCACACGGGTCGGCGGTTTTGGGGTACAAGCGCTACTGCTAAGAGCAGTAGTAGTAGCGCTTGTAGTGAACCAGCACTACTACTAACTTTAAGCATGTAAAAACAGCATCAAGAAGCATCAAAAAAGAATCGGCCATCATTGATCTTTTTGTGTAGAATCTGAATTGTCAGTATGAATCCTCCCCCATTTAGGAACCGGTGAGGATTCATATTGCGATCACAAATCCTACACATAGAGTACAATGAAGACCAACTGGTGGTGATAGTTTGAGAAGCACCATATTTAAGGTGGTAAAGATTCTGTTCATGGAGTGAGGTGGGACTAAATTAACTTGAGTTTCGACTGAATTTAGCAGTAGCGCTGGTTGGTGGAAAACGCTACCACTAAGTACATTATTAGTAGCGCTTTTAGAGAACCAACGCTACTAGTATACCTAGCCTACCGACAACGGTCTGGCAATTATAGTAGCAGCGGATTTTATAACTACAACGCTACTACTATGATCATAGTAGCAGTGCTCTCTATTTCTAAGCGCTACTGCTACTTAGTAGCAGTGCCTACTTCTAAACAGTGCTACTGGTAAGCTCCTGTGTATAAGGTTTTTCCGAGTAGTGTTTCCTTACCAATTTCCACTTACCAAAGGCGCTTCACTCCCCGGCGCCCCAAGTATAGGGTATCTATCGTAGTCCTTTTGATAAGTAAGAGTGTCAAACCCAAAAAGGATCAGAAGGAAGTGACAAGCGGTTGTCAGCAAGGTATTCTCTGCAAGCACTGAAATTATCGGTAACAGATAGTTTTGTGATAGGATAAATCATAACGGGTAACAAGTAATAAAAGTAAACAACATGCAACAAGGTGGCCCAATCCTTTTTGTAGCAAAGGACAAGCCTGGACAAACTCTTATATAAAGCAAAGCGCTCCCGAGGACACATGGGAATTGTTGTCAAGCTAGTTTTCATCATGCTCATATGATTCGCATTCATTACTTTGATAATTTGATATGTGGGTGGACCGGTGCTTGGGTGCTTCTCTTCCTTGGACAAGCCTCCCACTTATGATTAACCCCTCTCGCAAGCATTCGTAACTACAAAAGATGTATTAAGGTAAATCTAACCATAGCATGAAACATACGGATCCAAATCAGCCCCTTACGAAGCAACGCATAAAGTAGGGTTAAGCTTCTGTCACTCTAGGAACCCATCATCTACTTATTACTTCCCAATTCCTTCCCCTAGGCCCAAATAGTGGTGAAGTGTCATGTAGTCGACGTTCACATAACACCACTACAGGAGAGACAACATACGTCTCATCAAAATATCGAACGAATACCCAATTCACATGATTACTTATAACAAGACTTCTCCCATGTCCTCAGGAACAAACATAACTACTCACAAAGCATATTCATAATCATAATCAGAGGAGTATTAATTATCATTAAGGATCTGAACATATGATCTTCCACCGAATAAACCAACTAGCATCAACTACAAGGAGTAATCAACACTACTAGCAACCCACAGGTACCAATCTGAGGTTTTGGGACCAAGATCGAATACAAGAGATGAACTAGGGTTTGAGAGGAGATGGTGCTGGTGAAGATGTTGATGGAGATTGACCCCCTCTCGGTGAGAGGATCGATGGTGATGACGATGGCGATGATTTCCCCCTCCCGGAGGGAAGTTTCCCCGACAGAACAGCTCCGCCGGCGCCTAGATTGGTTCTGCCTGGGTTTCGCCTTGAGACGGCGGCGCTTCATCCCGAAAGCTTCCTTCTGATTTTTTTTCCAGGGTAAAAGACACCATATAGCAGAAGATGGGCACCGATGGCCTGCTAGGGGGCCCACAAGGTCGGGGGCGCGCCTAGGGGGGTAGGGCGCGCCCTCCACCCTTGTGGCTGGCTGGTGGCCCCCTTTGGTACTTTCTTCGCCCAATATTTTTTATATATTTCAAAAACCTGCTCCGTGAAGTTTCAGGACTTTTGGAGTTGTGCAAAATAGGTCTCTAATATTTGCTCCTTTTCCAGCCCAGAATTCTAGCTGCCAGCACTCTCCCTTTCATGTAAACCTTGTAAAATAAGAGAGAATAGGCATAAGTATTGTGATATAATGTGTAATAACAGCCCATAATGCATTAAATATAAATATAAAAGCATGATGCAAAATGGACTTATCAGGTGGCCTCCCGCACCTCCTCTTTGCTCTATAAATACTCCAATATTCCATAAACCCTAGGGGAGTCGACGAAAATCAATTCCAGCTGTCGCAAGTTCCATAACCACCACATCCAATATAGACACCATCATGGAGGGGTTCATCATCCTCATTGGTGCTTCTCCAATGATGCGTGCATAGTTCATTGTAGACCTACGGGTCCATAGTTAGTAGCTAGATGGGTTCCTCTCTCTCTCTCTCTCTCTCTCTCTCTCTCTCTCTCTCTCTCTCTCTCTCTTTGATTATGAATATATACAATGGTCTCTTGGAGATCTATTTGATGTAACTCTTTTTGCGGTGTGTTTGTTGGGATCCGACGAATTTTGAGTTTATGATCAGATCTATGTTTTTATCCATGAAAGTTATTTGAGTCTTTTGATCTCGTATATGCACGATTAATTATAGCCTCGTATTTCTTCTTTGAATCTTTGGTTTAGTAAGGCCAAGTAGATCGATTTTTCTTGCCATGGGAAGAGGTGCTTTGTGATGGGTTCGATCTTACGGTGCTTGATCCCAGTGATAGAAGGGGAACCGACACGTATGTATGGTTGCTATTAAGGATAACAAGATGGGGTCTATTTCTACATAAATAGATCTTGTCTACATCATGTCATTGTTCTTATTGCATTACTCCGTTTCTCCATGAACTTAATACACTAGATGCATGTTGGATAGCAGTCGATGTGTGGAGTAATAGTAGTAGATGCAGGCAGGAGTGGTCTACTAATCTTGGACGTGATGCCTATATAATGATCATTTCCTGGATATCGTCATGATTATTTGAAGTTCTATCAATTGCCCAGCAGTAATTTGTTTACCCACAGTATGCTATTTTTCTCGAGAGAAGCCACTAGTGAAATCTACAGCCCCCGGGTCTCTTCTTTCTTATATTTGCCTTCGCGATCTATTTTTATTTGCTTTTTTAAGGTCTATTAATCCAAAAATACAAAAATGCCTTGCTGCAATTTACTATTATTTATTTTATCTCGCGTTCCCGCGAGATCTATTTATCCAATCTACTACAATTTTACCTATCTTTTTACCCGTGAGGGATTGACAACCCCTCTCTTAAGTTGGGTTGCAAGTATTTGTTCTTTGTGTGCAGGAGCTGTTTACGTGGTGTTGCGTGGTTCTCCTACTAGTTCTATAACCTTGGTCTCATCACTGAGGGAAATACCAACCGTAGTTGTGTTGCATCATCCCTTCCTCTTTGGGGAAATATCGACGTAGTTCAAGCCGCATCCAAAGGAATTCCTGGTGCTGTTGCCGGGGAGACATCATGAACATCTACCAAGTTCCTAATCACAAATCTCATCTCCTTGCAATTTACATTATTTGCCATCTGCCTCTCATTTTCCTCTCCCCCACTTCACAAAAATTTGTCGTTTTATTCGCCCTCTTTTTTGTTCGTCATTTTCTTGTCAGATGTGTCTTTTGTGTGCAACTTTCTTTGCCATTTTTTTGTCGTTATGGATAGGTCTTCCTCTATTGTGTGCACCCCCGAGAACAAAGTTCTTAACTTTAAGCAAAGGGGAGGGGAGAACTTAAAGGATGCTTGGTATAGGATTTTCAATGCTCATAATAGATCTATCCGTAAGCAATCTACCGTAGTTCTTCTTTGTTGTTTTTATGTGGGCATCACTACTTGGTATAGATTTGTCCTTGATACGATTACCGGTGGGAATTTCTTGATGTGACCCTGTCTTGATGCTTTAATGCCATTGGAAATTTAGTGGTTCACGCCTCTTATGATTAATGAAACAACTTTGATTCTTGAGCATGTTATGGAAAGACTAGATGCTATTGAAAAGAAAATGCTTACCGAAGAACATTTTGAAAACTTGGATAAAAAGATGCATAATTTTGCAACTAAATTTGGGTCAAAGCGGGAGAAGTTTTTAAGTTGTTAAAAGGAAAGGGGACCGTAATGTATGAAATAATTGAAGAAAGCCCTTCTCGGATCGATAAATTGGAAGAGATCTTTAGTAATCTAAGCATGGCTTTTGCTTCCGCCAAAACTATTAAAACAACTCCTGTAAAGATTAGAAAGATTACTCAAGTTACTAAGAACAAGGGTGCAACTTCTAGTAATAACAATAAAGAAGATCTTAAGATGATTAGTATCCATCCCAGTTTTATTGAAGTGATAAGAGAACCTACTTACAAGAATGAACTTTTCAATCTCGTTCCTAGGAGTATTGTCATTGAAAATTTGTATGCTAAATCCATAAAGAGTTCCAAGTGTTTGATTGAAGAGTTGGAAACTAAAGATGACAACACTTAGATCTTTGTGTTATGCCTAGCTAGGGGCGTTAAACTATAGCGCTTGTTGGGAGGCAACCCAATGAATAAAATTTATTTTTGTCTTTTTCTTTCTGTTCTTGAGTGTTTGCAAAATTATGCTACTGTTATGATTGTGTTTTTTATGTTTTAATTAGTGTTTGTGCCAAGTAAAGCCTTTGGGATAGCTTTGGTGATAGTTGATTTGATCTTATTGGAAAATAGAAACTTTTGCGTCCAGAAAAATAATTGTTTAAAACTACAGAAGCGACGAAAAATTCTGATTTTTCTACACAAGATTTATATACCAATTGCCTCTGTTGTCCTATTTTTTTAGAATTTTGGAGTTACTGAAGTATGAGAACAATTCACATCTTTACAGACTGTTCTATTTTTGACAGATTCTGTTTTGTTTGCATTGTGTGCTTATTTTGATGAATCTATGGTTTGTATTGGAGGTTATAAGCCATGGTAAAGTTAGAATACTGTAGATATAATGCAATAACAAAATTGGAATGGTTTTTTTACAGTACTTAAAGGAAAGGTTGGTTTGCTTATACTAACAGACCTCACGAAGGTTTTGTTGAGTTTTGTGTGATTGAAGTTTTCAAGTTTTGGGTGAGATCACGATGGATGAAGGAATAAGGAGTAAGAAGAGCCTAAGCTTGGGGATGCCCACGGCATCCCAAGCTAATATCTAAAGAGAAGCAAGAAACTAAGCTTGGGTATGCTCGAGTGGCATCCCCTCTTTCTTCTAACGACCATCGGTATTTTACTTAAAGCTATATTTTTATTCGTCACATATCATGAGTTTTGCTTGAGCGTCTTGTATGATATGAGTCTTTGCTTGCTTTGCTTTTTATTTGTAGTCTTGAATCCTTGCTATACACACCTATTTAAGAGAGCCAAAATTATGCTATGACTTGTTAGAATCGCTCTCTATGCTTCACTTAAATCTTTATGAGCTATGGAATTGCTCTAGTGCTACACTTATATCTTTTTAAGCATGGTGTGCTTTAATATTTTCGAAGAAATTCTCTCATGATTCACTTAGATTGATTTGAGAGTTAGTAAAAAATTTAAGAAATTCTCTGTTGCTTCACTTCCATTATTTTGAGAGAAGAAATTTTTTATGCTCATGTTCTTCACTTAGATTTGTTTGAGCTATCAAAAGAAACATATGAAATTAGTCCCGAAGTGATATATATTCAAGAGGGATATAATAAAAAACTTTCATGAAGATCATTGGACAAAATAAACTTGGTTCCTCGTAATAGTTTTGCGATATGTCGATATAATATGTGAGTCATGTTGGTGAGTAATTGTGCTTTAGTAAGAATATTGGTGTTAAGGTTTGTGATTCCCTATGCAAGCATGAAAGTCAATAGTTATGCAATGAAATTACATCCTACTTGTGGTGCATTATTCGGTGTTAGTTATGCTTAATGCTCTCTTATGAGATTGTTTATTTTTTAGTTGGATGTTTCTCAATCTTTTGCTAGCCTTCATTTGCACTAAGTATGATCACTACTTGTGCATCAAAAATCCTTTAAACTAGTTTTTTCACATGAGTCCACTATACCTACCTATATGCGGTATTCTTTTGCCGTTCTAAGCAAATTTGTATGTGCCATCTCTAATTTTCAAAATAAATTTCTCTTTTGTGTGCTCGTACCGCTAGTGAAACGGTAGGGGGTGGCTGATATATTTCCATGCTAGATGTGTTATTCCCAAGATGAGTGTTTATTCACTTATCATTGCATGAGAGTATGACAAAGGTATTCGGGATGCCCAGTACAGAAATGAAAAATGAATTTACTTTATGTTGTCAAATAATAAATTCCTTAGAAAGTGTTGGTATGGAAGGCACCCGTGGATACGGTTAGCCATGGAAAGTGAAAGTATGGTGGAAAAAGGAATAAACTTTATTTTCTGTTTGGGAACCGCCTATGATATATCTAGCATGGAAAGTATTGGGAACTACTCATCGTTTTCGTTGACAGAAAAATCATGCCATCCAAAATGTTTTATCTCTATCTTTTTCACTTTGAGCTCTGGCTCCTCTACAAATCCCTACTTCCCTTTGCAAATGGCCTTTCTATTTACTTTAGCAATTTTTATTTTTATTTGAGTCTCCATCTTCTCTTATAAAGCACCAACTAAGGGGCACTATGATCGTACTTGAGCATTGGCTGTAGCTAATATGCGAGTGTGTTTCATGAATGGATCAATGATTGAGCATAATGGGCTAGGGATAACTTGCTTTAGTGTTGATATTTTGAAAGACATGGTTACTTGTTGATATGCTTGAGTATTCAAATCTTCATGTCAAAACTAGACTATTGCTTTGAATCATATAAAAGTCCAAATGTCCAAGCTACAAAGAAAAGAATATGGGATGAACATGTTAGCCATCATTCCACATCAAAATTCTATTTTTATTATTTACCTACTCGAGGACGAGCAGGAATTAAGCTTGGGGATGCTGATACATCTCCAATGTATCTATAATTTGTTATTGTTCCATGCTGTTATATTATCAATCTTAGATGTTTTTCAATCATTTTATAGCAACTTTATATCATTTTTGGGGACTAACCTATTGACATAGTGCCCAGTGCCAGTTGCTATTTTTCTTGTTTTTTACTTCGCATAACTTTTTGGTGATTTTTTCTGGACCAGAAGGCACCTGAGGGGATCTCCGAGGGGAGCACAACCCACCAGGGCGCGCCTGGAGGCCCAGGCGCGCCCAGGTGGGCTGTGCCCACCTTGGTGGCCTCCAGCACCGCCTCTTTGCTCTATAAATACCCAAATATTCCAGAAACCCTAGGGAAGTCGACGAAAATCAAGTCCAGCCGCCGCAAGTTCCAGAAGCACTAGATCAAATCTAGACACCATCACAGAGGGGTTCATCATCCTCGTTGGTGCCTCTCCGATGATGCGTGAGTAGTTCATTGTAGACCTACGGGTCCGTAGTTAGTAGCTATATGGCTTCCTGTCTCTCTCTCTCTCTCTCTCTCTCTCTCTTGATTCTCAATACAATGGTCTCTTGGAGATCTATTTGATGTAACTCTTTTACAGTGTGTTTTTTGGGATCCGATGAACTTTGAGTTTATGATCAGATCTACGTTTTTATCCATGAAACTTATTTGAGTCTTTTGATCTCTTATATGCATGATTACTTATAGCCTCGTATTTCTTCTTTGAGTCTTTGGTTTAGTTAGGCCAACTAGATCGATTTTTCTTGCCATGGGAAGAGGTGCTTTGTGATGGGTTCGATCTTACGTTGCTTGATCCCAGTGACAGAAGGGGAACCGACACATATGTATAGTTGCTATTAAGGATAACAAGATGGGGTCTATTTCTACAAAAATAGATCTTATCTACATCATGTCATCGTTCTTATTACATTACTCCGTTTCTCCATGAACTTAATACACTAGATGCATGCTGGATAGCGGTCGATGTGTGGATTAATAGTAGTAGATGTAGGTAGGAGTCGGTCTACTAATCTTGGAAGTGATGCCTATATAATGATCATTGCCTGGATATCGTCATGATTATTTTAAGTTCTATCAATTTCCCAACAGTAATTTGTTTACCCACCGTATGCTATGTTTCTCGAGAGAAGCCACTAGTGAAATCTACGGCCCCCGGGTGTCTTCTTTATTATATTTGCCTTCGTGATCTACTTTTATTTGCTTTTATTTTCAGATCTATTAATCTAAAAATCCAAAAATACCTTTCTGCAATTTATTATTATTTATTTTATCTCGCGTTCTCGCGAGATCTATTTATCCAATCTACTACAATTTTACCTATCTTTTTACCCGTGAGGGATTGACAACCCCTCTCTTACGTCGGGTTGCAAGTATTTGTTCTTTGTGTGTAGGAGCTGTTTATGTGGTGTTGCGTGCTTCTCCTACTGGTCCGATAACATTGGTCTCATTGCTGAGGGAAATACCTACCATAGTTGTGTTGCATCGTCCCTTCCTCTTTGGGGAAATATCGACGTAGTTCAAGCCACATTATCCCCTTCTGGTATTTCTGTCCCTAGTATTTTTATATATTCCAAAATAAATTTTTGTCAATTTTCAAGCCATTTGGAGTTGTGCAGAAAAGGCGTCTCTGTTATAGCCCTCTCCAGTCCAGAATTTCAGCTGCCGGCAATCTCCCTCTTCATGTGAAACTTGCAAAATAAGAGAGAAAAGGCATAAGAATTGTATTATAAATTGAAATAACAGTTAATAATGCAATAAACATTGATATGAAAACATGATGCGAAATGGAGGCATCAGCTCCCCCAAGCGTAGACCTTACTTGTACTCAAGCGAGAGCCGATATCCTAGAGGGCGAGATTGACCAACAGGGGCACCTAAGGTACCCCCTGTTAAAACCTGCCCTCATGGCAAGACTGCAATCGAGCAACTCGAGACTTGACCTGCATGACAAACTGCAAGACAATAAAGCTCCTTCCCGATCTATCTACAGGTCATGGAGCCACGCGCCTGCCAGTCTGGACGATTATGACGCTTGACTAACAGGCGCGAGAGGGCTCCAGAACAAATCTGAGCTAGATCAATGGCTCATGCTCAACTAGAGGCAGCTCGTATTTTAGGGCCTGCACATCCCGTATGTTTTACGGATGAAGTCATGGAGCACCAGTTCCTAGAGGGGTTCAAAAACATCAATATCGATCAGTATGATCGGACAACTGACCCTGCCGTCTGGATAGAGGATTTCCTTCTCCACATCCACATGGCCCAAGGAGATGACCTCGATGCCATAAAATATTTACCCAGCAAACTCAAGGAACCAGCAAGGCATTGGCTTCACAGCTTGCCTAGAAATTCCATAGGAAGCTGGGAGGAGCTCGAGGAGGCTTTTCGGGCCAATTTCCAAGGTACCTTTGTTTGGCCCCCGGACGCCAATGACCTCATCCATGTAGTACAAAAGGAGGGCGAATCATCTCGGAAATTTCTGGAATCGATTCTTAACTAAAAATAATCAAATCCTCGACTGCCCCGATGCCGAGGCAATCGTTGATTTTAAGCACATCATTCATGATGAATGGCTTGCCCGTCAGCTCAAACAGGACAAGCTGAGAACTATGGCAGCCCTTACCTCATTAATGACCCGCTTTAGCGCGGGCGAGGACAGTTGGCTGGCCCCTAGCTCCAACAGGAGTGATTCCGGCACCTCCAAAGCACGTGAGGGCAACGGAAAGTCCAAACGCAACAAAAACAAGCGCCTAAAATAAGAATAACAGCATCGGCGCCAAGGACCCATCAGTTAATGCATGTATTAGCTGCCACCGAGGCGGACCTAAAAAGAGACCCTTCAAAGGGAACAAGGACAGCCCCAACGCGTTGGACAAGATACTCGATAGATCGTGCTAGATTCACGACACCTTGGAGAAGCCCGCCAACCACACCAATCGACATTATTGGATGTTTAAACAGGCTGGCAAGGCAGTGTTCGAGGAATCCAGCAAAGTCCACTCTTGAAGCGATGACAAGGACGAACCACGCAGGCCCAATAATGGTGGCCGGAACTAGTTTCCATCTGACGTAAAAGACGTTAATATGATTTACGCCACGCACATCCCTAAGAGGCAGCGGAAGCGTGCACTTTGGGATGTCTATGCCTTGGAGCATGTATCCCTGAAGTTCAACCCGTGGTCGGCTTGCCCGATCACTTTTGAAGAAAAGGACCATCCGACCAGTATCCATCATGGCGGGTCGGCAGATTTGGTCCTAGATCCCATTGTCAATGGGTTTCACCTAACCCACGTCCTCATGGACGGCGGAAGCAGTCTAAACCTAATCTAGGATGACATGGTCAGGAAAATGGGCATTGATTCGTCAAGAATCCAGCCTAGTAACACCACTTTTAAGGATGTCATCCCCGGCATAGAGGCCCGATGCATGGGCACTGTTATACTAGAAGTTGTTTTCGGCTCCTCCAACAACTTCTGAAGTGAAGACTTAATCTTCAACATAGTACTCTTCAGCAATGGCTATCATGCCTTGCTCGGCCGCACTGCCTTCACCCGCTTTAATGCGGTACCGCACTATGCTTATTTAAAGCTTAAGATGACGGGGCCCAATGGCATTATCACCATTAATGGTAACACAGAGTGCTCCCTCTACACAAAAGAGCAAACTTCAAGTGCACACATGATCACGCCCTCACCGTCAATGACCTATGGCGTGTGAGGCAGCGCCCCGGTGAGACCCTCTGCAAGTACATCCAATGCTTCAGCCAGGTGCACCACAAGATCCCACGCGCCTCGGACAAAGCCATCATCTTGGCATTCTCAAGGGGCGTCGCCGGCATCAGGATGCACGAGAAGCTCGCCATCAACAACGATCTGAGCTCGGCGCTAGAGCTGTTCAAAATCACTGACAAGTGCGCCAAGGCTGAAGAGGGTCGCCTTTTCATCCACAACGTCCCTGACACCACGCCCGACGACAACAAGACCAAAGGCAAGGAGGTCAAGCGCAAGGGCCCTGACGTGTTGGCGGCGGAACCTGAGTAGAAGCATGCCCGCGATTGCGATGAGACTGTGCAGGACCACCGCCCATTCTGCATCTACCACAACGCGCGTACCCACAACACCAAAGACTGTCAAGAGCTCAAGTCACTTCGCGATGAGTACTTCAGCCGCTGTGGGGACCACAGCGACCGCAGCACTGGCCATGTTGGTGGACGGTGGGACAACCACAATGCCAACCCCTGCCAGGGCTGGTGTGAACCAGCCTCGCGAGGCACACCCTCAGGACAACGCTGCTCTTCCACCGCTACCGCCGCCGTACAGAAGGAACGACACCAACCAACATGATGAGGGGGCTGGGGGCGATTAGGAGCCTTGCGCATTAGCCTGCATCCTCGAGGTAGCCCAGGCCCCTACGTCTAACTGCCTTTTCAAGCAGTTCTCCCATGAGGTAAACGTTGCCCTACCAAGGTCGGACGTCGCGCGGCCCCTCAAGTGGTCGCAGTACGCCATCACCTTCGACTCCAAGGACTACCTCAGGTCCATGTCTGTTGCGGGCGCGCTCCCCATGTTGTGCACCCCCACCATTAGCAATGTCACAGTGACCAGGACCCTCATCGACGGAGGCGCTGGCCTCAACGTGATCTCCATCGAGACCTTCGAGATGCTCCAAGTGCCTTACGACCAGCCGATGCCTACCAGGCCCTTCTCCGAGGTGACCGATGGCTCCACCATCCCCCTAGGGCAACTGCGCCTCCCTGTCACCTTCGGCAAGTGCGACAACTACCACAGTAAGCTTTTCAACTTTGATGTGGTGCGCATCGGCCTCCCGTACAACGCCATCTTTGGGTATCCGGCGCTCGCCAAGTTCATGGCAGCAACTCACCATGGCTACAATGTCCTCAAGATGCCTAGTTGCAGCGGTGTCATCACCATCACCTGCGATGAGAATGACGCGGTCTGCTCCCTCGAGCGTGCCTACAAAGCGGCCATACCTGAACACTCTGATGGCAAGGATGGCGCCGGTCCTCCTGAGGCCGCGCCCGCTGTCGGTGTCAAAACCGGCCGATGTTGGGTAGAGGGTCCAGAACTGTGCGTCTGAGGATTGAAGGTAAAAGGAGGTAGGGGACATGATGTTTACCCAGGTTCGGGCCCTCTTGATGGAGGTAATACCCTACTTCCTACTTGATTGACTTTGATGAATATAGGGGTTACAAGAGTTAATCTACCTTGAGATCATAATGGCTAAACCCTAGATGTCTAGCCTGTATGAGTTGTGATTGCCTCTATGGACTAAACCCTCCGATTTATATATACACCAGAGGGGCCTAGGGTTGTACAAAGTCAGTTTACACAGAAAGGAAATTACACATCCGAACGCCAAGCTTGCCATCCACGCAAAGGAGAGTCCCATCCGGACACAGGGGAAGGCCTTCTATCTTGTATCTTCATGGCCCACCAGTCCGACCCATGTCACATAGCATGGACGCCCGGGGACACCCTAATCTAGGACTCCCTCAGTAGCTCCTGAACCAGGCTTCAATGACGATGTGTCCGGTGCGCAGATTGTCTTCGGCTTTGCAAGGCGGGTTCCTCCTCCGAGTACTCCAAAGTGGTTGAACAAGAGAACTGAATCCGGCTCCATACAAAAGTTACAACCCCAACCACAGAAGCAAAACACTTAAACGAAATAAGTCCTGTCCACTGACAGCTTTTTTGGTGAGACGTGATGTCTGGCCTTATGATTATTTTGAACCGTTTCGTGGCCTCCCGCTTCACATTTTGAGGAGCGGCCTCTATTGATACGTCTTGTCAAAGCAGAGATCGTGTCCCCTTATTACGGGATTCTCATCAATATGGGTTTGGGTATTCCAACTGTGCCGTTTGCACGACCCCTTGGGAATAGGTTAGTTTTAAGGCTTATGAGGGGGCGCTTGATATCCACTGCCTTTATAAGAGGATAAGGACCCATCCTTTTACGCCACGCCTTCTTCCTCAACCCTTCCATCCTCGAGCTCCAGCGCCCAAGTTTCAATCTTTCTCACCACCACCAATCTATCTGACCATGCCCGAATCCGGCTCTCAAGGCAAGTGGATGGCTTGCTCCGTTACGGAGAAGGACATCAAGGAGCTCCGGGGAGCGGGGTACTTGACTGAGGAGATCATGCACAAGCTCCTTGCTTAGAAGCAGGTCATGCCCACTCCGAAGCCCAGCGAAAGAGTGGTATTCATCCCCCACTTCCTCCGTGGACTGGGGTTTCCCCTCCACCCCTTCGTTCGCGGTCTCATGTTCTATTATGGTCTGGATTTTCACAATCTAGCTCTGAACTCTTCCCTTCACATCTCGGCGTTTATTGTCGTGTGTGAGGCATTCCTCCGCATCCCCCCACACTTCGGCCTGTGGCTCAAGGCCTTCAATGTGAAGCCGAAGGTGGTCGATGGGCAGCACGCGGATTGTGGTGGTGCCATGGTGAGCAAGCTCCCCAAAGTTGCCTGACCCAAAGGGGCCTTTGTGGAGACCGTCAAGATATGGTAGCAGGAGTGGTTTTACATCACCGAACCTCGCGGCACCAAGTGGGCGGCCGCTCCTGCATTTAGATTCGGACCCCCACTTCGGATTGCATCATGGACCAACAAGGGTCTGGACTGGGGATCGTCCAACAAGGTGTTGATGCTACAAAAACGTATAAAAAATGTCATAGATCAGGGCACCAACCTCACTGACATGATCTACCTTGAGATCATAATGGCTAAACCCTAGATGTCTAGCCTGTATGAGTTGTGATTGCCTCTATGGACTAAACCCTCCGATTTATATAGACACCGGAGGGGCCTAGGGTTGTACAAAGTCAGTTTACACAGAAAGGAAATTACACATCCGAACGCCAAGCTTGCCATCCACGCAAAGGAGAGTCCCATCCGGACACGGGGGAAGGCCTTCTATCTTGTATCTTCACGACCCACCAGTCCGGCCCATGTCACATAGCCTGGACGCCCGAGGACCCCCTAATCCAGGACTCCCTCAGTAGCTCCTGAACCAGGCTTCAATGACGATGTGTCGGGCGCGCAGATTGTCTTCGGCTTTGCAAGGCGGGTTCCTCCTCCGAGTACTCCAAAGTGGTTGAACAAGAGAACTGAATCCGGCTCCATACAATAGTTACCACCCCAACCACAGAGGCAAAACACTTAAACAATATAAGTCATGTCCACTGACAGCTTTTTTGGTGAGACGTGATGTCTGGCCTTATGATTATTTTGAACCGTTTCGTGGCCTCCCGCTTCACATTTCGAGGCGCGGCCTCTATTGATACGTCTTGTCAAAGCAGAGATCGTGTCCCCTTATTGAGGGATTCTCATCAATATGGGTTTTGGTATTCCAACTGTGTCGTTTGCACGACCCCTTGGGAATAGGTTAGTTTTAAGGCTTATGAGGGGGCGCTTGATATCCACTGCCTTTATAAGAGGATAAGGACCCATCCTTTTACACCACGCCTTCTTCCTCAACCCTTCCATCCTCGAGCTCCAGCGCCCAAGTTTCAATCTTTCTCACCACCACCAATCTATCTGACCATGCCCGGATCCGGCTCTCAAGGCAAGTGGATGGCTTGCTCCGTTACGGAGAAGGACATCAAGGAGCTCCGGGGAGCGGGGTACTTGACTGAGGAGAGATCATGCACAAGTTTCCTGCTCAGAAGCAGGTCATGCCCACTCCGAAGCCCAGCGAAAGAGTGGTATTCATCCCCCACTTCCTCCGCGGACTGGGGTTTCCCCTCCACCCCTTCGTTCGCGGTCTCATGTTCTATTATGGTCTGGATTTTCACGATCTAGCTCTGAACTCTTCCCTTCACATCTCGGCGTTTATCGTCGTGTGTGAGGCATTCCTCCGCATCCCCCCACACTTCGGCCTGTGGCTCAAGGCCTTCAATGTGAAGATGAAGGTGGTCGATAGGCAGCACGCGGATTGTGGTGGTGCCATGGTGAGCAAGCTCCCCAAAGTTACCTGGCCCAAAGGGGCCTTTGTGGAGACCGTCAAGATATGGCAACAGGAGTGGTTTTACATCACCGAACCTCGCGGCACCAAGTGGGCGGCCGCTCCTGCATTCAGATTTGGACCCCCGTTGCGGCTTGCATTATGGACCAACAAGGGTCTGGACTGGGGATCGTCCAACAAGGTGTTGATGGTACAGAAACGTATCAAAAATATCATGGGTCAGGGCACCAGCCTCATTGACATGATCCAGGTGATGCTCGTTTAGCGAGCCCTTCCCTGCCAGCGATGGCCTCTCTGTATTTGGAAGTTTAATCCGAAAGAGCCACGGACCCTGCAGTGATTCTTTGGCGTGACACACAAAGAGATCTATAAGCTGCTCTTCAAGGCTCAGAAGTCGTGGTCAAAGACATCTGAGGACATCGACCTTGACTGCAATCAACTGGCCACCCCAGTAAGTGTTCGATTTCCGAACATAGCTTAGTTTATCAATCAAAGGAGTGTGTTTGAGAATTCCATCCCCTGAACAGGGCTGGACAAAGAAGGCGGAGCGGACCAGATGTCCAGCTCCACTACCCGAAAACCCAGTTGATCCTCTACTAATGAGGATACTGGTCCCGGCGCCATACCAGGCGCCGGTGAAGAAGGACAAGAAGAAGAAGAGCAAGGAGGCTGAAAGCGGCCTCCACCATAAAGGTACTTCGGGCGCCATGTTCAAAGAGACCAAAGCTCACTCCTCCCACGAGGGAGATGAAGACAAAGATGAGGAGGAGGCAGAAAGCAAATCTCGCTCTAAGGGGGGGAGGAAGAAGAGGGCGGCCTCTGTAGACCCAAAGGCGGAGGCGCCCAAGAGGGGGGAAATATCCCTCCCGGAAGGCTCGGATTCGGATGCCGAAGCCATTCTCGAGTGGCGCCCCAGGCCGAAGCCCCTGGCCGAATCGTAAGTATTCAAAGATACTATGCATATGTTCGGCTTTTATGATTGTAATCTAACACATTATATGGTGTAGTCCGGCCCGTGATATCCCATAACAATCATTATCGGAGGGGAATTCTCTGGAGCCGGGGATGATGGAGAGAGAGACGCCTTCATGAGCCTCCCCGCCAACCACCCTGGACGACATCGAAGTGTTGTCCTGAAGGGCCTCTCCGGGCTACGGAGAGGTGCGGGAGGTTGCCAAGACGACGCCAGAGGGTAACGCATCGGCTGCCGAAAACATGGGGGTGCAATCCCCATGGAGACTGATGGTGGGGGCCTTGACCAGTTCGGCCCCCAGCCGAACACCGTTCCGGAAACCCAAGTGGCTCCGGAACCGAATAAGCCACCCCCTTCAAGGGAGGGGGGAACGCCAACTCCCGCGGCGACCTCCACTGATCCGGAGGCGCCGAACACATTGATGGAGGCACTGCAACGTGCTTCCATTGTGGAGGAGCACCGCACCCTGATGGGTGTGGTGGTTGAGAAGGTTCGGTCCGCCAAGAGCAGGCTGAATGAAGCCTTCACTAGCCTGCTAACAGGCTTCGAGGTAGGCGATGTAATATTCTTGGCCGCTTTTCATATGAAAAATATGCCTGTATATAGATAGTAGCCCCTGAGACTCTGTTCGGATTTTGGAAAAAGGCTGGACAGAGGATTGATAATATTCGTAGGAGATAATGTACTTGTGTATTTTGAGAAACAGGCTTCACTGGTAGTGGCAAACGCCTAGGCCGCCGAGGTATCCGAGCTCCAGCGGAATCTGGGGCTCGCAGATGAGGATCTTGTCCGCATCAACAAGAGGTTTGATGAGGCGCAATGTATGCTTCAGAATATCTCATTCATGCCTGTATTAATATGCAGACTATGAGTCAAAGCTCATGCGCTGCTATGTGTATAATTGCAGGAAGTGTTGCTGCGGTCGAGACCCTCAGGGGTGAACTTGCCCAGGCCAAGGAGCAGGCAAGGGTGAACAAGGCGGCTGCTGATAAAGCGGTCGAGGACTTGAAGTCCGAACAGGTCGTCCGTGGCCAATACAAGGAGAGGGTGACCGAAGTGGAGCAAGCGCTCAAGGACGCCGCCAGCAAGTGCGAGTCCCTAGAGGAGAAGAATAAAGCCCAGGAGACCGACCTTGCCAAGGCCCTTCAAGAGGCCAAAGAGACGCGGGCCGAATCCCGAGTAACACGCGAGGAGATCAAGCAGGCCGAACAGATAGCGGCTGGTAAGCCCTTTCTCTTACAGAGTAAATTCGGCAATAAGAAGTATGCATTGCTCACTCGACTATGGAGTGCTTCAAATTGCTGATCTTCCGAAGAGTGCCACCGACGCCGCCCAGTTCTTCCGTGCCCAGGAGGGGCACACGACGGAGAAGTTATTCTGGTCGTAGTTCGCGGCGCAGGAGCATCGAGCGCTATTGAATGACCGGATGGCGCAGTGGGCCGAGCTGCATAGGATGTGCGGATTGGCCATGAGGGACGTCATAGTCCAGCTGTGGCCAACCGAACCCATTCCAAGCAGCTATTTCGGCCTGGGGTAGTGACTCGTCGACGCGCTGCCCCGAATTGACGCGGTCAAGCGGTTGTCATGTATAGAAGGTGCACGGATGGCCTTTGCCCATGTCAAGATGCACTGGAAGAAAATGAAGGCCGCCGTTGTGCCAGTCGAGGGCCCGCCAGGAGGCAAGGACCACCGCAAGTCGGAGCGCTATTTCGTAGACGTCCTAGAGGGTGCCCATTTGATAGAGGGTCAATGCTCGAAGGATATCATGTTCGAATGAATGTATTCGAACTGCTCGGACGTTGTATTATAAACCAAGGCTTTTGTAATATATTTGTGCCTTTTACCTTAAAGTATTTTTCCTCCTGTGTGCTACCTCTTGAGCACTGCGTTGGATTTCCACGAAGAGGAGAGGATGATGCAGCAAAGTAGGGTAAGTATTTCCCTCAGTTTTTGAGAACCAAGGTATCAATCCAGTAGGAGGCTACGCGCGAGTCCCTTGTACCCACACAAAACAATAGCTTAATGCAACCTACACGATTAGGGGTTGTCAATCCCTTCACGGTCACTTACGAGAGTGAGATCTGATAGAGATGATAGATAATATTTTTGATATTTTTGGTATAAAGATGCAAGGTAAAATAAAAGGCAAAGTAAAAAGCAAAGCAATAATAAAGTGATTGGAGACTGATATGATGAGAATAGACCCGGGGGCCATAGGTTTCACTAGTGGCTTCTCTCAAGATCATAAGTATTTATACGGTGGGTGAACAAATTACTGTTGAGCAATTGATAGAATTGAGCATAGTTATGAGAATATCTAGGTATGATCATGTATATAGGCATCACGTCCGAGACAAGTAGACCGACTCCTCCGTGCATCTACTACTATTACTCCACTCATCGACCGCTATCCAGCATGCATCTAGAGTATTAAGTTCAAGAAAATAGAGTAACGCCTTAAGCAAGATGACATGTTGTAGAGGAATAAATTCATGCAATATGATAAATGCCCAATCTGGTTATCCTCGATGGAAAAAATACAATACATGCCTTGCTGCCCCTACTGTCACTGGGAAAGGACACCGCAAGATTGAACCCAAAGCTAAGCACTTCTCCCATGGCAAGAAAAAACCAATCTAGTAGGCCAAACCAAACTGATAATTCGAAGAGACTTGCAAAGATAACCACTCATACATAAAAGAATTTAGATAAGATTCAAATATTCCTCGTAGATAATCTTGATCAGAAACCCACAATTCCTCGGTCTCAAGAAACACACCGCAAAAAGAAGATTACATCGAATAGATCTGCACAAGAGAGGGGGAGAACATTGTATTGAGATCCAAAAAGAGAGAAGAAGCCATCTAGCTACTAACTATGGACCCGAAGGTCTGAGGTATACTACTCACACTTCATCGAAGAGGCTATGGTGATGATGTAGAAGCCCTCCATGATCGATTCCCCTTCCGGTGGAGCTCCGGAACAGGCCCCAAGATGGGATCTCATGGGTACAGAAGGTTGCGGTGGTGGAATTAGGTTTTTGGCTCTGTATCTGATCGTTTGGGGGTACGTAGGTATATATAGGAGGAAGGAGTGCGTCGGTGGAGCTTCGTGGGGCCCATGAGGCAGGGGGCGTGCCCTCCACCCTCGTGACCGCCTCGTGGCTTTCTTGACGGAGTGTTCAAGTCTCCTGGATATTATCTGATGAGAAAATCACGTTCCCGAAGGTTTCATTCCGTTTGGACTCCGTTTGATATTCCGTTTCTTCGAAACACTGAAATAGGCAAAAAAATAGCAATTCTGGGCTAGGCCTCCGGTTAATAGGTTAGTCCCAAAAGTAATATAAAAGTGGAAATAAAGCCCAATATAGTCCAAAACAGTAGATAATATAGCATGGAGCAATCAAAAATTATAGATACGTTGGAGACGTATCAGGCATCCCCAAGCTTAATTCCTTCTCGTCCTCGAGTAGGTAAATGATAAAAAGAGAATTTTTGATGCGGCGTGCTACTTGGCATAATTTCAATGTAAATCTTCTCAATTGTGGTATGAATATTCAGATCCGAAAGATTCAAGACAAAAATTCATATTGACATAAAAATAATAGGGCCATTTGCATTTCTATCCCTAACTCGAACCACCTACTCATATATGCCCCTAATTTCAAAGCCTGCTCAAATTTGCCCCTCCGCCGTTAGGTGCCCTTACAGAAATGCCCTTCTGCTTCATTACCGTCCGGTCAAAGTCGGTCAAAGGGCTTTGACCGTCCTTTAAAAAATAGCAACAAAATTCTAAAAAATCTGAAATATTGTGAGATCGAAAATACTCATGTGCGCAAGGTGCATGCAAGTTTTCGTATCATTTGGACATTCCAGAAGACCGTGACAAGGAAAAACAGTTAATAGGTACGCTTGTGAACAATAATTTAAAAAAAACTGCAGGAAATCAAAAAAATATGAAAAAAATTGGCATCAAAGAGGCTCGGGTCTACAAGGTGCGTGCAAATTTTATTTGTGTTTTGGACACTGTAGGAGCTCGTGGAGAAAAAAACAAAATTTGGCTTGGGAAAAAACTTTGGAAAAAATGTCTATTTTGTTTTTTTATTCTGGAGCTCCTACAGTGTCCAAACACAAATAAAATTTGCACGCACCTTGCAGACCCGAGCCTCTTTGATGCCAAATTTTTTCATATTTTTTTGAATTTTCTTGCAATTCTTTTTTGAATTTACTGTTCACAAGCGTACATATTAACTGTTTTTCCTCGTCACGATCTTTTGGAATGTCCAAATAGCACAAAAACTTGCACACACCTTGCGCACATGAGTATTTTCGACCTCACAATATATCAGATATTTTAGAATTTTGTTGCTATTTTTTTAGGATGGTCAAAGCCCTTTGACCGGCTTTGACCGGCTTTGACCGGACGGTAACGGCGCAGAAGGGCATTTATGTAAGGGCACCTAACGGCGGAGGGGCAAATTTGAGCAGGCTTTGAAATTAGGGGCAAACCTGAGAGTGGGCGCAAATTAGGGGCATAAATGTAAATGTCCCAAAATAATAATACTTCAAGTATACTAACAAAGCAATTATGTCTTCTCAAAGTAACATGGCCAAAGAAAGTTTATCCCTACAAAATGATATAGTTTAGTCATGCTCCATTTTCGTCACACAAGAATGTTCTCATCATGCACAACCCCGATGACAAGCCAAGTAATTGTTTCATACTTTAATAATCTCAAACTCGTAAACCTTCACGCAATACATGAGCGTGAGCCATGGATATTGCACTATGGGTGGAATAGAATATGATGATGGGGGTTATGTGGAGAAGACAAAAAAGGAGAAGATCTCACATCAACGAGGCTAATCAATAGGCTATGGAGATGCCCATCGATCGATGTTAATGCAAGGAGTAGGGATTGCCATGTAATGGATGCACTAGAGCTATAAATGTATGAAAGCTCAACAAAAGAAACTAAGTGGGTGTGCATCCAACTTGCTTGCTCACGAAGACCTAGGGCATTTAAGGAAGCCCATCGTTGGAATATACAAGCCAAGTTCTATAATGAAAGATTCCCACTAGTATATGAAAGTGACAAAACAGGAGACTCTCTATCATGAAGATTATGGTGCTACTTTGAAGCACAAGTGTGGAAAAAGGATAGTAGCATTGCCCCTTTTTATTTATTTTCTTTTTTCTTCTTTTTTTGGGGCCTTCTTTTTTTTTCTTTGGCCTTTCTCTTTTTTTATTGGGACAATGCTCTATTGAATGATGATCATCACACTTATATTTATTTACAACTCAATGATTACAACTCGATACCAGAACAAAGTATGACTCTATATGAATGCCTCCGGCGGTGTACCGGGATATGCAATGAACCAAGAGCGACATGTATGAAAGAATTATGAACGGTGGCTTTGCCACAAATACTATGTCAACTACATGATCATGCTAGGCAATATGACAATGATGAATGTGTCATGAAGAACAGTATGGTGGAATGTTGCATGGCAATATATCTCGGAATGGCTATGGAGATGCCATAATAGGTAGGTATGGTGGCTGTTTTAAGGAAGATATAAGGAGGTTTATGTGTGAAAGAGCGTATCATATAACGGGGTTTGGATGCACCGGCAAAGTTTGCACCAACTCTCAATGTGAGAAAGGGCAATGCACGGTACCGAAGAGGATAGCAATGATGGAAGGGTGAGAGTGCGTATAATCCATGGACTCAACATTAGTCATAAAGAACTCATATACTTATTGCAAAAATCTAGAAGTCATCAAAAACCAAAGCATTACGCGCATGCTCCTAAGGGGATAGATTGGTAGGAAAAGACCATCGCTCGTCCCCGACCGCCACTCATAAGGAGGACAATCAAATAACACCTCATGTTTCAAATTTGTTACATAACGTTTACCATACGTGCATACTACGGGACTTGCTAACTTCAACACAAGCACTTCTCAAATTCACAATTACTCTACTAGCACAACTTTGATATTATCACCTCCATATCTCAAAACAATTATCAAGCATCAAACTTTTCTTAGTATTCAACACACTCAAAAGAAAGTTTTACAAATCTTGAATACCAAGCATATTATTATTATTAAGCAAATTACCATGCTATTTAAGACTCTCAAATTAATATAAGTGAAGCATGAGAGATCAATAGTTTCTTTAAAACAAATCCACCACCATGCTCTAAAAGATATAAGTGAAGCACTAGAGCAAAACTATATAGCTCAAAAGATATAAGTGAAGCATATAGAGTATTCTATCAAATTTCAATTCATGTATGGCTCTCTCAAAAGGTGTGTACATCAAGGATGATTGTGGAAAACTAAATAGCAAAGACTCAAATCATACAAGACGCTCCAAGCAAAACACATATCATGTGGTGAATAAAAATATAGCTCCAAGTAAAATTACCGATGGAAGTAGACGAAAGAGGGGATGCCTTCCGGGGCATCCCCAAGCTTTGACTTTTTGGTGTCCTTGGATTATCTTGGGGGTGCCATGGACATCCCCAAGCTTAGGCTCTTGCCACTCCTTGTTCCATAATCCATCAAAAGAATTTACCCAAAACTTGAAAACTTCACAACACAAAACTCAATAGAAATCTCGTGAGCTCCGTTAGCGAAAGAAAACAAAAGACCACTTCAAGGTACTGTAATGAACTCATTCTTTATTTAGATTGGTGTTAAAACTACTATATTACAACTTATCTATGGATTATAAACTATTTTAAAAGCCATGGATTCATCAAAATAAGCAAACAACACACGAAAAACAGAATCTGTCAAAAACAGAACAGTCTGTAGTAATCTGTAACTAACGCAAACTTATGGAACTCCAAAAAATCAGCAAAAATAGGAAGACCTAGACAATTTGTTCATTGATCAGCAGCAATTGGAATCAATATTTTATCACGTTCTGGTGATTTTTAACTATTGTTTTCGTGAACAGAAAGTTTCTGGAAATTACAGCAAGATCAAATAACTATCATCCAAGAAAATCCTATAGGTTCAACTTGGCAGAAACACTAATTAAAAGATAAAACCACATCTAAACATAAGGTAGATGGATTATTTATTACTAAGCAGCAAGGAAAAATATTGGGTTGTCTCCCAACAAGCGCTTTTCTTTAAAGCCTTTTTAGCTAGGCATTGAGATTTCAATGATGCTCACAAGAAAGACAAGAATTGAGGCACAAAGAGAGCATCATAAAACTTGTGACAAACACACTTAAGTCTAAGATACTTCCTATGCATAGGCATATTATAGGCAAACAAATTATCGTAGCAAGCAAAAACTAGCATATGCAAGGAAGTGGAAAGGAACAATAGCAATCTCAACATAACGAGAGGTAATTTAGTAACATGAAAATTTCTATAACCATATTTTCCTCTCTCATAATAATTACATGTAGGATCATAAGAAAAATCAACAATATAGCTATCACATAACATATTCTCAACACGATCCACATGCATGCGAAATTGACACTCTTCCAAAATAGTGGGATTATCATTAACTAAAGTCATGATTTCTCCAAGCCCACTTTTATCAAAAATTTCATAAGATTGAACGTTATCCAAAGATGTGGGATCTAAAGTTGACACTCTTCCAAACCCACTTTCAATATTATTGCAAACACTATTATCAATCTTATATTCATCATGGGGTTTAAATAAATTTTCAAGATCATAAGAAGAATCTCCCCAATCATGACTATTGGACATAGCAAAACTAGCATCCCCAAGCTTAGGGTTTTGCATATTATTAGCATAATTTACATCAATAAAATCATCGCAATCATGCTTTTTATTCAAAGATATATGGTGAAGCATTTCAATTTTCAGATTTACGGATTTCAGGCAAAAGCTTATAAAGATAATCTAGTGCATCCAAATCACTAGGAATTGGTTCATCATAATTGGATCTCGTAAAAAGATTGGCAAGCGGATGAGGATCCATAGATATTCGATTATCTGTTTAGGAATAAATACTCAACTATTTCAACCAAACGAGCAAACGAGCCAAGTAAGACATAAAGGCAAACGGAAAAGAGAGGGCAAATAAAATGGCAAGGGTGAAGTGGGGGAGAGGAAAACGAGAGGAAAATGGCAAATAATATAGTGCGAGAGATAGGGATTGTATGGGTACTTGGTATGTTGACTTTTGCGTAGACTCCCCGGCAACGGCGCCAGAAATTCTTCTTGCTACCTCTTGAGCAGTGTGTTGGATTTCCCCAAAGAGGAGAGGATGATGCAGCAAAGTAGTGTAAGTATTTCCCTCAGTTTTTGAGAACCAAGGTATCAATACAGTAGGAGGCTACATGCGAGTCCCTCGTACCTACACAAAACAATAGCTCAACGCAACCAACGAGATTAGGGGTTGTCAATCCCTTCATGGTCACTTACGAGAGAGAGATCTGATAGAGATGATAGATAATATTTTTGGTATTTTTGGTATAAAGATGCAATGTAAAATAATAGGCAAAGTAAAAAAGCAAAGCAATAATAAAGTGATTGGAGATTGATATGATGAGAATAGACCCGGGGGCCATAGGTTTCACTAGTGGCTTCTGTCAAGAGCATAAGTATTTGTACGGTGGGTGAACAAATTACTATTGAGCAATTGACAGAATTGAGCATAGTTATGAGAATATCTAGGTATGATCATGTATATAGGCATCACGTCCGAGACAAGTAGACCGACTCCTGCCTGCATCTACTACTATTACTCCACTCATCGACCACTATCCATCATGCATCTAGAGTATTAAGTTCAAGAAAACAGAGTAACGCCTTAAGCAAGATGCCATGATGTAGAGGAATAAATTCATGCAATATGATAAATACCCCGTCTTGTTATCCTCGATGGCAACAATACAATACGTGCCTTGCTGCCCCTACTGTCATTGGGAAAGGACACTGCAAGATTGAACCCAAAGCTAAGCACTTCTCCCATGGCAAGAAAAAACCAATCTAGTAGGCCAAACCAAACTTATAATTCAAAGAGACTTGCAAAGATAACCAATCATACATAAAAGAATACAGAGAAGATTCAAATATTGTTCTACATAATCTTGATCATAAACCCACAATTCATCGGTCTCAACAAACACACCGCAAAAAGAAGATTACATCGAATAGATCTCCACGAGAGAGGGGGAGAACATTGTATTGAGATCCAAAAAGAGAGAAGAAGCCATCTAGCTACTAACTATGGACCCGAAGGTCTGAGGTATACTACTCACACTTCATCAGAGAGGCTATGGTGATGATGTAGAAGCCCTCCGTGATCGATTCCCCTTCGGGCGGAGCTCCGAAACAGGCCCCAAGATGGGATCTCGTGGGTACAGAAGGTTGCGGCGGTGGAATTAGGTTTTTGGCTCTGTATCTGATCGTTTGGGGTTACGTAGGTATATATAGGAGGAAGGAGTACGTCCGTGGAGCTTCGAGGGGCCCACAAGGCAGGGGGGCGCCCTAGGGGGGTGCCCTCCACCCTCGTGACCGCCTCGTGGCTTTCTTGACGGAGGGTCCAAGTCTCCTGGATCTTATCTAATGAGAAAATCACGTTCCCGAAGGTTTCATTCCGTTTGGACTCCATTTGATATTCCGTTTCTTTGAAACACTAAAAATAGGCAAAAAAACAACAATTCTGGGCTGGGCCTCCGGTTAATAGGTTAGTCCCAAAAGTAATATAAAAGTAGATAATATAGCATGGAGCAATCAAAAATTATAGATACGTTGGAGACGTATCACTGTGCGGACGTTTTTTTATTCTTGAGAGTTTACCAGTCGTCGGCTTCAGCCCCCACGTAGATACTACGGGGGTGTTCAGAATAGCACATGACCACACTTGATCCAACATCTTGGTCTGTAAAGGAGGTGGCAGCGCGGCGAACCAGGCAATCAGACTATGCGGTTTTATCACTCTCACTTAGCCATAGGAGTTTGACAATGGGACTGTAAAATAGCCCCTGGTGCGTACGCGGCTATCCGAACTTTGGATGCCTTAAGCGTGTGACTGGAAAGAGCCAGTCCTTCATGTAATATGGAAGAAAGCGCTAGAGATTTTGTAAGTCGCCGAATTGCTGACCAGCTCTCGCCGCTTCATGACAGTCAGTTTTCAGCTTTCTCTACTGAGGTGCTTGACCGGGCGAACCAGAAACACAATCACAGTAGTTCTCCCTTTACTACCTTAGCCGAACAAGCGGAACGCAAGGTAGCAAACACAGGAGCCGGGCAAACCAACTATTGATCAAAGACATGATTCAGAGCCGATGCATATAATGCAATATTCGGGATGCCGAAGTCTACTCTGAGACTGTTCGGACTTTCTATTTTCAAAAATATATATGGCTGAATAGAGCCCCTGGCGGTTTAAATCGTGCCGAGGTTTATATGCCAATCCGACGTAAAGCGGGAAGACAGATTAAGAAATAAGCCAATACCGAACTAGGTTGGGCGAAACTTTTTCCGTTATAGTCTGATTGGTACATCAAAACATGTTTTTACAGAAGATACCATAAGCATCAAGGCTATTTTACATGCCGATAACAAGGGAAAGCTGTATACAAGTCATAAAAAGAAAAAGATGATCTTGAAGATCCTTTGGACACTCTGCCGCACGTCTGCACCGCTTTTCGCCTTGGTGTATGATCCTTTGAGAGGATCAACGATCGAGTATACATAAGGGGCCCGGAAAGGGGCCCTTGGTATAATTAAAAAGTGATGTGGGTTGTAAAGAACCTGAAAGATAAAAATAATAAGAAAAAAGGGGGGAAATATGAAGGTCCGGATAGGGTCGAGCCGTATTGTGGACCTTGTTTTTAGTGTGCCTCCGTCTTTGCCCATGGTATCTTTTGTGCATAATTATGTACGCGCGGTACGTATGCCGCAAGTAGCTTGGGGTTTTGACAGAGGCCGAATTGCCAATCCAGCTCTGGACGAGCCGAACTGTCATTCTTTAGGGTATACTGGACTCGTTTGACGGTGTCCGGGGGCTTGACTGCCAGTGTAATATTCGGCTTGATAAGGCCATCCTATACTTCAGCTGCGAGGGCTGCAGTATGCTCCTCCGTGTGGAGGGAGCGCTCCATGTTTCCATTGACTGTTATAACGCCGCGGGGTCTAGGAATTTTGAGCTTTAAGTAAGCATAACGCGGGACCGCATTGAAGCGGGCGAAGGCAGTTCTCCCGAGCAGTGCGTGATAACCACTGCGGAAAGGGACGACGTCGAAGATCAAGTCTTCGCTTTGGAGGTTGTCCGGCGAAATGAAGACCACTTCCAACGTTATTGAGCCCGTGCAGCGGGCTTCTACACCCGGTATTATTCCTTTAAAGGTGGTTTTAGTGGGATTGATTCTTGACGAATCGGTGCCCATTTTGCGGACAGTGTCCTGATAAAGCAGGTTAAGACTGCTACCACCGTCCATAAGGACACGCGTGAGATGGAATCCATCGATAATTGGATCGATGACCAATGCTGCCGAACCTCCATGTCGAATACTGGTTGGATGGTCTCTGCGATCAAAAGTGATAGGACAGGCTGACCATGGGTTAAATTTTGGGTCCACTGATTCTATGGCGTAAACGCCCCTTAGTGCGCGCTTGCGCTCCCGCTTGGGGATATGTGTGACATAGAACATGTTCACTGTTTTCACCTCAGGGGGAAATTTCTTTTGCCCCCCTGTGTTCGTAGGGCAAGGCTCTTCATCGTCGTCCTCGCTGGGTGGCCCTTTTCCCTTGTGTTCGGTTTTTATTTTACCGACCTGTTTAAAGACCCAACAATTTCTGTTGGTATGATTGGCAGGCTTGTCAGGGGTGCCATGGATCAGGCAAGTCCGATGAAGTATTCTGTCCAAACTGGATGGACCATCCTTGTTTCCTTTGAATGGCTTCTTCCGCTGACCGGGTTTGGAACCACTGAATCCGGCGTCGACCGCCGTATCTTCGGTATTTTAATTTTTGCTTCGACGCTTGTGTTTGTTGCGTCGTGGCCTGCCGTTGCCATCTCTGGCATCAGAGGTGCCAGGGTCGCTGGTGTTGTTGTTTCTACTAGCTAACCAGCTATTTTCTCCCGCGCAAAAGCGGGTCATAAGTGCGGTGAGAGCTGCCATAGACTTTGGTTTTTCTTGGCCGAGGTGTCGGGCGAGCCACACGTCATGGACGCTGTGTTTAAAGGCCATGAGGGCTTTGGCGTCCAGACAATCGACAATTTGGTTCTTTTTAATTAAGAACCTGGTCCAGAGTTTTCGGGATGACTCTCCGGGTTAATGGACTATGTGACTAAGGTCATCGACGTCTGGAGGCCGCACATAGGTACCTTGGAAGTTGTCTCTAAAGGCATCTTCCAAATCTTCCCAGCTACCAATAGAGTTTTCTGGGAGGCTGTTTAACCAGTGCCTTGCTGGCCCCTTGAGTTTTAGGGGGAGGTACTTGATGGCATGGAGATCGTCACCGCGAGCCATGTGGATGTGGAGAAGAAAATCTTCGATCCATACTGCGGGATCTGTCGTTCCATCATATGATTCAATGTTCACGGGTTTAAACCCTTCTGGGAACTGGTGCTCCATTACCTCATCGGTGAAGCATAAGGGGTGTGCGGCGCCTCTGTATTGGGCGATACGACACAGTTTGGATGAAGTCTGTATGCGGTTTTCGGCCCGGGTGAGGTTGTGCTTGTCGTGCCAGGCTTGATGGACAACCTCTCGCATTGGGGCACGCCCCCTTGATCCGTAGATTGATCTGGCTTGGCCTGCTCTATCATTCAGGTCCTGTCGTAGGTCATAGGTGTATCCTGGAGCCGCTGTCTCTCTGCCTCTACGGCGAGGTGGTGCGGATTGGTGTTCGGCATAGGTGGCTGCTTTATCTCGTCCACGTGGTGGTCGGTCTGGTGCATCAGCACAGCCATATCTTGACGGTTGGGCTCGACGGCCTCGTCGTCGAATTGTGGTAGTAGCCGACGCTTCGGATAATTCTTTGCTGGGCGTTGAAGGCCATACTCTTCGGCAGCCAGGACCTGGGTCCATCTATCGTTGTTGCTGCTTCTTTTTTAGGCTTCTCGCAGTGGCGACTAGCTGGCGCTTAAAGCGCTCCTGCTCGAGTGGTTCCTTTGGCACGATGAAGTCTTCGTCGCCGAGGCTTACATCATCCTCGGAGAGTGGTAGATAGTTACTATCTTCCGAGTCCTCGTTCCCGACCGGATCGTCAGGGTTAACTTGCCCCTCCTCCCAATCATCCTGCACGGATGTTGGTTCGATGGGGGTTTCGGGGTCTTCGGCGCTCTCCGGAGTGTTATTGTCTCCGGCGCCGGTGTTGCTGTCTTTTCCGTGACGCGATTTTGAGCGGCGCCGCTGACGTCGACGTTTTGGTGGTGCCTCAGCAGGCTTATCCTCAACCAGATCCTTCCTGCCGTCGCCGTCATCCTCTTTGGGTGTGTCCACCATATACACGTCATATGTGGAGGTGGCCGTCCAACGTCCGGTGATCAGCGGATCTTGGCCTTGTTCAATTCCAGCATCGTCATCCATGCCATCGATGTCTTTGGAGGCGTAGTCCAGCATGTCAGTTAAATCTTCGACAGTGGCTACGAACTGGGTGGTGGGTGGGACGTAAAATTCCCTGCTCTCAGACCCTAGTCTGGGCTGGGCATAGTTCCGAAGTGATTCCTCTGTAATGGCGAGGGATCGCATTAAGTCCAGAGCTTCGTTTAAGAGTGAGGTTTGAACGGGGAAACGAGAGTTCGTGGGGCTGGCCAGGGCGAAGGCCTCCTGGCCATGCTTGCTTGGAGCGGACTTCGAGAGTTCGGATCTGGAGTCTAGGGGCGAGTCCGGCCTTTCAATGATAGGGGGAACCCGGTCTGATTCCGAGTTCCCCGTGGACACAATCGCCTCCAGATCTTTGATAATGCGGTTTGTAGCGGAGAGTCTGGTGAGCTCCAAACTCCCATCCTCGGACCTGATGGTTTGCTCTGGATCTAAGGCCAGAGCGGTGATCGGGGCCGCGAACCCTTCAAAGATCAAGTCTCCTCAGATATTGATGACCCACAAGTATAGGGGATAAATTGTAGCTCTTTTTGATAAGTAAGAGTGTCGAACCCAACGAGGAGTAGAAGGAAATGACAAGTAGTTTTTAGTAGGGTAATGTCTACAAGTGCTGAAACTGTAAGTAGCGAGTAGTTTGATAGCAAGATAATTTGTAACGAGCAAGTAACGATAATAGTAACAAGTATGCAGCAAGATAGCCCAATCCTTTTGAGGCAAAGGACATGCCAAAACGGTCTCTTATGATAAGCAAAGCGTTCTTGAGGGTAGACGGGAATTTCATCTAGTCACCTTCATCATGTTGGTTTAATTCGTGTTTGCTACTTTGATGATTTGATATGTGGGAGGACCGGTGCTTAGGTGTTGTTCTTACTTGAACAAACCTCCTACTTATTATTAATCCTCCCGCAAGCATCTGCAACAACGAGAAAAGTATTAAGTATAAATTCTAACCATAACATTAAACTTTTGGGTCCAATCGGTCCCTTACGGAATAGTGCATAAACTGGGGTTTAAGCTTCTGTCACTCTCGCAACCCACCACCTATTTAGTACTCCAAAATGCATTCCCTTAGGCCCAAGTATGGTGAATTTTCATGTAGTCGACATTCGCATGACACCACTAAGGGAATCACAACATACATACCATCAAAATATCGAACACATATCAAATTCACATGATTACTTGCAACATGATTTATCCCGTGACATCAAGAACAAAGGTAACTACTCACAAATAATGAACATGCTCATGATCAGAGGAGTATTAAATAGCATCATGGATCTGCATATATAATCATGCACCAAATAAACCATATAGTAATCAACTACAAGATGTAATCAACACTACTAGTCACTCCCTAGCAACAATCTATAGTTCCGGTAACAAGATTGAATACAAGAGATGAACTAGGGTATGAGATGAGATGGTGCTGGTGAAGATGTTGATGGAGATTGCCCTCCCCAAGATGGGAGAGTTGTTGGTGATGATGATGACGATGATTCCCTCCTCCGTGAGGGAAGTTCCCCCGGCAGAATCGCTCCGCCGGAGGGCAAAAGTGCTCCTGCCCAAGTTCCGCCTCAAGACGGCAGCGCTACGCCCCGAAAGTCTTCTCCTAATTTTTTGTAGGTCAAAATGACTTATATACTAGAAGATGGGAACCTGAGGTGGGCCGAGGAGGCCACAACCCACCAGGGCACGCCTGGGGGGCCTGGCGTACCCAGGTGGGTTGTGCCCACCTGGTGGCCTCCCTCTGGTGATTATTGGCTCCAATATTTCTTAAATAATCCATAAAAAATCTCCGTGAAGTTTCAGCTCATTTGGAGTTGTGCAGAATAGGTGGCCTGACGTAGCTTTTTCAGGTCCAGATTTCCAGCTGCTGGAATTCTGCCTTTTGGTGTGTACCTTGCAAATTATGAGAGAAGGCATTAGAATTACTCCAAAATGCATTATTATGGATAAAAACATTATAAATAACAGTAAGAAAACATGATGCAAAATGGACGTATCAACTACCCCAAGCTTAGACTTCGCTTGTCCTCAAGCGAAAACCTAAATCGAAAAACATGTCCACATGCTTTGAGAGAGAGGTGTCGATAAAAACAAAATACGTACATAGAAGCATCAAGTTGATTATTATAACAACAACAAAATTAAACATAAGACTTTTATTAGAGAACTTTTATCTTACACTTCCCATGAATAAGTAACAGTTCATCACATAATCGAAGTATAAAGCAAAAACTCTATTAGAAACCAACAAACCATGTTCTCAGTCAACTTTGCAACTACAATGCATCATTTTTTCAGGAAGGGTCATGTGTCGGAGCCCTTAAGCAAGTCCACATACTCAACCATCATATAGTCTTCTATGATTGCTAACACTCACCAAGTACACATGAGCAAAACGTTTCAACCGGACACATATAAAGATAGGGGCTTATAGTTTCGCCTCCCAACATACTCACCTCAAGGGTGAGGTCAACAATAATAACTCATGCTATCTATATTCAACTGGCATATGTGCCTAGATCTTTCCTCACCACATGATGCTTGCCAAGGGAGAAAAATAACAAGGAATAGAAGGAAAACTTTGATTCTTTGCATAAAAGTAAATACATAAAAGTAAAGGATAGGCCCTTCGCAGAGGGAAGTAGAGGTTGTCATGCGCTTATTTGCTTGTATGCTCAATCCCTTAGTGCAAAAGAATGTCACGTTATAGTGCCCTTAAGATGACAACCTTTATTATGCAGTCTGTCACTTTTATTCTTTGTCATCCAAGTTCGTGCAACGCTCAATTTTTATTACCTTTTTGCACCGATGACAACTTACTTGAGGGATCTTGCTCAATCCCTAGGTAGGTATGGTGGACACTTGAAAAGATTTGGGTTTAAGGGTTTTTGGATGCACAAGTAGTATCTCTACTTAGTGCGGAATTTTTGGCTAGCAAAGATAGGGGGCAAGCACCACATGTTAAAGGGTCTATGACAATATGACTTCTATGTGAATATAAACAAACATAAACCATTACGTTGTCTTCCTTGTCCAACGTCAACAATTTTGGCATATAATATTTTGATGAGGGCTTACAATCACAGAAGATTTCTAGGATACTATATTTATATGTGAATCTTCCCTTCCCTTATTAATTCTTTCATGAGTTGCATCACTGACTAATGCTATGTTTGCCAATCTCTAATAAAATTACCTACTTATACTTTTCCTTATGTTGTGCCATCACCTACCATAGGATTAGTATATGATCCTATTTATTTATTTCCTTTCTTTCATTTGCTTTCTTTCTCTTTTTCTCTTCTTTATTTCCCATTTCTTTATTTGCAACATGAAAGTAAAGAAAGTAAAAACTCAAACTAAACTTTATTATATAACTTGCAGATGATTACAATGATAGATCACTAAGCAACCTCTCAAATAAGAAAAGGATTGAACTAAACTTTATTTCATCTAAGGCAAAAAGATCAAACTAAGATAAGTAAAAGCAAAAGATAGTGGGGTGATACAATACCGGGGCACCTCCCCCAAGCTTGGCGGAAGCCAAGGGGAGTGCCCATACCCGATACTCAGTTCTCCTTTGGTGGTGAAGAAGAGGGTGGTGGTGAAGAAGCAATCCTATCCTTGAGGATCAAGAGATTCTCCAACCGATGGATGACAGTCCATAGGTGGATGATATGCTCTTGATGCAGAATATTTTTGCGAGTGAGATACTTATTTTGTATGCGAACTATTTCAATAACGCGATAAGCTTCAATCTCAGCCAGAGTAAGGTGAGTAAGATAGGTGAGGGAGTCCTGGATTAGGGGGTGTCCGGATAGCCGGACTATAACCTTTGGCCGGACTCTTGGACTATGAAGATACAAGATTGAAGACTTCGTCCCATGTCCGGATGGGACTTTCCTTGGCGTGGAAGGCAAGCTTGGCAATACGGATATGTAGATCTCCTCCCATTGTAACCGACTCTGTGTAACCCTAGCCCTCTCCGGTGTCTATATAAACTGGAGGGTTTTAGTCCATAGGACGAAGAACAATCATACCATAGGCTAGCTTCTAGGGTTTAGCCTCTCTGATCTCGTGGTAGATCTACTCTTGTACTACCCATATCATCAATATTAATCAAGCAAGAGTAGGGTTTTACCTCCATCGAGAGGGCCCGAACCTGGGTAAAAACATTGTGTCCCTTGTCTCCTGTTACCATCCGCCTAGACGCACAGTTTGGGACCCCCTACCCGAGATCCACCGGTTTTGACACCGACATTGGTACTTTCATTAAGAGTTCCTCTGTGTCGTCATCTTTAGGTCCGATGGCTCCCCCGATCATCAACAATGATGCGGTCCAGGGTGAGACTTTTCTCCCCGGACAGATCTTCATATTCGGTGGCTTTTCACTGCGGGCCAATTCGCTTGGCCGTCTGGAGCAGATCGAAAACCGCGCCCCTGGCCATCAGGTTAGATTTCAAAGTTTGGACTACACGGTTGACATCCGCGGAGACTTGATCCTGGACAGATTCAAGCCACAGCCGAGCGCACCGCACTGTCACGATGGGCATGATTTAGCTCTGCCGCCGAACAGTGCCCTGGAGGCCGTGCCCGCATCAGCTCTGACCCTTAGTTCGGAGCCAGCTGCGCCGATCGAGGACGGGTGGCTAGACACCGCCTCGGGGGCTGCAATCTTAATGGCAATCGAGCCAAACACCAGCCTTATCCTTTGCGAAACCTGTGACTCCAAGGTGCCGGACTCTCCTTCGGACTCTGAGCCATTCGCGCCCCTGCCAATCAAATTCCATTGGGCGCCGATCATGGAATTCACCGTCGCGGACATTTTCAGCACTCGCCCTTCGGTGACATTCTGAATTCACTAAAGTCTCTCTCTTTGTCAGGAGAGTCCTGGCGGGATTATGACCGGCAGGATTGGGATGCGGACGACGAAGAAATTCGACGCCCACCCACCACCCACTTCATAGCCACTGTCATCGATTTAACCGACACGCTGGACTTTGACTCCGAAGACATCGACGGTATGGACGACGATGTAGGAGTCGAACAGGAGCCAGCGCCTATAGGGCACTGGACAACCACCTCATCTCACGATGTATACATGGTGGACACACCTAAAGGGACGCAACGAGGGATCGTTCCCTCGAAAAGCAGTCAAAGCGGCGACGTAAGCGCCGCTCCAAGCCCCGCCTTGACAGAGACAACAGCCATACAGACCTAGCCACAGAGCAGGGCGAAACGGCGGACCACGAACATGCCATCGAGCAACCGTCAGAACAGGGCAACTTGGATAAGCAAACCGAATAACCTGTCACCAGCGAAGATAACAGTCCGGACGACCTCACGCCGGACAAATTGCTGGAGCAGAAGAACAAACACAAAAGGCTCGTCGCCACAATGCGTAGCCTGAAAAAGCAGAATTGGAAGCTCAAAACAGCGGAAGATGCACTCAGAATTAGATGGAGCGAAGTACTCAACACCGCAGACAAATACGGCGGCAGTCGCCACACAAAAAGCTATCCTAAGCGAAAGCTACTGCCTGAATTTGATGAGGAAGCCTTGGAGCCCCCGCAATCAAAAAATAAGGAAGCCACCCGGTCGGATAGACGACCCCATGGCCAACATAGAGCGGCAAGCGGCGCCGCACCCAAGCCAGCACGCGATCCACCCAAGGATTCACATTACAAAGATGGCCCAGCCAGATCTATCTACGGGCCAAGAAAGCAAGCTCTAGTAAGCAACACAACACAACAAATATCCGAACAACACGGCACACCCAAGTACAGGGGTGCCGCACACCCCCTATGTTTCACCGATGGGGTGCTTGACCATGAATTTCCAGCGGGATTCAAGCCCGTAAACATAGAGGCGTACGACGAAACAACGGACCCTGGAGTCTGGATTGAGGATTATATCCTCCACATACACATGGCCAAAGGAGATGACCTCCACGCCATAAAATACTTACCCCTCAAGCTCAAAGGGCCAGCCCGGCATTGGCTTAAAAGCCTTCCCAAAAATACCATTGGAAGTTGGGAAGAGCTCGAGGATGCTTTTCTAGCAAATTTTCATGGGACCTATGTCCGACCTACGGATGCGGACGATTTAAGCCATATAACTCAGCAGCCTGGGGAGTCAGCACGGAAACTCTGGAATAGATTTCTTACTAAAAAGAATCAGATAGTCGACTGTCCGGACGCCGAAGCCTTAGCAGCTTTCAAACACAGCGTTCGAGACGAAGGGCTCGCCAGACACCTCGGCCAAGAAAAGCCAAGAACAATGGCCGCATTAACAAGCCTCATGACCCGCTTTTGTGCGGGGGAGGACAGCTGGTTGGCAAGATGTAGCACCAGCGACCCAAGTACATCCAAAGTCAGGGATGGAAATGGGAAACCACGATGCAGCAAGGACCAGCGCCGTAATAAGGGAAGCAGCCCGAAGAGCACGACAGTCAAACACCAGATTCAAAAGCTCTCGGCAGAATCAGAAAAAGTTGCCCCTTAAGGATAACAGGGACGAGCTATCTAACCTGAACAAAATCTTGGACAAGATATGTCAAATACACAGTACTCCCGGGAAGCCTGCAAATCATATCCACAGAGATTTTTGGGTCTTCAAGCAATCCGGCAAACTCAACGCTGAACACAAGGGGCTCGACACACCAAGTGAGGACGATGACGAACCCCACAAGCAGAGCATCGGGAAACAAAAGAATTTCCCACAAAAGGTAAAAACAGTAAACTTACTTCGCATGACAAAGGGGAAAAACAGATTGGCGCCTTAGAGATACGCGCCATACGGCCTATCCCAAAGGAGTCTCGCCACTGGTTGTTAAAACCGATCACCTTCGACCATCACGATTACTCTAGAAGTATCCGGAAAGCAGGCTGGACTGCCTTGATATTAAATCCAATAATCGATGTACTCCACTTTACACATGTCCTGATGGACGGCGGCAGTGGTCTAAACCTGCTATATCAGGACACAATCCGCAAAATGGGGATAGACCCAAAAAAAATCCGCCATAGCAACACTTCCTTTCAAGGAGTAACGCCAGGCCCGGATGCCCATTGCATGGGTTCTCTCCGGCTAGAAGTTATGTTCGACTCCCCCGATAACTTCCGCCATGAAAAGCTAACCTTCTACATCGCCCCATTTTCAAGTAGCTATCAAGCACTACTGGGACCCCAAGCTTTCGCCCACTTTAACGCAATACCGCATTATGCGTCTCTTACGCTTAAGATGCCCGGTCCTCGAGGCATCATCTCACTAAAGGGAAATATCGAGCGTTCCTCGAGCACGAAAGAATATGCGGCTGCCTTGACAACCACACATTAAGACAACTTCACCAACAAAAGCATCTAACAGGTCATTAAGACAACAAACATGGCTAGGCGAGTCCAGAGGAAACATATAATTGATAAAGGTTTAGTAGACATGCACCCCTACACAAGGGGCACCGCGTATGTCAAATACGCGACTGTCGGCGTTCTGGGAACGGGGGTCCTCAGACTTGCCTGCCTGCGGCCTGCGGCGTGGCTCAAACGGGGCCCAGCACGGCCCATCTTCATCAACACAAGACCCAAGACCCTCGCGAGGGGCCAAGCCTCGTGGGGCGGATGACATGGTGCTTCCTCAGGCGCGGCCTCATCAGGCTGGCTCATGAGGAGGCGGAGAGATCAAGGCAGGATACCTCACGAGGTGCCCATGACGCAAGCCATGACGACCAAGGGCGCCAGCCCATGCAGTGTCCTCCCTTTCCTCTTTGGTGCAAAAGGGGCAAGCGCAGGCGAGAGGATCAAGCAAAGGCATCCATTTCGGTGCAACAAGACCAAGACCAGTCCAACGGTGGGAAGGAGGTCATCGTGGAGCCCAGAACGGCGTCACCACAGGACCTTTGGTAGGCGAGGACCAACTTTAGTCAGGATAAGTGTACTTGATGTTCCCCTTCAAATTGGCCAATTGTTGGAGCCCTTCCCGCTCAATATTTGGGAAGAGGCACAGGGCCCTTGCCTATAAATAGGACTAGCCACCCCCAGGGTAGAGGCATCGGGGACGGAGGATTCGAGAAAACGGGGGACGATCAGAGAGAAGAGAACCAGAGGGGTCGAATACAGAGAGAGAGAGAGAGAGAGAGAGAGAGAGAGAGAAGGGCGGCTGAACTCCCCTAACAGTTCATCGTCCCAGCTAGAACAGGCCCTCGCGAGGCCGTTCTCCCTTGTACTGTTCATCATCATCAGCCCAAGAGGCAATCCACCCACCACACTGGAGTAGGGTATTACACCACAATGGTGGCCCGAACCAGTATAAACCCTGTGTATTTTGTGTTGTTCTTTCAGTAGTTAGATCTTTGCGAGACGGAGAGGTAGAGGGGCACAATCTCCGCGCGCACCCCAGAGTTTGAACCTTAAGGGTCTGCCGGAACCCGAAATCCGATATTTGGCGCGCCAGGTAGGGGTGCGCCGGAATTTGTCTTCCACCGCTTCGTTCTCCTCCGATCGTCGCGTCCATGTCTGACGCTCGTCGAGCCCGCATCAAGCGCCGGGTCGCCATCGCCTCCCGCGTCGCCCAGACGGCTCCCGTCGGTGGGCGTCCTCGTCGTTCCCCGTCGCCCGCCGTCAACGCCGCCACCGACCCGGCGGGGAACGAGCAGCAAGCATCGTCTCAGCAACCGTCCGTGCGGCAGGACGGCCGCACCGCTACTCCATCGCTCACGCCAGCTGGCTCTTCGTCCCGCGCGCTCCGCGCACCCTTGAAGGCTCGAGCTGCGCTCATCGCGGCAAACGAGCTCCTGCGCTACCATCCCGTCGATGACGTCTATGAAGAATGGCTCGACTGCGTCACCGAGCTTGTCCGTGCCGCAGGGGGGCTCTGCTGCGCTGTCCGCTCCGCTGCGCCGCACCCAGCCCCGCACGGGCCATGAAGCTCCGGGGGCGTACCAGCCGCCTCCCCTCCAAGAAGACGCCATGGCTCCAAGGCGCGTGGCCCCTGGGCGGAACCCGCTCCGTCAGGCGCCAGCCCAGCAAGAACGGAGCTGCCAAGAGGTCCCTCGACCGCAAGAGGTCGCCCGGGCGCTTCCTGCTCCGGCCCGTCGTGACCCTGCTCCAGCTCCGGCACGTCAAGATCCCGCGCTGCTCCCAGCTGCAGCGCATGGGGACCCGCAAGACCAAGCTCTCCCTCGACCAAAGCCTCCTGTGGCCACGGCCGGCTGCTGCGCCTACACCACCGAGCTGCGCAGCGTTGCGTGGCCCGGCAAGTTCAAGCCAGACCTGCCTCCTCGCTACGACGGCATGACTGACCCCGCCGAGTTCCTCCAGCTCTACGAGCTGGGCATCGAAGCTGCCAGCGGGGACGAGAAGGTCATGGCGAACTGGTTCCCCATGGCGCTCAAGGAAGGATCTCGTACCTGGCTCCTCAACCTGGCCCCGGGCACGATCTCTTCCTGGGACCAGATGCGCACCCGCTTCATCGCCAACTTCCAAGGTACTCGCGACCGACCACCTGCCGTGAGCGACATGCGCCGCATCAAGCAACAACCCGGAGAGACCCTGCAAAAGAACATCCAGCGCTTCAATAGCTCGTGCCTCAAGATCCCCAAGGTGTCCGAGGAGGCCATCATCTCGGCCTTCTCCGATGGTGTGCGCGATGTCAAGATGAAGGAGGAGCTGGCGATGCATGAAGACCTGTGCACCTCCCTGGAGCTGTTCAACTTGGCGACCAAGTGCGCCAAGGCTGAGGAGGGGCGTCTCTCCCTCCTCGAGCTGCCTGCCGCAGATCCAGAAACCCAAGGCCAAGGACGTGAAGCGCAAGGGGGCTGCCGTGCTCGCGGCAGAGCCAGACACCAAGCGGGGCAAGGATCTGCCCGAATCCCCCAGGGGCAGCCGATACTGCGTGTACCACGACCTCCACACCCACAACACCAATGAATGCCAAGAGCTCCGCGCCATGCGAGAAGGAAGGATCGGCCGTCGTCCCGACCGCGCTGACCGGGGCTACGGCCGAGGAGGAGGAAGAAACCAAGGACGCTGGGAAGACCGCGGCCCACGCCAAGGGTGGCGTGATCAACCTTGCGAGGACCGCTGGCAAGACCTGCCTTGCGAGGGGGATTGGCGGGATCAGCCTCGTGAGGATCGCCTGCAGGGCAACGCAGGCCTCCCTCCACTGCCGCCTCAGCTAAGGAGGAACGAGGACCGCCATCAGGACGAGGGGGCTGGGGGCTTCCAGGAGCCGCGCGCAATCGCCTGCATCCTGGGCGGAGCTCAAGCCCCAGCCTCCCAGCGCATCTTCAAGCAGTTTGCCCGTGAAGTGAATGCAGTCCTCCCCAGGCTCGAAGCAACGCGCCCTCTCAGGTGGTCGACGTGCACTATCACGTTCAGCTCAGCGGATCAGCTCAAGTGCGCGGCCACAGCCGGGGTCCTCGCGATGCTCTGCTCCCCAGTCATCAGCAACGTACTGGTCACCAGGACCCTCATCGATGGTGGAGCAGGGCTCAACGTCCTGTCCGTGGAAACATTCAACAATCTCCAAGTGCCCTATGACCAGCTTCAGCCAACCAAGCCTTTCCCCGGAGTCACCGACGGTTCCACGATCCCGATCGGGCAAGTCCGCCTCCCTGTCACCTTCGGGGCCAGCAGCAACTACCGCACCGAGCTCATCGACTTCGATGTCGCTCACATCCGCCTGCCGTACAACGCAATCCTCGGGTACCCAGCGCTGGCCAAGTTCATGGCCGTAACTCATCATGGCTACAACGTTCTCAAGATGCTAGGAAGTGGCGGAGTCATCACGGTGCCATGTGAAGAGAAGGATGCAGTGTGTTCCCTGGAGCGAGCCTTTCAGGCCGCGTCGCTAGAAGACCCAGATCGCGGAAGCAGGAGGCTTCCCGAAACCACCCCCAAGAAGAAGAAGGCGTCATCCGAACCGGCCCCTCAGGAGGCAAGCCCCTCAGGGCCCGCATCTGCCTAAGGGGACCCTCCTTCCATCGCATAGGAAAGCGCGCCCGGCGCACTCCTCAGGCAGGGCTCGGGGGCTCTCACCTGGAGGGCCCCCGACCTGGCCAGGATCACGAGGGAGGCGCTTGGGCACCACGTGGAGGTGTGCTTCGAAGCACGAGCGAGGCAAGGGAGGTCATACCAGCAGGAGTTCATCAACAAGGTCGTTCAAGAACTACAGGAGACAAGAATCATGAGAGGTTGCCGCCGCTCACCGGCTGCGGCTCCCCATCCAGGCGAGGATGGTGGGCTGCGCGTCTGCATCGACGTACCAGGGCTCAGTCAGGTCGCCATGATGGAGCGCCTCTGGCCCTCGCAAGTAGGGCGTTGTGGAGGTCCACCCCACAGCTATGTTCGCATGCCTTACGGCTTGCCGAGTGTGGCTGCTGCGTACTAGCGCCTCATGAGGGGCATCATGGAGACTCAGGAAGACAGGCGTTCCGCAGTCCTGGCGGAGATGGAGATGATTCACGAGGAGCCACCAGCACCTCCGGAGCCTCCTTAGGCCCCTGGGCCTGGGGGCTCGTGAGGATCGGCTCCAGCAGCCCACCGAGTCCGCTGCACCAACACCACTTCGTCCGCGACAACTCCAGGTGACATCCTTCAAGCTTCATTTCCGGCTGGGAACACCCTCCCAGGGCTGCTTCATTCCCAGGCCGCATGGGTCCGTCCCTGCGGCATGCATCCCTTTTTAGTTTTCGGTCATTGGCTTGCTTTGTTGGGGGCGCCCCTCGGGCTGCATCATCCCCAGGCCGCTCGGGCCAGGCCCAGTGGCGTGTATCTTCCTTGCGTTTATTTCCAACTATGCATTCTCCTATCATGCTTGATTACTTGGTGCCTGTTCATGGCACCTCTTCTTCTCCATGTCGACCACTTGCACGTTAAAGGGGGGGGGTACCTGAGCATCGCGACTCAGGGCTCTTACTGGCTCTCCAGCCCTCACCCTCCGGCCTTGTCCACGGCATCGCGAACTGGCATACCAGCGACGGCTGAGACAAGCTCGAGGGCCGGGACCCGAGGACGTAGAGTGCCGGCATCTAACCAAATTTGCAGGAACACATCTCAAGATACGGCCCAGTGCCAGGCGCAACCCGCCTAGAGGTAGGGCCCCGTGAGTCCCGCGCTGGCTCACGGGCGCCCAAGTACACCTCACCTGCGCCAGCTAGAGCAACTAACGACCGACTGATAGCCATCATGGCAACCCTCTTTTTATTCTATGATGAGCTCGCAGGATCCCCTGAGGGAATTGCTTGCCGAGGCCCTCGCGGAGTTCCCTTCGCCCTTGTCCGTGTGAACCGCTTGCACGTTAAAGGGGGGGTGCCTGAGCATCGCGACTCAGGGCTCTTACTGGCTCTCCAGCCCTCACCCTCTAGCCTTGTCCATGGCATCGCGACCTGGCATGCCAGCGACGGCTGAGATCAGCTCGAGGGCCGGGACCCGAGGACGTAGAGCAGAAAGGGGAGCAAAGGCGAGGGAGAAGAGGCGCGCACGAGGACCTCGCCAAGGAACTCCATTCCCACTGCCGCGCAGACCCGACGCTACACCAGGAGCAGCCCCTGATCAGCAAGATAAGTCACCACCCGAAGACACCGGCTACCGTGGCATTACCCCCGCACTTAAAGCAATTCCGTACTAGTGACGTCGCTCCCCTTTCTCACCGAGCGACGGCTGCTTGGGCGCCAAAGGGGACCTCTTGAGCATCGCGACTCAGGTGCTCTTACCGGACCCTGGGTCGCTCACCTCTTGGCCTTGACCACGACATCGCAACCTAGCATACCAGCGACGGCTGACGCCGCCTTGGGACTGGGACCTCTCGACGCAGAGCACCAAGCCCTCGCGAGGTTCGAAAGGGAGAAGTAAGCTACGACAGAATTGACGACTCGCACGGTTCCATAGCAAGAGTTACATATTAACAAAAAGGATCACAGACACCTTACAAGCCCCCATCGGGCGCAGTATGATTCCATGCAGGAAACAGATCCTAAGGGATGCTAACTACGCACGCCCCTACAAACGATGCCATCATCAACAGTGGGCCGTCAGGCACCGGCGCCAACCCCATCCAGATCAGAGTCAGCGACGGCCGAGCGAGCCTGCCCTGCTCCGGGAGCGGCGCTGGCTCGCGGGCTCGTAGCTGTCGTCGCTCGTCTCCAGAGTCGCGAAGATCTCGCTGGGATCGCTGGATCCTCCGGCACTTCCGTCGCTTGTGGAGCTGTCCAGGGAGCGGTCGACGGGCCCAGCCCTCACCATGGCAGGGTCCTGGCCACCTCTCCTGGGGCACCACTCCAGCCGGCGCCCGTTCGCGTCGAAGACCTTGAAGAACATCACCGAAGCACCATCGTACTCCAGGTGGATCGTGAGTGCGCCCCTTGCTCTGCAACCCCGAGCGATCTCGCCCCAGCCGCGAGTCATGAAGACCTCGCCCGAGGCAAGGATCGCGACCTCTGCCTCGGTCGCGGGGGTGCTGCAGTCGGCGTGCTGCAGCCATAACTCCAGGAGTCTCCCCTGCGGGAAGACGGAGGCGAAGAAGGGGGCAAAGCGAATCCAAGTTCGCGGAGGCATGGCGGCGTGGAGCACGAGCTCGCGGGAGGAGGCCTCGGCGTGGACTCCAGGAGGAACGACCCACACCTTCGTGACCCGTTGGCGCCGGCTACGGCGCCGGCCGCGGGAATCAGCATTGCCCCCTCCAAGGCCCTCGACGTGGGCAAACAAGGGAAGCGGGAACCCCAACGGAGGCCACTTGTACCAAGGCCTCGACACCACCTGACGGTCTCCCTCGTCTCGGCCACGAAGGGCAGGTCGCTTCTTCGGCGGGAGCGGGTCTGGTCCCTCTTGAAGAGCCTTTCCCTTCTCCGCTGCAGAAAGCCGGCGGATCGGAGCCATCACGGCAAGGCGGAGCAAGAATCAAGGCGAAGGAGAAAGCAAGGAGGGATGGACTGGAAGGGCACGCGCGGTGCCGTACTTATAGCCGGCGAAGGCCAACCGTCGGCCTCCACGATCATAGGTAATCATGACACGATTTGCATGCAGGGACTTGTCCAATCCGCGCGATCATCGAGGCGTCATGGGGGAGCGGGGACGCCCACGTCCAATCAACCGCCACGCGGCGCCCAAGGCCGCAGGCTGATAAGGCCCGCGGCGCTTCGCCCTTGCCCTTTCGCCTTTCAGCACGGCCACGTCCGGGCGCGCCTTGGGCCCGGGGGCTACTGTCGGCGTTCTGGGAACGGGGGTCCCCAGACATGCCTGTCTGCGGCCTGCGGCGTGGCTCAAAGGGGGCCCAGCACGGCCCATCTTCATCAACACAAGACCCAAGACCCTCGCGAGGGGCCAAGCCTTGCGGGGCGGACAACACGTAGCTTCCTCAGGCACGGCCTCATCAGGCTGGCTCATGAGGAGGCAGAGAGATCAAGGCAGGATACCTCACGAGGTGCCCATGACACAAGCCATGACGACCAAGGGCGCCAGGCGGGCGCCAGCCCGCGCAATGTCCTCCCTTTCCTCTTTGGTGCAAAGGGGGCAAGCGCAGGCGAGAGGATCAAGCAAAGGCATCCATTTCGGTGCAACGAGACCAAGACCAGCCCAACGGTGGGAAGGAGGTCATCGTGGAGCCCAGAACGGCGTCATCACAGGGCCTTTGGCAGGCGAGGACCAACTTTAGTCAGGATAAGTGTACTTGATGTTCCCCTTCAAATTGGCCAATTGTTGGCGCCCTTCCCGCTCAATATTTGGGAAGAGGCCCAGGGCCCTTGCCTATAAATAGGACTAGCCACCCCCAGGGTAGAGGCATCAGGGACGGAGGATTCGAGGAAACGGGGGACGATCAGAGAGAAGAGAACCAGAGGGGTCGAATACAGAGAGAGAGAGAGAGAGAGAGAGAGAGAGAGAGAGAGAGAGAGAGAGAGAAGGGCGGATGAACTCCCCTAACAGTTCATCGTCCCAGCTAGAACAGGCCCTCGCGAGGCTGTTCTGCCTTGTACTGTTCATCATCATCAGCCCAAGAGGCAATCCACCCACCACACTGGAGTAGGGTATTACACCACAACGGTGGCCCGAACCAGTATAAGCCCTGTGTCTTTTGTGTTGTTCTTTCAGTAGTTAGATCTTTGTGAGACGGAGAGGTAGAGGGCACAATCTCTGCGCGCACCCCAGAGTTCGAACCTTAAGGGTCTGCCGGAACCCAAAATCCGACAGCGACAATAAAGCTCAATTTTACCCGTCTTAAATTATTCATTGTTTATCTAGTACAGCGTACATTCCGCACTACTATTATTTTTCTTTTCAGCTAAGTTCCTCTCTTTTACAGATGAACACCATGCTACGCCCGTCTAGGACATGGCACAACGGAGACACAGGCGCAGACGTGCAGCAGGGACCCGTCTCCAGGATTCTTTTTAGATTAAGACCTTGCGTAAACCTTTTTTACTGTCTCTTGTTGATACACATCCCCCGGATTCTCAGTATAGTCGAGGAGGAGGCTGGCGTCTTGGCATGTGGCCACGTCAGAATTTTGCACGTACCTGGACATCAGGGGCTTATTACCAAGGGCGTTGTTCCGCCCGTTTTCATAAAAGACTGAATACCTTAGGGAGTGTTCGGTGTCGCGAGTTTGGCCTTATAGGCATCAGCTCCGAATCATGTCTTTGGTCAAATGTTGGGTTTGCCCGGCTCCTGTGTTTTGCTGTCTTACGTTCCGCTCTATCGGCTACGGCGGCACCAGGAGAACTACTGCGATTGTGCCCCAGTTCAGCCAGGTGAGCACCTCAGTAGAGAAAGCCGAAAACTGACTGTCATGATATAGCGTGAGATTGGTCAACCACTCGATGACCTGCCGAAATCTTTAGGATTCCTCCATATTAACGAAGGGCCGTTTCCCGGCCAAGCACACACGCGCCCCGAATTCGGGTGAGCGCGGTGCCCCAGGGGCTATATAGTAGCCCCACTGTCAACCTCCTATGGCTAAGTGAAAGTGATAAAGCATTATTGTCCGGTTGCCTAGTTCACTGCGCTATCACCTCCTTAATTGGACCAAGCCGTTGGATCAAGTGTGAAAATGTGCCTTCTGGGAACACCCCCGCATTATATGCATGGGGGCTGAAGCCGAAGACTGCCATCTTTCAGGTTATATACACATATACATTAACGGCCGCACAGGAGGTATTTTAATTCTTGAAGGCACAAGTATAAAAAGCTTTTATATTCCATCAAAACATTATTTTACAATAATACATGTTATTCAAACATAATATCCTTTGAGCACTACGTCTCTATTAAACGAGCGCCCTGCAGAACTTCCTGAAAATAGTGCTCGGCAGGTACTCGGCTCCCGTCCGAGTCTTGGGATGCAACAGCAGTGGCCTTCATCTCCGCCCAGTATGTCTTGACATGGGCAAGAGCCATCCGCGCACCATCTATGCATACTAACCTCTTCATTGCATTGATATGCGGCACTACACCAAGGAACTGCTGCACCAAGCTAAAATAACTTTCCGGCTCGGGTCTTTTCGGCCACAGATGACTCACCACATACTTCATGGCAAGTCCGGATAACCTATTCAGCTCGGCCCATTCGGCCAAACGATCGGTTAATGGAAGAGGACGCCCTGGATTGTGGAACTGCGACCAGAAGAGCTTTTCCACTTCACGATCCTCTTGACCTCGGAAGTGTTCGGCTGTGGCCGCGGCACTCGCCACCAATTCCAGATAAGTGTCCGCCGTACTCCACAACCAGTCCAACGGAGCATATTTAGGATCCCCGAACTTCATCCGTAGCATAAAGGGCTTTCCAGCCGTGATATCCCCAGCCTGACGTAGCTCCTCCTTCATAGCTCGCATCGCAGAGCGAGCATCCTTGGCCTCTGTAGTGGCCTTCTCCAGGTCCGTCTATTCCGCCCGATCTTCTTTTTCAAGAAGCTTGCAGCGGTCGACAGCGCTCTTCAACTTTACAGCCATCTCGGCCATTTCCTTCTTGCTTCGGCAGGGAGCAGTCTGTTCGGCTTTCAGCTCTTCAACCGCCTTTAAGGCAGCTGCATCGCTTTTCCTGGCCTGCTCCTTGGCTCGGACAAGTTCTGCCCGAAGGTTCACCATGGCAGGGGCACCATCTGCATAAGGCACACATGTTGTAAGATACAGGCATCAAGCCCCTCTTACCAGGTGTCTCCGGAGAAATTACATACCTTGTGCCTCGTCAAGCCGCTTGTTGACAAGTGCGATGTCGGCATCTGCCACGTCAAGTTGCCGCTTTAGCTCGGCAAATTCATCAGTCCGGCTAGCCACCGGACACTTCGCCACCTACATAGGAAAGGTGACATATTATACCTGGGATTATGATCCTCTGCGCGCCGTTACTTTTGACAATGCACAGAGTCTCAGGGGCTATTATCTACACAGGGCGCATCTTATATATGCGGAACTGTCAAAAGGTACATCATTTCGCGTACCTCAAAACCTGACAGTAAACTCCTGACGGCCTCGTGCAACCCGCTCTCCGCGGACGAAATCCTTTCAATCACCGTACCCATCAACGTACGATGTTCTTCTGAGATAGACGCTCGCCCGAGCAGATCCTTCAGCTCCTCCGATCATGCACCAGACGGTGCCGGACTCGTTCGATGGCATTTTTCGAAGGCCGGACACGGAGTTCTTTGGGGGGCCATATGGCTGCCTTCCGGCCCTGCCGGATTTGGAGAAACCCTCCATGACGACACCTCAGGGTCACCCACCTCGCAAGACGGTACGGCAGGGGGAGGCGTTCTGCTCTCCATCATCTCCAGAAGAAGATCCCCCGAAGATGAGCTCTGCTGAGAAGGGCTGATATCCGAACTACAAAGTAAAATTTCGGTTATTTTCCTCAGAAATAGAACAAGGATGTCTCTAATTTTAAACTCCCCTCTCTACTTACGGCTCGGTGGAGGGATGATCCCCTTTGGGGCATAGTGCGGCCGAGGTATCCCCCGGCACGGGACCCTCTGACGAAGATTTCTTCCCCCGCTTTGAGACCATGGTCTCCGGGTCTTCAGAGGCGGTCCTCTTCTTCCCCTGGGTAGAGGAATTCTCGAGTCCTCCTTTCTTGACAGCCTCCTTTGGGGAGGCGGTAGCTTCCTTATCCCCCCCTTCTCCTTCTTCCAAAGGCACAACCTCCAGCATCCTGGTTAACACGGGATCCGGCGTGGTCTCAGGGAGGGGGGTCGGACACCTGATTAGCTTTGCTTTCGCTATCCACTCCTGTTTAAGGGACAACTCTTTTAAAGGCAATTTTATGACAAATATACGGATAGCATATCCGGGCACAGGGCTACTTACTTGATTATCCAGGCGATTGCAGCTCAGGCCTGTGTCGCGACCGGTTTTCCAGACATTAAATTCCAGAAAATGGCCGTCGAGCTCATCAGCCCCAGGATTACTGTTAGCTGATGAGGCACCAACTTGTTACAGAAATTCCAAGCAAAGGTACAAAATATGAAGTACAAGACCATTGTGGCCTATGAGTACAACAAATGGTTTCTAGTGGTTGAGGGCGGAAGCGGTTTGTGGATCACCACAGCTGTGGGACTCCATTTCCCACGGGAACAGCTGACCAGGTTAACTCCTATCTTCGCGGAGTTGCTATCACCGTTGCTTAGGTTCCGAGGCGGTCGTCACAACTCTCCTCTCCAAGCAAGCAATCTGGCCAAGACAATAGCCAGGGACAAGCCAGTGAGTACTTTGAATGTACTCGCAAACATTAAGAACACAGGTATAATATAATCGTCGATACTCATGCTCCTGTGCGCGATGATCCTTGATGATCGTCGCGACGCTGCTGCTCGGGTGTTGGCTCTCCACGGCGGTGGTGATCACGAGGATTAGGTGGGATGCCGGGTGCTAACCGTGGTTAGGAGAGGGGTTAGCCAGCTGCAACACTGTTGCAAAGTTTTGTAAACGGTGCACGTGTGTGTGCCCGAGTGTTTGCGGTTGTGGGTCAGCTGTTGTGCTAGCGTGAAATCCACGTTATGAGAAAGTGCCGAAGTATCGACTCAGAAAAAGATGTCTCACTCCAGGATTATTCGTGGGAGAAAACAGTAATGCGACAGAATCAGTCATATTAATCGAAATTAATAAAAATAACACACTTAAGCACATACTAAGCTCCACGCACAAGTTACAATACGCAAATAAAGGTTGCAATAAATAACGTAGCAGCGACGTCTATAATGCAAACGGTAACTGGAGGGGGTCCAGAGAAAATGTTTCTGGTACTGAGACACATTCTTCCTCTATCGGAGAAAGCGGATTCACTAGTCGATGCACGTGTCTCTCCTGGTCGGGCCTCAGTGATCTGCCGATGGCGATCTGAGGATTTAAGTCTGCGAGGCTCTGGAGATAACCCATCACGCGTTGGATCAAACTCTCTTGAGCGATGACATACTGGACAAGGTTGGCCAGGACGGGGTCTCTCTCAATTCGTACACCGGGAAAAGATGTTACTCCACCGGATGCTGCACGGCTCGGGAAGTAATAATACCCTTGTTCGCAGGCATAGGGTACCGCGAGTCGAAGGCGAGCAAGTGCTTCGTAAGCCGCAGCTTCCACGGCCATCTGTGGGGTTGGCATAGATTTCCCCACGAAGGAAACCTCTGTTGGGTCTTGGTCTGAGTTCACGGGGGGAATGTGTACTGCTGCCCAGTATCTCGAGGTGGAAGAGGTGATCCTTGATTTGAACAGCTCGTACTGGGGTGGCTGGGTAGCGCCCATGGTACTGCAGGTAAAATCCCACAATATCTTAACAAAACTACCCGGGGTTGCATCTGGGGTTCTCAGGTAAATGCTGGGGCTCGGCATGGCAGTAGATAGTTGTGAGGATGGTGCACAAGGTGAGAGGTGCTTTGGCAAGGTCCCGCGGTGGCCTCTTTATAGCACCGGAGCTGGATCATTTTTACCGTGGTGAAGGGTAATAAAATTTCCAGCTCCGTTCCGAGGGTCGAAGTCAAAGCCACAGACACACGTATTTCACCGAGGTGACATGTTACTGTGGGGGGGGGGGGTTGTCGGGAAGGTTTTTGGTAGCTGCGCCGGGGTAGCCATCTCACACCGCGCACTGGGCGTTTAACCGAGGTTATCATTTAAGCAGAGGCATGACAACAGGCAGCATTTAAACACCAGGCCACACGATTACATAGCGAGGATACACTGGGACTCGATACAGCTCGGGTTACTTAGTCTACTTCGTTCACATCCATGCGGGCGTGCCTTGTGGATGCCGAGACTTCTCCACGGGTCTCGCCGTCGGAATTGACTGGAGTGGGTTGAGGGGCTGCAGGCTCGGGGTAGCGATGATGGCCATCTCGAGGATTGCTGGCCACAACTCCGTTGGAGTGTGTTCCCAAAATGCGATGTAGCACTTTGGGGGTTATCGCAACACCTTGGCCGATGGCTGGGGTAGACCTCAGGGGCTCGATCGGTTGTCCAAACAGCACGACTGGGTTGTCGACGTTGGGCTCGTCCTCTCCTCTTGCCGGGGCTCGACGAACCAGCTCTCCACGAGCTGCGATGAGATCAATTGTGACCTGATCGCACAGTTCTTCCAGTGCACTTACATAGCGCACCAGGTGCAACAATGCAGGATCTGCCTCATGATCTCCGTTGGCCACTTGGGGTGATCTACCATACCCTTCATGCCTGGGGTAGTAGTGGAACGAGCGACAGTCAACTCTTGGTGATAAGTGCCGGAGATGCACTATAGCTTCTCGAGCAGCTAGCTGGATGGCTTGTGGCTCAAAGGAAGTGGTCCTTCCGGTGAACCTGTAGGGGCGTTCGGGTGCGAGACCCCTACCGTAGATGTGTACAGTGGCCCAGAATTGACAGCTTTCACCGCTTACGGGCCCTTGGTACACAACATATTCTGGGGGTTCTTCTAACGCGTAGGCACGACGGGTGAGGTTTGCGAGTATGGTCACGAAACCTCCAAGGTTGGTTGCTGTGGTCTCGTGGTGCACGACAGGACCAGGCATTGTGGCTTGGTTTAGGATAGCGGCCAGGCTGTGCTGGGTTGAGACTAGCGTGCCCTTTTTATAGAAAAAGGGGACGGAGTCTTCCTTCGCACGCTTGCGAGAAAGGACTATTTAGGGGGCCGGTCACTGGCGCGTGATTGACGGCTAGGCTGGTAGGTTGGGCACCGACTGCCAAAAGGTGTCGGGTCACTGTGGGGCTATCTTGCAGGAGGAGCTTGGCTGCGGGTTTGATTATGGCTTGGTGGTTTGGCATGCCTAAGTTTATTAACCTGGCTAGGATAGGATTAGCCAATGGTCAGCCTGGCTCTGATACCAAGTCTGTCGCGACCGGTTTTCCAGACATTAAATTCCAGAAAATGGCCGTCGAGCTCATCAGCCCCAGGATTACTGTTAGCTGATGAGGCACCAACTTGTTACAGAAATTCCAAGCAAAGGTACAAAATATGAAGTACAAGACCATTGTGGCCTATGAGTACAACAAATGGTTTCTAGTGGTTGAGGGCGGAAGCGGTTTGTGGATCACCACGGCTGTGGGACTCCATTTCCCACGGGAACAGCTGACCAGGTTAACTCCTATCTTCGCGGAGTTGCTATCACCGTTGCTTAGGTTCTGAGGCGGTCGTCACAACGCTCCTCTCCAAGCAAGCAATCTGGCCACGACAATAGCCAGGGACAAGCCAGTGAGTACTTTGAATGTACTCGCAAACATTAAGAACACAGGTATAATATAATCGTCGATACTCATGCTTGCAATATCCTTATACCCACTTAGTTAGTCATAAATAATTATCTTGATGCATGTAAAACAAGTCATTCATATGCAACCGGAAATTTACGCAAAGGCCACATAGAGGTAATGAATACTGTGTGCCAAGCGAGGGTCTGAATGACTCCTCAAGTGGAAAGTACGGAATAATAGATACTGGTGCCAAGCGAGTGTCTGAAAGACTCCTCGAGCGGAAAATGCGGAATAATAATACCACAGTCGGGCGTCTGAGCGACACCACAGAAAGGGATTTAAAAGAAATGCCACAGTCGGGCGTCTGAGCGACACCACAGAAAGGGCTTCAAAAGAAATGCCACAGTCGGGCGTCTGAGCGACACCACAGAAAGGGCTTCAAAAGGAATGCCACAGTCGGGCGTCTGAGCGACACCACATAAAGGGCTTTAAAAGAAATGCCACAGTCGGGCGTCTGAGCGACACCACATAAAGGGCTTTAAAAGATTAAATAATCATAGTGAAATATCCCGGAGGTAGAACCATCCCAGAGATATTCGATGATAACAATAATAATCATGGGTTAGTCAACAATAGTAATAATCATAATCATCACAAGTCACAAGTAGTAATTCCCGTTCTGGTTTAACAATTTCACCTCCGAAGACCGACACTAAGACCGACACTTGACCCATCCCAGACTGTAGTCCTTAACCATGGACACGGCTATTCGAATAGGTTTAATCTCTACAGAGGGTGTACTCTTTACCCACGAGTAACGGATTCCCTTAGTCCATCAGGACTAATTCCGTCTACGGTCTTTTAGTTGAAAACACACCTGACTTGCACACACCAGCTTAACTCATCGGTGTCTGGAATCACCCACGACACTTGTCAAGCAAAACTCTAAGTGGGGAGGCTACAACCTCGCGTAGCATGGGATCAAATTTATATCGCGCGCTCTAAGGGGTGGCCTCCCCTCTCGGTCCCAACCGGAAACACCCATGCCCCCTGACCAGGTGGCATGCCTACCGGCTACAACCGATATCTTCCACCATGGCCTCTCTGTACGGTGTGTGCTGGGAAGGGGTTGACAACTTACTAAACCGTACCCTACCTGCGGCAGGGACGAGTGGTAGCACGAGGCAAGTATGGGGTTTACTGGAACAAGACTCGATCTGCGGTCGACTCAGGAGGTTCATAAGTTCCCTGCATGACATGTATATCAAAAATAATACAATTGAAGAAATCTCCACTCAATGTACCTTACCATGCCATACCGGACATAACCGTCCCGACGAGGACCGGCAACAAGCTCACGCCTACCCAAGGTCGAGGCTTTCCCGGATTCCTTTCCGATATGCATGCAAGGCACATGAGGATGATTACCACCACAATCATTTTCATTTCCAATAGCAAGGAAATCGTTGATATGCTTCCATGCAAATGATCATGTCACATGAAATATCAATTCCACCGGAATGAGGTGGTGTATATAAATGTGTCAACCAACACATCAAAATATATTATGCTAGGGTTCAAGATGCTTGCCTTGATGTTGTGGAGGGGTGAGGTGTTCTCCAAAATCTTTGAAAGTCTCTCCAAAAATCCTATTTTTTTGAAAAAGAAATATATGAATCAACACACATTTCAAAACAGTACAAAAAGTTGTTTTGGAAAATTTTCAAATAAATATTAAAATAAACTAGATCAAATTTAAGGAAGGTAGGAAAAAGAATCAACTTATTTGGAGTTGTATTTAAAAAGTTATAGACAGTCAAAGTTGTGGTCAAATCTGTTTTTAAAATTAAAACAGAAAAGAAAACGTTTCAGAGGGGATTACGCTTTCGGAGCGGGGAAAACGTACTGGTTGGATTACGCCTTCACTTACTCCAGCATGGACGGCGCGTGTGTCACTGACAGTGGGTCCAGGGGGCCCCACTAGTCATGTTTGACTAGTCTACTCCCTCCTCTACCTCTGTCCCGAGCAGAGGCGGGACTCCGGCGATCGTCGCCGGCGAACGGCGGCTCCCCGTGGGTTCCAGAGGGTCTGGATGGATCCGCGAGACCAAGGCGGTCCTCCCGGTGGTCAACTTGCAGGAGGGGACGGAGGGAGCTGCCGGCGGCGAGCTTCGCGGCGGCCGGAGGCTTTGGGAGCGGAGTGCAAATTCTCCCGCGGTGAGTCTCGATCAAAATTGAGTAGTGGGAAAGGTCCACGGGAGGAAAGGGAAGCTTCTGGTGAAGAGAACGGAGAGAGGGAGGCTTTGGTTGAGGCGAATGGAGCTGGGGTGAGGCGGCGGCTGGAGTTGCTGGAGACGGGGAAGGAAGCCTCCCTAGGTCGATTGTGAGCTAGGAGAGCGCTATAAGGGTGGCCTGAGGTTGCCTGCGTGCTCGGGGGAGTTCGGGGACCTCCATTTTTAGCATTTCCATGTCGGTTTGCGGCTGCCGAGGATAAGAACGGCGGCGAACCGCCTCTCTGTAGTGCCAGGGAGACGTGGTGGCGACGAGGGCTAGAGGACGCGCGAGTGGATGAGGCCGAGCTGTGCCGGGGCCAGGTGGCGAGCGGGAGGGCCTTGGGTGGCGCTGAACGGGGCAGAGATGGTCGGCCGACGCCGGCGTGCCGCCAAAAGAGCTCTGGCGGTGGCGCTGTAGGGTGCCAGGGCGGGCTGGCGCGTAGTGGCGAGGAGGGATGCGCGTGGCGAGGTTCTGCCGCGAGTGCAAAAACCAGGGGCGGGGCGTGGCGGTTTTGGGCGCGCGGCTGCAATTGGCGCGCTCTGGGCGCGTCCAGTGCACGCACGGGACGTGCTCGAAGAAATGCCGTGGCCTGCTAGGTGGCTTGGATGGAGCTGGGGTTTAGCAGGTCTAGGTTAGGGGAAACAGGGAGTCTAGTGGACATGCCTGTTTGATCAGAGGTGCAAGATCATAGTGCAATGACAAGCATCATGCCATAACAGATCATGCCCACAAGGTGTTTGACACAATTCCAAGGGCACTTAGGCAAGTCTTGGAGTGGTCAAAAACTCCAGATCAGTGTCTCCTTGGATGCACAAGAGGGTGGTGAGGTTAGTTTGGCAAAAGGAAAAACTTGTTAGTGCAAGTTTTGCAGAATTTCAATTCTGGACAGGAAATAAATGGCATCATTTCATGAACCAAAATTGCTCCAAAGGGTGCATGCTCCTGGACTTAGGGGTTTGGTAGGGAGGACTATTAGCATGAGAAAACCCAAGGTCACTGGAGCAAGAAATAATAGGGTTGCAGTAGAAAACACCAGTCTGGTCCAGAATGAAGATGATACTGATCCACTCAAAAATTGCAAATAACTTCACTGGGTTTTTGCATAAAGTTGAATCATATGATATCACTAACATCCCATAATCTTGGTAGAGGCTAAAAGAAAATATTTAAATGGGTTGTAGTGCAAAAATGCCCACTGGACCAGAGAAGAAAAAAGGGTGTAGAGCTCAAAATATTTCAAGAATAAAAGATCCTTTTGCATAAAAGTTATTTAATAATATCACATGACATCTCCAAATTTTGGTGGGAATTTTAAGTGAATTTATCAAATGGTTGTAGTTCAAATATGGCCATTTAACCTTGAAAAACCATTTTCAAGAAAGTGAAGATCAAGCAACTTAATTGAGCAATTAGTTGCACTGATAAAAGTAAAGTTTTTCTAGAGAGGTTAAACAAGTACAATAACACATTTGAAAACTCCACACTTAGGGGGAAAACTCCACAATGACAAGGTTAAAGATAAAAAGGGAGCTCAGAAAATAAAGTTTTTAAATCCTGGCAAAAATTTAATTAATAAAACAAGGCCAAAAAATTTGGGGTGTCACAGCCTGCGTCCTCGGTCGAGTCCGGACACATTGCTTGTGATCCGAAGAACAATTTGTACATCTCCATGGGTGTTGCGCCCATAAAATGTTGGAGAGCTCATGGTCCCTCCGGATTGAACTCCCACAGGCGGAGGGGGCGATGTTTGCAGGGCAGGGTTCGGCGGATCAACATGACCTGCGTCACTACGACCAGACTGATGTCTCTTTCTAGGAGATCTCGAATGCGGCCCTGCAACAAGGGCACGTCCTTGGACGGCCCCCAATCCAACCCTTTATTGACCCATGATGCTAGCTGTGGTGGGGGACCTGAGCGAAAAGCAGGTGGCGCCACCAACTTGGTGCCCCTGGGAGCTGTGATATAAAACCACTCTCGTTGCCATAAGCTGAACTCCTCTTGAAAAGAGCCCTCGGGCCATGGAGTGTCAGCATTCTTGCTTATAACAGCACCTCCGCATTCTGCGTGCTATCCCTTGACCATCTTCGGCTCTACTTCAAAGGTCTTGAGCCATAGTCCGAAGTGGGGAGTAATGCGGAGGAAGGCTTCACACACGACGGTGAATGATGAAATGTGGAGGATGGACTCCGGAGCTAAGTCGTGAAATTCCAGCCCATAATAGAACATAAGCCCCCTCACGAAGGGATCCGTCGCAAAGCCTAGCCCTCGGAGGAAGTGAGATACGAACACCACGCTCTCATCAGGCTTGGGAGTGGGAATAACCTTCCCTTGAGCAGGCAGCCTATGCGAGATTTCACCGGCTAGATACCTGGAATCTCTTAGCTTTAGCACGTCTTCTTCCATAACGGAGGAAGGCATCCATCGGCCTCGAAGGTCGGAGCCGGACATCATCAAAGGTCCGAAGCACCTGAATCTGGAGCTTTGGGTGTTGGAACTCGAGGCAAGAGGTGGATTCAATTGAGATTGAAAGAAAGGAGTTGACTAATGCTATGTTTGTCAATCTCTAATAAAATTACCTACTTATACTTTTCCTACCATAGGATTAGTATACGATCTTATTGATTTATTTCCTTTCTTTTATTTGCTTTCTTTCTCCTTTTCTCTTCTTTATTTCTTATTTCTTTATTTGCAACATGAAAGTAAAGAAAGTAAAAACTCAAACTAAACTTTATTATATAACTTGCACATGATTACAATGATAGATCACTAAGCAAACTCTCAAATAAGAAAAGGATCGAACTAAACTTTATTTCATCTAAGGCAAAAAGATCAAACTAAGATAAGTAAAAGCAAAAGATAGTGGGGTGATACGATACCGGGGCACCTCCCCCAAGCTTGGCGGAAGCCAAGGGGAGTGCCCATACCCGATACTCAGTTCTCCTTCGGTGGTGAATAAGAGGGTGGTGGTGAAGAAGCAATCCTATCCTTGAGGATCAAGAGATTCTCCAACCGATGGATGACAGTCCGGAGGTGGATGATTGGCTCTTGATGCAGAATATTTTCACGAGTGAGATACTTATTTTGTATGCGAACTATTTCAATAACGCGATAAACTTCAATCTCAGCAAGAGTAAGGTGAGTAAGATAGGTTAGGGAGTCCTAGATTAGGGGGTGTCCGGATAGCCGGACTATAATCTTTGGCCGGACTCTTGGACTATGAAGATACAAGATTGAAGACTTCGTCCCGTGTCCGGATGGGACTTTCCTTGGCGTGTGTCGGTGTACAAAAAGGGGGGGTGCACTTTTTGTACCCCTATAACTGTGCACGGGCAGTCTGAGCCGCGAGCGCCGCCATGCCAAGCACGGCAAGGTAGGTAAGCCAAGGTAAGGGCAAAGCTGAAGGAAAGCAGAACAACGCCAAGACCACAAAGAGCAAAGGGGACAGAGCAGACCTCCCCCGGCAAGATCCTTGCCGGGGGCAGCTTTAGCTAGCCCGGCAAGGTCCTTGCTGTGGCAGCTCGCCCCCCACTTATGGAGTGAGGTCACCCTTGAGTCCATTGTCCCCATGGGGCAAGGATTTGGGAGACATCCCCGTGGTGGCATGCAGATCTTTGTGAAGACATTCAAGACTAGATACCCATTTCAGAAGATGATAATCCTTGGCGGGATCCCAGCCAAATAGGACCACAAGGCCCCCAGCAAGAGCCTTGCCGGGGATGACAGCAGGCGCCGCGGCAAGACCCTTGTCGGGGCCGCAGCAAAGCCCTTGCCAAGGACGTCGTAGGGCCACCATCAGGCCCGCACCAGTCACGCCCCCACCGCCGTTCGCATGCAGCTGCCAACCCAACCAGCTGGGTAGGCACCTGCGTGGCGGCATGCAGATCTTCGTGGAGATCCACCACTGTGACACCTCAGCTGCCTACCTGCCTACATGGCACCATAGGCACCGCTGGCCAGGGCGCATGTCGACGCAAGGGGGAGCGGCGACGGAGGAGACGGGGCTCTCCTCCGCCCCCGATAAAGCAAAGACACCTAAGAAAAGCGCATTAAATGCGCCTTGTCATGTAATGCGAAGGATAACCTCGCACTACTGTACCCTTTCCACCTCCTGTGTGCCACTGTGGCAACCCCTTTCCTATAAAAGGAGGCCCGAGGCGACCAGGAGGAGGATTCGGATTTTTGGAGCTCTCGACGCCCCATAGCTAGCTCAGGAACTCAGATATACAATCCACCAAAGTAGGAGTAGGGTTTTACGCATCCCCACGGCCCGAACCTGGGTAAAGGAACCGTGTGCTATCTGTTTGATCCGCTCTTTTCACAACCCCACGCCCCGCAACCGTAGTAGGGATTCCTGTGATCCCATAGGTGTCGTTTCCGACCGACATCTTTGGCGCGCCAGGTAGGGGGCAGCGCAGCTGTGAGAATCGGCTTTAGCAGTTAGTTCGACGCTTCTTCATCGCCATGGCGCCCAAGAAGAAGACGACGGTGGAGGTTGGCCCGTCGGAGGCGGGGCATCCCGTCCCGACGCGGGCGAGCAGTGGACCGGTCGCAGAAAGGACCCGGGGCGCTGTTCGCGAACACCAACACCGTCCAAGCAGCCGGAGTTTGTGAGGCGGCGATGTTCGAGCGCCTGGTAACGGGCCGCACGCCCCCAAATCCAAGGACGGAGCCGGGCCCTCCGCGGGTGGCGCGGGGCCTTCCAGGATCGCTGCCGCCCCTCCCGAGGGCGACGCGAGGGCTTCCAAGACTCCCATGCTGGCGCCGACAGCGCGCTCCTCTCAAGCGGCGCGCGACGAGCGACGTAATCACACCGAAGACCTCGGGCGTCGCCACGGGAAGAGCCCCGAGCGCCACTCCCAGGACGTAGAAGACCTGCCCGCTCACCGGGGCGCTGGTGAAGATGGCATGCGACCGCGCGAGCGTGGTAGAGCTCCTTCTGACATGGTCAGAAGTCGAAGCGCGTCATGATCTATGTAGGTTTCGCTACCACCAACGCCAGCAGAAGCCTTCGCGCGCGCGCAGTTGCTCCTCGATTTTCCTCCCACTACGGGGAGACTCGACGAATGGAGAGCCACCATCCGAAGCCTTGTTGCGGTGGCCAACAATGACGAACCAAGCCCGGCGGAGCCCCTGGGTCGATGTTCCGACGGAGTCCCGCGTACCAGTGGCAGGAAGGCTGGCGGCGCCGCGACCATGGTGCATTCCCCCCTCCTCGCCCGGTACCACGGACACCTGCTCGTCGCGACATTACGGGCGACGAACTCTCCATACCGTCGTCCGACCCGCGGACCCACCGTGACCAGCGCCAGGTCCTTCGGGACCGGGAACATGAGGACGCTCGGACCACTATCGAGCGCCGGCGCAGAGCGCGCCACCAGTCAGACAGGCGAGCAGGGCCTGCTGTGGACCACCCGGCACCGGGGAGCCCTGGAGGCCTGCCTTACGAGGTAGGCTGCCCGACTTTTACCCGTGAGCTGCGGCAGTTCCAGTGGCCCACTCACCGCACCTTAAAACCTGACGTGGGCGAGAAGTACGGCGGCAAGACCCACCCGTCCGAGTTCCTCAGCATCTACACCATCACGATGCAGGCTGCCGGAGCCCGTGATGATAAGGTGCTTGCGAATTACTTTCGGTTGGCTCTTAAACCCAACGCCATGTCGTGGTTGATGCACTTGTCGGTAGACTCCATTTCCTCCTGGTCGGATTTGTGCCATGAATTCATGGGCGCCTTCACTGGCGGTCACCAAGCTCATGGCCAAGCAAGCGATCTGCACGTCATTCCCCAGAAGGGAGGCGAGAGTCTACGCAAGTACATACAGAGGTTCAGCCGGATACAGTACAACATCCCTGATGTTCATCCTGCCGCCATCATCAGCGCGTTCCATCAGAACGTGCGTAACCGCAAGATGCGCGAAGAGCTGGCAATGAACAAGGTGAAAGATGTCGCAGAACTCTATGTTCTCGCTGACAGATGTGCCTGGGCTAAAGAGGGAAGGAAGTACCCCGGCGAAGATGCCGGCGTGGAAACCGACTCCTCAGATGAGGATACCGCCGCCCCGGCAAAGAAAGGCCGGCGCCGCAACAGGAAGCGCAAAGGAAAAGCCGTGCTTGCCATCGAGGGGTCAGATGACACCGGCTCCACCAAGAAAACCAAGGCAGATGACCCCGGCAAGGAAATTGCCGGATGTGTCACCTGCCGGGCCTTGGCGGCTGCAGAGAAGCGAGGCAACTCCGACAAGCGGTACTACAAGATCCATCGCACCAAAGGCCATGCTCTCCAAGACTGCCGACAGGTTGAGCTCCTCGCTGAGTAGCAGAGGGCTGAATATGAGAGGCGGGACAAGGAGAAGGGCCGAGACGGTGCTGAGGGGTCCGGCAAGAAGCGTGACGGCCAGGCGGGCCGTCGCGGCAAGGACAAACAACAGGAGAGGCCCGCCCGGGGCCGTGACAGAAAGCCAGAAGACGACGATCACGAAGAGGACGACGAGTCCGGCGACCAAGAGTTTCAGAAAGCTATAGAGGCCATGTGCGTCGACGGCGGCGCTTCGCTGCACACTTCTCATCGCTGGCTGAAACAGTGGGCGCGAGAGATTACAGCGGCAGAGCCGTCGTTTGATGCCCAAAGGCCGCTGAAGTGGTCCAGCACACCTATCATCTTTGACACTGAGGATCACCCTGATCGCACTACTACGGTCGGGTGCTTGCCGCTGTTGGTTTCACCGACGATATGCAACCTCAAGGTGACAAAGATGCTAGTCGATGGCGGGGCCGGTCTGAACCTGATCTCGCCTGCCGTGATCGAGAAGCTGCAGATTCCTGACGGAGACCTCGAAGAGACGGGCACGTTTCAAGGGGTCAACCCGGGAAGAAGCCAACCGAAGGGAAAGGTCACGCTGCCCGTAACTTTTGGAAGTGACCTGAACTTCAGGATGGAGAGGATCGTGTTCGATCTTGCCAAGATCCCCTTGCCCTACAACGGGATCCTTGGCCGCCCAGCGCTGGCCAAGTTCATGGCGGCGTCACACTACGCCTACAACACCCTGAAGATGCCGTGGCCCGTGACTATCATCGCCATCCCCTCCGACAAGAAAGATGCGCTGGTTTGCGCTGACTAACTATACCAGCAGGCAGTTGCAGCAGCTGCCGCCGCTGGGGCACTTGCTCCTGCCGCTGGGACCCCGGGAGGGAAGAAGAAGAAGAAGGCCGGTGAGGCCTCGGACACCCACTCCGGCAAGCGCACCTCTTCGGAGTGTAGCGCTGCCGTCGAGGACGTGCCAGAGAGCTCCGCCGGCGGGAACAAGAAGCCCAGGGCCATTCCGCCGGGAACCAAGAAGGTTTCTGTCAATGAGGACGGCACGGGAGGAGCTTTCACTATAGGCTCCACCCTTGATGACAAATAGGGAGACGCGCTCGTCACCTTCCTGCGGGCGAATGTCAATGTGTTTGCCTGGCAAGCCTCCGACATCCCTGGCGTTCCCAGGGAGGTGATTGAGCACCACCTTGCTGTTTGTCTTCATGCGCGGGCCGTCAAGCAGAAGGTCAGGAAGCAAGCTTTGGAACGGCAAGAGTTCATCACGGAAGAGATCCGGAAACTGGAAGCAACAGGTTTGGTAAGAGGAGTGCTCCATCCGACGTGGTTGGCCAATCCGGTCGTGGTGCGCAAGGCAAACGGGAAGTGGAGACTGTGTATTGATTACACAGATATCAATAAGGCTTGTCCTAAAGACCCCTTCCCGTTGCCGCGCATCGACCAGATTGTTGACTCCACGGCTGGGGGTGATCTGTTGTCATTCCTTGATACCTACTCCGGCTACCACCAGATCTTCATGACAAGAGAAGACGAAGAGAAAACAGCATTAATCACCCCATGTGGTACGTATTGTTTCATACGGATGCCTTTCGGGTTGAAGAGTGCTAGTTCGATGTTTGCAAGGGCGGTCCAGATTGGTTTTGAACCCCAGCTACATAGAAATATGGAAGCTTATATGGACGACATAGTGGTCAAAACCAAGGACAGGGCAACCCTCATCACAGATTTGCAAGAAACATTTGCAAACCTGCGCAAGATCAACCTCAAGCTGAACCCTGAGAAGTGTGTCTTTGGCGTTCTGTCCGGCAAGCTTCTCGGGTTCTTTTGTGTCACAGCGTGGGATAGAGGCCAACCCGGATAAAATCAAGGCTATAGAGCAGATTGAGGCACCCAAGCGAATCAAGGATGTGCGTCCGCTTGCTGGTTGTGTTGCTGCCATGGGCAGGTTCATATCCAAGTCTGTCGAGCGCGCCCTTCCCTTTTTCAAGATCCTGAAAAAGGTGGGCCCGGTGGAGTGGACACCAGAAGCCGAAGCAGCCTTGCAAGATTTGAAGAAGTACCTCTCCTGCGCGCCAACACTAGTTGCGCCTAGGCCCCAGGAGCCGTTGCTGCTATACCTAGCGGCAACGAACCAGGTGGTCAGCGCCGCACAAGTCGCGCAGAGAGAGGTTGACGACAAGGAAATGGCAGCGACAGAGCCCGACGCCACCAATGCGGAGACGACACAGCCAGTTGAAGTGCCGCCGAAGAAGAAAATGATGCAGCACCCGGTCTACTTTGTTAGCTCCCTCCTGCAGGGGGCTAGGTCAAGGTACTCCGGCGTGCAGAAACCGCTCTTCGGCCTCCTTATGGCCTAGAGGAAGCTGCGACACTACTTCCAGGCGCACGAGATCACTGTCGTCACTCGCCTCCCTCTGCAACGGATATTGCATAATCCAGATGCGACGGGAAGGATTGTGGAATGGGCACTGGAGCTGTCCAGCTTTGGACTCAAGTTTGAAAGTACTTCGATAATCCAGAGCCGAGTCCTGGCGGAGTTCATTGCAGAGTGGACCGCGACACCTAACGAAGAAGCTCAAGGGACTGCTCTCCCCGGCAAGGAGCCAAGTTGCAATTGGATCGTGTACTTTGATGGGGCTTTCTCCCTACAAGGTGCCGGGGCTGGAGTACTCCTCGTCGCCCCCACCGGAGAGCACCTCAAGTACGTGATCCAGATGCACTTCCCCAGGGAGGTGTCAACAAACAATACAACCGAGTACGAAGGGCTGCTTGCCGGTTTTAGGATCGCGGCGGACCTCAGAATTAAAAAGATCATCGTCAGGGGCGACTCGCAGCTTCTCGTCAAGCAAGTCAACAAGGATTACCAGAGCCCGTTGATGAAGGCCTACGTTGATGAAGTGAGAAAGCTGGAAGAGCGTTTCGATGGTATACAGGCTGAACACGTTCCCCGAGTAGAGAACGATATCGCCGATTACCTGTCGAAGCGCGCTGCCCTCAAGCTACCTGTGGAACCAGGTACATTTGTGCTTCAGCTAACTCAGCCATCCGTTGATCCATCAACAGAGCAAAACAAGAGGAGGAAATCAGGGCCCGGCAAGTACTTTCCCGCCGAGCTCCCCGGAGCCGCCGGCAAGGATGTTGCCGAGGACACTGAGCCCGCCACGGGACGGCTAGCTCCGGTGGAGCGTCAAGTTCTTGCCGTTGAGACAGCCGCTCCTATAGCGGAGGAGATGCATTTAGTCCTCGCCGTCGAGCCCCAGGCTCCAGCGTGGGCACAGCATACTGTCCGATTCCTCCAAATAGGGGAACTTCCTGAGGAGCAGGAAGAAGCGGAAAAAGTAGCCCGTCTCTCTGCCATGTAACAGTTCGTCGATGACGTCCTGTACAGGAAGAGGCCGAACGGTGTGAAATTGAAGTGTATCCCTCGAGAGGAAGGACTGGAGCTGTTGGCAGAGATACACGGAGGCATATGTGGATCCCACATCGGGTCAAGAGCCTTTGCCGGCAAGGCATTCCTGCAAGGTTTCTTCTGGCCCACCGCCCTCCAGGATGCAACAACACTCATCACCAGGTGTGAAGCGTGTCAGTTCCATTCAAAGAAGCTTCATCAACCAGCTCAAGCCCTTCAAACTATTCCTCTCTCCTGGCCCTTCTCGGTCTGGGGGCTCGACATACTAGGCCCTTTCCCCCGCGCTGTCGGGGGCTTTGAGTACTTGTACGTTGCAATCGACAAGTTCACAAAGTGGCCGGAGGTGGAGGCAGTGAGGAAGGTCACAGCTCAGTCAGCCGTCAAGTTCTTCAAGGGGCTGGTATGCCATTTTGGTGTACCCAACAGGGTCATCACCGACAACAACACACAGTTCACAAGCCGCACCTTCATGCAGTATACTCAAGACCTCGGCAGCAAAGTCTGTTTCGCTTCCGTTGCCCACCCACGAAGCAACGGTCAAGCTGAGAGGGCAAATGCTGAAGTGCTGCGAGGCTTAAGGACCAAGACCTTTGACAGGCTGCACAAGAGCGGAAGGCGCTGGATTGATGAGTTGCCGACGGTTCTTTGGTCAATCAGGACGACACCAAATCGAGCCACCGGCCAGACACCCTTTGCCCTGGTATACGGGGCAGAAGTAGTTATCCCCACTGAACTCATATACGGGTCACCTCAAGTGCTCGCTTATGATGAGCTTGAGCAAGAGCAACTGCGGCAAGATGACGCACTGCTCCTTGAGGAAGATCGTCTTCGGGCCGCTGTGAGAGCAGCACGCTACCAGCAAGCCTTGCGCCGCTACCATAGCCGCAAGGTTCATGCCCGAAGCCTTGAGGAAGGCGACCTTGTCCTTCAGCGCGTTCAATTGGCCAAGAATTCCAACAAGTTGACGCCAAAGTGGGAAGGCCCTTACCGGGTAATAAGAGTCACCAGGCCCAGCGCAGTCCACCTGGAGACCGAGGATGCCATTCCGGTGAGTAACTCTTGGAACATTGAGCATCTTCGCAAGTTTTACCCATGAGGCGCAGCTTGCCGGGCCTCCCGGCAAGCCACCTTTTGTACAAGCATTGCCGATGATGCATGTAACCCTTTATACAAAGCCAGGCGCAGACCCTGAGCACAAATAAATGAAGCGCTGGCGCCCCAAAGTTATGGCATGCATGCTAGGTCGAGTCTCGTCCTTGGTTAGGGTCGATAGTGCTTGGCGGCGGCTAACCCCTAGCTCAGAGGTTGAGTGTGCGTCCCTTCGCCGGTCTTTTGTCTTCTTTGGTTCGCAGGACTCATGATATTCTTGCCGGATCACTAAGGACGAAGAAGATAGGAGGGACAGACCAGCATCTAGACCCCGGCAAGCCAGTACTGCTGGGGGCTGCAAGAACAAAGATTCACCCCCGGCAAACCAAAGTTGCCGGGGGATACAGCTTCAGATTAGTTCTTCATCCCTTACCATGCATTCCATTATGGACTGAGGTATGTGAAACCTCGTTTTTCCTAAGAACTACCGCACTCCCTAACTCTAGGCCCTAGGGCTCGTCCTTGCGGCCAGGTTTGGTTGTAGTCACGGCAGCGAAAGGATGAAACGAGGAGCCTGAACCCGCCTCATCCCTGCCTCCGCCAAGAGCGTGAGAAAGGTCGAGTGAAGTGGGGAGACGGCAAGGCCTGTTGCCGGGCAAGGAAATGTTTATCTTAAAGATATCAAGGATTCGCTCCTTGTCGTGGGATCTACCCGCAAACAAATGGCCCGGCAAGCATCCCTTTTTCATTAAAAACATTCCACTCAGGTACAGTCCATAGGGAATGAAAAACATGAATGATGGGATTACAAGTTCTAAATTCAGCTAAGGCCCGAAGGCTTACAAACTAAAAAGAGATAAGGTGCCCATAATCCCTTTCTTGTCTCTCTCCTTAGGTGGCAGGTCAAGGAGGCGAAAAGGGCAAAAGGGGCGCCTAGGCGAGCTACGGGTGGCAGAAGACACCAAGAGAACATCTCAGTGGCCGTCCGGGGGCTGGATGGTGATGGCGGCGCCGGAAGCAGGGCTCGAAGACGAGGCGGCAGGACGTCAACACGCGTCGAAGGCGTCGGTTCCCGCGTACTCCAAGTTGACGGCCTTGCTGCCCGCCCTCTTCCTCTTCCGCAGCCTCCCAACGCCAGCCGCCCAAGGAGATGACCCCGAGAAGTTCAGCGAGCCGGCGACACGAATGATGGGGACGCCGGTGCCGCACGAGGCGGTGCCCGACACCTAGTCGGACCCGTCATCCTACCGCCCGCTACCCTCATCGTCACTATCGCTGTCCTCCTCGCCACTCCCGCCCGAGGAGGAGTCTTCGCTATCAGAAGAGCTCTCCACGCAGCACCTTGCCCGAGTCCGGAAGCACCCGAAGACCTTGACGGAGAGGAGGCCGCTCTCCATCAGCTTGAAATGGAGAGTGAGCCCCTCCGTCAAGCAGTGGATATGGGCGAACGTCTTCCACCCTCGACAAAGATACATCACGTGAGGGGCTGGGAAGTTAATGCGAACCCGCGTACCACTGGTCCCACAGCCCCTCATGTGCAGCCGCAGTGATTCGGGCGGATCCAACTCCATCTCCTACGCGAATGGGGTCGGGAGATGAAGGCGACGGCGAGGCGGCCGGCGCAACCTGAAGAAGAACTCACAAGGGTCATCCCCAACGTGGCCCTCCATGGGAGGAGGAGCTGCTGGCGGAGGCGAGGCCGGCGCGCCGCCCCGTCCTCCTCTTCCCCGAGCACCTCGGCCTCGCCCCCTCCCCCTTCCCCTTGCGGCTGGCTCTGCCACCACAGGTGCAGGAGAAGGAGGGACGCGTTGTCTAGTGGCGACCCGCGTCGCCACCGTTGAAGGACCAGGGTTCCCTCTCTCCATGGCGAATGGGTGGGAGGGGAGCAGAAGTTGAAGAAGGAAGGAGATGAAGGAATGCGGGACGCCACCCCCCCTCCCGCTCTTTATAAAGGAACTGGGTGGGGGCTCGGCCACCCCGCTCCACCAATCAGGACGTGGAAGGCGCAGGGAACTGGGACCGGCCCGCTGCTCCAGCCCGCGACGGCCCGGTTTCCCACCTCCACCGACTGCCACCCCAAGCGCATGGGCGCCACGTGGCGAGCGTGCAGGATCGAGGCGACGGGTGAGGCGACCTCTCCCCACCCCGTGATCAAATGGAGTGGACGCCTTAAACCACGCCTCGGCCCCGTCCAGTGGAAGGGCCCCGCCTCCACGCCTCCCTCCATTTATGGTGAAGGCGCGAACCGCCCCCTTTTACTATGACGTGACGCATGCGTGCAGAGCTCAGCTCCACGCATACCGCCCACGTCACGCACACCCCCCCCCCCACGCCGCGCCACTCGCGGGAAGCGAGGGAGGCGCAGCGCATGAAGAAACTTACCGCGGTAAAGACCGCCCCGCCTGCCCGCGCACCATTCTAGGGCCTAGCCCAACAACGCGTGCGCTATGTGTGGCCCAGGCCCGGGGGCTCCTGTCGGTGTACAAAAAGGGGGGGGGGTGCACCTTTTGTACCCCTATAACTGTGCATGGGCAGTCTCAGCCGCGAGCGCCGCCACGCCAAGCATGGCAAGGGAGGTAAGCCAAGTTAAGGCCAAAGCTAAAGGAAAGCAGAACAACGCCAAGACCACAAAGAGCAAAGGGGACAGAGCAGACCTCCCTGGCAAGATCCTTGCCGGGGGGCAGCTTTAGCTAGCCCAGCAAGTTCCTTGCCGTGGCAGCTCGCCCCCCACTTACGGAGAGAGGTTACCCTTGAGTCCACTGTCCCCATGGGGCAAGGATTCGGGAGACATCCCCGTGGTGGCATGCAGATCTTTGTGAAGACATTCAAGACTAGATACCCATTTCAGAAGATGATAATCCTTGGTGGGATCCCAGCCAAAGAGGACCACAAGGCCCTCGGCAAGAGCCTTGCTGGGGATGACAGTAGGCGCCACGGCAAGACCCTTGCCGGGGCCACGGCAAGACCCTTGCCGGGGCCGCAGCAAAGCCCTTGCCAAGGACGTCGTAGGGACACCATCAGGCCCGCACCAGTCACGCCCCCACCGCCGTTCGCATGTAGCTGCCAACCCAACCAGCTGGGCAGGCACCTGCTTGGCGGCATGCAGATCTTCGTGGAGATCCACCACTGCACCACCTCAGCTGCCTACCTGCCTACATGGCACCACAGGCACCGCTGGCCAGGGCGCGTGTCGACGCAAGGGGGGGCGGCGACGGACGAGATGGGGCTCTCCTCCGCCCCCTATAAAGCAAAGACACCTAAGAAAAGCGCATTAAATGCGCCTTGTCATGTAATGCGAAGGATAACCTCGCACTACTGTACCCTTTCCACCTCCTCTGTGCCACTGTGGCAACCCCTTTCCTATAAAAGGAGGCCCGAGGCGACTAGGAGGAGGATTTGGCTTTTTGGAGCTCTCGACGCCCCATAGCTAGCTCACGAACTCAGATATACAATCCACCAAAGCAGGAGTAGGGATTTAGGCATACCCGCGGCCCGAACCTAGGTAAAGGAACCGTGTGCTATCTGTTTGATCCGCTCTTTTCACAACCCCGCGCCCCGCAACCGTAGTAGGGATTCCTATGATCCCATAGGTGTCGTTTCTCACCGACAGCGTGGAAGGCAAGCTTGGCAATACGGATATGTAGATCTCCTCCTATTGTAACCGACTCTGTGTAACCCTAGCCCTCTCCGATGTCTATATAAAACGGAGGGTTTTAGTCCATAGAACAAAGAACAATCATACCATAGGCTAGCTTCTAGGGTTTAGCCTCTCTGATCTCGTGGTAGATCGTCGGCGTTCTGGGAACGGGGGTCCCCAGACTTGCCTGCCTGTGGTGTGGCTCAAGGGGGGGGCCCAGCACGGCCCATCTTCATCAACACAGACCCAAGACCCTCGCGAGGGGCCAAGCCTTGCGGGGCGGACGACACGGAGCTTCCTCAGGCACGACCTCATCATGCTGGCTCGCGAGGAGGCGGAGAGATCAAGGAGGGGTACCTCACGAGGTGCCCGTGACGCAAGCCATGACGACCAAGGGCGCCAGGCGGGCGCCAGCCCGCACAGTGTCCTCCTTTCCTCTTTGGTGCAAAGGGAGCAAGCGCAGGCGAGAGCATCAAGCAAAGGCACCCGTTTCGGTCCAACGAGACCAAGACAAGCCCAACGGTAGGGAGAAAGTCATTGTGGAGCCCAAGCCAGCGTCACCACCAGAGCCTTTGGCAGGCGAGGACCAACTTTAGTCAGGATAAGTTAACCAGATGTTCCCCTTCAAAATGGCCAATTGTTGGCGCCCTTCCCGCTCAATATTTGGGAAGAGGCCCAGGGCCTTCGCCTATAAATAGGACTAGCCACCCCCAGGGTAGAGAAGGGATTAGAATCGGCCAACCCAGAGACAAGCTGGGATCGGATCGAGTAGCATCACACACAGAGAGAGAAGGGTGACTGAGCTCCTCCTAGCAGTTCATCGCCCCAGCCAAGAGCAGACCCTCGCGAGGCTGTTCTTCCTTGTATTGCTCATCATCATCAGCCTAAGAGGCAATCCACCACACCACGCACTGGAGTAGGGTATTACACCACAACGGTGGCCCGAACCAGTATAAATCCTATGTCTCTTGTGTTGTTCTTCCCATAGCTTAGATCTTAGCGAGGCGGTGGGGTGCAGGTAGGTAGAAGGCGAAATCTCCACGCGCACCCCAGTGTTCGAACCTCAAGGATCTGCCGGAACCCGGAATCCGACATTTGGCGCGCCAGGTAGGGGTGCACTGGAGTTTTCCCTTCTGCCACCGCCACGACCTGCCTCGCGATGAGTAGCGCATCGCCCGCTCTGGCCGCCGGCGCCAGCACGGGGTCCTGGGGGCTCCGAGCCCTGGCCCCAGCCCTGCAACGGGTACGGTGGCCGGACAAGTTCAAGCCAACGACGCCGCCGCGCTACAACGGCGCGATTGATCCGCTGGCCTTCTTGCTGGCGTACGAGGAGGCCATCCTCAAAGCTGGAGGTGATGATAGGGTCATGGCCAATTGGCTTCCCATGGCCCTCACCGGCGCTCCGCGCGCATGGCCGCTCCACCTGCTGGCAGCCTCCGTGGCCTCTTGGGAAGAGCTCCGCGGCCTCTTCCTCGCCCACCGCGCTACACCAACACCCCCGATCGTCGCGGCCCTCCTGGGCGGCTCGCAGGTGCCGCCTACAGGTCACCGCGTCAAGCCATTCATCCGCCGGGTCAGCGCCGCTTCCACGCGGCAGGGGGCTCTCCCGGATCGGGCGTCGCCCAAGGCCGGCCTGACCTTCAGCTCGGAGGACCATCCCTCCAACTCGGCCTGCTCGGGTGCGCTCCCCATGCTGTGCACCCCCACCACCTGCCAGGTGGCCGTCACCAGAACCCTCATCGATGGCGGCGCGGGCCTCAGCATGCTCTCGGTTGAGGCCTTCAACCTCCTCTGCATACCCCTGGAACGGTTGCAACCCAGCCGGCCCTTCTCAGGCGTTGGGGGCGGGTCATCCAGCTCCTTGGGACAGATCCGACTCCCAGTAAGCTTTGGCACCTATGATAACTTCCGCACGGAGCTGGTCAACTTCGACATCGCCCCCATCGGCCTCCCCTACAACGCCATCCTTGGCTATCCAGCGCTGGCCCAGTTCATGGCCGCGGCGCACCCGGCGTACAACCTCATGAAGATGCCCGGGAGCAGCGATGTCCTCACCGTGCACGGGGACACCGGAGACGCGCTGCGAGTGCTCAAGCTCTCCTTCAAGACGGCGGCGTCGGCACAACCCGCCGACTCGGAGACCCCCGAGCCCAAGGGGGCTGCAGCCGCCAAGAAGAAACAATTGTTCACCCAAGACAAGGCAGAAACCAAGCAAATACCCGTCGATGAGGACGGGTCCACCAACACCACTTTCACCATAGGCGCCAACCTCGAGCCCGAGCAGGAGGAGGCCCTGGTCAAGTTCCTGCGTGCGAACAAGAAGGTATTCGCTTGGGAGCCTGACCATTTGGCGGGGATCCCTAGGAGCGTAATCGAGCATCACCTCAACGTGTGCCCCAACGTGCGCCCTGTGAAGCAGAAGGCAAGGCGGCAGTCCACAGAAAAGCAGGCCTTCATCGTCCAAGAGACCCGCAAACTAGAGGCCGCTAGGGTCATTCGCGAGGTCCGATACCCAGATTGGTTGGCCAACCCTGTCGTTGTGCCAAAGAAGGGAGGGAAGGAGCGCATGTGTGTCGACTTCACCAACCTCAACAAGGCATGCCCGCAAGATCCGTTCCTGCTCCCCCGCATCGACCAGATCGTCGATTCCACCGCAGAATGCGACCTGCTATGCTTCTTGGATGCCTTCTCTGGGTATCACCAGATCAAGATGGCGGTGGAAGACATCGAAAAGACAGCCTTCCTAACCCCGTGTGGGGTGTACTACACATGCATGCCATTTGGGCTACGTAACGCAGGGGCGACCTTTCAGCGGCTGATGCACATCACCTTGGGCCCGCAGCTCGAGAAGAATGTTGAGGCTTACGTCGATGACATTGTGGTGAAGTCTCGGGAGGCCAGGACCCTGATACAAGACCTGGAGGAAACCTTCACGAGCCTCAACGCAGTGAACCTGCGGCTCAACCCAGAGAAGTGTGTGTTTGGAGTCCCCTCGAGCAAGCTCTTGGGTTTCCTCGTGTCCCACCGAGGCATCGAGGCTAACCCGGAAAAGGTCAAGGCGGTCGAGGACATGAGCCCGCCAAAGACCCTCAGAGAAATGCAGAAGCTCACTAGGCGCGCGACCGCGCTAGGGCACTTCATCTCCAAGTTGGGGGAGCGAGCGCTGCCCTTCTTCCAGCTAATGAAGAAAAGGGGCCCTTTGAATGGACTGAAGAGGCCGACAAGGCGTTCCAAGATCTCAAGAGGTACCTGACCAGCCCTCCAGTCATGGTGGCTCCGCGCCCTCAAGAGCCCCTGGTGCTTTACCTCGCCGCCACTCCCTACTCCGCCAGCGCAGCCCTGGTGGCGGTTAGGGAGGAGCGTCGAGTCAAAACCACAATAGCAGCCTGGGACAAGGCAAAAAAGGAACAAGGAAGGCCCATAGAAACCGCCACCGCGGCTGAGGAGGGTCAGCCGCCGCAGAGGAGTGCACCGGAGGCGGAAGAGGCCCCTCTCCCAGATGGCCAGCCTCCGGAGGCCTCATCGCCTCAGGAGGCGCCATGGTCTCCAGAGGGCGCCACCAGCACTGACACACCCAACCTCATTGAGCACCCAGTGTACTTCATCAGCACGGTGTTGCGGGACGCAAGGGCATGGTACCCCATGCCTCAGAAGCTCCCCCTCGCGCTACTGGTGGCCTCGCGCTAGCTGCGGCACTATTTTCAGGGTCACCCCATCATGGTCGTCTCATCATACCCCTTGGAGAGAGTGATCAGGAGACCTAACTCAGCCGGAAGGGTCGCTGAGTGGAACATAGAACTGCAAGCGTTTCAGCTCGAATTCAGCACGGCCAGAGTCATCAAGGGAGCATCATTAGCGGATTTTGTGGCAGAATGGACGGAGGCACCTGGCCTCAAGGCCGACGAGGATCGATCCCTCTCCCCGGGAAGCGAGGCGTCGGAAGGCCGGGTCATGTACTTCGATGGGGCGTTCTCCAGGCATGGCGCTGGGGCTGGGGCGGTGCTTATATCGCCCACTCAAGACAAGCTCTACTACGCTGAACAGCTCTGTTTCTAGCAAGGTGAAAAGGTCTCCAACAACATAGCGGAGTATGAAGGTCTAATAGCGGGCTTGAAGGCCGCAGCTGCCCTGGGGGTGAAACGCCTCACCATCAAGGGCGATTCGCAGCTCCTTGTCAATTTCTCCAACAAGGTGTATGAGCCGAAAGATGAGCACATGGAAGCCTACCTTGCGGAGGTCCGCAGGATGGAGAAGCAGTTATTGGGGTTGGAGTTGCAGCATGTGCCCCGTGGCACCAACCAGGAGGCCGACGACATCGCCAGACGGGCGTCCAGGCGGCTACCTGAGGAGCCTGGCGTCTTCGAGGAGCGGCTCTTCAAGCCCTCAGCCCTGTCGTCATTGTCAAACACGGCTCAACCTCGGGAGGAGCTCCCCCAGCCACCTGCCTCAGGAGCCCCGGTCTATGGCCCGGCCTCAGGAGCACGCCTGCTCCTGACGATGGAGCCTCAGGAGGGGTCTTGGGTCATGGAGCTCCGGAGTTACTTAACACAAGGGACCCTGCCGGAGAAGGAGGAGGAAGCGGAGCGTGTGGCATGGCTGGCCACGGCATACTGCATCAAGGATAGAGAGCTCTACCGGAAGCGACGATGTATCCCTGCGCTGCATCTCCAGGGAGCAAGGAATGGAACTGCTGGAAGATATACACGGCGGAGACTGTGGACATCATTTATCATCACAGACCCTCGTCGGCAAGGTGTTCCGCAGTGGGTTTTATTGGCCCACCGCACTCAATGACGTCGTCGAACTGGTGAAGGCTCGTGAGGCCTGCCAGTTCCACGCCAAGCAGATCCATCAGCCGGTGGGAGGCCTGCAGACTATACCCCTTTCGTGGACGTTCGCAGTCTGGGGGCTGGACATCCTGGGCCCGTTTCCTCGGGCGCCAGGGGGCTACCGCTACATCTACGCCGCCATGGACAAGTTCACCAAGTGGGGTGAAGTAGAGGCCGTCCGCACCATCCCCGCGGGTTCCGCAGTCAAGTTCATCAGGGGCATTGTGAGCCGGTTCGGGGTGCCGAACCGCATCATCACAGACAACGGTTCGCAGTTCACAAGTAACCTCTTCAAAACATACTTTGCTAACCTTGGAACACAGATATGCTACGCTTCGGTGGCGCACCACCGAAGCAACGGCCAGGCCGAGCGAGCCAACGCAGAGGTCCTGTGGGGCCTCAAGACCAGGACGTTCAAGAAGAAGCTGGAGGCCTGCGGCAGAGGTTGGTACGATGAGCTTCAGTCCGTGTTGTGGTCCATCCGCACCACTGCGACCAAGCCGACTCGAGAGACCCCATTCTTCCTGGTCTACGGAGCCGAAGCGGTCCTCCCTCACGAGGTCAGGCGTCGCTCCGCACGGGTCCTGGCGTTCGACGAGGCGCAGTAGGACGCCATGCGGGGGATGGACCTTGTGCTGGGGGAGGAACGTCGCCGAGAAGCCGCGCTGCGAGTGGCGAGGTACCAACAAGCACTGCGACGATATCACTGCCGCAACATCCGCCCCAGAACACTCGAGGTAGGAGACCTCGTGCTCAGGCGGGTTCTCTCCAGGGAGGGACTGCACAAGCTCTCTCCCATGTGGGAGGGCCCGTTCAAGGTTGTTCATGTTTCCAGGCCTGGCTACGCGCGCTTGGAGACTCAGGAGGGGGTGCCGGTCCAGAACGCATGGAACATCCAGCACCTCCGGAGGTTCTCCCCCTAAAAAGGCCTAGAGCATGTGAAGAAGGCGAATGCCTGTGAAGATTATCCTTTTTGGAAAAGGCCCAGAGCCTGTGAAGATTATCCTTTTTGGAAAAGGCCCAGAGCCTGTGAAGAAGGTGAATGCCTGTGAAGATTATCCTTTTTGGAAAAGGCCCTGAGCCTGTGAAGAAGGCGAATGCCTATGAAGATTATCCTTTTTGGAAAAGTCCCAGAGCCTGTGAAGAAGGCGAATGCCTGTGAAGATTATCCTTTTTGGAAAAGGCCCAGCGCCTGTGAAGAAGGCGAATGCCTGTGAAGATTATCCTTTTTGGAAAAGGCCCAGAGCCTATGAAGAAGGTGAATGCATGTGAAGCTGTCGCGTTTTGGAAAAGGCCCAGAGCCTGTGAAGAGGGCAAATGCCAGTGAATCTTGCTTCCCCCAAGAAAGGCCCGGAGCCTGTGAAGAAGGCCAACGCCTGTGAAGCTCGCCGCCCGTGACACTCTCACGTAATAATGAGTTGGGGTTGTACATGCCCCGGAGTCTCAGGAGCACCGGCTCAGGCCCTGGGGCTCCCTCCCACGATCAGTGGTGGCACTTAGCTCCGCGCTGGTGGGAAGATGTCGAAGACTAGATTAGGTGCCGGACGCGGCTTTTTCATTTGCTTTTCGCAGTTGGCTTGTTCATTCTCATTCGAAGTTTTGTTGAAGTTGTTACCGTCTTTGACTTGTGGTTCTTCGCCTTTTCACTCTCCTGCCTCGATTTCTCTTATGCAAGGCCTCGCAGGGGGCAGCCGAGCGCCCTCGTGAGTGTTTCTGTCCTAGTCATTCAAAGGTTTCGCGACCTGGGTCCATTACAGGAGCACCCCTCTAGTCCGTGCCCCACGGGCACTGCGACACGAACACAGGCCCTGGGTCGGTCGCCCCCCACGGCTGGGGCCGGGAACTATCCACGCGCGGGCACGTAGCTGGAAGGCACGATAACGAAAGCAAAGCGATGACTAATAGCAATAGCCCAAACACGCCCCCGCGGGGCTCCACGCTACTGTCTTTTTACGCAGGAAAAAGGAAAAGAAAGAGCAAATCAGGCGTAGCTCGCCTCACACCGGCCTGCAGGGAAGACTCGAGCCACCTCTGGGGCTCAAGCAGACTCCCTCTCGCACTTCAATGAGGCGCGACGGCAGGCAGACGCGCCACCACCTTCTAAGCAGGTACGACGGCATGGACGCTGACCGCGGCGACTGCTGGAAGAGTCGCCGCCTGAAGAAGAACCGGTGAAGCTTGGGGAACCCTGAGCGCCGCCAATCACGCGAGCGCTGTCCTCTCCGTCATCGTCGGGGCTGGGTCCCCGGCCGCGGTCGTCATCCTCAGGGCAGCACCGTGCGCGGCGACCATCTTCCCCAAACACCCTCACGTAGAGGTTGGCATCGTCGTCAAACTTGAAGTGCAGGGTGCACCGACGGCTCAGGACACGCGCGCGGGCAAACGTCTGCCAACCACGGGTCAAGGCCAGGCTCCCGGCTGCGGAGACCTCCAGTGAAGCCCATGAGGCCTGGCTGCAGCAGCCGTCTGCCTGAAGCCAGAGGCCGCCCAGGGCGCCGGCCGGGAGCTCGCCGAGGAGGAAGCGAGGAAGTTGAAGCCGGGCGCTGGTCGGCTCCGCCGACCACACAACAAACTCCGGCAGCACCTCTGCAGCGTGAAAGCGCGGCCTAGGGGGACGCATGACCGAAGCGCGCCCCCCGGCCGCAGCTGTCCGCCCGTCATCATGCTGGAAACCATCTCCACGGCCGCGGGGAGCTGCCGTGGTGGCCACAGGATGTTTGCGAGGGCGCCCTTGGCCGCTCTTGGGCGGGGGAGGGGCAGGCTCAACCTGGCGAGCCTTCCCCTTCTCTGCGGCCGAGAACCTCCTCGACGGAACCATCGCAGCAAGACGGAGCAAGGACCGGGAAGAAGGAGAGGCAAGAAGAGATGGATTGGGAGGGCGCGTGCCGTTCCGTACTTATGGCCGACGAAGGCCAAGCGCCGACCTCCACAATCGCAGGTAATCATGACCCGCTTTGCATGCAGGGATTTGTCCAATCCGTGCAGTTGCCGAGGCGTCGTGGGGAAGCGGAGACGCCCACGTCCAATCAACCCCCACGCGGCGCCCAAGGCCGCAGGCTGTTAGGGCACACGGCGGTTCGCCCTTGCCCTTTTGCCTCCCTGCACGGCCAAGTCCGGGCGCGCCTTGGGCCCGGGGGCTACTATCGGCGTTCTGGGAACGGGGGTCCCCAGACTTGCCTGCCTGCGGCCTGCGGCATGGCTCAAGGGGGGGCCCAGCACGACCCATCTTCATCAACACAGACCCAAGACCCTCGCGAGGGGCCAAGCCTCGCGGGGCGGCGACACGGAGCTTCCTCAGGCACGGCCTCATCATGCTGGCTCACGAGGAGGTGGAGAGATCAAGGCGGGGTACCTCACGAGGTGCCCGTGACGCAAGCCATGACGACCAAGGGCGCTAGGCGGGCGCCAGCCCGCGCAGTGTCCTCCTTTCCTCTTTGGTGCAAAGGGAGCAAGCGCAGGCGAGAGCATCAAGCAAAGGCACCCGTTTTGGTGCAAGGAGACCAAGACCAGCCCAACGGCAGGGAGGAAGTCATTGTGGTGCCCAAGCCAGCGTCACAACCAGAGCCTTTGGTAGGCGAGGACCAATTTTAGTCAGGATAAGTGTACCAGATGTTCCCCTTCAAAATGGCCAATTGTTGGCGCCCTTCCCGCTCAATATTTGGAAAGAGGCCCAGGGCCTTTGCCTATAAATAGGACTAGCCACCCCCAGGGTAGAGAAGGGATCAGAATCGGCCAACCAAGAGAGAAGCTGGGATCGGATCGAGTAGCATTACACACACACACACACACACACAGAGAGAGAGAGAGAGAGAGAGAGAGAGAGAGAGAGAGAGAGAGAGAGAGAGAGAAGGGTGACTGAGCTCCTCCTAGCAGTTCATCGCCCCAACCAAGAGCAGACCCTCGCGAGGCTATTCTTCCTTGTATTGCTCATCATCATCATCAGCCCAAGAGGCAATCCACCACACCACGCACTGGAGTAGGGTATTACACCACAACGGTGGCCCGAACCAGTATAAACCCTGTGTCTCTTGTGCTGTTCTTCCCATAGCTTAGATCTTAGCGAGGCGGTGGGGTGCAGGTAGGTAGAAGGCGAAATCTCCGCGCGCACCCCAGTGTTTGAACCTCAAGGGTCTGCCGGAACCCGAAATCCGACAAGATCTACTCTTGTACTACCCATATCATCAATATTAATCAAGCAGGAGTAGGGTTTTACCTCCATCGAGAGGGCCCGAACGTGGGTAAAAACATTGTGTCCCTTGTCTCTTGTTACCATCCGCCTAGACGCACAGTTCGGGACCCCCTACCTGAGATCCGCCGGTTTTGACACTGACAATAGGGTTTAAGGATATCTTCCTCCTCCTCCTCGGCCAACAGTGCTTGTGTTGCCACCGGGGATGGATCTACGGTAGCTTCCTTGCCCTTTTCTCCCTTGATAGCGTCCGTAGGCTCCTCCCTCTTCGTCTCAATCTTCATCAACCAAGCATCTTCTTCCATGTGGTTGGAGGAGAAGGAAGACATGATGCCTAGCTTGATAAATCTGACCGGAAACAGCAAGAAAAGAGAACAGAGGATTTTCTCCGTGATACGGTGGTTAACAGGTTCGGGAAGTATATATGTATTTTTTTATCTTGGAGGACAAGTATATGGAAGAAAAACGGAGTACGGAAGGTGTCCCAGGTGGGCACAACCCACCTGGGCGCGCCAGGCAAGCCTAGCGTGCCCTGGTGTTTTGTGCCCACCAGGGGACGCTTCCTGGTAGTTTCTTTATTTCCAAAAATCTAAAATATTCCAAAACTGACAAAAAAATGTGGATTTCTTGGAGTCCGTTTACTTACCATACCAGGTACCTTCTTATTTTGACGATTCTAGAGTGTTCCGGAAGGACTCTTTTATGTGCTCTTCCGGTGTGAAAGTTTGGATAATATTGCTTTCGACATTAATAGGCGTACCTGAGATATAATGCTTTATTCATTGTCCATTGACAACCTTCGGGTTAGTACCTTTGGAATTATTTATTTTTACGGCACCGGATCGGTAAACCTCCTCGATGACATATGGGCCTTCCCATTTCGAGAGGAGCTTCCCTGCAAAAATCTAAAACGAGAGTTGTACAAAAGAACATATTTCCAACTTTAAACTTGTGCTTTTGGATTCTTTTGTCATGCCATCTTTTAACTTTTTCTTTGAATAACTTTTCATTTTCATAAGCTTGGGTTCTCCATTCATCTAATTAGCTAATATCAAATAGCCTCTTTTCACCAGCAAGTTTGAAATCATAGTTGAGTTCTTTAACTGCCCATTATGCTTTGTGTTCTAACTCAAGAGGAAAATGACAAGCTTTTCCATAAACCATTTTATAAGGAGACATACCCATAGGATTTTTATATGATGTTCTATAATCCCAAAGTGCATCATCTAACTTCTTAGACCAATTCTTCCTGGACCTATTAACAGTTTTTTGCAAAATTAATTTTATTTCTCTATTGCTAAGTTCTGTTGGGGATCGTAGCAGAAATTTAAAATTTTCTACGCATCACCAAGATCAATCTATGGAGTCTTCTAGCAACGAGGGGAAGGAGAGTGCATCTACATACCCTTGTAGATCGCTAAGCGGAAGCGTTCAAGTGAACGGGGTTGATGGAGTCGTACTCGTCGTGATCCAAATCACCGATGATCCTAGCGCCGAACGGATGGCACCTCCGCGTTCAACACACATACGGTTGGGAGATACGTCTCCTCCTTCTTGATCCAGCAAGGGGGGAGGAGAAGTTGATGGAGATCCAGTAGCACGACGGCGTGGTGGTGGGAGTAGCGGGATCTCGGCAGGGCTCCGCCAATCTTAGCGAGAGGGAGAGGTGTCACGGGAGGGAGAGGGAGGCGCCAGGGGCTTGGGTGCGGCTGCCCTCCCTCCCCCCACTATGTATAGGGCCCCTAGGGGGGCGCCGGCCCTAGGAGATCCAATCTCCAAGGGGGCGGGGCCAAGGGGGGAAACTTGCCCCCCAAGCCAAGTGGGGCGCACCAGCCCACCAGGGGCTGGTTCCCACGTCACTTCAGCCCAAGGGGTCCTCCGGGATAGGTGGCCCCACCCGGTGGACCCCCGGGACCCTTCTGGTGGTCCCGGTACAATACCGATTACCCCCGAAACCTTCCCGGTTGCCGAAACTAGACTTCCTATATATAAATCATTACCTCCGGACCATCCCGGAACTCCTCGTGACGTCCGGGATCTCATATGGGACTCCGAACAACTTTCGGGTTACCGCATACTAATATATCTACAACCCTAGGGTCACCGAACCTTAAGTGTGTAGACCCTACGGGTTCGGGAACCTTGCAGACATGACCGAGACAACTCTCCGGCCAATAACCAATAGCGGGATCTGGATACCCATGTTGGCTCCCACATGTTCCACGATGATCTCATCGGATGAACCACGATATCGAGGATTCAATCAATCCCGTATTCAATTCCCTTTGTCTATCGGTACGATACTTGCCCGAGATTCGATCGTTGGTATCCCAATACCTTGTTCAATCTCATTACCGGCAAGTCTCTTTACTCATTCCGTAACACATCATCCCGTGATCAACTCCTTGGTCACATTGTGCACATTATGATGATGTCCCACCGAGTGGGCCCAGAGATACCTCTCCGTCACACGGAGTGACAAATCCCAGTCTCGATTCGTGCCAACCCAACAGACACTTTCGGAGATACCCGTAGTGCACCTTTATAGCCACCCAGTTACGTTGTGACATTTGGTACACCCAAAGCATTCCTACGGTATCCGGGAGTTGCACAATCTCATGGTCTAAGGAAATGATACTTGACATTAGAAAAGCTTTAGCATATGAACTACACGATCTTTGTGCTAGGCTTAGGATTGGGTCTTGACCACCACATCATTCTCCTAATGATGTGATCCCGTTATCAACGACATCCAATGTCCATGGTAAGGAAACCGTAACCATCTATTGATCAACGAGCTAGTAAACTAGAGGCTTACTAGGGACATGGTGTTGTCTATGTATCCACACATGTATCTGAGTTTCCTATCAATACAATTATAGCATGGATAATAAATGATTATCATGAACAAGGAAATATAATAATAACCAATTTATTATTGCCTCTAGGGCATATTTCCAACAGTCTCCCACTTGCACTAGAGTCAATAATCTAGTTCACATCGTCATGTGATTAACACTCACAGGTCACATCGCCATGTGACCAACATCCAGAGAGTTTACTAGAGTCAATAATCTAGTTCACATCACTATGTGATTAACACTCAATGAGTTCTAGGTTTGGTCATGTTATGCTTGTGAGAGAGGTTTTAGTCAACGGGTCTGCAACATTCAGATCCGTATGTACTTCACAAATCTCTATGTCATCTTGTAGATGCTGCTACTACGCTATATTTGGAGCCATTTCAAATAACTGTTCTACTATACGAATCTGTTTTACTCTACTTAGAGCTATCCGGATAGGTGTTAAGCTTACATCGATGTAACTCTTTACGTCGAACTCTTTATCACCTCCATAACCGAGAAACACATCCTTATTCCTCTAAGGATAATTTTGACCACTATCTGGTGATCCTCTCCTAGATCACCTTTGTACCATGTGGCAAAGCACACATCAGGTGCGGTACTCAGCATGGCATACCGTATAGAGCCTATGACAAAAGCATAGGGGACGACCTTCGTCCTTCCTCTTTTCTTCTGCCGTGGTCGAGCTTTAAGTCTTAACTTCATACCTTACAACTCAGGCAAGAAATCCTTCTTTGACTGATCCATCTTGAACACCTTCAAGATCATGTCAAGGTATGTGCTCATTTGAAAGTACCATTAAGCGTTTTTGATCTATCCTTATAGATCTTGATGCTCAATGTTCAAGTAGCTTAATCTAGTTTTTTTCATTGAAAAACACTTTTCAAATAACCCTATACGCTTTCCAGAAATTCTACATCATTTCTGATCAACAATATGTCAACAACATATACTCATCAGAAATTCTATAGTGCTCCCACTCACTTCTTTGGAAATACAAGTTTCTCATAAACTTTGTAAAAGACCCAAAATCTTTGATCATCCCATCAAAGCGTACATTCCAACTCCGAGATGCTTACTCCAGTCCTTAGAAGGATTGCTGGAGCTTTGCATACTTGTTAGCATCTTTCAGGATTGACAAAACCTTCTGGTTGTATCACATACAACCTTTCCTCAAGAAACTCGTCGGGGAAATGATGTTTTGACATCCTATCCGCAAGATTTCATAAATAATGCAGTACCTGCTAATATAATTCCAACAGACTCTTAGCATCGCTACGAGTGAGAAAGTCTCATCGTAGTCAACTCCTTGAACTTGTCGGAAAACATCTTTACGACAAGTCAAGCTTTCTTAATGGTGATACTTACCATCATTGTCCGTCTTCCTTTTAAAATCCATATGTACCCAACAGCCTTACGACCATCAAGTAGTTCTTCCAAAGTCTACACTTTGGTTTCATGCATGGATCCTCTCTCGGATTTTATGGCCTCGAGCCAATTTTTTGGAATCCGGGCCCACCATCGCTTCTCCATAGCTCGTAGGTTTATTGTTGTCTAGCAACATGACTTTCAAGACATGATTACGTACCACTCTGAAGTAGTACGCATCCTTGTTGTCCTACGAGGTTTAGTAGTGACTTGATCCAAAGTTTCATGAGCACTGTCATAAGTTTCCACTTCAATTGGTGTAAGTGCCACAGGAACAACTCCCTGTGCCCTGCTACACATTAGTTGAAGTGACGGTTCAATAACCTCATCAAGTCTCCACCATCCTCCCACTCAATTCTTTTGAGAGAAACTTTTCCTCGAGAAAGGACCCGATTCTAGAAACAATCCCTTACTGCTTTCGGATCTGAGACAGGAGGTATACCCAACTGTTTTGGGTGTCCTATGAAGATGCATTTATCCGCTTTGGGTTCGAGCTTATCAGCCTGAAACTTTTTCACATAAGCGTCGCAGCCCCAAACCTTTAAGAAACGATAGCTTAGGTTTCTCTGAACCATAGTTCATACGGTGTCGACTCAAATGGAATTGCGTGGTGCCCTATTTAAAGTGAATGTGGTTGTCTCTAATGCCTAACCCATAAACTATAGTGGTAATTCGATAAGAGACATCATGGTATGCACCATATCCAATAGGGTGCAGTTATGATGTTCGGACACACCATCACACTATGGTGTTCCAGGCGGTATAAGTTGTGAAACAATTTCCACAATGTCTTAACTGTGTGCCAAACTCGTAATTCAGATATTCATCTCTATGATCATATCATAGATATTTTATCCTCTTGTCTCGATGATTTTCAACTTCACTCTGAAATTACTTGAACCTTTCAATAATTCAGACTTGTGTTTCATCAAGTAAATATACTCAGCATCTACTCAAATCATCTGTGAAGTAAGAACATACCGATATCCACTACGTGCCTCAGCACTCATTGGACTGCACACATCAAAATGTATTACTTCCAGCAAGTTGGTTCTTGTTCCATCTTACTGAAAACGAGGCCATTCAGTCATCTTGCCCATGCGGTATGATTTGCATGTCTCAAGTGATTCAAAATCAAGTGAGCCCAAACTATCCATCTGTATGGAGTTTCTTTCATGCATATACACCAATAGGCATGGTTCGCATGTCTCAAGTAATTCAAAATCAAGTGAGTCCAAAGATCCATCAACATGGAGCTTCTTCATGCGTTTTATACCAATATGTCTCAAATTGCAGTGCCACAAGTATGTGGTAATATCATTACCATCTTATATCTTTTGGCATGTACATGTGTATCACTATGATCGGGATTCAATAAACCATTCATTTCAGGTGCAAGACCATTGAAGGTATTATTCAAATAAACAGAGTAACCATTATTCTCCTTAAATGAATAACCGTATTGCGATAGACATAATCTAATCATGTCCATGCTCAACGCAAACACCAAATAATAGTTATTTAGGTTTAATACCAACCCCGATGGTAGACGGAGCGTTCGATGTTTGATCACATCAACCTTGGAAATACTTCCAACACATATCGTCGTCTCACCTTTGGCTAGTCTCCGTTTATTCTATAGCCTTTTATTTCGAGTTACTAACACTTAGCAACCGAACCGGTATCTAATACCTTGCTGCTACTAGGAGTACTAGTAAAGTAGACATTTAATATAATGTATGTCCAATACATACTTCTGTCTACCTTGCCAGCCTTCTCATCTACCAAGTATCTAGGGTGGTTCTGCTTTAGTGACTGTTCCCCTTATTACAGAAGCACTTAGTCTTGGGCTTGGGTTCAACTTTGGGTTTCTTCACTAGAGCAACAACTGATTTGTCGTTTCATGAAGTATCCCTTTCTTGCCCTTGCCCTTCTTGAAACTAGTGGTTTTACTAACCATCAACAATTGATGCTCCTATTTGATTTCTACTTTCGCGATGTCGCATATAGCTCAAGGATCATATCTATCCTGGATATGTTATATTAATCACGAAGCTCTATTAGCTTGGTGACAGTGACTTCGGAGAACCATAACTATCTCATCTGGAAGATTAACTCCCACTCGATTCAAGCGATTGTTGTACTCATACAATCTAAGCACATGCTCAACGATTGAGTTTTTCTCCTTATGTCGTGGATTTGTCACGGCAGATGTCCTAGTGTAAGGACTTAGTTGCGAGGCCAACGCATCTATGTGGTAGCTTGAGAGGGGTTGAGTGGGACGAGAGACGCAGGGCGGATCAACACGCAAGACAAGGATTTAGACAGCTTCGGGCCCCGGGAAACATCATCCGGTAATAATCCTACATGCTGTTTGAGGCTAGATCTCATTATGCTCATGAGGGAGTCGCCGGTTTACCGGCTCTTTGTGTCTAGCCCTAGAGATTGTTTATTGTTTGTAGCTTCTAACTCGTCCCTCTTCGGGGAGCCCTGCCCCTCCTTATATATGTTGAAGGGGCGGTTTACATGTGGATTCCTATTAGGATTAGGACTAGTCTATCTCTTAATACAAACCGGATACAAGTCCTGGTCTTAACTCCTTGTAAGGAAAATATTCCTTTCCTCTTAAACCGACCCACAATAGTTGAACCGGCCTTCATGAACCGCCAGACGGGCCACCGGGTCTTGTCGCTCCTCTGACCCGTCCGTCGGGTTACCAGTGAGTAACAACGTCCCGACGGGTTGCTGGTAAACTGCCAGGTCCGGGCGGGTCACCAGATGAATATCGCCAAGTGCCAGCGGGACCTCAAATAAACCGCCAAGTCCGGCCGGGTTAACTTCCGGCCGGTTTACACCGCGGGGTATATCCCCGACATTAGCCCCCAAGTTTAGCTTGGATTTATCCATGGTAAACTTATGCTGCAAATAAACACCAGAACAAATTCGACAGGTTGTGCTCCGGGTAAAGAATTTTTGTAAACCGGCATCTGATCATCCTTAGTCCTTGTCATTTCCTCCTTCTAGAAAATCCGGGTCAATAACCAGCTTCATTCTCAACTTGCTGACCTTGGTTTCTCATAGAAAATATACTTGTGAAGAATAATCCACTTGAGTCTGCTTTCAAAGCGCCGGTTTAAGAAATATTGGTCTGATATTCAACCGGTTTGAAGATGCAGAACTTGCCAGTTTATCGTTGCCAAAAATTGTCGGGTTATAAAAACTGATAATTCCGGGTCATGATTGTTCCAGACACCGGTTCATGATTGTTGCCAACACCAGTTTATGATTATTGATGACACCGGGTTGCAGCCACAGGGTCATAATGATTGGTGACGCCGGGTCAATCTAGTTTGCTCAAATAGAGAATTTGAAAATATTTCTTCGATAATAATATAATACCTATAGCCCCCAAATGCCAGGTTGTCATGCTTGTAGCAACCTGGGATTTGTAATTGACTGATGCCCCTAAAACTTCAACCAATGTAGCCCCCAAGGGCCGGGTCATTATGTAATAATCAGCAGGGACTTTGTAAATATAATCTTGTAAACTTTGAATAGCAACGTGTAGCCCCCAAGGGCCGGCTCGGTAAGATAATATTGAGCTGGGACTTTGATATATACTTCAATGAAAATAACATCATATGATGTAACCCCCGTCATGGGGCTTGAATCCACGTCCACAAGGTTAAGAGCCTTGTGCTTTACCAACTGAGCAGTGGATCCTTCAATGTAATGGATAAAAAGCTTTGTACCTTGATTTGTTGAAAGGAGCAATTGGTAGCCCCCAAGGGCCGGCTCATTATAATGTGATGAGTCGGGTCTTCAATAAGGTGAGCAAAACAATGACTTTGCATTAGCCCCCAAGTGTCATGGTGCATGCTTGCAACAACATGAGACTTGCATATTTGATGTAATCTTAACTTTGAATAATGTAGCCCCCAAGTGCTGGGTTGTAAGCCTGCAGCAACTCGGGACTATTCCTTCAATCGTAGAAAATGATAACCATTGCGCGAAAGCGACTTTGAAAACCTTAATCATAATATTAATAACCATAATAAAAATCCAGCCATGTTGGCTATTTGAATAATATAATCCGGTATGAAAACATTATTCATTCAATACCATAATCAAAATTCAGCCAAGTTTGGATATTTGACTAACCCAATGATTTATAAGCGCATAATTCCAAATATATACTGGCGACTTATAGTCCAAAGCCAGGCCGGTTTAATAAATACCGGACAATTTATCATCATACCTTATGCAACCTGTTTCTGCGTATAACAAGTTTAAAGTGTCCTGGCGGTTTACCGCCGGACAGGTCATAATGCCCAACATATAACCCAGGTTTATAACCAAGGCTGCACTTAAGAATAATCAAATATGAAATATATCATACCTGTGACATTGAATCACATCGTTGGTCGACCAACTTTTTGTAATAGGGGTAATAACCCAAATTTTGAGTACTGATAACTCCTTCCATATTGTACCGGTTTATGATAAATCCGTACCGGGCTGTGATAAACACCAGATTAACCATATATAATACTGGTGACTTGTAGTCAAACCAGACCGGGGTGATAATCTCCGGATTATAACTTGATCATGTACTCACAACTTGTAGTTGAAAGCCGAGCCGGGTTGATAAACACCGGTTTACTCCATAATAGGATGGTAACAGAAAATCAAACCGGGCGGATAATCTCCGGTCTAAAAATGGACCGTGTTCCGCCAATTTAGCTGTTTGAACCGGTACAAAATACTGTCGGTTTAAAAAACGCAAATAAAATAGCAACTTCTCAAAAAAGGCTATTAAAGCAAAAGCAATGGCAACAACTTTTTTGCAAAAGAAGAGCTCTATTGAGCTTGGTCAGATGGAATTACCATGGTCAGACGCAACCAAGCCCCCCGAAGGCGTAGCGATGGTGCCAGTCAGCCAGGACCCCAAAATGACGCGTGGCGTTACGCCGGCCAAGTGGCATTGCTATGGTTCGGGTTCGACCAAGCCCCCAAATGACTCTAAGGCCCGTAGGCCGACCAAGAGGCGTGACCGGTTCAGACGTGACCGTGTCCCCAAATGATTCTGGTGGCTTTCGCCGGCCAAGAGGTATTGCATCGGTTCGGACACGACCGAGCCCCCAAATGACTCTGGTGGCTTTCGCCGGCCAAGAGGTATTGCATCGGTTCAAAACATGACCGAGCCCCCAAAGGACCTTATAAGGACAACTATGTTCTCTTTGGTTCGAATACGACCTATGTTTGAACAGGAAGCCCCAAGTGATCTTGTTAAGACTTGCAAGGGGTAAACCGGATGTTGTTTTAAAACAACTCCATGTAACCACACATGATATAAAAGAATAGATACCCCGCTTTATAAAGCGGAAGCCCCCATGTGATCAACAATATGTCAGGCCAATAAGGCAGGATACCCATGTTTGAACCGCGCATCATGGCAGCAGGTCTTCTTTGGCACATTTTAACTATTTGCAAGAGATAAATCCTTCTTCAACCGGATGTTAAATCGGATATTAAGAGCTTCAAAGCTTTGTAGGAGACATCTTTCCCTTGAACCGGATTTTAAACCGGAATCTTCATTTTCAGCCGGAAATTTTCTGACGGCCTTTAAACTCGAACTTGCGAGAAGTTAATTCCCTTTTGAACCGGAAATTGTTAAACCGGATTTGAGCGCTTCACTTTGTGGGAAAATAGATTTTTCTTGAACCGGATTGTAAACCGGATATTGAGAGCTTCAGTGAGACTGACTTCCCTTGAGCCAGATTTCAAACCGGAATCCTTTCTGACAATCCGAAACTTCTTCATTGAGCCGGGATTGTGTAACTGTCATATTCTTTCTAAGCCAGGAATTTTCTGACGGCCTTTAAATTTTCATCAATATAACAGTAGCCTCCGAGACCGGGTTATCTTTCCCTCCATCGTCCTGGGTTTCTTAAACCGGCTGAAAACTGGCAAGACTTACTGTCTCATATCATCATAGCCCCCGAGTCTTAAGATGACTCAAGGAGTTGTCTTGAGATTCTCCGTACTTGACCATAGCATAAGGTATATATCCACAGAAGATTGAGATGACTGTGGCGGTTTAGAAATGACCCCGTATGAGCCGTGTCAGCAACTCGGCCAATGGTTCCTTCCAACTGGCGATTCGAAGCTTAACCAAACTGTAGTGACAGCGACTTGTGCGCCTGCCCATTGAGCCATCCAGTGCAGACGGCGGTTGATGATAATTGCCTCCAATTTGAAAGAAAACCGGGCTACCCAAGCTGTGACTTGCCCATATCCAATAAGGAGCTCATAAAGTCAGGTGCGGTCCGGTATGTTGATGTAGACCAGGCCGCGACAAACGGATAGCAAAGACGACCGCGGCTTCCGAGGCGGCTCAGACAGATGAGTCGGCCGCAGCGTTGTAAACCGGTGCGGGCGGGAGAATCGGCCGCGGCGTTGTAAGCTGGTGCAGACGGGGGAAATCAGTTGTATGCTGATGTAGACCGGACTGCGGGGGATGGCAGCCTGTGCACGCGCTATTGGGTAATTCGCATGGTCCTGACGAGTTGACGCGGACTGGATCGCGATATAAACCGGCACGGGTTATCCAATAGCTCAGCGATATAATAATCCCCTTTTTGCAATAGACAATTTGTCCTGCATTGGAAAACTTGCAAGCCAGAGTATTTGCTCTTTTTAAAGAAAGCAATACATATTACGAAAATATAATGGATGGATTTCACCTGATATGTTTAGCCAGAAAATATCCACCGCGGAGTTGATGATCACCACAGTGAAACTGAAATCAATCACGGACGAGTCGTCCATGCGAGCAAACGGAGGAATCGGCCATGGCGTTGTAAACCGGTGCGGACGAGCAAATTGCCCTCCGTGCTGTAAACCGGTGCCGACGCCGGAACCGGTGGCCGGGGCGGACGGGCGAGTCAACCGACGTGTCGACGTAAACCGGACCGCGATACTCGTGTCCGTGAATGGCATAAAAATTGTCCTGTGCAAAAATATTACAGGACAGAGTAATTGTTCTTTGACAAAAACAATATGTGCTAATAAAATAGACGAGATGGGTATCACCTGAAATTTTTTGTCGGATGAAAAAGATAGCAGATGCTCAATTGATCTGATGACGTGCGTTCCCGTCAGCCTTTATTAGCATGCGGACTTGACCCCTTTTGTTTGCTTTCCTCTCATAAGGAAACAGTACTAATAGTACTTAAGTCGTTTCATGCATGTTGAGTTTTGCTTCCGGCCGGCTTGTCCATATTGGAAAATTTGCATTGATGCCAACCTCTCCATATAGCAGTAAAAAGGCTCGCTCACTTTTCTGAAGTCTCAGTACTTAAAAGCATTTGCAGCTAACCCGTCTCAGTGCACCTGAATGACTTTTCAGGTGGTTGCAGGGGCGGTTCAGAGTAGCGGGTTACAACGGCGGCTGAGGCAGCTGGACACAGCACGGTCAGAACTCCGGCGGTGTCGGCGGCTCAAGGGTGAGGAGGCCCGGGGCGCGAGGCGGTGGACTACCAGGTGAGGTGACCCGAGGCCCTCGCGGCTTGGAGGCGTCAGCGGGTCATAGCAACAATGGCAGGTATGAGGCCGACTTGGCAAGATCGACCATGGAAGCGGTCGTTCGAACGGCAGTTTGATGCATAGCTGCAGCAGCAATGGCACAAGGCCGCGGAGTTGAGAGTGACCCGGAGTGAAGCGGTGGAGTCGAGGGTAACTCGGAGCAGAGAAGCGCCGGCGAATCAACTCGGCAGGGGGAGCGAAGCTGCGCAGAAGAAAGTCAGCACCGTGGCTCATCGAGGAGGTGACGCGGATCAGCGACTTGGCTGTGGAGCAGGCCGCAATAGCGGAAGGCCAAGCGGCGGCTTGATACAGCAGGCGCGAGGCAGGCGGCTCGACGGGCGAAGCCGGTGAAGTGCGTTGGCGACCGCGGAACCGAGGCGTGCCAGCGGCTCCAAAGGCAAACGAAGGTGGCGACTTGTGGGTATAACCGCCATGACCCACGTGGGTGGCGGCGTAGAACAGAGGCCGGGGTACGTCGGACGCGCCGACAGAGGCCATTGCTACGGAACGGTGCGCCGGTCGTCGTTGAACCGTGGTCAGGAGGTGTTGACTTGACGCGAGGTCAGATAATGATTCGGTATCCAACTCTGTTTCCGGGTCATGGTTTATCTTGGAAAAAGAAAAATCCCCTTTGGTGTTTTCACATGTCGGTTGGTCTGATCACAAGCAGCCCCTGAAACTTTGCTTCATCTATTCAAACAGAAACCCTGTTCAGTCTTGATGATTGATGGTTGTAGCGACCGTACATAACAATTTTGTAGCCGAGTTGATTTCAATCCGGTTAATCTCATGGCCGCGACCGCACACAGACGCAACGATGCATGGGCGTGGCGGCGTCGTACAACAGCTTTGTAGTACAAACTGATCTCCGATCAACAAAAAAATACTGACGGCGGCGGCGCACGGCTCAAACCCTAATTTTTCTTGATCTCAATATCTTATACGCCGGGTTATCCAGATAACTGCTCTGTGCTGGCTCTACTTCATCTGTATATAATTACAAACCTCTCGAACCCTAGATGAAATCCCTTCAAGAACTGAACACCACCGTACGCAGGCCCCACGGTGGGCGCCAACTGTCGTGGATTTGTCACGGCAGATGTCCTAGTGTAAGGACTTAGTTGCGAGGCCAACACATCTATGTGGTAGCTTGAGAGGGGTTGAGAGGGACAAGAGACGCAGGGCGGATCAACATGCAAGACAAGGATTTAGACATCTTCGGGCCCCGGGAAACATCATCCGGTAATAACCCTACATGCTGTTTGAGGCTAGATCTCATTATGCTCATGAGGGAGTCGCCGGTTTACCGGCTCTTTGTGTCTAGCCCTAGAGATTGTTTATTGTTTGTAGCTTCTAACTCGTCCCTCTTCGGGGAGCCCTGCCCCTCCTTATATATGTTGAAGGGGCGGTTTACATGTGGAGTCCTATTAGGATTAGGACTAGTCTATCTCTTAATACAAACCGGATACAAGTCCTGATCTAACTCCTTGTAAGGCAAATATTCCTTTCCTCTTAAACCGGCCCACAATAGTTGAACCGGCCTTCATGAACCGCCAGACGGGACACCGGGTCTTGTCGCTCCTCTGACCCGTCCGTCGGGTTACCAGTGAGTAACAACGTCCCGACGGGTTGCTGGTAAACCGCCAGGTCCGGGCGGGTCACCAGATGAATATCGCCAAGTGCCAGCGGGACCTCAAATAAACCGCCAAGTCCGGCCGGGTTAACTTCCGGCCGGTTTACACCGCGGGGTATATCCCCGACACCTTAGTTTGCAGGCTTAGGAAACTTGTCAGAGGTCTCATACCTCTTGACATGGGCACTAGCCTGACATCTCAGTTTCAGTCCTTGGAACATCTCATATGTTCTGCGATGTTTAAAAAACGTCTTTCGTGCCACAATTCTAAACCATTTAGCATTACGCACTGAACTATCATGTAGTCATCAAAACGTGTATGTCAGATGTTTGCTACATCCACAACTGACGCTTGAGGTTCAGCTCACTGAGCGGTGCATTAAGGACATAAACCTTCTGCGCAGCAATGAGGACAATCCTCAGTTTACGGACCCAGTCCGCATAATTGCTACTATCAACTTTCAACTAAATTTTCTCTAGGAACATATCTAAAACAATAGAACTAAAGCGTAAGCTACGACATAATTTGCAAAGTCCTTTCGACTATGTTCATGATAATTGAGTTCATCTGATTATTTCATGAACTCCCACTCAGATAGACATCCCTCTAGTCATCTAAGTGATACATGATCCGAGTCAACTAGGCCGTGCCCGATCATCACGTGAGACGGACTAGTCATCATCGGTGAACATCTTCATGTTGATCGTATCTTCTATACGACCCATGTTCGACCTTTCGGTCTTCCGTGTTCCGAGGCCATGTATGTACATGCTAGGCTCGTGAAGTCAACCTAAGTGTATTGTGTGTGTAAATCTGGCTTACACCTGTTGTATTCGAACGTTAGAATCTATCACACCCGATCATCACGTGGTTCTTCGAAACAACGAACCTTCGCAACGGTGCATAGTTAGGGGGAACACTTTTCTTCACATTATTGCGAGGGATCATCTTATTTAAGGTACCGTCGTTCTAAGCAAATAAGATGTAAAACATGATAAACATCACATGTAGTCAAATAGTTACATGATATGGCCAATATTGTTTTGCTCCTTTTGATCTCCATCTTCGGGATGCCATGATCATCATCGTCACCGGCATGACACCATGATCTCCATCATCGTGTCTTCATGAAGTTGTCTCATCATCTATTACTTCTACTACTATGGCTAACGGTTTAGCAATAAAGTAAAGTAATTACATGACGTTTATGTTGACACGCAGGTCATAAATAAATTAAGACAACTCCTATGGCTCCTGCCGGTTGTCATACTCATCGACATGCAAGTAGTGATTCCTATTACAAGAACATGATCAATATCATACATCACATATATCATTCATCACATCCTGTTGGCCATATCACATCACACGGCATATGCTGCAAAAACAAGTTACACGTTCTCTAATTGTTGTTGCAAATTTTTACGTGGCTGCTATAGGTTTCTTAGCAAGAACGTTTCTTACCTACGCCAAAACCACAACGTGATATGCCAATTTCTATTTACCCTTCATAAGGACCCTTTTCATCGAATCCGATCCGACTAAAGAGGGAGAGACAGACAGCCGCTAGCCACCTTGTGCAACTAGTGTATGTCAGTCGATGGAACCTGTCTCACGTAAGAGTACTTGTAAGGTCGGCCCCGGCCGCTTCATCCCACGATGCTGCCGAATCAAGATAAGACTAGTAACGGCAAGTAAATTGACAATATCGACGCCCACAACTGCTTTGTATTCTACTCGTGCATAGAAACTACGCATAGACCTAGGTCATGATGCCACTATTGGGGATCGTAGCAGAAATTTAAAATTTTCTACGCATCACCAAGATCAATCTATGGAGTCTTCCAGCAACGAGGGGACGGAGAGTGCATCTACATACCCTTGTAGATCGCTAAGCAGAAGCGTTCAAGTGAACAGGGTTGATGGAGTCGTACTCGTCGTGATCCAAATCACCGATGATCCTAGCGCCGAACGGACGGCACCTCCGCGTTCAACGCACGTACGGTAGGGAGAGACGTCTCCTCCTTTTTGATCCAGCAAGGGGGGAGGAGAAGTTGATGGAGATCCAGCAGCACGACGGCGTGGTGGTGGAAGTAGCGGGATCTCGGCAGGGCTTCGCCAAGCTCAGCGAGAGGGAGAGGTGTCACGGGAGGGAGAGGGAGGCGCCAGGGGCTTGGGTGCGGCTGCCCTCCCTCCCCCCACTATATATAGGGCCCCTAGGGGGGCGCCGGCCCTAGGAGATCCAATCTCCAAGGGGGGCGGCGCCCAAGGGGGGGGAACTTGCCCCCCAAGCCAAGTGGGGCGCCCCCACCCCTAGGGTTTCCAACCCTAGGCGTAGGCGGAGGCCCAAGGGGGGCGCACCAGCCCACAAGGGGCTGGTTCCCACGTCACTTCAGCCCATGGGGTCCTCCGGGATAGGTGGCCCCACCCGGTGGACCCCCGGGACCCTTCTGGTGGTCCCGGTACAATACCGATTACCCCCGAAACCCTCCCGGTGGCTGAAACTGGACTTCCTATATATAAATCTTTACCTCCGGAACTCCTCGTAACGTCCTGGATCTCATCTATGACTCCGAACAACTTTCGGGTTACCGCATACTAATATCTCTACAACCCTAGCGTCACCGAACCTTTAGTGTGTAGACCCTACGGGTTCGGGAACCATGCAGACATGACCGAGACAACTCTCCGGCCAATAACCAACAGCGGTATCTGGATACCCATGTTGGCTCCCACATGTTCCACGATGATCTCGTCGGATGAACCACGATATCGAGGATTCAATCAATCCCGTATTCAATTCCCTTTGTCTATCGGTATGATACTTGCCCGAGATTCGATCGTCGGTATCCCGATACCTTGTTCCATCTCGTTACCGGCAAGTCTCTTTACTCGTTCCGTAACACATCATCCTGTGATCAACTCCTTGGTCACATTGTGCACATTATGATGATGTCCTACCGAGTGGGCCCAGAGATACCTCTTCGTCACACGGAGTGACAAATCCCAGTCTTGATTCATGCCAACCCAACAGACACTTTCAGAGATACCCGTAGTGCTCCTTTATAGCCACCCAGTTACGTTGTGACATTTGGTACACCCAAAGCATTCCTATGGTATCCGGGAATTGCACAATCTCATGGTCTAAGGAAATGATACTTGACATCAGAAAAGCTTTAGCATACGAACTACAGGATCTTTGTGCTAGGCTTAGGATTGGGTCTTGTCCATCACATCATTCTCCTAATGATGTGATCCCGTTATCAACGATATCCAATGTCCATGGTAAGGAAACCGTAACCATCTATTGATCAACGAGCTAGTCAACTAGAGGCTTACTAGGGACATGGTGTTGTCTATGTATCCACACATGTATCTGGGTTTCCTATCAATACAATTATAGCATTGATAATAAACGATTATCATGAACAAGGAAATATAATAATAACCAATTTATTATTGCCTCTATGGCATATTTCCAACAAGTTCAACTTGACCACTAGACTGAGGATGATAGGGTGATGCAATTCTATGGTTAACATCATACTTGGCAAGCATTTTACGAAAAGCACCATGAATAAAGTGTGAACCACCATCAGTTATTAAATATCTAGGGACTCCAAACCTTGAGAAAATAACTTCCATAAGCATTTTAATAGAGGTGTTGTGATCAACACTACTGGTTGGAGGAAGGAAAAGGCCCCATGTAATCAAATCCTCAAACATCAAATGGTTCAACAACAAGTGAATAATTCATACGCATTTCTTGACGCTTACCGATATTACCTATTCTTTGGCATTCGTCACAAGATGAGACATACTTGCGAGCATCCTTGAAGAGAGTAGGCCAATAAAATCCAGACTGCAATACCTTATGAGCATTTCTATCTCCAGCATGATGCCCTCCATAAGCTTCAGAGTGACATTTCCGTAGGATTTGTCCCTGTTCATGCTCAGGTACACAACGTCTAATAATACCATCTACTCCTTTATAAAGATGTGGGTCATCCCAAAAGTAATGTCTTAAATCATAGAAGATTTTTTTTTGGTGGTATGTAAAGCTAGGTGGTAAATATTTAGCAACAATGTAATTAGCATAGTCAGCATACCAAGGAGTACTGTGAGAAACATTTATTCCAGCTAACTGCTCATCAGGAAAACTATCATCTATAGGTAGTGGGTCATCAAGCACATTTTCAAGCCTAGACAAGTTATTAGCTACGGGGTTCTCAACTCCTTTTTTATCAATAATATGTACATCAAATTCTTGTAACAAGAGAACCCAATGAATAAGTCTAGGTTAAGCATCTTTCTTTTCCATAAGATATTTAATAGTAGCATGGTCTGTGTGAACAGTTACTTTAGAATCAACAATATAAGGTCTAAACTTATCACAAGCAAACACCACTGGTAAGAATTCTTTTTCAGTTGTAGCATAATTTCTTTGAGCAATGTCTAGAGTTTTACTAGCATAATGAATAACATTAAATTTCTTATCAACAGTCCTAGAACAGCACCAACAACATAATCACTAACATCACACATAATTTCAAAAGGCAAGTTCCAATCAGGTGGTTGGACAATAGGTGTAGAGATAAAAGCTTTCTTGAGTGTTTCAAAGGCTTCAAGACAATCATCATCAAAAACAAAAGGAATATCCTTTTGCAGAAGATTAGTAAGAGTCCTACAAAATTTAGAGAAGTCCTTAATAAACCTCCTATAGAAACCATCATGACCTAGGAAACTACGAATACCTTTGATTTTCTTAGGACATGGAATTTTCTCAATTGCATCAACCTTAGCTTGGTCCACTTCAATACCTCTTTCAGAAATTTTATGAGCCAAGACAATGCCTTCATTAACCATAAGGTGGCACTATTTCCAATTCAAGACAAGATTTGTTTGTTCACATCTCTGCAAAACTCGATCAAGATTGGTTAAGCAATCATCAAAAGACTTCCCATAGACAGAGAAGTCATCCATGAAGACCTCAGTAATATTTTCACAAAAATCAAAGAATATCGCCATCATGCATCTTTGAAAGGTAGCAGGTGCATTACAAAAACCAAAAGGCATACGTCTACAATTATAGGTTCCAAAAGGACAAGTAAAAGTGGTCTTTTCTTGATCAGGTTGAGAAACAGGTATTTGTGAAAAGCCAGAATAGCCATCAAGGAAGCCAAAGTGTGTGTGCTTAGATAATCTTTCAAGCATTTGATCGATAAAAGGAAAACGGTAATGATCTTTACTAGTTGCTTTGTTTAATTTTCTAAAATCAATTACCATTCTATAGCCTATAATAATTCTTTGTGGAATAAGTTCATTCTTATCATTAGGAACAACGGTAATACCTCCTTTCTTAGGGACACAATGAACAGGACTTACCCATCTACTATCAGCTATAGGATAGATTATACCTGCTTCCAGAATTTAATATTACCGTTCTTACCACCTCTTTCATCTTTGGATTGAACCGACGTTGGTGATCAACAACTGGTTTAGCAGCAGGTTCCATATTAATTTTGTGCTGGCATAGAGTGGACTAATGCCCTTTAAATAATCAAGAGTATATCCAATCTTCCTTAGAACTTTCAATAATCTTTCTTCTTCATGTTTTGAAAGGTTAGCACTAATAATAATAGGTGTCGGTGTCAAAACCGGCGGATCTTGGGTAGGGGGTCCCGAACTGTGCATCCAGGATCGATGGTAACAGGAGATGGGGGACACGATGTTTACCCAGGTTCGGGCCCTCTCTATGGAGGTAATACCCTACTTCCTGCTTGATTGATCTTGATGAATATGAGTGTTACAAGAGTTGATCTACCACGAGATCATAATGGCTAAACCCTAGAAGTCTAGCCTATCTGCCTATCCAGAGTACTCTCTCCGGTTTATATAGACACCGGAGAGATCTAGGGTTACATGGAGTTGGTTACATCAAAGGGAATCTTCATAGTCAGTCACCAAGCTTGCCTTCCATGCCAAGTAGAGCCTAGTCCGGACACGGGTATAGTCTTCGACCTTCATGTCTTCACAGCCCATCAGTCCGGCCCATGGCTAATAGGCCGGACGCCCGAGGACCCCTTAGTCCAGGACTCCCTCAGTAGCCCCTGAACCTGGCTTCAGTGGCGAGGAGTCCGGCGCGCAGATTTGTCTTCAGCATTGCAAGGCTGGTTCCCTCCTTCCGAACACTGGAATAGTCTTCGGATGTAGTAAGTATATCCGGACCCGTGTATGTAATTGAAGAGAATACAATATTCCACAAGTCCGACCTGCTAACAACTGTTTATGACATTGCATTACGCCTGCCCGGTTATTATTTCCAACCGTTGGCTAGCCCCTCGCCCCACGTCTCGGGATGCAGTTTTACCGGCACATCTTGTCAAAGCTGGAATCGTGTCCCTTATTCACGGGATTTTGTATAATGCAGGCGTGGGTAACCCAACCTTCCCCCTGGTACAACTCTTTGAGGATAGTAAGTTTTGAGACCCAGTAGGAGACGCTCAATATTCTGGGTGTTTATATAGGGACCCAGACTTGTCTTTTTCTTTTGTGCTTCCTTCTTCCTCAACCCCAGCCACCTCGGGTTCTTGCCCTCGACTTCCAATCACCACCAGCCCCAATCATGTCCGGGTCCAGCCGTCCAGGCCGGTGGGTGACTTCTTCTGTCACGGAGGAGGATATTGTGAAGCTCCACGTGGCGAGGTATCTGACCCCAGAAATCCTTCGTCGGCTTCCCGCAATGGGGCAGGTTATTCCCACCCACAAATCTGGCGAGAGGGTAGTATTTGTGTCCCACTTACTCCACGGGTTACGGTTCGCACTTAACCCCTTCGTCCGGGGGCTCATGTTCTACTACGGGCTAGATTTTCATGATCTGGCCCCGGACTCTGTCCTTCTCATCTCGACATTTATCTTCACGTGTGAGGCCTTCCTCCGGACTCCTCCGCACTTTGGTTTATGGCTCAAGACTTTTGACGTGAGGCCACGGGTGATAGAGGAGGAGCAGGCAGAGTGCAGCATCGTCGTAATAGGCAAGCTTGCCAGCGTGGTTTGGTTTGAAGGATCTTTCGCCGAGTCCTCCGACTTATGGCATCAGGGGTGGTTTTATATCAACGAGCCGCGTGGCTCCAGGTGGGCAGCTATACCTGCGTTCCGACCCGGCCCTCCAGTTCAGCTTGCTTCATGGATCAATAAGGGATTGGACTGGGGATCCGTCAATGAAGTGCAGACTCTGCAAAGTCGCATCCGAAGCCTTACCAAGAAGGGCATCGATCTTGTGAACATCGTCCAAGTAATGCTAGTCCGCTAGACCCTGCCATGTCAGCGGCGGTCTCCTCGTATGTGGGAGTTTAATCCAGAAGGGCGGCAAGCTCTTCAGCACTTCTTCGGCACCACGCACGAAGGAATGTGGAAATTATATTTAGGGGAGCGAGAGCAATGGCCGACACCACCGAAGATGTTGGCCTCGACTGCAATCATCCGGACACTTCGGTAAGTATCCAATCTCCGCATACCCTCTATTCGAGTATCCCTTGACAAGATATTGAGCAATCCATCCCTACACAGGACTGGATAAAGAAAGCGGCGTTGATCTGGTGTCCGGGGCCCCTTCCTGAAGACTCTGCGAACGCCCTGCTAACGAGGATGCTGACTCTGACACCGTACCAGGTGTCTGTGGAGGAGGGCCAGAACAGGGAGGCCGGAGGTGGCCTCCGTCCCAAGGATAAATTAGATGTTGTGCTCGGGGAAACCGAAACCCTCTTGTCCAAGGGCAAAGGTGCAGAGGAAGCTCTCCATGGCAAGAATAGGGTCGCTTCTAAAGATCAGGAGGGGAAACCTTCCCAGAAAGGGAAAACGCCATCGTCGGGCGGCTTGGGCCAGGCAAGCGATGTTGATGTAGAGCTTTATGATGAGGAAAAACCTCTGGCCAAACCGTAAGTGCAGCAGGGTATTTTAATCATACCTCCTTCCTTTCTTATTACTGAAGTAATCCTCCGACGTATGTACGTCCTCGCAGGTTAATGCCCGGTGTTTCTCAATCGTCTTCCTCCTCGGGAGACCTTCTTCTAGAGATGATGGAGAGTGACACGCCTTCTCCAGCCTCCTCGCCCAACAGGGCGGATGATTTTGAGGTATCGTCCCGGGGGGCTCCTCCCGATCGACAAGTAGTGCAGGAAACGAAGAAGGCGTTACCCGAAGGTGGTGCCTCTGTCACTCAGGGTTCGGGAATCAAGCATGACGGCGCTGAACTATCCGTTTTACAGCCGGAGACGATTCTGGAGACGAGTGGGCGGATTCCTTCAAAGGAATGCCGTACTCCGGCGGCGGTTTCCGGAGACCCAGGAGCACCGGAAACGCTGACGGACATGCTACAACAAGCGTCCGTTTCGGAGGAGCACCGTGCCTTGATGGCTACGGTGGTCGACAAGGTTTTATCCGCGAAGAGCGGGTTGAACGAGGCCTTCACGAGCCTTCTGAGGGGTTTTGAGGTTTGTGATGTTATTTTTCCAATGGAATTTTATTGACAGAATGCACCTGTAGTATATGCAGTAGCCCCTGAGACTCGGATTGCCTTCCAAAGGAGGCGATTGGAGGATCAAAAAGATATGCTCATGTACTAACCTTGATTAACATGGAATACAGGCTGCCTCCCCTCCTGCGGCTACCCGAAATACGGAAGTGGCCGAACTGCAGCGAAAGCTGGATATTGCGGAGGATGACATTGCATTGATCAACAGGCGTCTTGACGACTGGCAAGGTATATATTTCGAGCACTCCTTACACCAATGTGCTTGTATTTTAAGACTGACTCTAAAAAGAGATTTATATGACATGTGCATGAATGCAGATGGTGCTGCCGCCGTGGAGGCCCTTTGGGCGGAGCTAGCCCGGGCCAAGAAGCAGGCCCGGTTTAGTAATGCGGCTGCCGAAAAGGCATCGGCTGAGTTGAAAGCTGAACAAGCTGCACGGCGCCAAGACTAGGAGAAGATTTCCACCATGGCGCATGAATTAGAGAATGCGGCTAGCCGCTGTAAACTTCTTGAGAAAGAAAATGAAGACAAAACGGTTGAACTTGACAAGGCCTTACGAGAGGCGAGAGAAGCGCGGTCTGACTCTAGAGCGGCCCATGAGGAGATCCGGCAAGCTGGGGATATTGCGGCTGGCAAGCCCTTGTTGCTGCAGACTAAGTTCGGCGACCCGAACTATGCTCAACTTAACCACGTATGGAGTTCTCCGGACAAATTTTTAGACTTACCGAAGAGTTCTTCTGATGCAGCGCGGTTTTACCATGCACAAGAGGGGTGTGCAATGGAGAAGCTTTTATGGTCACAATTCGGCGCGTCAAAGCGCCCTCTGCTGCTGAATGAATAGATGTCCCAGTGGGCCGAGCTGCATAGGATATCCGGCGCTGCCATGAAGAACGTCATAGTCCGGTTGTGGCCGACTGAGCCTGTTTCGAGTAGTTATTTCAGCCTGGTGCAGCGGCTTGTTGACGCGGTGCCACATATCGACACTGTGAAGCAGTCGACATGCATTGAGGGTGCACGGATGGCCTTTGCCCGAGTCAAAATGTTCTACGGAAAGATGAAGGCCGTCGATATTGCGGCGAGGAGTCCACCCAAGGGCAAGGACCGTTGTGAGCCGGAGCACTATTTTGAAGACGTCCTAGAGGCCGCCCGCTTGATAGAGGGTCAGTGCTCGAAAGACATAATGTTCGAGTGATGTGCATAAGGGTTGTAACTGGCAACTTTATAGTTAACCTATTTTTATATTTTGCTCAAAAGCTTGAATTCCTCCTGTGCGGCCGTTTTAGTATAATCTGAAAGTTTTCCAGTCGTCGGCTTCAGCTCCCTCGTAGGAAGTACGGGTGTGTTTGGAAAAGCATTTAATCACTCTTTATCCAACGTCTTGGTCCATAAAGGAGGTGATAATACGGCGAACTAGGCAAACGGACTATAGGGCGTTAACACTTTCACTTAGCCATAGGAGTTTTATCGTGAGGCTATGACATAGCCCCTGATATGTATACGGCGTATTGTAATATCGTGCCTTACATATTTTGATCTAAAAAAGATCCTTCGTGTGACACGGAGAATCACTAAAGATTCGAATAAATCGTCAAGTGGTTGACCAGCTCTCGCCGCATCATGACAGTCAATTTTCGGCTTTCTCTACTGAGGTGCTCATCCGGTTTAGGCCAGGGCACAATCGTAGTAGTTCTCCCTTTACTACCCTAGCCGATAGAGTGGAACGTAGGGTAGCAAGCACAGGAGCCAGGCAACCCAACTATTGACCAAAGACAATGATTCGGAGCTGATGCATATAAGGCCAAACTTGCAACGCCGAAGTACGCTATAGAGCTGTTCGGACTTTTACTGGCGACTCATTTGTTCCCATACCGGGCCCCTGGCAAGTTATGCCAAGGTGCGTCTTGTAAGGCAGCCGTTATGGCCGGACTCATTGTAGAAAGAGCATGGAAGATTAGTTCGGATGAAGTTTATTGGGAGCGGAGCAATATGCCAATGATAAATATATATAAAAAGTAAAAAACCACAACCCGGCTATTTGACATGCTCGGGGTTGGGAACGGAGGAAAAAGGCATAGTACAGGCTCAGAGTAACGAGTGCAGTCTACAATAGGGGTGGGCATAAAAACCGACAAACCGAATACCGAACCGATGCCGAAACCAAAAAAACTGAATTTTTCGGTTTTTCCTGCTTTTGTGTTTAAGTTCGGTTTTTAGGTTTAATAACCGAATTGGAATCGGTTGGTTCGATATTTAACCGATAACCGATGGAAAAAACCGAAGTCTCCTGCACGGCCGCATATCTCCTCAAATGCCAAATGGAAGTCCACGCAATTCCAGTGCGAGGCACCCCCACGGCCGCATGTCTTGCCAGATATTTTTTTAGGGGTGCACGTCCCGCCAAATGTTAACTGCTCAGTGCTCACGGTCATGCACGTCTCACCAGATGACAACTTTTTTTTTGAAAAAAAGCCAACTGCTCACGGCCGAGCGCGTGTGTCCAGTCACACACTTGCGTACGAACTATGAAGGGCCCAGCCAGCTACTCTACCATGTGTGATAGGGCCCGTCTACATAATTTCAAGGCCCAAATACTATTTGTATTTTCGGTGGCTGATGGAATGTGCAACGGAGCTTTACTTGTTTAGTCCCACATCGACTAGCTACACTGCAAGGGACAAGGTGCTCAACTATATAAGAGGTCACAGTGCCACTGGAAGATGCGCTCGATGTAACGTTGCAGCACCGATGCAGTCAGTCGGTATAAATTGAAAACCGAACTGAAATGGTCGGTTAACGGAAATATCTGTTAGCACTTTTGGACTGTCATATTCGGGTTTTGGTTTTGCTAACCGAATTTGAAAATAAGTCGAATGGTATAAACCGAATTTTCGGTTTCTACCGAATGCCCACCCCTAGTCTACAAAAACTTATTTTGGACCTCCTGTCGCACGTATGCGCCGCCCGTCCTCGGGGAAGGGGAATCCTTAATGGAAGTGGCCCCTTAGGTGAGTGTACGGATCCGAACTCCGATAGAGTCCGATGTAGATGTTGTCCTGATGGTCACCTGTTTTTAAGAGATAATAAAGAAAAGTAAGGAAAATAGATAAAAAAGCATCACGGGAATGCTTGCAGGGTTGTCCATATTGTGCTTCCGCCGATGCCCATGGTATCTTGAGCGCGTAGTGATGTACGCATGGTGTAAATCTTGCCAGTATAGTGGGTGGGTGGCGGAAGCCGAACTGCTATTTCTGTTCCGGGAGTGGTCGAACTTCGGAGGGAAACTGTTTCTGGCCCCTGGTGTTCGGCTAGCGAGCCGCTCCGTCGTCTTTATCGCCTGGTGGACTCCTCCCCTTGTGCTCGATGTTAAGCTTGTCTGCCTTCTTGAAGACCCAACAATTTCTGTTAGTATGATTGGCTAGCTTATCAGGGTGACCGTGAATCTAATAAGGTCGGTCCAATATCCTGTCAAGGGTGGATGGTCCATCCTGGTTTGCCTTTAATGGCTTCTTCCGTTGACCGGGTTTCGGATTGTGAAAGCCGGCGTCAACCGCTGTGTCGCATAATCTTTCATTATTATTGCGACTGTTGTGTTCGGTTCGTCGTGGCTTGCCGTTGCCGTCTTGGATTTCGGAAGTGCCTGGGTCACTGGCGTTGTTGCTTTTACGAGCGAGCCAGTTGTCTTCTCCTGCGCAAAAGCGAGTCATTGGAGCGGTAAGGGCTATCATGGATTTAGGGCCTTCCTGGCCGAGGTGACGTGCTAGCCATTCATCCTGGACGCTACGTTTGAAGGCCGCAAGGGCTTCCGCGTTCGGACAGTCGACAATTTGGTTATTTTTGACTAAGAACCTTGTCCAGAGCTGCCTGGCTGACTCGCCTGGCTCATGGACAATGTGACTCAAGTCATCGGCATCTGGTGGCCGGACATATGTTCCTTGGAAGTTGTCCCGAAAGGCGTATTCCAAATCTTCCCAGTTGCCAATAGAATTTTCTGGCAAACTGTTTAGCCAGTACGAGCTGGCCCTTTGAGCTTGAGAGCTAGGTATTTAATGGCATGAAGGTCGTCTCCGCGAGCCATGTGTATATGGAGGAGGTAATCCTCAATCCATACTGCGGGATCCGTTTGTTCCATCGTATGATTCGATGTTAATGGGTTTAAACCCGTTTGGGAATTCATGCTCCATTACCTCGTCAGTGAAGCAGAGAGGGTGTGCGGCTCCCCTATGTTGGGCCACACTGTGAAGCACCTCCGGCAGACTCCGCTTACGGTTTTTGGACCGAGCATGGTCGGGTCTGTTGTGTCCGAATAGATAACCATCGTCACTGGTTGGGGTATGTCCCCGCGATCTGGGTGTCGATTTTGTGTGTCCCGTTCTACCCTCCAGGTCTTGTTGGATGTCACGAGTGTTCCCCTGAGCTGCTTTATTCTTGCTTGGACGGCCGGATGGGTTGGTATGGTGCTCTGCTTGGGCTGCTGCTTTATCCTGACCGAACTGTGGTCGGCCCACCGCACTATTCGATGGTGGTGTGGGCTCCAACGCCCTGCCATCGTATTGACGGAGCCACCTACTCTTGGGGTCGCTTTTGTCTGGGCCGCTAAGGCCATATTCTTTGGCGGCCAAGACCTCGGTCCATCTATCATTGAGCAAATCTTGGCGTGCTTGAAGCTGCAGCTGCTTCTTCCTTAGGCTCCTTGAAGTGGCTATAAGCTGGCGTTTAAAGCGCTCCTGCTCGAGAGGTTCCTTAGGCACGATAAAATCCTCGTTGCCGAGGATCTCCTCTTCCTCGAAGAGTGGGAGATAATTGCTATCCTCCGAGTCTCCATATGTGGCCTGTTCATGAGGGTTGTCTTGCCCGCATTCCTGTTCCTCCTGTTCGGATTCTACCTCGACAGGGTCTTCATTGTCCGGAGTGTTGTCTTCTTTGGTGCTAGCAGTGTTTTCTCTTGAGCGATGTGACTTAGAGCAACATCGTGGGCGCCGGTGTTCGGACTATGTACCAAGAGGTTTATCCTCGACTTGATCCTCCTTGTTATCGTTGAGAGCGTCATAAGGTTTGTCTATCATACACACGTCATACTAGGAAGTGGTCATCCCGTGTCTGGCGGGTAGTAAGCTCTGGCCTTGCCCCTCATTGTCATCCATATCGTCGATGTCTTCGGAGTGGGGGTCAGGCGTGTTGGTTGGGTCTTCAACAGTGGCTATGAAGTGGGTGGCGGGTGGGAAGCAAAATTCTCCACCATCTGCCGTAAGTTCGAACCGAACATAGTTCGGCGATGAGTCATCTGTCAGGGATAGGTTTTTTAGTGAGTTTAGTAGGTCACCCATGGGCGAGTGTTGGAAGACATCTGCGGCGCTGAACTTGAAGATCGATAACCGATCGAGTTCGGTATCCGCGGGCTCGCAGGGTTCGGAACTCGACATCAGAGACGAGTCTGGGGTTCCGTTTATGCAGATACCGTATGAAGTGGAATCTCCGTGCGGCTCCAACGCCGCAGAATCGGGAGCCCCCGTGATGGGCTTCAGCTTCCCATCTTCGGACGACTTGATCTACTCCGAATGAAGGCAAGAGCTGCTACATGAGCTATCTCCTGGATGCGGCCCGATGACAGGTTTAAGCCATGTTCATCGGGACAACGGGGAGCGGTTGCCGCGGTCTCGAATCCGTGAAAGATCAAGTCTCCACGGACGTCTGCAACGTAGTACAAGCTTCTGAATCTGACCTGATGGCCAGGGGCGTAGCTGCCGATCTGCTCCAGACGGCCAAGCGTGTTGGCCCACAGTACGAAGCCGCCGAATACGAAGATCTATCTGGGGAGGAAGGTTTCTTCCTGGACGATGTCATTACTGACGATCGAAGGGGCCATCGAGCCCTTTGCCGACGGCACACTGGAACTCTCAATGAAAGCACCAATGTCGGTGTCAAAACCAGCGGATCTCAGGTAGGGGGTCCCAAACTGTGCGTCTAGGATCGATGTAACAAGAGACGGGGGACACGATGTTCCCAGGTTCGTGCCCTCTCTATGGAGGTAATACCCTACTTCCTGCTTGATTGATCTTGATGAATATGAGTGTTACAAGAGTTGATCTACCACAAGATCGTAATGGCTAAACCCTAGTAGTCTAGCCTATGTGAATATGGTAATCAGTATCTGCCTATCTGGACTACTCTCTCTGGTTTATATAGACACGAAGAGATGTAGGGTTACATGGAGTCGGTTACATCAAAGGGAATCTTCATAGTCGGTCGCCAAGCTTGCCTTCCATGCCAAGTAGAGTCTAGTTTGGACACAGGTATAGTCTTTGGCCTTCATGTCTTCACAGCTCATCAGTCTGGCCCATGGCTAACAGGCCGGATGCCCGAGGACCCCTTAGTCCAGGTCTCCCTCAACAGGATAAATCTTCTTTTCATCGAGATAAGCGTATTTCAAAGTGTCTGGTAATTGTTTTAATTCAAACACAGGATCACCTTTAGGTGGAGGAGGACCTCCAAGAGTTTCAATAGGCAAACTGTGTTTAAGCACAGGACGTTGTTCAAAGAAATTTTTATCTATCTCATTTATTTCATGCATATGTAAATCATTCTCGTGGTCTAGCAAATATTGTTCTAAAGGATCAATAGGTGGCACAGCAATAGAAGCAAGACCAATTAATTCATCCTTACTAGGCAATTATTTTTCATGATGATTTCTACTAAACTTGGAAAAATTAAACTCATGAGACTCATCACCAAAGCTAACACCAATAGTTTGTTTCTTACAATATATCTTAGCATTAACTCTGTTCAAGAAAGGTCTACCAAATATAATGGGATAGAAGTCATCTTATGGGGAACCAAGAACAAGAAAATCAGTAGGATATTTTATTTTCCCACACAAGACTTCAACATCTCTAATAATCCCACATGGTGATATGGTGTCTCTATTAGCAAGTTTAATAGTAACATCTATGTCTTCTATCTCTGCAGGTGCTATGTCTTTCTTAATTTCTTGATATAAAGTGTAAGGAATAGCACTCACACTAGCACCCATGTCAGATAAACCATGATAACAGTGATCTCCTATTTTAACTGAAATTACATGCATGCCAACAACTGGTCTATGTTTATCCCTTTTATCAGGTTTAGCAATTCTAGCAGCTTCTGCACACAAGTAAATAACATGCCCATCTATATCTTCTTCCAAGAGATCTTTAACCATAGCAACATTAGGTTCTACTCTAATTTGTTCATCTGGTTTAGGTATTCTAACATAGCTTTTGTTAACCACATTTGAAACTTTAGCATGTTCCTTTATCCTAACAGGAAAAGGGGGTTTCTCAATATAAGCAGTAGGAACAACTGGATCAACATTATAGAGTATAGTTTCTTCTTTAACTGGTACCGGTTCTTTAATTTCTTCTTTAATAGGTGGATGATATTTAAACCACTTCTCTTTAGTGAGTTCAACATGAGTAGCAAATGATTCACAAAATGAGGCTACTATCTTAGAGTCAAGTCCATATTTAGTGCTAAAGTTTTGAAAGGCATCGATATCCATAAAATATTTAACACAATCACAAAGCTTTATACCTGACTCTTTAACCTTGTCGAGTTCCCAATCTTCGGAGTTGCGTTTAATTCTTTCCAAAAGATCCCACCGGAATTCAATAGTTTTCTTCATAAAAGAACCAACACAAGAAGTATCCAGCATGGTTTGATCATTACGAGAAAGCCGAGCATAAAAGTTCTGAATAATAATTTCTCTTGAGAGCTCATGATTGGGGCATGAATATAACATTGAATTAAGCCTCCCCCAAGCTAGAGAGATACTTTCTCCTTCACGAGGCCAAAAATTATATATATAATTCCGATCATGATGAACTAGATGCATAGGATAATTTTTTTGGTGGAACTCCAATTTCAAACGATTCCAATTCCATGATCCAATATCATCGCATAGCCTATACCATGCCAATGCTTTTCCCTTCAAAGATAAAGGGAAAACCTTTTTCATCACCTCATCTCCGGGTAAACCTGCAAGCTTGAACAATCCACAAATTTGTTCTACATATATCAAGTGCATATCAGGATGTTCGGTTCCATCTCCTGCATAAGGATTAGCTAGCAGTTGTTCTATCATACCCGAAGGAATTTCATATTCAATATTTTTAGTAGGTGCAGTAGGTTGAGGGGTAGCTAATTGTGGTTCCGGATGAGGTGAAGATACCCCGAACAAACCCCAAAGGATTATTTTCCATAGTAACAAGTGACAATAAATTCCAGCACACTATATAAATGTTTCCTTACCAAATTCACTACAAAAAAAAGACACATCCGTGACATTTTGGGTCGAACAATATTTTTTCTGTCATACTTATGACACTTCTATGACGATAATTGTGACAAAACCCGGTATCATCATAGATGTGGTGGGCTCCTACTTCTATGACAAAAAATCATGACAGAAAATGGGCTTTTCAACCTGGGCGGGCCGGAGACGCAGCTGCATGACACTCTTTGGGCCGTCCATCATGGAAAAAACCATGGTAGAAGAAAGGGCGAGGAAAATATCGGGGAGTTCCCGGTTACGGTGGGTGGTCGGGGGCCGAGTGATGCACATTTCTCTCGTACGTACGCGCGTGTGTGCGAGGCGTTGGGCTAACTAAACCCGAGCGAGGCGTTGGGCTCTAACTAAACCCGAGCGACTGCACTGCAGGCTACGCGTTACTGAACCCGTGCGATCGATCGATCCCTTGTTGTTAACTGAACCCGAGTAATTCCTTCGCTACTGCTGCTAACTAAAGCCGATCGAACACTGCTGCCTCCTTCCCTTGATGAACAGTGAGCGTTCTTGAGGGGGTTTGGATGAACAGTTCCCGGTGGGGGGTTGGATCAACAGGACCCCGTGGTAGTAGAGGCCGTTGCCACTGGATGAATGGTACCCCAATCGATCGAGCCGGTGGATGAACAGGACCCCGTGGAGGGCTAGATGAACAGGACCCCGTGGAGGGCTGGTTGAACAGTAGCCGATGGAGGGATGGTTGAACAATAGCCGGTGGAGGGCTGGATGAGCAGTAGCCCATGTAGGGGTGGTTTAATAGGACCCCGTGGAGAGGGTTAGTTGAAAAGTAGTCGGTGGAGGAGCGTGCGGTGGAGGCTGGATGAACAGGAGCCCGTGGATGAACAGTCGTAGGTGGAGGCTGGAGGTGGTCGACGGTGGATGAACAGTAGCCGGTGGAGATAGTCGAAGGTGGAGATGAACAGTACCTATTGGAGTTCCATTTTGCGGTACGCCACACCCCTCCCGATGAACAGGACCCTTGTTTCGACCCTAGCGCTCCAACACAAGTCCGTTTCCTCCGTTTTGCGGTACACCACACCCCTCCCAATCAACAGGACCCCGTTTCGACCGTAGGAGGTCAATTTCCTCCGTTTTGTGGATGCCACACCCCTCCCAATGAACAGGATCCTGTTTCCACCGTGGCCAGTCGAATACAAGGCCGTTTCCTCCATTCTGCTATACGCTAGGCCTCGTTTCCATTGCCTGTTCCGTCCAAGCCAGTTGGCCCCCGATGAACATGACGACGCATTCTGTTCCGACCCAGTTGGTTGCCTCCCCATGAACACGATGACGATGCAGCTTCTCCATTCTGACCCAGCCATGTACACGAGCCCTGACCGTAGTATGCGCGAGTAGGCGTTCGAGACCCCGCCAGTATGTACGTATGTGGCCATATCTTCTTTCTTGCACCCTGCCCGCTGTATGTACATGTACAGGCTACGTGTCGGTGTTCTAGGAATGGGGGTCCCCAGACTTGCCTGCCTGTGGCCCATCGCGTGGCTATGCTAGCGGGCTTGTACTACCCATCTTCATCAACAAGGCATTCAAAACCCTCGTGAGGGGCCAAGCCTCATGAGGCGAACGACGCAAGGCCTCCTCAGGAGCGGCCTCACCAGGCTGCCTCGCGAGAAGCGGAGATATCAAGGCAGGGCAAACCTCGCAAGGCTCTCGTGATGTGAGCCATGACGGTCGGGATCAGGCGGGCGCTAGCGCGCAGTGTCCTTGTTTCCTCTTTGGTGCTAAGGAGGCCAGCGCAGGCGCGGAGTACCGAGGCATCATGCAAAGGTTTCCATATCAGTGCAACAAGACCAAGACCAGCCGGACGGCAGGACGGAGTTCACCGTGGAGCCCGAGACAGCGTCACCACCAGAGCTTTCCGCAGGCGAAGACCGCTTTTTTTAGGATAAGATGTACTAGTTGTCCCCTTTCAAATTGGCCGTGGTTGGCTCCCTCCCTGCTCAATATTTGGGGAGAGGACCAGGGCCAATATAAGTAGAACTAGCCACCACAATAGTGGGCGGCTTGATCACATCTGATCAAGAGCCAATCCTTAGCCACACCCCAAACAGAAGAACACCTCAACCTCTGGAGGTTATTCCTTCCCTTGTACTGTTCATCATTAGCCCAAGAGGCAATCCACCACCACCACCACACTGGAGTAGGGTATTACACCACAACAGTGGCCCAAAACAGTATAAATCTTGTGTCTTTGTGTTGTGAGTTCGTCGAGTTCGTCCGCGAGATCTTAGCGAGAGAGGGCGTGGATCGGTAGGAGGGAAAGAACTTCGCGCGCACCCTAGAGTTTGAACCTTAAGGGTTTTGCCGGAACCCGAGATCCGACATTTGGCGCGCCAGGTAGGGGTGCGCCGGAGCCTCTTCCCTGCCGATCGATCCACCGACGCTCCGCGCACCGATGTCCGGCAATCCAAGGCCAGATTCCGACCGCTGGGCAGCTTGGGCAGCCCGAGCGGTGTCACCTGCCCATGAAGACCTCGACCCCGCGCTCCAGGCGGCGCGAGCGCCGTTCAACGCTGCAGGGCGCGGGCGGCGCGGCCAGGCGTTGTCCACCCTTACTCCACGGCAAGTGCGAGCTGCTGCAAGGGCAGCAAGCCACGCCGTAGCAACGGCACCGCACACACAGCGGGAGCAGGCGAACATGCGGGCAGCGCTCATGGTGGCACGAGAGCTCCTGCGGTGCCGGCTGATGGAGAGTGACCGGGATGCACTGCTAGAACGCGTCGCCGAGCTGCTGGATGCGGCGGCATCGGGAGCATCGCCCTTCTACTATCAGCTTCCTTCTCAGGCCACTACCGGGTCTCATGGCGGGCCTCGCCGCAACCACGCACCCTCGGGTGTGCCTGGGGGCTTCGTCAACACCAGCACGGCCGGCGATGCCGGGGGTTCCACCGCCCGCATGCCGCCCGCGACAAGCATGGGCTCAAGCGTCGCCTCCCATGCTCCCAGTGAGATGCCGCGCTACCATCTTTAGGACGCCACGCTGGGCCGGGCAACATTGAGTGTGGGGCACTGCAGCGAGGCGTTCGGGATAACGGCCCCGGAAGCCTACGTGCCCTGCATGATGGACCAGGAGTACGCGCCGGAGGATGACCCTAGCTCGTTCCTCAGAGAAGATTGGGAAGAAGGGACGCTAGAAGTTGAAGCCTTCCAAGAACCAACGGAGAACCGCAACGATCGCGCCAGCAAAAACAACTACAGGGTACCACTAATCTCTCAGGAGCAGGCTTACACTAACCGTGGGTTGCAAGTGAATCAGGTCACAGCGCCGGTCGACGACCCCGGCACAACAGCTTCCCTTCCGCCGGGGGAAGCACACTAGGGGCCACACGGAGGGAGCCAGGAGCGAGGCCCCTCCCCACTTCGCGCGAAGCCAGGCAACGCCCGAAGGTAGGAGTCAGATCTCGGGTTCCGGCAAAACCCTTAAGGTTCGAACTCTGGGGTGCACGCGAAGTTCTTTCCCTCCTACCGATCCACTCCCTAGCTCGCTAAGATCTCGCGGACGAACTCGACGAACTCATAACACAAGGGACACAAGATTTACACTGGTTTGGGCCACCGTTGTGGCGTAATACCCTACTCCAGTGTGTGGTGGTGGATTGCCTCTTGGGCTGATGAAGAACAGTACAAGGGGAAGAATAGCCTCCTGAGGTTGAGGTGTTCTTGTGTTTGGTGTGTGGCTAAGGATTGGCTCTCGATCAGATGAGATCAAGCTGCCCCCTATTTTGGTGGCTAGCTCTACTTATATAGGCCCTGGTCCTCTCCCCAAATATTGAGCGGGAAGGGAGCCAACAACGGCAGACAATTTGAAAGGGGATAGATAGTACAGGCTATCCTGACAAAAGCGGTCTTCGCCTGCAAAGGGCTCTGGCGGTGACGCCATCTTGGGCTCCATGGTGACCTACGTCCTACTGGCCTGCTGGTCTTGGTCTTGTTGCACGGATATGGAAACCTTTGCTTGATGCCTCGGTACTACGCGCCTGCGCTTGCCCCCTTGGCACCAAAGAGGAAACAAGGACGCTGCGTGCGCTGGCGCCCGCCTGGTGTCGGTCGTCATGGCTCACGTCACGAGAGCCTCGCGAGGTTTGCCCCGCCTTGATATCTCTGCTCCTTGTGAGCCTGCCGGGAGAGGCTGCTCCTGAGGGGGTCTTGCGTCGCCCGCCTCGCGAGGCTTGGCCCCTCGCGAGGGTCTTGGATGCCTTGTTGATGAAGATGGGTCGTACAGGCCTGCTCGCATAGCCACGCCGTGGGCCGCAGACAGGCAAGGCTGGGGACCCCCGTTCCTAGAACACCGACTGTAGCCCCCGGGCCCAAGGTGCGCTCGCGCTTGGCTTCGCGGTGAAGCCAAGGGTCAAGCGTGTAGTGTCGCGGTCCCCAAAAGCCTGCGGCCTCGGTTGACGTGTGGCGGTTGATTGGACGTGGGCGTCTCCGCTTCCCCACGCTTCCTCGACAACAACCCGACTTGACAAGTCCCTTGTCAGGACCCCGATCCTAAGCCACATCGATTTAGCATGTAACACATCATAACACTTTGCATCCTCACACACGGTATTCCCTCGGGTGTCGCCTTACCTGGCCCGTGACCGTTTGCGCCTTTTGGCTCACGTATATGATAGTGTCGCTAGCATCCATATGACAGAGAACCCGGGCCGACATGACTAGTCGTTAACCCAAAGTGGCACTAACTTACGGGGACATGCATACATGAATCAACATCGAGCATGTCGGTCAGCAGCGTGCGAATCCGGGCTATAGCACTGGGCCAACAGGACTCTGGTGAACCGGGCTATAGCACGCTAGGCAGGACTCCAGATGTCACCGCGTGACATTTCCCTGAAGGGACAGACACAGGAACGAAGTGAATCACATGTCGGCCAATCAAGTGTTCCGGAGCAGTAGTGCTGGGCTAGCAGGACTCCGGTGAACCGGGCTGTAGCGGACTACTATGGCTCATTGAAGCACAAGAGTACATTTGCCCATAAGAGAGGCTACCAAGGATAAACAACTAGGTTGTCGGATCCCACACATAGCAAGCATTTCAGTCATACACACAATATGCTCGATATGTGTAAATACAACATGGCATCACAACATAACTCTACGACTCAAGTATTTATTCATTAGGCTCCAAAAAGGCAAGTATTACAATCATGGTCTCATGACCCAACATACAGAGCATACAAGCATCGAGCGAAAGCATAAATATGTCTGAGTACAGACAACTACAAATGAAAAAGGCTGAGAAGCCTGACTATCTACAAGACCCTCCCAAGGGTACAAGATTGTAGCTGAGGTAACAAGCTAAACGTCGAAGTCCACGCAGAACTACTAGCGAGACAGACGTCTCTCTGGAAAACATAAAATAGGCAAACGTGAGTACAAATGTACCCAGCAAGACTTACATCAGAACTAGCTACATATGCATCAGTATCAACAAAGGGGGTGGTGGAGTTTGACTGCAGCAAGCCAGCTTTGGCTCAGTGGCTATCCTAAACTATGACTGCAAGTAACTCTTTTGAGGTGGCGCACACGAGTCCACATATTCACCATATCAATACACCACTATGGATCCGCTCCCGTCTCCCTACGAGAAGGCCATCCATAGCACTCACGCTTATTTTGCGAGTTTTAGGGTATCCACTTTCACTTGTCTATGAACTGTACAGGCAACCCAGAAGTCCTTTACCGCGGACACGGCTATTCGAATAGATGATGTTAACCCTGCAGGGGTGTACTTCTTCACACACGCTCTTGCCACTTACCGCCATGTACAAGTCATGTATCTCGGCAACCATCAAGCGGAAGCCTGGCGAGGGTGTCGGCCACGGCCTACCTAAACACTCAAGTCTCGAGTCCAGATTTATCGCCTATTCAGGTTCCATCCGTAGGGAGTTCGGCCGAAGTTTCCACGTACGGCCCCGAACGATGTGAGCAGGGTTCCCGAGACATCAGACGGGCGCCCGATACACCGTGCCACGTGCCTACCGCATCACAGCCCACCCCGCGGGTCAGCGCTGCGCACGGCCTCCAGCATACTACAAACACCATAAACTACTTGCAACTCCTGGACAGAGGACAAGGGTGGTTAAGAAGCCAAGAGAGTCAATTAAGGATCCCAATGTGTGGTAGTAGCTGTTCATGGATCACAAACACATAACTCAATTCCTGAGGACGGTTTCAATGAGACAACCCACCATGTACTCCTACATGGCCTCTCATCACTACCTTTACCAAATCGTGTTCACACACTTAGATCTCAACAGTAAGACATGTTCACACACCTCCAATTCATCCCCGATGAATCAGACCAGACTCAACTCTAAGCAGTAGCAGGCATGACAAACAAGCATGAATGAGTAGGCACATGAGGGCTCAAACAACTCCTACTCATGCTAGTGGGTTTCATCTATTTACTGTGGCAATAACAGGTCATGCAGAGGAAAAGGGGTTCAATTACCGCATCATGTAACAGTTGAATCATTGTTGTCATAATGCAGTAAAAGAGAGCAGGAGCGAGAGAGTGGGATTGTATCGGAATGAACAAGGGGGTTTGGCTTTCCTGGCACTTCTTAAGATAATATAGCTCTTCATCGGTGTCATCGAACTCATCGTCGGAACACGTCTACTGAGAGGGGACAAATACCGGCAACAACCAGATGGGTTTGAGCTATTTTGAACCAAAGATTCAAAGTTCAAACTCATTTGTGATCTTAAATAGTGCTTTATCATGTCATGCACTAAACAGCAAGTTAACTCCCTTAAACATGCATGAAACGAGTACAGATGGATAGATTGGATTTTTTTGATAAATTTTCATATATAACTTATTTCATTCTAAGCTACGGTTGAATTTCTATGATTTTTAGAAGTTAGCACTATTTTTTGGAATTTCATGGATAAACTTAAATCCAGAAAATGCTTTACTGCGTCAGCATGACATAGGTGTGACGTCAGCAGGTCAACTGGGTCGGCCAGGTCAAACCTGACCTGTGGGACCCATATGTCAGTGTCTCAGGCTGGTTTTGGTGGATGACAGGTGGGACTGGTCAACGTTGACTTGACCAAAGTCAAAGCTGACACGTGGGGTCCACACAGATTAGCACTAATCTAAACACGAAGTTAGACAAAACTAATTGGGATCGGGGACCCACATGTCATTGACACAGGCACTAACTAAACGAGTTTAGCACCTAAGCTAATGGCGCCACGTCAGCTGCCGGCGTTTAACCGCCGGCGACCTCAGATCACGGCGGCGTCCGCGTCGGGATTGCGCTAAAGGCCACGGTTTGGGGCGTGGTTGGGTTCTATGGAGAGCTGGGGCTGAGCCACGTCTATGGGTGGTAGAGTTGGACCTGATGGTCGCCGGAATGAATGCCGGCGACGAGGTTTGTGGCCGCCGTGGTTCGGCCATGCTCGAGTTCCTTGCTAGGGTGTTCGGGAGGAGGAGCTGGTGGTGGCTACAGGTGCGCGAAGACACGCTGAGCACGGTGGTGCACTCGGTTGCGGCTATAGGAGACGGTGGCTACGACAGCGACATGGCTGGGCGGCGGTGAGCTTCGGGCACGGCGGCGCTAGCGCTAGGGGACATGCGGGGCGACGGGGGGAGAAGGGCGGGCGGAAGAGGAGCTCATAGAGGACTCGCAAAGAAGCCCAACGGGGTCGGGGAAGCGTCGGAGGCGGCGAATCGAAGGGCGGCGATCGTCGGGGCAGAGGACGACGATGAGCTCGATGGCGACATTTTAGGCATCCCGCGAGCGCGTGCGTCGTCTTGGTGATCCACGGCGTTGAGGCGAGCCCGTTGGACAAGTAGAGGGGCGACGGGAGCTCGGTGGATGCGGCGTTACGGCGGCGCGGCTGCGGCTGCGCTCGGGCGTGAGAGGGAGAGAGAGCAATGGTGGGGGAGGAGGTCGGAGAGAGCACGAGGGATCCAGGCGGTGCGTGTCGGCGTCCAGGGCGTCCAGAAGCTCGGCGGCAAGCAGGAGGTGGCGGGGCGCGTGGGCACGCACGGTGGCCACACGCCTCTCGTCGTACCGGCGAGAGGAGGGAAGATGACTGGCATCGGCCAGCTGGGCTGGGCCGGCTCCTGGGCCGCACAGTTAAGTGGCCCACGTACTAACTCTCTCTCTGTTATTTAATTTGTTCTGTTTTCTATATTTTCTATTATGTTTTGATTTAGTTCAAATACCAAACCATTTTCAAAATTCATGAAAATAATTGTGTGAACTAAATGGACTTACTCAAAGCTACACAACAATTTCCAGGATTATTGAACATATATTTATTATATAACAAATATAGATCCAATTCAAATATTTATTGGATTAATTCAAAGACCCAAAATAATTGTTTCTAAGATTCTAGAAATATTGGTTTGAATTTTATCCCTTGCCAATATTTCCAGAGATTAACATGAACATTTTCTTGGACTCATTTGATGAGATTTAAATGTTGGTTATTTTTAGAGGTCTTCTGAGGCTTTTGAAAATTCCTCAATTCAAATTTCATTTCAATTTAAACATGATGCTCACATGAAGGGCTAACCTAGTGTATACCAGAACTAGGGATGTGACAGCTCACCCCTACTAAACAAGAATCTCGTCCCGAGATTCAAGTCGTGAGGTAAGAAGACAGAGGGACACAAGCTAACACTATCTTCACGAACCAGATGTCTTTCTCGAGGATGTTGATTCATTGCATCACCTTGATCTCGACGTCTTGCTTTGAGAACTACATCCAACATGACAACGAGTAGAAAGGGAGAATTTTAGAAGAATCGATCTTCCTGAGGTTCGAGCAACTTAGGATCATCTTAATGATCACAAGATCAACTCATGGAATGAGACATAGAAACATCTCTGGAGCTGAGAGGCAAACCATGCATCAGGAGGGACGGAAGAAACAATTTGACGAGGGTTTCAAAGTAGCGAGGAAAAATTGCCATGATTCCATAAGGGGGCACCTCAGGAAAGGTGACTCGTGGGATTATTCCCTTAAGTGGCAAAAAGAATTACTTTTGGTACATAGATCATTGGAACCCTTTATACCAGCCTAAGGCAATCACAATCGATCGTTTGGCGGAGTTCGAATGGATGATGTGGCCTACCTTGTTGAAGACAACCCGATGGATGATTTCTGCTTATCATCAAAAATGGAAGGGACCCATGGTAGACTAACACAATGACGGGTGCAAGCTAGGAACAAAATGCAAATACTGGGAATGACCCAACCATCATATCTGCCTGAGATTTAGATCTGGTTGGTAACGGGATATTTCAGACAGCATGTCTGGAGAAGAAAGTTTGCAACGCAAACCAACGAGATGACGTTGCAAGATTCTCGGGAAATGAACTACGATAGCAAGCTCCAAAACATGAGCTGGTTCTGCTACAAACCTGTGAACATGCTGTCCAAAACAAGCATGACCACGTAGTAGTCTTATAATGAAACACTACCGAGTTCAGGTGGGAACCATCATCGAAGATATCGAAGTCCTTTTATAAGCCCCAGGTCTTAAGAAGGAGCTTCTTTTCCTTGAACAAATCAATCAGTGGCTTGGTGTGCTACGGAATACATATGGAGTGGAGGTAATTAATCTACCAAACCATAGTATACTTTGCACATGCATGACTGACTTGGGTTGGTACCAGAGGAAACAAAAACAATCTTTCTCGAACTCGCGGCGGCAACTTGCACCAAATGCACATGAATTCGAGGAGGTCACTTCTTCCATCCAAGCATAAGCTTCATGAACGGAACACGAAGGCATTGCTTACAAACTTTCCAACACTAGGTTGATGTTCAACGTGAATCCCGGGGGAGACAAAATGTTGCTGATAGACTCAATAGCAACTCATCGGAATTTCCATATCACTGGACTTCCACCATCATGTGAACACGGTGATAGTATTGGTCAGACCAAAAGATGTAATGGTGTATGCTCGAGGGTCAACCACGAGTAAGACAACATTAGAACATCGTTGGTTCTGATTTGACTTGACGATAGCCCATACTCAAGTCAAAGTTTTGACAAGACAATAGGTCCAACAACTGATCACGAGGACCAATTGGTGAAGATATCATCTCTCTTCAACACACACACAAACACGAAGATATCCCTTCAGAAAGAACCAAATTCGGTAAAGCTTTTTATCTTCCAACTCTCCAAGTTGTCGTTTAGCTTAACCAACTAGCTCAGGGGTATCCAACACAGATTCTTGGAGAAGGGGTGGTTTAGAGGAAAACCAACTTGATCACGAACTCAACATAGCGGCCAGGTGACAACCTGGTGACACTTCCGAGAAGATATTCGAAAAATCACGAACCACCGATATATTACTAAGCTCGAGAACAATCTTGCTTTTCAGAGCAAGAAGATATGGTCAAATAAGCAAGGGATTGAATAATCCTCACTCATTGATCGAGAAGTGCACTAGAAATAAGGACTAGGTAGCACAATCTATCCTAGAACAGTGATTCGATATCCAACACGATAATAATGAGAGTATTGCCCATTAACTACCAAGCAGCGGAGTTTCTAGGAGTATTGATTTCACACATCACGATTCACCTGTCGGAATTCCGGTTACAACAACACGGAACCGAGGAATGAACAAGAATGGCAAGAAGTACCACTAAATCAAGAATTCATAAGAGGTGGTGCAATTCCCATGACATTCTTGACATAAAGATGGTAATATCCCAAGGTAGAACAGAACAAAAGCTGGTTTGGCATTTGATGTGCGGAATGCAACTACTTTGAACCAATCCTGGATATGGATGAGGTACTGGAGTTTGTTTCTCCTAGTCATTTCGGAATAGGATGGCTTGACGAACCACAAGCATAATAGGCATCGATGAACACGATCACAGGCGTACTCTAGACTATCGATTGATAGACAATGGTCGGAATACAAGTAAAGAGTAACAACTCAAGGAACATATATCTTTCTGAGTTGTGGATGCATAGATTAGTACATCGAGCAAAACTCAACATTTCTTCCGTATAACCCGTGCAGAACGGTAGAACTGGCAAATTCACAATGTAGAATATGGAGAACTCATTAAGAGCACTCTGGTTGTGATCTTTTGGTTCAAAGAACTTCTGCCATAAGTGGTTCATGGTAATTGGAAGAAGGATGTACCATGAACCTCGAGGACTATCGCAAAGGTTACTAATATCCTAAAGGAACTAGCAACACTATGAACATGAGGTAAGTAGGGTGAATCTCGGGTTGAAGAACCCAGGAATAGAATACCTACTAACTAATAACATCACGGGATGCTTTTGAGAATGATGGCCAGAATCATCACACGGGGAACACAAAAAATGGTAGATTACTAGGTGATCTTGACACCTAGGGTCATAATAATAGCTCCAACATATATGTCGAGGCAACAGAGTACCTCAACTCACCGATAAGTGTGGTGAAACTGACCCAAAAGGACACCGGGAACGGGGAGGAAGGCTTTGCAAATGCATCAGATTGTTTAGAGACCTGGGATGACTCGGATAGCATAACGTCCGTAAATGCTCAAAAATATTTGAAACATCCGGCAAAATAGTGGCATGACCACTCAACATCACAATATCAAGGTTCCGAGATCAACTGTCAACACATGGAATAAGTAGAAACTGAATTGAGGCTTGAGACCAACAATCCTATGAGTCTACGGATTAGTAACACGTGATCCTGATAGAAAGATGAGAAGCCTAGTTCTTAATCCCCGTAGAAGAGAAGAGGATGTCTCAGATCAGAAGGGCATAAGGTAAAGGAGTAAAAAGAGCCTTACGTTCCATCCCACAATAAATTCCCCTACATATAAGTAAAGCATTTCTAGACTCAACTTCGACCAGTTTGGCTTGGTAATCCTGAAAGCAGTCAGGCTCTGATACCAAAGTTGTCAGGACCCCGATCCTAAGCCACATCGATCTAGCATGTAACACATCATATCACTTTGCGTCCTCACGCACGGCATTCCCTCGGGTGTCGCCTTACCTGGCCGGGGACCGTTTGTGCCTTTTGGCTCACGTATATGATAGTGTCGCTAGCATCCATATGACAGAGAACCCGGGCCGACATGACTAGTCGTTAACCCAAAGTGGCACTAACTTACGGGGACATGCATACATGAATCAACATCGAGCATGTCGGTCAGCAGCATGCGAATCCGGGCTGTAGCACTGGGCCAACAGGACTCCGGTGAACCGGGCTGTAGCAGGCTAGGCAGGACTCCGGATGTCACCACGTGACATTTCCTCAAAGGGACAGACACAGGAATGAAGTGAATCACATGCCGGCCAGTCAAGTATTCCGGAGCAGTAGTGCTGGGCTAGCAGGACTCCGGTGAACCGGGCTGTAGCAGACTACTATGGCTCATGGAAGCACAAGACTACATTTCCCCATAAGAGAGGCTACCAAGGATAAACAACTAGGTTGTCTGATCGCACACATACCAAGCATTTCAGTCATACACACAATATGCTCGATATGTGTAAATACAACATGGCATCACAACATAACTCTACGACTCAAGTATTTATTCATTAGGCTCCAAGGAGTCAAGTATTACAATCATGGTCTCATGAACCAACATAGTGAGCATACAAGCATCGAGCGGAAGCATAAACATGTCTGAGTACAGAAAACTACAAATGAAAAAGGCTGAGAAGCCTGACTATCTACAAGACCCTCCCAAGGGTACAATATCGTAGCTGAGGTAATAAGCTAAACATCGAAGTCCACCCGGAACTACTAGGGAGACTGACGTCTCTCTGCAAAACATAAATAGGAAAACGTGAGTACAAATGTACCCAGCAAGACTTATATCAGAACTAGCTACATATGCATCAGTATCAACAAAGGGGGTGGTGGAGATTGACTGCAGCAAGCCAGCTTTGACTCAGTGGCTATCCTAAACTATGACTGCAAGTAACTCTTTTGAGGTGGCGCACACGAGTCCACATATTCACCATATCAATACACCACTATGGATCCGCCCCCGTCTCCCTATGAGAAGGCCATCCATAGCACTCACGCTTATCTTGCGAGTTTTAGAGTATCCACTTTCACTTGTATATGAACTGTACAAGCAACCCAGAAGTTGTTTACCTCGGACACGGCTATTCGAATAGATGATGTTAACCCTGCAGGGGTGTACTTCTTTACACACGCTCTCGCCACTTACCGCCATGTACACGTCATGTATCTCGGCAACCTTGAAGCGGAAGCCTGGCGAGGGTGTCGGCCACGACCTACCTAAACACTCAATTCTCTAGTCCAGGTTTATCGCCTATTCAGGTTCCATCCACAGGGAGTCCGACTGAAGTTTCCACATACGGCCCCGAACGATGTGAGCAGGGTTCCCGAGACACCAAACGGGCGCCCAGTACACCGTCCCATGTGCCTACCGCAACATAGCCCACCCCGCGGGTCAGCATTGCACACGGCCTCCACCATACTACAAACACCAGAAACTACTTGCAACTCCTGGACACAGGACAAGGGTGGTTAAGAAGCCAAGAGAGTCAATTAAGGATCGCAATGTGTGGTAGTAGCTGTTCATGGATCACAAACACAGAACTCAGTTCCTGAGGATGGTTTCAATGAGACGACCCACCATGTACTCCTACATGGCCTCTCATTGCTACCTTTACCAAATCGTGTTCACACACTTAGCTCTCAACAGTAAGACATGTTCACACACCTCCAATTCATCCCCGATGAATCAGACCTGACTCAACTCTAAGCAATAGCAGGCATGACAAACAAGCATGAATGAGTAGGCACATCAGGGCTCAAACAACTCCTACTCATGCTAGTGGGTTTCATCTATTTACTGTGGCAATAACAGGTCATGCAGAGGAAAAGGGGTTCAACTACCGCATCATGTAATAGTTGAATCGTTGTTGTCCTAATGCAGTAAAAGAGAGCAGGAGCGAGAGAGTGGGATTGTATCGGAATGAACAAGGGGTTTTGCTTGCCTGGCACTTATGAAGATAATATAGCTCTTCATTGGTGTCATCGAACTCATCGTCGGAACACGTCTACTGAGAGGGGACAAATACCGGCAACAGAGAAGAACCACAATCAATGCAATGCAACAATATGATGCATGATCATGACATGGCAATATGCTGTTGGGATAACGCAACTACAACCAGATGGGTTTGAGCTATTTTGAACCAAAGATTCAAAGTTCAAACTTATTTGTGATCTCAAATAGTGATTTATAATGTTTTGCACTAAACAGCAAGTTAACTTGTTTAAACATGCACGAAACCTATACAGATGTATAGATTGGATTTTCTGATAATTTTTCATATATAACTTATTTCATTCTGAGCTACGGTTGAATCTCTATGATTTTTAGAAGTTAGCACTATTTTCTGGAATTTCCTGGATAAACTTAAATCCAGAAAATGCTTTACTGCATCAGCATGACATAGGTGTGACGTCAGTAGGTCAACTGGGTCGGCCAGGTCAAACCTGACCTGTGGGAACCATACATCAGTGTCTCAGGCTGGTTTGGGTGGATGGCAGGTGGGACCGATCAATGTTGACTTGACCAAAGTCAAAGCTGACATGTGGAGTCCACACAGATTAGCACTAATCTAAACAGGAAGTTAGACTAAACTAATTGGGCTTGGGGACCCACATGTAATCGACATAGGCACTAACTAAACGAGTTTAGCGCCTAAGCTAATGGCGCCACGTCAGCTGCCGGCGTTTAACCGCCGGCGACCTCAGATCGCGGCGGCGTCCGCATCGGGATTGCGCTACAGGCCACGGTTTGGGGCGTGGTTGGGTTCTATGGAGAGCTGGGGCTGAGCGGCGACTGTGGGTGGTGGAGCTGGACCAGATGGTCACCGGAATCAACACCGGCGACGAGGTTTGCAGTGGCCGTGGTTCGGTCGTGCTCGAGTTCCTCGCTAGGGTGTTCGGGAGGAGGAGCTGGTGGTGGCTACGGGTGCGCGAAGACACGCTGAGCACGGTGGTGCGCTCGGTTGCGGCTATAGGTGACGATGCCCACGGCGGCGACATGGCTGGGCGGCGGTGAGCTTCAGGCACGGCGGCGCTAGCGCTAGGGGACGTGCGGGGCGACGGTGGGGAGAAGGGCGAACGGAAGAGGAGCTCACAGAGGACTCGTAGAGAAGCCCAGCGGGGTCGGGGAAGCGTCGGAGGCAGTGAATCGAAGGGCGGGGATCGTTGGGGCAGAGGACGACGATGAGCTCGATTGCGACGTTTTAGGCATCCCGCGAGCGTGTGCTTCGTTTTGGTGATCCACGGCGTCGAGGCGAGCCCGTTAGACAAGTAGAGGCGCGAGGGGAGCTTGGTGGATGCGGCATTACGGCGGCGCGGCTACGGCTGCGCTCGGGCGTGAGAGGGAGAGAGAGCAGAGGAGGGGAGGAGGTCGAGAAAGAGCACGAGGGATCCAGGGGCTGCGTGTCGGTGTCCAGGGCGTCCAGAAGCTCGGCGGCAAGCAGGAGGTGGTGGGGCGCGTGGGCGCGCACGGCGGGCACACGACTCTCGTCCTACTTGCGAGAGGAGGGAGACGACTGGCGTCGGCCAGCTGGACTGGGCCGGCTCATGGGCCGCATAGGTAGGTGGGCTAGGTACTAACTCTCTCTCTCTCTGTGTTATTTATTTGTTCTGTTTTCTATTTTTGCTATTATGTTTTGATTTAGTTCAAAGACCAAACCATTTTCAATATTCATGAAAACAATTGTGTGAACTAAATGGACTTACGCAAAGCCACACAACAATTTCCAGGATTATTGAGCATATATTTATTATATAACAAATATAGATCCAATTCAAATATTTATTGGATTAATTCAATGGCCCAAAATAATTATTTCTGAGATTCTAGAAATATTGGTTTGAATTTTATTCCTTGCCAATATTTCCAGAGATTAACAGGAACATTTTCTTGGACTCATTTGATGAGATTTAAATGTTGGTTATTTTTAGAGGTCTTCTGAGGCTTTTGAAAATTCCTCAATTCAAATTTCATTTGAATTTAAACATGATGCTCGCATGAAGGACTAGCCTAGTGTATACCAGAACTAGGGATGTGACATCCCTGCGACATGCATGGAAAACCATCATTACCTGTGATCGTGGGGGCGCCGGTTGGCCTTCTCTTGCTATAAATGGGGAGGGGGCGGAGCCCCCGTCGCTTATCTCTTCCTTGTTCGCTTGATTCTTCTTCTCCACTCCATAACTGACTCCAATGGCACCGTCGAAGAGGTTCTCCACCGCAGAGAAAGGAAAGGCCCCTTGCGAAGGGCCCGTCTCCCCAGCGCCCAAGCGGGGACACGGTCGTCCCCGCAAGCACACCATGACTCCCGCCGCGGCTCCCCGCTCTCGGGGTGGCACCGCTGCGCGTGGTGGGGGTCGCTCTGGTCGTGGCAGCCCCATCGATGAGGGGAGGCGTGCCTTGGTGGCGCGGCCTCCCCGGCCGCGCTTCCACTCGGCGGAGGTGCTGCCGGAGTTCGTTGTCTGGTCAGAGGATCCGGCCAGCAGCTGGCTTCAGCTCCCGCGCTCCTTCATCGACGAGCTGCCGGCCTCTGGTCCAGGCGGGCTCTGGCTGCAGGCGGATGGCTACTGTAGCAAGGCTTCCTGGGTCGTGGTCGAGGTCTCCGCTATGGGCAACATAGCCCTGGCCCGCGGTTGGCAGACGTTCGCCCGCGCGTGCGGCCTAGGCAGGCGGTGCACCCTCCACTTCAAGTTCGATGGCGACGTGACCCTCTACGTGAGGGTGTTCAGGGAAGACGGTCGCCGCGGCGGATGCTGCCCCGAGGTGAACGACAGCGAGGAGGTGCTCGGCCTTGGCGATGGCCGGGATGAGGTGGAGGGCGAGCCCGCCGGCCGCGCCTCGCCTAGCTATAGTGGCTCCTCCCTTGGCGATAGTTCCAGCAGCGACGGCTTTGAACAGCCGCCATGCCGCCGCGCCCGCTTTGAAGGTGGTAGCGGGTCGTCTCGTCGTCGCGCATCGGTGAAGCACGAGGAGGGGTCCGACTAGACCCAAGACGTTGCCAAGGCCCTGCCTCCGTCGGCTGCTGCAGGGGCGAGCGCCGCTTTTGTTATGTTCCCCTTTTTCTTCCTGCATCAAAATGAAACCAGCATGGGCCCGGTGGGGCGTGTATCGAACCATAACTTATTAACCATTATGCTATGCTTGTTGCTTTAGTGTCGTGTTGTTATTTTGTGCAAAGATAACTTAGCCTGGTGCATTCGGGGCGCCCTCCTCCTTACGAGGCGTTTGTTTCCTCGTGTCCATCTTGACCTAGTGGTCTGCGATTGCTCAGGAACTGCAAAAATTCGTTAGGAAGTGCGCTAGGAGATTTTCCGTTCGCCCAAGCCTTGACCTGGCGCTTTGTATCGCGATACCCGAGGGGCACGGACTAGGAGATATGCACCAGCTTTTGGGCTCGAATGAGGGTGGCTCGCGAGAAGGTAGAGAGAAGAAAAACGCTCGCAAGGGCACCTGCCTAGCCCCCTTGTGAGGTATGCGAGAGAGAGAGCATGAGTGAACTAGAGCCGGAAAATGCGGTAAGAGGCGAGGGAATCGAATCAGCAAGGAACACCAAAAACAAACTTCGATTATGGAAAAGTGAGCCAACTACGGAAACCAAATGAAAAGCCGCGTCCGGTACCTAATCTAGTCTTCAAGTCTTCTCACCAGCGCGGAGCTAAGCGCTGCCACTAGACGTGGGATGGAGCCCCAGGTCCTGAGGCCGGTGCTCCTGAGACTCCGAGGCATGTACAGCCCCACTCATTATTACGTGAGAGTGTCATGGGCGGCGATTCTTCACAGGCACCGGGCCTTCTTCATAGGCGCTGGGCCTTTCTTCACAGGCACTGTGCCTTGCTTCATGGGTAGAACCTCCGGAGGTGTAGGATGCTCGAGGCGTTCTGGATGGGTATCCCGTCCTGTATTTCCAGGCGCGCGGCGCCAGGCCTGGAGACATGGATGGCCCTGAACGGGTCCTCCCACATGGGTGAAAGCTTGTGTAGCCCTTCCCTAGAGAGGACTCACCTCAGGACGAGGTCACCCGCCTCGAGCGTCCTAGAGTGGATGTTGCGACAGTGGTATCGCCACAGCGCCTGCTGGTACCTTGCCATCCTCAGTGCAGCTTCGCGATGACGTTCCTCCCCCAGCATGAGGTCCATCCCCCACGTGGCATCCTGCTGCGTTTCATCAAACACCAGGACCCGTGCGGAGCGATGCTTGACCTCGTGGAGGAGGACCGCTTCAGCTCCGTAGACAAGGAAGAACGGGGTCTTGCCTGTTGGCTTGGTGGCGGTGGTGCGGATGGACCACAACACGGACTGGAGCTCGTCGTGCCAGCCCCTGCCACAAGCTTCGAGCTTCTTCCTGAAGGTCCTGGTCTTGAGGCCCCTCAGGACCTTCACATTGGCGCGTTCGGCCTGATCATTGCTCCTGGGGTGCGCCACCGAAGCGTAGCAAATCTGCATACCATGGTTAGCACAGTAGGTTTTGAAGAGGTTACTAGTGAACTGCGAGCCGTTATTTGTGATGATACGGTTGGGGACCCCAAAGCGGCTCACGAGGCCCTTGATGAACTTGACAGCAGAGCCAGCTCGGATGGTACGGACGGCTTCCACTTCCTCCCACTTGCTGAACTTGTTGATGGCGACGTAGAGGTAGCGGTAGCCCCCAGGCGCTCGAGGGAACGGGCCCAAGATGTCCAGCCCCCAGACCGCGAACGGCTACATGAGCGGAATGGTCTGGAGGCCCTGAGCCAGCTGATGAATCTGCTTGGCGTGGAACTAGCAGGCTTCGCAGGACTTCACCAGCTCAACTGCGTCGTTGAGCGCAGTGGGCCAGTAGAACCCACTGCGGAATACCTTGCCGACGAGGGTCTGTGATGACGAGTGGTGCCCGCAGTCCCCACCATGTATGTCAGTTAGCAGCTCCATCCCCCGGTCCCTGGAAATACAATGCAGAGAAACGTCGTTTGGCCGCTTCCTGTAAAACTCACCGTCCTGGATGCAGTACGATGTGGCTTGCCGAACCACACGCTCTACATCGTCCTCCTTCTCCGGCAGCGCCCCTTGCATCAGATATTCCTTGAATTACTCGATCCAGCATCCCTCCTGAGGCTCGAGTGCCAAGAGCAGGCGAGCTCCTAAGGTCGGGCCACAGGCCGGGGCTCCTGTGGCAGGAGGCTGTGGGAGCTCCTCGTAAGGCTGAGCTGTGCTTGAAAGTGGTGGTGTTGTCGATGGCTTGAAGAGCCGTTCCTCAAACACGCCGGGCTCTTGTGGCTGCCGCTTGGATGCTCTCCTGGCGATGTCGTCGGATTCCTTGTTGGTGCCTCGGGGCACGTGCTGCAGCTCCAGGCCCAAGAACTGCTTCTCCATCTTGCGCACCTCCGCGAGGCATGCCTCCATATGCTTGTATTTCGGCTCATATACCTTGTTGGAGAAGTTGACCAGGAGCTGCGAGTCGCCTTTAACGGTAAGGCGCTTCACCCCCAAATCTGTCGCGGCCTTCACACCCTGCTAAAAGCAGAGCTGCACGGCGTTATAGAGATTATCCTGAGTGGGTGAGATGAGTACTGCTCTAGCCCCTGCGCCCTGATGCGCGAAGGCGCCATCGAAGTACATTGTCGGTGTTCTGGGAACGGGGGTCCCCAGACTTGCCTGCCTGCGGCGTGGCTCGAGTGGGGGCCCAACGTGGCCCACTTCATCAACACAAGGCTCAAGACCCTCGCGAGGGGCCAAGCCTCGTGAGGCGGACGACACGGCGCTTCCTCAAGCACAGCCTCCTTAGGCTGGCTCGCGAGGAGGCGGAGAGATCAAGGCGGGTACCTCACGAGGTGCCCATGACGCAAGCCATGACGACCAAGGGTGCCAGGCGGGCGCCAGCCCGCGCAGCGTCTCCCTTTCCTCTTTGGTGCAAAGGGGGCAAGCGCAGGCGAGAGGATCAAGCAAAGGCACCCATTTCGGTGCAACGAGACCAAGACCAGTCCAACGGTGGGAAGGAGGTCACCATGGAGCCCAGGACGGCGTCACCACAGGGCCTTTGGCAGGCGAAGACCAACTTTAGTCAGGATAAGTGTACCAGATGTTCCCCTTCAAATTGGCCAATTGTTGGCGCCCTTCCTGCTCAATATTTGGGAAGAGGCCCAGGGCCTTTGCCTATAAATAGGACTAGCCACCCACAGGGCAGAGGGGGATCGGATTCAACATCTAGAGCAAGTAGAGAGAGAGAGAGAAGTGCGGTCGAACTCCCCCTAGCAGTTCATCCCCTAGCCAAGAACAGACCCTCGTGAGGCTGTTCACCCTTGTACTGTTCTTCCTCATCAGCCCAAGAGGCAATCCACCCACCACACTGGAGTAGGGTATTACACCACAATGGTGGCCCGAACCAGTATAAACCCTGTGTCTCTTGTGTTGTTCTTGCAGTAGTTTAGATCCTTGCGAGACGGAGAGGTAGAGGGCTCGATCTCCGCGCGCACCCCAGAGTTCGAACCTTAAGGGTCTGCCGGAACCCCCGAATCCGACATTTGGCGCGCCAGGTAGGGGTGCGCCGGAGTCCGTCTTCCACCGCTCCGCTCTCCTCCGACCGTCGCATTCATGTCTGACGCTCGTCGGGCCCGCGCCGAGCGCCGGGCCACCATCGCTTCCCGTGCCGTCCAGACGGCCCCCGTCGGTGGGCGTCCTCGTCATTCCCCGTCGCCCACCGTCAACGCCGCCACCAGCCTGGCGGGGAACGAGCAGCAAGCATCCTCTCAGCACCCATCCGTACGGCGGGATGGCCGCACCGCCACTCCGTTGCTCACCCTGGCCGGTTCTTCGTCGCACGTGCTTCGCACGCCTTTGGAGGCTCGGGCTGCTCTCATCGCGGCGAACGAGCTCATGCGCTACTGCCCCGTCGACGACGTCTACGAGGAGTGGCTTGACCGCGTCGCCGAGCTCATCCGCGCCGCAGGGGGCTCCCCCGCGCCTTCCGCACCGCTGCGCCGCACTCTGCCCCGCATGGGCAATGAAGCCCCGGGAGCATTCCAGCCGCCTCCTTTCCAAGAAGATGCCATGGCCCCAAGGCGCGCAACTCCTGGGCGGAACCCGCTCCGTCATGCGCCGGCCCAACAGGGACGGAGCTGCCAAGAAGTCCCGCGACCGCAAGAGGGCGCCCGGGCGCTCCCGGCCCCGGCTCGCCGAGACCCCGCTCCAGCTCCGGCACGTCAAGACCCCGCGCTGCTCCCAGCTGCGGTGCAAGGGGACCCACAAGGCCAAGCTCTCCCTCAACCAAAACCTCCCGCGGCCACCGTAGGCTGCCGCGCCTACACCCCCGAGCTGCGTAGCGTCGCGTGGCTCGGCAAGTTCAAGCCGGACCTGCCTCCTCGCTACGACGGCACAACTGATCCCACAGAGTTCCTCCAGCTCTACGAGCTGGGAATCGAAGTTGCCAGCAGGGACGAAAAGGTCATGGCGAACTGGTTCCCCATGGCGCTGAAGGAAGGTGCTCGCACTTGGCTCCTGAACCTGGACCCAGGCACGATCTCCTCCTGGGACCAGATGCGTACTCGCTTCATCGCCAACTTCCAAGGTACCCGCGACCGGCCTCCCGCCGTGAGCGACATGCGCCGCATCAAGCAGCAACCTGGGGAGACCCTGCAAAAGTACATCCAGCGCTTCAACAGTGCACGCCTCAAGATCCCCCGGGTGTCCGAAGAAGCCATCATTTCGGCCTTCTCTGACGGCGTGCACGACGTCAAGATGAAGGAGGAGTTGGCGATGCACGAAGACCTCTGCACCTCCCTGGAGCTGTTCAACCTGGCGACCAAGTGCGCCAGAGCTGAGGAGGGACGCCTCTCCCTCCTCGAGCTGCCTGCCACAGACCCAGAAGAGAAGAAGCCCAAGGCCAAGGACGTGAAGCGCAAGGGGGGCGCCTTGCTCGCGGCAGAGCCGGACACCAAGAGGGGCAAGGATCTGCCAGAATCCTCCAGGGGCAGCCGGTACTGTGTGTACCACGACCTCCACACCCACAACACCAGTGAATGCCAAGAAATTCGCGCCGTGCGAGAAGGAAGAGTCGGCCGACGCCCTGATCGTGTTGACCGGGGCTACGGCCGAGGAGGAGGAAGAAACCCGGGACGCTGGGAAGATCGTGGCCCACGTCTAGGCTGGCGTGACCAACCTCGCGAGGACCACTGGCATGACCAACCTCGCGAGGACCGCTGGCGTGACCTGCCTCGCGAGGGGGACTGGAGGGACCAGCCTCATGAGGATCGCCCTCATGGCAACCCAGGCCTGCCGCCGTTGCCGCCTCAGCCAATAAGGAATGAAGACCGCCACCAAGACGAGGGGGCTGGGGGCTTCCAGGAGCCTCGCGCCATCGCCTGCATCCTGGGCAGAGCTCAAGCCCCAGCTTCTCAACGTATCTTCAAGCAGTTTGCTCGCGAAGTGAATGTAGTTCTCCCCAAGCTCGAAGCAACGCGTCCCCTCAGGTGGTCGGCCTGCACCATCACGTTCAGCTCAGCAGACCAGCTCAAGTGCGCGGCCACAGTCGGAGTCCTCCAAATGCTTTGTTCCCCAGTCATCAGCAACGTTCTGGTCACCAGGACCCTCATCGACGGAGGGGCAGGGCTCAATGTCTTGTCCGTGGAACCATTCAACAGCCTCCAAGTGCCCTATGACCAGCTTCAGCCAACCAAGCCCTTCTCCGGAGTCACCAACGGTTCCACAGTCCCGATCGGGCAGGTCCGCCTCCCGGTCACCTTCGGCACATACGACAACTACCGCACCGAGCTCATCGACTTTGACGTCGCCCACATCCGCCTGCCGTACAACGCCATCCTCGGGTACCCGGCGCTGGCCAAGTTCATGGCCGTGACTCACCACGGCTACAACGTTCTCAAGATGCCAGGAAGCAGCGGCGTCATCACGGTGCCATGCCAAGAGAAGGACGCAGTGTGTGCCCTGGAGCGAGCCTTTCAGGCCGCGTCACTAGAAGACCCAGATCGCGGAAGTAGGAGGCTTCCTGAGACCACCCCCAAGAAGAAGAAGACAACGTCAGGCTCAGCCCCTCAGGAGGCAGGCCCTTCAAGGCCCGCGTCTGCCCAGGGGGATCCTCCTTCAATCGCATAGGAAAGCGCGCCCGGCGCCCTCCTCAGGCAGGGCTCGGGGGCTCTCACCTGGAGGGCCACCGACCTCGCCGAGGTCACGAGGGAGGCGCTGGGGCACCATGTGGAAGCGTGTTTCGAAGGACGCTTCCCTCGAAATGAAGCTAGGGAAAGAAGGTCAGACCAGCAGGAGTTTGTTAGCAAGGCCATTCAAGAACTATAGGAGTCAAGGATCATGAGAGGTTGCCGTCGCCCACCGGCTGTGGCTCCCCATCCAGGCGAGGATGGTGGGCTGCGCGTCTGCGTCGACGTACCAGGGCTCAATCAGATCGCCACGGCGGAGCGCCTCTGGCCCTCACAGGTGGGGCACTGCGGAGGACCACCCCACAGCTATGTTTGCATGCCTTATGGCCTGCCGAGCGTGGCTGCGGCATACCAGCGCATCATGAGGAGCATCTTGGGGGCGCAAGAAGACAGGCGTTCCATAGCCCTGGCGGAGACGGAGGCTGCTCACGAGGAGCCACCAGTGCCTCCGGAGCCTCCCGAGGCCCCTGGGCCTAGGGGCTCGTGAGGATCAGCTTCCGTAGCCCACCGAGTCTGCTGCACCAACGCCACTGCACCGACAACATCTTCAGGTGACATCTTTCAAGTCTCATTCCCAGCTGGGAGCGCCCTCCCAGGGTTGCGTCATTCCCAGGCCGCGTGGGTCCGTCCCTGTGGCATGTATCCCTTTTATCTTTTCACTCGCTAGCTTGCTTTGCTGGGGGCGCCCCTCGGGCTGCATCATCCCCAGGCCACTCGGGCTAGGCCCAGCGGCATGTATCCCTTCCACGTTTATTTCCAACTATGCATCATTTATCGATGCCGTCCGCGGCGCCTTTTCTTCTTCATGTCAACCACTTGCACGTTAAAGGGGGGGCGCCTGAGCATCGCGACTCAGGGCTCTTACTGGCTCTCCAGCCCTCACCCTCTGGCCTTGTCCACGGCATCGCAACCTGGCATACCAGCGACGGCTGAGACAAGCCCGAGGGCCGGGACCCGAGGACGTAGAGTGCCGGCATCTAACCAGATTTTGCAGGAACACATCTCAAGATACGGCTCAGCGCCAGGCGCAACCCGCCTAGAGGTAGGGCCTCGTGAGTCCCGCGCCGGCTCACGGGTGCCCAGATACACCTCGCTCGCTCCAACCAGCGAGCTCCTGAGCGACTAACAATCAACTAACGGCTGCTATGGCAACCCCGTCCTCTCCTTGTGATGAATCTGCAGGATCCTTAGGGGAGGCTGTGCTAGCCAGGGCCCTCGCGGCGTTTCCTTCACCCTCGCCCGCGCGAACCGCTTGCACGTTAAAGGGGGGGTGCCTGAGCATCGCGACTCAGGGCTCCTACTGGCTCTCCAGCCCTCACCTTCTGGCCTTGTCCACGGCATTGCGACCTGGCATACCAGCGACAGCTGAGACCAGCTCGAGGGCCGGGAGCCGAGGACGTAGAGCAGAAAGGGGAGCAGAGGCGAGGGAGAAGGGGCACGCGAGGACCTCGTCAAGCAAACTCTCTCAAGCTACCCCCCAGATCCGACGACACGCTGAGGGCAATCTCCGATTCTCAAGATAAGTCCCCATCCAAAGCGTTGGCTACCGTGGCACCACCCCCGCACCTAAAGCGACTCCGTACTAGCAACGTTGCTTCTCTTTCTCACCAAACGACGGCTGCTTGGGCACCAAAGGGGACCTCCTGAGCATCGCGACTCAGGGGCTCTTACCGGACCCTGGGTCGCTCACCTCCTGGCCTTGACCACGGCATCGTGACCTGGCATACCAGCGAGGGCTGACGCCGCCTTGGGACTGGGACCTGTCGACGTAGAGCACAAAGCCCTCGCGAGGTGCGAAAGGGAGAACCAAACTATGACGGAATTCGCGATTCGCACAAATCCATAGGAAGGGTTACATATTAACAACAAGGACCACAGCCACCTTACAAGCCCCTATGGGGCGCAATGTGATTCCTCGCAGGGGATGAATCCTAAAAGGTCCTAACTGCACGCGCCCCTGCAAAAGATGCCATCATCAATAGTGGGCCGGCAGGCACCGGCGCCAACCCCATCCAGATCAGGATCGGCGGCGACCAAGCGAGCCTGCCCTGCTTCGGGAGCGGCGTCGGCTCGCGGGCTCGTAGCTGTCGTCGCTCGTCTCCGGCGTCGCGAAGACCTCACTAGGATCGCTGGATCCTCCGGCGCTCCCGTCGCTTGCGGAGCTGTCCACGGGGCGATTGGCGGGCCCAGCCGTCGCCATGGCGAGGTCCTGGCCGCCTCCCTCGGGGCAGCACTCCAACCGGCGACCGTTCGCGTCGAAGACCTTGAAGAACATCACCGAAGTGCCGTCGTACTCCAGGTGGATCGTGAGGGCACCCTTCGTTCTGCAGCACCGAGCGATCTCGCCCCAGCCGCGAGTCATGAAGACCTCGCCCGGGGCAGTGATTGCAACCTCTGCCCCGGTCGCAGGAGCGCTGCAGTCGGTGTGCTGCAGCCACAGCTCCAGGAGTCTCCCCTGCTGGAAGACGGAGGCGAAGAAGGGAGGAATGCGAATCCAAGCCCGCAGAGGCATGGCGGCGTGTAGCACGAGCTCACGGGAGGAGCCCTCGGCGTGGACTCCAGGAGGAACGACCAACACCTTCGTGACCCTCCGGCGCCGGCGACGGCGCTGGCCGAGGGGATCAACATCTCCTCCTCCAAGGTCCTCGGCATGGGCATACAAGGGAAGCGGGAATCCCGGCGGAGGCCGCTCGTACCAAGGCCTCATTACCACCAGGCGGTTCTCCTCGTCTCGGCTGCGCAAGGCAGGCCGTTTCTTCGGCTGGAGCGGGTCAGGTACCTCTTGAGGAACCTTTCCCTTCTCCGCCGTAGAGAACCGGCGAATCGGAGCCATCACACCAAGACAGAGCAAGAACTGAGGCCGAGGAGGAAGCAAGGAGAGATGGATTGGAAGGGCACGCGCGGTGCCGTACTTATAGCCGGCGGAGGCCAACCGTCGGCCTCCATGATCACAGGTAATCATGACACGATTTGCATGCAGGGACTTGTCCAATCCGCGCGATCGTCGAGGCGTCGTGGGGAAGCGGAGACGCCCACGTCCAATCAACCGCCATGCGGCGCCCGAGGCCGCAGGCTGTTAGGGCCCGCGGCGCTTCGCCCTTGCCCTTTCGCCTCTCGGCACGGCCAAGCCCGTGCGCGCCTTGGGCCCGGGGGCTACTGTCGGCGTTCTGGGAACGGGGGTCCCCAGACTTGCCTGGCTGCGGCCTGCGGCATGGCTCGAGTGGGGGCCCAACGTGGCCCATCTTCATCAACACAAGGCTCAAGACCCTCGCGAGGGGCCAAGCCTCGCGAGGCGGACGACACGGCGCTTCCTCAAGCACGGCCTCCTTAGGCTGGCTCGCGAGGAGGCGGAGAGATCAAGGCGGGTACCTCACGAGGTGCCCATGACGCAAACCATGACGACCAAGGGTGCCAGGCGGGCGCCAGCCCGCGCAGCGTCTCCCTTTCCTCTTTGGTGCAAAGGGGGCAAGCGCAGGCGAGAGGATCAAGCAAAGGCACCCATTTCGGTGCAACGAGACCAAGACCAGTCCAACGGTGGGAAGGAGGTCACCATGGAGCCCAGGACGGCGTCACCACAGGGCCTTTGGCAGGCGAAGACCAACTTTAGTCAGGATAAGTGTACCAGATGTTCCCCTTCAAATTGGCCAATTGTTGGCGCCCTTCCCTCTCAATATTTGGGAAGAGGCCCAGGGCCTTTGCCTATAAATAGGACTAGCCACCCACAGGGCAGAGGGGGATCGGATTCAACATCTAGAGCAAGTAGAGAGAGAGAGAGAAGGGCGATCGAACTCCCCCTAGTAGTTCATCCCCTAGCCAAGAACAGACCCTCGCGAGGCTGTTCACCCTTGTACTGTTCTTCCTCATCAGCCCAAGAGGCAATCCACCCACCACACTGGAGTAGGGTATTACACTACAATGGTGGCCCGAACCAGTATAAACCCTGTGTCTCTTGTGTTGTTCTTGCAGTAGTTCAGATCCTTGCGAGACGGAGAGGTAGAGGGCTCGATCTCCGCGCGCACCCTAGAGTTCGAACCTTAAGGGTCTGCCGGAACCCTCGAATCCGACATACATGACCCAACCGTCTGGTGCCTCACTTCCTGGCGAGGTGGACCGGTCTTCGCCTACTTCAAGTGTTTGCACGTCCATCCATTCCGCCACAAAATCAGGGAGCGCGGCTCCCTTGATGACCCTGGTAGTGCTGAACTCTAACTTGAATGCTTGCAGCTCGATGTTCCACTCAGCGACCCTTCCAGCAGAATTGGGGCTCCTGAGCACCCTCTCCAATGGGTAGGCTGAGACAACCTTGATGGCGTGCCCACGGAAGTAGTGCCGCTGCTTGCGCGAGGCCACCAAGAGTGCGAGCGGGAGCTTCTGAGGCATGGGATATCGCGCCTTTGCATCTCGCAACACGGTGCTGACCGAAATACACTGGGTGTTCGACGAGGGCTGGCGCGGTGACTGTGCTCGCGTCTTGCGGAAGTTGAGACGCCTCCTGTGGTGACGGGACTCCTGACGCCTCATCGCTTGCGGGGGTCTCTGTGACGTCGTCCTGTCGAGCTTGGTCTTCTGTTGACGCCACTACGGCTCCCGCGGCGCCTTCCTGATCTTGCGTCATTGCAGCTGTAGCTTGGCGCAGCGCGCCCTTGGCTTGGTGCTCCTCCCGAACCGCCACCAGCGCTGTCGGCGTTCTGTGGAACGGGGGTCCCCAGACTTGCCTGCCTGCGGCCCACAGCGCGGCTAAGTAGCGGGTCGTACGGCCCATCTTCGTCAAACAAGACACCCAAGAACCACGCGAGGGTCCAAGCCTTGCGAGGCGGACGATGCAAGACCTCCTCTGGAGTGGCCTAGCCAGGTAGGCTCATGAGGGGCGGAGATATCAAGGCAAGGCAAACCTCGCGAGGCTCTCGTGATGTGAGCCATGACGAACGGTACTAGGCGGGTGCCATGCAGGCGCCAGTGCGTGCAACATCCCTATTTCCTTTTTGGTGCTAAGGAGGCCAGCGCAGGCGAAGAGTACCGATGCATCAGGAAAAGGTTGCCATATTGGTGGAACGAGACCAAGACCAGGAGGACAGCAGGGCAGAGGTCATCATGGAGCCCAATACGGCATCACCCCAGAGCTTTTCGCAGGCGAAAACCGCTTTTGTCAGGATAGCTTGTACTAGCTGTCCCCCTTCAAATTTGCCTGCCGTTGTTGGCTCCCTTCCCGCTCGATATTTGGGAAGAGGACCAGGGCCTATATAAGTAGAGCTAGCTACCACAGTAGAGCCATCGAATCCTCACGCCACAAGTTCACAAGCACAAGAACACCTCGACCTCAGGAGGCTGTTCTTCCCTTGTACTGTTCATCATCAGCCCAAGAAGCAATCCACCACCACTACACTGGAGTAGGGTATTACACCACAACGGTGGCCCAAACCAGTATAAACCTCATGTCTTTTTGTGTTGCGAGTTCGTCGAGTTCGTCTGCAAGATCTTAGCGAGTTAGAGCGTAGATCGGTAGGAGGGAGATACTTCGCGCGCACCCCAGTGTTCGAACGTTAAGGGTTTGTCGGAACCCCACATCCGACATTTGGCACGCCAGGAAGGGGTGCGCCGTAGTTTCCCTTCCATCAGTTCATTGTTCTAACGCTCCGTCATTTCCATTGCAGACACTCGCCATGCTCGAGATGAGCGTCGGGCTGCCCTCTCCGCCCATGTCGCTCAGACGGCTCCCGTAGGTGGGCCACCCCGTCATTCTCCGTCTCCCGCCGCCAATGCTGCCACCGGCCCGGCGGGGAACGAGCAGCAAGCGTCCTCGCTGCATCCTTCGGTGCGGCAAGACGGCCACACTGCTACTCCATCGCTTACCCCAGCCGGTTCCTCGTCCCACGCGCACCGCGCTCCCCTGGAGGCACAGGCCACGCTCACCGCGGCGAATGAGCTCCTGCGTTACCGCCCCGTCGACGACCTCTATGAGGAGTGGCTCGACCACGTCGCCAAGCTCGTCCGCGCCGCAGGGGGCTCTCCGGCACCGTCCCACTCTCTGCCTTCCCCTCAACTAGCCGCGGGCGACGGGCTCATGGCATGCCTCCACCACCTCAACCCCAAGATGGTGCCTTGGCACCAAGGGCGCGCCTCCGTGGCGTGATGCACCGCGCCCGGCGCCCACGCGTGAAGAAAGAAGCTGCCAAGAAATCCCACGGCCGTGAGAAGCTGCACTGGCGCTCCCTACGCCACCTCGTCAAGACCGTGTGCCGCCTGCGGTGGCGCAGCGCGAACCTCGCCAAGACCAAGCTCCACCTCAGAAGCGGGCCCCGGCGACCACGGCCGGCTGTCGCGCCATCACCCCCGACCTATGTAGCGTCGCCTGGCCAGGTAAGTTCAAGCCAGATCTGCCTCCTCACTACGATGGCACCGCCGACCCCGCGGAGTTTCTATAGCTCTATGAGCTGAGCATCGAGGCGTCCAAAGGCGACGAAAAGGTCGTGGCGAACTGGTTTCCCATGGCTCTCAAGGATGGGGCCCGCTCCTGGCTCCTGAACCTGCAGCACGGCTCGATCTCCTCCTGGGACGAGATGTGTGACCGCTTCATCGCCAACTTCCAGGGCACTTGCGACCGCCCACCGACCGCGGGTGATCTACGCCGCATCAAGCAACAACTAGGAGAGACGCTCTAGAAGTACATCCAGCGATTCAACAACACCCGCCTCAAGATTCCCAAGGTCACGGACAAAGCCATCATCTCCGCATTCTCAGACGGCGTCCGTGACGTCAAGATGAAGGAAGAGCTCGCTATCCACGAGGAGCTTGTCGGCGTTCTGGGAACGGGGGTCCCCAGACTTGCCTGCCTGCGGCCTGCGGCGTGGCTCGAGTGGGGGCCCAACGTGGCCCATCTTCATCAATGCAAGGCTCAAGACCCTCGCGAGGAGCTAAGCCTCGTGAGGCGGACGACACGGCGCTTCCTCAAGCACGGCCTCCTTAGGCTGGCTCGCGAGGAGGCGGAGAGATCAAGGTGGGGTACCTCACGAGGTGCCCATGACGCAAGCCATGACGACCAAGGGTGCCAGGCGGGCGCCAGCCCGCGCAACGTTTCCCTTTCCTCTTTGGTGCAAAGGGGGCAAGCGCAGGCGAGGGGATCAAGCAAAGGTATCTATTTTGGTGCAACGAGACCAAGAGCAGTCCGACGGTGGGAAGGAGGTCACCATGGAGCCCAGGACGGCGTCACCACAGGGCCTTTGGCAGGCGAAGACCAGCTTTAGTCAGGATAAGCGTACCAGATGTTCCCCTTCAAATTGGCCAATTGTTGGCGCCCTTCCCGCTCAATATTTGGGAAGAGGCCTAGGGCCTTCGCCTATAAATAGGACTAGCCACCCACAGGATAGAGGAGGGGGGGAATCCAGCATCTAGAGAGAGAGAAGGGCGATCGAACTCCCCCTAGCAGTTCATCCCCCAACCAAGAACAGACCCTTGCGAGGTCGTTCTTCCTTGTACTGTTCTTCCTCATCAGCCCCAAGAGGCAATCCACCCACCACAAACTAGAGTAGGGTATTACACCACAATGGTGGCCCGAACTAGTATAAACCTTGTGTCTCTTGTGTTGTTCTCGCAGTAGTTCAGATCCATACGAGACGGAGTGGTAGAGGGCTCGATCTCCGCGCGCACCCCAGAGTTCGAACCTTAAGGGTCTGCCGGAACCCGTGATCCGACATTTGGCGCGCAAGGTAGGGGTGCGCCAGAATCTGCCTTCCCATCGCTCCGTCTCTCGTTACGTCATCGTCATCATGTCCGGCGACCAGGCGGGCAACCAAGGCCCATGGGAGGCGTGGCCCATCTGCGCGGAGCCTCCCGCTCCGGGTGACCCCGCGCCACAGGCAGCTCGCGGTCCGCAGGGCGCTGCGGGCCGCGGGCGACGCGGGCAAGCTTCTGCGACTCTCACACCGCGACAGGCGCGGTCAGCGGCGAGGGCCTCCAACCACGCCGCAGCTACGACACCGTACACCCGCCGAGAACAGGCGAACTCAAGGGCCGCGCTCACGGTAGCACGGGAGCTGCTGTAGTGTAGGCTTGTGGAAGGCGGCCGCGATGTGCTGCTGGAGCGGGTCGCCAAGCTCCTGGGCTTCGCCGCTTCGGGAGCTCACCCCTTCTATGCCCAGCTTCCGCCTCAAGTTCAGGGCGGCACACGAGGGGGCCCCGCGCACCCGCGCGGGCCTCAAGACTACCCCAACACCGGCGAATCCGCCGGCACCAGACTGGCGGTGGCGCTACCCCCGCCCCCGGCGCGCAAAGGAGAGGGGCTCAATGCGGCCCACGGCGCCAGCGGCCAACCGCGCTACCACCCCGTGATGGGCACGACAAGCAATGCTGCATGGCGCATGGAGCACTACAGCACATCATTCGGGGTGGCGGCGCCAGAGGAATACGTGCCCCACATGATGGACCAAGGGCACACTCACGGGGGCGAACAGGGCTCACTCTTCAACCCCAGCTGGGAGGACGAGGCGCCAGAGGCCGAGCTCCTCCAGGAACCCCAGGACGGCTCCGTTGGTCACACTGGAGGCAACGACTATCGGGTACCATTAATTCCTCAAGAGCAGGCATACGCTAATCATGGGTCACAAGAGATGCAGGTCGCCGCGACAAGCAGCTGCCCCGCCCCTGTGGTCTCCTACCCCTCGGGAGGAGGACACAGGGGGCTGCAGGAAAGGGGCAGAGATCCTACATCACCACCGCGGTGTTCGGAGCAAGGCGTTCTTAGAAGATAGGCCCTCCGCTGGGGAGGCGCCCAAGGGCCTGCCCCTGGCGGAGGACCCGCGGTCGTCGGGGGAACCGCTGGCGACCGCTCTACCCCACCGGCGGCGTCCTGGTTTCCGGTCGTCGTTGGTGGCACTAGAGTGTGGCGCAATGCGGGGCCCTCGTCTCGCGATATGAAGCAAGGCCGGTTCCTGTGAAGAAGGCCCAGTGCCTGTGAAGCTCACCGCCCCGTGACACTCTCACGTAATAATGAGTGGGGCTGTACACGCCCCGGAGTCTCAGGGGTGCCGGCCTCAGGTCCTGGGGCTCCCTCCCACGCCCAGTGGACAGCACTTAGCTCCGCGCTGGTGAGAAGACGTTGAAGACTAGATTAGGTGCCGGACACGGCCTTTTTGTTTGCTTTCATTGCCTTCTTCCCTTGGTTGTAACCTTTTTCCCCCGCTGGATTTAAGTTGAATTCGAATCTGAGCTTTGCGTGCGTTCGGGGAAGGGGTGCTTGGTCTTGTTTGAATCGTTTCCCGCGTTCTAGTCACCATCTCATCATAGCTGCCTCCCCTCGCGAGCCGGGCCAGGCCTAGCTTAAGCACGGCCCTGATTGCCGCTGCTGCTCCCTCGCGAGGTGACCATTGGAGCCTGCTTAGATCGTTTTCTCATGAAGGCCCGGAGCCTGTGAAGAAGGCGAACGCCTGTGAAGACATCCCTCTCGGGAGAAGGCCCAGAGCCTGTGAAGAAGGCGAATGCCTGTGAAGCCATCCCGCTCGGGAGAAGGCCCAGAGCCTGTGAAGAAGGCGAATGCATGTGAAGCCATCCCGCTCGGGAGAAGGCCCAGAGCCTGTGAAGAAGGCGAATGCCTGTGAAGCCATCCCGCTCGGGAGAAGGCCCAGAGCATGTGAAGAAGGCGAATGCCTGTCAAGCCATCCCGCTCAGGGGAAGGCCCAGAGCCTGTGAAGAAGGCGAATGCCTGTGAAGACATCCCTCTCGGGAGAAGGCCCAGAGCCTGTGAAGAAGGCAAATGCCTGTGAAGACGTCTTGTTCGAGGAAAGAGCCCGGAGCCTGCAAAGACGGCCCACGCCTGTGGGGTTTCCTATCAGTAACGACCCTGCCTCCCGAGGTTTCAACTACCCAGCACCCGGGGCGTGACGCCCTCCAGAAGGCAGCTCCGGAGCCAGCAAGGGACAAGGGCGAACCAGCCTACCGTTGGACACGCGTACGATTTAATCACTGTAGATACATTAGATACAAGTTCATACATGAGGGGATCCCCCTCCCAAAATGCTCTCACAACCGTCGGGCCAAACGCCTGAGTTCTATTATGGCAGGGTAAAAAGACGAGGATAGTACATGGTCAATCTGACAAACCCCTCAATGCATCCTCGGAGGCGCCTCTCGAGCTGTCGCTGGCGTCGCTGAACTCACCTTCGTTGTCTGCGCCCCCATCAGCGGCATTGGGGTCTTCCACCACGCCACCTTCGTCGGCGCCCACGATCGCGTCGTCATCATCCAAAGTGAAGGCCCGGACGAGAGCGTCTACGTTGCTCTCCACCCATTCAGCCAGGTCGCCTCGAACAGCTTGGGGAACTGGGGCGATGGCGGCGTCGAAGTTGAAGTGGGGATCAATGTTTCGAAGATGGCTGAAGACGCGGGAAAAGGCGCGCCCGAGCAGGGCGCGGCTCCTCTCCTCCACCAACCTATCGGCTTTAGCCGGGCGTGCCTCCAGCTGTGTCACCACGGTGGTGAAGAACTGCAGGTTGCCGGCGTAGTTAATCGTGTGCGGCTCGCCCACGGCAGCCTCACAGATGTTGCCGAGGGCGATGTTTGCCCTCTCCCGGAGCTTGGTGAGCATGGGGCCGTGCTCGTGCTCCAGGACATGCCGCTGGCGTATCTCGTCGGCGTTCTGATGCTCGACGGCTACGGCCTCTTCCACACGCTGGCGTAGGCGGAGCACCTCGGCCTGGGAGGAGGCCAGCTCTTTCTGCGCTACCTCAAGGGCGACCCAGGAGGCGTCCGCTCGTCGCGTCGCCTCATCCCGTTGGGCCCTCAAGGCGGCGGTTCTACCCTCAGCTTCGACTCGGATCATCCCCAGCTTCCCTCGAACTCACGCTCGAGGCCTTGGCATGCTGTCGCCACCCGAAGGCAAACCTCCTCCAGGACGCGCGTTTCTCGCGTGGCGACATCGTTTTCCGCCTGCGTCACCAGGCGCTCCCTCGTCTCCAGCTGCTCGAGCTCGCGAGCGCGTTCGGCGGCCTCCAGCACCAACGCTTCCTCGCGCTTCAGAAGCTCAGCCGGGTCGCCAGAAGCCACCTCCATCGATGCAAGGGCTGCCTCACGCAGCTCCGCTTGCTCCTCCAACGAGCGACACTAGGCCAAGAGCTCCCGAGCCTGTTCTTCTGCTACTCCTCGCCGTCAGTCTGCTCCTCGGGCCTCCTCAATGGCCTGAGACCAAGCCGCCAGAGAAGCCTCCAGCGACGCCTTCGCCTCTTCGTCATCAAGGACGCGCTAGCGACGCGTGAGGGCAGCGGCTGCCTCCAGCTCGCGCCGCTCGGCGACCAAGCGCAGGCCCTCAGCTTCCAGGCGCGCGTCTTCCTCAGTGAGCTCCTGCCCAAGCAGGTCTACGGCGCCACTCGCCCTCCGAAGGAATTCGTGGCGACGGGCACAGCGCTCCCGAGCACGCTCAAGCACGCCTGTCGCGCCATCATCCGCCCCAAGCAGGCGTCGAGGACCTCGGATCATCGCTCCGGCCCCGGGCAGGGGGCTGGGGGCTGGCGCCTTCACGACGGTCGGCCGCGCCGCATCAGAAGCCTGACCTAAGTCCAACCTGACCTCAGGAGAAGGGCCCCGGAGGTGCCTCAGCCGGTCGCAGTCCGCGACCAGACGGGAAGCCCACGGTAGGCTGCCTATGTCGAGGGAAGGCCCGCGGAAGGAGATCGCGGAAACGGGAGAGTCGCCGCGCGCTACGCGGCGGTCCGTGTCGTCACTCGCCCAAACCACAAGGGCAGTGCTGCTCGAGACACCCAGGGGTGGCGGAGGAGACGGAGTCAAGGAAGGCGTCGGCCCCGCGGCTTCATCGAGCTCAGTGGGCAGAGGCCTGCAGAGCAAGGATCAGCGGATGCGGCAAGCAGAATAAGGAACAGAAAAGGAGAAGACTTACTCGTCGATAGCAAAGTACTTCGAGCGCTTCAGCAAGCGGTAGGGGAAGTCGTCGCCCAAGGCCTCCCTTTTTCTCCGGAGGGCCTCAAAGTCCACACGGAAACGGCCCAGGAGAGATGCACAGGAATCAGCCTGCGAAGAGGACGGAGCGCCAAGGCCACTTGCGTCGAGGGCGCGTGCCTGGTACGCACAGGCAGTTGCCTCGTCAAAGTTCCCGGCCGGGGGCTCAGGAGCCTCGGCCTCAAGCACTGGAGGCGGCAGCGCTTCACCCGTGGCCTCGGGAGCGCGGACCTCGTGAGCCGCCCCATCAAGAGCATCGCCAGGTGCGGTCACATCGTCCGCGGCTCCCTCGACCCCCGCTGTCTCTTGCCTCCCTGCGCCACCACTCGAGGAGGATTCACCCAGGCCGACCGGAAGGGAAATCACCACCACAGGGTTCTCGCGAGGCCCCTGGAGGCCAACAGGGCGTAGCCCCCACTCGTCGAAAGGGGGCATCTGCCTCACGAAGTCATCCCTGTTGTGGCAGAGGTACAGCAAGGCTCCCCCCTGCCGGACACCCCCGGGGTTGGGATCGCCTGTCAGGATCAAGAGCACCTTCCTCACCACCTCGGGCGTCAGGTCTTCTCCCTGAAGCCTCATACGGTCACCATGCCCGCTGAAGGCCCACATTCGATGAGAGTAGCGTTGGAGAGGGGCAATGCGGCGCAAAAGGAACTATTTCACCACTTTGGGCGCCGATACGCCAAGCTTCTTCAGGGACATGAAGCGGTGCCAGACGAAGGCGAGCCGGGGACTTACGAGCGTCTCCTGGCCCCAGCCCGAATTAGGCACGACAGACGATGTCGGCTTCGCGAGCCGGGGGCTGGGCACCCCGACATCAATGTACAACCACTGCTCGCGGAACTCGGCTAAAGGCAGAGGGAGGTTGAAGTCGATACCAGAGGCTGCGGTCTCGGACGAAGCTATGAAGCTCACGCACGCCGAGCAGTGCGTGGGGTCGACAAGATGCAAGGAGAAGAAGTGGCGCAGCAGGGCAACAGAAGGAGGGATGCCCACAATCGCCTCACAAACAAAAGCAAAGACAGAAAGAAGAGCAATGGACTCAGGACCCATATGCATCATGTGGATCTGATAATGATCAAGGACGGCGTTGAAGAAATTGGAGAAGGGAGGCACCAAACCCGCCCACAAGGCGTTGGCAAAGTAATGGACCTCGGTGATTATCCTATCAGTGGGGAGGTGACACGTAGGCCACGCCGTCGTCCTCCCGCACTCGTTGAAGGCGGTGGGCAGAGCCGGATTGAGCTTGTCCAGGCACTCCAGGTTGAGTATGATTGAGCGGCCGACAGCAGGCGCCACCGGCGGCAGCGGGCAAGATGGAGCCGCAGGCTTCTTCCCCTTCCCTTTCTTTCACTACAAGAAATATGTCAACTTGTGACCACCACTATTGGTCACTGAAAGGTCACAAATTTCCATTTGCGACCTTTTTGTGACCAAAAACAGAAGGTCAAAAGCTGGCGGTGGTAAACTGACTATAGCAACCTTTCTTCTGGAATGGTCGAAGACGTTTACGACCAAAATACGTCTACTGTGGCGTTTTGGTCACTAGCAACCTCCCCAGGCCACGTAGGCATCCAGCGTGGCAATCTGACGTGGCACAAGATTCATCCCGGTCCGATTCAGCGTTTTACATGGGCCGAGCCCATTAATTCAGCCCATTTAATTTATTTTTTCCCTATGCTTTGATTAGCTAAATAGGTCTGGCCCAACAATTAGGACTTTTTTTTTCTGAGATGCAGTCTTTTACAATCCATTTTATTTGGGCCTCAACCTTTTTAGAATCTGAAATTTATATTGCTCTTTTTAGAAACAAGTCCAACATAGTTTGGGCCATGGCCTTTTTAGAGCCCAAGTATTGAGTGCAATATAAATTCTGGACAGGGCCTTTTTACAATCCAATAGTGGGCCAAGCCCTCTTTTATTCACAGCCAATATTCTCAAATTAGTATAGTACCAGTATAGTAACAGTACTTCTTTCCCACAGTAATAACACAAGTATAGAAAACTTTCTCACACAACTTTATCTCGCATAACATTAGACAGACCAACACATATCAATAACTTATCTCCTATGTTCACAAGTACATAACTTTTATCTCACACAACATTATACAGAACTGTATCTTGCAGGTTCAAAACACATTAAATTTTATCTAATAGGTTCCCCGCAACAAAAGATGATCACCATCATCTCCTAATCAAGATGCAAATAACCTGCACATTCAAAAAGAAAAAGCAATATGTCAAAGAGAGACAAACAAAAAATAGAGACTTGCATCAAGTAGACCTGATGATGTACAGATAGTAATCAAACTAGCATCTACTTTGCCCGAGAGATAGCATGAAGCAGTTTTGATGCCATTCATGCATTATTTCTGACACTAGCAGCAAAAAATACATAGGATGCCAAACAGCCGGCAGCAACTAAGATCGGTTAGTTGTTGGCTACCACCAATGGCGAGAACTAAACGAGCAGCTTAGATTCATTGGGATGGGTTGGATTGGATTGATGCTGACGAAGTGACAACAGGAAGGTAATGAGCACATACAACTAGCTCTAGTATACCGGCATGCATGAGCACTTGTTAATATTTATATTCATCACAGCAACCTATAACCACCTACGCATACAAATCAGAAAGCACACATATATACTGAACAAAAGCAATGACCATGAATAGATGACTTAACAGTTCATGTTTGTTAACAAAACAAGAGTGGACATCTCATAGTGAGTCTAATACAGCTACACTAAGCAGAGAACCACATCAAGACATGAAGAGTAAGCCATCACAGTATAGGAGGATTGGACTGCATACCTAGTCGTCCTTGAGGTAGAGGACCATCTTGGTACCGCTGTCGAGCTACTCCCCAAACGTATCACGAGTGACGGTGAAGGAGCTACCGGCCTGGGACTCCCACACGTACTGCTCGTCGTTGTTGTGCTTCATGGTGACGACGACCCTCTCGGCAACAAGGTAGGCGGAGTAGAAGCCAACACCAAAATGCCCAATCATGGACACATCGGCGCCGGCGGCGAGGGTCCCCATCGGCACCATACTGATCTTGTCCAAGGCCTGCAAAAATGACACCGGCAAACACACCACGTCAGCCCAGGAACAAATCTCGCATGCCACGAATCAAACCGCGGGTCAACAGATCTGGCTCCGCAGAATCTAAAGCCTAGCGTAAAATGGCAAGTGTAATTAATGGCCAGTGCTGCCAGTATTGAATGTACCACATCGGCAAGCATTATATAGTACTACTATGTAACTGATTTGCAAAAGAAGATGCATCTCCCATGTTCAGCAATCAGGATCAACCATGAAGTTTCTACTACTCCTACATCATTTTAGCTAATCATTTAAGATGCTAATGTTTACTTGTCAAGTACAGTTATTGTTACTCTAAGATTTTAGCTAAGCAAATATAAAGATAAGAAGACACTTTGCCACCAATATTTTGTGACATCTGTAGAATTCGTACCTCATAAACATGCATGAAATGTCTATCTCAAAGAAGTATACTTACTGATCATGATTAGGCCAACATCACAAAACAACCAATTATATTGCCTTACAAGAAGCTATTTGCATAAAGTAGAGAACTACAAAACAAGCTATTAACCATCCTACTGGTAGCAAGGACATAAAGATAATCACTTAATAAGATAAGAAGCAGACATGAATCACATAACTATGTACAATTCAATATCCCAGCTGAGAGTGAACATGTATTCAACATTTCCTGCATTTCAATACATGCACGACAGATTCACAGCAGAACTATATATAGCTGTACAAACATGCATGAACAGGAAAGCAACCAAACTACAAGAACATATAAGGAAACAGAGGGAATCACTATAACCTATGGAGTGACAAGCACATATATGAACTCAAAGTAATGCCCAGCTCGCGCATATATGAGCCGTGCCGTCGAGTCCCGCAGCCACCAACTCGCGCCGCTCGCCGCCGTGGTCACCACCTTCGTCGTCAACACGGCTGTGCTGCCAGACCTGCAAAAAATAGAGGAGGCGTGAATGGACATCACACTTGCCAACTAATTAACTATAGCATGCTACAGAAACATTTCATTATCAAATTTGATTCAGGAACTAGCTTATTGAGTATGACAAAAATGCTTAGAATAAAAATCACACTTGCCAAATAATCAGTAAGCTGGTGATTTGAATTGCTAATGTTTACTTTTGAATTACAGTTATGGTTATCTCAAAGAATTTGTGCCTCATAAACATGCATGGAATTTCTATCTCAAAGAAGTATACATATTTATCTTGTTTAATTAGGCCAGCAGTGCAAAACAACCATGCAGAAATGTCAGGGCAACAGAGCAGCAAGGTATCATGCATAAGTAACACTGCAGATATGTTAGACCAAAAGATGTGAGCAACGGTAGACTACAGTAACACTAACTAGGTAACCGAATTACTTAAGACTGTAGCCCGGGAATTCATTATTCACGCTAATATAAAATTCGCTCAAATGGAACCTTGGAAACACCCTTTCCCAAGTAGTCAGATCCACCGTCCCTCAGTCCCAAAGCTTCATAAAGACCTACAGAAGAGGGATGATTCATACAAGATTAGTTCAACAAAAATAATAAAATAACATTCGGTAAATAATGATACAAATAAGAGTTTGGAACAGGATACATTTTGGTGAAGTGTCTGTCAGGGAGAAGTGATTCAGAGTTTCAAAGTGAAGTTGTTTCTGAATACTAGTAGTGTAATTACTAATTAGCTAGCTAGATCTGTGCATGAAAGCTACTGTTCCTATTGGGCTGCAGCTTGTACTGGTGAGCTAGCTAGCAAAGGACTTGATAGTATTCTTTTTCCAGATAAAGAGCTGATGCTACTAGTCTAATCACACAGTTTTAACCAGATTAGAGCAAAGACAACACGCCAACGGCAGAACCAAGACCAAGTCTCGGCAATCCAATAGGAATCTCCAGAGCTCCATATATCGCCACACACACGGCCACGCACCACCTCAATCAAGAACTGTAATGGTATATGCAATGCAGCAAACATAATGTTTTTTTTCGTTCAGAAGTTGAGATGTCCCTGTGACTCGGTGGTGTCATGATTCTAAGCGTGGAATTGCAATTCTAAGCAAGCCTGGAGTATGATAGTGGTACATGACAGTATGTAGAACAGCAAGAGTAAACCCTAGGAATTAGGGATTTTAGGAGTAAGCAATTGTGTTCATCGAGAGACCGTAGCGAGCAAGCATCAGAGGGCCCAAGTGAGCCATGGCGTTGTCACGAGCTCAGTGGCAAGTATTGGAGATGAGGGACAGAGAAGGAGAGGAAGAGGGTACCTTGAAGACCTTCATGTCCATGGCATCGTCGAGCGTGGGGTTCTGTCCCAGCCGAGCGGCACCCAGGCCTCTCGTCACGTGGAAGAGCAGCGTCGGAGGGCGCGGCTGTGTGTCCGTGGAAGACGGCGGAGGCGTCCGCCACGAGCATCACCGTCGCCTCGTCGGCGCATCACATGGAGATCGTGGAGCGCCGACACCTGACCTGTTCGATCTGGATGCCCCAACACCGAGGGAGATAGGGTGAGCAGAGGGTGGGGCGGATGGATCTAGGAACGCCAGGTACATGAACCACTCGGTATTCTTGTTCAGATCTGGCGGGGGCACCGCCTGTACGTACCGGCGCGAGCGTGCTGCGGGACGGTAGCTCCTCCCGTCCGGCTCGGCGTCGCGGGCATGGAGATAGGGCGAGGGGATAGGGGCGGCGGCGGCAAGGTCGCTGGTGATGGAGCACGGCGGCGGTTGTGGGTAGGGTTTGGTGTGGGGCAGAGAGAGTTGTGGGCATGGCGGATCTGACGGCGCCCGCCTCCTCGAACTAGGGGCCCCGCTGTGGGATAGAAGGTGAGGGGAGGTGGAGAGGATCGGGGGCAGAGGGCGGAGGTCGCCGGTGGAGTGGAGGTAGGCGGCGGCGGGGGATGGGTGGGTGGGTGCAGCGGATGTGGAGGAGAGGAGAGATCGTGGGGCGGATAGGTTAGGTCACGGTTGGTCTGGGGTCGTGGGGTGGCTGGTTCGGGATGGTTGGATGGACGGGTGGATGGACGGATGTACGCCATGTCATCGATCCACGCCTTAGCTGATTCCATCAATCAGAATTAAGGCTATGTAAAAAATATGTTGTTTCTTCTTATAGTTTTTATCCTTTTATTCAGGGCAAACATTCAACATATTAACCACTTAGGCCCCGTTTGATACCTCTGCATTTTCTACGTATTTAAAGAATGCTACGGTTTTTTCAAATACCATGGTTTTAAAGAATACTACGGTTTTTAATACTTTGGTTTTTTTAGTACTTTACTATCAAACACAACTTTATAGTTTATTAAAATGAATCAATATAGTGCACATGTGCGTATCTTGGGATGACAAACAATGTTGATTTGAGGTGCTTCATTTTCTTTGCACAAAAAATTCATTTTTCATTTTCCGAGTGAATAAAAAGGGTTTTTTGTGAAGAACCTAACAAATATTTTTTCCAAAATTGTACCAAATCATTTTTTAAAATACTAGGCCATATTTAATGCATAATTGACTAAATGGTTTGGTGTCAAAATTTTTGATCCACCTCTCGTGAAAAAAGACAAATTTCTGCCGATTCAGCAGGAAGCGGGTCAAATTTGAACTGCAGCTACCTCGTAGTTTGCTTTTTAATTTTTTTCCAAAAATCATTTATAGTTACATAAGTATCTATTTAATCAGAAAAACATCAAAAGTTTTCCAAGATTCAACCACTAGCTAGGAACGGTCAAGCCCGCCGTTTTGACCGCATTTTGAAACGGGCATAAAAAATTAAAAAAATCAAAAAATTGGAAAACCTTCGCAATGTGTCATGATATGTGACCAAGTTTTCAGGAAAAATAATAGACTTGTAATACGGCAATTATTTTAAAAAAATGTTCTCAAAAATGAGCTATCATGCGTGAAGATTCATGGCTTTCAAGCCAAATGATCAATCTTATGGCCAGATTCATGGCATAGTTTATTCAAATAATCTCATATTGTGCACAATGGTGCATCTTGGAATTCCAAACAATGTTTTCTAAGGGAGTTTTCATTTTCTTTGCTCAGAAAATTCATTTTCCATTTTTCGTGTGCCCGAAAGAGGTTTTTTTGTGAAGGACCTACCATATATTTATTGCAAAATTGGACCTAATCAATTTTCTAAAATACTAGGACATATTTAATGCACAATTGACCAAGTGGTTGGGTGTAACAGTTTTGATCCACCTCTCATAAAAAAGACAAATTTCCGCCGATTCAGCTGGAAGCGGGTCAAATTTGAACTGCAGCTGCCTCATAGTTTGCTATTTATTTTTTACAAAAAACATTTCTAGGTACATAAGTATCTATTTTATCATATAAACACCAAAATTTTTCCAAGATTCAACCACTAGCTAGGAACGGTCAAGCCCGCCGTTTTGACCGCATTTTGAAACGGGCATAAATTTTTTAAAAAAAATCAAAAAATTGGAAAACATTCGCATTGTGTCATTATATGTGACCAAGTTTCCAACTTGTAATACGGTAATTATTTTAAAAAAAGTGTTCTCAGAAACGAGCTATCATGCGTGAAGATTCATGGCTTTCAAGCCAAATGATCAATAATATGGCCACATTCATGGCATAGTTTGTTCAAATGATCTCATATTGTGCACAATAGTGCATCTTGGAATTCCAAACAATGTTTCCTAAGGGAGTTTTCATTTTCTTTGCACAGAAAATTCATTTTCCATTTTCCGAGTGCCCGAAATGAGGTTTTTTTGTGAAGGAACTACCAAATAATTGTTGCAAAATTGTAACAAATCAATTTTCTAAAATAATAGGCCATGTTTAATGCACAATTGACAAAATGTTTGGGTGTAAAAAGTTTTGATCCACCTCTGGTGAAAAAGATAAATTGTCGCCGATTCAGTTGGAAGCGGGTCAAATTTGAACTGCAGCTGCCTCATAGTTTGCTATTTATTTTTTACAAAAATCATTTCTACGTACATAAGAATCTATTTTATCATAGAAACACCAAAAGTTTTCCAAGATTCAACCACTAGCTAGGAACGGTTAAGCCCGCCGTTTTGACCACATTTTGAAACGGGCATAAAAAAATCAAAACAAATCAGAAAATTGGAAAACCTTCGCATTGTGTCATTATATGTGACTAAGTTTCCATGAAAAATAATAAACTTGTAATACGGTAATTATTTTAAAAAAGTGTTCTCAGAAACGAGCTATCATGCGTGAAGATTCATGGCTTTTCAAGCCAAATGATCAATCTTATGGCCACATTCATGACATAGTTTGTTCAAATGATCTCATATTGTGCGCAAGGGTGCATCTTGGAATGGCAAACAATGTTGCCTAAGGAAGTTTTCATTTTTGTTGAACGAAAAAACCATTTTCCATTTTCCGAGTGCCCAAAAGGAGGTTTTTTTGTGAAGGACCTCCCAAATAATTGTTGCAAAATTGGACCAAATCATTTTTCTAAAATACTAGGCCATATTTAATGCATAATTGAAAAAATGGTTGGCTGTAAATTGTTTTGATCCACCTCTCGTGAAAAAGACAAATTTCCGTTGATTCAACTGGAAGCGGGGCAAATTTGAACTGCAGCTGCCTCATAGTTTGCTATTTATTTTTTCCAAAAATCATTTCTAGTTACATAAGTACCTATTTAATCATAAATACATGGTTTGGTGGCGATACGTCGAGGTTTGGCCGGTGGCTGAGGGCCCAACTCTAGAGCGCGTAAACTCGCATGCCCGCCGCGTGGTCACCGCGTGACTGTGGCGTCGCCATGTGTTCTGGGAGGCCTAGGCATGTCTTGTGGGTTGGGCACTCCCCAGGTAGGTGCTAGGAATAAAATTACAACGTAAGATTCTCACGAGGAGACCGATCAATGCTCAAACATGAATTAGCAGCCAAGTGTTTGATTAGCGGTACGGTAAATGTACATGGCTAATGGGTGCGAGTTTTGGCTGAGGATGATCAGTTACTAAGAAGACCGTCTTCACAAATTTTCAGCTCAAAAGGAGGAGCCTAGGTGGTACTTGATTTGCAAACCACCACACTGGACATAAATACGAATGTTGAAGCTCGGCTCAAAATAATGAATGGACTGAGCTGGAATTTGGTGGAGGATGGTTATTTGGGCATAGGAAAGCACTGTAGAAAATGGTTACTAATTGGACATGCCAAAGTGGTACTTCCTTCACAAGCTGTTACTCTGAACAGAATAGGAAAATGAATATTTTCGAATTATTTTTGAACTAGGCAAGGAAGGTTTTTACATATTTGACGAAGATATGACCCAAAGAATTTATGAGATTTTTTGGGAATTTTGGAAATGACAGAAATATAGGTTGCTTCACAACCTAGGGCAAAAACTGCCACATGGACATGACACATAGGCAAAACTGATGAGGTGGCGCCTAGTCATAGCAACCCACCACAATTTACAAGGCTATGACCATCTATATTGGTCATTAACAACTAGAAATAAGGCAGCGGACTAGCGTTGTTTGCTTTATGACCATTTCGTGTAAGGAAATTACGACCTTTCTGACCAAAATGGTCGCAATGGTTTAGGGTTTGGAGCCCCCCGAACAGCTTTTGACCAATTGGTCTGAAATGGTCATAGATCTATGACCAATTCTTCCAGGGTCACTGACAGAAGGTCACAAGTTGACATATTTCTTGTAGCGTTTGGAGCCATGGCGGCGGGCGGAAGAGAGGAGATGTGAGATGGGATTGGAAGCAAGGGTCTGAGTTCGGAGGGAGGAAGAGCAGGAGACGGTCAAGCAACAGGGAGAAGGGCGGCTGTGTACAACTGCGGGGCAACCTAGCGCGGCGCAGAATAAGGGAGCGTGGGTAAACAGTGCCGCCCACGTCCAATCAACCGCCACGCGGCGCCCGAGGCCGCAGGCTGTTTGGGTCCGCGGCGCTTCGCCCTTGCCCTTTCACCTCTCGGCACGGCCAAGTCCATGCGCGCCTTGGGCCCGGGGGCTACTGTCGGCGTTCTGGGAACGGGGGTCCCCAGACTTGCCTGCCTGCGGCCTGTGGCGTGGCTCGAGTGGGGGCCCAACGTGGCCCATCTTCATCAACGCAAGGCTCAAGACCCTCGTGAGGAGCCAAGCCTCGCGAGGCGGACGACATAGCGCTTCCTCAAGCACGGCCTCCTTAGGCTGGCTCGCGAGGAGGCGGAGAGATCAAGGTGGGGTACCACACGAGGTGCCCATGACGCAAGCCATGACGACCAAGGGTGCCAGGCGGGCGCCAGCCCGCGCAGCGTTTCCCTTTCCTCTTTGGTGCAAAGGGGGCAAGCGCAGGCGAGGGGATCAAGCAAAGGTATCTATTTCGGTGCAACGAGACCAAGACCAGTCCAACGATGGGAAGGAGGTCACCATGGAGCCCAGGACGGCGTCACCACAGGGCCTTTGGCAGGCGAAGACCAGCTTTAGTCAGGATAAGCGTACCAGATGTTCCCCTTCAAATTGGCCAATTGTTGGCGCCCTTCCCGCTCAATATTTGGGAAGAGGCCCAGGGCCTTCGCCTATAAATAGGACTAGCCACCCACAGGATAGAGGAGGGGGGGAATCCAGCATCTAGAGAGAGAGAAGGGCGATCGAACTCCCTCTAGCAGTTCATCCCCCAACCAAGAACAGACCCTCGCGAGGTCGTTCTTCCTTGTACTGTTCTTCCTCATCAACCCCAAGAGGCAATCCACCCACCACAAACTAGAGTAGGGTATTACACCACAATGGTGGCCCGAACTAGTATAAACCTTGTGTCTCTTGTGTTGTTCTCGCAGTAGTTTAGATCCATACGAGACGGAGAGGTAGAGGGCTCGATCTCCGAGCGCACCCCAGAGTTCGAAACTTAAGGGTCTGCCGGAACTCGTGATCTGACAGAGCTCTACACATCTCAGGAGCTGTTCAACCTGGCGACCAAGTGTGCAAGAGCTGAGGAGGGGCGCCTCTCTCTCCTTGAGCTGGCAGCTGCAAGAGCGGAGGAGAAGAAGGCCAAGGCCAAGGATGTGAAGCGCAAAGAGGCAGTGGTGCTCGTAGCGGTGCCCGACACCAAGCGAGGGAGAGATCAGCCCGAGTCATCCAAGAATGGCCGGCCATTCTGTGCCTTCCACAACCTGAACACCCACAACACCAGCGACTGCCAAGAGCTCAGAGCCATACGGGAAGGACGCTATGGTCGACGCCCCGAGCGCAACGACCGGGGCTACGGCCGCGGAGGAGGACGCGGAGGCGAACGCTGGGACGACCATGGCCCGTGCCAGGAGTGGCGTGACCGGCCTCGTGAGGACCTTTGGCAGGACCAACCTCACGAGGGTACCTGGAGGGACAAGCCTCGTGAGGATCGCCCCCAGGGCAACGCCGGTCTTCCTCCGCTGCCGCTGCCAAGGAGGAACGACGACCACCACCAGGACGAGGGGGCTGGGGGCTTCCAGGAGCCGCGTGCGATCGCCTGCATCTTGGTCGGTGCCCAGGCCCCAGCCTCTCAGCGCATCTTCAAACAGTTCGCTCGCGAGGTGAACGCGGTGCTCCCCAAGCTCGAGGCCACGCGCCCGCTCAGGTGGTCCCAGTGTGCCATCACCTTCAACTCGGCAGACCAGCTCAAGTGCGCAGCCACGGCTGGCGCCCTCCCTATGCTGTGCTCCCCAGTCATCAGCAATGTGCATGTCACCAAGACTCTCATCGACGGTGGTGCAGGACTCAACATCCTGTCCGTCGACACGTTCGACAACCTCCAAGTGACATATGAGCAGCTCCATCCAACCAAGCCTTTCTCAGGAGTGACCAACGGTTCCACCACACCGATGGGGCAGGTCCGCCTGCCTGTCACCTTCGGGGAGTGCAAGAACTATCGCACCGAGCTCATCGACTTCGACGTCGCGCACATCCGCCTGCCGTACAAGGCCATCCTTGGGTATCCAGTCCTGGCCAAGTTCATGGCAGTCACTCATCATGGCTACAACATTCTCAAGATGCCAGGAAGCGGAGGAATCATCACGGTCTCGTGTGAAGAGAGGGATGCGGTGTGCTCCCTTGAGCGCGCCTTTCAAGCCGCAGCAATCGACGACCCCGACAGCAGAAGTGAAGGCCCTCCGAAGACCATCCCCAAGAAGAAGTTGTCGCGCCGCGCAGGACCTCAGGAGGATGGCATCGCGGCAGGAGCCTCGTCATGATCAACGCCTGCTCCAGGGGTGCCTCCCTCCACCGCATAGGAAAGCGCGGTCGGCGCCCTCCTCAGGCGGGACTCGGGGGCTCTCTTCTGGAGAGCCACAGACCTTGCCAACCTCACGAGGGAGGCGCTTGGGCACCACTTGGAGGCGTGCTTTGTGACACGTTTCCCTCAGGAGAACACAGGGCAAGGAGCACCCACCACTCAGGAGTTCATCACCAAGACCACCCAGGAACTGCAAGAAGCAAGAGCCATGCGCGGCCACATCCGCTCACAAGGCGTAGCTCCCCATCCAGGCGAGGATGCCAGGTTGCGTGTCTGCCTCGACGTCCCAGGGCTCAACAGGGTCGCATCTCAGGAGCGCTTCTGGCCATCGCGTGCTGGCCGCTGCAAGGGCCCGCCACACAGCTACGTTCGCATACCCTTTGGCTTGCCAAGCGTGGCGTCGGCCTATCAACGCAACATGCAGCAAGTCCTGGCGGCTCAGGAGGCCAGGTTCCATGCCGTCCTGGAGCAGATGGAGACGGTCTTCAGGGAACCTCCTGAACCCCCAGAGCCTCCCGAGGCTCAGGGCCTAGTGGCTCATGAGGAGCCATTCCTTCAACGCGCGGCGTCAGCTGCACCAACTCTACTTCGTATATAGAACCATGTGACATCTTCCAAGTTCGTTCAAGTTGGGAGCGCCCCTTGGGCTGCATTATTCCCAGGCCACATGGGTCCGTCCCTGTGGCATGTATCGCTCTTGCTTAAGTCTTTAGCTTACCTTGCAGGAGGCGCCCCTCGGGCTGCATCATCTCCAAGCCGCTCGGGCCAGACCCGATGGCGTGTATCTTCCTGCATTTATCCAAGTTGATTTGCTCCTCATGCTTAACCTGCCAGCGGCTTCGGCTCGATTGCCGCCCGCTGCGGGCCTGTTCTTCCCATGCAATTCGCTTGCATGTTAAAAGGGGGGCTCCTGAGCATCGCCACTCAGGAGCTCTTACTGGCTCTCCAGCCCTCACCCCCTGGCCTTGACCACGACATCGCGATCTAGCATACCAGCGGCGGCTGAGCTCGCTCGAGGGCCGGGACCTGAGGACGTAGAGTGCTTGCATCTAACTGCCTTGCAGGAACACACAGTCACCAAGACTCAAGACCAGGCGCAACCCGCCTTGAGGTAGGGCCTCATGAGTCCCGTGCTGGCTCACGAGTGCCCAGATACACCTCGCAACCCTGCCGCGCAAGCCATGTGTTAGGGCGGGGCTGTACACGCCCCGGGGGCTCCTCCCGGAGGGGGGGGGGCATCCCACGCCCAAGTGGAAGCACCATGCTCTGCGCTGGCTATCGACACTGCCAAGGCGCGGCTATGCCCGTGCACAAGCGGAAGCACTATGCTCCGTGCTAGTGATAAACAACTGAGGGAGACCCCACGGTCGTGCCAATCTCAGGGAGCCCAGAGCTCAGCGCCCAGCCTTACAGCAATGCCTCCCCTCGGGAAAGCCGCGCATGGGGGCTGGGCACGGGGGTTGCGCTCAGGTCACGCCCAAGCACACGCCACCTAAACAGGTCCCTGGACCTGGGAATCACGCGCCCCTCCCGAGGCCTCGGCGAGGGCAGGTATGGGAATTGTTTGCACGTCAAGGGGGACTCTGAGCATCGCGACTCAGGAGCCTAACTGGTCACGTAGCCCCTCACTCCTTGGTACGTCCTGGTCTCCGGTCAGCCCAATGGCGGTTGAGGTATGCGCGGGGCCGGGCTCTGCCAACGCAGAACGCAAAGCAAATAGGAAGGAAATCGTGAAATCTCGAAACAAATATTACAAGAATATTGTCCTCCCAATACCAAATAAAAGTCTAAACGCCTCCACGAGGCCTGTTATATGTCGCAGGAACGGAACGAGAAGAATGGCCGCGGGTCACCTCTAGACGTCGCCGTTGCCAGCGAACGCGCTCCCTCGTGATCAGTTTTGTCTTCACCACCAGCCGCAAGGTCGACGACGCCGGACAGAGGAGCGGAGACAAATCCGCGGAACCTCCTGAGCAAGGCCCCCACCTGATCTTGCACGGCCGCGGCAGCCGCCCCGTACTGATCTTCAGCTACAGGCTCCAGCAGCTCGTCAAGGCAAGCATTGGGGTCGCGAAGGTGCAGGTGTCTAAAGACGCGAGTCAGCGCGGCTGAAGACAGGACGTGAGCTTCTGCCTCCGCCATGGGACCGAGACCATCAAGGACCTCCTCATGCGCCTTCACCACGAGAGGAAGTAGCTGGGCGGGGCCGTCCTCGTCGGTGTCTAGAGGCTTCTCCAGGCCATGCTCGTAGAGCGTCTTCAGCACCTTGCGAGACCTCTTCTCGAGATCGGAAAGGCCACACGGTCTTCCGCTAGGACTCACGCCTTGGCGTCAAGACCGGCCTCCCTCGTCCTCATCTTCCACTCCAGCTCTTCAACTAGTTGTGCTCGGCGGCCTGCTTCTTCCCCAGCTTCGCCAACTCTGCATCATGATTCTTGACGGCTTCCTCCCGGGCCTTCATCTCCTCCTCCTTCGCTTGGCGGCAGCGCACCTCCTCGGCGTGCTTGTCGCGCAGGATCTATAGCTCGCCCTCCAGCACTTGGCTGTGGTCACAGTCAGCCTTGGCGTCCTTTAGCGCCACCTCACGATCGGCCGAAGCGTTGGCGGTTCCTTGCTTCTCCTTCTGTAGGATCGGAAGTATGTCTAGAGGGGGGTGATTAGACTACTTGACCAAATAAAAATCTATCCTTTTCCCGATTTTGTTCTTGGCAGATTTTAGCTATCTTATCACAAGTCAAACAATCTCCACACAGTTCAAGCAAGCATGCAAAAGAGTATATGAGCAGCGGAAAGTAAAGCATGCAACTTGCAAGAATGTAAAGGGAAGGGTTTGGAGGATTCAAACGCAATTGGAGACACGGATGTTTTTTGCGTGGTTTCGATAGGTGGTGCTATCGTACATCCACGTTGATGGAGACTTCAACCCACGGAGGGTAACGGTTGCGCGAGTCCATGGAGGGCTCCACCCACGAGGGGTCCACGAAGAAGCAACCTTGTCAATTCCATCACGGCTGTCGCCCACGAAGGACTTGCCTCACTAGTGGTAGATCTTCATGAAGTAGGCGATCTCCTTGCCCTTACAAACTCCTTGGTTCAACTCCACAATCTTGTCGGAGGCTCCCAAGTAACACCTAGCCAATCTAGGAAACACCACTCTCCAAGAAGTAACAAATGGTGTGTTGATGATGAACTCATTGCTCTTGTTCTTCAAATGATAGTCTCCCCAACACTCAACTCTCTCTCTCTCGCATGATTTGGATTTGGTGGAAAGAAGATTTGAGTGGAAAGCAACCTGGGGAAGGCTAGAGATCAAGATTCATATGGTAGGAATGGAACATCTTGAGCTCAACACAAGGGTAGGTGGTTCTCTCTTAGAAAATGTGTATTGGAAGTGAAGATCTGTTCTGATGGCTCTCTCCTCGAATGAAGAGTGGGTCGAGGGGTATATATAGCCTCCACACAAAATCTAACCGTTACACAGAATTTGCCAAACTCGGTGGGACCGAATCGTTAAACTCGGTCGGACCAATTTAGCAAACCTAGTGACCGTTAGGATTTTCGGTGGGACTGAGATGCAACTCGGTAGGACCGACATGGTTAGGGTTTGGGCATAACGTAATCTCGGAGTGACCGATTACACAAACCCGGTGGGACCGATTTTGGTAATAAGCTAACCAAGGGTTGGTCAGGTAAACTCGGTGTGACCGATTCGCTCTTTTCGGTGAGACCGAAATGTTACGAAAAGGAAACAGTGAATTTACATTGCAATCTCGGTGGGACCGATCGCTCACTTAGGTTGGACCAAAACGTTACGAAGGGAAACAGAGAAATTGCAATCCCATCTCGGTGAGACCGAGATCCCTATCGGTGAAACCGATTTGCTAGGGTTGGCAGTGGCTATGACAAATGAAACTCGGTGGCTCCGGATAGAATGAATCGGTGGGGCCGAGTTTGTCTTTTGGTTTAGGTCATATGTGGATATGGAAAGGTAGTTGAGGATTTTGGAGCATATCACTAAGCACATGAAGCAAGAGGCTCATTAAGCAACACCTCATCCCTCCTTAATAGTATTGGCTTTTCCTATGGACTCAATGTAATCTTGGATCACTAAAACATAAAATGTAGAATCTTGTCCTTGAAGTTTGAGCCAATCCTTTGTCCTTGTAATTTTGAGGGATCCACTTTCCTCATCCATGCCATGCCATCCATTGAGCTTTTCCTGAAATATTCATCTTGGAATAATGTTAGCTCAATGAGCTATATGTTGTTAGAAATTACCAAAACCACCCAGGGACAGTTGCACTTTCAATCTCCCCCTTTTTGGTAATTGATGACAACATATAGATCAAAGCTTCGACAAAAGATAATAAGAATGAAATATATCGTCGCTTTGAGAAGTATGTGATAAGTAAGAGCTCCCCCTAAATTTTTGCATGTTTTAAGATTTGCTTTGGACTGCAAATGCACAAAGAGTTAGAATCATGGGTTACTCTTCCATGTCACATACATCTTCGTGGAGCGCTCAAAATGATAAGGATTAAATACATGCACTCATCACCAAGCATAAGGATAAACTGATAATAACATCCAACAAGCATTAAGTGTAGCTTATGATCAAACACATGATCATCAATGTCTCACAGATTAAGGCATAGTATCTCAAGCACTCAAAAGCAAATAAAGTTCAACCAAATAGACAAGAGAGAACAAATGCAAACTCTCTCTCTCAAAGCCTATGATCTATACATTTTTCTCCCCCTTTGGCAACAAGTTACCAAAAAGTTCATAGAAAATGCATAGTACTAAACGACTCTCAGGCTTGGTCTTCAGTTGGTGGAGTCCAGATAACGCCAAGGACGAAGGCTTCGGTAGAAGTGGTTGGAGCTGCTGGGGTAGGAGCTGGAGCTGGTGGAACTGAAGCTGTAGCTGGTGCAGAAGTGGTGGCTCTGGTGTCAGCAACTGGCGCTGCAGATGATCTCTGAGCTCTGGGCACTCTGGCAAATGCATCAGCTGTGGTCTTTCCCTTCCTCTCCTGCATATCATCTTGTAGTTGTTCCACGGCAGACTGAATCTCTGTTACTTTCACATCCAGGTCATAGAACTTTTGTTCCATGATTCTTTCCAAGCTCTCTTGGTTTCAAGTCAGGGTGGCTAATCCTTTCTCAATCCTCAGAGTGGATGCTATCAGGTAAGTGAGCTGCTCCTGCTTGTTCTTCAAGAAGTACTCAGATGCCTCCTCTTGAGTTGGCATCCTAGCAGCTTTCTCCATCTTTGCCTTCTCCTTCTTTGCTTGAGCATGTGCAGATGATGGTTCATTCTCATTCATGACAACTTGATTATCTTCAAAGTCTGGACGGATGGGCAGGTGTTCCTTGTCCAGTAGGTATGTGTATGTGCCCATCTTTGAGTTGATCAACTCTTGAATTTGTGGGGCATATCCACAGCTCCTCTTCTGATCAGCTGCTATCCGCTTAATGGTCTCTACCATGAGCCTCATCACCTTGAATTTCTGTGGCACATCAAATATGTGAAGCAAGTTTATTGCATGGCCTCGAATCATCTTGTGATCACCTGACTTGGGCAACAGAGTGTGCATCAGAATCCAGTTTATAGTGGGCAGCCCTGACAGAAGGAAATGCACTGAGCCAAACTTGAAAGTGTCAAGTGCTTTGTTTGGGATCTCCTTGTACATGTTGGACATGAAATTGTGATCCATCTTATTCTTGGCATAGATGTCCAAGTCACCTTCCTGCTCTTCTGGGGCATTGATCAGCTGTGCCCATGCAGCAACTATAGACTGATATCTGTTTCCTTCTGACATCCACACTATCCTGCCATCTGGATAGAAGTGTGGTGTGGAGTAGAATTGCATGATGAGCTCCGCATTCCACTTTGTGAGATTCTGCCCAACAAAGTCTGCAACTCCACAAGCTCTGAAGGTGTCATATACTCCAGGATAGTGTTCTTCGTTCTCCTTGATCTAATCCCAATCAACCCATCTCATATCACACACTATGGGCTTCTTATCTAGCAGCACTGTCTCATAGAAATCCTGTTGTTCCTTGGTGTGAAACCTGTAATCCACAACAGTTCTTCTCCTTGAAGCATATGGATCTTCTTCTCTCCACTTCCTCAGCCCTGAATCTCTTCTAATTTTCATGTCCTCAGCCACGGATGAGCATCATTGTGGTCTGGGATCTTGGGCTTGAGCTTCCTGAGCACTTGTCCTTCTTCTTCTTCAGCAATGTCAGGCACTGGGGCCTTGTTCTTTTCAGCAGCAGATATGTTCCTGGTGTTTCTCTTTGGTGCACTCTTGGGCTTAGATGCAGCTTTGGGTGCTTCCTTGGGCTTGGATGCAGTAGCCCCTGTCCTTATGGCATCACCCATAAGCTTCTGTGCCTTGGGTGCTGGTGCAGCAACCTCTTCTTCCTCTTCTTCATCTGAGTCTCTCCTCATGGAGGGTTTGCCAAGTACTCTGGCAGTGGTAGTTCTGACTCTCTTCTTCTTCTTGTCTTGGCCACTTGCTTCCTCTTCAGATTCCATGACAAGCTTCATGGTTTCTTCAGTTACAGCCTTCCTAGGCTTAGAAGTGGGAACTCTTCTTGCAGGTGCCTTTTTCTGCATTCCAGGCTTGATGGCTGCAGCTGAGCCATACTCTTTCTTGAGCACCTTCTTCGTGGATGTGGCTTCCTCTTCTGCCACATAATCCTCATCCTCTGACTCAGAAGTTCTCTTCTTGTTTGCTATAGTGGCAGCTTTAGGCAGATTGCTTGGGGTGCTCCTGCCCCTCATCAGAACTGCTAGAGGGACTAGTGCCCTCACTCATATGAACTTGCTCCTCAGATCTGTTCTGGCTGTCACTCTGATCAGACATGTTGCAAACTCTGACTGCTGACCCTGTGAATAGATTATAGATGAGATAGAGTGGATGAGCATCACAAAATGCAGAGATTTTTGCAAAAGAATGAGTCAAAAACTTAGTTTTAGTTTTCCACAGAAAGCATTTTGCATCAACCGATTTGCAAACTCGGTGACACCGAAGCAGCTTTTGGGACCAAAACTAGTGAACTCGGTCAGACCGAGTCACAGTTCGGTGGCACCGAGACTGCTAGGGTTTCACAAAGTCCTGAACTCGGTCTCACCGATTTGTAATTCGCGGTCAGACTGAGAACCACATGTGCAATGGTCGTGGCCGAATCGGTGGAACCGAGTTCCGCAACCCGGTGGGTCCGAGATGGTTTCGGCGGAAACCTAAACCTAAATTTTTGAATCTATCCTATTCTATGGATTGTTTTGTTTGGATAGGAGTGTTTCAATCGTAGAAAGAATCATAAAGAACACAATGTGCTAGGAATTGGACGGGGAATAGCACTGTGATCGAGTCCATACCCTAGTTCGGCGGCGGACTCGCTATGGCGGCAACGGCGGAGACGAATTCCGTTGACAGCGGAGGAGACCAGCGACAGGAGGCGGCTGGCGACGAGGAGGACGATCCGGAGACCCAGGAGGCAGAGCGAGCTATGCGCGGGCGAAGAGGTTTTAGAGACATTTCCAAAATTTTGCCCGTGAGTATATATAGCCCGACCCTGTCGGTGTGACCGAGTGGAACAACTCGGTGGCATCGAAATGCATAAGTGTTGACAGTTAAGGCAACTCGGTGTGACCGAACAGTTCAAATCGGTTGCACTGAGGTGAAAACCTAGATCGACTTAGTGAGCTCGGTATGACCGAATGGGGAAATTGGTCAGACTGAAAAGAACAAAGAAGTTTTGGAAGTTTAAGTCTATGAAAAATCGGGGACTCCGAGTGCTCCTCACACAGAGTGGTTTGAATTTGACTTGATCAAATTTTGTGATGTAGCATGAATAGAGTTTGAGATGAGAAAAGCATAGATAGCTAGAGAAGGTTCTTAGGCATTCTTGTCCATCCACTTGGCAAGAAAAGAAAACCAATTAATCAAAACAACAAGTGGATGTCCTCGAATGAGTAAAATATGCAACCAACATGCTCACACCATAAAATGGCAATTGAGATATGTGGCAAAGGATGCACAACCAATTCTAGCATCTATCAAGCAATTGGCGATGACTAGGTCATCTATATATGAGTATATTGACTTAGGAGTCAAACGAGAACATTTGATCATAGGTCATACTCATCGTTTAAGCACAAGTGGGGTTACCACTTTTACATAGAGCATTGTTGTGTCCACATCATTAGAGTTGCTTTAGCTCAATGCTTAGAGTAAAGCTCCCCTTAGATGTGATATCCCCCCTAAGAGGGATGAACTAACCTTGGGTTTGTCGATAATGACTTCATGTAGATGTTGAAGATGTGGATGCTCAATGTTGATGTAGATCAATTGGAGCTATCCATTGGAGTGAATTGCACTTTTAATACCTACATGGGTTAGTCCCACAAGGAACAAACAAGGATATCCATAGACATAGAGTGATGCACACATAAGATGATGTCTATGAAGGCTTTTAGGTTACCTTGTCCCTTGACTTACCAACAAGAGGGTTTGTGACTCCTTGAACTAGTGCAAGATATGGAAGTTGATTGCACTTGTTCTTGCCAAAATGATAAGAGTGAAGTGTGTTGGCGGAGTCACCCTCAAGAACTCTCTAGTTCTTCTTCTTTTGGATCCACACCATCTTGATGGGAATCCTTGGAGTTGTAGTCGTACTTGATGAAGTGGAACTTGAATTAGTCTTGGGAATCCACTTGACTAAGGTCTTAGGAGCTTCTTCAAATGCATCAATTTCCTCTTGAAGCTTGTCCTTGCCTTTTTGCTTGTAGTCTTGTGGTGGAAGATCATCTTGAGCTTGTGTCCCTTTGAAAGAAGTGGGATCATACTTCTCTTGTTGAGGAACAAACTTCATCTTGGGGTATTGATCTTCTTCCCACTCAACTCCATTGGCATTGAACTTTCGTTCAAAACCAACACCTTGATTCTTCCGGTGCCTTCCTTGCTTGCGTACAATTTCCACGAATTGCTTACTCCCGGCAAGGCTCTTGTACACTCCTTTCTCTATAATTCCCTTCAATAGGCTATTTTCTTTCTCAAGTGTAACTTGGCTAAGAGAATCATTAGTGGAATCAAGAGAACTACTAGATGCAACAATATTGGATTTAACATGATCATTCTTACTACTAGAGGAAGAATCTTTCTTGTTCTTGTTACTAGACTTGACTTGGGGCATGTAGGTGGATAAGAGTAAATGCTTGGCAATGTAAGAAGAACTTTTCTTACGAAGATCATCATTGATTGCCTTTAAGAACTCATGCTCTTGTTCAAGGTTGAGCTTTTCAAAGCGTAATTTCTCGTGTGTCCTGAAAAGTTCTCGATGATCTCCTAAAATAGTTTCATGAGCTAACTTAAGAGTGTTTAGTTCTTTAGTTAGAGACTCAATCTTCTCCTTATCATTGTCATTCGTTTTATCTTGGTTAGCATGATTAATTGAAGTTTCATCATAGTATTCATCACTAGAGTTGTCAACAAGTAAATCATCATCACCTAACAAGTCATCTTCATCACTATTGAAATCAACATACTCGGGGTGTGTTACCTTTGGTCCTTTAGCCATGAATCATGTTCCAACTCCTTCATTTGGTGAGTCAAATATTTCGTAGGAGTTGGTTGACACAAGTGCTAGACCGGCAACACCTTCATCTTGAGTATATTCGGAATCGGAGTGATAACTTCTCTCGGAGTGGTTGTCGGAGTCGGAGCCGGATACCCATTCACCAACATGAGCTTGATGTCTTTGTTTTGTGTAGCTCCTTGATGACTTTTCTTTTCTTTCCGAATCCTTGCTTCTCCGTGAGTGTCTTTGTTCATAACGATCATCTCTACTCCTTCTTTCTCTAGATGGCGATTCTTCTCTTCTACTTCTTCTTTTGGGAGAGTCTTCTCTTCTCTTGTACGGAGCCGTACACTCATTGGAATAGTGTCTGGGTCTTCCACAGTTATAGCAGACTCGCTCTCGACTAGAAGATCTTTTGTCATTGTAGGACCTTGACTTGGAGCTTCTATCTTTGCTTTTACTTTTGTATAACTTGTTGAAGTTCTTTACCATTAAGCTCAATTCTTCATTGAAGATTTGCTTCTCACTTGATGATGTGGGGGCTTCACATGTGGCTTTGTAAGCTCCACTTGATTTGTTGTGAAGTTCCTCTTTATCCTTGAGTGACATCTCATGAGCAACAATTCTTCCAATGACTTCTGTTGGCTTGAGATCTTTGTAATTGGGCATCATTTGGATCAATGTGCACACGGTATCATATTTTCTATCCAAGGCTCTTAGGATCTTCTTGATGATGAATCTATCGGTCATCTCTTCACTCCCTAAGCCGGCAATCTCATTTGTGATAAGAGCAAGCCTAGAGTACATTTCAGCGACACCTTCACCATCCTTCATTTTGAACTTGTCAAGTTGACTTTGAAGCACATCCAATTTGGATTCCTTGACGGAGTCGGTACCTTCGTGCATATCAATCAAAGTATCCCAAATTTCCTTTGCATTCTCAAGACGGCTGATTTTGTTGAATTCTTTGGGGCACAATCCGTTGAAGAGTATATCACAAGCTTGAGCGTTGTATTGCAGCATCTTCAACTCTTCCACGGTAGCTTCACGGTTTGGTTCTTTCCCATCAAAAAGTCACCTTGCAAGCCAACACACACAATAACCCAAACGGCGGGGTTATGTCCAAGAATATGCATTTTCATTTTATGCTTCCAACTAGCAAAATTAGTACCATCAAAGTAAGGACCTCTACGGTGATAATTTCCCTCGCTAGACGCCATACTCTCCTAGGTTGTGAAACCAAGGCTATGACCACCAAAAGCTATGGAAATCAAAGCAAATGGAGACCAAAGCTCTGATACCACTTGTAGGATCAGAAGTATGTCTAGAGGGGGGGGGGGGTGATTAGACTACTTGACCAAAAAAATCTATCCTTTTCCCAATTTTAGTTCTTGGCAGATTTTAGCTATCTTATCACAAGTCAAGCAATCTCCACACAATTCAAGCAAGCATGCAAAAGAGTATATGAGCAGCGGAAAGTAAAGCATGCAACTTGCAAGAATGTAAAGGGAAGGGTTTGGAGGATTCAAACGCAATTAGAGACACGGATGTTTTTGGCGTGGTTCCAATAGGTGGTGATATCGTACATCCACGTTGATGGAGACTTCAACCCATGGAGGGTAACGGTTGCGCGAGTCCACGGAGGGCTCCACCAACGAGGGGTCCACGAAGAAGCAACCTTGTCTATTCCATCACGGTCGTCGCCCACGAAGGACTTGCCTCACTAGCGGTAGATCTTCATGAAGTAGGCGGTCTCCTTGCCCTTACAAACTGCTTGGTTCAACTCCACAATCTTGTCGGAGGCTCCCAAGTAACACCTAGCCAATATAGGAGACACCACTCTCCAAGAAGTAACAAATGGTGTGTTGATGATGAACTCCTTGCTCTTGTGCTTCAAATGATAGTCTCCCCGACATTCAACTCTCTCTCACAGGATTTGGATTTGGTGGAAAGAAGATTTGAGTGGAAAGAACTTGGGGAAGGCTAGAGATCAAGATTCATATGGTAGGAATGGAATATCTTGAGCTCAACACAAGGGTAGGTGGTTGTCTCTTAGAAAATGTGTATTGGAAGTGAAGATCTGTTCTGATGGCTCTCTCCTCGAATGAAGAGTGGGTGGAGGGGTATATATAGCCTCCACACAAAATCTACCCATTACAAACAATTTGCCAAACTCAGTGGGACCGAATCGTTAAACTCGGTCGGACCGATTTAGCAAACCTAGTGATCGTTAGGATTTTCGGTGGGACTGAGATGCAACTCGGTAGGACCGACATGGTTAGGGTTTGGGCATAACGTAATCTCAGTGTGACCGATTACACAAACTCGGTGGGACCGATTTTGGTAATAAGCTAACCAAGGGTTGGTCAGGTAAACTCGGTGGGATCGATTCGCTCTTTTCGGTGAGACCGAAATGTTACGAAAATGAAACAATGAATTTCCATTGGAATCTCGGTGGGACCGATCGCTCACTTCGGTTGGACCAAAACGTTACGAAGGGAAACAGAGAAATTGCAATCCCATCTCGGTGAGACCGAGATCCCTATCGGTGAAACCGATTTGCTAGGGTTGGCAGTGGCTATGACAAATGAAACTCGGTGGCTCCGGATAGAATGAATCGGTGGGGCCGAGTTTGACTTTTGGTTTAGGTCATATGTGGATATGGAAAGGTAGTTGAGGATTTTGGAGCATATCACTAAGCACATGAAGCAAGAGGCTCATTAAGCAACACCTCATCCCTCCTTAATAGTATTGGCTTTTCCTATGGACTCAATGTGATCTTGGATCACTAAAACATAAAATGTAGAATCTTGTCCTTGAAGTTTGAGCCAACCCTTTGTCCTTGTAATTTTGAGGGATCCACTTTCCTCATCCATGCCATGCCATCCATTGAGCTTTTCCTGAAATATTCATCTTGGAATAATGTTAGCTCAATGAGCTATATGTTGTTAGGAATTACCAAAACCACCCAGGGATAGTTGCACTTTCACCTTCTCGGAAGCCGCAACAGCCTGACACAGTGCCGCGCGAATTGCCAGGTCGGAGTGAAGCCAGCCAGAGGCCAGCTCCAAACGCCCGGCCACCAGGCGCGGGTCCGCGCTCAGGACATCTGCCTACAGCTAGGTCATCTCCGCAAGGGCACGCTCCAAGATGGCAGCGGGAGCAGAAGGACCAGGGAGTGGAGATGCAGCAGTGGGAGGAAGCGACATCATCACCAGGGCTTGAGAGACCGCAGGTTCCGGAGCAGCTGGGACCTCGTCAGCCGCACCAAGCACCAACACCTCCAGAGCCAGCGGGGCCATGGGGGCTGACTCCACGCGGCGAGGCTCCTCTTGGCTTCGCGAGGACGATCGGGCCGGGGAGATGCGGGCGGTGTTGCCTCCTTTCTCCGCGGGAGGCACGACCGCTACATATTCTTTCCTCTTCTTTGCCGAAGATGTCGGCCTAATCAACCGAGGGCGAGTATCAGGAAACAACAAGTACAAACAAGGACATGGCGAAGCTTAAGCCACTTACCGATCCACTTCGACGTATTCCACTGACCTCTTGAGAAGCTTGAAGCCGGACAGCTTCGGGACCTGAGGAGCAGGCATTCGGGCTCCGGCGGGCACCAGGCGGAGTAGAGGCAGAGCCGGAGCCAGCCCTAGGAGGTGCCAGGGTGGGGGCGGCACCACGGGCTACCAGCGACGACCTACCCTTCGTCGGGATGAGGGTTTGCTCTCTCTCCCCTTGGAAGGCGTCGGCGTCGGCATCATTAGGAAGGGCGCGGAGAATCTCGGCCTTGCTCAGGGGGGAAGTCTCCCCCACCTCCTCCAGGGTCTTCTCCTCCTCCTCCTCCTCTTCTCCCTCTCCGCGGGACTCGCCAGAAGACACCTCCACCGGTTTCTACGCCGTAGGAACTCCCGGAGGCGTTAGCGGCACCAGCCCGCGCGCATCAAAGGTTGGCCTGGAGGCGAAAAATTCCTCCCGGTCCTTGTGTTGGAACAGGGGAACGAAAGCGCTAGGCGGGTACTCCTGGTTATCCCTGACTATGAGGCGCAGGACGGCGTCCAATTCATCGCCAGGCAGGTCCCCTGGCCTCAGGCGGGTCTTGTTCTCCTTTTCTTCAAGCTCCCAGAGGGGGCGCGCACGCGCCTGGTGTGTGGCAACCCACAGCGTCAGGAACTCCCTCAGGAGCATCGCCCCCATTACATTGGCCGCCCTCGCGTTGCCTGGCCTTCGGTCGGTCATCATCTGCCCAACACCAACGATGCCCGCTCGTCGACAAGCTCTGCCTTGGGCCAACCCCCGTTGGGAGGGGGCGCCGCTGTTGGCAACGCCAGAAGTGGGTCAGCGCGCTGGGCATCCATCATGACCCATTTGGATCGGATGTTGTCGGCCCTCTTCCCGGTGCTCGAGATCGAGTTGGCCTTGCCGCACGCAATGAAATTAGCACACCCGGAGATGTGCTCGCCGCTGACACGGAGGAAGAAGAAATGGCGAAGGAGCGCCACGGACGGCATAACGCCCAGGTACGCCTCGCAGTAGTAGGCAAAGATGGACAGGAGGAGGACAGAGTTGGGATGGAGATGCAACACCTGCAGCCCGTAGTGGTCGAGGACTTCATAATAGAAATCAGAGAAAGGAGGAACCAACCCGACGGCGACGCTGCTCGATAAGAAGGGAAGAAGGTGCTCCCCTCAGGCTCTGGCTCGTCGGACGCGAGCCGGAGCTCCGTCTTCCCCCACTCATTGCTCTCGCCCGCTGTCAGTGGGTGCACGGAGGCAAGGCTCTTCTCCGTGACGGTGGGCGCCCCAAGGGCCGGCTCATACCAAGACGGTGTTGAGGAAGTCTTGACCTTGCGCGGCGCCATGGGCGGTAGATGCAGAGCAAGGATGGAGCAGATCTGGAGATAGCAGCGGCAAAGAGCGAGAAAGGGGATTTGGAGCGAGACAGCCTTGGTCAGGGCAAGCAGTTGCCGAGGCAGCGTGGGGGAGCGGAGACGCCCACGTCCAATCAACCGCCACGCATCGACCGACGCCGCAGGCTTTTGGGGCCCACGGTGCTCCGAACTTGACCCTTGGCTTCGCCGCAGAGCCAAGCCCGAGTGCACCTTGGGCCCGGGGGCTATTGTCGGTGTTCTGGGAACGGGGGTCCCCAGACTTGCTTGCCTGCGGCCCACAACACGGCTAAGCAGTGGGTTGTACGTCCTATCTTTGTCAAACAAGACACCCAAGACCCTCGCGAGGGTCCAAGCCTCGCGAGGCGGACGACACAAGACCTCCTCTGGAGTGGCCTAGCCAGGCAGGCTCACGAGGGGCTGAGATATCAAGGCAAGGCAAACCTCCCGAGGCTCTCGCGACGTGAGCCATGAAGAACGGTACCAGGCGGGTGCCAGGCGGGCGCCAGTGCGTGCAGCGTCCCTATTTCCTCTTTGGTGCTAAGGAGGCCAGTACAGGCGAAGAGTACCGAGGCTTCAGGCAAAGGTTGCCATATTGGTGCAACGAGACCAAGACCAGGAGGACGTCAAGGCGGAGGTCATCATGGAGCCCAAGACGGCGTCACCCCAGAGCTTTTCGCAGGAGAAGACTGCTTTTGTCAGGATAGCTTGTACTAGCTGTCCCCCTTCAAATTTGCCCGCCGTTGTTGGCTCCCTTCCCGCTCGATATTTGGGAAGAGGACCAGGGCCTATATAAGTAGAGCTAGCTACCACAGTAGAGCCATCGAATCCTCACGCCACAAGTTCACAAGCACAAGAACACCTCGACCTCAGGAGGCTGTTCTTCCCTTGTACTGTTCATCATCAGCCCAAGAGGCAATCCACCACCACCACACCGGAGTAGGGTTTTACACCACAACGGTGGCCCGAACCAGTATAAACCTGGTGTCCTTTTGTGTTGCGAGTTCGTCGAGTTCGTCCGCAAGATCTTAGCGAGCTAGAGCGTAGATCGGTAGGAGGGAGATACTTCGCGCTCACCGCAGTGTTCGAACCTTAAGGGTTTGCCGGAACCCCACATCCGACAAGTGCTGCGCTGGTAGAGTACGGGGTAGCGGCTAGGTAGAGCAACAGGGGCTCGAGAGGCCGTGGCACCACCATCACCGGCAGGCTAGTTAGGTATCTCTTGAGGTCATGGAAGGCTTGGTCGGCCTCCGGGACCCACTCAAATAGGCCTTTCTTCTTCATCAGCTGAAGAACGGCAAGGCGCGTTCTCCTAGGTTGGAGATGAAGCGTCCCAACGCAGTCACCCGACCGGCCAGCTTCTGCACTTCTCTGAGGGTCTGCGGCGGGCTCATGTCCTCGATGGCCTTGATCTTCTCTGGATTCGCCTCGATCCCTCTGTGGGACACGAGGAAGCCCAGCAGCTTGCCGGAAGGGACGCCGAACACGCACTTCTCCGGCTTAAGCTGCAAGTTCACTTGGCGCAGGCTCGCGAAGGTCTCCTCTAGGTCTTGAATCAAGGTCCTTGCCTCCCGAGACTTCACCACAATGTCGTCGACGTAGGCCTCTGTGTTTCTCCCGAGCTGCCGCCCCAAGGCGATGTGCTTCAGTCGCTGAAAGGTTGCGCCCGCGTTGCGCAGTTCAAAGGGCATGCAGGTGTAGCAGTACACCCCACACAGGGTCAGGAAGGATGTCTTATCCACATCTTCTACCGCCATCTTGATCTGGTGATACCCTGAGAATGCATCCAGGAAGCACACTAGGTCGCACTCGGCGGTGGAGTTGACGATCTGACCGATGCGTGGGAGCGGGAACGGATCTTGGGGGCAGGCTTTGTTAAGGTTGGTGAAGTCGACGCACATTCATTCCTTCCCGCCTTTCTTCGGTACTACGACGATGTTCGCCAGCCATGCAGGGTACCGAACCTCGCGAATGGCACCCGCCACCTCCAGCTTGCGGGTCTCTTGGACGATGAAGGCCTGCTTCTCAGTGGACTGTCGTCTCGCCCGCTGCTTCACGGGACGTACATTGGGGCATACCCTTAAATGATGCTGAATCACCTCTCTCGGGACTCCTACTAGCTGATTGGGCTCCCACGCAAATATATCCTTGTTTGCATGCAAGAACTTCACCAATGCTTCCTCTTGACTTGGGTCGAGGCTGGCACCTATGGTAAAGGTGGCTCCTGAGGGACCGTCTTCGCTGACTGGCACCTGCTTGGTTTCTGCCTTGTCTTGTGTGAACAACTGCTTCTTCTTGGTCGGTACGGCTCCCTTGGGATCGAAGGTGCCTGTGTCGGCAGGTTGCGCCGCCGCGGCGGTTTTGAGAGCGAGCTTGAGCGCCTCCAGGGCCTCCTTGGCGTCCCCTTTGACAGTGCGGACACCTTTGCTCCCAAGCATCTTCGTGAGGTTGTAGGCCAGATGAGTCGCTGCCATGAACTGGGCCAGAGCCGGGTACCGGAGAATGGCGTTGTACGGGAGGCCGATGCGAGCGATGTCGAAGTCGACCAGCTCGGTGTGGTAGTTGTCGCGCGTGCCGAAGGTGAAGGAAGGTGGATCTGTCCCAGAGAGCGGGCAGTGCCACCACCAACTCCTGAGAAAGGCTTGCTGAGGCTGAGCCGCTCGAGTGGCATGTGAAGAAGGCTGAAGGCCTCCACGGAGAGCAAGTTGAGGCCGGCACCGCCGTCGATGAGGGTCTTGGTAACAACCAGGTTGTAGATGGTGGGCGTGTAAAGCATTGGGAGCATGCCCGAGCCAGCTGTGGAGTCGGGGTGGTCTTCTGAGCCGACGGTGAGGTCGGCCTCCAGCGCACCCCAACCCGGCAGAGCCCCCGGGTGCTTGGAAGCGGCACCAATCTGGCAGAGGAACGGCTTGACGTGTCGATCTGAAGGCGGTGCTTGAGAGCCGCCCAGCAGGGCTGCGACTGAGCGATGCGCCGGTACCGCATAGCGAGCAGTCAAGAGGTCACGAAGTTCCCCCCAGGATGCCACCATGGATCCAGGGAGGTTGAGAAGCCAGGCGCGTAGCTCGCCAGCGAGGGCCATGGGGAGCCAGTTGGCCATGACCTTGTCGTCGCCCCCGGCCTCGAGGACGGCCTCCTCGTATGCCAAGAGGAAAGCTGACGGGTCTGCCGCGCCATCATAGCACAGCGGCATCTCCGGCCTGAACTTGGGCGGCCATGGCACCTGTCGCAGGGCGGGGGCCAGGGCTCGGAGCCCCCTGGCCCCGTTATCAACACCGGCCGTTGGAGCCGGTGGCGGGGCGCCTGCCATGAGGGCGAAGTGCGGTGGCGTGGAGCGTAGGATGGTGGAGAGGAGCTACGGCGCACCCCTACCTGGCGCGCCAAATGTCGGACCTCGGGTTCCGGCAAAACCCTTAAGGTTCGAACTCTGGGGTGTGCACGAAGTTCTTTCCCTCCTACTGATCCACGCCCTAACTCGCTAAGATCTCGCGCACGAACTCGACGAACTCACAACACAAGGGACAGAAGATTTATACTGGTTCGGGCCACCGTTGTGGTGTAATACCCTACTCCAGTGTGTGGTGGTGGATTGCCTCTTTGGCTGATGAAGAACAGTACAAGGGGAAGAACAGCCTCATGAGGTTGAGGTGTTCTTGTGTTTGGTGTGTGGCTAAGGATTGGCTCTCGATCAGATGAGATCAAGTTGCCCCCTATTATGGTGGCTAGCTCTACTTATATAGGCCCTGGTCCTCTCCCCAAATATTGAGCGGGAAGGGAGCCAACAACGGCGGCCAATTTGAAAGGGGATAGCTAGTACAGGCTATCCTGACAAAAGCGGTCTTCGCCTGCAAAGGGCTCTGGCGGAGACGCTGTCTTGGGCTCCACGGTGACATCCATCCTGCTGGCCTGCTGGACTTGGTCTCGTTGCATGGATATGGAAACTTTTGCTTGATGCCTCGGTACTCCGCGCTTGCGCTTGCCCCCTTGGCACCAAGGAGGAAACAAGGACGCTACACGCGCTGGCGCCCGCCTGGCGCCCGCCTGGTGTCGATCGTCATGGCTCATGTCACGAGAGCCTCATGAGGTTTGCCCTTCCTTGATATCTCCGCTCCTCGCGAGCCTGCCGGGAGAGGCCGCTCCTGAGGAGGTCTTGCGTCGCCCACCTCGCGAGGCTTGGCCCCTCACGAGGGTCTTGAATGCCTTGTTGATGAAGATGGGCTGTACAGGCCTGCTCGCATAGCCACGCCGTGGGCCGCAGGCAGGCAAGTCTGGGGACCCCCGTTCCTAGAACGCCCATAGTAGGCCCTCTTCCAGGGAGGTGCCGGCAAGCCTTCCCCCAGCAGAGGACCCGTGGTCCCCGAGGGCACAGCTGGCGTCCCCTTTCCCCCCTTTGTGTCGTCCAGGTTGCCGGTTGGCTCAAAGGTGGTCGAGGGTGGCGCAAGGCAGGGCCCTCGTCTGGCGATATGAAGCAAGGCTGGTTCCTGTGAAGAAGGCCCAGTGCCTGTGAAGCTCGCCCCCCGTGACACTCTCACATAATAATGAGTGGGGTTGTACACGCCCCGGAGTCTCAGGGGTGCCGGCCTCAGGCCCTGGGGCTCCCTCCCAAGCCTAGTGGTAGCACATAGCTCCGCGTTGGTGAGAAGACTCGAAGACCAGAAGACTAGACTAGGCGCCGGACGCAGCCATTTGCTTTGGATCTCTTCTGTAGCCTTGCTTTCTGGATTTGGATTTAAGTTGAAGTCGAGCTTTTGTCGATGCGTGCGGGGGTGTATTTTCTCGTTCAAGCGATTTCTTGTCATCTGGTTCTTGCCTTGTTCTGGAGCTCACGCTCGCCGCCTCCCCCTCGCGGGCCCCTCGCGAGCGGGGCTGGGTACAACACGCACGCCACATGCACCGATCAGCGCAGGAACCTCGCGAGGCCCTCTCGGGCGGGTCAGTGGACCCTTCAGTAGCCCCGTGGCAACTCTCGACCTTACAATCCGATTCTGGGCCCGCCCCAGCTAAGGTAAGCCGCAGTGGCAAAAATTGCCGTCAGACTCATGACTGACCAAAATGCACCCTCGGTTCGGCATAAAGGAGTAGAAATCATGATTTGTTTACATGAGGGGCCCCCCTCCCAAAATGCTCTCACAATCTTTAGGGGCCATGCCTGAGTTTTTGCATGCAGGGTGAAGCAGTAAAGGGATGAGGAATTAGCTAGATATGTCGCTCGCCGCGTCCTCCGCGTCGCCTTCAGACGCGCCGCTCGCGTTGCTGTCATCATCATTGACGCCGCCGCCACCGTCACGACGTCCCCGTCGTCGACCACGTCGCCTCCGTCTGCGGCGACCATCACCGCATCGTCCTCTAAAGTGAAGGCCCTGACCAACGCGTCCACGTTATCCTCTACCCACCGCGCCAGGTCGTCCCAAACGACCGTAGGAACGAGGGCGATGGCGGCATCGAAATCGAAGTCGGGGTTGGCGTTCAGGAGATGGCTGAAGACACGGGAGAAAGCACGCTCGAGCAGGCCGCGACTCCTCTCCTCCATGAGCCTGTGAGCTTCGTCAGATCGGGCCTCCAGGCGTGTCAGCACATCGGTGAAGAAGCGGAGGTGACTAGCTGTCACGCCCAAGATGCGACCCTATCCTAAAGGAACTCGAAGGTCCCACCAAGGATAGAAGCGCATCTTGAAGACGCTTTTGCAAGGTGGATATCATTACATCAACATTACATACTAGTGGGGATACAACCAAGACATACAATGTCACATGAATACAACAATACATCATATACAAGATCAACATCCGACTATGGATGAAACGCAAACAGAAACTCAAACAATATCCATCCTGCTAGCCCAGGCTGCCGACCAGGAACCTATCCCTCAATAGAAGAAGAAGCAGAAGAAGAACTCCAACACAAATAAACATCGCTCTCGCGTCATGATCATCGCACAACCTGTACCTGCAACTGGTGGTGTAGTAATCTGTGAGCCACGAGGACTCAGCAATCCCATTACCATGGGTATCAAGACTAGCAAAGCTTAAAGGGTGAGGAAGAGGCAAAGTGGTGAGGTTGCAGCAGCGACTAAGCAATGTATGGTGGCTAACTTACGCAAATAAGAGCGAGGAGAGAAGCAAAGCAAGCGGTCGTTAACTAGTAATGATCAAGAAGTGATCCTAGAACAACCTACGTCAAACATAACTCCAACACCGTGTTCACTTCTCGGACTCCGCCGAGAAGAGACCATCACGGTTACACACGCGGTTGATGTATTTTAATTAAGATCAACTTCGGGTTTTCTACAACCGGACATTAACAAATTCCCATCTGCCCATAACCGCGGGCTCGGCTTTCGAAAGTTCAAACCCTGCAGGGGTGTCCCAACTTAGCCCATTATAAGCTCTCGCGATCAACGAAGGATATTCCTTCTCCCCGGGAAGACCCGATCAGTCTCGGAATCCCAGCTACAAGACATTTCGACAGTAATAAAACAAGACCAGCAAAGCCGCCCGCTGTGCCGACAAATCCCGATAGGAGCTGCACATATCTCGTTCTCAGGGCACACCGGATGAGCAAGACGTCGGGTTGGCATAGACCCTGATTGCCCAGGGGGCGCCGGATATCGCTCGGTTTGGACCAGCACTCGAAGGAGAACTGGCCCGGGGGGATAAAATAAAGATGACCCTCGGGCTCCGGAAACCCAAGGGAAATAAAATGCCATAGGTGAGGCAAATGGTAAAACCAATGTTGGGCCTTGCTGGAGGAGTCTTATTCAAAGCGAACTGTCAAGGGGGTCCCATAAATCAGCCAACCGCGTTAGGGACGCAAACTCCGGGAACATAATACCGATATGACGGAAACTAGGGAGGCAAGAGTGGAACAAAACACCAGGCATAAGGCCGAGCCTTCCACCCCTTACCAAGTATATAGATGCATTAATAATATAAGAGATATTGTGATATCAACATAATCCAACATGGAGCAATCTTCATCTTCACCTGCAAAAGCGGTAACATAGCCAAACAACGGTTTGCTAGGAAGGGTTACAAAGGTCAGAGGTTCATGGCAATTTGGGAGGCTTGAGCAGCAAGTGGTAGGTAACGCAGGATAGCGATAGAACGAAGCAACTAGCATAGAAATGATAGTAATGAGATCCAAGGTGACGGTCATCTTGCCTGAAATCCCGCAAGGAAGAAGAACGAGTCCATGAGGAAGATGAAGCCACGAAAACGAACCAAGCGAAGACGAACGAATCCTCACGATCGCAACGAAACAGGAACTATCGAGAAGAAGCACACAACATGGTAAACACACCACACACGAACAAGGCATGATGCTCAACCAAGTATGATGCATGACAAGCCTACATGAAGCTACTCATGGCAAGAGATGATGCATACAAGAACAACACATCAAAGCAAGTTTAAATGAGGCCGGAAACAACATAGAACAATTCCGTTAAGTCCTCATATGCAAATTTCGAAATTGGTCCAGATCTGAATAAACCATATGTTCAAGTTGTTAAACAGCAAGTTAAGATGCACCAACATGATCTACACGAAATTCTAGTCAAGTTACATATAAAGTTCATTAGATTCGGAGCTACGGCCTAGAAGATATGAGCAAAACAAGGTAAGCACGGCATTGATGCAAAATGCATTCAAACATCAAACAAACACCTCAAAACATGGATGCAACAAGGTGACATGAAACTACATGCAAAACTAAGTAAGTTTCATATAGAGCACACTCAAAACGGAGCAATGGTTCAACACATACACCCTATACAAGTTATAACAACAAGCTGTCCAAAACAGCAAGTAGGCATCTAACAAGCATCAAAACAACATGCTACAGGATCTCAACATGAAAACAAAAGGCATGGACACGATGTACAGGTAAAGCATGACAAAACATGAACACTGAGCTAAACCCAGAAACTACTAGAACATACTCAAAAGGACATGGCAAGATTGCAAATAATAACAGGTTCACAGAGTTGGTGGAATTCACAGGACATGGCAGAAATAACATCAGGTTGCAATATTCAGAGCTATCAAAACAACATGTTACAGCAAGCTATCATGTCAAACTAGAGCATTGAATGAATCTACTCAAAGCATTTAACAAGATTCCCTTACTGATCATAAGCCAAAAGGGATCAGAGAATACAATTGCAAGCATGTGAACATAGCAAAAACATAAACAGATTCAGACTTAGTGGAAAACTGGAGCATGGCAAAACAGATAACAAGTAGGCATGTTTACGAGATTGATGCACTCACTACGAGGCATTGCATCACAAACCAAGCATACAACCAGGAACTAGACATGGCATAGAAGCTAGGAATGGCAAGAACAACAACATAGCATGCACGGATCAACAACAACAAGCTAGGCAAAATTGAATAACACGTAAACAATCTGCCAGGAACATTTAATAGCAAAAGTAGAGCTCGATTGAGTCAAGCTAAGGTGCTCCATAAATGAAAACAGAGGCATGGATGGATAGAGAATAACCATATCTACAAAACATCCTTACTGATCATCCTCAAAAGAGGCATGGATCTCACTGTAGCAACATGAATACATGGCATCAAAATAACAGCAGACAAAGACTTGGTGAAATTCTAAGTCTCTGAAATCAGCAACATCACGGAGGCTACTTTGCATGCTCGAAACACACAATACATGGCATATCATGAATAATTGGTTGCACCACAGCAAATATGACATAAAGTAGCTCATAACACATGTAGACTTCATGCTCAAAAGAAAATCACACGAAAAGATGCAAATATAACAAATGAGCATATTCCGATAAACTACAGCAGACAACATTATATAGCACTCTGGCAACAGCATTTAGGGCATCAAGATGAACTCAAATGAACATGACACAATAGAACAAAATGTAGAGCACAACCAGATGAACATTTCGATATATTATGCACGCAACACGGAGCAATACGTAGAGAGTAGCGATAAACAGAGTCATATGATGCTGAAAATCTGGGACAACCAATTTTTCTCACCCCGGGGAAAGTCAACGCGGGCGGGAACCGAGGTGACCGGAGGACCTCGCCGGAAAACGGCAGCGGGGGGGCGCTGGCGAGGGAGATCCGGCGACGGGGCGCGGCGGCGGGGCCTCTCCCCGACCGGATCCAGCCGGATCCGGGCGCGAGGAGGCGCGGGGGCGCCGGTGGGTGGCGCGGGCGGCCATGGCGCACCGGCGGCGGAGCTTGGGGCGGCGGAGGCGAGATCGGGCGGCGGCGCCGGGCGCCAGCGCGGCGGAGACAGCGGCCCGCGGCGACGGGGCCGCGCGGAGACGAGGCGGGGCCTGGGAGACGGGAGGCTGGAGGCGCGCGGGCGCGCGGGGCGGAGGCGACTGGGCCCGCGGGGGCTGGCGCTGGGCCTGCGGGCCGGCGGCGGAGGTGTACGGCGCGGCGCCAAGTGGCGGCTCCTGACTGGGCGTGGGCGGAGGCGCGATGAGGTGGCGGCGGCTGATTCGTCAGAGTGAGGTGGCCGGCGGGGACGGACATGCCCGGCGGTGGTGGAGACGCGTCCGGTGGCGCGGAGGAAGAGGAGGCTAGGGTTAGACTGCGAGAATTTCGGGGGAGGACATATTTATAGGTAGGAGGAGGTAGGAGTGTCCAAATGGAGTGCAGTTTTCGCCCACACGATCGTGATCGAACGACCGAGAAGATGAAAGTGACTTGGATGGGTTTTGGGCCACTTTGGAGGGGTGTTGGGCTGCACACAAAAGAGGCTTTCGCGGTTACCCGGTTAACCGTTGGAGCATCAAACGACCTCCGATTGACCCGAAACTTGACAGGCGGTCTACCGGTGCTATACCAAGGCCGCTTGTCAAACCTCGGTCCATTCCGAGACCGTTTAACACCCGCACACGAAAAGAGGCAAAAGGGGGCGCCGGGGGACATAGGAGTACCGGATTGCAAAACGGACAACGGGGAAAATGCTCGGATGCAAGAGACGAACACGTATGCAAATGCGATGCACATGATGCATGATATGAAATGCAGATGATGACATGGCAAGGATAGACACGCAAGCAAATGACATGGCAATGACGGCGAATAACTGGCGGACACCTGGCGCATCGAATTCGGGGCGTTACACTAGCGTAGTCGTTCACCTGAGGATGGGGGGCGTTCGCGTCACAGAGATGGCCCAGGGCAGTGTTGGCCCTGCTCCGAAGATCCTGAAGCATGGGAGCGTGAATGCGCTCCAGCATCCACCTCTCCAGCACTTCCTCCCAACTCTGACGCACGACGGACTCGGCGCCATCAACCCACCTCTGGAGGGAGAGCAACTCGGCGCGGGCAGAGGCCAGCTCCGCCCGCGTCGCGGCCAGGGCGACGGCCGTGGCCTCCGTGCGCCTCTCTGCATCAGCGAGCCTGGGCCTGAGGGCAGCGGCCCTGCCCGCATCCTCCGTCCCCGCAAGTTTCAACTTCAAGTCATAGCTACCCTCCAGATCTGCACGAGCCTCCGCCACCCGACGATCAACCTCCTCCTGAGCCTTGGCCTTGCGTGCACCCACGGCATCTTCCGCCTGGGCAACTTGGCGTTCCCTTGTCTCCAACTGCTCGAGCTCGAGGCTGCACTCCACGGCTTCCAAGGCCAACGCCTCCTCGCGCTTCCGGACCTCTTCTTCCTTGGTGGGCGTCCCCCTCAGCGTCGCAAGGGCGGCTCTGCGCGCCTCCACCTGCTGCTCGAGGGATGGACTCCAGGCCTGGAGCTCCCACGCGCGCTCCTCTGCAGCCTCACGACAGTGGTCAGCCTCGCGAGCCTCCTCCAAGGCTCGGGAGCAAGCTTCTCGGGAAACCTTGAGGGACGCCTCGGCCTTCGCATTGTGAAGATCACGCTAGTAGCGGCCCAGGTTGACGGCCAACCTCAGCTTATGCCACTCCTCCGCCAGCCGAAGACCTTCAGCCTCAAGACGCGAGTTGACACCCGCGAGTTCTTCACCAAGTCGGCTCATCGCGCCCATCGCCTCCTGGAAGAGCTCATGGCGAACGACGCTTCACCCGCGCTCGGACTCGAACGCACGGCCCACCTCGCCCTCCACCTCGGGGGCTGCAGGCGAGACATCAAGCGGTGCACCGCCTCTCGGCAGGGGGTTGGGGGCTGGTGCTGCCCCAGGTGTCGGCCAGTCCTCGCGGGGGGGCCTAGCTGGTCGGGGCCCGCTGCTTGAAGAGGAACCGAAGACTTAAGCCAAGCAGCTACTATCCATGACTGGAGGAGGGGTCCTGGGCACGCCCGCCAAGCTCCATGCCAAGCCGTGGGGGAGGAACGACAAGGTCGCAGGATCAGCGCGCCACGAAGGCAAGCGCGCTCCTTCAACCAACCCTGTTCCAGGGGCAGCAAGCGGACTCGGAGCGCTCAAGGCCGATGCGGGAGTCGAGGAAAGAGGAGGCCGTTTCTCAGGAGGCGCAGTAGCCTCAACGGAAGGAGCCCTGAAGGGCAATTACGTATCATTAATTTCATCCTCTCCCAAGCTTGTGCAACATGTTCATGATCAAATTGCTTAAAATTCATTATATCGTTTCTAAGAGATATGATTTTAGCGGGAGGAAAATACTTAGAGATAAAAGCATCTTTGCACTTATTCGAAGAATCAATACTATTTTTAGGCAAAGAGGAAAACCAAGCTTTAGCATGATATCTAAGCGAAAAAGGAAATAGCTTCAATTTAACAATATCATTGTCCACATCTTTCTTCTTTTGCATATCACACAAATCAACGAAGCTATTTAGATGGGTAGCGGCATCTTCACTAGGAAGGCCGGCGAATTGATCTTTCATGATAAGATTCAACAAAGCAGCATTAATTTCGCAAGACTCAGTATCGGTAAGAGGAGCAATCAGAGTGCTAAGAAAATCATTGTTGTAGGTATTGGTAAAGTCACACAATCTACTATTATCTTGAGCCATCATGACAAGCAAGCAACCCAACACACGAGCAAACAAGAAGCAAGCGAAAAAGAGGCGAACGGAAAAGAGAGGGCGAGTAAAACGGCAAGGGTGAAGTGGGGGAGAGGAAAACAAGAGGAAAATGGCAAATAATGTAATGCGAGGGAGATGAGTTTGTGATGGGTACTTGGTATGTCTTGACTTGACTTGACTTGACTTGGCGTAGATCTCCCCGGCAACGGCGCCAGAAATCCTTCTTGCTACCTCTTGAGCACTGCGTTGGTTTTCCCTTGAAGAGGAAAGGGTGATGCAGTAAAGTAGCGTAAGTATTTCCCTCAGTTTTTGAGAACCAAAGTATCAATCCAGTAGGAGACTACGCACAAGTCCCTCACACCTACACAAACAAACATGAACCTCGCAACCAACCCGATAAAGGGGTTGTCAATCCCTCAACGGTCACTTACGAGAGTGAGATCTGATAGATATGATAAGATAATATTTTTGGTATTTTTATGATAAAAATGCAAAGTAAAATAAAAGGAAATGAAAATAACTAAGTGTTGGAAGATTAATATGATGGAAAATAGACCCGGGGGCCATAGGTTTCACTAGTGGCTTCTCTCGAGAGCATAAGTATTATGGTGGGTGAACAAATTACTGTTGAGAGATTGATAGAATTGAGCATTGTTATGAGAATATCTAGGTATGATCATGTATATAGGCATCACGTTCGAGACAAGTAGACCGACTCCTGCCTGCATCTACTACTATTACTCCACACATCGACCGCTATCCGGCATGCATCTAGAGTATTAAGTTCATAAGAACGGAGTAATGCCTTAAGTAATATGACATGATGTAGAGGGATAAACTCATGCAATATGATATAAAACCCATATTGTTATCCTTGATGGCAACAATACAATACGTGCCTTGCCGCCCCTACTGTCACTGGGAAAGGACACCGCAAGATTGAACCCAAAGCTAAGCACTTCTCCCATTGCAAGAAAGATCAATCTAGTAGGCCAAACCAAACTGATAATTCGAAGAGACTTGCAAAGATAACCAATCATACATAAAAGAATTCATAGAAGATTCAAATATTGTTCATAGATAAACTTGATCATAAACCCATAATTCATCGGTCTCAACAAACACACCGCAAAAGAAGATTACATCGAATAGATCTCCAAGAAGATCGAGGAGAACATGGTATTGAGATCCAAAGAGAGAGAAGAAGCCATCTAGCTAATAACTATGGACCCGAAGATCTGAGGTAAACTACTCACACATCATCGGAGAGGCTATGGTGTTGATGTAGAATCCCTCCGTGATCAATGCCCCCTCCGGCAGGACGCCGGAAAAGGCCCCAAGATGGGATCTCACGGGTACAGAAGTTGGCGGCGGTGGAATTAGGTTTTCGTGGATGCTTCTGTTGGTTTGGGGGTACATGGGTATATATAGGAGGAAGAATACGTCGGTGGAGCAACGTGGGCCCCACGAGGGTGGAGGGCGCGCCCAGGGGGTAGGCGCGCCCCCCTTCCTCATGCTGTCCTGGTTGCTTTCTTGACATAGGGTCCAAGTCCTCTGGATCACGTTCGTTCCGAAAATCACGTTCCCGAAGGTTTCATTCTGTTTGGACTCCGTTTGATATTCTTTTTTTGCGAATCACTGAAATAGGCAAAAAAACAGCAATTTGGGCTGGGCCTCCGGTTAATAGGTTAGTCCCAAAGATGATATAAAAGTGTATAATAAAGCCCATTAAACATCCAAAACAGAATATAATATAGCATGAAGCAATCAAAAATTATAGATACGTTGGAGACGTATCACCAGCGGTGGCAACACAACCGGACACGGGAGGCAGGAGCAGGCGGCACGCCCGACGCTTGTTTGGGCGGCTGGAGCAAGTAGACCAGAGGTTGAAGAAGCACTACGACCGTTGGATGGACATAGTATGGTCACTGGAGTAGAATCGTTCATATTGACTAAGTTGACAAAACCCTCTGTCCCCGTCAACTTAGTAGGCCCACAAGTCAGCCACCTACTATGTTGGGTCCCAGCTAGCAGGGGGAGTATTCATTTTTTTGTGCGTAATAAGGAGGCACTTCCTTGCGTGCGAAGATATAGCTGGTGGGTCCGACCTGTCAGCGGGGCGAACATTTTTTTCGCGAAATACAGAGGCCCTTCCGGTGGGTCCCAGATGTCAGGTGGAGGAATCATTATTTTGCGCGTAATAAGGAGGCATTTCCTAGTGTGCGTCCGTGGACCCAACTGCCAGCCTCTCCACATACAGTCCACGTCTGATGGATCTTGTTCATTGATCACGTTGACCATGCCGTGCCGAGAGCACTAGGGCGGTGGATGTCGGCGAGGCCTAGGAAGTGGATGACGCAGGGCCGGGGAAGACGCGGCAGTGGATGCCCACACGGAGAGGAGTACGAGGGTTCACTAGTTCGGCTGCAGTGTGAGGCTGCCGTCGCCACAGAATAACAATTGGTGTGGGTGAGTAGAGTGATGGCCTGGCCAGCGGTGGGATTAGTATTGGTGTTGAGGCCTCTGCGGCAGCACAGCCGTACACGAGAGGCAGGAGTAAGGGCGGTGAGGCTCTGCGACAGCACCAGGGCGATGGACGTCGGCGAGTGCCGGTGTCAAAACCGGCGGATCTCGGGTAGGGGGTCCCGAACTGTGCGTCTAGGCGGATGGTAACAGGAGACAAGGGACACGATGTTTTTACCCAGGTTCGGGCCCTCTCGATGGAGGTAAAACCCTACTCCTGCTTGATTAATATTGATGATATGGGTAGTACAAGAGTAGATCTACCACGAGATCAAGGAGGCTAAACCCTAGAAGCTAGCCTATGGTATGGTTGTTGTTTTTTGTTGTCCTACGGACTAAAACCCTCCGTTTTATATAGACACCGGAGAGGGCTAGGGTTACACAGAGTCGGTTACAATGGTAGGAGATCTACATATCCGTATCGCCAAGCTTGCCTTCCACCCAAGGAAAGTCCCTTCCGGACACGGGACGAAGTCTTCAATCTTGTATCTTCATAGTCCAGGAGTCCGGCCGAAGGTCATAGTCCGGCTATCCGGACACCCCCTAATCCAGGACTCCCTCAGTAGCCCCTGAACCAGGCTTCAATGACGACGAGTCCGGTGCGCAGGTTGTCTTCGGCATTGCAAGCCGGGTTCCTCCTCCAAGTACTTCATAGAAGATTTTGAACACATGGATCGTGTCCGACTCTCAAAACAAGTTCCACATACCACTGTAGAGAGAATGACGTTTGCACAAATCTAATCTACTGACGTATTCCGTAGCGTGACATCACACCATGGCCAAGTCTTTATTCAAATCGTTTTACTGTCCCACCTCAGCGCGTTTAGCGAGGCGGTTTCCTTGGCACGTCTTGTCGAAGCAGAGATTGTGCCCCCTTATTCCGGGATTCTCATCAATACGGGCGTGGGTAACCCAACCGCGCCATTGATTACGGCGCTTGGGAGATAAGCGAGTTTTACCAGGCTGGTGGGGACGCATAGTCGCGTCCACCCATATAAGGGGATAAGGATCCACCTTTTTCATCCATGCCTTCTTCCTCCATTGCTCATCCATTTCCGCGCACTCAAGCTCCAGCGCCCAAGTCCGCACTCCCCACCTCAACCTTCTCCAGCCATGTCCTGAGCAGGAGGCAAGTGGATGGTCTCCTCTTTCACGGAGGGACACATCAAAAAACTGAGGAAGGCCGATACTTGTCTAACGACATCGCGCACCGGCTTCCCGAAGAGGGGCAACTCATCCCCACCCCAAGGCCCCATGAGAGGGTAGTGTTCCTCCCCCACTTCCTCCGCGGACTGGGCTTCCCTCTCCACCCATTTGTCCGGGGGCTCATGTTCTACTATGGCCTGGATTTCCACGATCTGGCCCCGAACTTCATCCTCAACACCTCGGCGTTTATCGTCGTGTGCGAGGCTTTCCTCTGCATCCGCCCCCATTTTGGCCTATGGCTCAAGACTTTCAACGTCAAGCCAAAGGTGGTGCGCGGCAACCAGGCGGACTGCGGAGGCGCCATGGCGGGCAAGATGCCCAACGTCCTATGGCTCGAGGGCTCCTTCGTGGAGACCCTAAAGGGGTGGCAATCGGCGTGGTTTTACATCACCAAGCCGCGCGACCCTGAATGGGTCACAACCCCCGAGTTCCGATCCGGACCCCCTACTCGGCTTACCTCCTGGAAAGAGACAGGCCTGTCGTGGGGTAACAAAGGAGAGCTGACCGGACTCCAAACATGCGTCCAAACCTTGGTGGACAAGAAGCTCAAACTTGTCAACGTAGTCTAGGTTATGCTCATCCGCCGGATCCTCCCGTGTCAACGACGGGATTTCAACCTATGGGAGTTCGACCCGGCGCAGCACCGAACTCTGAGCAGGCTCTTCCACACGACGTACGAAGATGCCTGGAAGGCGCTATTCAAGGGCGCCGAGGCTCCCGCATCCGCTACAGAGGATCGCAGATTCAGCATGCAGCGTCACGCTAGTGCGATAAGCTGTTTTTACCTATTACAGGGTATCAGTTTTTCATTGTTTGACTCTATGCGGGATCTAAGCTCCCTTACCTTTGATAGGATTGGCAGGCGACGTCCGGACAGATCGACTGTCCGACTCCTCTGCCCGAAGACCCAGCGGATGCTCGCTTGGCGAAGCTGCTAGTTCCGGCACCCTATGTGGTGCCGGAGAAGAAGGCCAAGATGAAGGCCACGGGGACTCGAAAGAGTGCCCGACGCTTGCAGGTGTCGGATTCATCATCCGACGACTCCGAGACACACTCCTCCTGTAACGCCCCGGATGTTACTTGCCATATTTGTATTCCAACTCTTGCCATTTTCGGCATTGTGATATGATATTTCCTTCGTGGTTGGGTTTTCCTTCGATGTGTATTTTGTTCATGTCATGCATTTCATATCATGTCATCATGTGCATCGCATTCGCATACGTGTTCGTCTCATGAATCCGAGCATTTTCCCCGTTGTCCGTTTTGCAATGCGGCACTCCTATGTCCCCTGGCGTCCCCTTTTATGTTTCTTCGTGAGCGGGTATTAAACTTTCTCGGATTAGGCCGAGGTTTGCCATGCGGCCCTGGTATAGCACCGGTAGACCGCCTGTCAAGTTTTGGGTCAATCGGAGTTCGTTTGGTACTCCAACGGTTAACCGGGTAACCGTGAAGGCCTCGTGTGTGTTGCAGCCCAACACCCCTTCAAAACAGCCCAATAACCCATCTAAGACACTCCCATGTCCTCCTCCATTCGATCACGATCGCGTGGCCGAAAACCACTCTCCATTTGGAGCTTCCTAGCTCCTTCTACCTATAAAAAGGCCTCCCCCTCCGAAATCACGGATCAATTTCGCCCTAACCCTAGTCCCGCAGCTCCCCGCGCCGCCGCCCGCGTCAATCCGTGCCTGCCACGTGTCACCGCCCGCCGCCGTACCCGCCGCGCGCCGCCGTACCCGCCGCGCGCCGCCGCGGGCCCGCGAGCCCAGATCCGGCCCGCGCGACCCGCTCGCCCGCAGCCGCCGCTGCCCGGCCGCGCCCGCGGCCCCGCCACCTTCGCCGCGGCGCGCCCTCCCCCGCGCCGGCGACCGCCGCCCGAGCTCGCCGCCCGCCGCCCGCCTCCACGCCGGCGCTCGCCTCCGTCGCCCGCGCGCCACGCCGGCGTTGCCGCGTGCCGCCCTGTCGCCGGATCCCGCCGCCCGCCGCCGGATCCGCGCAAGATCCACCGCGCCGCGCCGCCCCCGAGCTGCTCCAGGCCAGATCCGACCATCCTCGAGCGCCGTGCCACCGGGGTTGACTTTTTCCCCGAGCCCGTTTTTCTCCAAGTCTTTATTTCCCGCATCATCATCACTTGTTCGTCGTGCCGTAACTTTGCATCTGTAGCTCCGTTTCGTGCGTATAATATCTCAAATTGTTCGCCTCGAAGAGTACATCGCCTCGAAGAGTATAATATCCGAAATTCTGTTAGAAGAGGGCTAGTTGACATTAGTTGCTGGATCTTATCTGAACATGCACTTTTGTTATTTTTGCCATGATTGATGTGTACCTCCTATGAAGTTGTGTCCTACATGAGTTTTGTAATATGCCATGTTACCTTTCCATAGAATTATGCCATGTATTTTTCTGATCCTTGTGGTGACTAGCACAAGCATGCAAACTAGAGCACTTGATGTTGCTGATTTCAGAGACTTAGTAATTTCACTAAGTCCCTGACTGCTGTTATTTTCATGCCATGTGTTCATGTTGTTTCTGAGAGATCTATGCATAATTTGAGCATGATCAGTAAGGGTGTTTTGAACTTGAGTATTTGCTCTATCCATCCATGCCTTTCTTTGTATTTATGGAGTGTCATAGCTTGAGTCAATCGAGCTCTACTTTTGCTTCAAAATGTTGCTGGCAGATTGTTTACATGTTATTCGATTTTGCCAAGCTTGGTGTAGTTGAACCTTGCATGATATGATGTTGTTCTTGTCATTTATAGTTACTATGCCATGTCTTCTTGATGTATGTATGCTTAGTTTATCATGCAATGCTATATAGGTAGTGCATCGCGCTCACGAACATGCCTACATGTTATCTGTTTTTGACATGTCCAGTTTTCTGCTAAGTCTGAAACCTGTAACGAAACTTGCTTATTTGACATGCGTGTAATCATATTTTCTGATCCTTTTTGGCTTACGGTCACTAAGGGACATTTGTCAAGAGTTTTGAGTAGATTCACGCCTTGCCTTACTTTGCTATTTACTGTTCCTGTAGCATGTTGTTTCATTGCTCTGAACATGTCATCCTGATGTTAGTTTCTGCTATGTTGATATTTTTCACCAAGTCTGTGAACCTGTTATCTTTTGCACTTTTGCCATGCTTGTTTGAACCTGTTGTGATGTGATTTAGCCGTAGCTCAGTGTTCATCTTTTGTCGAGCATCTTGAGTAGATTACTGTCATATGCTTTGTTCATATGTTTGGGTGCAGTAGATTAATTTCTTGTTGCTTGCTAATTAGCATCATGCTGTTAATGGCAGATTATCGTCATTCTTGTTTTGCTTGTCATTTGCAAACCGTGCATCCGATTCCGGTGATCTTTATATCGATTTCAACCGAAATCACCTCACCTATCCAGTGGCATACTTGGTTTGCCAAGATTATGCCTTGTTAATCCTTGTCCTTCCGGAGCATGCATATGCATTGCATATCACATCTCGCATATCATGCCATGTTTTACATCATGTTGCTTGCGCATTGCATCGTGATTGATATTTGTCCCCTTTGCTTGTTTTCTTGCTTTGGGTAGAGCCGGGATACGAGTACGTGAACGAGGAACCTGTTGAGAACGCTTTCGAGGACCAAGCTTTCGGCAACTCTGAGAACCTTGCAGGCAAGATGACCATACCCTCGAAATCACTTCTATCTTTGCTTGCTAGATGATCGCTCTTTTGCTATGCCTATGCTGCGATACCTACCACTTGCTATATCATGCCACCCATATCGCCATGTCAGCCCCTAACCATCCATGTCCTAGCAAACCGTTGATTGGCTATGTTACCGCTTTGCTCAGCCCCTCTTATAGTGTTGCTAGTTGCAGGTGAAGATGAAGTTTGTTCCTTGTTGGAACATGGACATGTTGTTCCTTGTTGGAACATGTTTACTTGTTGGGATATCACAATACCTCTTATTTAATTAATGCATCTATATACTTGGTAAAGGGTGGAAGGCTCGGCCTTTTGCCTGGTGTTTTGTTCCACTCTTGCCACCCTAGTTTCCGTCATACCGGTGTTATGTTCCCGGATTTTGCGTTCCTTACACGGTTGGGTGATTTATGGGACCCCCTTGATAGTTCGCTTTGGATAAGACTCTTCCAGCAAGGCCCAACATTGGTTTTACCATTTGCCACCTAAGCCTTTTTCCCTTGGGTTCTGCAGACTCAAGGGTCATCTTTATTTTAAACCCCCGGGCCAGTTCTTCTTCGATTGCTGGTCCAACCGAGCGATGTCCGACGCCCCTTGGGCAACCAGGGTCTATGCCAACCCGACGTCTGGCTCATCCGGTGTGCCCTGAGAACGAGATATGTGCAGCTCCTATCGGGATTTGTCGGCACATCTGGGAGGTTTTGCTGGACTTGTTTTATTGCTGTCGAAATGTCTTGTAGTCCGGGATTCCGAGACTGATCGGGTCTTCCCGGTAGAAGGAATATCCTTCGTTGACCATGAGAGCTTATAATAGGCTAAGTTGGGACACTCCTGCAGGGTATTATCTTTCGAAAGCCGTCCCCGCGGTTATGAGGCAGTTGGGAATTTGTTGATGTCTGGTTGTAGAAAACCCAAAGTTGACCTTAACTAAAACACATCAACCGCGTGTGTAACCGTGATGGTCTCTTCTCGGCGGGGTCCGGGAAGTGAACACGGTGTTGGAGTTATGTTTGCCGTAGGTCGTTTCAGGATCACTTCTTGATCACTTCTAGCTTCACGACCGTGCTTTGCCTTCTCTTCTCGCTCTCTTTTGCGTTGCAGCCACCATATATGCTAGTCGCTTGCTGCAGCTCCACCTCACTATCCTTTTCCTACCTATAAGCTTAAATAGTCTTGATCTCGCGGGTGTGAGATTGCTGAGTCCCCGTGACTCACAGATATTCTCACAACAGTTGTAGGTTCCAACGATGCCAGTGCAGATGACGCGTCCGAGCTCACTTGGGAGTTCGACGAGGAACGTGGCCGCTACTATGTTTCTTTTCCAGATGATCAGTAGTGGAGCCTAGTTGGGGAGATCCGGGGATCTATGTAGCATTTGGGGTAGTCTTCTTTCATTTTGGTACCGTAGCCAGACCTTGAGTGTAATTTGTTTGATGGATGTTTATTTATGTATTGTGTGAAGTGGCGACTGTAAGCCAACTATGTATCTCTTTACCTCTATGTATTACATGGGTTGTGTGAAGATTAGCTCACTTGCGACATTGCTTTCAATGCGGTTATGCCTCTAAGTCGTGCCTCGACATGTGGGAGATATAGCCGCATCGAGCGCGTTACAAGTTGGTATCAGAGCCTTCCCCGACCTTAGGAGCCCCCACTGTTTGATCGTCTTTAGTGGCCGAGTTGTGTCTAGAAAAATGTTTTGAGTCATTTAGGAATTATATATCGGAGAGTTTAGGAATTCTTTTTACTTCCCATTCTCCTCATCGCTCTGGTAAGGCATCCTGACATAGAGTTTTGACTCTTCTCTTCTCAAATTTCACAAAAAAAAATTAGGATCACGCGGGTATCTTAGGATCGTTCCGATGGTTTTATGATGACAACATTGTCTTGGTTGCCTCCCGTCAGCAGGGGTTTTAGAGGAGGTGTCCCGGGGAGTTGAGCTCCGAGGTGTTGTCGTCATAATTTTATCGTTGCGGTTTTGGAATACCTGAGTTTAGTACGCCGACATCGAAAATCTCTTTTGTACAGTTGTTGGTGAGATAACCCTGATAGCCCAGTACTGAGGCGAGTGCGGGAGTATTGCCATGACTTGTATAACGGATGCTTTTCGAAGGTTGGAGGTAGATGATTTCCGAGGATTTCTTGGTTATGTGTTGAAGGATGGATACAGCTGGATCTAGGTATTGTTAGTTTGGGTGATATATTTTGTATCCCCTGTATCCCCAACACCTGATTGCATAACCAGAAAGTTTCGGGAGTTTATAAGTGGGAATTCATGTAGCTCTAGTACTTCTTCCGCAGATATTTGGTTCGTGATTGGGTTATCCTTACCAAGTATTTGTTCACATCCGTACCTCGTTGATTTTATTCCTTACCTTGTTCTAAGTGGCTTCTCAGCTTATGGAAGTGTGACGTTTAACTTTGGAATTCATTCGTTCATTCTCGTTCGGATGTTTATTGCGAAGACTATTTGTTGCAATTTCGTTCCTTTGATTCAGCTTCAATATATATCTGTCAATATGCTAATGGATGTCACCCTCTTCAGGATGGCTCCTCCAACGCGTCAGAATCCGGAACGCAATGAAGGAAATCAGGCTAACCCTCCGCCACCACCTCCGCCTCCGGAGGCATGGCAAGCCCTGATGACTGCCACAAATGCCAACGCTCAGATTCTGATTCAGCTCTTGCAAGATCACAACCAAGGGCAATCTAATCAAGAGAATCAAGGCCAAGGCAACAATCAGCCGCATTTTGCTTCACTCAACCAGTTCCTTGCTAATCAGCCAAAGACCTTCAGTTACTGTGTTGAGGCCACAGACGCAGATGATTGGCTCGTGGACATCAGCAAGCATTTCGAGTGCAGCAATGTCAGACCTGAGGACTTTGTCAAGTTTGCCTCTTTTCAACTCAAAGATCAAGCTGCTGAGTGGTTCCAGCAATACAAAGATTCCAGAGGAGGTTGTGTGATTACCTGGGATGATTTCCGCCGTGACTTCAAAGCTCACCACATTCCAGAAAGTGTTGTTGAGCTCAAGCGTGAGGAATTCCGCAATCTCAAGCAAGGCAACATGTCTGTCTATCAATACAACACTCAGTTCCAGAAACTCTCTCGTTTTGCAAGGCAAGACATCCCTGATGAGAAGAGTATGATCTACCAATTCAGACGTGCTCTCAGAGAAGATCTGCAACTTGCTCTCGTGCTTTTCGAGCCATTAAAGTATGATGAATTCTACAATATGGCGCTGAAACAAGAAGCTGCTCAGCTCAAGTGTGAGGCTTCTAAGAAGAGAGTCAGAGACACAGTTCAGTCTTCTTCTTCTTCACTTGTGGCAGCTAAGCAACAGAAGTTCTGGTTGCCTCCTCCTCCTCCGTTCCGTCAGCCTTATCAGCAGAAGAACTCAAGTGGTGGTGGATCTTCCCACCCACCCAATCCTGGCTATCAGAACAAGTCTCAAAACCAAGCTCCAAGGCCAAGTGCTCCTTACCATCGTCCGCTCTCAGAGGTGACTTGTAACAAATGTCAGCAAAAGGGTCACTATGCGAACAAGTGCTTCAACCAAAGGCGCCTTCCGCCTCCTCCTCCTGTGAAATCTTCCAGCAATGCAGTGGTCAAGCATAATCCTAAGTCTGCAAAGGTGAACATGATGAATGCAGCTCAAGCAGAGGATTCTTCTGAAGTGATCATGGGTAACCTTCCTGTTAATGATATTCCTGCAAAAGTCTTATTTGATACGGGAGCATCGCATTCTTTCATTTCAATACCTTTTGCATCGAAGCATGAGTTGTCTTTCCAAGATTTGACTAGACCATTATCATTTGTATCTCCGGGTAAATTCATGAACGCAAGCTCCTTTGTTCGGGATGTTTCTATCAAGATGGGCGACTATAGATTTCTGGCTAAACCAATTGTTCTTGGTGACTCTGATATTGATCTTATTCTCGGGATGGACTGGCTTTCTAAGCACAAGGCTCAGCTTGATTGTGCTGCCAGGGAAATTCAATTGACTCACTCTTCTGACGATGTGATCATCTATGCCTCTCGTGATGATACCATTCGGTTGTTTTCTCTCAATGAGTATGGTGAATTGGAAGCTATCTCTCAGATTCCAGTCGTTTGTGAGTACCAAGATGTTTTTCCAGAAGAGCTTCCGGGTATGCCTCCCCGCCGGCCAGTTGAATTCGTTATTGATCTTGAGCCTGGCACGGAACCCGTTTGCAAGCGTCCTTACAAGCTTGGTCCAGATGAGTTGAAGGAATTGAAGAAACAACTCGATGAACAAGAGCGTCTGGGTCTGATCAGACCGAGTTCTTCTCCTTGGGGTTGTGGTGTTCTTTTTGTCAAGAAGAAGGATGGCACGGACCGACTTTGCGTTGATTACAGTCCATTGAACAAGAAGACAATCAAGAACAAGTATCCACTTCCCAACATCAATGAGCTATTTGAGCAACTTAAAGGTGCTAAGGTGTTCTCCAAGCTTGACCTCCGTATGGGATATCATCAAATTCGCATTCGTGAAGAAGATATTCCCAAGACAGCATTCAGAACAAGCTTTGGTTCTTATGAATATACTGTCATGTCTTTCGGCCTTGTCAATGCTCCTCCATATTTCACTCGCTTGATGAATTTCATCTTCAACCCCTACATCAACGAATTTGTCTTGGTCTACCTCGATGATATTTTGGTCTTCTCCAAGAATAAGAAGGATCATGCCAAACATTTGCGATTGGTGCTCAACAAGCTCAGAGAGTATCAATTATAAGTGAAGTTCTCCAAATGTGAATTCTGGCTTGATGAAGTTCTTTATCTTGGTCATATCATCTCTGCCAAGGGCATTGCTATTAATCCAGAGAGGGTGTCTGCAGTTTTGAATTGGGAACCCCCTCAGAATGTCAAGCAGCTTCGCAGCTTTCTTGGACTTGCAAGCTATTGCCGAAGATTCGTTGAGAATTTCTCAAAGATTGCAAAGCCTCTTTCCAACCTCCTCCAGAAGCATGTGAAGTATGTCTGGTCTCCTGAGTGTGACATTGCTTTCAACACTCTCAAAGAGAAACTTGTCACTGCTCCAGTTTTGACTCCTCCTGACGAATCCAAGCCTTATGAAGTATTCTGTGATGCTTCTCTTCAGGGCCTCGGTGCCGTCTTAATGCAAGAGAAGAAGGTTGTTGCCTATACCTCTCGCCAGTTGAAGCCCAACGAACGGAACTACCCCACTCATGATCTTGAGTTGGCGGCAGTGGTCCATGCTCTAATAACATGGAGACATCTCTTGTTGGGAAGGAAAGTGGACATTTTCACCGATCACAAGAGTCTCAAGTACATCTTAACTCAGCCCCACCTCAACCTCAGGCAAACTCGATGGGTCGAATTGATTCAAGAGTATAATCCGAGTATTGAATATACTCCACGCAAGGCTAATGTGATTGCGGACGCTTTGAGCAGGAAGGCTTACTGCAACAGCTTAATCCTCAAGCCCTTTCAACCGGATCTTTGTGAGGCTTTCCGCAAGTTGAATCTCCAAGTTGTTCCTCAAGGTTTTCTTGCCAACCTCATCGTCTCTCCTACTTTGGAAGATCAAATTCGTGAGGCACAACTGTTGGATACCATGGTGAAGAAGGTGAAACGTGGTATTGACAAGGGCATTTCCAAATACAAGTGCTATCGAGTTGATGACAGAGATACTCTTTTCTTCAAGGACCGGATCGTGGTTCCAAAGGGAGATCTTCGCAAAGTCATTATGAATGAAGCGCACAACTCTCTTCTGTCAATTCATCCTGGAAGTACAAAGATGTACCATGACCTCAAGCAGTCGTATTGGTGGACTCGAATGAAGTGAGAAATTGCTCAATTCGTTAATGAGTGTGATGTCTGCAGAAGGGTGAAAGCAGAACACCAACGACCAGCTGGTCTTCTCCAACCTCTTGCTATTCCAGAATGGAAGTTTGATCATATCAAAATGGACTTCGTGACTGGTTTTCCTAAGTCCAAGCGTGTAAATGATGCTATCTTCGTCGTCATCGACAAGCTCACCAAAGTGGCTCATTTTCTTCCTATCAAAGAGTCTATTACAGCAGCGCAGCTGGCAGAGCTCTACACCTCCAGAATTGTCTCCTTGCACGGCATTCCACAATTGATCTCTTCAGACCGTGGCAGCATCTTTACCTCCATGTTCTGGGATTCTTTTCAGAAGGCCATGGGCACCAATATTCGCTTCAGCACAGCTTTCCACCCTCAGACTAGTGGACAAGTCGAGCGTGTCAACCAAATTCTTGAAGATATGCTCAGAGCTTGTGTTATCTCTTTCGGCATGAAGTGGGAGGATTGCCTTCCTTATGCTGAATTCTCTTACAACAACAGTTTTCAAGCCAGTTCGGGCAAAGCCCCATTCGAGATTCTCTATGGCAGAAAGTGTCGTACTCCTCTCAACTGGTCTGAAACCAGCGAACGCCAACTTCTTGGCAATGATTTGATCTCAGAGGCTGAGGCTATGTGCAAGGTGATTCGTGAGAACCTCAAAGCAGCGCAACCGCGCTAGAAGAGCTATTACGATAGCAAACATCGTGATTTGACATTCGAGATCGGAGACCATGTCTACCTCCGCGTCTCTCCAATGAAAGGAACTCGTCGTTTCAGTATCAAGGGGAAACTTGCCCCTAGATACGTCGGTCCTTTCAAGATCATCGGCAAACGAGTCGATCTCGCCTATCAACTTGAGCTTCCCTCCAACTTTGCAAATGTGCACGATGTCTTCCACGTGTCACAGCTTCGCAAGTGCTTCAAGACGCCTGAGCGCACCATCAACTTCGAAGAGATTGATCTTCAAGAAGATTTGTCCTATCATGAGCACCCCGTTGCTATTCTTGAGACAACTGAGCGCAAGACTCGCAACAAGTCAATCAAATTCCTGAAAGTAAAATGGTCACATCTTTCAAACCGAGAAGCCACCTGGGAGCGTGAGGATCACCTACGTTCCGAGTATCCGGAGTTCTTTCATTCCTAGATCTCGGGACGAGATCCTCTCGTAGTGGTGGAGTGTTGTAACGCCCCGGATGTTACTTGCCATATTTGTATTCCAACTCTTGCCATTTTCGGCATTGTGATATGATATTTCCTTCGTGGTTGGGTTTTCCTTCGATGTGTATTTTGTTCATGTCATGCATTTCATATCATGTCATCATGTGCATCGCATTCGCATAAGTGTTCGTCTCATAAATCCGAGCATTTTCCCCGTTGTCCGTTTTGCAATCCGGCGCTCCTATGTCCCCCGGCGTCCCCTTTTACGTTTCTTCGTGAGCGGGTATTAAACTTTCTCGGATTGGGCCGAGGTTTGCCATGCGGCCCTGGTATAGCACCGGTAGACCGCCTGTCAAGTTTCGGGTCAATCGGAGTTCGTTTGGTACTCCAACGGTTAACCGGGTAACCGTGAAGGCCTCGTGTGTGTTGCAGCCCAACACCCCTTCAAAACAGCCCAATAACCCATCTAAGACACTCCCATGTCCTCCTCCGTTCGATCACGATCGCGTGGCCGAAAACCGCTCTCCATTTGGAGCTTCCTAGCTCCTTCTACCTATAAAAAGGCCTCCCCCTCCGAAATCACGGATCAATTTCGCCCTAACCCTAGTCCCGCAGCTCCCCGCGCCGCTGCCCGCGTCAATCCGTGCCTGCCACGTGTCACCGCCCGCCGCCGTACCCGCCGCGCGCTGCCGCGGGCCCGCGAGCCCAGATCCGGCCCGCGCGACCCGCGCGCCCGCAGCCGCCGCTGCCCGACCGCGCCCGCGGCCCCGCCACCTTCGCCGCGGCGCGCCCTCCCCCGCGCCGGCGACCGCCGCCCGAGCTCGCCGCCCGCCGCCCGCCTCCACGCCGGCGCTCGCCTCCGTCGCCCGCGCGCCACGCCGGCGTTGCCGCGTGCCGCCCCGCCGCCCCGTCGCCGGATCCCGCCGCCCGCCGCCGGATCCGGGCGAGATCCACCGCGCCGCGCCGCCCCCGAGCTGCTCCGGGCCAGATCCGACCATCCTCGAGCGCCGTGCCACCGGGGTTGACTTTTTCCCCGAGCCCGTTTTTCTCTAAGTCTTTATTTCCCGCATCATCATCACTTGTTTGTCGTGCCGTAACTTTGCATCTGTAGTTCCGTTTCGTGCGTATAATATCTCAAATTGTTCGCCTCGAAGAGTACATCGCTTCATTCCATTGCATCATTTTCATTTGAGGTCGTTTCGATGGCCGAAATTCTGTTAGAAGAGGGCTAGTTGACATTAGTTGCTGGATCTTATCTGAACATGCACTTTTGTTATTTTTGCCATGATTGATGTGTACCTCCTATGAAGTTGTGTCCTACATGAGTTTTGTAATATGCCATGTTAACTTTCCAGAGAGTTATGCCATGTATTTTTGTGATCCTTGTGGTGACTAGCACAAGCATGCAAACTAGAGCACTTGATGTTGCTGATTTCAGAGACTTAGTAATTTCACTAAGTCCCTGACTGCTGTTATTTTCATGCCATGTGTTCATGTTGTTTCTGAGAAATCTATGCATAATTTGAGCATGATCAGTAAGGGTGTTTTGAACTTGAGTATTTTCTCTATCCATCCACGCCTTTCTTTCTATTTATGGAGTGTCATAGCTTGAGTCAATCGAGCTCTACTTTTGCTTCAAAATGTTGCTGGCAGCTTGTTTACATGTTATTCGATTTTGCCAAGCTTGGTTTAGTTGAACCTTGCATGATATGATGTTGTTCTTGTCATTTATAGTTACTATGCAATGTCTTCTTGATGTATGTATGCTTAGTTTATCATGCTATGCTATGTAGGGAGTGCATCGCGCTCACGAACATGCCTACATGTTATCTGTTTTTGACATGTCCAGTTTTCTGCTAAGTCTGAAACCTGTAACCAAACTTGCTTAATTGACATGGGTGTAATCATATTTTCTGATCCTTTTTGGCTTACGGTCACTAAGGGACTTTTGTCAAGAGTTTTGAGTAGATTCACTCCATGCCTTACTTTGCTATGTACTGTCCCTGTAGCATGTTGTTTCATTGCTCTGAACATGTCATCCTGATGTTAGTTTCTGCTATGTTGATATTTTTCACCAAGTCTGTGAACCTGTTATCTTTTGCACTTTTGCCATGCTTGTTTGAACCTGTTGTGATGTGATTTAGCCGTAGCTCAGTGTTCATCTTTTGTCGAGCATCTTGAGTAGATTACTGTCATATGCTTTGTTCATATGTTTGGGTGCAGTAGTGTCAGGACCCCGATCCTAAGCCACATCGATCCAGCGTGTAACACATCATATCACCTTGCGGCCTCACGCACGGTACTCCCACGGGTGCCACCTTAACTGGCCCGGGACCGTTTGCGTCTTTTGGCTCACGTATATGATAGTGTCGCTAGCATCCATATGACAGAGAACCCGGGCCGACATGGCTAGTCGTGAACCCAAAGCGGCGCTAACCTGTGAGGACAGGCATACATGAAACACATCGAGCATGTCGGTCATCAACGTGTGAATCCGGGCTGTAGCACTGGGCTAACAGGGCTCCGGTAACCCGGGCTGTAGCAGGCTAGGCAGGACTCCGGAAGTCACCGCGAGACATTTCCCCGAAGGGACAGACACAGGAACGAAGTGATTCACATGCCGGCCAGTCAAGTGTTCCGAGCAGTAGTGCTGGGCTAGCAGGACTCCGGTGATCCGGGCTGTAGCGGACTACTATCGCTCCGAAGCACTAGACCACATTTCCCCATATGATAGGCTACCAAGGATAAACAACTAGATAGTCGGATCCCATACATACCAAGCATTTCAATCATACACACAATATGCTCGATATGTGTAAATACAACATGGCATCACAACAAGACTCTACGACTCAAAGTATTTATTCATTAGGCTCCGAGGAGCGAGATATTACAAACATGAGTCTCATGACCCAACACTCAGAGCATACAAGTCAAAACACAAGCGGAAGCTTAACATGTCTGAGTACAGACATCTACAAATGAAAAGACTAAGAAGCCTGATTATCTACTAGATCCTGCCGAGGGCACAAGATCGTAGCTGAGGTAACAAGCTAAACGTCGAAGTCCACACGGAACTACTAGCGAGACTGACGTCTCTCTGCAAAACATAAAATAGGCAAACGTGAGTACAAATGTACTCAGCAAGACTTACATCAGAACTATCTACACATGCATCAGTATCAAAAGGGGGTGGTGGAGTTTAACTGCAGCAAGCCAGCTTTGACTCGGTGGCTATCCTGAACTACGACTGCAAGTAACTCTTTTGAGGTGGCGCACACGAGTCCACATATTCACCATATCAATACACCACTATGGATCCGCTCCCGTCTCCCCACGAGAACGCCATCCATAGCACTCACGCTTATCTTGCGCATTTTAGAGTATCCACTTTCACTTGTCTATGAACTGTACAAGGGGTCCAAGTTTCCATATCCGAGGAATCCGGCTATTCGAATAGATAATGATAACCCTGCAGGGGTGTACTTCTTCACACACGCTCTCGCCACTTATCGCCCTGTACACGTCATGTACCTCGGCAACCTTCAAGCGGAAGCCGGGCGAGGGAGTCGGCCACGACCTGACTAACCAACAAGTCTCTCGTCCAGGTTTATCGCCTATTCGGGTTCCATCCGCAAGGAGATCCGGCCGGGGTGTCGCTCACGGCCCCAAACGATGTGAGCAGGGTTCCCAAGCCCACCAACCGGGTGCCACTTGGTACACCGTGCCACTGTGCCTAGTCTGTCCCAAGCCCACCTGTACCGGGTGCCACTTGGTAGACTACTAACACTACCTACAAACACCAGAAACTAGTTGCAACTCCTGGACAGAGATCAAGTTGATTAATAAGTCGAGAGGGGTCGAGTTACCGGAACCCAATGTGTGGTAGTAACTGTTCATGGATCACAAACACAGAACTCAGTTCCTGAGAACGGCTGCAATGAGACAACCCACCATGTACTCCTACATGGCCTCTCACCGCTACCTTTACCAAATCGTGTTTACACACTTAGCTCTCATCATTAGGACATGTTCACCACATTCCAATTCATTCCCGATGAATCAGACCCGACTCAACTCTAAGCAATAGCAGGCATGACAAACAAGCATGAATGAGTAGGCACATCAGGGCTCAAACAACTCCTACTCATGCTAGTGGGTTTCATCTATTTACTGTGGCAATGACAGGACATGCAGAGGATAAGGGGTTCAACTACCGCAGCATGTAACAGTTGAATCGTTGTTGTCCTAATGCAGTAAAAGAGAGCAGGAGCGAGAGAGTGGGATTGTATCGGAATGAACAAGGGGGTTTTGCTTGCCTGGCACTTCTGAAGATAACATTGAGTCTTCATCAGTGTCAACGATCACATCGTCGAAACGCGTCTATCGAAAGGGGGCAATTTCCGGCAACACAGAAAGAACACAATTAACACATGGCGATATGCAGCAATATGATGCATGCTATGACATGGCAATATGCTATGTGTTTGAGCTAATGCATAATAGAACAGGTTGATTTGAACCCATTTGAATCAGAGATTCAAATGTGAGCTCATGTATATAGTCATAATGGTACATTAGCTTGTTTCACCTAAACAGCAAGGTTAAAGTGTTCTAACATGCATGCAAATGGTACAGATGGATAGATTGAATTTTTCTGATCATTTTTCATATATAATTTGTTTCATTATGAGCTACGGTTGATTTTATATGAATTTTAGAAGTTTTGGCTATTTTCTGGAATTTCCTGAATAAGAATAAATCCAGAAAATAATTATTGCGTCAGCGTGACGTCAGCTGGTCAACTGGGCGCCTCCAGGTCAAACCTGACCCGTGGGGTCCACACGTCAGTGACATAGCTATATAACATGATTAATTAAATTTAACTAATCAAATTAGCAGGCACTGGGCCCACTTTTAGTGTCAGCAGGGGGGTGATTAGTCCTAAACTAAACTAGTCAAGGGCGGGGCCCACATGTCAGACGACCTGGGGTGGTCAAACCCCCGGTCAAAACGGTCAACACCACCGGCGGCTTGACGCCGGCGACGGCAAACGCGGCGAAGCGCTGCGGGGTTGCTCCTCCGGTGGCTAAAAGCGCGGCGGAGGGCACCAGGGGGGAGCCCTTGCTCACCCGCATCCAGGGGAGCACGCGGATGGGCGTGGGGTGGCCGGAGCTCACCGGAATGGAGCTCCCGGCGGCGCCGGAGTTCGGGCGGTGATGGTTACGGCGTTGAAGCATGCGGCAGGAGCAGCGGATGGGTGTGTTAGGATCCTGGGGGCATACTGAGCACGATTACGCGCTCAAACACGAGCTTCAGCGGCTGCAACGACGGCGGCGGCATGGCCGGCGGCGATGAGCTCTCGGGCTCGGCGACATACGCGGCTAGGGGGCGCTATCGGGTGCGGTAATAGGGGGAAACGGATCATGGGCTCACAGTGGTCACGTCGAGATGGTCAACGAGCTCGGGGAAGCAACGACGGCGACGAATCGACGATGACGGCCCTCGGTGCCCGAGGAAGAAGAAGATGATGGCGCCAGCATTGCAGGGCGTCCGGTGATGCTTGGCTCGGCGAGGATGAAGCTGGCGACGATACGGATCTCGGAAACGCGGAGAGGGGGCGAGGGAGTGGCTGGCCGCGGTGTTTCTCAGCGGAGTGGCCATGGCGGCTTCGGCCATGAGGGGAAAAGAGCAGGGGAGTGAGAGGGAGAGAGCAGGGAGGCAAGGGAGCGGCTGACGGGGGGGAGCAGGGGGTCCCGAGCGGCGCCGAGGAGGGCTTCGAGGCGCCTTGGTGAGGCAGGCGGGCAGGGAGGAGGCGTGGCGCCTTGCGCGCGTGTGCGCTGTCCCGCTTCTCCTCTACCTTCTGGCAAGAGGAGGGGGATGACTGGCATCGACAGGTGGTGGGCTGGGCCAGCCGGCTTGCTGGGCCGCCAGGTGAGCGTCAGGTAAGGCCCAGGTAAAACCCTATCCCCTTTTGTTTCTGTTTTCTATTTCTGACATTTTTTTAATTTGGTTTTTGAGCCAAATCAATTTATTTTCTTCTGAAAATTATTGTAGGAACTAGTTGGATTGTTCCAAAGCCCCACACTAAAAATCAGAAATATTGGACATATATTAAATATATAACTAATATAAATCCAATGCAAATAGTTATTCAATTAATTTCAAATGCCCAAAATAAATATTTCCAAGACTCCAAAAATATTGGTTTGAATTTTAGCTCTTGCCAATATTTTCAGGGATTAGCAGGAACATTTTGTTGGCCCATTTGAAAATATTTTAATGTTGATCATTTTTAAAAGATTTCTAAGGCTTGACAATTCCCTCAATTCAATTTTCCTTGAACTTAAGATGATGCATGGATGCATATGCAATGACAAGCAAAGGCCAAAGCTAGGGTTGTGACAACTCACCCCCACTAAACAAGAATCTCGCCCCGAGATTCAGGACGTGAGGTAAGAAGTCAGAGAGGTCACGAGCTGACACGATCTTCATGATCCAGTTGCCCTCATTGAAGATGTTGATTCATTGCTTCAAATTGATCTTGTCGTCTTTGCTTTCGGGATCTTCATCCAACACGATGATGACAAAAGAAACTCTATAGTAATCAATCTTCTTAAAGATCGAGCACTCAAGATCAACTCGCGGAATGAGATGTTGGAACATCTCGAGTTGAGACACAAGACACCTCGAGAGGGATGGAAGAACAACGACAGGGTTTGATTTGGTGGCAACAATTCCACGCCTAAAGGATGGTGGATGGTGTCAAGGTGGCGAGGAAATAATTGCCATGATACCATAACGGGACACCTCGGGGAAGGTGACTCGTAGAATTATTCCCCTAAGTGGCAAAAAGAATTACTTTTGATACAGAGATCATTGAAACTCTTTATACCAGCCTAAGGCAATTTACAAACATTCGTTTGACGGAGTTCGAGAGGACGACACACTCGGTTTAGAATGGATGATGTGAACTACCTTGTTGAAGACAACGCAAGGGATGATTTGCTTGCGCGTGCTCTCAAGAACTTGAGCATTTCCATATTCATCAAGGTTCTACCAACATCCGTGTCAAGGATCCTGGCAACACAACATACTACCATGATGAATAGTGATGGACGGTGCAGATGCAAAGGAAGATAACACATTCTCAGATTTTTCCTTAGCAATGCCAAAGAAGAAAATCTGGATGATCGACCGAGAGACATTTAGCACTCCGCTTCTAATGTTCTCCTTGATGTACTAGGTACCACGGTCAGTGCTTAAAAGCATCAACATGGCCATCAAGTAAAGGTCGGACTTCGGAAGCACAAAAATCCATAAGGAGCAACTATTGGAATAAATTCTACGAGATCCTTATGGGGGAGGTGGCCCACTTTCTCAATCAAGATACTACAACAATAAGTCTTCCGGTTGGGTGTGTTGGCCACAACATCCACTTTACCGGGTTACGAAGAGACCAATATTATAGTTCTTGAGAAATGTTCCAACCATCATATCTGCCTGAGAATCAGATCTGGTTGGTGTCAGGATATTCCAGACTCGTCAAGTCTAGAGAGAAAATGAATGTTTGCAACACAAATCGACGAGATGGCGTTGCGAGATTCTCAGGAAATGAACTACGATGGCAAGTTCCAAGACATGAATGGGTTTTGCTACAAACCTGTGAACATGTTGTCCAAGACAAACATGGCCATGTAGTAGTCTTACAATAAAACACTATCGAGTTCCGGTGGGGAACCATGATCAAGGATATCGAAGTCCTTACATAAGGCATGCTTCTTAAGAAGGAAGTTCTTCTCCTCGAACAAGTCATTCAGTGGCTTGGTGTGCTAGGGATACATATAGAATGAAGGTTGCAAATCTCCAGACCACAGAATACTTCGCACGTATGCATGACTGACTTGGGATGATTCCAGGGGGAGCAAAAACAAGCTTTCTTGAATTCACGACGGCAACTTTCATCAAATGCACGTGAATTAGAGGAAGTATCTTCTTTCATTCAAACATAAGCTTCATGAACGGAACACGAAGGCATTGCTTACAAAGTTTCCAACACTAGGTTGATGTTCAACATGAATCATGGGGGAGACAAAATGCTGCTGATGGGCTCAATAGCAACTCATCGGAATTTCCATATCACTGGACTTCCACCATCATGTGAACACGGCAATAGCAATTGGTCAGACCAAAAGATATAATGGTGTATGCCCGAGGGATCAACCACGAGTAAGACAACATTACAAACATCGTTGGTTCTGATTTGATTTGACAGTAGCCCATACTCAAATCAAAGTTTTGACAAGGCAATAGATCCAATCAACTGATCACGAGGACCAATCGATGGAGATATCATCTTTCTTCAACACACACAAAAGATATCCCTTAGAGATGAACTAAGTTAAGCAAAGCTTTTACCTTCCAACTCTCCAAGTTGTTGTCTAGCTTAACCAACTAGCTCAGGGATATCCAACACAGATTCTTGGAGAAGGGGTGGTTTGGAGGTAAACCAACATGATCACGAACTCATCATAGCGGTCAGGTGACAACCTGGTGATACTTCTGAGAAGATATTCAGAAAATCACGAACCACCGATATGATACTAAGCTCGAGATCAATCTTGCTTTTCAGGGCAAGATGACATGATCAAATAAGCAGGGAATTGAATAACCCTAACTCATTGATCGAAGAGTGCACCAGAAATAAGGACTAGGTAGCACGATCAATCTTAGGATGATGATTTAATAACCAACACGCTAAGAATGAGATTATTGTCCATTAACTACCAAGCAACAAAGTTGCTAGGAGTATTGATTTCACACATCATGGTTCACTTGTCGGCATTCTGGCTGTGGCAACACGGAAACCGAGGAATGAGCAATGATGGCAAGAAGTATTACTGCGTCAAGAATTTATAAGAGGTGGTGCAATTCTCATGACACTCTTGACATAAAGATGGTGACACTCCAAGGTAGAACAGAACAAAAGCTGGATTGGCATTTTGATCTGTGGTATACAACTGCTTTGACCCAATCCTGGATATGGATGAGGTACTGGAGTTTGTTTCTCCTAGTCATTCTGGAATAGAACGACTTGACGGGCCACAAGAATAATAGGCATCGATGAACGAATGCACGCATGCTCTTGACTATCAATTGATAGACGAAGGTCAGAAAACGACTAAGGAGGGACAACTCAAAGAACATATGATCTTCTGAGTTGTGGATGCACGGATTAGTATGTCAAACGAGTTCAACGAATTTCTTCCGGATAATCCATGCGGAGAGGTAGGACGGGCAGATTCACAATTATGGATGGAGAACTCCTCAAGAGTACTCTGGTTGTGATCTTTTGATTCAAACGAATTTCTGCCAAGGATGGTTCATGGTATTTGGAAGAAGGAAATACCACGGACCTCGAGGACTATCGCAAAGGTTACTAATATCCTAAGGGAACTAGCAAATACTATCCACAGGAGGTAAGTAGGGTGAATCTCGGGTTCAAGAACCCAGGAATAGAATGCCTACTACTAAGTGGCATCACGGGATGCTTTCGAGAATGGTGGCCAGAATCATCACACTGGGAACACAAAACATTGCTAAATTACTAAGTAGTTCTCGAAGACACCTAGGGTCATAATACTAACTCCAACATATATGTCAAGGCAACGGAGTACCTCAACAGACAGATTAGTGTGCTTAATCTGGCACAAAAGGACATCAGAAACGGGAAGAAGGATCTTGCAAATGCATCGGACTCTTTAGAAACCTGGGATGACTCGGACAGCATAACGGCTGTAAATGCTCAAAAATATTTGAGACATCTTGCAAAAATGGTGGCATAGCCACTCAACATCACAATATCAAGGTTCTGAGGCCAGCTATGAACATACAGAAGTAGTAGAAGCTGAACTGAGACTTGAAACTATCAATTATATAAGTCTATGGATTAGTAACACATCATCCTGATAGATAGATGAGAAGGCCTAGTTCTTAATCCCCGTAGAAAAGAACAGGTGACTCAGATCAGAGGGCTTGAGGTATAAGGAGTAAAAAGAGCCTTACGTTCCCTTCCCCAATCAATTCCCTTACATAACTAAAGCATCTCTAGACACAACTTCGACCAGTTTGGCTTGGTAAACCTACAGGCAGTCAGGCTCTGATACCAACGCTGTCAGGACCCCGATCCTAAGCCACATCGATCCAGCGTGTAACACATCATATCACCTTGCGGCCTCACGCACGGTACTTCCACGGGTGCCACCTTACCTGGCCCGGGACCGTTTGCGTCTTTTGGCTCACGTATATGATAGTGTCGCTACCATCCATATGACAGAGAACCCGGGCCGACATGGCTAGTCGTGAACCCAAAGCGGCGCTAACCTGTGAGGACAGGCATACATGAAACACATCGAGCATGTCGGTCATCAACGTGTGAATCCGGGCTGTAGCACTGGGCTAACAGGGCTCCGGTAACCCGGGCTGTAGCAGGCTAGGCAGGACTCCGGAAGTCACCGCGAGACATTTCCCCGAAGGGACAGACATAGGAACGAAGTGATTCACATGCCGGCCAGTCAAGTGTTCCGAGCAGTAGTGCTGGGCTAGCAGGACTCCGGTGATCCGGGCTGTAGCGGACTACTATCGCTCCGAAGCACTAGACCACATTTCCCCATATGATAGGCTGCCAAGGATAAACAACTAGATAGTCGGATCCCACACATACCAAGCATTTCAATCATACACACAATATGCTCGATATGTGTAAATACAACATGGCATCACAACAAGACTCTACGACTCAAAGTATTTATTCATTAGGCTCCGAGGAGCGAGATATTACAAACATGAGTCTCATGACCCAACACTCAGAGCATACAAGTCAAAACACAAGCGGAAGCTTAACATGTCTGAGTACAGACATCTACAAATGAAAAGACTAAGAAGCCTGATTATCTACTAGATCCTGCCGAGGGCACAAGATCGTAGCTGAGGTAACAAGCTAAACGTCGAAGTCCACACGGAACTACTAGCGAGACTGACGTCTCTCTGCAAAACATAAAATAGGCAAACGTGAGTACAAATGTACTCAGCAAGACTTACATCAGAACTATCTACACATGCATCAGTATCAAAAGGGGGTGGTGGAGTTTAACTGCAGCAAGCCAGCTTTGACTCGGTGGCTATCCTGAACTACGACTGCAAGTAACTCTTTTGAGGTGGCGCACACGAGTCCACATATTCACCATATCAATACACCACTATGGATCCGCTCCCGTCTCCCCACGAGAACGCCATCCATAGCACTCACGCTTATCTTGCGCATTTTAGAGTATCCACTTTCACTTGTCTATGAACTGTACAAGGGGTCCAAGTTTCCATATCCGAGGAATCCGGCTATTCGAATAGATAATGATAACCCTGCAGGGGTGTACTTCTTCACACACGCTCTCGCCACTTATCGCCCTGTACACGTCATGTACCTCGGCAACCTTCAAGCGGAAGCCGGGCGAGGGAGTCGGCCACGACCTGACTAACCAACAAGTCTCTCGTCCAGGTTTATCGCCTATTCGGGTTCCATCCGCAAGGAGATCCGGCCGGGGTGTCGCTCACGGCCCCAAACGATGTGAGCAGGGTTCCCAAGCCCACCAACCGGGTGCCACTTGGTACACCGTGCCACTGTGCCTAGTCTGTCCCAAGCCCACCTGTACCGGGTGCCACTTGGTAGACTACTAACACTACCTACAAACACCAGAAACTAGTTGCAACTCCTGGACAGAGATCAAGTTGATTAATAAGTCGAGAGGGGTCGAGTTACCGGAACCCAATGTGTGGTAGTAACTGTTCATGGATCACAAACACAGAACTCAGTTCCTGAGAACGGCTGCAATGAGACAACCCACCATGTACTCCTACATGGCCTCTCACCGCTACCTTTACCAAATCGTGTTTACACACTTAGCTCTCATCATTAGGACATGTTCACCACATTCCAATTCATTCCCGATGAATCAGACCCGACTCAACTCTAAGCAATAGCAGGCATGACAAACAAGCATGAATGAGTAGGCACATCAGGGCTCAAACAACTCCTACTCATGCTAGTGGGTTTCATCTATTTACTGTGGCAATGACAGGACATGCAGAGGATAAGGGGTTCAACTACCGCAGCATGTAACAGTTGAATCGTTGTTGTCCTAATGCAGTAAAAGAGAGCAGGAGCGAGAGAGTGGGATTGTATCGGAATGAACAAGGGGGTTTTGCTTGCCTGGCACTTCTGAAGATAACATTGAGTCTTCATCAGTGTCAACGATCACATCGTCGAAACGCGTCTATCGAAAGGGGGCAATTTCCGGCAACACAGAAAGAACACAATTAACACATGGCGATATGCAGCAATATGATGCATGCTATGACATGGCAATATGCTATGTGTTTGAGCTAATGCATAATAGAACAGGTTGATTTGAACCCATTTGAATCAGAGATTCAAATGTGAGCTCATGTATATAGTCATAATGGTACATTAGCTTGTTTCACCTAAACAGCAAGGTTAAAGTGTTCTAACATGCATGCAAATGGTACAGATGGATAGATTGAATTTTTCTGATCATTTTTCATATATAATTTGTTTCATTATGAGCTACGGTTGATTTTATATGAATTTTAGAAGTTTTGGCTATTTTCTGGAATTTCCTGAATAAGAATAAATCCAGAAAATAATTATTGCGTCAGCGTGACGTCAGCTGGTCAACTGGGCGCCTCCAGGTCAAACCTGACCCGTGGGGTCCACACGTCAGTGACATAGCTATATAACATGATTAATTAAATTTAACTAATCAAATTAGCAGGCACTGGGCCCACTTTTAGTGTCAGCAGGGGGGTGATTAGTCCTAAACTAAACTAGTCAAGGGCGGGGCCCACATGTCAGACGACCTGGGGTGGTCAAACCCCCGGTCAAAACGGTCAACACCACCGGCGGCTTGACGCCGGCGACGGCAAACGCGGCGAAGCGCTGCGGGGTTGCTCCTCCGGTGGCTAAAAGCGCGGCGGAGGGCACCAGGGGGGAGCCCTTGCTCACCCGCATCCAGGGGAGCACGCGGCTGGGCGTGGGGTGGCCGGAGCTCACCGGAATGGAGCTCCCGGCGGCGCCGGAGTTCGGGCGGTGATGGTTACGGCGTTGAAGCATGCGGCAGGAGCAGCGGATGGGTGTGTTAGGATCCTGGGGGCATACTGAGCACGATTACGCACTCAAACACGATCTTCAGCGGCTGCAACGACGGCGGCGGCATGGCCGGCGGCGATGAGCTCTCGGGCTCGGCGACATACGCGGCTAGGGGGCGCTATCGGGTGCGGTAATAGGGGGAAACGGATCATGGGCTCACAGTGGTCACGTCGAGATGGTCAACGAGCTCGGGGAAGCAACGACGGCGACGAATCGACGATGACGGCCCTCGGTGCCCGAGGAAGAAGAAGATGATGGCGCCAGCATTGCAGGGCGTCCGGTGATGCTTGGCTCGGCGAGGATGAAGCTGGCGACGATACGGATCTTGGAAACGCGGAGAGGGGGCGAGGGAGTGGCTGGCCGCGGTGTTTCTCAGCGGAGTGGCCATGGCGGCTTCGGCCATGAGGGGAAAAGAGCAGGGGAGTGAGAGGGAGAGAGCAGGGAGGCAAGGGAGCGGCTGACGGGGGGGAGCAGGGGGTCCCGAGCGGCGCCGAGGAGGGCTTCGAGGCGCCTTGGTGAGGCAGGCGGGCAGGGAGGAGGCGTGGCGCCTTGCGCGCGTGTGCGCTGTCCCGCTTCTCCTCTGCCTTCTGGCAAGAGGAGGGGGATGACTGGCATCGACAGGTGGTGGGCTGGGCCAGCCGGCTTGCTGGGCCGCCAGGTGAGCGTCAGGTAAGGCCCAGGTAAAACCCTATCCCCTTTTGTTTCTGTTTTCTATTTCTGACATTTTTTTAATTTGGTTTTTGAGCCAAATCAATTTATTTTCTTCTGAAAATTATTGTAGGAACTAGTTGGATTGTTCCAAAGCCCCACACTAAAAATCAGAAATATTGGACATATATTAAATATATAACTAATATAAATCCAATGCAAATAGTTATTCAATTAATTTCAAATGCCCAAAATAAATATTTCCAAGACTCCAAAAATATTGGTTTGAATTTTAGCTCTTGCCAATATTTTCAGGGATTAGCAGGAACATTTTGTTGGCCCATTTGAAAATATTTTAATGTTGATCATTTTTAAAAGATTTCTGAGGCTTGACAATTCCCTCAATTCAATTTTCCTTGAACTTAAGATGATGCATGGATGCATATGCAATGACAAGCAAAGGCCAAAGCTAGGGTTGTGACAAGTAGATTAATTTCTTGTTGCTTGCTAAGTAGCATCATGCTGTTAATGGCAGATTATCGTCATTCTTGTTTTGCTTGTCATTTGCAAACTGTGCATCCGATTCCGGTGATCTTTATATCGATTTCAACCGAAATCACCTCACCTATCCAGTGGCATACTTGGTTTGCCAAGATTATGCCTTGTTCATCCTTGTCCTTCCGGAGCATGCATATGCATTGCATATCACATCTCGCATATCATGCCATGTTTTGCATCATGTTGCTTGCGCATTGCATCGTGATTGATATTTGTCCCCTTTGCTTGTTTTCTTGCTTTGGGTAGAGCCGGGAGACGAGTACGTGAACGAGGAACCTGTTGAGAACGCTTTCGAGGACCAAGCTTTCGACAACTCTGAGAACCTTGCAGGCAAGATGACCATACCCTCGAAATCACTTCTATCTTTGCTTGCTAGATGATCGCTCTTTTGCTATGCCTATGCTGCGATACCTACCACTTGCTATATCATGCCACCCATATCGCCATGTCAGCCCCTAACCATCCATGTCCTAGCAAACCGTTGATTGGCTATGTTACCGCTTTGCTCAGCCCCTCTTATAGCGTTGCTAGTTGCAGGTGAAGATCAAGTTTGTTCCTTGTTGGAACATGGACCTGTTGTTCCTTGTTGGAACATGTTTACTTGTTGGGATATCACAATACCTCTTATTTAATTAATGCATCTATATACTTGGTAAAGGGTGGAAGGCTCGGCCTTTTGCCTGGTGTTTTGTTCCACTCTTGCCACCCTAGTTTCCGTCATACCGGTGTTATGTTCCCGGATTTTGCGTTCCTTACACGGTTGGGTGATTTATGGGACCCCCTTGACAGTTCGCTTTGGATAAGACTCTTCCAGCAAGGCCCAACATTGGTTTTACCATTTGCCACCTAAGCCTTTTTCCCTTGGGTTCTGCAGACTCAAGGGTCATCTTTATTTTAAACCCCCGGGCCAGTTCTCCTTCGATTGCTGGTCCAACCGAGCGATGTCCGGTGCCCCTTGGGCAACCAGGGTCTATGCCAACCCGACGTCTGGCTCATCCGGTGTGCCCTGAGAACGAGATATGTGCAGCTCCTATCGGGATTTGTCGGCACATCTGGGAGGTTTTGCTGGACTTGTTTTATTGCTGTCGAAATGTCTTGTAGTCCAGGATTCTGAGACTGATCGGGTCTTCCCGGTAGAAGGAATATCCTTCGTTGACCGTGAGAGCTTATAATGGGCTAAGTTGGGACACCCCTGCAGGGTATTATCTTTCGAAAGCCGTGCCCGCGGTTATGTGGCAGATGGGAATTTGTTGATGTCCGGTTGTAGAAAACCCGAAGTTGACCTTAACTAAAACACATCAACCGCGTGAGTAACCGTGATGGTCTCTTCTCGGCGCGGTCCGGGAAGTGAACACGGTGTTGGAGTTATGTTTGCCGTAGGTCGTTTCAGGATCACTTCTTGATCACTTCTAGCTTCACGACCGTGCTTTGCCTTCTCTTCTCGCTCTCTTTTGCGTTGCAGCCACCATATATGCTAGTCGCTTGCTGCAGCTCCACCTCACTATCCTTTTCCTACCTATAAGCTTAAATAGTCTTGATCTCGCGGGTGTGAGATTGCTGAGTCCCCGTGACTCACAGATATTATCACAACAGTTGCAGGTTCCAACGATGCCAGTGCAGATGACGCGTCCGAGCTCACTTGGGAGTTCGATGAGGAACGTGGCCGTTACTATGTTTCTTTTCCAGATGATCAGTAGTGGAGCCCAGTTGGGGAGATCCGGGGATCTATGTAGCATTTGGGGTAGTCTTCTTTCATTTTGGTACCGTAGCCGGACCTTGAGTGTAATTTGTTTGATGGATGTTTATTTATGTATTGTGTGAAGTGGCGACTGTAAGCCAACTATGTATCTCTTTACCTCTATGTATTACATGGGTTGTGTGAAGATTACCTCACTTGCGACATTGCTTTCAATGCGGTTATGCCTCTAAGTCGTGCCTCGACACGTGGGATATATAGCCGCATCGAGGGCGTTACACCTCCCATGAAGACGAGGAGGAGGAAGAAGAACCCTCTCCCCCTCCAGCGGGGGGAGGAAAGAAAAGGAAGGCCACCCCAACCGGGGAGGCCGAAGGGTCCAAGAAGGGGAAGACCCTTCCTCCGGACTAATCCGCCAACACCGACGACGGCGAAGAGGAGTGGCTGCACAGGGCCAAGCCCCTGGCGAGATCGTAAGTATTCGGACACCAGAGCAATTCATATTGTTCCTTTCTTTCATAGCTCCTCCTTATGCCGAATATGACTATGCAGTCCGCCCAAGGCCGGGCTTGACGAGTCGTCGAGCGGCTCCCTGGATTCGTCGAATGTGAATTCACTTCCGTCCGCTACCTCCCCCCACCCTACGGACGACGCCGACGTGCTGTCCCAACAGGTGCCAAGCCAGGAGGAGGTGGTCCTGGAGGCGCCGCAAGGCGACCTCCCGGACTCCAGGTGTAAAGGGAATAGATCCCCCAAGGGCTCCGAGTCCGGCCTTGAGCCGGACACCGCGCCGGAACCTTCAACGGTTTCGGACTACGGTAGGCAGCCTCCTTCCAAGAGGAGCAAGCCTACCGAGCCGGTGACCTCTTGGAGGCACCGGACAATTTGCTGAAGGTGCTTAACGGCGCCTCTATCAACGAGGAGCACCGCACTGTTATGAGTGCGGTGATCCAGAAGGTTCTGTCCGCCAAGAGCTGACTGACTGAAGCCTGTGCCAGCCTTCTAACAGGCTTTGAGGTAGGTAAAGAATATGTAAAAATATTACCGCATAGACAGTAGCCCCTGATGCTATGTTCGGCGTTCGGAAGGAAAAGGCGAATAGAGGATCTAATAACATTCGCAGGAGTCTAACATAATCAAGTCAATATGCGTATGCAGGCTTCGCTGCTGGCCTCCGCCGCACTGACTACGGAGGTGGATACGCTGAAGCAAGACCTCGCGCGGTCCGAGAACGAGCTCGGCCATGCCAAGAGGCAACTCGGGGAGAAGGAAGGTAAGTAATATCTTAAGCAAGTGTATAGAGAAGATGTGGTTGCAAAAAATGACAGGATCAACGTGCTATTATAGGGGCCACGACTGAGGTGGCAACCCTTAAGAAAGCGTTGTCCGAGGCCGAAAACAAAGCGGCCGCGGAGCGCACAGAGAGAGGAAAGCAAGAGGCGCGGGTGGAGGAGGTGCAGAAAGAGCTCCAGGCTCTCGTGAAAAAACACGAGAGTTTGGAGCTTGACTCAAGGACGCAAGCGTCCGAGCTTGCGGCAGCCCTCGAAAGCGCAAAGTCTGCCAAGGCCGAGGCCCAGAAAGCCCTCCAGGAGGTTGAGGCTATGAAGAAGATAGCGGTGGGTAAGGCTTTCTTTATGCAAAGCAAGCATGTGAAAGTGAATTACTTGTTACTTACCCGAATCCGGAGCTCTCCAGGAGCATCCGCAGATTTGCCCCGCAGCGTGTCCGATGCCGCCGCTTTCTACCGAGCCGAGGAGGGCAGCTCGACGGAGAAGGTGTTCTTGTCTCAATATGCTGAGGCCGGACACCCGGTGCCTTTGAGCGATCAGTTGAAGCAACTGGTCGAGCTCCACAAGGTGGACGAACAGGCCCTGAAGGGCTTTATAGTTCGGCTATGGCCTAGAGAGGCCCTGCCTGGGAGCTACTTCGGTCTGGTGAGGCGGCTGGTGGACGCCTATCCGTGGCTTGAAGTCGTCAAGCGCTCCGTCTGCATCGAAGGTGCCCGTAGGGCGCTTGCCCGTGCTAAAGTGCACTGGGGCAAGATGGATGCCGAGAAGCTAGTGAAGGACGGGCCACCGCCGGGCAAGGAGCATCGCGTCCAGGAAGCGTATTATGAGGGTGCCCGCCTTATAGCGGATGAATGCTCCAAAGATTTAATTTTTGAGTAGACTCGCATTTGTGATCCTGTACGCTGAAAACTTGTTCATATGCGCTAAGCAACGCTATTGAATTTAAAATATTACCTTATGTGCGGCCGTTTCACAAATTTGAGAGATGGCAAGTCGTCGGCTTCTGCCCCCATGCCACGATTGCTGGGGTGTTCGGGATAAATATGAGCGCTCTTTTTCCCATTCTAGGGCCCTTCGAGGGAGGCGCTCAACACAACGAATAAGGCAATCAGACTATAATGCTTGAACACTCTCACTTAGCCATAGAATTCTATAATTTTAAATTTCGGCAAAGCCCCTAGTGTTCGGAAGACCGAGTTCGGGGCGCTATCCACGCCTAGGCCGGACAAAGCCGACTCCTCACTCTAAGCGACATAAGTCTTTAGGGACTCGAAAACCTCTCGAACAGCGACCAGCTCTCCCTCATCATGACGGTCAGTTTTAGATTTCTCTACTGAGGTGCTTAGCCCAGCTCAACTGGGGCACAATCGCAGTAGTTCTCCTAGTGCTACCTTAGCCGATATAAAGGAACGTAAGGTACCAAAACATAGGAGCCGGGCAAACCCAACTATTGACCCAAGACATGATTCGGAGCCGATGCATATAATGCTATAAGTTCGGGGTGCCGCACTTGTGAAAGTGTTAGGACTTCTCACACCGTGTTGTGGGGTACTTAATCCCCTGGCGTATTGGCCGTACCAAAGTGTACGGGTGCAACATGTCATTAATGAACATATATTTGTAAAAAGGAGTAATGCAATAATAGACGAAAGCTATGCATTGTTTATTTCAAAAAGCTGTGATCAAAGCAGAACGATACAAATAGTGCAATAAGCAAAATAATGGGACTATTTAACATGTCCTTTCCAGGGGCGAGCTGCGGAATGGTATGTGAAACAGGTATACTGCTCGTTATAGAGACCACATGAGAGTTCCATAGTGCGGCGTAGCTTTCTGCTTCCCTGGTTCTTGCATCGTTTGTGCGGCAATTGTACTGCCGGTTAGGCCTTCCGAAGAATGGAGTCCTGAAAGTAAGAGAAAATGAAGAAGTCGGCAGCCCCTAGTGCGGTTTAGGCCATGTTTCGGGCGTGCCGTGATGGTGCCCCTCCCCCTTTGCCCATGGTATTTCCAGAGCTTAGTTATGTACGCGCGACACTGGTTTTGCAAGTTCGCGAGGGCTGGGGTTGGGGCCGCATTGCTACGCCTGCTAGGAACGTGCCAGGTGGTCTTGTTGTAGGTTAATCCGGGCGCGCTTGACGGTGTCCGGACGTTTAATGGCCGGACTGGAGAATTGCCTTGAGAGGCTGCTTTGTACTTCCGCTGCGAGAGCTGCCGTATGCTCCTCCGTTCGGAGAGAGCGTTCGGTGTTTCCATTGACTGTAATGACTCCTCGAGGGCCTCGCATCTTGAGCTTAAGGTATGCATAGTGCGGTACCGCATTGAACTTGGCAAATGCGGTTCGCCTGAGCAGTGCATGATAGCCACTGCGGAACAGGACTATGTCGAAGATTAACTCCTCGCTTCGGAAATTATCCGGAGATCCGAAGACCACTTCAAGTGTGACTGAGCCTGTACAGTTGGCCTCTACACCTATTATGACGCCTTTAAAGGTCCTTTTAGTGGGTTTAATCCTTGAGGGATCGATGCCCATTTTTCGCACGGTATCCTGGTAAAGCAGGTTCAGGCTGCTGCCGCCGTCCATAAGGACTCTAGTGAGGTCAAATCTGTCAATAATTGGGTCTAGAACCAATGCGGCGAATCTGCCATGACGGATGCTAGTGGGGTGGTCCCTTCGATCAAAAGTGATCAGGCAGGAGGACCATGGGTTGAACTTTGGTGCGACTGGCTACATCGCATATACGTCCCTTAGCGCACGCTTCCGCTCCCTCTTGGGGATGTGGGTTGCGTATATCATGTTCACCGTCCGCACTTGTGGGGGGAAGCCCTTCTGTCCACTATTGTTCGGCGGCCGGGGCTCTTCCTCGTCGTCGCTATGCAGCCCCTTGTCTCTATTTTTGTCCTTTAACTTGCCTGCCTGCTTGAACACTCAACAATCCCTGTTGGTGTGATTGGCTGGCTTTTTGGGGGTGCCATGTATCTGGCACGAGCGGTCGAGTATTCAGTCCAAACTGGACGGGCCCGGAGTATTTATTTTGAATGGCTTTTTCCGCTGACGGGACTTAGAGCCTCTGAATCCGGCATTAACTGTCGTATCCTCAGCATTGTCGCCGTTAATGCGGCGCTTTTGCTTGTTGCGACGCGACCTGCCACTGTTGTCCTTGGTATCCGAATTACCAGGGCTCTTGGTCATGTTATTGCTGCGAGCTAGCCAGCTTTCTTCTCCCGCGCAAAAGCGGGTCATAAGTGTCGTGACGGCTGCCATAGATTTTGGCTTTTCCTGTCCTAGGTGCCGTGCAAGCCACTTGTCGCGGATGTTATGCTTGAAGGCTGCTAGGGCCTCTGCGTCCGGATAGGCGACAATTTGATTTTTCTTGGTTAGGAACCATGTCCAGAATTGTCTGGCCGATTCTTCTGGCTGCTGAATTATGTGGCTTAGGTCATCGGCGTCTGGTGGTCGCACATAAGTGCCCTGGAAATTGTCGAGGAATGCGGCTTCCAGGTCCTCCCAACAACCAATTGATTATGCTGGCAAGTTGTTAAGCCAATGCGGAGCTGGGCCTTTAAGCTTGAGTGGGAGGTATTTGATGGCGTGTAGGTCATCACCGCGGGCCATGTGGATATGAAGGAGATAGTCCTCGATCCATATCGCAGGATCTGTTATGCCATCGTATGATTCGATGTTCGCGGGTTTGAAACCCTCGGGGATTTGATGATCCATTACTTCATCTGTGAAGCATAGTGGGTGTGTGGCGCCTCTGTATTGGGCTATATCACGACGCAGCTCAAACGAGCTTTGTCTACTGTGTTCGGCCCGGCCAGATTTACTGTATCCGGCGTGACGATTATCGTCTCGTGCCGTGGGGCGCCCACGAGATCCGTAGATCGATCTTGTTTGCCTTGCCTTGTCCTCCAATATATCTCGCAGGTCTGGTGCATTTTCTCGTGCCTTGGTATTTTTTGAGCGGCGCCGGGGTGCGGCTTGAGTGGAGGGCCGAGAGGCCTCTTTGTCGCGGCCACAGGGTGGCCGGTCGGCCGCATCATGCGCTGGTGATGTAGGTTTAGGTGCTTCCTCCTCAAATCGGGGTAGCAACCTGCGCTTTGGGTAGCTCTTGGAGGGGCCTTCGAGTTCATACTCTTCGTCCGCAAGGACTTCAGTCCATCTGACAGCTAGCGAGTCTTGATCAGCTCTAAGCTGTTGCTGTTTTTCCTTGAGGCTACTCGTAGTGGCCATAAGCCTGCGCTTGAAGCGCTCCTGCTCGATGGGATCCTCAGGCACGACAAATTCGTCGTCGTCAAGGCTTGCCTCGTCTTCGGAGGGAGGCATGTAATTATCGTCCTCGACCTCTCTGTTTGCAGCTCTCTCATGAGGGCTGGCTTTTCCATCCTCCTGTGCTGAATCTTGCTGGAGGGGGTTTTCTTCGGCACTGTCCGAAGTGTTATTATCTCCTGTGTAGGAATCACTGTTTTTGCTTTGGCGGGATTTAGAGCGGCGCCGCTGACGCCGGCGCTTAGGCTGTTTCTTGGAGGTGTCATCCTCCGCTGTTCCATCGCCTTCGCCTTCTTTTGGGGTGTCCACCATGTATATGTCATACGACGAGGTGGCTTTCCAGTGCCCTATAGACGCTGGTTCTTGATCGTGTCCTGCATCGGCGTCCATACCGTCGATGTCTTCGGAGTCGAAGTCGAGCATGTCGGTTAAATCATCGACAGTGGCTACGAAGTGGGTGGTGGGTGGGCTTTGAATTTCTTCATCATCCGCATCCCAACCTTGCTGACCATAGTACGGCCAGGGCTCTCCTGATAAAGAGAGAGACTTTAGTGAATTCAGAATATTGCCGAAGGGCGGATGCTAAAAGATGTCCGCGGCGGTGAACTCCATAATCGGCGCCCAATCGGATTCGATCGGCAGGGGCGCGAAGGGTTCAGGGGCCAGAGAGGAGTCCGGCTCCTTCGAGTCACAGGCTTCGCAGAGGACAAGACTGGAGTTCGGCTCGATCGCCGTAGAGATTGCAGCCCCTGAGGCGGTGTCCAACCACCCATCCTCGATCGGCGTAGTTGGCTCCGAATTAAGGGTCGGAGCTGATGCGGGTGCAGCCTCCAGGGCACTGTTCGGCGGTAGAGCTAAATCATGGCCATCGCGACAGTGCGGCGCGCTCGGCTGTGGCTCGAATCCGTCAAAGATCAAGTCCCCGCGGATGTCAGCCGTGTAGTTCAGACTTCCAAATCTGACCTTATGGCCAGGGGCGTAGCTTTCGATCTGCTCCCGATGACCAAGCGAATTGGCCCGCAGTGCGAAGCCGCCAAATACGAATATCTGTCCGAGGAGAAAAGTCTCACCCTGGACCGCGTCGTTGTTGATGATCGGAGGAGCCATCGGGCCTAAAAGCGACGACACAGAGGAACTCTCAATGAAAGCACCAATGTCGGTGTCAAAACCGGCGGATCTCCGGTAGGGGGTCCCGAACTGTGCGTCCAGGCGGATGGTAACAGGAGACAAGGGACACGATGTTTTTACCCAGGTTCGGTCCCTCTCGATGGAGGTAAAACCCTACTCCTGCTCGATTAATATTGATGATATGGGTAGTACAAGAGTAGATCTACCACGAGATCAAGGAGGCTAAACCCTAGAAGCTAGCCTATGGTATGATTGTTGTTTTTTGTTGTCCTACAGACTAAAACCCTCCGGTTTATATAGACACCGGAGAGGGCTAGGGTTACACAGAGTCGGTTACAATGGTAGGAGATCTACATATCCGTATCGCCAAGCTTGCCTTCCACGCCAAGGAAAGTCCCTTCCGGACACGGGACAAAGTCTTTAATCTTGTATCTTCATAGTCCAGGAGTCCGGCCGAAGGTCATAGTCCGGCTATCCGGACACCCCCTAATCCAGGACTCCCTCAGCGAGGCCTAGGAAGTGGATGACGCGGAGACGGGGAAGATGTGGCAGTGGATGCCCATGCGGAGGGGAGTACGAGGGTTCACTAGTTCGGCTGCGGTGTGAGCCTGCCGTCGCCATAGAATAACAAGGGGTGTGGGTGAGTATAGGGATGGCCTGGCCAGCGGTGGGAGTAGTAGAGGCGGTGAGGCCTCTGCGGCAGCACAGCCGGACACAGGAGGTAGGAGCAGGCGGCATGACCGGTGCTGCTTTGGGCGGCTGGAGCAAGAAGACCAGAGGTTGAAGAAGCACGGCGGACGTTGGATGGACATCGTATGGTCACTTCAACTAGAAGCATTTATAATTACTAAGTTGACAAAGCCCTTGGTACGCGTCAACTTAGTAGGCCCACAGGTCAGCCTCCGAAATGGTGCACCCCAGATGTCAGGGGGAGGAATCATTTTCTGGGCAGTTAAAGCTAGAATATCCAAGATTGAAGAAGAAGCACGACATTCGTTGGATGGACACCCAACGGCCACTACTGCCAGAACCGTGTGTTGACTATAATTTGACAAAGCCTTGCATACGCGTCAACTTACTTTTTTAGGGGACGCGTCAACTTAGTAGGCCCACAAGTGTGTGGCGGAGAACTTATAGCCCATTTGCGATTTGTAAAATGTACAGCCCATTTTTGAATTCTAATGGAATTTACTACAACCCATTTATAGTTTTTTAAAAGTATAGCCCATTTTCTAGCAAGGACAATGATTAATAATTTCAACCAACCGTTCAAAACAGAATTCAAAAAAAATTCCCACATTTTGATGGGACCCGAAATATTTTTATCCCGAAATTTCTAGTCAGATTAAATAAAATTTCAATATAAATTTGTATTACATAAAAATCCAACGAAACATTGCGCGCACAACAATTAATGAAATTAAAATTTTTTAATCCAAAAATAATATTTTATAAAATAATTATGTTTTTGGTGCATTTTTTTATAGTTACTGCCCAGTTTTTATAATTACATCACATTTAATATTTATCAAAGCCCATTTTCCTGTTAAGCCTAATGCATCCCTCCTAGGAAAGATTTGCAGCCTAGCGAGGCGGAGAATAACAAGTTGACCTTGCCTGAGTATTCCTCAAAAAAAAGTATAGTTGGGCTAGCCATTTTCAGCTTGAAAAAAATTAATATATGGGATGGATATCTGGCCTAGGCTAGACGGGCCACAGCCCGCCCAGTTAATACCCTGCTCTCCTCCGAACAACAACGAAAACATCGCTCAAGCCCCTCAAAAAACGAAAACATCGCTCAAGAAAAACTCTGGAGTGCTCACACCTCAAAAACACAAATACTACTCGAGCTGCTTGGGCCCAAGTGTCGGCCATTCCTTGTGCAATTCTCTCGTTTATTGACTACATAGGTTGACAATGGTGTGGGAACGTGATGTCAGGAAACCAGGAGGAAGCAAAAAAATAGAGGCACTTGCGTACATACGGCTATGGCCCTAGTGGGTCCCTACTGTCATCCAGTCAAAATAAAGTCATCTGATGAATCCTCATGTTCGTTGACCATGTTGACAATGCTCGGTGCCACGGCGAGCGCAACAACTTGAAGGACGACGGAGAGGGCCTCGCGGGCCCTACGGATGGTCTGATACAGCGGTCGCTGCTCATTCAGGAAGCCAGGATCATTGGACACCTATGAGCACCTTCGAGAGACTACGACGGCATGAAACGGTCAGGCCGCGCTTGGGAGCTTTGGTTTATTTCACACATGTATTAAGATACAAGTGTAATTTACTCGTCATCAGAAACAACGTGTAAAATACAGGCGTAATGAAACCAAGGGCCCGAGGACTGTAAGTAAAACCGGCGGGTTACGCGTGTAATTTGAGAGACCAGTGTATATTTTACTAGTCAAAATCACCCAACCAAGCGCTTCGCCCGAGACCATCTTCTTTTATTTACAAGCGTCCATTTTACAAGCGGTTTTGGTTGGAAAACGACGATCCAATCATAGCCTAAGATGATGATTTTGTCGTAAGATCATATGGTTTCACCTCTCACCTACCCGAGTTGTCGTATAGGCTATGAATGAAACATAAGACAATGAACTTCTTAAGCACAGAAACAACAGAAGACGATTATCTTCTTAACATGCAAATCACAGGCATTAGATCAACATGCAAAACAATATGAAGCATTATTCTCAAGAGGCACAGTGAACAGCTCGTGATGCTGCATGCCACAGCATTCCAAGCTCAACTTTGCAATCAAATTCACAAGGCCTAGCATTACATTGGAAACATTCAGAACAAACTCTTAAAATAACTTGCATAAGTCAATATTCATGTACAGCAGAGTAAATATTTATTTCTGAACTGAAGACAGGAATAGGAAAAAAGGATCGACGTTGCTCACAGCAAAGGGCATCCCACTCAAAAATATCAAATGCATGTCTTCTGGCTAACATCAATGAGCGAAAATTGACAAGGTTTTCCAATTCCAATGTATTAAACTAATGTCTTCTTGCTAACATCAATGATTAAACTTTGACAAGCTTTTACCATTCAAAATATGTAATGCCTATGATTGTGGAACAGGCGGGGTTTGTCATCAGTTTGTCATTTGATAGTCCGGTGGCTCAAGGTGACGACGAATGATTAGAGAACCATTCGATGTATTGTGCATGATGAAGTATTATGGAGGACACGAACCATATGAACATGTTGTGCAGTTCCACTAAAATCAAGCTGAGCATTGCTACCTCTTGAGCTTGCGTTGGTTTTCCCCGAAGAGGAGAGGATGATGCAGCAAAGTAGCGTAAGTATTTCCCTCAATTTTTGAGAACCAAGGTATCAATCCAGTAGGAGGCCAAGCTCAATTCCCTCATACCTGCACAAAACGATAGCTACTCGCAACCAACACGATTAGGGGTTGTCAATCCCTTCACGTTCACTTAAGAGAGTGAGATCTGATAGATAGTATTTTTGGTATTTTTGGTGTAGAGATGCAAAGTGAAAAGTAAAAGGCAAAGTAAAAAGCAAAGCAAGATTAAAGTGATGGAGATTGATATGATGAGAATAGACCCGGGGGCCATAGGTTTCACTAGTGGCTTCTCTCAAGAGCATAAGTATTCTACGGTGGGTGAACAAATTACGGTTGAGCAATTGACAGAATTGAGCATAGTTATGAGAATATCTAGGCATGATCATGTATATAGGCATCATGTCCGTGACAAGTAGACCGAAACTGCATCTACTACTATTACTCCACTTGTCAACCGCTATCCAGCATGCATCTAGAGTATTAAGTTAAAAATAGAGTAATGCCTTAAGCAAGATGACATGACGTAGAGAGATAAATTCATGCAATATGAAATAAACCCCATCTTGTTATCCTCGATGGCAACGATACAATACGTGCCTTGCTGCCCCTTATGTCACTGGGAAGGACACCGCAAGATCGAACCCAAAGCTAAGCACTTCTCCCATGGCAAGAAAAATCAATCTAATAGGCCAAACCAAACTGATAATTCGAAGAATCTTGCAAAGATAACCAATCATACATAAAAGAATTCAGAGAAGATTCAAATATTTTTCAAAGATAGACTTGATCATAAACCCACAATTCATCGGTCTCAACAAACGAACTGCAAAAAGAAGATTACATCGAATAGATCTCCACGAGAGAGGGGGAGAACTTTGTATTGAGATCAAAAAAGATAGAAAAAACCATCTAGCTACTAACTATGGACCCGAAGGTGTAACATCCCAAATTTTCAATTTGGAAAGTTATACATTAGATCATCATTGCATATCATATTTTGGTTGCTTTTGGTTTTGATCCTAGAAATTCTACGCAACTCAAGGACCCACGGAGAGAGTTGGGGATTTCGTTAGTTTCATATTTGAGTTTTCTCAAATTTTGAGAATAGGATCATTTGATTTTTAATTATTTTATCTTCATTTATTTCTATTACAAAAATATGAGAGAGGGAATAAAATGAATTTCCCAAAATAAAGAAATATTGAGGATTTAATAATAAAATCAAATAAGATTTTATTTCGGAGTTTTTCGCTATTTTATTTGAATTTAGGAAAAATGTGCGTTTTTCAAAATTGCATTTAGGCCCCAAATAAATGTTCAGTTCGTCCGGTTTGATTTTAGAAGTCGGGGAAATTTTATTTCAGGATTTTTGCAGTCCGTTTAGTATTTCTTTTGTTTGTTTTTCTGCTCGCGTGCTATTTAAAAAAAACGCGAACTGACCTAACGGGCCATGTCCGACTCGGACACCTGGCCCGGCCGGCTTTATAAGCCGGGGGAGGCCCAGCCGAACCCCCGAACCCTAGCCGCCCCGACCCCGCCACCTTTGCCACCGCCGCCGCCGCCACCGAATCGCGCCGCTCCCGCCCCGCGTCGCCCGAGGTTGATCTCGATCTCGCCGCTGGTTTTTCTCGAAAAACCATTCGGTTTTCCATCGGTTTTTCATCGGTTTTCTTAGTTTCGTTTTTTATGGATTCGGTTTTTTACGGTTTAAGTTAATTAGCGAGCGTTCGCTCCTTCGTTCGTTCTAACGAACGCGTTTGTAGTTTAGATCCAGATAACGAACGTTCGTGCGTTAATCTCTTCGTCGTTTTTCTTTTTCTCAGATTTTTCCGCGATTATTTCTGACCGCGATTTCCGATCCGATTTTCATTTTAGTATAACTTTTCACTCGTTTATCAGAATCAGGCGATTCAAGCGCCTGGAGTTTCGTCTCGAAACCCTGTTTCCGTTTAACCAACTTAAACAAGTTTTTGCTTCTATAAAATTTGACTTAGATCCAGATTAGTAAAATGAAGTTTGTTTCTTTCGCTGTTTGACTTTTGTTGCTTGGTTCGATTTAATTATTTTTGCAAACCGGAGTTCTTAAGTTGAACTTTCTGGTTAGATCGCTTATTTGAGTTTTACCTGTGCATTAGATGAGTACTTATTGTATGCTTGTTTGTTTGTTGACGATAGAGTACCCGGAGTGCGCCGCCTGTTACTTCGAATCTCTAGGTTTCGCGGATCATCAGCAAGGCAAGTAACACTTTGATCATACCTCTTTACTACCCAGTTTTACTGCATTAGATCAATCCTCAAACATTGCATGATTAGGATCTAATTAAATTGTGGGATGGGAAGTAGTTGAGGTAGTACCTATTACCTGATTCATTATCAAACCTTTGGCAGTTACTTCTACGTTTGCTTATGCCATGCTATGCTAGTAGACGTGGTTGGGTGAGTGATATCCATGACAGATGTGAGATTGTTAACTAATGGTTTATTTAAGGTGGCAACTTAAACACACATCTGGGTGGATTGAGGTACCTGGGTATTCCAGGATTGCCTGTTGTTTTTCTTTATGGACCGCCACACAGGCTCAAAGGGATCATGAGATTATTCATACTAGAAACTTCTGTGTGCAGCCACAAGCTACTATGGGCTCTAGCATAGTTGACTAAGTCATGCGAACTAAGGGAGTCCTGGATTAGGGGGTGTTCGGGTAGCTGGACTATACCTTCGCCGGACTCCAGGACTATGAAGATACAAGATTGAAGACTTCGTCCCGTGTCCGGAAGGCTCTTTCCTTGGCATGGAAGGCAAGATAGGCGTGCGGATATTCAAGATCTCCTACCATTGTAACTGACTCTGTGTAACCCTAACCCTATTCGGTGTCTATGTAAACCGGAGGGTTGTAGTCCGTAGGACAACCATCATCATACACAATCATACCATAGGCTAGCTTCTAGGGTTTAGCCTCCTTGATCTCGTGGTAGATCTACTCTTGTACTACCCATATCATCAATATTAATCTAGCAGGAGTAGGGTTTTACCTCCATCGAGAGGGCCCGAACCTGGGTAAAATAAAGTGTCCCTTGTCTCCTATTACCATCCGACCTTGACGCACAGTTCGGGACCCCCTACCCGAGATCCGCCGGTTTTGACACCGACATTGGTGCTTTCATTGAGAGTTCCTCTGTGTCGTCGCTTTTAGGCCCGATGGCTCCTTTGATCATCAACAACGATGAGGTCCAGGGTGAGACTTTCCTCCCCGGACAAATCTTTGTCTTCGGCGGCTTCGCTCTGCGGGCCAATTCACTTGGTTGTCTAGAGCAGATCGAAAGCTACGCCCCTGGCCATCAAGTCAGGTTTGGAAGCTTAAACTACACGGCAGATATCCGCGGAGCCTTGATCTTCGAGGGGTTCGAGACATAGCCAAGCGCGCCGCACTACCTCGAGGGGCATGATATAGCTCTGCCTCCGAATAGTGCCCTGGAGGCCGCACATGCACCGGCCCCGATCCTCGACTCGGAGCCCGCTGCGTTCTTTGAGGATGAACGGTTGGACGTCACCTTGGGGGCTGTGATCTTGAAGGCGATCGAGCCGAACGCCAGCCCCGCACTCCGCACGGCCCATGACTCCAAGGAGTCGGATTCTTCTCCGAACTCCGGGCCTCCCGTGCCCTTGCCGATCGAATCTGATTGGGCGCCTATAATGGAGTTCACCGTCGCGGACATCTTTCAGCACTCACCTTTTGGTGATATCCTGAATTCTCTCAAGTCTATCTCTCTATCAGGAGAGCCCAGGCCGGACTATGGTCTGCAAGGTTGCGATTCGGACGACGAAAAAATTCAAAGCCCACCCACCACCCACTTAATAGCCACTGTTGATGATTTAACCGACATACTTGACTTCGGCTCCGAAGACTTCGACGGTATGGACGACGAAGGAGGAGACGAACAAGAACCAGCACCTATAGGGCGCTGGACCGCCACCTCGTCATATGACATATATATGGTGGACGCTCCAAAGGATGGAGATGGCGATGGAACAGCGGAGGACGACACCTCGAAAAAACAGCCAAAACGCCGGCGTCAACGGCGCCGCTCTAAATCCTGCCATAACAGAAACAGTGATTCCGGCACGGGAGATAATACTACCCCGGATAGCGCCGAAGAACACCAAATCCAGCAAGATTCGGCGCAGGAAGATGGAGAAGCCAGCCCTCATGAGAGAGCGGCAGAGGGAGAGGTTGAGGATGATAACTACATGCCTCCCTCCGAAGACGAGGCAAGCCTCGACGACGACGAATTCGTCGTACCATCAGACCCCGCCGAACAAGAGCGTTTCAAACGCAGGCTTCTAGCCACGGCAAATAGCCTAAACAAAAAGCAGCAACAGCTTAGAGCTGATCAAGATTTGCTAGCTGACAGATGGACTGAAGTCCTTGCGGCTGAAGAGTATGAACTCAAGCGCCCCTCCAAAAATTATCCTAAGCGCAGACCGCTACCCCAATCAGAGGGGGAAGCACCTACATCACCAATGCATGACATGGCAGACCGGCCACCTCGCGGCCATGACAGAGAGGCCTGTCGAACCTCTAAACAAGCCATGCCCCGGTGTCATTCAACTAAGGTACGGAAAAATGAGCCAGACCTGCGAGACGTACTGGAGGATAAAGCAAGGCAGACAAGATCGATCTATGGATCGCGCAGACGCCCAACGACACGTGATGATGATCTTCACTCCGGATACAATAAATCCGGCCGGGACGAACACAATAGGCATAGATCTTCCAAGCTGCGTCGTGACATAGCCCAGTACAGGGGCGCCGCACACCCACTATGCTTCACAGATGAAGTAATGGATCATAAAATCCCAGAGGGTTTCAAACCAGTCAACATCGAGTCATACGATGGTACGACAGATCCGGCAGTATGGATTGAGGATTATCTCCTTCACATCCACATAGAACGTGGCGACGATCTACACGCCATCAAATATCTCCCCCTTAAGCTCAAAGGACCAGCCCGGCACTGGCTTAACAGCCTACCAGCGGACTCATTCGGTTCTTGGGAAGACCTAGAAGCCGCATTCCTCGATAACTTCCAGGGGACCTATGTGCGGCCACCGGACGCCGACGACCTAAGCCACATAATTCAGCAGCATGAAGAATCGGCCAGGCAATTCTGGACACGGTTCCTAACAAAGAAAAATCAGATAGTCGATTGTCCGGACGCAGAGGCCCTAGCAGCCTTCAAACATAACATCAGCGACGAGTGGCTTGGCCGGCACCTGGGACAGGAAAAGCCGAAATCTATGGCAGCCCTCACGACACTCATGACCCGCTTTTGCGCGGGCGAAGATAGCTGGCTAGCTCGCAGCAACAACTTATCGAAGAACTCTGGTAATTCGGATACCAAGGACAAAAGTGGCAGGACACGTCGAAATAAGAAAAAGCGCCGCGTTAGCAGCGACAGCAATGAGGATACGGCAGTAAATGCCGGATTCAGAGGCTATAAATCCGGTCATCGGAAAAAGCCATTCAAAAAGAATACCCAGGGCCCATCCAGTTTGGACCGGATACTCGACCGCTCGTGCCAGATTCATGGCACCCCCGAAAGGCCAGCCAATCACACCAACAGGGATTGTTGGGTGTTTAAGCAGGCAGGCAAGTTAAGATCCGAACACAAAGACAAGAGGCTGCATAGCGGCGACGAGGAGGAGCCCAGGCCGCCGAACAACAATGGACAGAAGGGGTTTCCCCCACAAGTGCGGACGGTGAACATGATATACGCGACCCACATTCCCAAGAGGGAGCGGAAGCGTGCGCTATGGGACGTATACGCGATGGAGCCACTCGCCCCAAAGTTCAACCCATGGTCCTCCTGCCCGATCACTTTTGATCGAAGGGACCACCCCACTAGCATCCGTCACGGCGGTTTTGCCGCATTGGTTCTTGACCCAATCATTGACGAATTTCATCTCACAAGAGTCCTCATGGACGGCGGCAGTAGCCTGAACCTGCTTTATCAGGATACAGTGCGGACAATGGGCATAGATCCATCAAGGATCAAGCCCACAAGGACGACCTTTAAAGGCGTCATACCAGGTGTAGAGGCCAATTGCGCAGGCTCTATAACACTTGATGTGGTCTTCGGATCTCTGGATAACTTCCGAAGCGAAGAGTTAATCTTCGATATAGTCCCGTTCCGTAGTGGCTATCACGCCCTGGTCGGACGGACCGCATTCGCTAAATTCAATGCGGTGCCGCACTATGCATATCTCAAGCTGAAGATGCCAGGCCCTCGAGGAGTAATTACGGTCAACAGAAACACTGAACGCTCCATCCGTACGGAGGAGCACACGGCGGCCCTCGCAGCGGAAGTACAAAACAGCCAGACAATGCAAAGCGCGCCCGGGGTAACCTACAACAAGACCGCCTGGCACATTCGGAGCAAGCGTAGCAATACGGCCCCAACCCCAGCCATCGCAACATAGCGGAGCTAGTACCTCGAGTACACAATTACGCCCTCGAAATTCCATGGGCGCAGGGGGAGGGGCACATTAACGGCATGCTTACAATACGGTGTCAAATGTACTAGGGGTTGCCGTATTTTTTTTTACTTTCAGGACTCCACACTCTGGATAACCTGTTCGGCTTTGTTGCCGCACAGACGATACAAGACCCAGGGAAGCAGACAAAGCTACGCCGCATTATGGAACTCTCAGGTGGTCTCTATTTCGAGCGATATATCTGTTTCTAAATTCCGCGGCCCGCCCCTGGTCAGGACATGTTAAATAGTCTAATATCCTTTTTGCTTATCGCACTACTTGTATCGTTCGGCTTTGATAAATAGCTTCTCTATAAACAATGCATAGCTTTTCGCCTATTTTTTGGGTTGTCCTCTTTTGATATATATGTTCATTAATAAAACATGATTGCAACCGTACACCATGGTACAGCGAAACACGCCAGGGGCTTCATTACCCTTCTATCTAGTGTGAGAAGTCCATACACTTTCACAAGTGCGGCACCCCGAACTTATAGCACTATATGCATCGGCTCCGAATCATGATTTTGGTCACATGTTGGGTTTGCCCGGCTCCTATGTTTTGGTGCCTTACATTCCGCTATATCGGCTAAGGTAGCACTAGGAGAACCACTGCGATTGTGCCCCGGTTCAGCTGGGCTAAGCACCTCAGTGGAGAAAGCTAAAACAGACTGTCATGATAAGGCGAGAGACCGGTCGCTGTTCGAGAGGTTTTTCGAGTCCTTAAAGACTTATGCCGCTTTGAACGAGGAGCTGGCTATGTCCGGCCAAAGGCGTGGATAGCGCCCCGAATTCGGTCTTCCGAACTAGGGGCTTCGCTGAAATTTAAAATTATAAAGTTCTATGGCTAAGTGAGAGTGTTCAAGCATTATAGTTTGATTGCCTGGTTCGTTGTGCTGAGCGCCTCCCTCGAAGGACCCAACTATGGGAAAAAGAGCCCTCAGGTTTATCCCGAACAACCCAGCACTAGTGGCATGGGGGCAGAAGCCGACGACTGGCCATCTCTCAATTTTTGATAAACGGCCGCACAGAAAATAATATTTTAAATTCCATAAGCATTGCTTAGCGCATATGAACAAGCTTTCAGCGCACAGGATACAAACAAGCGAGTTCATTCAAATACTACATCTTTAGTACATTCATCCGCGACAAGGCGGGCTCCGGCAAGAACTTCTTTGTAGTAGTTCTCGGGCTTGCGATGCTCCTTCCCCGGCGGCGGCCCGTCCTTCACCAGCTTCTCTCCGTCCAGCTTACCCCAGTGTACCCTTACACGGGCAAGGGCCCTCCGGGCACCTTCAATGCAGGCGGAGCGCTTGATGACCTCAAGCCGTGGACAGGCCTCCACCAGCCGCCGCACTAGCCCGAAATAGCTCCCAGGCAGGGCCTCTCCAGGCCACAGCCGAACTAGTAAGCCCTTCATGGCCTGTTCGGATGCCTTGTGGAGCTCGACCAGCTGTTTCAGCTGATCGCTCAAAGGCACAGGGTGTCCGGCCTCAGAATACTGAGACTAGAACACACTCTCCATCGAGCTGCCCTCTTCAGCTCGGTAGAATGCGGCGGCGGCGGATACGCTGCGGGGAAGATCGGCGAACGCCCCTGGAGAACTCCGGATTCGGGTAAGTGACAGGCAGTTTACTTTTATATTCCTACTTTGCATTAAGAATGCCTTACCCGTTGCTATCTTTTTCACCTCCTCCAACTCTTGGAGGGCCTTTTGGGCTTCGGCCTTGGCACTCTTGGCGGTCTCAAGGGCCGACGCGAGCTCGGATGCTTGTGCTTTTGACTCAAGCTCCAAACTCTCATGTTTTTTCATGAGAGCTTGCAGCTCTTGCTGCACCTCGCCGACCTGAACCCCAAGCCTTTCTCGCTCGGTGCGCTCCTCGGCCGTTTTCTTTCCGGCCTCAGCCAGCGCCTGCTTCAGGGTTGCCACCTCGGTTGTGGCCCCTACAATAAGTAGTACAATCTTGTTATTTCTTTCTGCAATCAAGCCTCTCTATAGGCACCCCCTTCGGTATTTCTTACCTTCTTTCTCCTCGAGCTGCCGTTTGGCAAGGCCGAGCTCTTGCTCGGTCCGCCCGAGGTCCTTTTTAAGGACATCCACCTGCGCAGTCAGTGCGGCGGTGGACAGCAGCGAAGCCTGCATACGCATATTTGACTTTTTGTTAGACTCCTGCAAAAATTACTAGATCCTCTATTCGGCTTTTCTTTCCGAACACCGAACAGAGCATTAGGGGCTATTATCTATGCGGTAAATAATTTGGCATGTTTTTACTTACCTCGAAGCCTGTTAGAAGGCTAGCGCAAGCTTCAGTCAGTCCGCTCTTGGCGGACTGAACCCTTTGGATCACCGTACTCATAACAGTACGGTGCTCCTCATCGATGGCGGCACCCTCAAGCACCTCCAGCAGATTGTCTGGCGCCTCTAGTTGGACGGAGGTCGCCGGCTCAGACGGCTTACTCCTCTCGGAAGGAGTTGGCCCACCGCGGACCAGGACTGTCGAGTCCGGCGCGGTGTCCGGCACAAAGCCGGACTTGGAGCCCCGGGGGGTCTCATCCCCTTTACTCCTGGGGTCCGTAGGATTGCCTTTCGGCTCCTCCAGGACTGTCTCCTCCTGCCCTGGAGCTTGGCGGGACGCCACTTCGGTGTCGTCCGCCCTGCAGGGGGAGATAGCGGGCGGAACAGAGTTCACGTCCGATGAACCCAGGGAGCCGCTCGACGAATCGTCGAGTTCGGCCCGGGGCGGGCTGCATACATTACGAGCGATATTAGGGAAAGCCGCGCATTAAAAGAATATCATGAGTCTCTCTGGTATATAAATACTTACGATTTCGCCGGACGCTTGGTTCTGTCCGGCCACTCCTGTCCGCCCTCTTCGGCGTCGTGGGAGTAGTCCGGCGTAGGGGTCTTCCTTTTCCTCGACCCCTCGGCCTCCCCCGCTGGGGTGGCCTTCTTCTTCTTTTCTCCCCTCGCTGGGGGGGAGAGCTTTCTTGTTCCTCCTCCTCATTTTCACGAGAGGAGAGCGTCGCGGACTCATCGGATGACGAGTCTGACACCACCATGTTGCGGGAACTCTTTTGAGTCCCGGTGGTTTTCTTCTTCTTGGCCTTCTTCTACGGCACCACATAAGGTGTCGGAGCCAACAGCTTCACTAGGAGAGCTGGGGCTGGGTCTTCGGGCAGGGGAGCCGGACAGTTAATTGGTCCGGATATCGCCTGCCAAGCCTGTCAAAGGCAAAGGGAGTTTAGATCCTGCATAGAGTTAATTTATGAAGAAGAGCTTAACAAACCTGTCAAAGGTATAGATAGCTCACCTCGCTGGCGTGATGCTGCGATCTGTATCCGCGGTCCTCGGAAGCGGATGTGGGGGACTCGGCGCCTTTGGTCAGCACCTTCCAGACGTCTTCATACCTCGTGTCGAAGAGCCTACTGAGGGTTTGGTGCTGCGCCGGGTCGAATTCCCACAAAGTAAAATCCCGTTGTTGGCACGGGAGGATCCGGCGAACGAGCATGACCTGGATCACATTGATCAGCCGGATTGGCCTGTTCACCAGGGACTGGATGCACGTTTGCAACCCAGTCACCTCTTTCTCGTTACCCCACGACAGGCCCGTCTCTTTCCAGGACATAAGCCGCGTGGGGGGTCCGGATCGGAACTCGGGGGCTGCGACCCATTTCGGATCGCGTGGCTCGGTGATGTAAAACCACCCTGCTTGCCACCCCTTTAGGGTCTCCACAAAGGAGCCATCGAACCAGAGGACGTTGGCCATCTTGCCGGCCATAGCGCCTCCGCACTCCGCCTGGGTGAAGGACACCACCTTGGGCTTGAAGTTGAAGGTCTTGAGCCAGAGGCCGAAGTGGGGGCGAACGTGGAGAAAGGCCTCACACACGACGATAAACGCCGAGATGTTGAGGACGAAGTTCGGGGCCAGATCATGGAAATCCAGGCCGTAGTAAAACATGAGCCCCCGGACAAATGGGTGAAGAGGAAATCCCAGTCCGCGGAGGAAGTGGGGAAGAAAAACTACCCTCTCATGGGGCCCTGGGGTAGGAAGAAGATGCCCCTTCTCAGGAAGCCGATGCGGAATGTCCTTGGACAAGTATCCGGCTTTCCTTAACTTTTTTACTTGGGCCTCCGTAACGGAGGAGGCCATCCACTTGCCTCCTGCTCCGGACATAGTTGGAGAAGGTTGAGGAAGGATGAGCAGACTTGGGCGCTGGAGCTTGAGTGCGCAAGAGATGGATTGGCAAAGGAGGAAGAAGGCGTAGGTAAAAAAGGTGGATCCTTATCCCCTTATATGGGCGGATGCGGTTATGCGTCTCCACCTACCTAATAAAACTCACTTCCCTCCCAAGCGCCGTGGTAAATGGCGCGGTTGGGTTACCCAAGTCCGTATTGATGAGAATCCCGTTAAAAGGGGCACACGATCTCTGCTTTGACAAGACATGCCAAGGAAACCGCCTCGCTAGACACGCTGAGGTGGAACAATGAAAACAATTTATATAAAGAGCTTGGCCGTAGTGTTATGACGCACTGCGGAATATGTCAGCAGATTTGATTTGTGTTAATATTATTCTCTCTATGGCAATATGTGGAAACTTATTTTCCAGAGCCGGACACTATTTTTGGTGTTTATCGTCTTCTTGAAGAAACTTGGAGGAGGAACCCGCCTTGCAATGCCGAAGACAATCTGCGCGTCGGACTCGTCGTCATTGAAGCCTGGTTCAGGGGCTACCGAGGGAGTCCTGGATTAGGGGGTGTTCGGGTAGCCGGACTATACCTTCGCCGGACTCCAGGACTATGAAGATACAAGATTGAAGACTTCGTCCCGTGTCGGGAAGGATCTTTCCTTGGCGTGGAAGGCAAGCTAGGCGTGGAAGGCAAGCTAGGCGTGCAGATATTCAAGATCTCCTACCATTGTAACAGACTCTGTGTAACCCTAACCCTATCCAGTGTCTATATAAACCAGAGGGTTGTAGTCCGTATGACAACCATCATCATACACAATCATACCATAGGCTAGCTTCTAGGGTTTAGCCTCCTTGATCTCGTGGTAGATCTACTCTTGTACTACCCATATCATCAATATTAATCTAGCAGGAGTAGGGTTTTACCTCCATCGAGAGGGCCCGAACCTGGGTAAAATGAAGTGTCCCTTGTCTCCTGTTACCATCCGACCTTGACGCACAGTTCGGGACCCCCTACCTGAGATCCGCCGGTTTTGACACCGACACGAACTCTTACAGTGGTAGACTAGCAGATGTAGGGGAAAGTAGGTGTAACGGTCTACCCGATCGTAAGGTGCTAGCGTTTCTGAAACGCTATGTCTCGGTCATCCGTTTCTCAAACACCATGTAGTGCGAGAAATCCAACGGAGGAGATCGAGTCTTGTGGGGAAAAGTGCACAAACCTCTGCAGAGTGTAGAAACTAATCATGGTTAGCCGTGTCCCCGGTTATGGACGTTTTGAGTATCTAGTACTTGGGTTATCATGTGAATCTCATCATGTTACTTTAATTAATTTTATTGGGTTCTAAATGATGATGATTAATTGGGATTGAGGATGCTGTCAACCATTCTCAGTGTTTAACAACCACCATGATAGTTAAATAAAATTTATTCCTTTGCAGTAGGGAAAAATTGGCTTTACGCAAAAACTGTAACCATAGAGCTTTCCAACAGCCATATATGCATGTAGTATAGCTTGTCCTTTCATTACCCTCTATGTGTTACATTGCCAGCATATTCCATGTGCTGACCCGTTTTCGGGCTGCAACGTTTCATGTTGCAGACTTTTTAGACGACGAGTAAGGTGCCTTTAGGTCGTGATTCTATACTCAGTGATGTCGTTGGAGTTGATGGACTCGCTTATCTTCCAAGCCTTCCGCTGTTATCGTTATTAGATGGCCTTAAGCCATATTTATTGTAATAAGTTCTCTTTTGAGACATTTCGATGTAATAAGTGTGTGATTGCTACTCTGTTATAAATCCTTCAAGTACTGTGCGTGTCAGCATTACTGATCCAGGATTGACACTGATGCACAGAGATCAGACTGTTTGAGGTCTGGTCACCACAAGATGGTATCAGAGCACACGCTGACTGTAGGACACGACCACTAAGCTAAAGCCCTATATCACTACTCTCTTCTCATTCCTGACTCCTCATCTTTTGTACTCTCTTAGGATGACGAAAGCAAGGAACAAGTTCATGCAACCGGATGAGGATACACCTTTTGGACGCCACTTAAAGGAAGTCACTAAGTACCTGAACATCGGAGTACCAAGCTTCAGCGGGACCTACAACGCCACTTTACCCGAGGAGGAGCGCTGGATGATTCAAGCTCAATTTCCAGGAAGGACGTTCACACCAATCACTGAGCCCATAGAGCATACTTTTAATGCACCAACCTGGAGTCTAGGAAAGAGCATGGCAGCTCACATCACCATGGGATGCATTGGAGAAGTCTACCAAGATGACCTCAAGGATACTATCTACCAGATTTGTCGGCGCCGAGATGAGCAATGGGAGATAATTAGCACCAAGAAGGATAGATCCATTGCAGCCTTCATCCAGGAGTTAAACCAGCACATTCGATGCCAGGAAAACCATATGTGCGTAGACATGATAGAGTTGAAGAAAACGAAGGCCAGAATTATCGAGCTAGAAGGAGAACTAAAGGCCACTCGCAAGGACTATATGGAGGAGATCGTCGCTCTAGTGAGACAAACGGCGACCTAAAAGAGAAGATCGAAGTATTCATGGGAGGACCAGCACCTAGAGGAGAAGATGACGATTCCACTTGCCTGGAGAACTACATCATCATCGACGACACCGATTCCAATCCTAGTGATGATGACTTCGAAGACGAAGCTGGAGCAGATATCATGGAGTCTTCATCGGAGCAGTTTTTCTAGAAGATCACCATAATAGTAGTAGTGTTCCACCATGTATATAGCATAGTCCAAGCACTTTTACGATAGTTCAAGACCGATTGTATGCCTTGCTTGATTGAATGGAGTGAATTTTGTGTGCAATTTGCCTCATGTGCATATGGGTAGTGTTTTCTCTCTAGACCTCATTCTATTCTTAATTCTCATCTTTTCTAAACCCTCAGATGCCTCCGAGACATGACAATGGATTCGCTTTCCCACCGGAGCTCACTCAGTTGATCCAGCAGCCGAATGCTTTGATGCAGTTGCTAGTCCAGAACCAGAACCAGGGGAACAACAACAACAACAACCCACCACCGCCAACACCTGTTGAACACTTAACCCATTTCTTAGGCTGAATCCGCCGGTGTTCTCTAGTAGCACCGAGCCGATTGTTGCAGATGATTGGCTCCATAAGACAGGAAGGGAATTGACCACAGCAGGATGCACAGATGCGGAAAAGGTGAAGTTTGCCGCCCATCAGCTTGAAGGACCCGCAGCAGCATGGTGGGAGAATTTCACAGCCACTTACCCTGTAGACATTGTCACATGGGATCAGTTTTAGCAAGCTTTCCGTACTGCCCATGTTTCAGCAGGAGCTATGGCAATGAAGAAGCGTGAGTTTCGCAACTTGCGCCAAGGAGGACGCACAGTTGGCCAGTATGTGGATGATTTTAGTAATCTAGCACGTTATGCTCTAGATGACGTTGCTACGGATGCAGCTAAGGAGGATAAGTTCCTGGAAGGACTGAATGATGAGCTGAGCATGCAGTTGATGGTAGCAAGCTTCAACAACTACCAGGAGTTGGTAGATCGTGCTCTTATGATTGAGGGGAAGCAGCAGCAGATTGAAAACCGCAAGAGGAAGTATGGACAGGGGAAGTACAATTCTGGAGCTCAGCAGAAGCCACGTTTTACCCCTAAACCGGAAAGACCTTTCTAGCATACCCATCGAGGAAGTACATCGAGGAAGTAGCTCGCACAACCATAATGGCCTCAAGAATGGTAATGGGAATGGAGGAAGCAACGGCCAGAACCGTACCAACCCATCAACCCCAGCCAAGAGAGACCTGAGCCAAGTCACTTGCTTCACGTGTCAGAAGACCGGACATTACGCCAATGAATGTCCTGAGTCCCAGAATGGAAATGGCAATGGAAGCTCTGGGAAGAAGCCGAACCCTTTCAACAGGGGACAGGTGAACCACGTTAACGTGGAGGAGGTTGAAGCTCAGCCGGATGCAGTAATCAGTAAGTTTTTGGTTAAGTCATTTACTGCACTCGTTCTTTTTGATACTGGTGCATCACATTCTTACATCTAAAGGGGATTCGTTGATAAGTATAACCTGCCCACTAAGGTTCTTAGAACACCTATGTTAGTAAGCTCACCAGGAGCGGAGTATATGGCCAGTCAAGGATGTTTCCAAGTGCCATTGAGCACAGGAAGGCATGTTTTCCCTTTGGATCTAATTATTCTGGAATCGCAAGGTTTGGACGTGATTCTAGGCATGGATTGGCTGTCAATGTATGGGGGAAACATCGATTGCGCCAGTAAGACAATTTTGCTTACGACGCCAGAAGGAAAAAGGATCAAGTATGTGTCCCGGCATGTGCCGAAAAGGACTCAAGTAAATTCCTTATCAGGAGTTGTGCAGAAGGAAGTACTAGTGGTAAAGGATTTCCCTGACGTATTTCCAGAAGAGTTACCAGGCATGCCACCGGATAGAGATATTCAGTTTTTGATTGAGCTTTTGCCAGGCACAGGACCAATATCAAAGAGACCATACAGGATGCCCGCAAAAGATTTGGAGGAGATTAAGAAGCAGATTAAGGAGTTACTGGATAAAGGTTATATTCGCCCAAGTTCTTCACCTTGGGGATCGCCAGTACTTCTAGTGGAAAAGAAGGATGGCTTGTTAAGAATGGTTGTTGATTATCGTGGATTGAATGAAGTAACAATCAAGAACAAGTACCCACTACCGATGATCAATGATCTGTTTGACCGACTGCAAGGAGCTAAGGTGTTTTCTAAAATCGATCTGTGATCAGGGTACCATCAGTTGAAGATTCGAGAGCAGGACATACCTAAGACAGCTTTCACCACAAGGTATGGGCTATATGAGTATGTCGTTATGTCATTTGGTCTGACTAACGCACATGCCTATTTTATGAACATGATGAACAAGGTGTTTATGGAGTTTTTGGATAAGTTCGTCGTAGTGTTCATTGATGATATTCTGGTTTACTCGAAGAATGAATAGGAACACAAGGAGCATTTGTGATTGGTACTTGAGAAGCTCAGAGAACATCAGTTATATGCCAAGTTCAGCAAATGTGAGTTTTGGTTGAAGGAAGTAGGATTCCTCGGACACGTTATATCCGGAGAGCGAATAGCAGTTGATCCCACAAAGGTTGTCACTATGACAAATTGGGAAGCACCAACAACAGTTGGAGAGATCCAGAGTTTCCTTGGACTCGCAGGATACTACCGGAGATTTATTGAGAACTTCTCGAAGATTGCAAAGCCTATGACGGAGTTGTTGAAGAAGGATACCAAGTTCATACGGACTGAGGAATGCGAGGCCAGTTTCCAGGAGTTGAAGAAATGCTTAGTTACCTCACCAGTGTTGATTCTGCCAGATTAGAACAACGATTATGAGGTGTATTGCGACGCTTCACGTCGAGGACTTGGAGCAGTGCTTACGCAGGAGGGAAGAGTTGTTTCGTATGCTTCACGACAACTGAAACCTCATGAGTTGAATTATGCCACCCATGATTTGGAGTTAGCAGCCGTAGTGCATGCATTAAAAACTTGGAGACATTTCCTCATTGGAAACCATTGTGAGGTGTACATGAATCACAAGAGTTTGAAGTATATTTTCACGCAGAAGGAGCTAAACGTTAGGCAAAGGAGATGGTTGGAGCTCATCAAGGATTATGATATGAGATTGCATTATGATCCCGGAAAGGCTAATGTAGTAGCTGACGCATTGAGTCATAAGAGCCATGTCAATACACTAATGACGGGAGATTTACCGAAGGAGTTAGCCGAGGATATTCGTGAGCTATGTTTGGAGATAGTTTCGAGAGGCTATGTAGCAGCATTGGAGATTCAGTCTACCTTGATGGAAAGGATCAGAGAAGCTCAGAAGACTAACAAGGAGATTGCCTCTATAAAGGAGAAAATGAGCAAAGGGAAGGCTAAGGGATTTCGTGAGGATGAGCACGACACCCCTATGGTTTGAAGACCATGTTTATGTGCCAAATGATCTAGAGATTAGGAAGTTAATTCTGCAAGAGGCCCATGATTCACCATATTCGATTCACCCAGGAAATACCAAGATGTATTTGGATTTGAAGGATACTTTCTGGTGGACCGGAATGAAGAAGGATATTGCGGAGTACGTAGCAGTTTGTGATGTATGTCAAAGAGTAAAAGCAGAGCATCAGAAGCCAGCAGGATTGCTACAGCCATTGCGGATACCCGAATGGAAGTGGGATAAGTTAGGCATGGATTTTATCACGGGATTACCCAGGACCCGTTCAGGCTATGACTAGATTTGGGTTGTAGTTGATCGATTGACGAAGGTAGCTCATTTCATCCCAGTAAAGACCACTTACACCAGTGCTAAGTTGGCAAAGATATACATGACCAGGATAGTATGACTGCATGTAGTTCTAAGGAGTATCGTATCAGATAGAGGAACCCAGTTTACCTCAAAGTTCTGGAATCAGTTGCACGAAACTTTGGGTACCAGGCTGGAATTCAGCACAACTTTTCATCCACAGACAGATGGACAGACCGAGACAGTCAATCAGATTTGGGAGGATATGTTGAGAGCTTGTGCGCTAGATTATGGATCTAGTTGGGACGACAATTTGCCATATGCAGAGTTCTCTTACAACAACAGCTATCAAACCAGTTTGAAAATGGCCCCTTTCGAAACTTTGTACGGAAGGAGGTGCAGAACCCCGTTGTCATGGGATGAAGTTGGAGACCGCTAGTTGTTTGGACCAGAATTAATCAAAGAGTCTGAAAAGAAGGTGAAGTTGATTCGCGATAGGCTTAAGGTAGCCCAGTACAGGCAGAAGAGTTACGCCGATTCTAAGCGCAAGGAGACATCTTACAAAGTCGGAGACCGAGTTTATCTTCGAGTATCTCCACTTCGAGGAGTTAAGCGTTTTGGTGTTAAGGGAAAGTTAGCACCACGTTTTGTAGGACCATACCGAGTTTTGGAGCGTATGGGAGAAGTGGCCTACAAGTTGGAATTGCGCGAAGGATTGTTAGGAGTTCAAGATGTGTTCCACATTTCCCAGTTAAAGAAGTGCCACGCGGAGATGGCTGACATACCACTGAGAGATACAATGCCACTGGAAGCGATTCTGTTGGACAGTGATTTGACCTATGAAGAGAAACCAGTTAAGATTCTTGAGTATGCCAACCGAGTCACCCGCAGCAAGGTTATCAAGTTTTGCAAAGTTCAGTGGAGCCACCACACAGAGGATGAAGCCACTTGGGAGCGAGAGGAGGATTTACTGAAAGACCACCCTCACCTATTTTCTAGCCAACCCGAATCTCGAGGGCGAGATTCATCTTAAGGGGGTAGGTTTGTAACATCCCAAATTTTCAATTTGAATGTTATACATTAGATCATCATTGCATATCATATTTTGTTTGCTTTTGGTTTTGATCCTAGAAATTCTACGCAACTCAAGGACCCACGGAGAGAGTTGGGGATTTCGTTAGTTTCATATTTGAGTTTTCTCAAATTTTGAGAATAGGATCATTTGATTTTTAATTATTTTATCTTCAATTATTTCTATTACAAAAATGTGAGAGAGGGAATAAAATGACTTTCCCCAAATAAAGAAATATTGAGGATTTAATATTAAAATCAAATAAGATTTTATTTCAGAGTTTTTCGCTATTTTATTTGAATTTAGGAAAAATGTGCGTTTTTCAAAATTGCATTTAGGCCCCAAATAAATGTTCAATTTGTCCGGCTTGATTTTAGAAGTCGGGGAAAATTTATTTCAGGATTTTTGAAGTCTGTTTAGTATTTCTTTTGTTTGTTTTTCTGTGCGCGTACTATTTAAAAAAACGCAAACCGACCTAACGGGTCGTGTCCGACCCGGACACCTGGCCCAGTCGGCTTTATAAGCCGGGGGAGGCCCAGCCGAACCCCCATACCCTAGCCGCCCCGACCCCGTTGCCTTTGCTGCCGCCGCCGCCGCCCGCCGGAGCCGGAGCTGCCGCCGCCGACCCCGCCGCCCGCCGGACCCGCCGCCCGAGGTTGACCTCGATCTTGCCGCCGGTTTTTCTTGAAAAACCATTCGGTTTTCCGTCAGTTTTTTGTCGGTTTTTTTAGTTTCATTTTTTTAGATTCGGTTTTTTTATAGTTTAGGTTAATTAGCGAGCGTTCGCTCGTTCGTTCGTTTTAACGAACGCGTTTGTAGTTTAGATCCAGATAACGAACATTCGTTTGTTAATCTGTTCGCCGTTTTTATTTTTCTCGAATTTTTCCGCGATTATTTCTGATCGTGATTTCTGATCCGATTTTCGTTTTAGTACAACTTTTCGCTAATCAGGCGATTCAAGCGCCTGGAGTTTCGTATCAAAACCCTCTTTCCATTTAACCAACTTAAACAAGTTTTTGCTTCTGTAAAATTTGACTTAGGTCCAGATTAGTAAAACGAAGTTTGTTTCTTTCGCCGTTTGACTTTCATTGCTTGGTTTGATTTGATTCTTTTCGCAAACCGGAGTTCTTAAGTTGAACTTTCTAGTTAGATCGCTTATTTGAGTTTTACCTGTGCATTGGATGAGTACTTATTGTATGCTTGTTTGTTTGTTTGCGATAGAGTACCCGGAGTGCGCCGCCTGTTACTTCGAATCTCTAGGTTTCTCGGATCATCAGCAAGGCAAGTAACACTTTGATCATACCTCTTTACTACCTAGTTTTACTGCATTAGATCAATCCTAAAACATTGCATGATTAGGATCTAATTAAATTATGGGATGGGAAGTAATTGAGGTAGTACCTATTACCTGATTCATTATCAAACCTTTGGGAGTTACTTCTACGTTTGCTTATGCCATGCTATGCTAGTAGACGTGGGTTGGGTGAGTGATATCCATGACAGATGTGAGATTGTTAACTAATGGTTTATTTAAGGTAGCAACTTAAACACACATCTGGGGAGAACATTGTATTGAGATCCAAAAAGAGAGAAGAAGCCATCTAGCTAATAACTATGGACCTGAAGGTCTGAAGTAAACTACTCACACATCATCGGAGAGGCTATGGTGTTGATGTAGAAGCCCTTTGTGATAGATGCCCCCTCCGGCGGACCTCTCGAACAGGCCCCAAGATGGGATCTCACGGGTACAGAAGGTTGCGCCGGTGGAATTAGGTTTTTGGCTCCGTATCTGGTAGTTTAGGGGTACGTAGGTATATATAGGAGGAAGGAGTACGTCGATGGAGCAACAGGGGGCCCATGAGGGTGGAGGGCGCGCCCAGGGGGTAGGCGCGCCCCTACCTTGTGGCCTCCTGGTTGATGTCTTGACATAGGGTCCAAGTCCTCTGGATCACGTTCGTTCCGAAAATCACGTTCCCGAAGGTTTCATTCCGTTTGGACTCCGTTTGATATTCTTTTTCTGCGAAACTCTGAAATAGGCAAAAAAATAGCAATTCTGGGCTGGGCCTCCGGTTAATAGGTTAGTCCCAAAAATAATATAAAAGTATTTAATAAAGCCCAATAATGTCCAACACAGAATATAATATAGCATGGAACAATAAAAAATTATAGATACGTTGGAGACGTATCATAAACAGATTACCATACCCAGATGCCCCATCATTGTTGCTTAGAGTGACATTCACAGACTTGGAGTCCTATCCTGGCTTCTCGGTACTTGTTTGGGCACTTGTTTGCCCAGTGTTCCTCTGAACCACAAGTAAAGCATCCATCTCTCTTTTTGTCTTTCTTCTTACCCTTCTTAATGGCCGACGCTAGCAGCACCATTCAAACATATAGTCCGGTGGCTCAAGGTGACGACGAACGATTAGAGAACCATTCGATGTATTGTGCATGATGAAGTATTATGGAGGACGCAAACCATCTGGACATTTTGTGCAGTTCCACTAAAATCAAGCTGATCATCCCTGTGGATATCATATTTATATGCTGCAAGAAAACAAAGACACGGCAGCACACACATGAATATTGGCCCCAGTGTCAACCCACCAATCGGTGGACTAACAAACTGAAAGTACGGTAAATAGATTACCATACCCAGATGCCCCATCATTGTTGCTTAGAATGACATTGACAGATTTGGAGTCCTGTCCTAGCTTCTTGTACTTGTTTGGGCACTTTTTTCCCAGTGCACTCCACGTGTTGTAGAGTTTCCCATGCTCTTTGTAGACTAGTCATGTCACCAGCGTCTACTAATACTCTGTAAAGCTTCTCGATCATTCCTTGTGTAATGTAGCGCAAACAGTGACTGCTTCTTTCTGCAAAGTGGTAAGACCAATAGTCTATTCAGGATTGTCTAGCTTGGTATTTTGAGTACATCCACCAGTGTAAAGCCTCAAAGAGACCAATAGTCTTGCTAAAATTGGATTTTACTAAGGCCTTTAACACTATTGAGCATGATGCCATTCTTAGAATCTTAAGATACAAGGGTTTTAATGACAAATGGATTTCCTGGATGCAATCTATTTTGTCTTCTGGCTATTCTTTTGTGCTTCTTAATGGTGTTCCTGGCAACCATTTTAAATGTAAGAGGGGAGTTAGGCAAGGAGACCCAATGTCACCTCTTCTTTTTGTCCTTGCTGCTGACCTGCTTCAGTCTGTTGTCAATGACATGTGCAGTAAAGGAATTTTGACTCTACCAATCCCTTCTAATAGCCAGGATTTTCCCATAGTTCAGTATGCTGATGATACTCTAATTGTGTTGCCTTCTATTGATCACCAATTGCTTGCTCTTAAAGACATGCTTGATGTTTTTGCTGCCACAACAGGATTATTTGTGAATTTTACAAAATCTCTTATGGTGCCTATGAACATGTCATCTGATGAAGCTAACAGGTTGGCCTCAGTTCTTGGATGCAGTATAGGAGCCATGCCTTTTACCTACTTGGGTCTGCCCATGGGGACTATAAGGCCCTCAATCCAAGACCTCATGCCTCTTGTGCATATGATTGAAAGAAGATTGTCTGCCACTTCATGCTTTCTGAACCAAGGTAGTAGGTTGCAGTTGCTCCAGTCTGTTCTAACATCAATGCCCATATATTTCCTGTGCACACTAGTCATCCCACCTGGAATTCTGAAACAAATTGAAAGGATTCAGAGACAATGCCTATGGAGAGGGAACTCTGATACTCCAAGACAATCCCTGGCTGCTTGGGACTTGGTATGCTTACCAAAAAACAAAGGGGGTCTTGGTGTGCTCAACCTCAGGGTACAGAATGAGGCCTAGCTTATGAAGTTCTTGCACAAGTTTTATAATCACCATGACATCCCCTGGGTTGGTCATATTTGGAATGTCTATTATGCCAACTCTGTTCCCCATACTACCACACTTTGTGGATCCTTTTGGTGGCGTGATGTATTTAAATTGGCTAATAAATATTGTCAGCTGGCTAATCCAATGTTGGGAGATGGCAGGTCTATTCTCTTTTGGTCTGACAGATGGGTGGTTGAGTTTAAGGGTTCCTGCCTCAGTGAAAAATTTCCCAAGCTCTTCTCCTTTGTAATTGATGAGCAGCTTTCAGTGTCTGATGTGCTTTCCGAGGAGTTTTTGTCAAATTTGCATCTGCCCTCTCTACACAAGCCTATGCTGAGCTTGAATGCCTTCAACAGTTGACAAATGCTTATTCTTGCTCTACAAATCATGACACATGGATTTGGCCTTTCCATAAGGGTTGTTTTAGACCTAAATCATTTTGTGTGCATGAGCATCAACATATTGTTGTAGATCCAATTTTTTAATGGATTTGGAAATCTTCATGCACCTTGAAAATCAAAATGTTTGGATGGCTACTGTTGAGGGATCGTCTAAACACCAGAGACATGCTACTGATGTCCTATGTCCATATCTTACTTGTGTCCTATGTCCATATCTCATCCATGAAGATTGTGCACATTTGTTCTTCTCTTGTAATTTTAGTGTTAGAGTCTGGAACTATTTGCAGATTCTCTGGGATCCCCAGCCTGGGATGACAACATATAATATGGCTGTAAAGGCTAGGAAGGATTTTGGGCATAGTTTCTTCACTGAAGTGGTCTTTACAGCAACTTGGAACATTTGGATCTTGAGGAATGGCAAGGTTTTCAGGAATGAGACACCTTCTTTCAGAGCCTGGAGGCACAACTTTATCCATGACATAACCCTTCTTTCTCATAGGATAAAATGTAAATACAAAGATAGCCTTCTAACTTGGATCTCTAACCTCCCTTAGTTAGTGTTTTCTTTTACCCTGCTTGGGTTGTAAGTTTGTAAGTATTTCTGTCTTCCCCTTTTCTTTTCTTGTTTGGACTTGTAACAGGACATTGTTACTTTGTTGTTTTCAATAAAGAGCTGTGAGGTTGTTGCAATGCAGTACATATTCAAAAAAAAAGTGGTAAGACCAACTGGACCCACTAATGCAGCAGTTTGCCTTAGACACATTGGCTCCTTTTGTGCAGTTCAACTAAAATCAAAGTCGGAATAAAACCGAGCTTTAATTTTGATATCCCTGTAAGCAACAATAGGCATAAGGGAAACAATTACTGAGAAATAACGGCTGATGACTTGTACTCCTAGAAGAAAAACATCTACTGATCTACCTTATCTTAATGGGAAACAAAGCAGGAGAGTAGCAATTCTCAATCAGTGTGATTCATTCATATTAACTAAGACATTATCTTAACAATGCCTTGTTTCAACATGTATAAAGAACGACAAAGCAGAAAGGTATCATTCCTAAAACATTGCGACTGATTCATTTTAACAGAGACATTATCTTAACAATACCTTGGTTAAACATGTAGAAAGAACTACAAAGCAGGATAGTACCATTTGTAAAACACTGTAACTGATATATAATAACAGAGACATTATCTGAACAATACATTTCTTAAACATGTACTCCGGCCGATCCCTAAGAGAAATGGTACTCCCGTCGATCCCTAACAAGTGTTGCAGTTTTGAACTAAGATTCAGTAGTTAATTCTAAGGAAAGTCGGTACTGACCTTTCAAGACCAAGATTTGAAACAACTCGTGAGGAAGACCTGAGAGAGATCTCAACACATATATGGAAATCCGGTCTCATTTTGTGCAGTTCCACCAAAATTAACCGAAGCAAAATGTCGCAATAGCAACAAGTTGAATATATATCCCTGTTTTAACAAAGGCAAAAAAGGAAGCAATTACTGGCCAATAAAGGAGGATGAAACATGCGTCCACAAAAATGGTAATCCCGCCAATCCCTAACAAGTGTTGCGGTCTTGAACTAAGATTCAGTAGTTAATTCTGAGAGTGACATTGCTTAATTTTACCAGCGGCATTAGATTAACAAAAAGCATAAACAGTTCTAGGGGAGAGTGGGCGCAACAACAACATGTGCTTCCATCTACTTATAAAGGGGGTGATGCAGAGTTTGTTGTAACAAAGCAACAAGCATCATGTCTGGGTTGGTTCCATTTTTGTTTACTACTTAATGGGAAAAGACAGCAATACAATAGCTTCAATTCAACATTTATTTAAAATAGTACCAATACAAGCAGCACATCATCTCAAAACACACTGCATGATCATGTGGATGAAGACAAGTACCAACTGTCGGTGTTCTGGGAACGGGGGTCCCCAGACTTGCCTGCCTGCGGCCTGCTGCGTGGCTAAGGGGAGGCCCAGCACGGTCCGTCTTCATCAACACAAGACCCAAGACCCTCGCGAGGGGCCAAGCCTTGCGGGGTGGACGACACGGTGCTTCCTCAGGCGCGGCCTCGTCAGGCTGGCTCACGAGGAGGCGGAGAGATCAAGGCGGGGTACCTCACGAGGTGCCCATGACGCAAGCCATGACGACCAAGGGTGTCAGGCAGGCGCCAGATCGCGCAGTGTCCTCCCTTTCCTCTTTGGTGCAAAGGGGGCAAGCGCAGGCGAGGGGATCAAGCAAAGGCATCCATTTCGGTGCAACAAGACCAAGACCAATCCAACGGTCGGAAGGAGGTCATCATGGAGCCCAGAACGGCGTCACCACAGGGCCTTTGGCAGGCGAGGACCAACTTTAGCCAGGATAAGTGTACTGTATGTTCCCATTTGAATTGGCCAATTGTTGGCGCCCTTCCCGCTCAATATTTGGGAAGAGGCCCAGGGCCCTAGCCTATAAATAGGACTAGCCATCCCCAAGGATGAGGGATCGAGTACCCAGAATCCGAGCAAGGATAGAGAGAGAAGGGCAGCTGAACTCCCCTAGCAGTTCATCGTCCCAGCAAGAACACGCCCTCGCGAGGCTGTTCTGCCTTGTACTATTCATCATCATCAGCCCGAGAGGCAATCCACCCACCACAAACTAGAGTAGGGTATTACACCACGATGGCGGCCCGAACTAGTATAAACTCTGCGTCCCTTGTGTTGTTCCTTCAGTAGTTAAATCCTTGCGAGACGGAGAGGTAGAGGGCATAATCTCCGCGCGCACCCCAGAGTTCGAACCTTAAGGGTCTGCCAGAACCCAAAATCTGACATTTGGCGCGCCAGGTAGGGGTGCGCCGGAGTCCACCTCTCTACCGCTCCGCGTCCCATCACACCGTCATCACCATGTCCGGCGACCAGGCGGGCGACCAAGATCCATGGGCGACGTGGCCCGCCCGCGTGGAACCGCCCGCCTCGGGCGACCCCACGCCCCAGGCAGCTCGCGGTCCGCAGGGCGCTGCGGGCCGCGGGCGGCGCGGACAGGCTTCAGCAACCCTTACGCCGCGGCAAGCGCGGTCGGCAGCAAGGGCCTCCAATCATGCCGCGGCCACGACACCATACACCCGCCGGGAGCGAGCGAACTCGAGGGCCGCACTCACGGTGGCCCGAGAGCTGCTGCAGTGTAGGCTGCTGGAAGGCGGTCGTGACGTGCTGCTAGAGCGGGTCACCGAACTCCTGGGCTTTGCCGCTTCGGGGGCTCACCCCTTCCGCCTCAAGCCCAGGGCGGCTCCCGTGGGGGCCCCGCGCGCTCCCACGGACCTCTGGGCTACCCCGGCACCAGCGAATCCGTCGGCGCCGGATTGGCAGTGGTGCTACCCCCGCCCCCGGCGCGTGAGGGAGAAGGACTCGGTGCAGCCCACGGCGCCGGCGGGCAGCCGTGCTACCACACCGCGGTTGGCACGTCGAGTAGCGCCGCATGGCGCATGGAGCACTACAACACGGCCTTCGGGGTAGCGGCGCCAGAAGAATACGTGCCACACATGATGGACCAAGGGCACGCTCACGAGGGCGAACAAGGTTCGCTGCTCAGCCCAAGCTGGGGAGACGAGACACCAGAAGACGAGCTCTTCCGGGAGCCCCGGGACGGCTCCGCCGGCCACGCTGGAGGCGACAATTATCGGGTACCACTAATTCCTCAGGAGCAGGCATACACTAATCATGGATCGAAGGAGGTGCAGGTCGCCGCAGCAAGTATCTGCCCCGCTCCCACAGCCTCCTACCCCTCGGGAGGGAGGCGCAGGGGGATGCAAGAGAGGGGCAGGGACCCCACATCACCACCGCGGCGTTCGGAGCAAGGCGTTCTCAAGAGGTAGGCCCTCCGCTGGGGAGGCGCCCGAGGGCCTGCCCCTGGCGGAGGACCCGTGGTCGTCGGGGGAACCGCTGGCCACCGCTCTACCCCACCAAGGGCGTCCTGGTTTCCAGTCGTCGTTGGTGGCACTAGAGTGTGGCGCAAGGCGGGGCCCTCGTCTGGCGATATGAAGCAAGGCCGGTACCTGTGAAGAAGGCCCAGTGCCTGTGAAGCTCGCTACCCCGTGACACTCTCACGTAATAATGAGTGGGGCTGTACACACCCCGGAGTCTTAGGGGTGCCGGCCTCAGGCCCTAGGGCTCCCTCCCACGCCCAGTGGATAGCACTTAGCTCCGCGCTGGTGAGAAGACGTCCAAGACTAGATTAGGTGCCGGACGCGGCCTTTTGTCTGCTTTCATTGCCTTCTTCTTTTGGTTGTAACTTTTCCCTGTTGGATTTAAGTTGGATTCTAATTTGAGATTTGCGTGCGTTCGGGGAAGGGGTGCTTAGTCTCGTTCGATCTATTTCTTGCGTTCTGGTTACCGCTTCACCACAGCTGCCTCCCCTCGCGAACCCCTCACGAGTCGGGCCGGGCCAGGCTCGTGCGCAGCCCAGGCTGCCGTTATCTCTCCTTCTCGGGAGGACTTTTCGGTACGTGCGGAGTATGTCCCTTTATGAAAAGGCCCGGAGCCTGTGAAGAAGGCGAATACATGTGAAGCTATCGCGTTTATGAAAAGGCCCGGAGCCTGTGAAGAAGGCGAATGCCTGTGAAGCTATCGCGTTTATGAAAAGGCCCGGAGCCTGTGAAGAAGGCGAGTGCCTGTGAAGCTATCGCGTTTATGAAAAGGCCCGGAGCCTGTGAAGAAGGTGAATGCCTGTGAAGCTATCGCGTTTATGAAAAGGCCCGGAGCCTGTGAAGAAGGCGACTGCCTGTGAAGCTATCGCGTTTATGAAAAGGCCCGGAGCCTGTGAAGAAGGCGAATGCCTGTGAAGCTATCACGTTTATGAAAAGGCCCGGAGCCTGTGAAGAAGGCGAATGCCTGTGAAGCTATCGCGTTTATGAAAAGGCCCGAAGCCTGTGAAGAGGGCCAACGCCTGTGAAGCTATCGCGTTTATGAAAAGGCCCGAAGCCTGTGAAGAGGGCCAACGCCTGTGAAGCCCCTCGCTAACAGCACCTGCGTGTCCTACGATTTCAACTAGAGAACACTCAGGACACCACATCCTCTCGCGAGCTGCATCGGGGCCTGCGCGAAACAAAGGTAAACCAACCAGCCGCCAGGCGCGGATGCTCGCACAATATAATAGCTGCTAATATGATCTACACAAGTTTTACATGAGGGGCTTCCCCTCCCAAAATGCTCTCACGACCATCAGGCCAAACACCTGAGTTCTATCCATGCAGGGCGAAAAGACAGGAGCAACACACAGTCAGTCTGACAAATCCCCCAAGGCATCCTCGGGAGCACCTCCCGAGCCGCCGCTGGTATCGCTGGACTCGCCACCGCTACCTGCACCGTCGCCAGCGGCGTTAGGGCCATCCACCACACCGCCTTCCTCGGTAGCCACGATCGCGTCGTCGTTATTCGAAGCAAAGGCCTTCACAAGAGCGTCCATGTTGTTTTCCACCCAGTCCGCCAGGTCGCCTCGGGCGGCCTGGGGGACTGAGGCGATGACAGCGTCGAAGTCAAAGTGGGGATCCATGTCCTAAAGATGGCTAAAGACACGGGAAAAGGCGCGCTCGAGCAGGGCGCGGCTCCTCTCCTCCACCAACCTGTCGGCCCTGGCCGACCGCGCCTCCAGCTGCGTCACCACGACGGTGATGAACTCCAGGTTGCTAGCATAGTTGATCGTGTGCGGCTCGCCGACAACCGCCTCGCAGACGTTGCCCAAGGCTGCGTTGGCCCTCTCCCTGAGCGTAGCCAGCATGGGGCCAAGTCTGGGCACGCCTTGGGCCCGGGGGCTACTGTCAGCGTTCTGGGAACGGGGGTCCCCAGACTTGCCTGCCTGCGGCCTGCTGCGTGGCTAAGGGGAGGCCCAGCATGGCCCGTCTTCATCAACCAAAGACCCAAGACCCTCGCGAGGGGCCAAGCCTCGCGGGGCGGACGACACGGTGCTTCCTCAGGCGCGGCCTCGTCAGATTGGCTCACGAGGAGGCGGAGAGATCAAGGCGGGGTACCTCACGAGGTGCCCATGACGCAAGCCATGACGACCAAGGGTGCCAGGCGGGCGCCAGATCGCGTAGTGTCCTCCCTTTCCTCTTTGGTGCAAAGGGGGCAAGCGCATGCGAGGGGATCAAGCAAAGGCATGCATTTCGGTGCAACAAGACCAAGACCAGTCCAACGGTGGGAAGGAGGTCATTGTGGATCCCAGGACGGCGTCACCACAGGGCCTTTGGCAGGCGAGGACCAACTTTAGCCAGGATAAGTGTACTGTATGTTCCCCTTTGAATTGGCCAATTGTTGGCGCCCTTCCCGCTCAATATTTGGGAAGAGGCCCAGGGCCCTAGCCTATAAATAGGACTAGTCATCCCCAAGGATGAGGGATCGAGTACCCAGAATCCGAGCAAGGAGAGAGAGAGAAGGGCAGCTGAACTCCCCTAGCAGTTCATCGTCCCAGCAAGAACACGCCCTCGCGAGGCTGTTCTGCCTTGTACTATTCATCATTAGCCCGATACGTGTATTACCGTTCCTGAGTCTCACTTGTACTTATCTCTATTTTCTTGCATGACACGTAGACAGGATGCGCATAGAGGAATTTTACTGCACGTTGTTACGTAGTACTGTAGTACTAGTACCTAATCCATCCTTCCAGTTCACTACTGGTACTCCCTCCGTCCTGGCTTATTGGTCCCCTTTGTACTCAATTCATGGGATCGTTTTCCTCAAGAAATTGTCTTTACCAACGTATTAATATCGGGAATGCATGTGTGAACAACGAATGATTAAACCTTGCATGCAATGTTTGACAAAGCATTGACTTATGAACATGTGAATGTGAGGGACTACAACCTCGTGCATGCATGCAACAGTCACACATACACATGGACGCAAAAACGCGCGCAGCGCCCTAATGCATGCATGTCCGAGCACACGACGGAACACACACGGTCACGCTCAAGTGCTCAACCTACACGTGCATGTACACGCATACTCAGCCAGGGTGAGCTAGTGACTGTATAAACACCGGAAAATATATATATTGAGCGCAATGAGCGTATTATGAAGTCCACTGACCGTATTTTTACAAATATACAATGACAGACAGTGTATTTTTCTTGTTTGAAATTAAGCCATATTAACCGGAAAGGAGGCAGTATGGACTAGCATTACTTTGATGTGTCTCGTCAACTTGCCAAACGAGGAGAAGCTTGCAGGACGGGAGAAGCTTGCACGCGGTGGCTCACAGGACGAGGAGAAACTTTTGACTAATGCAAGCTCTCCCTCGCTTAGGCGGTGGACGTGCAACATTTAATTCGGTGTCAGATTGCCAGAAGCATACACTATACTAGTACTATTATTGTTCGACTTCCCGAAGAGGTGAACAGCCAAGCACAAAGTTTACTAGTACTAGTACTACTACTATAGAGGTATGTACTATACTACTAGCAACCGGATGGAGGAGCGTCTGCACTCTTATTATATTTTAAAAATGTGATAAAGCAATCTTCAACACATTTGGTTCTCCTCAAGGGTTCTCGCATGTGATAATGGAAGTCGATTGCATGGAACAGCCGCCACAATTCTCGATTAATTCTGGCTCATATCCTATTACAAATAGGAGCGCTCGGTAATATTTCCTCTTTTTTGTTATTCAGCATGTAAACAGGTCAGCAAACCTTGCGGCGCATCTTTGTGCGAATCGTGCTTGCTGCACTTTGAATGTGGCCGAGAGCTGGCTTGATGAAACACCTCGCTTCCTTCTTCTTTTTTGGGGGGTACCTCGCTTCCTAGTGACCAGTCTCTTGGTTGATCGTCCGAATGCATATATATGAATAAAGCTCTCTCATTTACCCGCAAAATAGATTAAGCCATATTAATCGAAAAGGAGGGAGTATGGACTAGAACTACTTTTTGGTGTGTCCCGTCAACTCACAGAACGAGGAGATGCTTGCAGGACAAGGTGAAGCTCACATACGCCTTTTGACTAATGCAACCTACCCTCGCCGAGGCGGTGGACATGCATCAGTTCATTTGGTGTCAGATTGCCAGAGGCATACACTGTAGTATCCAACATGCGGAGTACCATCATTGTTCGACTTCACGAAGAGGCGAAGAGCCAAGCGCAAGGTTTAGTAGTACGAGTAGTACTACTACTAGAACCGCATGCTGGAGCGTCTGTACTCTTATTTTATTTTAATCTCTGATAAAGTACACGTTTATTCGGGAGAAGGGAGGAAAACGGCAGCCCAGTAATATAGTATTAAAAAACATCGAACATGTAATGATGATATTGATCAACCATGCTCGAATATATCTTGGCCTCCGTGCGAGCCTGTCTGTGTGTTCTCGCTCCTCGTCTCTCTCAAGGAACGGCGGGTAGGCCATTTGGCCGTCAATTGAGATCGGTTTGCTCACACTCCGGTTCCACATGCCAGTGATATGCCAAGAGGAGGTGCGTTGACCGACTGGTCATACGCGTACTTGGTTTTGCACCTTCATACTACTCCTCCCTCCGTCACAGTTTACAGGGCGCGCTTCATTCTGATGCATTTCTCTCAATGCATTTCCACCACCAGAGAGACTTTAGACGCGTTTAATTTAATGCTCAATTAATTAGGGCGTTATAACCGTAATCAAATCCACAATTTTCTCTCGATGTACTACGGAGTGGAGTAAGTGAATGCATGTGTGTAGCCGGGGTGGAAGCACTGCATGCATGTGTGTACGCATTATTTCCTCTAGTAATAGACGTCGTGCTATAACTACCAATGCTATTTTTCAGGCCGATCGCTAGTCGCCTTGGCCCCAGAGATTTTTTTTGAAGCGCGCTCTATAAACAGTGACGGATGGAGTAGTATGAGCGGATTCAAAGAAGAGCGTATTGATGGTTGCTTCTTCCGAGCAACTTACGGTGGGAAAGGTGGGGCTTATGATTTGACTGCTCATTACTCACTATTAATGCGGTGCAACGACCGGGCTGAGTCTCCCATGCGGTTGTGCACTACTCCCTCGGTTCTTAAATATACTCCGGAGTATTTTTCTTTCTAGAGATTTCAACGAGTGACTACATACGAAGCAAAACGAGTGAATCTACACTCTAAAATAACAACATTTAAAATTTGTAAAAAGACAAATATTTAGGAACGGATGAGTATAATTTTGTGCATGGCACATGGACCCGGATGCTGAAGAGGCTTCTGGAAATGCTATCAAGCTTCCAACATTTTGTTTACATAATTGACGTACTATACAAATAATTTTCCAGCGACATGAAATTGTAAAATGCTCTGAGCTTTCAGCTTTTGTTTCGTGTGTCTTGCCATCGATGCTCTTTCGGAAACAATAAAAAACTAACTTCCTTGCTAATGCATCTCAATGATTAGCAGATCAGAGCTAATATTTACATCACAACTAAAGACAAAATTGTGAGAAGGTGTTAAATTAAAATTGATCCATGCTTTCATTGGTAGCAACGTCCCCCCAGCTCTGTCTAAATCAACAAGGAATGCTGGGGAAAAAAGTAGTTGTTTGGAGCATGCAACATTCCGATTATTTTGTGCAGTTCCACTAAAATAGAGCTGAGCGTCCCTGTTCCAAAGATATTAAGTGTGATTACGATAATAGAGGACTACTGATGAAACAATAAACACACAAATAGAAGCCGGTCACCTTTGCAGTCTATCTTAAGACTAACTAGTTGGAGAAGACTAAGCAAATAGTTGGAGAAGATTAGGCTCGGATTTGGATGAAGAGGATAGAGCAAAACCAATCTCCCTTTGTGAAGTCGCACTAAATGTAGAGACGTTGCCCATGTGACATTTTAGTACAACTGTACAAAACACTCTGAAGAAAAAAGTGATTTGTGCAGTTCACCAAAAGGTCGCAATAGCAACAAGGTGAAATGGATAGCCCTGTTTGCAAAAAAGAGGTGGAAAGGAAACAATTACTGGCCAATAACAGTTGACGACACATACGATGACAAAAAAGAAGCATATTCCTTGTCCTAAGGAAAGATAACAACACAGTTGTGTTTGTCTAAAATGGTGTGAGGACGAGATTGCAGTATGAAAAGTACGCCGGACGAGCTACGTTTTGGGCAAAGAACTATGGAAGATCCACATGCAAGATTTTCCACATGCAGCGACATGGGAAGACGGGCAGTGGAGCAAGGCCAGAGGGGATATCTAACTAGGTGAACGGCAACGGGCGGGGTCTGCCCATACTGCGGCAGCGAGCAGGTGGCGTAGGCCCTACCGCGCCGGAGCTTGGTTAGAGAGAACGGCGGTTATCGCAGATCGGGACATGCTACCTCGGCACCGTTGAACGGAGAAGCGATGCACATCCTCCCTTTCCGCCGGCGGGCAGGATGCGGCCGGATCAGTGATCAACGGTGGGAGAGAGAGAGGATGTCGGTGTCAAAACCGGCAGATCTCGGGTAGAGGGTCCCGAACTGTGCATCTAGGATCGATGGTAATAGGAGATGGGGGACACAATGTTTACCCAGGTTCGGGCCCTCTCTATGGAGGTAATACCCTACTTCCTGCTTGATTGATCTTAATGAATATGAGTATTACAAGAGTTGATCTACCACGAGATCGTGATGGCTAAACCGTAGAAGTCTAGCTTGTATGACTATGGTTATGGGTATTCGGTCCTATAGACCTAACCCTCCGGTTTATATAGACACCGAAGGGATCTAGGGTTACACAAAGTCAATTACAGAGAAAGGAAATCTTCATATTTGCTCACCAAGCTTGCCTTCCATGCCAAGGAGAGTCCCATCCAGACACGGGTGAGAGTCTTCGGTCTTTGTATCTTCATAGCCCATCAGTCCGGCCCATGGCTAACAGGCCGGACGCCCGAGGACCCCTTAGTCCAGGACTCCTTCAGTAGCCCCTGAACCAGGCTTGAATGACGAGGTGTCCGACGTGCAGATTGTCTTCGGCATTGCAAGGCGGGTTCCCCTTTCTGAACTCCAAGATCGTCTCCGGACGAGAGATGTGTCCGAATCTGCAACATAAATACCACACAAATAGCCGTAGAGAATATAATATTTCACGAGTCCAATCTGCTGACAACTTTTTGCAATGTGACATTATGCTGGTCCAGTCTTTATTTCGAACCGTCTCTTGTCCTGTCGTTCCACGTTTCGAGGCGTGGCCTCTATTGGCACGACTTGTCGAAGCAGAGATCATGTCCACTTATTGCGGGATTCTTATCAACACGGATGTGGGTAATCCAATCGTCTCTTTGTTATGATTCCTTGGGAATAGGAATGTTTTAAGGCCCGAGAGGAGGCATTTCGATATTCACAGCCTTCTTAGAGGGGTACAGACCCGCCCTTCTCCTCTGCGCTTGCTCCTTCTTCAGCTTTCCCCACCTCAAGCTGTAAAACCCGGGTTTCAATCACCACGAACCTCGATCATGTCTGGCTCCAACCTTCAAGGCCGATGGGTGGCTTCTTCTGTTATAGAGGAACACATCGCGAAACTCCGAGCGGCAAGATATTTTGACCGCGGAAATCCTCCACCGGCTCCCTGCTGAAGGGCAGGTTATTCCTACCCCTAGATCCGGCGAGAGGGTCGTGTTTATCTCCCACTTCCTCTGAGGTTTAGGGTTTGCTCTCAATCCCTTTGTTCGTGGGCTCATGTTCTATTACGGGCTAGATTTTCACGATCTGGCCCCGAACTCCTTCCTTCTCATATCGGCATTTATCGTTACGTGCGAAGCTTTCCTCCGAATCCCTCCACACTTCGGCTTATGGCTGAAGACCTTCAATGTGAAGCCGCAGGTGATCGAGGGGAGACAGGCGGAGTGTGGTGGTGCCATAGTGAGAAAGCTTACTAACACTCCTTGGCTAAAAGGATCCTTTACAGAATCTTCAAATTTATGCAGCAGGAGTGGTTCTATATCACTGAGCCTCGTGGTTCCAAGTGGGCCGCTGCTCTTGCGTTTCGATCTAGCCCTCCGACTCAGCTCGCGTCGTGGATCAATAAGGGGCTAGACTGGGAATCAATTGATGAAGTGCAAACTCTACAGAGCCGCATCTGAAGTCTCCTCGAGAAGGACATCAATCTTACCAATGTGGTTCAAGTAATGCTAGTTCGCCGGACGCTACCATGCCAACGACGACCTCTCCGCCTGTGGGATTTTAATCCGGAAGGAGCGCGAACCCTCCAACACTTGTTTGGCACTACGCACAAAGGGATGTGGAAATTGTTTTTTGGGAAACGAAAAAATGGCCGGATACCACCGAGGACATCGACCTCGATTGCAATCATCCGGATACCCCAGTAAGCGCTTAACTCCCGAACACTTTGAGTACATTGTAATATGTTACTAAGCATACTGCCTATTCCCTGGGATGGATAAAGAAAGCGAAGTGAATCAGGTGTTCGGCCCCCCTCCCCGAAGAATCAGCGGATTCCCTACTAACATGGATGCTGGCCCCGGCACCGTTCCAGATGCCTGTGGAGGAGGACAAGGCGGAAAGCGGAAAGGAAAAAAGTGGCTTCCACCCCGAAGGTATATCAGGCATTGCGTCCAGGGGAAACAAAATTCCGTCGTTCGAAGAAAAAAGTGAAGGAGAAGTCAAGGTACCTTCCCCCCAGGGTAAGAAAAGGGGCACCTCCGAAGATTGGGAGGAAAAGGCCCCCAAGCGAGGCAAGATGCCATCGTCAGGCGGCTCAGGCTTGGAAGACAATGTTGTCGCACAGTTCCATAGTGACGATAAGCCTCTGGCCAAATCGTAAGTTGAACAAGGGAGTTCTTAAACATATCCCATTCCTTTCCCACTACCAAGGTAACATTGGGAATATATATTTTGTAGTCCGGCACACCGTCCTCTTCAACAATCCTCCTCCTCGGGGGACCTTCTTCCGGAGATGATGGAGAGCGAAACACCTCCACCAATTTCCTCGCCCAATAAGGCAGACGACTGTGAAGTCTCGTCCCGGAGGCTCTCTCCCGATCAGCAAGCAGTGCGGGGGATGAAGAAGACATCACCCGGAGGTGATACCCAAGTCGCCCAGGGTTCGGGGGCCAACAATGAAGGCCCCAGACTATCCGGTTTACAGCTGGAGATGATTGTAGGGACGAGCAAACATGTTCCTTCAAAGGGAGGCTGTGCTCCAACGGCGGCTTCCGAAGATCCGGAAGCGCTGGATATATTGACGAACATGCTGCGACAAGCGTCCGTCTCAGAGGAACACCGTACCTTGATGGGTACGGTTGTTGAGAGGGTTCTGTCCGCGATGAGCGGATTGCATGAAGCCTTCACGAGCCTGCTAAGAGGCTTCAAGGTTTGTGATGTAATATCTTCAACTATGTTTTATTCACAAAATGCACCTGTATATAGGTAGTAGCCCCTAAGACTCGGATTGGCTTCCCAAGGGAGGCGATCAAAGGATCAAAAAGAAATATGCTCACGGAATGACGTGATTGAATTGGAACACAGGCAATTTCCCCCTCTGTGACCGTCCAGACTACAGAAGTCACCGAGCTTCAGCGGAAGCTTGATGTGGCGAGTGAGGACATCACGCTTATCCACAAGCGTCTTGACGAGTCACAAGGTATGTATTTGGGGCAGTATAAGCGGGACATGAAGGAGTGTATGCCAAAATATGCATAACTGCAGATGGTGCTGAAGCAGTTGAGATTCTTTGGGCGGAGCTATTCCGAGTCAAGGAGCAGGCCCGGTTTAGTAATGCGGCTGCCGAAAAGGCATCAGCCGAATTGAAGGCCCAACAGGCTGCTCGGCGTCAGGACAAGGAGAAAATATCCAAGATGATGCGTGAGCTCGAAGGTGCCGCTAGCCACTGCGAATTCCTCTAGAAGGATAATAAAGCAAAAGTGGCTGATCTTGATAAGGCCTTACGAGAGGCAAAAGAAGTGCGGTCCGAGTCTAGAGCGGCTCGGGAGGAGATCTGGCAAGCTGGGGAGATCGCGGCTGGTAAGCCCTTTTTCTTGCAAACTAAGTTTGGCGATCCGAATTATACCCCGCTTAACCAAGTGTGGAGTTCTCCAAACGCGTTATTGGACTTGCCAAAGAGTGCGGCTGATGCGGCGCAGTTTTACTAAGCGCAAGAAGGATATACAACGGAGAAGCTTTTCTGGTCACAATTCGGTGCGTCGAAGCGCCCGCTATTACTAAACGAACAGATGACCCAATGGGCCGAGCTTCACAGGCTGTCCGGTGCTTCCATGAAGGACGTCGTGGTCCGGCAGTGCCAACCGAGCCAATTCTGGATAGTTATTTTGGTTTGGTGCAGCGACTTGCTGACGCGGTGCCGCGTATCGATGCTGTGAAGCGTTCAACGTGCATTGAAGGTGCACGGATGGCCTTTGCCCGTGTCAAGACATACAAGGCGAAGATGAAGGCCACCGATGTTGCAGCGAAGAGTCCACCCAAGGGCAAGGATCGTCACGCGCTAGAGCACTATTTCAAGGATGTCTTAGAGGGTGCCCGCTTAATAGAGGGTCAATGCTCGAAAGAAGTAATTTTCGAGTGAATTGTATGAAAATTGTAAAAGAGAATATTATAATAAGGCTAGTTTCCTTTTAGGTTCACCTAAAAACTTTTATTCCTCCTGTGCGGCCGTTTTTGTATAATCTGAAAGTTTTCCAGTCGTCGGCTTCAGCTCCCTCGTAAAAATACGGGGGTGTTCGGAAAAGCATTTGATCACTCTTGACCCAACGTCTTGGTCCATTAAGGAGGTGTCTGCTACCTCTTGAGCTTGCGTTGGATTTCCCCGAAGAGGAGAGGATGATGCAGCAAAGTAGCGTAAGTATTTCCCTCAGTTTTTCAGAACCAAGGTATCAATCCAGTAGGAGGCTACGCGCGAGTCCCTCGTACCTACACAAAAACAATAGCTCAACACAACCAATGCGATTAGGGGTTTTCAATCCCTTCACGGTCACTTACGGGAGTGAGATCTGATAGAGATGATAGATAATATTTTTGGTATTTTTGGTATAGAGATGCAAAGTGAAAAGTAAAAGGCAAAGTTATAAAGCAAAGCAATAATAAAGTGATGGAGATTGATATGATGAGAATAGACCTTGGGGCCAAAGGTTTCACTAGTGGCTTCTCTCAAGAGCATAAGTATTCTACAGTGGGTGAACAAATTACTGTTGAGCAATTGACAGAATTGAGCATAGTTATGAGAATATCTAGGTATGATCATGTATATAGGCATCACGTCCGAGACAAGTAGACCAACTCCTGCCAGCATCTACTACTATTACTCCACTCATCGACCGCTATCCAGCATGCATCTAGAGTATTAAGTTAAAACAGAGTAACGCTTTAAGCAAGATGACATGATGTAGAGGGATAGTTTCATGCAATATGATAAAAACCCCATCTTGTTATCCTCGATGGCAACAATATAATACGTGCCTTGCTGCCCCTTCTGTTACTGGGAAAGGACACCGCAAGATTGAATCCAAAGCTTAGCACTTCTCCCATGGCAAGAAAAACCAATCTAGTAGGCCAAACCAAACTGATAATTCGAAGAGACTTGCAAAGATAACCAATCATACATAAAATAATTCAGACAAGATTCAAATATTATTCATAGATAGACTTGATCATAAACCTACAATTCATTGGTCTCAACAAACACACCACAAAAATAAGATTACATCGAATAGATCTCCACGAGAGAGGGGGAGAACATTGTATTGAGATCAAAAAAGAGAGAAGAAGCCATCTAGCTACTAACTATGGACCCGAAGGTCTGAGGTAAACTACTCACACTTCATCGGAAGGAGCTATGATGATGTACAAGCCCTCCGTGATGATGGCCCTCTCCGGCGGAGCTCCAGAACAGGCCCCAAGATGGGATCTCGTGGATACAGAAAGTTGCGGCGGTGGAATTAGGTTTTTGGCTCCGTCTCTGATCATTTGGGGGTACGTAGGTATATATAGGAGGAAGGAGTATGTCGGTGGAGCTTCAAGGGGCCCACGAGGCAGGGGGTGTGCCCTAGGGGAGCGCACGCCCCCACCCTCGTGACTGCCTCTTTTGTTCCTTGGAGTAGGGTCCAAGTCTCCTGGATCATGTTTGGTGAGAAAATCACGTTCCCGAAGGTTTCATTCCGTTTGGACGCCGTTTGATATTATGTTTCTCTGAAACATTGAAATAGGCAAAAAACAACAATTCTGGGCTGGGCCTCCGGTTAATAGGTTAGTCCCAAAGATAATATAAAAGTAGAAAATAAAGCCCAATATAGTCCAAAACAGTAGATAATATAGCATGGAGCAATCAAAAATTATAGATACGTTGGAGACGTATCAGGCATCCCCAAGCTTAATTCTTGCTCGTACTCGAGTAGGTAAATGATAAAAAGAGAATTTTTTATGCGGAGTGCTACTTGGCATAATTTCAATGTAAATCTTCTTAATTGTGGTATGAATTTTCAGGTCCAAAAGATTCAAGACAAAAGTTCATGTTGACATAAAAATAATAATAGTTCAAGCATAGTAACAAAGCAATTATGTCTTCTCAAAATAACATGGCCAAAGAAAGTTATCCCTACAAAATCATATAGTCTGGCTATGCTCTATCTTCACCACACAAAATATTTAAATCGTGCACAACCCCGATGACAAGCCAAGCAATTGTTTCATACTTTTGACATTCTCAATACTTTTTCGATCTTCACGCAATACGTGAGTGTGAGCCATGGATATAGCACTATATGTGGAATAGAATGGTGGTTGTGGAGAAGACAAAAAGAGGGGAAGATAGTCTCACATCAACTAGGCGTATCAACGGGCTATGGAGATGCCCATCAATAGATATCAATGTGAGTGAGTAGGGATTTCCATGCAACGGATGCACAAGAGTTATAAGTATATGAAAGCTCAACAAAAGAAACTAAGTGGGTGTGCATCCAACTCGCTTGCTCACGAAGACCTAGGGCAATTTGAGGAAGCCCATCATTGGAATACACAAGCCAAGTTCTATAATGAAAAATTCCCACTAGTATATGAAAGTGATAAAATGAGAGACTCTCTATCATGAAGATCATGGTGCTACTTTGAAGCACAAGTGTGGTAAAAGGATAGTAACATTGTCCCTTCTCTCTTTTTCTCTCATTTTTTTCTTTTTTTATTTGGGCCTTTTTTTATGGCCTCATTTTTTTCTTTTCTTTTTTTTCGTCCGGAGTCTCATCACAACTTTGTGGGGGAATCATAGTCTCCATCATCCTTTCCTCACTTGGGACAATGCTCTCAAAATGATGATCATCACACTTTTTATTTTTCTTACAACTCAACAATTACAACTCAACACTTAGAACAAAATATGACTCTATATGAATGCCTCCGGCGGTGTACCGGGATATGCAATGAATCAAGAGTGACATGTATGAAAGAATTATGAACGGTGGCTTTGCCACAAATACGATGTCAACTACATGATCATGCTAGCAATATGACAACGATGGAGCGTGTCATAATAAACGGAACGGTGGAAAGGTGCATGGCAATATATCTCGGAATGGCTATGGAAATGCCATGATAGGTAGGTATGGTGGCTGTTTTGAGGAAGGTATATGGTGGGTGTATGATACCGGCGAAAGGTGCGTGGTATTAGAGAGGCTAGCAATGGTGGAAGGATGGGAAAAAGTGTGTATAATCCATGGACTCAACATTAGTCATAAAGAACTCATATACTTATTGCAAAAATCTAGAAGTTATCAAAGCAAAGTATTACGTGCATGCTCCTAGGGGGATAGATTGGTAGGAAAAGACAGTCGCTGGTCCCCGACCGCCACTCATAAGGAAGACAATCAATAAATAAATCATGCTCCAAATTCATCACATAACGGTTCACAATACGTGCATACTACGGGAATCACAAACTTTAACACAAGTATTACTCAAATTCACAACTACTCAACTAGCATGACTCTAATATCATCATCTTCATATCTCAAAACAATTATCAAGCATCAATATTTTCTTAGTATTCAACGCACTCAAAAGAAAGTTTTACAAATCTTGAATACCAAGCATATTATTATTAAGCAAATTACCATGCTATTAAAGACTCTCAAAATAATCTAAGTGAAGCATGAGAGATCAATAGTTTCTTTAAAAAAAATCCACCACCGTGCTCTAAAAGATTTAAGTGAAGCACATAGAGCAAAATTATAAAGCTCAAAAGATATAAGTGAAGCACTAGAGCAAAACTATAAAGCTCAAAAGATATAAGTGAAGCACTAGAGCAAAACTATAAAGCTCAAAAGATATAACAGAAGCATATAGAGTATTCTATCAAATTCCAATTCATGTATGGCTTTCTAAAAAGGTGTGTACAACAAGGATGATTGTGGCACACTAAAAAACAAAGACACAAATAATACAAGACGCTCCAAGAAAAACACATATCGTGTGGTGAATAAAAATATAGCTCCAAGTAAAATTACCGATGGAAGTAGAAGAAAGAGGGGATGCCTTCCGGGGCATCCCCAAGCTTTGACTTTTTGGTGTCCTTGGATTATCTTCGGGGTGCCATGGGCATCCCCAAGCTTAGGCTCTTGCCATTCCTTGTTCCATAATCCATCAAAAGATTTCACCCAAAACTTGAAAACTTCACAACACAAAACTCAACAGAAATCTCGTGAGCTCCGTTAGCAAAAGAAAACAAAAGACCACTTCAAGGTACTGTAATGAATGCATTCTTTATTTATATTGGTGTTAAACCTATTGTATTACAACTTCTCTATGGATTATAAACTATTTTACTAACCATAGATTCATCAAAATAAGAAAACAACACACGAAAAACAAAATCTGTCAAAAACAGAACAGTCTGTAGTAATCTGTTACTAACGCAAACTTCTGGAACTGCAAAACATCTACCAAAATAGGACGACCTGGACAATTTGTTTATAGATCAGAAGAAATTGGAATCAGTATTTTATCATGTTCTGGTGATTTTTAACAATTGTTTTCGTGAATAGGAAGTTTCTGGAAATTACAGCAAGATCAAATAACTATCATCCAAGAAGATCCTATAGGTCTAACTTGGCACAAACATTAATTAAAACATAAAACCACATCTAAACAGAAGGTAGATGGATTATCTATTCCTAAACAGAAGGAAAAAACAAAAAAAACTAAAAATAAAATTGGGTTGCCTCCCAACAAGTGTTATCGTTTAACGCCCCTAGCTAGGCATAAAAGCGAGGATAGATCTAGGTATTGCCATCTTTGGTAGGCAATCCATAAGTGGCTCTCATGAGAGATTCATATGGTAATTTTATTTTCTTTCTAGGGAAGTGTTCCGTGCCCTTTTTTAATGCAAATTGAAATCTAATATTCCCTTCCTTCATATCAATAATCACACCAATCTTTCTAAGGAAAGGTCTACCAAGAATAATAGGGCTAGAAGGATTGAAATCTATATAAAGAACGATAAAATCTACTGGCACATAATTCCTGTTTGCAATAATAAGAACATCATTAATCCTTCCCATAGGTTTCTTAATAGTGGAATCCGCAAGATGCAATTTTAGAGAGCAATCATCAAAGTCACAGAAATCAAGCAAATCACACAAAGTTTTGGTAATAGTAGAGACACTAGCACCCAAATCACATAAAGCATAAAATTCATGATCCTTAATCTTAATTTTAATAGTTGGTTCCCATTCATCATAAAGTTTTCTAGGGATAGAAACTTTCAACTCAAGTTTTTCTTCAAAAGATTGCATCAAGGCATCAACGATATGTTCGGTAAAGGCTTTATTTTGACTATAAGCATGAGGAGAATTTAGCACGGATTGCAACAAGTAAATACAATCAATTAAAGAGCAAATTTCATAATTAAATTCCTTTAAATCCAATATAGTGGGTTTAGCAACATCTAAGGTTTTATTTCTTTCAATCCCACTTTTATCAATTTCATCATCAAGATCTAAATACTCCGAATTTTTGGAACGCCTTCTAGGTAAAGTAAGATCATATTCAGTTTCATCAAGATTCATATTGAAAAACAAAGATTTAATAGGAGACACATCAACAACTTTTAGATTTTCATCTTGATTTTCATAGGAATTGGAAGAACACGCTTTAGTAAAGGCATTTTCGTAGCACGCATCCTAGCGGTTCTTTCCTTGCACTAATCATTGGAAATTCTCATGGCTTTGAGAGACTCATTGATATCATGCTTGGGAGGAGTAGATATAAGCTTTAAAGAAACAACCTCAAGAGAAATTCTATCAACGTTCCTAGCCAAATCATTAACTTTAAGCAATTTCTCTTCAAGCAAAGCATTAAAATTCTTTTGTGAATTCATAAAATATTTAACACTATTCTCAAATTCAGAGGGCATCTTATTAAAATTTCCAAAAGAGTTGTTGTAGGAATTTCCATAATTATTAGAAGGATTACTAGGATAAGGCCTAGGATTAAAATTCCCTCTATAAGCATTGTTACCAAAATTATTCCTACCAACAAAATTCACATCCATAGATTCATTATTATTCTCAATCAAAGTAGACAAAGGCATATCATTAGGATCAGAAGAAACACTCTTAGTAGCAAATAATTTCATAAGTTCATCCATCTTTCCACTCAAAGCATTGATTTCTCCTATCGCATGCACTTTTTTATTAGTGGATATTTCAGTGTGCCATTGAGAATAATTCACCATAATATTATCTAGGAGTTTAGTAGCATCTCCTAAAGTGATTTCCATAAAAGTGCCTCCCGCGGTCGAATCTAAAAGATTTCTAGAAGCAAAATTCAATCTGGCATAAAAAATTTGTATAATCATCCACAAATCCAAACCATGAGTAGGGCAATTACGTATCATTAATTTCATTCTCTCCCAAACTTGTGCAACATGTTCATGATCAAGTTGCTTAAAATTCATAATATCGTTTCTAAGAGAGATGATCTTAGTGGGAGGAAAATACTTAGAGATAAAAGCATCTTTGCACTTGTTCCAAGAATCAATACTATTTTTAGGCAAAGACGAAAACCAAGACTTAGCACGATCTCTAAGTGAAAAACGAAATAGCTTCAATTTAACAATATCATTATCGACATCTTTCTTCTTTTGCATATCACACAAATCAACGAAGCTATTCAGATGAGTAGCGGCATCTTCACTAGGAAGGCCGACAAATTGATCTTTCATAAAAAGATTCAACAAAGCAGTATTGATTTCACAAGATTCAGTATTGGCAAGAGGAGCAATCGGAGTCCTAAGCAAATCATTATTGTTGGTATTGGTGAAGTCACACAATTTGGTAGTATCTTGTGCCATCGCGACAAACAAGCAATCCAACACGAGCAAAGAAAAGGCAAGCGAGAAAAAGGCAAACGGAAAAAGAGAGGGCGAATAAAACGGCAAGGGTGAAGTGGGGGAGAGGAAAACGAGAGGCAAATGGAAACTAATGTAGTGCGAGAGATAGGGATTGTGATGGGTACTTGGTATGTTGACTTTTGCGAAGACTCCCCGGCAACGGCGCCAGAAATTCTTCTTGCTACCTCTTGAGCTTGCCTTGGATTTCCCCGAAGAGGAGAGGATGATGCAGCAAAGTAGCGTAAGTATTTCCCTCGGTTTTTGAGAACCAAGGTATCAATCCAGTAGGAGGCTACGTGCGAGTCCCTCGTACCTACACAAAAACAATAGCTCAACGCAACCAACGCGATTAGGGGTTGTCAATCCCTTCACGGTCACTTACGGGAGTGAGATCTGATATAGATGATAGATAATATTTTTGGTATAGAGACGCAAAGTGAAAAGTAAAAGGCAAAGTAAAAAAGCAAAGCAATAATAAAGTGATGGAGATTGATACGATGAGAATAGACCCGGGGGCCATAGGTTTCACTAGTGGCTTCTCTCAAGAGCATAAGTATTCTACGGTGGGTGAACAAATTATTGTTGAGCAATTGATAGAATTGAGCATAGTTATGAGAATATCTAGGTATGATCATGTATATAGGCATCACATCCGAGACAAGTAGACTAACTCCTGCCAGCATCTACTACTATTACTCCACTCATCGACCGCTATCCAGCATGCATCTAGAGTATTAAGTTAAAAACAGAGTAACGCTTTAAGCAAGATGACATGATGTAGAGGGATAGTTTCATGCAATATTATTCATAGATAGACTTGATCATAAACCTACAATTCATCGGTCTCAACAAACACACCACAAAAATAAGATTACATCGAATAGATCTCCACGAGAGAGGGGGAGAACATTGTATTGAGATCAAAAAAGAGAGAAGAAGCCATCTAGCTACTAACTATGGACCCGAAGGTCTGAGGTAAACTACTCACACTTCATCGGAAGGGGCTATGATGATGTAAAAGCCCTCCGTGATGATGGCCCTCTCCGGCGGAGCTCCGGAACAGGCCCCAAGATGGGATCTCGTGGATACAGAAAGTTGCGGCGGTGGAATTAGGTTTTTGGCTCCGTCCCTGATCGTTTGGGGGTACGTAGGTATATATAGGAGAAAGGAGTACGTCGGTGGAGCTTCGAGGGGCCCATGAGGTAGGGGGCGCGCCCTAGAGGGGGGGCACCCCCCACCCTCGTGACCACCTCTTTTGTTCCTTGGAGTAGGGTCCAAGTCTCCTGGATCACATTTGGTGAGAAAATCACGTTCCCGAAGGTTTCATTCCGTTTGGACTCCATTTGATATTTTGTTTCTCCGAAACACTGAAATAGGCAAAAAACAGCAATTCTGGGTTGGGCCTCCGGTTAATAGGTTAGTCCCAAAAATAATATAAAAGTAGAAAATAAAGCCCAATATAGTCCAAAACAGTAGATAATATAGCAAGGAGCAATCAAAAATTATAGATACGTTGGAGACGTATCAGTGTCAATGCGGGGAACTAGGCAATCGGACTATAGGGCGTTAACACCTTCACTTAGCCATAGGAGTTTTATGGTGTGTCTACGATATAGCCCCTGGTATGCACGCGGCTTATTCCAATATGTTGCGTTGCATATGTGACCTGAAGAAATGGTCCTTCGTATAATACGGAGGGAATCGTGACAGATCTCGATAAGTCATCGAGTGGTTGACCAGCTCTCGCCGCATCATGACAATCAGTTTTCGGCTTTCTCTACTGAGGTGCTTGACCAGATGAACCGGAAGCACAATTGCAGTAGTTCTCCCTTTACTACCTTAGCCGATAGATCGGAACGTAAGGTAGCAAGCACAGGAGCCGGGCAACCCAACTATTGACCAAGACATGATTCCAAGCTGATGCATATAAGGCAAAACTCGCGACGCCGAGGTACGCTATAGAGTTGTTCGGACTTTGTCGGCAACTCATTTGTTCTCATCCAAGCCCCTGGCAAGTCATGCCGAGGTGTGAAAACATCCAAAGGAGAAAAATTCAGTTTGTAAAAAAACAAATGCTGAATACAGATTATGTTCACTCGGACCTGAGTGATATGCCAATCGTTATGTTACAGATAAAAACGCCACGGCCCCGGCTATTTGACATGCCAGGGGTCGAAGGCTGAGGAAAAGGGCACCTTACAGGCTGGAAATATAGAGTGCGGTCTACAAAAAGTTATTTTTGGACCTCCTGTCGCACGTCTGCGTCACCTGTCCTCGGTTAAGGGACTCCTTTGATGGGAATGGCCCTTGGATAAATGTACGAAGCCGAACTCCGATAGAGTCCGTGAGATAACCAACCTCTGAGTCACCTGTGGAGGGAACATAAGAACAAAAGGTAGTTACAAGAAATAGGAGATGATGTGGAAGTGCTTGCAAGTCCTTCCGTATTGTGCTTCCGCCGATGCATAGGGTATTTCAAGTGCATAATTATGTATGCGTAGTACCAAATTCGTAGGCAGTTTAGGCGAATGGCGGAAGCCGAATTGCTAGTCCAATATGGACATTAATCGGTCATGTTGAATGGAGACCGGCGGCTTAACGGCCGATGAGGTGTGCGGCGCGACAGGACCGCTATGCAGTTCGGCTGTGTTAGCCGTGGCGTGCTCTTCTGTACGGAGGGAGTGTTCCCTGCGTTTCCCTGTAGGGGTGTGCATCACATATGCCATGTTCACTGTTTTTACTTCGGGGGGAAACGGCTTTTGACCCCTATTATTTGTTTGGTGAATTTCGTCGCCGTCACTATCTCCGGGCGGCCTCCTCCCCTTGTGTCCGGCGTTGAGCTTGCCGGCCTGCTTGAAGGCCCAACAGCTTCTATTGGTATGATTGGCTGGTTTGTCGGGGTGGCCATGAATCTGGCAGGGCCTATCCAGTATCTTGTCTAAAGAGGATGGTCCATCCTTGTTTGCCTTGAATGGCTTTTTTCGTTGACCGGGTTTGGGACCGTTGAATCCAGCATTGACCGTTGTGTCCTGCGTTATTATCCAATTTTTGCCGCAGGTCGTAGGTATGTCTGCGAGCTTTTTTATCTCTACCCTTATGGTGAGGTGGAGCAGGCTGGTGTTCGGCTTGAGTTGCCGCTTTGTCCCGACCCCGTAGTGGTCGGTCAGCCGCATTGTGCTATGATGGTATGGGCTCTAATGCCTCATCATAAAACTGAGGTAGCAATTTACGCTGCGGGTAACTTTTGGCTGGGCGATTAAGGCCATATTCTTCGGCTGCCAGGACATCAGTCCATTTATCGTTGAGCAGATCTTGATCAGCTTGAAGCTGCTACTGCTTCTTTTTCAGGCTCCTTGCAGTGGCTATTAGTCGGTGTTTAAAGCGCTCCTTCCTGCTCGAGACGTTCCTCGGGTACGATGAAATCCTCGTTGCCGAGGCTCTCCTCGTCCTCGGAGAGTGGCAGATAATGACTGTCCTCCGAGTCTTCATGTGTGGCCTGTTCATCAGGGCTAACGTGCATGTTCCTTTGTTCCTCCTGTTCGGAAGTTATCTCAATAGGGCCTTCATTGTTTTCGGCATCGTCCGGAGTATTATTTTCTCCGGTGCCAGTATTGTTGTTTTCGGAACAAGGTGACTTAGAGCGGTGGCGGGAGCGCCGACGTTTGGGCTGTGTCTCAGGGGGTTTATCCTTAACTAGATATTCTTTGTCGTCGTCGTTAGTTTCTTTAGGTGTATCCACCATGTATACATCGTGCGAAGAAGTGGCTGTCTAGCATACAGTAAATGGCGGGTTTTGGCCGTGCTCCTCATTGGCATCGTCGTCCATACCGCCGATGTCTTCGGAGCCGTAATCGAGCATGTCGGTTAAGTCTTCGACAGTGACTATGAAGTGGGTGGCGGGTGGGAAACAAAATTCTCCATCATCAGCTTCCAGTTCAGACTGGACATAATTCGGCTGTGAGTCCCTCGCCAAGGATAGATTCTTTAATGAGTTTAGCACATCGCCGAAAGGCGAGTGTCGGAAGATGTCTACGGCGCTGAATTCGAAGATCGATAAACAATCAAGCTCGGCATCCGCGGACGCAAATGGTTTGGATCTTATAGCCGGAAACGAGTCCGGAGTTCCGGTGACACGGATATCACATGAGGCTAAGTCTATGTGCGGCTCCAACACCGCGGAATCTGTGGCCTCCGTGGCGGGGTTGAGCTTCCCGTCCTCGGATGGCGCGATTTGCTCCAGATCTAAGGCCAAAGTAGTTACAAGAGCTACCTCCTGGATGAGGTCCGATGACATATCTAATTTATGTTCATCGAGGTGACAGGGAGCAGCTGCCGCGGTCTCGAATGCATCAGAGATCAAGTCTCCGTGGATGTTCGCGACGTAATTCAAGCTCCCGAATCTGACCTGATGGCCAGGGGTGTAGCTTTCAATCTGCTACAGATGGCCAAGCGAGTTGGCCCGCAGTGCGAAGCTGCCGACTATGAAGATTTGTCCAGGGAGGAAGACCTCTCCTTGGACAGCGTCGTTGTAGATGATCAAAGAGGCCATCAAACCTCTTGTCGACGGCACAGTGGAACTCTCAATGAAAGCACCAATGTCGGTGTCAAAACTGGCAGATCTCGGGTAGGGGGTCCCGAACTGTGCGTCTAGGATCGATGGTAACAGGAGACGGGGGACGCAATGTTTACCCAGGTTCGGGCCCTCTCTTTGGAGGTAATACCCTACTTCCTGCTTGATTGATCTTGATGAATATGAGTATTACAAGAGTTGATCTACCACGAGATCGTAATGGCTAAACCCTAGAAGTCTAGCTTGTATGACTATGATTATGAGTATTCGGTCATATAGACCTAACCCTCCGGTTTATATAGACACCGGAGGGATCTAGGGTTATACAAAGTCGGTTACAGAGAAAGGAAATCTTCATATTTGATCACCAAGCTTGCCTTCCACGCCAAGGAGAGTCCCATCCGGACACGGGTGAGAGTCTTTGGTCTTCATATCTTCACAGCCCATCAATCCGGACGCCCGAGGACCCCTTAGTCTAGGACTCCCTCAGAGGCCACCGCCGCCTTGTGTGAGATACTCTGAAGAGAGACAAGCCCAGGCAGGCAGGCTCCATTGTATATAGTGGAGCGGACTACCTTTTTCTTGATAAAAATCATTTTATATTCTGTGTACGTGCCACTGAGTGATATAACTTTATTTAAAAATAACTTTGTTTCGTGCACGCGTGATACACGACCTCCGTAGGTAAACAACCGCTACACGCATTCAAATTAGCACGTGGGCCGCCATTTTCGTATAGAAATGAGCTCCACCATGTACCCGCACGGGTGTAGCTAGGCACGAAGCGTGAGTACGTGCACCTATTTTCTTCGTGTACGTACACCACCTACGTGGGATTGTGTGAGAGAGATACAAACATAGAGAGATATAGTGTGTGGGTTCGTGAGTATTTTTGGGGGTGGGGAGGGTCAATCAATGTGTGTGAAATAGAGTCTTGGATATATAATATATATAGAGGGGGCGATCCACGAGAAGAGAGTGGAGTTATGATCGGCTTGAGGTATCCATAGAATCGAAGAGAGGGATGATGTGTGTGTGTGCGCGCGCGATCGATAAAGAGTGCCATCGAATTTGTGTGTGCCCACATCAAAGATATAGAGTGGCTGGCCTATTAGAACGTGAGAGGGGACAGGTGCAGTTTGTCTCTGTGGCATGGATACCTACCTACAACGCTCCACTATCGGTGTGTGGTGGGGGGAGGCCTAATTAATTATAGAGGTACAATGGCTGGTATATGTGTGGAGGAGGAGAGAGGCCTAGCTACCTTATGTATTAAGGGAGATCGATCAGCATCCATGCATATGTGTAGGAGAGGAATAAGGTTGGGAGAGAGACAGAGCTAGAGTGTTGGAGGGGGTGGTAGTGGAGTTGCTTCTAACAAATGGTGGGAGTCTGGGAGAGGCTTGCTAGATAAACGGAGGGTACGCCTACAATATCAATAAGAGAGGGGATGGTTGCCCTGTCTGTGCACGTGCGTGCGAGAGATGGGTCAGGAGGCATGCACGAATGATGAGGGGGGACGATATGGCTGTGGTAAGCAGACGTAAGTACATAGGAAGATCAATCGTCCTTTATCAGAGAAAGGAGAGACATAACTTGTGAGGTACGTCGATCGACGGGTGGGGGGAATAGTTAAAGTCGACCTAGGTATATGTAGGGAGATCGATCGGTATACATGCATGTATGTGTTAGAAGCAAATAAGGCTCGGGGAGAAGGATAGAGAGAGAGGGATGCATCTAGGAGGTGGTGCGAGAGGCATACTATATCGAGGGGGAAGGAGTGTGCGAGTACGAGATCAATGAAAAGAGTGGTGGGAGTGAGGCATGGACGGTGAGAAGAGAAGAGGGGAAGCTTGTGTTTGTGGTAGGCACACTTGGCTAGAGAGGTGATGACCCACAAGTATAGGGGATCTATCGTAGTCCTTTTGATAAGTAAGAGTGTCGAACCCAACGAGGAGCAGAAGGAAATGATAAGCAGGTTTCAGCAAGGTATTCTCTGCAAGTAGTGAAATAAGTGGTAACAGATAGTTTTGTGATAAGATAAATTGTAACGAGCAACAAGTAACAAAAGTAAATAAGGTGCAGCAAGGTGGCCCGATCCTTTTTGTAGCAAAGGACAAGCCGGAACAAACTCTTATAATAGGAAAAACGCTCCTGAGGACACATGGGAATATCGTCAAGCTAGTTTTCATCACGCTCATATGATTCGCGTTCGGTACTTTGATAATTTGATATGTGGGTGGACCGGTGCTTGGGTGTTGTTCTTACTTGAACAAGCATCCCACTTATGATTAACCTCTATTGCAAGCATCCGCAACTACAACAAAAGTATTAAGGTAAACCTAACCATAGCATGAAACATATAGATCCAAATCAGCCCCTTACGAAGCAACGCATAGACTAGGGTTTAAGCTTCTGTCACTCTAGCAACCCATCATCTACTTATTACTTCCCAATGCCTTCCTCTAGGCCCAAATAATGGTGAAGTGTTATGTATTCGACGTTCACATAACACCACTAGAGGTTAGACAACATACATCTCATCAAAATATCGAACGAATACGAAATTCACATGACTACTAATAACAAGACTTCTCCCTTGTCCTCAGGAACAAACATAACTACTCACAAAGCATATTCATGTTCAAAATCAGAGGGGTAATAATATGCATAAAGGATCTGAACATATGATCTTCCACCAAGTAAACCAACTAGCATCAACTACAAGGAGTAATCAACACTACTAGCAACCTACTAGCACCAATCCTGGACTTAGAGACAAGAATTGGATACAAGAGATGAACTAGGGTTTGGAGATGAGATGGTGCTGGTGAAGATGTTGATGGAGATTGCCCTCTCCTGATGAGAGGAGCGTTGGTGATGATGATGGCGATGATTTCCCCCTCCCGGAGGGAAGTGTCCCCAGCAAAACAGCTCCGCCGGAGCCCTAGATTGGTTCCGCCAAGGTTCAGCCTCGTGGCGGCGGAGTCTCGTCCCGAAAGGTTGCTTATGATTTTTTTTCTCATCGAAAGACTTCATATAGGAGAAGATGGGCGTCGGAGAGCCACCAAGGGGCCCACGAGGTAGGGGGACGCGCCCAGGGGGAGGGGCGCGCCCCCCACCCTCATGAGCAAGGTGTGGGCCCCCTGGCCTTCATCTTTGGCGACGATTTTTCTTTATTTATTTTAAGATATTCCATGGAGTTTCAGGACTTTTGGAGTTGCGCAGAATAGGTCTTCAATATTTGCTCCTTTTCCAGCCAGAATTCCAGCTACCGGCATTCCCCCTCTTCATGGTAAACCTTGTAAAATAAGAGAGAATAGCCATAAGTATTGTGACATAATGTGAAATAGCAGCCCATAATGCAATAAATATTAACATAAAAGCATGATGCAAAATGGACATATCAAGAGGCATATCGATCGATGTGTGCCGTAAAGAAGGAGCTGGGGGCCAACACACACCGTGGGTGAACGACCTAAAGTGAAAAGACGAATTTGCGTGATGGAGCTAGAGAATGCTGAGGAAGGGTGAGAGGGATGCGGGCGTGTGCATGCACGTGAGAAAGTTAGTGCTATCTACAAAGATAAGAGGATTGTGTGGGTGTAAAAGATGAATAGAGATCATGATTCATTATAAAAAGCAAATTCGGATATTTGAAGAATTTATCATAGTGTTTAAACCAACGCATGCGTGAATATATATAACGGTGATACACATGGTGTGGTTATGAACATGTTATACTACATATAATATATTTTATCTCTACTCTTATAAAAAACAGAGTTGTTGATGATGGTGTGCCTGCCATTCTGCAATATAGGTCGTCCGATTTATATCTGACAGATAGGAAGGAAACTATGGCAATTTTGAAAAAATGTACCCACACCCCTCTCCATATTTGCAAATAAGACATCCCCTTGATCATCTTGATGTTCCGTGGAACGCATGGGCACCTTTCTAGTACTGCATATAATATATAGAACATTGATTATAATTTGGGCTAATGTGTGGCTTTTGCAGCTTAGGGCTAAATACTTGTCATAATGTAGGGGGCAGGGCACTATACCTTGTGTGATAAACACGGTGTATGTATGGAACATGGTTTAGATTATGAATATATAGTTAGTACATCAAATTATATCATTGAAATCTCCTTTCACACACGAATTTAACGGTGTGCTTTGTGTAAGTTGCATGTCATATATTATTGCTCTAATATTTGGTTGGTCAAATTTAGCCTCGAAAAATGCATTAGGCCCTATATAGATGGAAGGAGGGAGTAGCTTTGAATAGCATTTGTATAGTAAAACAGGACAAGACTCTCTCTTCGTGTGGTGTGATAGTTTTATTTTTTTCGTTTTTTTCGTTGAGGGAAGTGTGAATTGATTTGGTACGTATGAAAGTACAATATTACACGTTAGGCTTGTCCCTAAAATTCAACCCGTGCCTTGTTATATCCCAAAAATTCAGATATCATGCTCCCAAAACTGGCGCCTTCACAGCTCGCGCCTTGCTATCCTGAAATTACAACGCACGCGAAAACTTCCTCCAGCTGCCAAATCCCGACACGCAAAATCCCTCTTCTAACCCTGAGCCGAAAGGGCCACTAGTTCAAATCGGCGGGGGTACTTTTGTAACACACCCTACATTCTGGACAAGCGCGTCCCTAAGTCATGGTTCCCCCTCCCATCGCCTCCATTTCGCCATTCGAAATCTGGCCGACATAACCTCTCCGCTCCAGGCGCAAAACCCCACCCTCCTCCGTCCGCCACCTCACCGCTGCCTAGCCAGAGCCTCTTCCCCAACGACATCGTCCACCGCAACAGGTCGACGTCCCTCATCCGCCTCCCAGGATGAGGATCCGTCGTTCATCCCGTCGTCCCGCCGGTTCAGCCGCCCTGACCTCCACCTCGAAGGAGCTGCTCCGATGATCGCCTCGTCTATCGTGGATGCTCCATCCCCACATCGCCACCTTAACCTGCTCCATCGGAACCACAACATCCTCACCGACTCCTCGGACGAAGACGAGGCCTACTCAGCGCCACCAAAGAGGTTGTACACTCATCGAATCGCACATTCTCCTTAACTCAACCTCCCAGCACCGACGGTGCTCCATCCCGCACCCCCATGGAGCGGCTACCTCGAAGCCGGCGCCGCCGGCGACATCTCCACAGCGGCTCTCCCCAGTGTGAGGCCCCTTCGGCGGCGGCGTCCATACCAGCCGGATCTGCTGCTGCTGCTCCAGCTGTCGCTCGTGCTGCTGCTGCTGCTGCTCCGGCTCTCGCTCGCACTGCTGCTGCTGCTGCTGCTCAGGCTCTTCCCCTTGCTCGTGCTACTGCTCTGCTCTGATTTAGCTACACTTCAATCGACTGAATCGACTTTTGGGTCAGTCAATTTTCAGGGGGTGGGGGGTCTCGCCGGAGTTAAGGAAGAACCACCCGTGGCGGGGAGGGGGGCTCGCCGGAGAGGTATCCCACTATCTATCTTAGAGTTCTGGGTGGGGTGCTGATCACCGGTGGTGGGGGCGCGATGGTGGGGCGGTGGCGTGGGGATCACCAGAGAAAAAGCTTGGCGCGGGGGGGTGGCTAGAGGGATGTCCGGGGCGGCGGCGAACCGACGGTGGGGAGTTGTTTCAGGGCAGCAGCGGACCGGCGGTGGGGAGTTGTTTCGGGGCGGTGAGGTGGCGCGGGGTTCGGCCGGTGGTGGCTTGCGGCTCAGGGGGGTGCAGGTTGAAGATGAACTGCAGGCCCTCACTAAACTACATGTCAAGTGCCTCTCTGCTACCATTGCGTTCATTTTCGACAGTAACATTCAGATTCCACAGTAAATTTCAGTTTCGATAGTCAAGTTTAGAGTCAACAGTTTTTACCTCATGTCCCGTAGTCAGGTGGTTTTTGGTGATGTAAATTTTACATCTATTATACATCATCTATTGGAGATGCTATTAGAATCCCACGTGAGATTAACGATGTCTGTCTTGTGCTGCTTCAGCCTTGACATCTTACGGCTCACCGGAGCTGCTCCAACGACAGAACGATCCATCACAACAGAGCAGTGCCCTAGACTCCATCTACAGATTCCTCAGATCTTCCTCCACACCTCCGACAGCCACCTCTGTCTCAACTTCTTCAGCGACCAACCCAATGATGTTGAGGTTGACACGGCTACAGCAAAGAGGTTTTACACTTGTCGCATCACTTATTACTCTACATTCATGTCGATCCATTGGGGCTGTTGTGGTTCAACGAAAAAACATAGCAATAGGAAATTTTCCTATGGCACTGTATTATTCAATTATTCATGCATTTTGTTGAAAGGAATGGAGTAGAACATCCACCTGGACCTACTTTTCAAAATCCTATGCATGAAAACAAGACCAAGTGCATTAGTGGCAGAATAACATTCTAATTGTACATGCTTTCATATGGTTTCACTTTATTGATGTTCAAACTTGAGTTCTAAATTATTGTGGGGCACATATCGAGGCAGCAATGAATAGTATCTCTGTCTAATATCTGGTTCACTTAGGGTATGCCTATGTTGTTCATCTTGGGTGGGAAACAAATAGTAAAGCAATCATCATCTGTATTTTTATTAAATTAAAGCAATCATCAGCCTCCTATCATTATTTTCGGATCCATCCACTGGTTGTTACCATCACTCTAGATTTCTGCATGCTCTCCTTACATAATCTCACCATATTTTCTTCGTATGCATGTCAGATATTGTACACAGTCATGCTGAACATGTAGAGAAAAAGAGAAGAGTTTTGCGCGGCAATACAATGTCATGCAGACATTGCTCCATGGTGGGTTCAATTGCAAACCCTCTCCCTCTCCAGATTGTAATCCAGAGGAAGGTATCTGTTCTAAGGTGGATTCAGACATAGCTGACCACTCCTATTTATCGCCCAAGGTGTTTGCTCTACCTTGGCATGATGATGTTAGTCATATCATGCATATGTTTCCTTGTAGTGCCTACTTTTGACATCATATATGTCATCTGCTTAGTTTAGACATGTTCTGTAATGCCACCTGTTTAGCCAGCCATAATATATGTGAAATGTGCAATGCCATCCTGCTTAACCAGGCATCATATATTTGAATGATATCTTGCCCATCCTTTTCTTCATTACATTTCCATTTGTCGATAATGTTTGTACATTAAACTACTCTTCCCGTGAATTAGCCATTTGGGTTGGAGAGGAAAAAATCTGGAGTAAAAACAAGGCCTTCAAAGCAGACAGTGCAACCTATCAAAGCAGATCTCTTGTTGGGTCCCGATAGCTCCTCAGAGATGGATTCAGAGACAGATGATCAGTCCTATTCCCCCACCAAGGTGTATGCTCTAACTTGGCACGGTCATATTGCTCATATCATGCATATGGTGTCTTGCATTGCATAGTTTAGACATCATATACACAATATTCAACACCATGTTCTTAGTTCATACATCATATTGAATGCCCCCTCTGTAGCATATAAATCACATATGTGAATTAAATCATGCGATCCTGATTACTTAGATAACATGTACGTGAATTATGTCATGCGATCCTATTTAGTTATTCATCATATCTTTGAATTATGTTATGCTATGCTATCTAGTTTAGATAGACATCATATATGTGAAATTATTTCATGCTATCCGTTTTAGTTAAACAATATACATGTCAACTAATTCATGACTTAGAGACAAGAATTGGATACAAGAGATGAACTAGGGTTTGGAGATGAGATGGTGCTGGTGAAGATGTTGATGGAGATTGCCCTCTCCTGATGAGAGGAGCGTTGGTGATGATGATGGCGATGATTTCCCCCTCCCGGAGGGAAGTGTCCCCAGCAAAACAGCTCCGCCGGAGCCCTAGATTGGTTCCGCCAAGGTTCAGCCTCGTGGCGGCGGAGTCTCGTCCCGAAAGGTTGCTTATGATTTTTTTTCTCATCGAAAGACTTCATATAGGAGAAGATGGGCGTCGGAGAGCCACCAAGGGGCCCACGAGGTAGGGGGACGCGCCCAGGGGGAGGGGCGCGCCCCCCACCCTCATGAGCAAGGTGTGGGCCCCCTGGCCTTCATCTTTGGCGACGATTTTTCTTTATTTATTTTAAGATATTCCATGGAGTTTCAGGACTTTTGGAGTTGCGCAGAATAGGTCTTCAATATTTGCTCCTTTTCCAGCCAGAATTCCAGCTACCGGCATTCCCCCTCTTCATGGTAAACCTTGTAAAATAAGAGAGAATAGCCATAAGTATTGTGACATAATGTGAAATAGCAGCCCATAATGCAATAAATATTAACATAAAAGCATGATGCAAAATGGACATATCAAGAGGCATATCGATCGATGTGTGCCGTAAAGAAGGAGCTGGGGGCCAACACACACCGTGGGTGAACGACCTAAAGTGAAAAGACGAATTTGCGTGATGGAGCTAGAGAATGCTGAGGAAGGGTGAGAGGGATGCGGGCGTGTGCATGCACGTGAGAAAGTTAGTGCTATCTACAAAGATAAGAGGATTGTGTGGGTGTAAAAGATGAATAGAGATCATGATTCATTATAAAAAGCAAATTCGGATATTTGAAGAATTTATCATAGTGTTTAAACCAACGCATGCGTGAATATATATAACGGTGATACACATGGTGTGGTTATGAACATGTTATACTACATATAATATATTTTATCTCTACTCTTATAAAAAACAGAGTTGTTGATGATGGTGTGACTGCCATTCTGCAATATAGGTCGTCCGATTTATATCTGACAGATAGGAAGGAAACTATGGCAATTTTGAAAAAATGTACCCACACCCCTCTCCATATTTGCAAATAAGACATCCCCTTGATCATCTTGATGTTCCGTGGAACGCATGGGCACCTTTCTAGTACTGCATATAATATATAGAACATTGATTATAATTTGGGCTAATGTGTGGCTTTTGCAGCTTAGGGCTAAATACTTGTCATAATGTAGGGGGCAGGGCACTATACCTTGTGTGATAAACACGGTGTATGTATGGAACATGGTTTAGATTATGAATATATAGTTAGTACATCAAATTATATCATTGAAATCTCCTTTCACACACGAATTTAACGGTGTGCTTTGTGTAAGTTGCATGTCATATATTATTGCTCTAATATTTGGTTGGTCAAATTTAGCCTCGAAAAATGCATTAGGCCCTATATAGATGGAAGGAGGGAGTAGCTTTGAATAGCATTTGTATAGTAAAACAGGACAAGACTCTCTCTTTGTGTGGTGTGATAGTTTTATTTTTTCGTTTTTTCGTTGAGGGAAGTGTGAATTGATTTGGTACGTATGAAAGTACAATATTACACGTTAGGCTTGTCCCTAAAATTCAACCCGTGCCTTGTTATATCCCAAAAATTCAGATATCATGCTCCCAAAACTGGCGCCTTCACAGCTCGCGCCTTGCTATCCTGAAATTACAACGCACGCGAAAACTTCCTCCAGCTGCCAAATCCCGACACGTGAAATCCCTCTTCTAACCCTGAGCCGAAAGGGCCGCTAGTTCAAATCGGCGGGGGTACTTTTGTAACACACCCTACATTCTGGACAAGCGCGTCCCTAAGTCATGGTTCCCCCTCCCATCGCCTCCATTTCGCCATTCGAAATCTGGCCGACATAACCTCTCCGCTCCAGGCGCAAAACCCCACCCTCCTTCGTCCGCCACCTCACCGCTGCCTAGCCAGAGCCTCTTCCCCAACGACATCGTCCACCGCAACAGGTCGACGTCCCTCATCCGCCTCCCAGGATGAGGATCCGTCGTCCATCCCGTCGTCCCGCCGGTTCAGCCGCCCTGACCTCCACCTCGAAGGAGCTGCTCCGATGATCGCCTCGTCTATCGTGGATGCTCCATCCCCACATCGCCACCTTAACCTGCTCCATCGGAACCACAACATCCTCACCGACTCCTCGGACGAAGACGAGGCCTACTCAGCGCCACCAAAGAGGTTGTACACTCATCGAATCGCACATTCTCCTTAACTCGACCTCCCAGCACCGACGGTGCTCCATCCCGCACCCCCATGGAGCGGCTACCTCGAAGCCGGCGCCGCCGGCGACATCTCCACGGCGGCTCTCCCCAGTGTGAGGCCCCTTCGGCGGCGGCGTCCATACCAGCCGGATCTGCTGCTGCTGCTCCAGCTGTCGCTCGTGCTGCTGCTGCTGCTGCTCCGGCTCTCGCTCGCGCTGCTGCTGCTGCTGCTGCTCAGGCTCTTCCCCTTGCTCGTGCTACTGCTCTGCTCTGATTTAGCTACACTTCAGTCGACTGAATCGACTTTTGGGTCAGTCAATTTTCAGGGGGTGGGGGGTCTCGCCGGAGTTAAGGAAGAACCACCCGCGGCGGGGAGGGGGGCTCGCCGGAGAGGTATCCCACTATCTATCTTAGAGTTCTGGGTGGGGTGCTGATCACCGGTGGTGGGGGCGCGATGGTGGGGCGGTGGCGTGGGGATCACCAGAGAAAAAGCTTGGCGCGGGGGGGTGGCTAGAGGGATGTCCGGGGCGGCGGCGAACCGACGGTGGGGAGTTGTTTCAGGGCAGCAGCGGACCGGCGGTGGGGAGTTGTTTCGGGGCGGTGAGGTGGCGCGGGGTTCGGACGGTGGTGGCTTGCGGTTCAGGGGGGTGCAGGTTGAAGATGAACTGCAGGCCCTCACTAAAATACATGTCAAGTGCCTCTCTGCTACCATTGCGTTCATTTTCGACAGTAACATTCAGATTCCACAGTAAATTTCAGTTTCGATAGTCAAGTTTAGAGTCAACAGTTTTTACCTCATGTCCCGTAGTCAGGTGGTTTTTGGTGATGTAAATTTTACATCTATTATACATCATCTATTGGAGATGCTATTAGAATCCCACGTGAGATTAACGATGTCTGTCTTGTGCTGCTTCAGCCTTGACATCTTACGGCTCACCGGAGCTGCTCCAACGACAGAACGATCCATCACAACAGAGCAGTGCCCTAGACTCCATCTACAGATTCCTCAGATCTTCCTCCACACCTCCGACAGCCACCTCTGTCTCAACTTCTTCAGCGACCAACCCAATGATGTTGAGGTCGACACGGCTACAGCAAAGAGGTTTTACACTTGTCGCATCACTTATTACTCTACATTCATGTCGATCCATTGGGGCTGTTGTGGTTAAACGAAAAAACATAGCAATAGGAAATTTTCCTATGGCACTGTATTATTCAATTATTCATGCATTTTGTTGAAAGGAATGGAGCAGAACATCCACCTGGACCTACTTTTCAAAATCCTATGCATGAAAACAAGACCAAGTGCATTAGTGGCAGAATAACATTCTAATTGTACATGCTTTCATATGGTTTCACTTTATTGATGTTCAAACTTGAGTTCTAAATTATTGTGGGGCACATATCGAGGCAGCAATGAATAGTATCTCTGTCTAATATCTGGTTCACTTAGGGTATGCCTATGTTGTTCATCTTGGGTGGGAAACAAATAGTAAAGCAATCATCATCTGTATTTTTATTAAATTAAAGCAATCATCAGCCTCCTATCATTATTTTCGGATCCATCCACTGGTTGTTACCATCACTCTAGATTTCTGCATGCTCTCCTTACATAATCTCACCATATTTTCTTCGTATGCATGTCAGATATTGTACACAGTCATGCTGAACATGTAGAGAAAAAGAGAAGATTTTTGCGCGGCAATACAATGTCATGCAGACATTGCTCCATGGTGGGTTCAATTGCAAACCCTCTCCCTCTCCAGATTGTAATCCAGAGGAAGGTATCTGTTCTAAGGTGGATTCAGACATAGCTGACCACTCCTATTTATCGCCCAAGGTGTTTGCTCTACCTTGGCATGATGATGTTAGTCATATCATGCATATGTTTCCTTGTAGTGCCTACTTTTGACATCATATATGTCATCTGCTTAGTTTAGACATGTTCTGTAATGCCACCTGTTTAGCCAGCCATAATATATGTGAAATGTGCAATGCCATCCTGCTTAACCAGGCATCATATATTTGAATGATATCTCGCCCATCCTTTTCTTCATTACATTTCCATTTGTCGATAATGTTTGTACATTAAACTACTCTTCCCGTGAATTAGCCATTTGGGTTGGAGAGGAAAAAATCTGGAGTAAAAACAAGGCCTTCAAAGCAGACAGTGCAACCTATCAAAGCAGATCTCTTGTTGGGTCCCGATAGCTCCTCAGAGATGGATTCAGAGACAGATGATCAGTCCTATTCCCCCACCAAGGTGTATGCTCTAACTTGGCACGGTCATATTGCTCATATCATGCATATGGTGTCTTGCATTGCATAGTTTAGACATCATATACACAATATTCAACACCATGTTCTTAGTTCATACATCATATTGAATGCCCCCTCTGTAGCATATAAATCACATATGTGAATTAAATCATGCGATCCTGATTACTTAGATAACATGTACGTGAATTATGTCATGCGATCCTATTTAGTTATTCATCATATCTTTGAATTATGTTATGCTATGCTATCTAGTTTAGATAGACATCATATATGTGAAATTATTTCATGCTATCCGTTTTAGTTAAACAATATACATGTCAACTATTTCATGCCCTGTTTTTTCCACACTATCTATTGCATCTGTCTCTCATACAATGTTTGTACATTCAACTATGTTTCCTGTTTATCAGCCATTCGAATTGGGGCAGGTGATGGCAGTATCTAGTGGAGTAAAACCACAGTCTTCAAATAAAATAGTGCTACCTCTTGGTGGAGATAGCACCCCGGTTGTACATGCACGAGAAACAGCCCTACCACACATAACACAGACTCTCGCAGATTGTACCCCTACTGTGATGGTCAGAGAACCATCTTCACCCAATCTAACCCCAACCCCAGTAGATAGTAACCCAGTTCCTGTTGACACAGCACCATCTCCACCACAGAGCTCCCAAACAAGAGCAGCTAGTAAGGAAGCTCCAGTGACCAAAGGGCCAGTACTACCACGGCGAACCCCAACTCCACCAGTTAGTACGCCTATTCCTATGGAGGAAGCACAACCAGCCAGTTGTAGTTTAGCATCTATCACATTTGATGTTGTTAAATCCTATGTGCGTATCTTCCCATCTTGGAAATATTATACTGAAGATGAAGGAACATGCCAGTTGCAGGTGTTTGTCCAGGAGTTATGTGTAAGTAATGTTATTCATGGCAATTACTTTGCTTTGTCCCATACATTCTACCTCCATGATGGTTATAATACAGCAAATTTTCCCATTTTTCTCTATAGATAAGGACCGATTTGGAAACTCGGGATGAGGTAACCTGTGCTAATACCTCTGCTATCTTCGAGAATGCTTGGTGGCAGTATTAGAATTACCTGAACAAAACGTACTTCACTGGCAAAGAAACTCATCAAATTCCCTTACGTTCTCCTGAGACACATTTACTGGACGATGACTGGGAACGCCTTGTTCTGTACTGGCCCCGAACCAAGAATGCGGTAAGGTCTATGAGCTCATTTTTTTTTTGAAGTACTGCATTCTTGTGTCTTACTGTACTCTGTTCATGTAGAACATGTGCTTAAACCTGAAGAACAACTGTTCTAATTTAAGATTCCATTGCTATCGTGCATACTGCTTTGCTCTTGTATCACTGTATTTACTCATACAGACTTATTTTTAAATTGAAGGATCCAATTGAAACTCCAATGGCACAGCAGGTATGTTCATGCATGTTTCTTTAACAGGTTTGCTCTTATCAATAGCTCTGTTGATTTCAATTTCAATTGTGTATACAGTTGACTTCTCATATCATGCACATTACTAGCATCACAACAGAGCCAATAGTGTTGTTGTACATGTAGATCCGTTGTACCCATCTGAAATCTTGTTGTGCCGTGTAGTTTCCCACGCTTTGTATTCTTTCACTGCTGCTTTGTCTTGAACTGATATGATTTGAACCGTGTCTCTATTTTGATTTGGCAAGACAATGCAATGACCATAGGACATAGATATATGTTTGTTTGATGCTTTTGTTATGTACTAGTACTTGGCAATAGAAGACTTAGTAGTTTAATCCTTTCCACCTTACTAATGAACTGGTTCACTGGAAATGAGTTTCATATACTAGTACATGCTAAACCTGTTATGTGATACATCTCCAACGTATCTATAATTTTTTATTGTTCCATGTTATATTATATTCTGTTTTGGATGTTTAATGGGCTTTATTATACACTTTTATATTATTTTTGGGACCGACCTATTAACCGGAGGGCCAGCCCAAATTGCTGCTTTTTTGAGTGTTTCGAAGGAAAAGGATATCAAACGGAGTCCAAACGGAATGAAACCTTCGGGAACGTGATTTTCAGAACAAACGTGATCCATAGGACTTGGAGTCTACTTAAAGCAATCAACAAGGAAGGCACGAGGCATGGGGGCGCGCCTACCCCATGGGTGCGCCCTCCACCCTCGTGGGCCCCTCGTTGCTCCACTGACATACTTCTTCCTCCTATATATACCCATATACCCTGGAAACATCATATACGGAGCCAAAACCCTATTTCCACCGCTTCAACCTTCTGTACCTGTGAGATCCCATCTTGGGGCCTTTTCCGGCGCTCCGCCGGAGGGGGCATTAATCACGGCCGGAAGGCTTCTACATCAACACCATAGCCTCTCCGATGATTTGTGAGTACTTTACTTCAGACCTTCGGGTCCATAGTTATTAGCTAGTTGGCTTCTTCTCTCTCTTTGGATCTCAATACAAAGTTCTCCTCGATCTTCTTGGAGATCTATGCGATGTAATCTTCTTTTCCGAAGTGTTTGTCGAGATCCGATGAATTGTGGGTTTATGATCAAGTTTATCTATGAACAATATTTGAATCTCCTCTGACTTCTTTTATGTATGATTGGTTATTGACGGTGTCCTGGACTAGGGGGTACTCACCACGTCGTCTCCCAATTTATTAGATTGGGCCGAGGACCCCCGTGGCCGTATACTCATGGGCCAGTTCGGACAGCTGCCGCATACAAGGAAGATTCCACAAGACTTGGCGATCAAGACAAGGACTCCTCCCCACCGGCGTATTCGGCTAGGACTCTTGTTATCCTAGGCCTCTGGTGCATTATATAAACCGAGGCCAGGCTAGTCGATAGATGATATACAACATACAACAATCATACCATAGGCTAGCTTCTAGGGTTTAGCCTCCTTGATCTCGTGGTAGATCTACTTTTGTACTACCCGTATCATCAATATTAATCTAGCAGGAGTAGGGTTTTACCTCCATCGAGAGGGCCCGAACCTGGGTAAAATAAAGTGTCCCCTGTCTCCTGTTACCATCTGACCTTGACGCACAGTTCGGAACCCCCTACCCGAGATCCGCCGGTTTTGACACCGACATTGGTGCTTTCATTGAGAGTTCCGCTGTGTGATCGACAAAAGGATCGATGGCTCGCCTGCAGATCAACTGCGACTTCAACATCTTCGTCACCAACTCGGCTGGCCACCTTGGTTCGACCAAGAATTGCGCCCCGTGTTCGGATCATCATGGTCGGACGAGGGCCTTCATCAAACATCAACTCCGATCTCTATCAAGATCACGGAGGAATCATCCATGGAGCTCGGGGGCTCAACGTCAACATTGCCCTGAAGCGACCATGTTGTTTTTCTGGACAGCGAACTCGTATCTGCTGCCACCACCTTCTCGAGTATCTTTTTGACGATCGCTTTGGTGGAATTGTGCGGAATTGAGTCTACAACAACCCTCGAAAATTTCGTCGAGTTCCAGTGGAGGAATCTCTCGCAATCCACGATATACCGGAGCCCTGTCAAATCTGGACGGGAATTTGGATGTGTTTAGGGCGTGGTGTCCAGCTTCTAGCTCAGACGTCCTTTGGAAGATCCAACCGTTGATCGGCTGCGTAATTCCCGTATCTACCACCTCTCAAAATTTCAGCTCGATCCGACCGTCCAAACTCCGGGAACCTTCCAATTAGTGCATCACTTTTCGAATCTGTTTTCTGCGCGAAAACGAATCCGACCCGAGTTCATATTTTCTATGAACGGGATTTCGGACATCCCTTTTGAAGGAAGTTTTGTATGGGGTATTGTGTTTTGTTCCCGAACACGTCCCACTAACTTTAAGATCTCTTGAACCAGTCCGGCAATATTACTCCACGGCTGCCGACCTACGCTAAGACACGGCGTCACTTTGTTGAGCCGAGCTCAACTTCTTCGGATCATCATCTCGGCAAGCCGAGCAAGAGTCCGGCATCGCGAAGGATAAATCATCACCAACATCGCCGCCCCGCGGATTACCCGGAGCGGGCATGCCGGCATCATCGCACGGTTGCTTCATCAAGCCGGCATCGACCACGTCACGACCTGCATCGACAGGGCCGCACTATCGCTTCTTCAAGCTGGTGTCCATCACGCCGACCTACTTCGACTCATCGGCTGACATCGGGGCTTCGACATCTCGGCTGGACCGGGGGCTTCGCCATCTCTTCATCAACCTACTCTGGACACTTAGGCGTCACTAGCCGACCAGCTCCGTCATGTTAGCTGGGCCGAGGGCTTTGCCTCGGCGAGCCAACCTTTACCAGCATTGCCATGCCGTCGTTTTATCGCCCATCAGGCAATGGGTGTGCGGAGCGAGTCCCAATTTTGGGAATCACCTTCCTTCGGATTGCTACAACAAATAAACCAGGTGCTATCAATCCCTAATATTTTTTGCCTGTTTGGGTTCATTTTTCCCAAGGAATTATTACTCTGGTTTGTCCATTATATATACACAGGTCTATTAAATGGTGGCCGCATTCACGACAGTCGCATGGTGGTTCGGTCAGTTTCCGTACAAAGTCCAGCGAACGCCGCATCCGGAGCTCGGACCGACCTGCGAATTCAGGCTTTGCCACGCCTTTACCGCATCACGCCGACGCCCTGCATCGACATTGACTTCGGCGCCAGGCCATATTTCTTTCATTACTCACTTTGCATAAATTACTCATTATGCAATGATTTTTTTATCATTAGTACTATTATCTCCCATTTGCACTATTTCTGTGCACAGGAAAATGATCCGGAGACTTCGGCATCACTCTGCCGGTCTGCATCGACCGTGCTACGTCACCACTTTGGCGTGTCGAGCTCTCCGCTCCGCCACCTCGGAACCGGCTTGGGGGATAGAACCTTGTCCCGCATCAAGCTCGGACTGCGAACATATTAACCAGCTAAGTCGCTTTCATGCTCAAAGCTTTAATTTCTAACTTGTGTTCGGTTCGACCAAGCATTATACTTTTTTTGGGAAAAAGTTGCTTGTAAATTTTTTTCCCTTGTCCAAACTTTGTTTGTGACGCATAAATTCAAATACCCCATTTACTTGGGGGCTTCCTTTATGAAGCTTTTCCTGTTGCATATGATTATACTTGTACGGCTTCGTTCCTTGTTCGTGTATTACGCCACAATATGCACCATATTGACTTAAGCGATTTGCAAGCTGGGTTGCCTCGCTCCTGTGTTTACCCCTACGTTCCCGATTGTTCGGCTAGGGAGTAAAGGGAGCACCTCTGCGATTGTCACGATCGGTTCGCCTGAGCCGGACCTCAGACTGGGTGAAGCCGAAAGCTAGCGCTCTTGTAGTTTTCAATGATGGTCGGCACACAACGGAACTCATGAGTACAAAAAATCTATTGCACAAGTCTCATAATAACAATGAGCACCGAAGAAAGGTATCGGTGGGGGTACTATTTTCTTCGAAGATGCTTCTTACTCTTTGCGGTAATATAGCATAAGTTCCCTGAGCGCGCTTTGTCTATTACAGCCTTATGGCCTGATTGCCTGGTTATTGGAAACACCGTCGATATTCTTGACCGATGGAGTACATAACACTTTTCGGTCCTTGACCGAAGAGGGAGAAGCCGACGGTCGGTTAAGACGCGTTTAAAGTTCGGTTGAACATAGATATGATATAAGTACTTCGGTACAAGCAATCATTCTCCTACCCAAGTCATTTGGGGGCTCTTAAGTTTATTTGAGCTGTTTTATAATAAGTGTTCTTCTTCTTAGTCGTTGCAAAGTTTTATTATTATTATTTATCACTCCTTTTTTCGACACGAGTGTGCGGTCACTAGCCGGGGAGCCTAATTTCTCTCTCAAAGCCGCTAGAGTTTAGTTTGCTAAACTGGCCTGATGAGAAGTACTCCGCCCTCGGGATAGGAGGTTGAAGCTGTAGGCTAACCCGCTCGAAATCTGGAGATAGGATGTATCATGTTAAAGCACGACAGAAGCACTTCTTTTTTCTAAGACCAATTTTCGGATTGGCACCGAACACTTGATATTGTTCGGACATCATGTTTTTACTAACGTTTCTTGGTTTTCCAAGCTTTTTGGCACTTTTAAACTATTTGTGCTTTTCCAGCATTAGTCTCGCAGTGCAGCGCCGAACACCTTTTAGGGATTCGGCAAAAACATTCTCAGATATTGCTATATATGCATCGGTTTCGAATTGTGTCTTCGGTCAATAGTTGGGTTGCCCGGCTCCTGCAGTTGTTTCCTATGTTCCGTTTTGTTCGGCTAGGCGTGCAAAGGGAGAACCACTGCGATTGTGCTTCCATCTCACATGGTTAAGCACCTCAGTGGAGAAAGCCGAAAACTGACAGTCACAATAAGCGTAAACTGGTCAGCGATCCGATGACTATATTAAATAACAGGCCGTTCTTAACATTGGCCGAAGTGTTTACGGCTTGACCTCGACTGTCGTCGAACACTACCGGGGGCTATTAACTAGCCTCCCAAACTAAATCCTCGATATTTTGCTCTTACATTGGAGCTGAGGTTTTATGATCATGCTTAGCATAACAACCCAAAGAAAGGAACCGATAGAGGGACTATTTTCTTTGGAAGACATTTCTTCTGTTAAACAGTAATATAACATATCTCTCCGCGTACCTTTGTTTATAAAACCGTATGGCCAGATTGCCTTGTTTGTCGTAAATCTTTGCCCTCATAAAGGCTTTATAAATTAGACAAATACTCCTCGGCTACTAGCCGAGGAGGTGGAAGCCGATGGTCGGTCAACAAAGTTTTGTACAATGCGGATCCGAGCATTAAATGACGTAAAGTACTTGGATACATAGAGTCATTACACACAATTTGTGATTTTACTATGGATATCGATCCTTAATTCGGCCACCCGTGCCCGCATTAAGGCTCGGGGGCTACTGGGCTTCGGGCTTATTATTTAAACATATTAAAGGGGCACATCGACCCCCTGATCTGGTGTTGCCACACGACCAGTGTCTCGGGGGCTACTGCATTACTTGTCCAATGCAGAAAATTTTATGTGCAATATGGTTTCCGAGGAGATTTTGATCCTCAGGTTGGTCGACCGCACCCAACCTGAGTCTCGAGGACTGAGCATGCCGCTTTTAGTGACCCTAAGTATTCGGCCGAGCTCGGACTTGATCCTTAGGCCGATTTTGCAAATCGACCCGAGTCTCAGTGGCTACTGGGGTCAGCGGTCTTATGTCATCCTTCATGTGCATCTCGGGTTTTAGACCGATACCCACCTTGAGGGCTACTGGCTATATATCTCGGCAGAGAATAAATTGCACCGATCAAAAATATTGACAAAAATCGGCCCACATTCGGGGTGGTGCACCACCTCGGAGGCAGTCCGGCATAAAGCTCGGGCGCTAGTGGCTGGCACCATAGAGGGCATTTCCGGCATTAAACTCGGCTAAACTCCTTCAACTTTTCTGAACCAAGGTGATCTATGACACCTCGGATACAGTCCGGCGTTGGAGCTTGGACATAGTCCGGCGTTCGAGCTCGGATACAGTCCGGTGTTGGAGCTTGGACATAGTCCGGCGTTGGAGCTCGGATACGATCCGGCGCTAGAGCTCGGATGCAGTTCGGTGTTGGAACTCGGCTGCAACAATACTCCGCGAATACAGTCCGGCGTTCGAGCTCGGACGCAAGAGGACGCAGCCACCCGGGGACAACTTCAAACCCGATGTGTGGCATAAAAATAACAAGGCGTTGATAAAGGCCGGAAACTTAAAGGGGCTCCTCGGATACCCGACGTGTAAACCCGTCGAATGCATTTCGGCGATCCTCAAGATCGAAGATAAAGAAGATTTGTTGAACCAGTTTTCAAGACCGACGACCGAAGATGAATAACAGTTCGGAAGAATCGAGGAGCATCCTAACTTGAAGACCGGTTCAGGGGGCTACTGACGGTGTCCTGGACTAGGGGGTACTCACCACGTCGTCTCCCAATTTATTAGATTGGTCCGAGGACCCCCGTGGCCGTATACTCATGGGCCAGTTCGGACAGCTGCCGCATACAAGGAAGATTCCACAAGACTTGGCGATCAAGACAAGGACCCCTCCCCACCGGCGTATTCGGCTAGGACTCTTTTTATCCTAGGCCTCTGGTGCATTATATAAACCGAGGCCAGGCTAGTCGATAGATGATATACAACATACAACAATCATACCATAGGCTAGCTTCTAGGGTTTAGCCTCCTTGATCTCGTGGTAGATCTACTTTTGTACTACCCATATCATCAATATTAATCTAGCAGGAGTAGGGTTTTACCTCCATCGAGAGGGCCCGAACCTGGGTAAAATAAAGTGTCCCCTGTCTCCTGTTGCCATCCGACCTTGACGCACAGTTCGGGACCCCCTACCCGAGATCCGCCGGTTTTGACACCGACAGTTATCTTTGCAAGTCTCTTCGAATTATCAGTTTGGTTTGGCCTACTATATTGATATTTCTTGCAATGGGAGAAGTGCTTAGCTTTGGGTTCAATCTTGCGGAGTCCTTTCCCAGTGACAGCAGGGGCAGGAAGGCACGTATTGTATTGTTGCCATCGAGGATAAAAAGATGGGGTTTATATCATATTGCATTGAGTTTATCCCTCTACATCATGTCATCTTACTTAAAGCATTACTCTGTTCTTATGAACTTAATACTCTAGATGCATGCTGGATAGCGGTCGATGTGTGGAGTAATAGTAGTAGATGCAGAATCGTTTCGGTCTACTTGTCGTGGACGTGATGCCTATATACATGATCATACCTAGATATTCTCATAACTATGCTCAATTCTATCAATTGCTCGACAGTAATTTGTTTAACCACCGTAATACTTATGCTCCTGAGAGAAGCCACTAGTGAAACCTATGGCCCCGGGTCTATTTTCCATCATATTAATCTTCCAACACTTAGCTATTTCTATTTCCGTTTATTTTACTTTGCATCTTTATTTACTCTTTATCATAAAACTACTAAAAATATTATCTTATCATATCTATCAGATCTCACTCTCGTAAGTGACCGTGAAGGCATTGACAACCCCTTTATCGTGTTGGTTGCGAGGTTCTTATTTGTTTGTGTAGGTGCGTGGGACTCGAGCATGGTCTCCTACTGGATTGATACCTTGGTTCTCAAAAGTGGAGGGAAATACTTACGCTACATTACTGCATCACCCTTTCCTCTTCAAGGGAAAACCAACGCAGTGCTCAAGAGGTAGCATTATGTGTATGCTTGTTTCTTCTTTTAGAAAGCTGACAGAATATTGGGGAAGAGTGCCTTATTAAGCAATGGTAAAGGAAGTAATGCAGATAAGGTTCAAGATAGTGAGATATCCTTGTTGGTCCCCAATAAAGCTGATAAAATAGCTAAGGAAGACTATCTTGAAGACAGTGAGACAACCCCAAATTCCTGTCTTGGTTTAATGTTCGAGTTACTGGCCACTACCACTTGCACAAGCTATTCAAACTCACTGTCTGAATCACTTTGGTTTCTTGAGTCTCAACTACAAGCTAAAAGACATCGATCAGCTGTGCTGCAACAAGGAGCGGAAGGAGCATTCAGATGCACACTTTCTGGTGCAACAGCAAGCGTTGGAGGACTTTAGCACCAAACAGGACAAAGCTAATAAGCTTGCTAAGCTTATTGCCAGCATGGTGGATACCGAGGATAACGTTTCTTAATCTCTTCTGAAGTTGTTTCAGTTATGGACTTGTTTTGCTTCCGCGTTTATTTGCACTGGTGGCCAATTTTGACAGCCAGTGTACGTAATATGCTGCATTGTTCCCTATATTTTCACCTGTGGCGAACTTTGATGCCCAGCGGATGTAATATGTGTAATAGCTGTAATAGGCTAGCATTAGTTGCTTGCTTATTTATTTCCTTATTGTCTTGTTTAGTTGTTTGCTTGTAGTCAATGCAGTCCTTTTTCTGCGTTTTTCTAGTGGCCACAATAACCTATTTTTGGTAACTAGGCCACAATAATCATGGCAACACACGGACTGTTGTAACCATTGGCCTCCTGCGGGCCGTAGGATCCGTGGGCCTTTTACGGGCCATAGGATCCATGGGCCTTTTACGGGCCGTAGGATCCATGGACTTTCTACGGGTCGTATGATCCATGGGCCTTCTACGGGCCGTAGGATCCATTGGTCTTCTATGGGTCGTAGGATCCATGGGCCTTCTACGGGGTGTATAATCATTTCACCAAACATGAGCCATACTATTCGTGGACCATAACGGGCCGTTAATAGTCCGTATTTGATAACGATATGAAAACAGCCCAACGGGTTAACAGGCCACAAACGGGCCGAATGTAACCACGGGTTGTATTTGGCCCACAAACGGAACATGCCTGTAATGGACCGTATCTAACCAGATTCTAGAAATGAGCCCAAGAATAAATGGGCCCTTAGAAGGCGGAAAGTTAACACGGGCTGGAAACGGCCGACAGAATAATGGGCCATTAATGGGTATAAAGATACACTGTTCATTATGGGCCAGTTTCATCTCGGGCCTTTAATGGGACGAGAGTTACAAAGGGCCTCATATGGGCCAAAAGCCATCATGGGCCATACATGGGACGGAAGTTACAACGGGCTGGAATCATATTGGACGGTCCAGATGAAGCTACAGGGCTTAATTCTGATAGGCCGTAATGGGCTGGTAGTTAACGGGCCGTAATGGGCTATATACGAACAAGTCGTTAACAGGATTTCCATGGGCCGGCCCGTTACCTTTTGACCAAGTCAAACGAGCTAACCTTTTAACCAGAATGGGCCTCTGTTGGGCCGTTCCACGTGTCGACGTATCATAGGTGCCTCCTGTCCAATGAGTGGATGCCATCTGTCCCAACGGTGAGCCAACACGTGTTTCCTCTAGCCAATGAGAATTTTACAAGTGGAAAATCCCCATTGGTCCGGGCTGTTAACGGGTTATCAGATCCAAAACCAGACCCGATAGCTTAACGGCAACCTATTACGGTGGATGCCATGTGTCGGTCACCCTTGACAAAAGCACTTCCATGACGCGCGATTTATCGTCATGGAAGTGGACACTTCCGTGGTGATAATTTTGACAATGTCATGGAACACTTCTATGACAGCATAGGTATGACTATCTTGATTCTGTCATAAAATCCTCATGGATGTACATGCATGACAGAAAACGTGACCTACTGTGACAAACACGTATCATCACGGAAGTGTCTTTTTTTGTAGTGATTCCACTTACCAAAGGCGCTTCACTCCCCGGCAACGGTGCCAGAAAATAGCCTTGATGACCCACAAGTACAGAGGATCAATTGTAGCTCTTTTCGATAAGTAAGAGTGTCGAACCCAATGAGGAGCAGAAGGAAATGACAAGTAGTTTTCAGTAAGGTAATGTCTGCAAGTGCTGAAACTCTAAGTAGCGAGTAGTTTGATAGCAAGATAATTTGTAACGAGCAAGTAACAATAATAGTAACAAGTATGCAGCAAGATAGCCCAATCCTTTTGAGGCAAAGGACAGGCCAAAACGGTCTCTTATGATAAGCAAAGCGTTCTCGAGGGTACACGGGAATTTCATCTAGTCACTTTCATCATGTTGGTTTAATTTGTGTTCGCTACTTTGATGATTCGATATGTGGGAAGACCGGTGCTTAGGTGTTGTTCTTACTTGAACAAACCTCCAGCTTATGATTAACCCTCCCGCAAGCATCCGAAACAACGAGAAAAGTATCAAGAATAAATTCTAAGCATAGCATTAAACTTTTGGGTCCAATCGGTCGCTTAGGGGATAGTGCATAAACTGGGGTTTAAGCTTATGTCACTCTCGCAACCCACCATCTATTTACTACTCCACAATGCATTCCCTTAGGCCCAAGTATGGTGAAGTGTCATGTAGTCGACGTTCACATGACACCACTAAGGGAATCACAACATACATACCATCAAAATATCAAACACATATCAAATTCACATGATTACTTGCAACATGATTTATCCCGTGACATCAAGAACAAAGGTAACTACTCACAAATAATGAACATGCTCATGATCATAGGAGTATTAAATAGCATCATGGATCTGAATATATAATCTTCCACCAAATAAACCATATAGTAATCAACTACAAGATGTAATCAACACTACCAGTCACCTCCTAGCAACAATCTGTAGTTCCGGTAACAAGATTGAATACAAGAGATGAACTAGGGATTGAGATGAGATGGTGTTGGTGAAGATGTTAATGGAGATTGCCCTCCCCAATATAGGAGAGTTGTTGGTGCTGATGATGACGATGATTCCCCCCTGCGGGAGGGAAGTTCCCCCAGCAAAATCGCTCCGTCGGAGGGCAAAAGTGAGCCTGCCCAAGTTCCGCCTCGAGACGGCGGCGCTCCGCCCCGAAAGTCTTCTCCTTATATTTTCTAGGTCAAAATGACTTATATACCAGAAGATGGGCACCGGAGGTGGGCCGAGGAGGCCACAACCCACCAGGGCGCGCTTGGGGGGCCTGGCGGGCCCAGGTGGGTTGTGCCCACCTGGTGGCCCCCCTCTGGTGATTATTTGCTCCAATATTTCTTAAATAATCCATAAAAAATCTCCGTGACGTTTCAGCTCATTTGGAGTTGTGCAGAATAGGTGTCCTGACGTAGCTTTTTCAGGTCCAGATTTCCAACTGCCGGAATTCTCCCTCTTGGTGTGTACCTTGCAAATTATGAGAGAAAAGGCATTAGAATTACTCCAAAAAGCATTATTATGGATAAAAACATTATAAATAATGTTGGGTTCTATGGTAGGGTGCGTCGACTGCAAATTAAAATTTTCCTACGCGCAGAACAATCAGGAACATGCTATGGGAGATGGATCACAAATCGTTACCACTAGACGCGCAGTGTCGTGCAACGGAAGAAGAGTTGGTGCAGCGCGTCCGCGTGGATTGTCTCCTCCTCGTCCAATCTCCCTCGAACAGCCGGCCGTCGGATCCCTCATACAGGTTTGCCGGAGCGGCACAGATGCACCGCCTCTAACGGTATCCGCGCGTGCAGGAGGAACACCGTGCGGCGGACTGCTAGGTCTGGTCACACAGTTGGCGGCGAGTGGAGGTGGCTATTCGCAACACATGCAAACCCTAGTGACAGCAGCGAAGCGATCAACCACCTGAGTGTGCGGCACCTCCACTTTATATAGGCTTCCGTCACGGGCTCAACACTTGGGCCTCGCACGAACCCTAAAGCCCTTGAGTCTACTCGGCCACAATCCGAATATAGCTCGGATCACATCCGACCAGTGTCCTCGGATCTGACCTCGTAGGTTCCTTCCCTTAAGCGTGCGGCCCCTTAGGTTCAAGCCGGCTTGGTCGCAGTTCGGATCACCTCCGAACTGCACGATTGGTAGCGGCCTCTAGCAAGGCATGCCGAACACCAAGTAGACTATGAAGCTGGTTAGGCGAACCTGTACATCACACTTCCATTCCTTTTGCCACACGATATATGTTGTCGGGCTCAAGGCGAGTCTTTCATCCTTGTGCTAGCCCGACCTCTTTCTCGTTCCAGTGATGCCGACCATAATCCGGATTATCACATAATCCTTGTCGCATGGCCATGCTTATCCTGGTCGGATCACACGAGGGGCCCAGAGTATATCTCTCCTGATCGAAGGGGCAAATCCCATCTTGCTCGACCATGTCACGCAGCATGGGTCTGGACAAGCCTGAAACCTACCTTTATAACTACCCACTCACGGAGCAACGTTTGGTCGGCCAAAGCAAGTCTGTCACCATCCCGAGTACATGCGCCAGCTCAAGTCTTAGGACATAGAACATATGTTGTACTAGAGACTCACAAATGACATATCACTGCGTCTCATAGTTGGGTCTGTCCGACTCGGACCTTATGACTATGTCGAATCCGATCAGATCCTTCCGAGTCCATATTATCCGGTTAGCATCCAATGCTCCATGGCTAGTGAGACAAAGCCATCGACCGTGTCATATGCTAGTCTAGTCGGCTGCGCGTCCACACAACCCTTTCGACTAGGGACCTTTTAGGACAGTCATCATACAATGCATAGTCCCACAAGCAAGTCACGTACTTGCTGATACACATCATTGATAATGTCCAAGGACTATCTTTATTCATAAACACATAGGAAATATCATCATACATGATTGCCTCTAGGGCATATCTCCAATAAATAACAGTAAGAAAACATGATGCAAAATGGACGTATCAGATATCGGCGACATAGTTTAGGTTTCCAAAACTGATCTGATGAACAAGGGTGTAGTTGTCGATCTGTTCAAGGTGGCCAATCGAGTTTCCAAAATTTGGCCGGGGAGGAAAGTCTCCCCCGAAACAGCATCATTGTAGATGATTGATTGAGCCATCGAACCTTCTGCCAACAGCACAGAGGAACTCTCAATGAAAGCACCAATGTCGGTGTCAAAACCGGCCGATCTCGGGTAGGGGGTCCCGAACTGTGTGTCTGAGGATCGAAGGTAACAGGAGGTAGGGGACACGATGTTCACCCAGGTTCAGGCCCTCTTGATGGAGGTAATACTCTACTTCCTTCTTGATTGACTTTGATGAATATAAGGGTTACAAGAGTTGATCTACCTCGAGATCGTAATGGCTAAACCCTAGATGTCTAGCCTGTGTGAGTTGTGATTGCCTCTACGGACTAAACCCTCTAGTTTATATAGACACAGAAGGGGCCTAGGGTTGTACAAAGTTAGTTTACAGAGAAAGGAAATTACACATCCGAACGCCAAGCTTGCCATCCACGCAAAGGAGAGTCCCATCCGGACACGGGGGGAGGCCTTCTATCTTGTATCTTCACGGCCCACCAGTCCGGCTCATGTCACATAGCCCGGACGCCCGAGGACCCCCTAATCCAGGACTCCCTCACCCGCGAGGAAGAAGCAGCTACTGCCCTCCTAAGGTCCCACCAAGGCTAAGAAGACGACAGTTGATGCCAGCATCGCAGGCTCCGCCCTTGTTGTCAGCGCCTGCTTCCCTCCTACATAGGAAGGCGCGCCCAATGCCTCCCTTAGGGCAGGCTCGGGGGCTTTCACCTGGAAAGCATCTGACCTGGCTAGTGTGAAGAGGGAGGTGCTCGGGCAGCACTTGGAGGTATGCCTTGATGCGCGCCCCCATAGGCAAGGAGCACGGCACCACGCGAAGGAGGCACAAGAATTCATCGTCCAGAAGATTTGCAAGTTGCGAGAGGCTTGGGCCATCCGTGGCGAGCATCGCCCTGTGTGTTCCATTAGCCCAGCCGCCGTTCCCGAGGAGGGTAGCAAGGTGCGCATGTGCATTGACATCTCGAGCCCCAATAGGGCCAACTCCCACCAACTACATCTGCATGCCCTTCGGCCTAGAGAATGTCGGTGCCACATTCCAAAGGCTGGCGCAACTCGCAATCGCGCCTCGCGGGACTTCTACCCCTCGCGAGCCCCTAAGGCCTGAGGAGCCAGTTAGCCCCAGAGAGGCAAACCTCCGCAGTACACTTCGTCAAGCAGCCCGACCCACAATAGCATGTTGCCAGGTGAATTTCTGGTTTGTTCAGAATTGAGGGCGCCCCTCGGGCTGCATTCATCCTCAAGCTCGCCAGGGTCCATCCGTGCAACCGCCTCACTTTTTGGTCGTGTAGCAAATCTGGTAATGCTTTAATGAGTTTATGTTACCTGCTTAACCCTGCATTCGGTGTCGTACCACCATCGAGAGCGCCACGCCCTCATGACTCTCTTCCTGACCGTCCCATGAGCGGGGGCTAGGCACGACGCTTGTGCTTGGGTCCATACCTGCAATGCTGAAAAATCCAAGTGATCGAGCTCTGGCTCATGGGCCCTCTCCCGTGCACGTCACGTCATCGAGATGCTTAGTGCTTCATCTCCTCATGGACTGACACGAGAAGGTTGGCGAGCGTGCGTTGCCCTTGTGCCTCAAAACCTTCCGAGCATTTAGTGCCCCATGAACCAAGCGCTTGGGAGCCACGTATGATTGCCCGAAGGGCCTCACCCGGCAAAAAACTCCAAGGATCACGTCATGATCTACATGACATTGCTTCGTGCAAAAAGCTAAGTCGAACCGCCTCACGAGGCACAGTTATTGTCTCTAGAGTTCCCTCTTCTCACAACCTAGGCGGAGGCCGTTTCCTTTTTCTGTGTGAGTCACTTGCATGTTAAGGATGGTCCCTGAGCATCGTGCCTCAGGAGCCCTCACTAGCCTCCGGAGCCCCTCACCCCCTGGCCTTTTCCCAGGCATCACGACCTGACATACCAGTGGCTGCCGAGGCTCCCTCGAGGGATGGGTCCTGGCGACGTAGAGCACCTTGGCAAGCAAGGAAAAAGGGGGTGAACCCCGCGAGGAGATCTCACGGGGGGAGCATGCGATTTAGACCACAAAGGCATTAGTTCAGAAGCGAAAGGCATATATTTTTCACGCACCCCTCGTGGGGTTTACATTGATCCATCGCAGGTAGAAGACGATATAAAGAAGAAACTTCAAAGAGGCGCATCCCGATGCCGCGTGAACTCCTCGCGAGCCACGGCCGCCTCGCATCGCGCCGCAAAAAGCTAAGTTAACCGTGTCGTGCGACTCAGTGGTCTTTGGTGGCGTTCCTTCCTTTCGTGACCTCGTCTGAGGAGAAAGCTTCTTCTCTCGTGTGAACTGCGTGCGTGTCAAGGGGGAACTCCCTGAGCATCGTGCCTCAAGAGTTCTTACCGGACCTCGGGCCACTCACCTCCTGGCCTTGTCTATGCATTGTGACTTGACATGCCTGCAATAGCTGAGGCCCGCTCGGGGCTGGGTCCTAGCAACGCAGAGCACTAGGGTGATCGTGAAGGAGGGGGCAAGCCTAATAAGGAACATTAAGAATGAGCCTGACTTCAAACCATAAAAGCTCCAAATTTAAGACGAGGGGGTCACAGTTTCTTACACACCCCCGTGGGGCCCACTTTGTTCCTGTGCAGGAAATAGAGGAAAACAAAAGAAAAGCTCCTGGCGGATGCCACCGTCCCAGGGCGTCGACCGCACCCTAGTCAGAGTCCTTGTCCTTGCTCTTGACGCTCGGGGAGCCGCTGCTGCTCCCGCTTCCGTCAGAGGGGGACGCGCCACCGTATTCGTCACCGGAGGTGTCGCTGTCATCGCTCTCCATGCAGCACTTCAGGCGGCTGCCGGTGACCCCGAAGATCTTCATGAAGAGCGTGGAGGCCCCATCATACTTGAAGTAGAGGACGTAACCCTTCTTCAAGCCGCGAGCGAGGGCGAATGACTTCCACCTCTTCTTTAAGAGCATGAAGCTGGTGGGGGAGAACTCTGTCACCACACAGGAGGGGCCGTTGCAGCAGCCGTCCGGCTGCACCCACAGGCCCAGAGGCCATGGTCCGCCATCTCCTCCGCGAAGGAGTCTCGAAGACGGAGCCAGGTGTAGGGCTGGCGGTGCATGCCCATGATGAATTCATGGGCCGCGTCGACAGAATGGCTCCACGACTGGGGTGGCAGGGTGGCCACGCCGCCTCGACCGTCTCGGTCACGCCCCCTCGTCTTCCGCAACCCCGCCCGCGGGCGGCGCCTCTTCCACGGCTGCCTGGGCCAGTGATACGTCTCTAGTGTATCTATAATTTTTGATTATTCCATGGCATTATATTATCAACCCTGGATGTTTTATATGCATTATTATGCTATTTTATATCATTTTTGGGGACTAACCTATTAACTTAGTGCGCAGTGCCAGTTGCTGTTTTTTCCTTGTTTTGTCTTTATAGAAAATCAATACCAAACAGAGTCCAAATGGAATGAAACTTTTTGACGATTTTTCTTGGACCACAAGATCCCCTAGAAGCTTCGGGAGGAGGCCGGAAGGGTCAAGGGATAGCCACAAGCTCATAGGGCACGCCCTGCAAGCTTGTGCCCTCCCATGGCACTTCCAACCCTAATTTTTCTTCCATAAATACCCAAATATTCCCCGTAGACCAGAGGGCACACCAAAACTATTTTTCCGCCGTCGCAAGTTTCTGTCTTCATGAGATCCCATCTGGGTACCTTTTCCGGTACTCTGCCGGAGGGGGAATCGACCATGGAGCGCTTCTACATCAACCATGACGCCCTTCCGATGATGTGTGAGTAGTTTACTACAGACCTACGGGTCCATAGCTAGAAACTAGATGGCTTCTTATCTCTCTTTGATCTTCAACACAATGTTCTCCTCGATGTTCTTGGAGATCTATTCGACGTAATCTTCTTTGCGGTGCATTTGTTGGGATCCGATGAATTGTGGATCTATGATCAGATTGTCTATGAATATTATTAGACTCTTCTCTGAACTCTTTTTTGCATGATTAAGATAGCTTTGTATTTCTCTCCGATCTATTGATTTGGTTTGGCCAATTAGATTGATTTTTTCTTGCAATGGGAGAGGTGCTTTGTACTTCGTTCAATCTTGCGGTGCACAATCCCAGTGACAGAAAGGGACATGACACGTATTTGTATTCTTGCCACTAAGGATAAAAATATGGGGCTTGTTCATATTGATTGGATCTATCCCTCTACATCATGTCATCTTGCTTAAGGTGTTACTCCGTTCTTGTTAACTTAATACAGTAGATGCATGCTGGATAGCGGTCGATGTGTAGAGTAAAAGTAGTAGATGCAGGCAGGAGTCGGTCTACTTGTCACGGACGTGATGCCTATATACATGATCATTGCCTTAAATATCGTCATAACTTTGCACTTTCCTATCAATTACTCAATAGTAATTTGTTTACCCACCGTATGATTTCTTTCAAGAGAGAAGCTTCTAGTGAAAACTATGGCCCCCGGGTGTATATTTTATCATATTATTTTTAGATCTATAGAATCAAAAACACAAAGCTACCTTGCTGCAATTTATTTAGTTTTATTTTATTTAACACTTTTATTTATCTTTTATATCCATCACTATCAGGTCTCATCCTTGCAAGTAACCGTGAAGGATTGACAACCCCTTTATCGTGTTGGGTGCAAGTATTTGTTTGTTTGTGTAGGTGCCATTATTGGAGACTTGTGTGTTCCTCCTACTGGAGTGATACCTTGGTTCTTAATTGAGCAAAATACTTATATCTACTTTGATGCATCAGTCTTTTCTCTTCAAGGGAAAAAATAATGTGATACGTCTCCATCGTATCTACTTTTCCTAGTGCTTTTGCTCTTGTTTTGGACTCTAATTTGCATGATTTGAATGAAACTAACCCGGGCTGACGTTGTTTTCAGCAGAACTACCATGGTGTTGTTTTTGTGCAGAAATAGAAGTTCTCGGATTTGGACGAAAACTTTTTGGAGAATTATTTTGGAATAAATAAAAAAATGGAACCAAGACCCACTAGAGGGGGGGTTGGCTGCCCACAAGACACCAGGGCATGCCACCCCCTCTGGCGCGCCCTGGTGGGAGGTGGGGCCCTTGCGGCCCCTCTAACCCTAATTTCGACGCTATAAATCCATTTTTTCAGAAAAAATAGGAGAGGAAGTTTCATCGCGTTTTACGATACAGAGCCGTCTCCACCTCCTGTTCTTCATCGGGAGGCTAGATCTGGAGCCCGTTTGTAACACCCCGAACACACCCGTCGATGGTCCTTACTCCTGGCGGGATCTAGACTGGCCCCACAGATCAATGCTAGTCTTTTATGTGCACTTTGTCCTCACTCGTGCGCACCCGGGAGCAACTTCCCGGTCGGTCACCCATCCTGAAACTACTCCAAGGTGAGCATGCTTAACTTCAGAGTTCTGTCTGAATGGGCTCCCGGAAAAGAAGGAATGAGTAGTCTATCATCCCTAATAAGCCAAGCTATCACATACACCCCCACTCAGAGGAACCGACGTCCTCGTCGGATCACAAGAACGTTCCCTCTTGGCACATACGTTTGTGCTTCCAGTCCGGCACATGTGCATGCCGTGTGCCATGACGGGTCACAAATATCATGCACAACATGACCGTGCACCTGTCCGCAAACATCCGTGTAACCGCGAGGGTCGGCCTGATACCAACTTGTAACGTCCCGGACACACCCACCGGTGGTCGTTACTCCTGGCGGGATCTAGACTGGCCCCACAGATCAATACTAGTCTTTTATGTGCACTTTGTCCTCACTCGTGCGCACCCAGGAGCAACTTCCCGATCGGTCACCCATCCTGAAACTACTCCAAGGTGAGCATGCTTAACTTCAGAGTTCTGTTCGAATGGGCTCCCGGAAAAGAAGGAATGAGTAGTCTATCATCCCTAATAAGCCAAGCTATCACATACACCCCCACTCAGAGGAACCAACGTCCTCGTCGGATCACAAGAACGTTCCCTCTTGGCACATACGTTTGTGCTTCCAGTCCGGCACATGTGCATGCCGTGTGCCATGACGGGTCACAAGTATCATGCACAACATGACCGTGCACCTGTCCGCAAACATCTGTGTAACCGCGAGGGTCGGCCTGATACCAACTTGTAACATCCCGGACACACTCACCGGTGGTCGTTACTCCTGGCGGGATCTAGACTGGCCCCACAGATCAATACTAGTCTTTTCTGCGCACTTTATCCTCACTCGTGCACACCCGGGAGCAACTTCCCGGTCAGTCACCCATCCTGAAACTACTCTAAGATGAGCACGCTTAACTTTGGAGTTCTGTCCGAATGGGCTCCCAGAAACGAAGGAATTCCTTATTGATATGGGTAGTCTATCATCCCTAATAAGCCAGGCTATCACACCGTTCGGGGCTTCAGAGAGGGGGGTCTTTGGTCTTCGTCATCACCAACCATGCTCCATCACCAATTCCATGATGCTCCCCATTGGGAGTGAGTAATTCCTTCGTAGGCTCACTGGTCTGTGAGGAGTTGGATGAGATTCATCATGTAATCGACTTAGTTTTTTTAGGGCTTGATCCCTAGTATCCACTATCTTCTGAGATTGATGTTGCTATGACTTTGCTATGCTTAATGCTTGTCACTAGGGCCCGAGTGCCATGATTTCAGATCTGAACCGTTTACGTTTTCACCATTATATCTATGTTCTAGATCCGATCTTGCAAGCCATATGCACCTATGACGTGTTATGATCCGTAAACCCCAGGGTGATAGTAATTGGGATACTTTCCGGTGATGACCGTGGTTTGAGGAGTTCATGTATTCACTATGTGTTAATGCTTTGTTTCGGTTCTCAATTAAAAGGAGGCCTTAATATCCCTTAGTTTCCTTATGGACTCCACTACCATGGGAGGGTAGGACAAAAGATGTCATGCAAGTTATTTTCCATAAGCATGTATGACTATTTACGGAATACATGCCTACATTATATTTATGAACTGGAGCTAGTTCAGTGTCGCCCTATGTTATGAATGATATATGATGAATATCATCCAACGAATTCACTGATTCAGTGCCTACGAGTTTTCCACACATTGTTCTTGCCAAGTTACTATTGCTATTGCTATTGTCACAACTACTACGAGATTATTGCTATCAATGCTACCATTACTACTCCTATCAAACTATCATATTACTGTGCTACTGATAATCACTCTACTGTAGATATTTAATCTCCAGGTGTAGTTGAATTAACAACTCAACTGCTAATACTTAAAATATTCTTTGGCTCCCCTTGTGTCGACTCTATAAATTTGGGTTGAATACTTTACCCTAGAAAACTATTGCGATCCCCTATAATTGTGGGTTATCAAGACCTTTTTCTGGCGTTGTTGCCGGGGAGCATAGCTATATTTGTTGAGTCACTTGGGATTTATATCTATTTATCACTATGAAGAATCTGAAAGATACAAGAACCAAGATCATACCCTGTAAGATGAGGGGAGGTAAGGAATTTCCATCTAACTCTGCACTTGATTCACCGTTTGTTTTGAGTAAACTTGCAACACCACCACATGCTATTAATCTTGATCTATCGCAAGTTATTAATGATGATACTTCTGCTATCAATGATGTTTATGATGATGCTATTACCTTGCTTGATGATAATGTGCCACTAGGTGAATTTCTTGATGAACAAATTTGTAGAGCTAAAGATATTGAGAATGCTGAAACTGATGACATTACTGAAACTGATGGACTCTTTGAAGCTGAAAACTATGAAACACCTATTAGGCCTAACTCTCCTAGATTTGAATTGCCTATGATACCTGAGGTTTATGTTATGGATGGAGACGTAGCTAGATACTTTCTTACTTGCAAGGATAGATGATCTTAAGAAATTATTATGCAAGTTGAAACAAAAATCTGTAAATGCTAGAATGAAATGTGATCCTAAGTTTGTACTTCACCTATCTTTGTTACTCATAAGGATTATGAATTCTCTATTAACCTAGAGTTAATTACTTTGGTTGAATCTGATCCTTTCCATGGCTATGAAACTGGAACTATTGTGGCACATCTTACGAAACTAAATGGCATAGCCATCCTATTTGCTCATGATGAGAAAATTCGCAATTATTATATTCTCAAGTTATTTCCGTTCTCATTAAAGGGTGATGCTAAGATATGGTATAATACTCTTGCTCCTGATTGTGTGCGTAGTCCCCAGGATATGATTTATTACTTCTCTGGAAAATATTTCCTGCTCATAAGGAACAATCCGCCTTACAGGAAATATCGAACTTTGTGCAAATTGAAGAAGAGAGTCTCCCACAAGCTTGGGGGTGACTTCTCCAATTGCTTAATGCTTTGCCTGATCATCCTCTTAAAAAATTAAATACTTTATATCTTCTATAATGGACTAACCGATGCTTCTAGGTACTTCCTAGATAGTTATGTTGGTTGTGTTTTCACGGAACGAACTGTTGAACAAGCTGAGGAATTGTTGAATAATATATTGAAGAATTATGATGATTGGACTCTTCCTGAACCATCGCCTAAACCCACTCGGAAGAAGAGGGGTATCTTATTTATCAGTCCTGTAGATATGCAAGAGGCAAAGAAATGTATGAAGGAAAAGGGTATTAAAGCTGAAGATGTTAAGAATTTACCACCTATTGAAGAAATACATGGGCTTGACACACCACCACCATAGGTGGTATAGGTAAATTCTCTTTTACAGTTTGATGAAGGTGATATACCTTATAATAAACATCCTAGTCAATGCTTATATGAATTTGACAACTACATTAGAAAACAAGATCACTTCAATGCAAATGTTATGAAACAATTGAAACAAAATTCTAATATGATTGCTTGGTTGAGTGACTGGTTGTTTAGAATCACTAATGATGTTAGAGGTGTAGGAAAACATGCCTATATGGTTCAAACTCAGCTAGAACAAGTTGCTAAATCTCAAAGAGAACTACTTAGTGAAATGAACAATAATATAAATGATTATGCTGTTAGAGTAGCAACTAGAGGAGGCAAAATGACTCAAGAACCACTTTATCCTGAGGGACACCCTAGAAGAATTGAACAAGACTTTCAAAGAATTAATACTGATGCACCTAGTCCTTCCAAAAAGAAAAAGGAAAAGAAAAACGATAGGACTTTGCATACCTCTAGTGAACCTGAAATAGAAAAACATTCTGAAGATAATGATGATGTCTCTAGCTCTGATGCTGAAACTCAATCTGGTAATGAACATTCATCTAGTGATAATGAAAATGATAATTATGATGTTCATGTAGATGCTCAACCAGACAATGATAAAGAACCAGATAATGATGTTGACATAGAACCTGCTAATGATCTTGATAACCCACAACCTAAAAATAAACGTTATGATAAAAGATAGTTTGTTGCTAGAAAACGTGGTAAATAAGGAGAGCCATGGGTTCAGAAACCCATGCCCTTTCCACCTAAACCATCTAGAAAAAGGATGATGAATAATTTGAATGGTTTGCTGAAATGGTTAGGCCAGTCTTTTTGCGCACTTGTTTGACTAATATTATAAAGATGGCCCCTGATGCTAAATACATGAAAGAAATTATCACTAATAAAAGAAAAATACCCGAAGCTGAAATATCCACCATGCTTCCTAATTATTCTTTTAAGGATGGAGTACCTAAAAAATTTGGAGATCTCGGAATACCAACTATACCTTGCTCTATTGAAAGAAAATTATGTCAAAACTACTTTATGTGATTTAGGAGCTGGTGTTAGTGTTATGCCTTTCTCTTTATATAGAAGACGTGATTTGAATAAACTCACACCTATTGAGTTATCATTGCAAATGGCTGACAAATCAATCGCCATACCTATCGGTATTTGTGAGGATGTGCCCATTGTTGTTGCAAATGTTACTATCTTAACAGACTTTGTTATACTTGAGATGCCCAATGACGACAACATGTCGATTATCCTTGGTAGACCCTTTCAAAATACTGCAGGGGTTGTTATTGGTTGCAATAAAATCAAGGTCACCTTTCACATCAATGATAATGAGCATACAATGCACTTTTCGAGGAAACAATTTCAAGTGAATGGTATTAATGTTATTGAAAAATCTCTGACAATTACTATTGGAAGTTTTCAACTCCCTTTGCCTACTGCCAAAAAGAAATATGAAATACTTATTGTTGGGGATATGCATATCCCCGTTGAGGTAACTTAGTGTTTTAAGAAAGTTCCTCGCGTTCATGTTAATCGAAAGTGATTGTTAATAAGACTTGATCAACCTTATTAATGGATTGTTTTCGAGAGGCATGTGGTCGATGAATTTAGGAAGCACAACTTTCTGTCCCTACTTTTTGTTTTCTGTTTTTCTTAGTTAAATAAAATAGAATTCCATGTTTACCCTATTTCCTGAATTTTTTGTACAATAAAAAAGTGGTAAAACATAAAAGTGCTCAGAATGACCTGAAATTTTAACATGATTTTTTCTGAATATTTAAGAATTTCTGGAACAAATAACATCACGAGGGGGTGCCCCTGGTGCCCACAAGACACCAGGGCGCGCCAGGCACCCCAGACGTGCCCTGGTGGGTGGTGGGACCCACATGGGGCCCTCACTTATCTCTTTAGCCCGTGTCATCTCCTACCTCCAGAAAAAAAATCACTCTTGCTCTCTCTCTCTCGTGTTCTTGCTCTCAAACCGGCGGATTTCAATCTCTTTGCTCGAAGCTCTGTTTCCGAAACTGTTTTGGCAGATTGCTACTTGGCATGTGACTCCTGCATTGCTCCAATTAGTTTTTGTTAGTGGTTTATATTTTGAGTATTGAGCTACTCTTGCTGCTGCAATAGATGAGCTTGCATGTTGAATTCTTAGAGTTCTAAGTAGTTTGAATGCTTAATATAGCCTCTAGGCACCCACGTGAGTAGTTGCTATCAATCTTGTGAAGTTTTGTTGACTAATTTTCATGACCCAAAAATTTTAGAAAATCGTTCGCAAATAAAATGCACCTCTTTAGGAGTTCTTCAAGGAGGAGGTCTTTGGAGGCATCCTCGATTAGGAGCTCGATGCGACAATCCTATGCTGAGCCAAGTGCAAGCTCGATGCGGGACGCCGACACCAAATCGTGCCTATGGTCGTGTAACGAGTTCATGGTTGGTGCAGATATTAAGGAAGAATTTGAACAACATGTTCACAACACTGAGCTCGCTCCTTTCATGGCAGATAAGTGCATCCAACATCTCAGCCTCACAGAGACGTTCACTAAGAAATTTAAATTTTATCCCCGTGAGTCTAGAGTTTCATTTAGCCTTTATAATAATGCTTTCACCATGCCTCTAGAACCGTTCTTTGTTGTATGTAAAATTCCATATTGGGGTTCGCTGGATGAACCACCAAAATCTGAGTATGAGTCATTTTTTACTAGTCTCTGTTACGGTGAGGATAGAGGAGTAACACAAGGTAGAATAAAAAGTATACATTTCCCATCAATTCATTACTTTGCACTCTTTAATGGCAAATGGATCGTAGGCAAATAGGATAGCAACACACTATGTGCCCCTGACTTGAGCCTCATACACACTGCTTTGAGAAGAATTAAACGTTATAATCTTGGAGTGATCGTTGCATGAAGGATGCAACGCAACGCTGATAGTGGTCACTTTTATGGTGGGATTTATGCCTCCTGTTTAGCTAAGGAGCTGGGTGTGTCACCTTTGCCCAATGATCCCATTCTACCTACTCAGTACTTAGACTTTGAGGCAATGAAGCGCCATAAGTTCATTAAGGCCACAACCACTAACTACACTTATAGTTTGATGTTCAATAAAAGCCCTACTGTGCATGTTGTTTTGCATGGACCTGTTCTCTTTGATTATCATAGTAAAAGAAGATATTACGTTCTTGATAGCGAGGCCTACAAGTACAATGCGGTGGTTGAGGCTTCCTGACAGGCTGAGGAGGCCGCACCAAGGGCCTCCGTGAGCTACCACTCTGACTATTATCCAGGCTACGGGTGGTGATTACCAAGCTAGGCCAAAAGCCTAAGCTTGAGGGAGTATGTATTTCCACCGACATTATATTCATATTCACACATTTCATTCCAGTTGTCGGTGTTCATACTTTTTCATTGTATTATCCATGCTAGATTTATTTTCTCGCTTTCTTCTTGTGTGTTTGAAAAACTTTGAGAAAATCCAAAAATATGTCTTGCTTCTTTTCAGTTTTTGTTTGTAGTTTAATTTAGTTGTAGTATTAAAAGAAAACCCAAAAAGATTTTCCATTTCTTCTTATTTTGTTGGGATCTCTCCCGTGTAAATAGTTTTTCTCGTTTTCGACTTTCTTTCTTTAATTTGCTTTCTTCAAGAAAAAAAGCGAAAACTCCAAAAATATTTCAGTGTGTTTCTCTGAAATTCTTTTCCTTTTCTTTTATTGAGTCGTACCAAGGGAAAGATCACGATGAAAATGTTGAGTGGCTCTCATATGCATTACTTTTGATCTAACAAAGAGCCCATATTATTTTGTCTTTCCTTCTGAATAAAATGGTGCAGATTCCAGCTTAGTCCATGGCACTCTTGCACTATTATTGTTTTCATATCATTTGGGCATGCAAGTGAAAGGCAATAATGACGATATTTGATGAAGTGACTGTGGCAGGGAAAAGCGAGTATGAACTCAACTCGTTCTTGTTTTTGTAAATATGTTTAACTTAGTATCCATGATTCAACATATTATGATTAAACATGTTTGCAATGAGAATTAGATATTATAGTTGCTCATGCCATGCTTAAGTAGCTAGGAGTGGATAATGATTTATCTTGGGTGTCAACATCCATTAAAATGATTGTGATGTAGTATGATGATATGGTATCCTCCTCTCAATGTTTCAAGTGGCTTGACTTGGCACATGTTCAGAATGTAGTTGAATCAAAACCAACATAGCCTCCACGATATTCATGTTCATGGTGTTTATATCCTATTCATTCTAGAATTCAATGTTGATTTTTCATAATGCATGTTCACGACCGCTTTCGCTCTCTAACTGGTCGCTTCTCAACCAATTTGCTAGCCTTCGCCTGTACTAAGCGAGAATATTGCTTGTGCATCAAAATCCTTGAACCAAAGTTATTCCAGATGAGTCCACTATGTCTACCTATATGCAGTATTACCCTGCAGTTCCAAGTAAATTTGCATGTGCCACCTCTAAAATTTCAAATGAACATCTGTTTTGTGTGCCTGGACTGCTCATGGACCGCCAGGGGGTGGTCGGTATCTTCCATGCTAAGAGGGTTATTCTCATTATGAGTGTTTATTCACTCGCCCTTGCATGGGGCTGGTAATAGGGATTCCCAGTCCCGAAATAAAAAATTACAAAGAATTAAATAAAACTCCCTCAGGACTATTGTTGGTATGGAAGGCACCCGTGGATTCGGCTAGCCATGGATTGTGTTTGTTGGTGGAGGGGGAGTAAACTTTACTTTTATCACTTGGGAACTGGCACTAATTTGTTTAGCATGGAAGATATTGAAAACTCTTGGTTGTAATGTTGACCGGAAGGGTGTACCTCCCAAAATTATATTTATCTCTCATTTAAGCTTTGAGTTCTGGCTAGTCTGCAAATCCCTGCTTCCCACTGCGAAGGGCCTATCTATTTACTTTTATGTTGAGTCATTTTCTTCTTAAACAAGCACAAGACCTGAAAGCACTATTGACATCCTCATGCATTATGTTTAGTTAATGTTGAATGCATCATGAATGGATCTTTTCTACCATGAGTTACAATGTTTAGTCGTTGCTTGAACTTTGGAGATTCCTTGCATTATGTTTTGTGGTCTCAAAAAGGGCTAGTGAGATATTGTTGTTGTCATATTATATATTGATCATTTGACAAAGTGTTGGCATTTGAGATATCTTATTATTGCTCTCAAGTTGATTATGCTATTATTATGATTTAATATAGTTTCTAAGAGTTAATGTTGACATGGTTAGTTATAATCTTTGCTGAAAACTTGGGTGCTACTTGATAACCCACAAGTATAGGGGATCGTTTGTAGCCTTTTTCAATAAATAAGAGTGTCGAACCCAATGAGGAGCTAAAGGTAGAACAAATATTCCCTCAAGTTCTATCGATCACCGATACAACTCTACACACACTTGACGTTTGCTTTACCTTAAACAGGTATGAAACTATTTTGCAAGAATAAAACTACGAGTACTTTGCGAGAATAAAACTATGAATAAATTGCGAGATAATAAAATGAAATAACTTTCGTCAATAAGAAACTCATTTGTCCCTAGGTGGTCGATAACTAAACCGGTGATCATTGTTGCAATTTTATATGAGGGGGAGGCTTGGGCTAACATACTTTCTCTACTTGGATCATATGCACTTATGATTGGAAATCTAGCAAGCATCTGCAACTACTGAAGATCATTAAGGTCGTCAAACCTAACCATATCATTAAGTATCAAGTCCTCTTTAACCCATACGCAAAGACCCCCAAACTCGGGTTTGTGCTTCTGTCACTCACGCGACCCACCGTAAGAGAACCATGAACGTATTGCAACACCCTACAATGGGGTTCCCTCCATTTGCGTGACACGGGGGCTCCATAGGACAACACCAAAATAAAATATACAAATCAAACCAATCATGATCATCTATCAACCCATAGGACAGAATGGATCTACTCAAACATCATAGGATAACCACATATCATTGGGAAATAATATATAGTGTTGAGCACTATGTTTAAGTAGAGATTACAACGGGGAAAAGAGGTGTTACTCTTCTTCATAGAGGGGGAGAGTTGGTGTTGAAGGCGGCGAAGTTTTTGGTGTAGATCAACGTCATGATGATTGCCCCGGCGGTGCTCCGACGCCACCGGGAGAGAGGGGGGGAGAGAGCCCCCCTCCTTATTTTTCTTCCTTGGCCTCCCCCTGGATGGGAGGAGAGTTCCCCCTCTGGTCCATGGCCTCCATGGCGACGGAGGGGCAGGAGCCCCTCCGAGATTGGATCTATCCCCCTGTTCTCTTCTGTTTCGCGTTCCTGTTTTCTGGCCGAAAATCGTTTCTTATATTCCCAGAGATCCATAACTCCGATTGCGCTGAGATTTAACACATTTTTTCGGATATAAGCTTCCTTGCACCTGAAGTAGAGCTCCAACCGACTTACGAGGAGGGCACAACCCACCACCACGTGCCTGGGCTACCTGGCATGTCCAGGTGTCTTGTGGTGGTTGTGGGCTCCGTTTGCGTTGATTCCAACTCCCAAAACTCACATATATTCCAAAATAATTCTCTCTAAATTTTTATCGCGTTTGGACTTCGTTTGATATGCATATTCTGCGAAACAAAAAACATGCAACAAACAGGGACCGACACTGGGTTCTGGATCAATAAGTCAGTCCAATAAATCATATAAAGTGTTGCCAAAAATATGTTAAAGTTGTATAATATTGGCATGAAACAATCAAAAATTATATATACGACGGAGACGAATCAGCATCCCCAAGCTTAATTCATGCTCCTCCTCAAGTAGGTAAATGATAAAAAAGATAATTTTTGATGTGGAATGCTACCTAGCATAATCTTGATCATATATCTTATCATGGCATGAATATTAAGACATGAGTGATTCAAAGCAATAGTCTATAGTTTGACATAAAGACATCAATATTCAGGTATCCCAACAAACAATCATGTCTTTCAAAATATCAACGCTAAAGAAGGCTATCCCTACAATATCATATAGTCTTGTGATGCTCTGTCTTCTCAACACAAAGTATTTATCATGCACAACCCGATGACAAGCCGAGCAATTGGTTCATACTTTTTAACGCGCTTTAGCTTTTTCAACCCTCCCGCAATACATGAGTGCAAGCCATGGATATAGCACTATGGGTGGAATAGAGTATGATGATAGGGATAAATATAGAGAAGACAAAAAAATAAGAAAGTCTCACATCGACGCGGCTAACCAACGGGCTATGGAGATGCCCATCAATTGATATCAATGCGAGGAGTAGGGATTGCCATGCAACGAATGCACTAAGATCTATAAGTGTATGAAAGCTCAATATGAAAACTAAGTGGGTGTGCATCTAACTCTATAATGAAAAATTCCCACTAGTATATGAAAGTGACAACATACAAGACTCTCTATATGAAAAACATGGTTCTACTTTGAAGCACAAGTGTGGAATTAGCATGCCCCTTCTCTCTTTGTCTCCTTTTTTTCTTTTTTTTTCCTTTTCTTCTGTCTTTTTGTCCGGAGTCTCATCCCGACTTGTGGGGGAATCATAGCCTCCGTCATCCTTTCCTCACGAGGACATGCTCTAATAATGAAAATTGATAATCATCACACTTCTCTTTACTTACAACACAATATTACAACTCGATACCTATAACAAAATATGACTCTATATGAATGCCTCTGGCAGTGTACAAGGATTTGCAATGATCTAGCATAACAACGATATCAAAAAAATGGACAAACAATGGAAATACCATGCTAGCTATCTTACGATCATGCAAAGCAATATGACAATGAATGGTCAAGTCATCAAAACGAAAGTGGTGGAAGTTGCATGGTAATAATATCTCCGAATGGCTATGGAAAGGCCATAATAGGTAGGTATGATGGCTGTTTTGAGGAAGATATAATAAGGCTTATGTGTGATAGAGCGTATCATATAACGGGGTTTGGATGCACCTGTGGAGTTTGCACCACATCTCGAGGTGAGAAAGAGTAGTGCACGGTACCGTAGAAGCTAGCAAATTGCGGAAAGGTAAGAGTGCGTATAATCCATGGACTCACATTAGTCATAAAGAACTCATATACTTATTGTAAAAGTTTGTTAGCCCTCGAAGCAAAGTACTACTACGCATGCCCCTAGGGGACAGATTGGTAAGAAAAGACCATCGCTCGTCCCCAACCGCCACTCATAAGGAAGACAATCAATAATAAATCATGCTCCAACTTCATAGCATAACGAGAGACTATACGTGCATGCTTCGGGAATCACAAGCCTTAACACCAATATTCTTACTAACTGCAATTGTTTACTAGTACCTCCCACATATTCCATCTCTATATTGCAAAACTATTGCAAGGAATCAAAAATATCATATTCAGTGATCCACAAATTTTATGTAGGATTTTATGACTAACCATGCAAATGACCAATTCCTGTTGACTCTCTAAACAGATATAAGCAAAGCAAGAGAGTTTAATTCTTTCTACAAAAGACCATGCTCTAACAAATACAAGTGAAGTAAAAGAGCATTCTGCAAATAATGCTTTTCCATGTGAAGAGAAACAAGCAATCCAAACTTCAAATGATATAACTGAAGCACATGAAGCACTCTATAAAGCCATACTCAAAAGATATAGGTGAAGTGTAATGAGCATTCTATAAATCAACCATGGACTATCTCATACCAGCATGGTCTATAAAAAAAGTAAAAACTAAACACGAAAGATGCTCCAAAATTTACACATATCACATGAACGAAATGAAAACGAAATCATACCAATACTTGTTGAAGAAAGTTGGGATGCCTTCCGGGGCATCCCCAAGCTTAGACGCTTGAGTCTCCTTGAATATTTACTTGGGGTGCCTTGGGAATCCCCAAGCTTGAACTCTTGACTTTCGTTCTTCTCCTCATATCGAGACCTCCTCAATCATTGATCACTTCATCCACACAAAACTCAACAGAAAACTGGTGAGATCTATTAGTATAATAAAGAAAATTACTACTTTAAGTACTATTGTGAACCCATTCATATTTTGTTTTTGCATTGTAGCTACTGTATTATAATTTTTACATGGCTTATGCCACCGATAAAATTGATAGTTTCATGAAAATAAGCAAAACAATGCATAAAACAGAATCTGTCTTAAACAGGACAGTCTGTAGTAATATAAACTTTAACCATACTTATGGTACTCCAAAAATTCTAAAAATTTACGAAAACATAAACAATTTGTATAATAATACTGTGTAAAAATTTTAGAAACTTTTGACGTTCCAGTAAAAAATGTAAAATCACGCACTACAGCCAAAGCTTCTGTTTTTACACCGCGCATACCAACAAGCAATCTAATCATCCTAAAGGCAAATCTTGGCACATTATTTTTTTTAATAGAATGGATTTGTACAAGGGGATAATTATTTTTTTAAGAAAATTCCATGAAAAAATTACGTTGTTTCCATGAGCATGAACACAAGTGTTCAGGTCGACCCTCACTTCTCCAATGCATCACCTTTCAATCGCTTCTCTTTTTGAAAAAGTTTTCAGGTTACCCTCTATATTTTTTGTTTTTAAACTTTATAAAAGCACTCAACAGAATAAAATGACTCTCTAAAACTTCTAGGTTGTCTCCGTGGCAGCACTTTTTTAAAGCCATTAAGCTAGGCATAAAGTGCTCAAGTAATGGATCCACCCGGATCCCAAGGTATATCAAAGCCAATTTTAATTAACAATGATTTGGCATTTAGTAGTGAGCACAAAGAAACATATATCATGCAATGAAGAAGTCTAAATCTCTTCCTATGCATCGACATGCCATAAAAGAACAATTCATGCACATCAAGTAAAGGCCAATACATAGCATAAGAAGTTTCTTGCAATTTTATCGTGTTGGAAACATAAATAGGCGAAGATATATATAGTTCCTCTCTCACAATAATTGCAAGTAGGAGCAGCAAGCACATGCATATTATATTCATCAAAATCATCATGTGCAATGGTAAAATACAACCCATCAATGTAATCCTTAATAAGTGCAAACTTCTCATCATGTGCAACGGTAAAATACAACCCATCAATGTAATCCTTAATATATGCATATGCTTGCTGCTCCTACTTCTCATATAGTGCTTGTTGCTCTCATATAGAGTCATATTTTTGTTCTAGCATCGAGTTGTAAGTAAATAAAAGTGTGATGATCATCATTATTAGAGCATTATCCATGTGAGGAAAGGATGATGGAGACTATGATTCCCCCACAAGTAGGGATGAGACTCCTGACAAAAAAAGAGGCCAAAAAGAGCCCAAGAAAAAAGAGGCCGAAGTGCCCAACAAAAAAACAACAAAAAACGAGGGAAAAAGAGAGAAGAGACAATGTTACTATCCTTTTCGTGCTTCGAAGTGGCACCATGTTCTTCATGATAGAGAGCCTCCTATTTTGTCACTTTCATATATTACTAGTGGGAATTTTTCATTATAGAACTTGGCTTGTATATTCCAATGATGGTCTTCCTCAAATGCCCTAGGTCTTCATGAGCAAGCAAGTTGGATGCACACATTTCTTTTGAGCTTTCATACACTTATAGCTATAGTGCATCCGTTACATGAAAATCCCTACTCCTTGCATTGACATCAATTAATGGGCATCTCCATAGCCCGTTGATTAGCCTCGTCAATGTGAGACTTGCTCCTTTTTGTCTTCTCTACACAACCTCCAACATAATATTCTATTCCACCCATAGTGCTATATCCATGGCTCACGCTCATGTATTGCGTGAGAGTTGAAAAAGCTGAAGCGCGTTAAAAAGTATGAACCAATTGCTTGGCTTTTCATCGGGGTTGTGCATGATAAACACTTTGTGTTAAAAAGATAGAGCATGACAAGAGTATATGATTTTGTAGGGATAACTTTCTTTAGCCATCATATTTTGAGAAGACATGACTGCTTTTTAGTATGCTTAAAGTATTATTGTTTTTATGTCAACATTAAACTTTTCTTTTTTATCTTATGGATCTGAATATTCATGCCACATTATGAAAGATTACATGATAAACATGTTAGGTAGCATTCCACATCAAAAATTCTGTTTTTATCATTTACCTACTCGAGGACGAGCAGGAATTAAGCTTGGGGATGCTTGATATGTCTCCAATGTATCTATAATTTTTAATTGTTCCATGATATTATATTATCAACCTTGGATGTTATATATGCATTATTATGCTATTTTATATCATTTTTTGGGATTAACCTATTAACCTAGTGCGTAGTGCTAGTTGCTGTTTTTCCTTGTTTTTACCAAACGGAACGAAACTTTTTAACATTTTTTCTTGGACCACAAAACACCTTGGAAGGCTCCGGAGGAGACCAGAAGGGGTACCGGATGGCCACAAGCTCACAGTGCACCCCCAGGGGGCACCCTGCGAACTTGTGGGCCCCCCTTGGCACTTCCAACCCTAATTCGTCTTCTATAAATACCCAAATATTCCCCATAGATCAGAGGGCGCACCAAAAATACTTTCCGCCGCCACAAGTTTTTGTCTTCGTGAGATCCCATCTGGGGACCTTTTTCGGTACTCTACCAGAGGGGGAATTGACCATAGAGCGCTTCTACATCAACCTTGCCGCCCTTCCAATGATGTGTGAGTAGCTAGATGGCTTCTTCTGTCTCTTTGATCTTCAATACAATGTTCTCCTCGGTGTTCTTGGAGATCTATTTGATGTAATCTTCTTTTGCGGTGCATTTGTTGGGATCCGATGAATTCTGGATTTATCATGTTTATCTATGAATATTATTTGAGTCTTCTCTGAACTCTTTTATGCATGATTGATATAGCTTTGTATTTCTCTCCGATCTATTGATTTGGTTTGGCCAACTAGATTGATTTTTCTTGCAACGGGAGAGGTGCTTTGTAGTGGGTTCCATCTTGTGGTGTTCAATCCCAGTGACAGAAAGGGACATGACACGTGTTTGTATTGTTCCCAATAAGGTTAAAAAGATGGGGTTTGTTCATATTGAGTGGATCTATTGTTCTATATCATGTCATCTTGTTTAAGGCGTTACTCCATTCTTGTTAACTTAATACACTAGATGCATGCTGGATAGCGGTCGATGTGTGGAGTAATAGTAGTAGATGTAGGCACGAATCAGTCTACTTGCCACGGACATGATGCCTATATACATGATCATTTCCTTAGATATCATGATAACTTTGCGCTTTTCTATCAATTGCTCAGCAGTAATTTGTTTACCCACTTTATGCTTCCTTTCAAGAGAGAAGCTTCTAGTGAAAACTATGGCCCTCGGGTCTATGTTTTGTCATATTATTTTCATATCTAAAAAATCAAAAACAAAAAATACCTTGCTGCAATTTATTTACTTTTATTTTATTTAGCACTTTATTTATCTTTTATACCTATCACTATCAGATCTCATCCTTGCAAGTAACCGTGAAGGGATTGACAACCCCTTTATCACGTTGGGTGCAAGTATTTGTTTGTTTGTGTAGGTGCAATTATTGGAGACTTGTGTGTTCCTCCTACTGGATTGATACCTTAGTTCTTAACTAAGGGAAATACTTATCTCTACTTTGCTGCATCACCCTTTCCTCTTCAAGGGAAAAACCAACGCAAGCTCAAGAAGTAGCAGCCGGCGTAGGCCGCCGTAGGAGGGCGCCCGTGTCCGTGAGGAGGCACCCCGGGCATGGCGACAGATGCGCGAGGGTGGCCTCTCCCCCTCGTCGACTTCAGCGGTTCTACCTCCTCCAACGTTGTCTTCCCCTTCTCGGCGGCAAAGAACCTCCTCGTATGCGCCATGACTGCGGCAATGGCGGGAGGGAGTAGAGAATCAAGGAGAAGCAAGATGAGCCAAGGGGTCCTCCCCCCTTTCCCTTATATAGCGTTCAGCGGAGGGCCAATCCATGCCTCCTCGTCTTCAGAAGACAGAAGCGGCACAGAGGAGCATTGATGGCCTCGTGCCGCGCGCGAGAAGGTTTTATGTCAGCCCAGGAGGTTGTTGAGGCGTCGTGCAAGAAGTGGGGGCGTCTCATGCCCCGTCATGCGCCATGCGTCAGGCCTGGCCCACAGGCGATTGGGGCCCGCGCCGCTTCGCCCCTCCTTAACAGGCGGTGTCATGTCTGTCGTGGGCCCGGGACTACTGTCGGGCTCATGGTACTGGGGTACCCAGGCCCGTCTGCCAGCGGCCCATGACGCAACACATATCCAGGGCCCAGCGCGCGGCCCACCATTGGACTTCACGGGCAAGACCCTCACGAGGCCCTCGCATCGTGAGCCGCACGTCAGCAAGCATCACCATGAGCCTCGTGAGGTCCTCTCGCGGAGGAGAATGAGTCAAGAGCAGCTCAGCGGGGCCCCACAGTCATGTGTCCTCATGTGGGTGACGCGCGCAACGATGAGTAGTGCCAGAGGTTGTGCCAGCAGGCGCGGATAAGGAGGCTTTCCTGTTTTGTGCTAATGGAGCGAGGCCAGCACGCCAGTTCCCAAAGCAGCCCTAAATGTTGCCTGATCGGTGCAAGAAGACCAAAGGGAAGGGCGCGCCAGTATGGAGGTCATCACCGAGCTCTCCGGCCCGTCATGGCAAGAGACTTTTTGTAGGCGAAGACCACCTTTAGTTAGGATAAGTTGCGCCCCTGTCCCCTTCGAACTGGCCGTTGTGGCAACCCTTCCTGCCAAGTGTTTTCGGGGGAGGACCAGGGCTAGCATAAAGGAGGGTCGGATGCCGCTGTAGGGGAGATCGATCTTTCCCCCACAACCCTTGTACTCTCGTCCGGCCTCTCGCCAAGCAATCTCAGACAAGCAGGAGTAGGTCTTACACTGCAAGTGAAGGAAATATGCCCTAGAGGCAATAATAAAGTTGTTATTTTATATTTCCTTATTCATGATAAAGGTTTATTATTCATGCTAGAATTGTATTGATCGAAAACTTAAATATATGTGTCAATACATAAACAAATACCATGTCCCTAGTAAGCCTCTACTAGACTAGCTCGTTGATCATAGATGGTTAAGGTTTCCTAACCATAGATTTGTCTTGTCATTTGATAACGGGATCACATCATTAGGAGAATGATGTGATGGACTAGACCCATCCGTTAGCTTAGCATATTGATCGTTAAGTTTATTGCTATTGCTTTCTTGATGACAAATACATATTCCTTTGACTATGAGATTATGCAACTCTCGGATACCGTAGGAATACCTTGTGTTCTATCAAACATCACAATGTAACTGGGTGATGATAAATATGCTCTACAGGTATCTCTGAAGGTGTTTATTGAGTTGGCATAGATCGAGATTAGGATTTGTCACTCCGAGTATCGGAGAGGTATCTGGGCCCTCTCAGTAATACAAATCATAAGAAGCCTTGCAAGCAAAGTGATTAAGGAGTAAGTTGCAAGATGATGTATTATGAAACGAGTAAAGAGACTTGCCGGTAACGAGATGGAACTAGGTATGAAGATACCAGCGATCGAATCTCGGGCAAGTAACATACCGATGGACAAAGAAATTACGTATGTTGTCATAAGGTTCGACCGATAAAGATCTTCGTAGAATATGTAGGAGCCAATATGGGCGTCCAGGTTCTGCTATTGGTTATTGACCGGAGAGGTGTATCGGTCATGTCTACATAGTTCTCCAACCCGTAGGATCCACATTCTTAATGTTTGTTGACGATATAGTGTTATATGAGTTATATGATTTGGTGATCGAATGTTGTTCGGAGTCCCGAATGAGATCACGGACATGACGAGGAGCTCCGGAATATTCCAGAGGTAAAGATTGATATATATATATATATATATATATATATATATATATATATATATATATATATATGATATTTGGACACCGGAAGAGTCTTGGCATGTACCGGATAGAAATCGGGTCACCGGAAGGGGTTCCGGACACCCCGGGTGGTTAATGGGCCATATGGGCCAAAGGGGGGAACACACCAGCCCACAAGGGGCTGGCGCGTCCCTCCAAAGCCGCAGTCCTTGAGAAGAGAACGAAAGGGGGGAGTCGGCCTCCCCCTTCCTTTCCTCTCCCCCCTTTCCTTCCCCCCTCCGGCAAATATGGAAGGGGGCGCGGCCAAGGGCAGGAGCCCTAGTAGGATTCCGCCCTACTTGGGGCGCCCCTTGGCCTCTCCCCTCTCCCCCCACCTATATATATGTGGGAGGGGGGCACCACGCATAACCACGACAATCTCTTAGCCGTGTGCGGCGCCCCCTCCACTGTTTACACCCTCAGTCATATTTTTGCAGTGCTTAGGCGAAGCCCTACGGAGATAGCTTCGCGGTCACTGTCACCACACCGTCATGCTGCCGGAACTCAACCACTACTTAGCCGTCTTGCTGGATAAAGAAGGCGAGGACGTCACAGAGCTGAATATGTGTTGTGCGCGGAGGTGTCGTACGTTCGGTACTCAATCGGTTGGAGCACGAAAAAGTTTGACTACATCAACCGCGTTAACAAACGCTTTCGCTTATGGTCTACGAGGGTAGGTAGAAACACTTTCCCCGTCGTTGCTATTCATCTCCATGGATAGATCTTGCGTGTGCGTAGAATTTTTTTTGTTTTCCATGCAACGTTTCCCAACAGTAGCAGCATGAGCCAGGTCTATGCGCAGATGATATGCACGAGTAGAACACAAAGAGTTGTGGGCGGTGACAGTCATACTGCTTACCACCAACGTCTTATTTTGATTTGGCTGTATTGTGGGATGAAGCGGCCCAGACCAACCTTACATGTCCACGCACATGAGACCGGTTCCACTGACTAACATGCAACTTGATTTGCATAAAGGTGGCTGGAGGGTGTCTGTTTCTCCTACTTTAGGTGAATCAAATTTGACTACGGCTGGTCCTTGAAGAAGGTTAAAACATCAAACTTGATAAATCCCCGTTGTGGTTTTTGCGTAGTTAAGAATGGTTCTTGCTAGAAACCCGTAGCAGCAACATAAAACTTGCAACAACAAAGTAGAGGACATCTAACTTGTTTTTGCAGGGCATGTTGTGATGTGATATGGTCAAGATGTGATGTGATATACGTTGTTGTATGAGATGATCATGTTTTGTAATATCGACAACCGGCAGGAGCTTTAGGGTTGTCTCTTAATTATCGTATTAAATGCAAGCACCATGTAATTGCTTTACTTTATATCTATGCATTAGCAATAGTTGTATAAGCAATAGTTGGCGAGATGAGCCGACGCAACGATGGAGATCAACGTGTCGAGTCGGTGACGATGGAGATCATGACGATGCTTTGGAGATGGAGATCAATAGCACAAGATGATGATGGCCATATCATGTCACATATTTTGATTGCATGTGATGTTTATCCTTTTTGCATCTTATTTCGCTTAGAACGGTGGTCGCATTATAAGACGATCCCTTCACTAAATTTCAAGATAAAAGTGTTCTCCCTGAGTATGCACCGTTGCCAAAGTTTGTCGTTTCGAAGCACCTCGTGATGATCAGGTGTGATAGACTCTATGTTCACATACAATGGGAGTAAGACAGTTTTGCACATGCAGAATACTTGGGATAAACTTGACGAGCCTAGCATGTACAAACATGGTCTCAGAACACTGGAGACCAAAAGGTCGAACGTGAGTCATATAGTAGATATGATCAACATAGAGATGTTCACCATTGATGACTACCCCATCTCACGTGATGATCGGACATGGGTTAGTTGATTTGGATCATGTATCACTTAGATAACTTGGGGGTGTTAATTTAAGTGGGAGTTCATTAGTAATTTGATTTATTAAACTTAAAATCATGAACTTAGTCTTAATAGTTTTTGCACATCTATGCTTTAGATCAATAGCTCACAATATATCTCCCCTATTTTTGATATGTTCCAAGAGAAAACTAAGTTGAAAGATGATAGTAGCAATGATGCGGACTGGGTCCATGATCTGAGGATTATCCTGATTGCTGCACAGAAGAATTATGTCCTTGATGCACCGCTAGGTGACATACCTATTGCAGGAGCAGATGCAGACATTATGAACTTTTGGCAATCTCGATATGATGACTACTTAATAGTTTAGTGTGCCATGCTTTACGGCTTAGAACTGGGACTTCAAAAAAAACGTTTTGAACGCCACAGAGCATATGAGATGTTCCAAGAGTTGTAATTGGTATTTCAGACTCATGCCCGTGTCGAGAGGTATCAGACCTCTACTTTGCCTACAAGATGGAGGAGAATAGCTCAGCCAGTGAGCATCTGCTCAGAATGCCTAGGTACTACAATCGCTTGAATCAAGTGGGAGTTAATCTTCCAGCTAAGATAGTGATTGACATAGTTTGCTAGTCACTATCACCAAGCTACTAGAACTTCGTGATGAACTATAATATGCAAGGGATGATGAAAATGATTCCCGAGCTCTTCGTGATGCTGAAATTGGCGAAGGTAGAAATAAAGAAAGAGCATCAAGTGTTGATGGTTAAACAAGACCACTAGTTTCAAGAAAAAGGGAAAGGGAAAGAAAGGGAACTTCAAGAAGAATGGCAAGCAAGTTCCTACTCCCGTGAAGAAGCCCAAAGCTGGACCTAAGCCTGAAACTAAGTGCTTCTACTGCAAAGGGAATGGTCACTAGAAGCGGAACTGCCCTAAATACTTGGCGGATAAGAACGATGGCAATGTGAACAAAGGTATATTTGATATACATGTCATTGATATGTGCCTTACTAGTATTCGTAGTAGCCCATGGATATTTGGTACCAGTTCAGTTGCTAAGATTAGTAACTCAAAACAGGAGTTGTAGAATAAATGGAGAGTAGTAAAGGGCAAGGTGACGATGTGTGTTGAAGTGTTTCCAAGATTGATATGATCACCATCGCACACTCCCTCTACCTTCGGGATTAATGTTAAGCCTAAATAAATGTTATTTGGTGTTGGCCTTGAGCATGAACATGATTAGATTGTGTTTATTGTAATAGGTTATTCATTTAATTCAGAGAATAATTGTTGTTTTGTTTACATGAATAAAACCTTCTATGGTCATACACCCAATGTGAATGGTTCATTGAATCTCAATCGTAGTGATACACATATTTATAATATTGATGCCAAAAGATGCAAAGTTGATCATGATAGTGCAACATACTTGTGGCATTGGCATTTAGGTCATATTGGTGTAAAGCGCATGAATCATTTGATACTTGCGAACCATGCCTCATGGGCAAGATGACTAAAACTCTGTTCTCCGGAACAATGGAGCGAGCTAATGACTTATTGGAAATAATACATACCGATGTAAACGGTCCAATGAGTGTTGAGGCACGCGGCGAGTATCGTTATTTTCTAACCTTTATAGATGATTTATGTAGGTATGGGTATATGTACCTGATGAAACACAAGTCTGGAACATTTGAAAAGTTCAAAGAATTTCAGAGTGAAGTAGAGAATCATCGTAACAAGAAAATAAAGTTTCTACGATCTGATCGCGGAGACGGATATTTGAGTTACGAGTTTGGCCTTCATTTAAGAAAATGTGGAATTGTTTCGCAACTCGCGCCACCTAGAACACGATGGCGTAATGGTGTGTCCGAACGTTGTAACCATACTTTATTAGATATGGTGCATTCTATGATGTCACTTACCAATTTGCCTTTATCATTTTGGGGTTATGCATTAGAGACAGCCGCATTCACGTTATATAGGGCACCGTCTAAATCCGTTGAGATGACACCGTATGAACTGCAGTTTGGCAAGAAACATAAGATGTCGTTTCTTAAAAGTTTGGGGATGCGACGCTTACGTCAAAAAAGGCTTCAGCCTGATAAGCTCGAACCCAAAGTGGAGAAGTGCATCTTCATAGGATACCCGAAAGAAACTATTGGGTATACCTTCTTGAAAGTGCTAGTTATTGACTAGAGGGGAGGTGAATAGGCGATTTTTATGAAAGTCTTCAAAACCCGAGGTTTTTTAATACAAACAGTAGAAATGAACCTATTGATATGCAACAAAAGGTAGATTGCACTAGACAAGCCATAGTCAAGTAAGCAATGAAATGAAAGCACGAAGACTATTAGCAGCTAGGTAGTATGGATCAGGATGGAAGACAGTATGAAGCCAAACAGTAAATAGTCTTCACTCAGTGAAGACAATCAGATCAGATAGGCATGAAATGAGTTCACGAAGACAAACTGTAAAGTAAAAGGGAAGTGGAGGATAGAACCAGTTGCTTGGTGAAGACAAGGATTTGGTAGACCAGTTCCAGTTGTTGTGACAATTGTACGTCTGGTTAGGGAGGCTGAGATTTAACTCAGAAGACCGTGTCTTCACCTTATTCCCCTTGAGCTAAGGACACCCAGTCCTCGCCCAATCACTCTGGTATGTCTTCAAGGTAGACTTCCAAGCCTTCACAGACTTCGTTCACCGGCGATCCACAATGGCTCTTGGATGCTCAGAACGCGACGCCTAACCGGCTGGAGGATACACAGTCCTCAAGTGTAACAAGTCTTCAGGTCACGTGGACAGAAAGACTTCAGTGATGCCTAACACTCTTTGGCTCTGGGTGTTTTGGGATTTGTCCTCGCAAGGATCTCTCTCTCAAATGCTTCGGAGGTGGGTTGCTCTCAAACGACAAAAGTCATGCACTAACTCTGAGCAGCCACCAATTTATGGTGTAGGGGGTGGGCTATTTATAGCCAGGAGGCAACCCGACCTGATTTGTCTGAAATGACCCTGGGTCTCTAAGGAACTGACATGTTTCCAACGGACAGATTTCAAACACACGTGACAGCTTGACTTGGGCTACAAGTAAAGCTGACTCGTCCAGCTCTGGATAAGATTTGCTCTCATTGTCTTCGCTCGAAGACATAGGATTTTGGTTGAGCATCACTTCAGTCACTCTGACTTTCTTCACTTGGACCCCACTTAATAGTACGGTTGTTCCTATGACTCAATAAAGAAGAAAAGGAAACTATGAAACAACTATGTCTTCACACTCCACAGTCTTCACATGAATGTCTTCTCATGTCATAATCTTCACTGTGAATGTCTTCACAAACCACCATTGTCTTCAATGTCTTCACACATTTTTAGGGGTCATCTCTGATAGGTAAACTGAATCAATAAGGGACTACTACCTGTGTTATCCTACAATTCTCACAAACACATTAGTCCCTCAACCAAGTTTGTCGTCAATACTCCAAAACCAACTAGGGGTGGCACTAGATGCACTTACAATCTCCCCCTTTTTGGTGATTGATTACAAACTGGTTGAAGTTTTCAACAGGGATAAAAGTATGTGAAAGTTAAGGATTAAGGCATTGTCTTCATAAGTAGCAAAAGGCTCCCCCTGAAGATGTGCGTATAAGTAGTTTGCTTTTGAATGCAAATGCACATGGCAGGTTTTACTTTGTGGAGATCCTCTTAAACTTACGAAGACAAGTCATCATGCATATATATAAGGATAATGAAGATAATGACATGGATAATGAGAAATGGGCATCTGTAGAATGACTTCATGTGGAATTTAACATCGCATCACAAAGTAGCAGCAAGAGTACCAGACGACCATCAAGTTTAAGAGTTACAACTCAAAAGCCAAATGGTTTCAAAACGAGAGTTGTAAGAACTTAGCAAAAATAAAGCAACCACCCATATGGACCCACTTGAAGACTATCAACTCATATGCTTCTCCCCCTTTTGTCGGTAATGACCAAAAAGGTTTGAAGACATAGAGTATCTACTCATTCCCAGCTGGAGTAGAAAATGGAGCAGGGTCGTCGTTGGAGTTTGGTGGTGTAGACGGGCCTGACGCAGTATCATGACGTAGTTCAGCCAAAGTTGGTGGCATCATCTTCTTCATCGACGACTCTGGCAACAACAGTTGCAGCCGAAGATGAAAGCTCAAAATCTTCAATTGTGGGAGTGTGACGCCAGCTTGCATTTTGAGGAGGCCTGGAGTCAAACTTGAATTTCTCATTGAAGCCATCTTCGCGAAGATCTTCTTCAGGACATAGCATTGTGCGGCTCTTCCAGGACTGCCTACAGGCTTTATGTGCTACAAATGAGTTCTTGGTGGCCAAGTTGCGAATGCGATTGACATCCACCAAGAGACTTTGCATCTGACGCTTCAACCAGTCATGATGCCTATCCTACTTCTGATGTAAAGCCACCAAAAGCTCACGGTCGTTGAGGACACGAGGATGCTTCTGAGGCCTTTGAGCTATGGTGCTTGCAGTGGCTTCAGTATTGGCTCATTGTGGTATGCGCAGGTTGCCAGCCAGAGGATATGCAGGAGTTGCAGCATTGGGCACATGAATCCCTTCAATGGGTTGCGTGAAGATCTGGAATTCGACATTCTGAAGGTGGAGTGGCTTCTTGGCAGGCTTAGGGTAGATGGCTTCAATAGACATATCAACTTCAAGTAGAAAGACAACATGGTTGCGCGCTGAAGGCTGATAGTCAATGGTGGAATAAGGCTTAATCAAGCGCATCACCCATGGAGCATAGAATTTCTGACCAAACAGATCAATTCCAGAAGCAGCAAGTTGTGTGATGAAGAAATCCCGAGTGTTGAACCCGATGCCACTGATGATATAAAATACCAAAGTCTTCATGGCGCCTTCAAGTCTGGCTTCAGAAGAATTTCCCTTGATAGGACAGAGAGTACACCTCAGAATATGGTAGACTGTGCATGGCAAGTACTCAAGGTCCTTGACAAAGAACTCCTTTGGGTATTCAGTGTCTTGTGGCAATGCCTTCATCATGCTAAGCATTTGGCTCACATTTGGCTCAGGCTTCTGAAAAATGCTCTGCAGCTCATTTTGATGAAGCTGACAACCAGGTTTGTATAACTCACCTGGAGTGGGCAGGCAAGTAAGCTCGATGATATCCCGAGCTTTGGCTTCGTGATGAACATCACCTGTCATCCACTCAAGGATCCAAGTCTTCGGATCCCTGTTGTAGCCTCAAATGTGTAGTGTGGCATAGAACTGCAGCAGAAGCTCTTCATTCCAGTGTTACTTGTCAGTCACAAAGGGCAGAAGACAAACATCCCGAAAGCAGTCAAGAGCCTCTTCAAGACATGGCAGCCCAGCCATAGCATCACAATCCAGATGCTTGTGTGGAAAGATCTGGTCTCGGTTGTACATGATGCAAGAGTAATAGCTTCGCTGCTGATGGCTCCAAAATCGAGGTGATCTTGGGCTTCATGTATGGGTTCTTGGCGTTGTCAAAGAAAGTATTGTGCTCTCTGAAGCTGAGCACGCTGAATGAGCCCTGTGTTGTGACATCACTTGGAAGCCTTGGCAGACGTGGCTTTGGCTTCTGAACTTGAGGCCTCTGCTCCACATGATAATCATACTATGGCCCGGGAGCAGTAGGTGGAACCGTAATAGGCCATTTGACTATGACAAACTGACCTTCACGATTGAATGGCCTTGGGGGTGGAACAGCGCCATCCGAGGTGATTGGTGTCACAGTGGCTGCGGCATTCACATTAGCTTCAGGCTCCACATTGTCTTCAGCCATGACTAAGTCATTGGCTTCAGTGGTGTTGTTGGTGGCAGCCTCAGGGTTTTCAACCTCCATCTATTCAATGACTGGAGGGTCGGGCACAGTCACATTCTCTGTAAGAATGACTGGATCACTGGCAGGGGGTGTGGCTTCTCTTTCTTCTTATTTTTCTTCTTCTTTTTCTTCCTCGGCTAATGCAGCCGGAATGTCTTCAGCTATTCAATGACTTGAGGGTCGGGCACAATCACATTCTCTGTAAGAATGACTGGATCACTGGCAGGGGGTGTGGCTTCTCTTTCTTCTTCTTTATCTTCTTCTTTTTCTTCCTCGGCTGATGCAGCCGGAATGTCTTCAGCTGTTCAATGACTAGAGGGTCGGGCACAATCACATTCTCTGTAAGAATGACTGGATCACTGGCAGGGGGTGTGGCTTCTCTTTCTTCTGCTTTATCTTCTTCTTTTTCTTCCTCGGCTAATGCAGCCGGAATGTCTTTAGCAGTCTTGGTGTCAGACTCTGAGGCAGACGCAGAAGGAGTGGCTTCAGGAAACACTTGACATGAGCTAGTGTGTTGCACTTCTTCTTCTGGAATGCTCGACATGGAGACTTGTGGCCTGAGGCCTTTATGAAGCCTGCGAAACGTCGGCGGCGCGTTTGGAGAAGGAGTGGTCTCCATGTAGTTGTCATCATCAAGCACCGAAGAGGTGACTTGAGCAGGTGGAGTACGGGGTGTTTCATCTTGAACTGGTGTGTCATGTTGTTGGCGCTCATCCCATGAGTCATCTTGAGCAATTGGTGTCAAAGGATGACCAATGCTAATAAGTTCACTGCTCGTGAGAGCAGGCAATGATACCGACTAGGGCTCGAGCTGAGGAAGGACTTCATCATCATGTACATTGTGGTCATGACCAGTGTCTTCAGCTGTGTTGGGGTCAACAGCTGGAACTTCTTCGCTTACTTGAGCCTTTATGGAAGCATCACTACTGTAGGATGCTGCTAACGCAACACTACGATCAGAGACCCTACGATGAAATTGTGTGTGATGCAATAATCACGAACGGTGGTGTAAAAGAACCGGCAAAAAAGGTGCAAAACGTTTGCGATGGCGGAGCCATCAAACACGGTTCAGATTTTAGTTGCGTGTGCGATCTAGGGTACACGGTTCAGTCCAATGAACTGTTTGCGATGAGGCGGAACAAAAGAAACGGGAAGCATGATGAAGGTGTGTGCGATATAGAGCATACGGTTCACTCGGATGAACTGTTTGTGATTAGGCAACACAAAAGAAACGGTCAGCCAGATCAAGGTGTGTGTGATTGAGGGCATACGCTTTAGAAGGATTAACTGTTTGCAATTAGGCAATAGAACAGAAATGGGTCAGCCAAATCAAAGTGTCTGTGATTGATGGCATACACTTCACATGGATGAACTATTTGCGATTAGCCACAACAAACTGAAACAGTTAGATAGATCAACGTGTGTGTGCTAGACAGGCACACACATTCTAATGAAAAGAAGCGTGCGCGATGGTAATAACGAGCACGCACGGTTGTTGGAACAAGACATGTGCTAACATTGCCTATTGCGGTGCACCCTATGGTGCAAACGCCACGTATGCGGCCGAGAAGGCGTACGTGCCCACGTTACGCCTTCCGAGAATAGTGCCGCACTTATAACCGTCAGTAAATTTTGAGCATGCGTCCTGTCACAATTTTTTTAGAAGAACAGGGAGGCCGCTTCCCATCACATTCCAAATTGCAAACTTGTTCACAGTGATCAAAACCTAAACGGTTTCCCACTTAGGAGCATATTACTACTCGGTTATAAATACTACTACTCCAAGATGACTGCACATGCCTCCTCAACTCCTCATCCACAAAAATAAACAATTCATTCATCATCGTTCCCTTGCGTCTGCCATGGCCAGCGTGAGTTCTAGGTCAGAGATTGCCACCAGGGAGAGGCGAGCCTGGAAGCAGAAGCACGAGAGATGTCCCGCCTCGCCATGAAAGCAGCCAACATGTCCCGCCACACGGCCGTAGCAGCAAAGAGGTCCCGACGCGCTGCCGAAGCATCACAGAGGTCCCGTCGCACCGTCGATGCAGCAGACTAGTCCGGCCGCACTGAGGAAGCAGAAGAGATGTCGCGCCGCGCCGCGAATGCAGCAGAGATGTCCTTGTGTGCCGCTGCGGCCCGAGAAAATGTCTCGCGAGCATGCGAGGACTCTTACAGGCGCATGCGCGCCCTCGTACTTAGGCAGATGCATCAGATCTCCAGGTGGACGAGGTTGCAGGATGACCTGAAAGCCTCATTTGAATAGTCTACTGGCGTCATCCGGCAACTATATGAGAGCAATGCGAAGCTCTAGGCCGAGCGCGACCTGCTGAGGGTGAAGATCGTCGGAGGTGCGGAGCAGCAGGAGCAGACCACTGCCTTGTTGAAGAGGACCGGCGTCATCGTCGAGAAACTTATGGACGAGAATGCCATGATGTGCATCGAGCGTAGAAGGCTGGTGGAGCAATCCGTGGATGCTCTCAAGCAGCATCTTGAGGACAAGAAAGAGCTCATCGCCGCTTGCCGTGGAGACTAGTTCCCGCGGCCTACAGCAACGCATCAAGAAAGTAGAGATCAGCGAGCCAGATCGTTGTCTTCCTTCATCTTTTGCCCTTGTGTATTTCGGGCGTTGCCGCATGTGACTTTTTTTAATTATGTTCCTAAATATGTAAGACAATTATTATCCACTGTCATCGTCCTTATATTCATCATTCTTGCTATAAGTCGCAGTCGATGCTATATAGGTCCGTCGGATCTTAAATCAAGATCCATGCAAAAAAAAATCAGATTTTCATTTTTCTCTCTTAAATCTCAGTCCAGTGAGACATATAGCCACGCCGTACAACAGGTGCCCGGGCGCCATTAATGGAGAAGTTGGGAGGGAGGTGCGCGGCGGGTAGCAGTCAAAGGGTTCTCCTCCCGATGAGCACGCGTAGGGGTCTGATCGCACGCCTCCCGTACTCAAATAGCTACCCCGCACGGCACCTCCTAGCCAATAAAAAAGGGGACACGTGGCGGCACGTAATTGGTAAGTAGAACGCCCACGGTTTCAATAGTACTTATGTTTCCGATTTGTAACGTGACAGCACTTGTTCCAAAATGACTTTGTTGATTGTTAATGTGTGCGCCTTGGCAAGTCGGACAGAAAAATTACCACAGCATGTTGGTGCCATGTCATGACACCATTCCAAGTTTCATGATTTTCAGGCGTGTTTTGGATTTATAGGAATTAAAAAAACCAAGTTTCTCAATATTTCTAGCCCAGCCACGACGCCCGGATATTTGAATTTCATTCCCTATCTCTTGCATAGGACCTAGAAATTCACCCAAGGACACACATGTGTTTTTTTAAACAACTTTGGTGCACTGGAGCCTGTGCTTGTAGTTCAAATTTGAATTATGCACATTAAATGTGAAGAAACTCAATTAATGTATAAAAAAGGCCAAACGAACCCGGAATAATTCCAAAATTTAGCACGATACATCTATTTGGTCTAATCTGCCTGTTTAAAAAATAAAGGCGGGAGAAGGTAGTGTACTATGTCATTTCGCACACGGAGGTGGCACGTTCCCTCTCGGAACCACGAGCCTTCTTGACAGAAGCTCCGGTTTGCAAGAGGCTTACACCAAAGCTTGTCCCAATTCGGCCAAAAACATACCGCAGCATGTCGGTGCCATGTCATGACACCATGCCAAGTTTCATGATATTCACGCATGTTTTGGATTTACAGGAATTAAAAAAACCAAGTTTCTCAATCTTTCCGGCCGAGCCAGGAGGCCCAGATGCTTGAATTTCATTCCCATCTCTTGCATAGGACCTAGAAATTCACCCAAGGACACACATGTGGTTTTTCAAACAACTTTGGTGCACTGGAGCCTGTACTTGTAGTTCAAATTTCAATTATGCAAATTAAATGCGCAGAAACTCAATTAATGTATAAAAAGGACCAAACGAACCCGGAATAATTCCAAAATTTAGCACGATACTTCTATTTGGTCTAATCTGCCTGTGTAAAAAAATTAAGGCAGGAAAAGGCAGCGTATGTATGTCATTTCGCACACGGAGGTGGCACGTTCCCTCTCGGAACCACGAGCCTTCTTGAGGGAAGCTCCGGTTTGCAAGAAGCTTACACCAAAGCTTGTCCCAATTCAGCCAAAAAAATTACCGCAGCATGTTGGTGCCATGTCATGACACCATGCCAAATTTCATGATTTTCAGGCATGTTTTCGATTTACAGGAATTAAAAAACCAAATTTCTCAATCTTTCTGGTCGAGCCACGACGCCCATATGTTTGAATTTCACTCCCATCTCTTGCATGGGACCTAGAAATTCACCCAAGGACACACATGTGATTTTTCAAACAACTTTCGTGCACTGGAGCCTGTGCTTGTAGTTCAATTTTGCATTATGCACATTAAATGCGCAGAAACTCTATTAATGTATAAAAAAGGCCAAACGAACCTGGAATAATTCCAAAATTTAGCACGATACTTCTATTTGGTCTAATCAGCCCGTGTAAAAAAATAAGGTGGGAGAAGGCAGTGTACGTATGTCGTTTCGCACATGGAGGTGACACGTTCCCTCTCGGAACCACGAGCCTTCTTGAGGGAAGCTCCGGTTTGCAAGAAGATTACACCAAAGCTTGTCCCAATTCGGCCAAAAAAATTACCGCAGCATGTTGGTGCCATGTCAAGACACCATGCCAAGTTTCATGATTTTCAGGCGTGTTTTGGATTTACAGGAATTAAAAAACCAAGTTTCTCAATCTTTCCGGGCGAGCCACGACGCCCAGATGTTTGAATTTCACTCCCATCTCTTGCATGGGACCTAGAAATTCATCCAAGGACACACATGTGATTTTTCAAACAACTTTGGTGCACTGGAGCCTGTGCTTGTAGTTCAAATTTGAATTATGCACATTAAATGCATAGAAACTCAATTAATGTATAAAAAAGTCCAAACTAACCCGGAATAATTCCAAATTTAGCACGATACTTCTATTTGGTCTAATCTGCCAGTGTAAAAAAACTAAGGCGGGAGAAGGTAGTGTAGGTATGTCGTTTCGCATACGGAGGTGACACGTTCCCTCTCGGAACCACGAGCCTTCTTGAGGGAAGCTCCGGTTTGCAAGAAGCATACACCAAAGCTTGTCCCAATTCGGCCAAAAAAAGTACCGCAGCATGTTGGTGCCATGTCATGACACCATGCCAAGTTTCATGATTTTCAAGCGTGTTTTGGATTTACAGGAATTAAAAAACCAAGTATCTCAATCTTTCCAGTCAAGCCACGATGCCCAGATGTTTGAATTTCACTCCCATTTCTTGCATGGGACCTATAAATTCACCCAAGGACACATGTGATTTTTCAAACAACTTTGGTGCACTGGAGCATGTGCTTGTAGTTCAAATTTGAAGTATGCACATTAAATGCGCAGAAACTCAATTAATGTATAAAAAGGCCAAGCGAACCCGGAATAATTCCAAAATTTAGCACGATGCTTCTATTTGGTCTAATCCGCCCGTGTAAAAAAATTAAGGCGGTAGAAGGCAGTGTACGCATGTCGTTTCGCACATGGAGGTGACAAGTTCCCTCTCGAAACCACGAGCCTTCTTGAGGGAAGCTCCGGTTTGCAAGAACCTTACACCAAAGCTTGTCCCAATTCGGCCAAAAACATAACCACAACATGTTGGTGCCATGTCATGACACCATGCAAAGTTTCATGATTTTCAGGCGTGTTTTGGATTTACAGGAATTAAAAAACCAAGTTTATCAATCTTTCCGGCCGAGCCACGACGCCCAGATGTTTGAATTTCATTCCCATTTCTTGCATGGGACCCATAAATTCACCCAAATACACACATGTGATTTTTCAACCAACTTTGGTGCGTTGGAGCATGTGCTTGTAGTTCAAATTTGAATTATGCACATTAAATGCCCAGAAACTCAAGTAATGTATAAAAAATGCCAAACGAACCCTGAATAATTCCAAAATTTAGCACGATACTTTATTTGGTCTAATCTCCAGTGTAAAAAAATTAAGGCGGGAGAAGGTAGTGTACGCATGTCGTTTCGCACACGGAAGTGACACGTTCCCTCTCGGAACCAAGAGCCTTCTTGAGGGAAGCTCCGGTTTGCAAGAAGCTTACACCAAAGCTTGTCCCAATTCGGCCAAAAAATTTACTCAAACATGTTGGTGCCATGTCATGACACCATGCCAAGTTTCATGATTTTAAGCCGTGTTTTGGATTTACAGAATTAAAAAACCAAGTTTCTCAATCATTCCGGTCGAGCCATGACGCCCAAATGTTTGAATTTCATTCCCATTTTTTGCATGGGACCTATAAATTCACCCAAAGATACACATGTCATTTTTCAACAAACTTTGGTACATTGTAGCATGCGCTTGTAGTTCAAATTTGAATTATGGATATTAAATGCCCAGAAACTCAATTAATGCATAAAAATGCCAAACGAACCCGGAACAATTCCAAATCTAAACACGACACTCATGTACTAGTTGCATGTTCACTATACTTAAATGTTCTTGCAATTCAAACACCATCCTTTCCCTCCGTAACACCATTTTGTCTTTCAAAACATGATAAAAAATCAGGTATACCACAAACAGTTTACAAGAAAGAATCGTGTGGGATGCGATATAAAATATCTCTGCGCACCATCTTGTCTGGCTTACGTAGGAAGCTTCGTCGTCTATAGTACAATGCCCTTGCTTGAACCACACTTGCGCGCCAGTTTCTCGCGGCACCGAGCGAAAAACTTTTGCCACCGCGGAAATATCTATCTCCCCGCCCCCTCCCTCCTACAAAAAGCCACATTTGGACAGTTCCTCCTTGCTTTCCAAGTTCAAACCTTCACTTCTGCTTACTAGCAGCTCAGCCTCCTCGCCGGTGACCCTTCTTCTTGGAGCGCCGCCTCCTCGCCGGCTACCCTTCTTCTTGCAGCGTCGCCTCCTCGCCGGTGACCCTTCTTCTTGCAGCGCCGCCTCCTCGCCGGTGACCCTTCTTCTTGCTGTGCGGACTCCTTGCCGCCGACACTTCTTCTTGCTGTGTGGCCTCGTCGATATGGTCAGATAATCCATACCGCACCCACAATATCCTCCTCCTTTCCCGTCCCACATGCCCCAACCAATGGAGCGACACCTTCCACCAAAATCACTGCCCCCTCCTCCAATTAAGCGCCGCCCACAACCATTTTGCACGCAGTATAACATGGAGCTCAGTAGCATGCGGCCGCACGCGCGAACGAGGTCGCTATGGCTGCCATGCGTGTCGACCGCCACATCTTGGAGGAGCACCTCTTCTTCGAGGCCACCGCCGACACCGCCACGCGGTTGTCTACTTTAGAATATAGTTCGTGATGTTTTCTCGAGGCCACCGCCAGTGCCTTCTAGTGATTTGTCCTCTGTAATGTTAATATCCAATCTGATGTTCAGTTAACAGTTTGGTCCTCTGAAATGTAATGTTCAGTTAACACTTTGGTCCAACAATTGCTACGTTTCGTAGTACTGTTCTCAAGCATTCTTTGTTTTGTTAATTGTCTTATCTTCTAGTACTTGTTTCTATTCTACAATGTCGTGCTCAGTTAACTATTTTGGTTCATTTGGTCTGCTATCCATTTAACTGTTTGGTTCAGTTCTGCAATTTGATTTTCATTTCCTGTGGGTACAATTTTGTATTATTATGCATGTGAAACCAATAGAATTTGGCTGTACTCAATACATATTCTACTGATAGTATGGCAACTCTCAGTTAACCTGATCAAGATCTTCCTTATGTGTGTTGCAGGGAGACAATGGGAGACACTACGGTTTACCATCGAGGTTTGTTCAAGCAGGGTCCTTTGGCTAATAGCACATTATTGTGCAGTTGCAGGAATCATTCTAATATTTAGGTTTCTTACAATTTGGTCTTGCACATGTAGGTCCTGCTGTCAGAGGCTTAGACCCACTGTTCGACCCATTTTGCATATGGGGAAATGAGATGTCCATGAATATCAGTCAAGTCAAGAAACTTAGACAGATTGTTAGGATGAAGAAACTTGTGACGAATAACAGCAAGATCTTTGTTTGCACAATGAAGAAGACATCAGTCAACTATAGGATGGTACCAACTCTTTTACCTTGTTTTTACCCCTTGCGCCATTTCAAAATTTACAACGGCAATTTATGCATAGCTTTGTTTTCAGTACTTTTCAAAGCAGTTCACTAATGATTACCTCTCAAACCACCTGCATGGTCAAGAGGCAAGGAAGGTATTCATTCAACACCCACGGTACAATATTGAAGTCTTGCTGAAGAGGACGAAGGTTGGGCGGGCAATTATCCGTAGCCACTGGCCTAAAGTTGCAAGGACATTCAACATCACTGAAGGCTCAATATTTGTCTTCCGCTTCTGCAGTTTCCCAGATGAGATTCATCTGTCTATTTATCGTGTATGATGCTACTTTCCAAAGGTTTTTGATGTTGCATGTGAAACTTGGTGCTATTGTGTAATGGCATAACAGAGTGCCAAAGCTATCTGTTGTAATTCGATTATGAAATCCTGGTTGCTTTTATACGGATATGTAATATCTGGCATGTTTTATAAGAAATATCAGTTAGATTAGTACATGGATTATCAACAATAGGCTAATTACCCTGCTTATTGGGGTTTTCTATTCCAAACGGTTACTCAGACAGCGTCGTGGGCGATGAACTCAAACAACCCGCACGGTTTCTAGAAAGTAGGTGTGTTTGATCAACTAACAATCACACATGGCTTCCGGCAGCGAACTGTTTGCGTTAGGCCACCTTGCACAAACGTTTCCACACAAAGAACTGTGTGTGATATACATACCTACAGAAATGTTTTTCTAGGATTCACCGTGTGGGATGTACATACCTACGGAAATGATTTTCTAGGATTCACTGTGTGGGATGTACATACCTACGGAAATGGTTTTCTGGGATTCACCGTGTGGGATGTACATACCTACGAAAATGATTTTCTGGGATTCATCGTGTGGGATGCACATACCTACGGAAATGATTGGGTTTCGATGCCTCGCCGATCACACACGGCCCCAGCCTGGGTCCCAGGAGGGCCTATCCTCGACGATTTCTGGGTCCTGTGGGAAGGACCCCCTATCGCCCACACTCACTTGGCGATGGTTCCAAATGCTGTCGCGGAAAGGGGTTAAAAACCGTTTGTTTAGCACGTCGTTGTACCAGTGCAGGCTCATGAATCACAGGGCGACGTTCTTGGTTGGTTGAAGCAGGGAGAGCAACGGAGATGGGTTCAACGATGAGGGGCTCTGGGGAAGAAGCACGCTCTTTCTTTGAAGACTTTGAAGCCTTTGTCTTTAATTTCTTCTTGGAGGGAGCATCATCAGATGTATCCTTGAGCTTCCTCTTCCTGGCTTCGGCTTCAACATGCCTAGTTTTCTTCAGCTCTGAAGCTGCTGAGGTGACCTTTGGCTTCGAGCCAGTCATACTGGCAGGGAAGACAATGCTAGGTTCTTCCTGCCTTTGAGCTTTGGATTGGGCCGCAGCAGACTTCTTTTGCTTGGCAGCCATCCTGGGTCGATGCTAGGACACCCAAGAGCCTTTCTCTTCTCAGCTTCATTACGCGCTTGAACACATTTCTGCGCATAGTACTTCATGCGCTCGTGTGAACCTTTGGCTTCTTCACGCTTCTTGTGGAATTCTGCCTTGAGATCATGCAACATCTTCTTGAATATTTGCACATCAGCCACACTGAGCTTGGCCATGTGCTTCTCGAAATGCTCCTTGTCATGATCAATCTTGTTCTTGAGAGCTAAGGCCAATTCATTGGCAATGGCTCCATGAAATGTGATGCTGATGTTCACGCGCAGCTGCAGGTCATCAATACTGATGCTCTGGTCGTCAAACCATTCATCGATGAAGTTGTTCAAAATATCAACATCAAAGAGGGGTAGATCACTGAAGATCTCCGCCTCTTGCTTGCTCTTGATCAGCATCTCTAGAGCTTCATCACACAAGATCTTCATCACTTGACAAATCAATGTTGTCTTCCTCATTGTGCAGAACGGCAGCAGGAGTCAAGTTACGCCTTTTCTTGGGCGTCTTGGTCTTGTTCGTCCTCTTGGAGACACGAGACAAATCTTCAGACTGCACACTGGGTTCAGGAGGTACAACCTTCAAGGTCTTCATAGGCGAAGCGGTTGGTGCAGCAGAGGGCTTTAAAGCTTTTGTCTTCTTCTTCTTCTGCTTCGATGGTGTTGGCACATCTTCAGAGTCTACGTCATCAGCAGATTGATCCACCGTGGCCCTCAGAGCAGCAATGTGGGAGAGGAGCCCATCAAATGTATTGAAGGGGCCAATGACATTGGGATTGGCTTCACGTGTGCCATCCAGTCTTGGAGCAGACGGACCAGGGTTGAAGTTGAGTCCGAAGGCTTTCCTGTTCTTTGCAGCTGACTCCTTAGCGAACTGAAAGTTGCGCTTGAAGAGATTGTCATCACGACACCATAACAAGGATGATGGGTCGGCATTCTCAGGTTGCGGTCCTTGGACCATGCAAGGATAGAAACCTTGAGCAATAGCTTCAGGCTTCGACTTGGGTTGCAGATTTCTATAAAGAATATCACCCCACGGGTGCTTGATGGCATTCTTCTCAGCATATTCAGTAGTGACAAAGTTATACTTGAACCACTGTTCTGCCCAATATCTTCGGATCCATTGGATTCGAGTCTTGTGCTGATTGTAGTTCTCCTCTGGATCGGTCTTGTACATCTAATACAGATCTGGAGGCAGATCTAGTGCAGTATTGCCACGACGCTGCCTGCCACCCTTCCTTGATGATTTCTCAGTGGCCATGATATTCAGACAAATAGGCTTCAGAACCGTGAATGGCTTCCATTTACTTGTCAAGCAAGAACTAGCTTCAGGGGAGTGAATATGATGTTGTCAGAATTCTGCAAATGAATGCAGACTATGAGAACCAAGGGATTCTCCCACAGACATGTACCTGTGACAGCATTAGAGATGCGTGGGAAGGGGAAGAGGTCATATGCATTCTCAGAAGATTTTGAAGATAAATCAGTTTAAAGACATTGACCTCATAGTGCGAAGACATTCAGTTATTTGGAGTGAGTTGGTTCCAGATTTGTATGAATCCATGAATAAGTACAAGTGAGGAATCTAACTAGTTATGAAGCATAAGTGAATATACGTTGCAAGATATGAGATTCAGAAAGAGACAGATCCAGATTTGGAAGTGTAGAAACCACTTTTGGTTGAAGTGGATGGATTTTACGGATCAAAAAGACTGTAAAAAGTGAGATTTATTTACCACAGACGAACTGCTAGACGAGGCAGAAGGGAGGCCGAGCAATCCAATATTCCGCGCCCTAACTTGGCGTTGGAAGACACCTACTGCGGCGGCGGAGAGGACGAGGTCCGCGGCCGGCGTAAGGACGGCGTCGAAGAGGTCGCGGCAGCTAAGCGCTTCGTCTCCGGTGTCGACGCGAGCTAGAGGTGGCGCTAAGGTTTGAGCGAGGTGGCGAGGTGGAAGAGGAGATAATGACCGTGCAGGATGGGTATTTATAAGGTAGAGGGTTGCACAACACAATTACGCAGGTGCCCCTAGTGGTTCACATCTGATGGACACGTGGCATGCATGCAACTCATTGGAAGTTGTTCCATGTCCCCACGCACGCCTGGTTTATCGGGTGGTCGTTCCGGTTTCTCTGGTATTCAGGCAAAAGAGATATAACATTGAAGCAGCTTTTAAATGTGTGTCTCTGTATCTTCAGCTGACAAGGATCCAGTGAAGACATTCGGCACGTTTCAACAGAATGCATACGACTAGATAGATATAATTTGAGAAAGAAGCACAAAAGGGGTTAGGGTCCGATCACATTCACTTAGTTCAGAAAATGGCAAGTTTAAAGACATAGCTATAATTGAATGTCGTAGAGGACAGAACACGCATATATATATGTATGTGTGTGTGTGTGTGTGTATATATATATATACACACACCTTAAAGTCAAATCAGTGTTCAAGACAAACCAAATGCGAGAATAATGCAATCATGACGCCAAATGAAAATCTTTGAGAAAGTTTGATGGTGGCGTTACCCACCGTATACGAAGTATTAGACCCAGACACGGCGCACAATTATTGTGGCGCTCCGAAGTCAAATTCTATCTATCTAGTCGTGTGTGTGTGTGTGTGTGTGTGTCTATATATATATATATATATATATATATATATATATATATATATATATATATATATATATACATCTGGGCTATTCTGTTACGCGTAACAGAATATTATTCTGTTACCCTTTTGAACTGACGATTTCAGGTGGTTGTACTGATGTTTTCGAAGCGGTTGAACTGATGCTTTCACTTGTGTTTAACAGATCGTCTTATCTAGTTCAAAAACTTTTTGCAATTTTTTTATGCGAACGTGGCGTGTAATATATCGTTCGAAAGCTCTTGACAACCATATTTCAAATATATTGAATGTTTTTGCAAAATCATTATGGTTTAATAGCAGTTTTGAAAAAACCGTTTTTTTCAAAACCGAAAACGTGAATCGTATTTTGGATTCAATTTTCAAACCATTTTTCGGAATTGAGCAAATAAGATGGCATTGGAAAGCTGGTGAAAATCCGCATCTTCCATATATGTATTGTTTTTTCTAATTATATATGATATAAAAGTAATTTGAAAAACGGTGAAATTCTGGGCGAAACGTATTTTCGCGATTTTTTGCAAACAGTTTGTCGGATTGACGCAAATGATACGGCATTGGAAAGCTATGAAAAATGCGCAACTTTTTTATATAGAAATGTTTTTTTAATTCTTTATGGTTTAAAAATGAATTTAAATACGGTCAAATTTGATTTTGAACGCGATTTTTTTTAAAAGTTTGTCGAAATATGGCAAATAATATACCCTTGGATAGCTATCGAAAATGCGAAACTTAGTCATGTAGAACGTTTTCTCTACTTCGCAACCGTTTAAGAGTAATTTTGAATACGACATGACGGATTCTGCTGTTTTCTCGTCTGAAAAACAGAGTAGTCGTACTGATATATTTATATGTTTGTACTGAGCTATTTTTTGTATTGTAATTTTGAACGGTTCCGAAAAAGGGTACTTGTACTGATGCTTGCATGGGTTTGTACTAAGCGTGTTTTCACTAACTAGACTTTGCTCTGTTTTGCTCGTAAATTTTTCAATGGTTTATTGCATCGTCGCCCCTGTACTTGCATGGTTTATATCATCGAACAGAATGATTTTTTTCAAAAGAAAATGTTTATTTATTTATTTTTGAACTAAACTTTTTTTTACAATGATGTTCTGGACTTTCTCTTATTTTACGACTTGTACTTTTCTCATTTGAATTGCATGGGGTTTCTTTTTTGCTTGAACTTTTACAAGTTGAATTTCTGTTATTTCTTTTATTCCGAACGGACAACCATTTTTAACTTGTACTGATCAATATTTTTAATTCAACTATTTTTCTTTCTAGAATGGACGAATATATGTTCGAGAAAAAGAGTACTTGAACGGATGTATGTATAGTTTTGTACTGAGCGTGTTTTCACATACTGAGCGTGTTTTGTGACGATATTCAAGACTTTTCTCATTTTGAACTCAGCTCCTTGAGCGACCGGCCACAAAACAAGAAGTTGTATTGTTGAGCACAGCTCCTTGAGCGACCGGCCACAAAAGAAGAAGTTAAGTTGTACTGTTGAGCAGGAGGTCCTCGACCCCGACCGCGTAAGTACTTAGTATGACGATGTATTTGTACTGCCCAAAAACATACACGGAAGCACAAAGTAAACATTTAAGTACATTGGCGCTCACAGGAATAATCACACGCACAAAAACTTTTTCTTTGATTTGTTAACGAACTGATGATATAAATACATAGTGAACTGCTACACTTAGTGTATGTTTTCTTGTACAAGTCATATACTGAAGCAGGGATCTAGCTCGCCTGATTTGTAGAAACGAAGTGAGGGGCTTAATTAAACTCCTCTGTCCACAATCCAGTAGCATCGAACGTCCCTGCTTTCCTTTAGTATTCTACTAGGTAGTTGTATCCACTACTCTGCATTCTGTACTAGCTGATGTGGATGTACTACTTGAATTAAAACTTCAGTTTAAAAGAGGACGAAGCTGCCAGCTGAAATAAAGCTTCAAAGAAAAAGAATGAGGCACAGAGACTTATGCTACTAATACTTGAGAGAAAATAGAGAGCAGAGCTTTTACTATTTTTTTGGCACCAAACGAAGCCGGTATTGTTTCAACACATATGCATGCTACTCACAGTATGGAAGGCTCAAACATGATTAAACAACTCCGATGAGAGATGAAACAACTAGTACTTCACCGGACTGAATATGATCTAAAATTTTGACACTAAAAACAAAGTCTCCAGCATTTCTAAAAAAAGTCGGTGCAATGAAGACACAAGCGGCATTTTTCTGAACGAAGCAACCTAAGAAATGAAATACTACAAGAGCTCCAACATCAGTATCTTAGAACTCATGGTGCCAATATATATCTTCGGCCAAATATGTCTTCAATAGTTTGAATTCTTGATTGTTGACAAAGTTAATTAGCATACAACTTTAGTGCTAGAAATGTTTCAAAACACAAAAGAGAAGGAGTGCCGTCAGTCGGTCCCTGTAACTTCTGAAGATTATTTTGTTGCATCCATTGAACTGAAGGGAGCTCCTTCGACCTGTAAGATGAACGGAAAAAAGAAAATGAAATTTGTGAAGGTCGAAATGACCATAATAATCATGTAAAACATGTAAAAATAACGACAAGTTCATGCACAGTAACATTAGAAGTACACAAAAGAAACCTAAATAGAAGTTCTGTACTTTGAAATACTTCATTTTAGTTCCCAAATACCTCATTTGTTTCAAAGTATGAACTTCTATATTTATGTTCTTTTTTGACCCTGTGACCGTAGAACAATTGTTCTACGGTATTTTCATATATATATATATATAACAGACAAGGTACAAAGTACAAAGACTATCAAAGTATCATCCAATGCCAGATCTAGGTATCATAATGAAATGCGATTACAGAGTCTGATTAATCCACTGTTCTATCTTGACAGCCTTGGGTACCTTCGTTCGGAGTTTAATGTGTTGCAAGCCTTCCTGAATATAAAATTTCCAGGAGTTCAAACTAGGAGGTGAGGATCTGAAAATCTTGTCATTTCTGACCATCCAGATGGCCCAACAACCCATGATAATGATCTCCATAGCCAAATCCTGGGGGAGAAGTGAAATCATCATCTCAATCTCATCATAGGTCGAGATGCCCCTCTGTCTGTTTGGGAGGATATAGTTCCAGCAGTGTAAGGCAAAGTTGCAGTCCCAGAACAGGTGGAGTAAAGTTTCTTGAGTCCTGTCCACGCAAAGAGTGCAGTTGTAATCTGACAAATGCATATTTTTTCTGTATAATAGGTTCCTTGTACTAACTCTGTCATAGAGTAGCATCCAGAAGAAAATCTTGTGCCTAAGTCTGCAATTCGATTTCCATAGCTGCCTGAAGATGAAATGAGCTCCCGTCTTGTCAAACAGATTCTTGTACATCTTCATAGCGGAGTAGTTCTGTGATGCCCAAGAATAAGTCCACTTATCAGAGACATCAATGAGAGTCAGGCCCTGCAGTTGGTCTTGAAGGATGTGGAACTGATTAAATGCCTGTTGTGAGAGGGGTCTATGGAAGCAGTTCTCCAGTGCCTGATGCTCCATTATTTGGTTCAGTGTGATATCTTTGTTGATGGCGAAAGAATAGAGCTCGGGCATCTTGTGATGAAGTGGTATGTCTGACCAATTGTCATGCCACAGCAGCATTGTCTCCCCATTGCCAGGATTGCATCTAGTATGATTCTTATAATCAGGTAATGTCTTGAGGATGCCTTTCCACCAGAATGAACCCATCAATTTGTTACTCGGCAAACCATCTTGATAATAAGTTTCCCAAATAATCCTGACCCAAGGTGTGTCATCTTTGTTGAAGAATTTGTGCAAGAATTTCATGAGAAGAGCCTGATTATGCTTAATTAAATCAAGGACTCCCAGACCACCCTGAGACTTTGGTTGACAAACTTTATCCCACGAAACCAAAACCATTCCTCTATCCTGTGTACCATATTTTCTCCAAAAACAGTTCATAAGATAAGAATTGATCTGCTTGATCACTGTTTTAGGGATCCACAGAGTACCCATGAAAAATGTAGGCATACTTGTGAAGATAGATTTGATGAGAGTCAGTTTGTCACCAGTTGATAGCAGAGTAGAGCAACTCAATAGCCGTGATTCAATCCTTTGTAGCAACGGGAGGAAGTCCACAATCTTGGGCTTGGAAAGACACAAAGGAAGACCCAGATATTTGTGTGGCAAAGTTCCAATTTGGCAGCCCAATAACCGAGAAAGAGAGGCCATTTTATCCATGGGGGTATTGACAGCAATCAGAGTGGACTTTGAGTAGTTCACCTTGAGCCCAGTGTATGTAGTATAGTGGAGTAGAAGGTTTTTGATATGTTCCAGTTGTCTTCTATCAGCATTGGCCACCATTATAGTGTCATCAGCGTACTGGATTATAGGGTAATCAGGGCATGAATGATGTACCAATGGAGATTGTATTAAATTATTGTGCATGGCTTCATTCATCATGGATTGAAGAAGGTCAGCAGCAATCACAAAGATGAGGGGTGATAAAGGATCACCTTGTCTAACACCCTTTTTACAGAGAAATTGTTTGCCTGGGACTCCATTGAGAAGAACAGAAGAAAAACCAGACCCATAGATCATTTGAATCCAGTGAATCCACCTAGGACCAAAACCCTTAGCTCTCATGATCTGAATGATGGTCTCATGATTAAGCATGTCAAATGCCTTCTCAAAGTCAAGCTTCAAAAGGACCAGTTCTTTTTTACTGTGGAAGCATTGGTGGATATATTCATAAGACCATGCCAGGCAATCCTGAATGCATCTGTTGTTAAGGAAGCCATACTGGTTGGTGTGGACCAATTTTAGTATAACTTTCTGCAATCTATTAGCCAGCAACTTGGTAATGATCTTGAGAGTGCAGTTGAGCAAAGAGATGGGTCTAAAATCAGATGGCCTATTTGCAGCATCAATCTTGGGGATGAGGGTGATAAAGGAGTAATTAATGCTCTGTATATTAACATTGCCCTGGTAGAAATCATGAATGAGTCTGTAAAAATCCCCTGCCACAATATCCCAACATGACTTAAGGAAGGCAGCATTAAAACCATCTGGCCCGGGTGACTTGTCAGAAGGCATATGATTGACCACCTCATCGATCTCTTTGTTTGTGAATGGAACTACCAGCTCTGTTAGATCAACTATAGGGTGCAGTAGCTCATGAAGATTGAGGGGATTTTCAGAAGGTATCTTTGTACCCAGCCTTTCTTTGAATGCTCTGAATAGGATAGCAGCCTTGGCCTGGTGATCATGAAATTCATTATCATTCTCATCTAATAGCATGGCTATACAATTGTTTCTGTGTTTAATAGTGGCCTTGGCTTGAAAATATTTAGTATTAGCCTCCCCCATCTGAATTTGCCTAATGGTAGCTCTCTGTTTCCAATAAATCCTCTGATGTTCCAGCAGCTGGGCAATATGATCTTTCAGGATATTCCTCCCATTCGTTTCCTCAATGGTAAGTGGTCTGGATTCTTCAAAATGATCATAACAGAGTATAAGGAAGTTGGTATCTGCAATGGTACTCTTCAGGTTTGAAAGTTGTCTGGCCCAAATCTTCAGCCCTTTTCTTAATCTCTTAAATTTAGCAGCAATAATTTTAGCACTATCTGCTTCATTCACATCTTGTGACCAGATAGAGTTGACCACCTCCTTAAACTGTGGATGTTTGATCCAAAAATTTTCAAATCTGAAGATGTTGGATCTAGGGATAGAGGAGCCAATTTTAATGTTGATGGGCACATGATCAGAGGTAGTCTTGGCCAATGGGTAGGCAAATGTGGAGGGATATTGTAAAGTCCAAGATTCAGAGGTAAAACACCAATCCAACTTTTCCAACAATGGGGCATTTTGCATATTACTCCAAGTATAAATCCTGCCCTTAAGGGGGATTTCAATCAAAGCTTGTTGATTAATGGCCTCATTAAAGGAAAGCATGTCCTCAATGCATCCTTCCCCTCGATTCCTGTTATGAGGATATCTGATATAGTTGAAATCCCCCAAAATAATCCAATTCCTATCATCTGGGAGGCGCAAGTTTTTAAACCAGTCAATGAATATCAGTCTCTCTTGTGACTCACATGGACCATATACATTGGTAAGAATCCATTGCTCCCCATTGTGCTTAGAGGTGAATTGAATAGAGAGTGCATAGCTGTTGCTGTGAATAACCTGTCCACCAAAGATATGCTCATTCCATGCAACAAGCATACCACCTGAAGCTCCCACAGAAGGGAGATATGCAAATTTACCAATCCTTCTAGGACTGAAATTCTTGAGATATGAGCTATCAAATGTTTCTCGTTTAGTTTCCTGAAGGCATACAATAGCACATTGGGACTCTTCAATTTTGTTATTAATCGCAGTCCATTTCTTGGGATCATTAATGCCTCTGACATTCCAATTAAGAATATTCCATTCTCTGTTCATGATAGATAGAAGTGTAGAACTGTCACAGAAATATGCAGTGAGCCACTCCTACAGTCCCACCCCGGAGAAGGAAGCAGCTTATACATATAAATATCTGACCCCTTAACCATAGACCCCCAAAAGAAAAGAACTGTTCCAGAGTTGATACAGTCACACATAGTAACAGATAAGAGAAGTCTGGTACAAGAATATGTCTTTAGTACTACCCACTCGAAACCAACTGTAGCAACTAACTTAGGACCCATACAGAAACTGCAAATGAAAGGAGGGAATGGAGTTATATCCATTTCTTCCCAGGCTCCTTGGAGTTCTTATACCCCTCCTGCAGTGAGCATGCACCCTTGGACTTCTTGGGTTTCTTGGCCAGGATTTCTTCAGTGGTGTCCTTGTCAGGCACCTTGCAGAAAGAAGTATTCAGACTTTTAACCACTTTAGTAGAGATAGTGGGAGGCTTAGCAGAACATGCAGGACAATCTTTATCCAAACATACTGATTGTTTATAACCCTTAGCTAGTTTTAGGAGTCTACAACTTCTCCTTACCTCAGTCTCCACCAATGGGATTTTGTCCTTCCTCTTTTTCTTATTCTGCAGCCTTGAGGTGGAGGAAGCAGAGGTTACTTCTGTTGTGTCAGCTTCAGTAGAGGTGGCCTGTTCAGACAGAAGTGAAGAGCCTGTGAGATTGACAGGGTCTGGACATATCTCAGGGATCACAAAAGGCAGAGTGGTAGGACAAGTGGATCCTTGCACAATGATAGCCCATATTTTGGAGTTGACAAATGTCTTTGCCCATTCAAACTTTTCTGCTGATAAGAAATTAACTGCCAAAAAATTTACCCAGTCAGTAGGAACCTGAATAATTTCCTTGCTGTGTGGAGAGGGGGCAAAGTGAGCTCTCCAAATCTTAGCACCCGAATATCCAAGATGATCCACCTCATTCTGAATTGAAGTGGCAATGTCCTGTGGTGTAGCCTGAACAGCCTTGTCAGATGGATGGACTGTCCCTAAGCAAATAGTGTGAGACTGGTTAATGTATTCAGGAACAGGGAAACCAGGTGGAGCAGATAGGCTATCAGAAATCTCACCTTCAGTATCCAGAGGTGGAATAACTCTCTCAAGTACATTAGCCTGTCCCTGACTGATTATAAGTGCAGATTCGACAGCAGTTTCAACAGCAGTATCAGGTACAGTCTGTTCAAGACCCTGATGGGAGCTTTCCTTATTTAGTGCTTTCTTGACAGAAGTAAGATATTCTAGTTGCATAGGGTCCAAAGTTCTGTCCTCTTGTACAGTCCTTTCTTCCACGAAAATAAGATCCGAGCTCTGGTCAATAATAGGTTGCCTCAACCGAGCAGTTTCCTGAACCCCCACCTGCTCTGGTAGTTGAAGCAGAGCAAGGGGAGCAGTCACCTGAAGCACTGGGCCCTGGGGAACTGGGCCAAGCCCAATGGGCTCAAAGGCCACATTCAAATCTGGAACCCCAAGATAAACTGGCGCCAAGGGTCCATTGGCAGATTCTGAAGAATTAGCTGAGTGATCAACCGGGCCATCAGAAACAGTGATACTGCTGTTGCCATTTCCTTCCACTGCAGGTGCATCATCAAAAGGTTCCATAATGTCATTGAGTGCTAGAAATTCACCCTGGTGTAGTTCTTGGTCCATGGGCATAGCCCAATGGCCCCACCCTGGCATGGGAGCCTCTCCTGCCTCATCTTCTTCAGGATCATCTCCTGCCACAAAAGCATTATTAATGGCCAACTGCAAATTAACCTCTGGCAGATCATTTTGGGGGTGAGGATCATCATTTTCATGCTGCTGAAGCGGGCCCAGGAAGTGATTATGCTGATTGGCGTGAAAATTCGCTAGATTAGGGGCAGGATATGGGTTCCCATGAGGTGGGATGGGATCTTCATCAGGGGGAATAGCTCCAAGCATCTCGTGCTGCAGAATAACCACCGGTACAGTAAGTGAGCCAGACTGAACTCTATCACCTTCCCCAAACACAATACTGACAGGAATATCAGCTAACTCCTCCACTCTGACCTGGACCATGAGATTGGCCCGAGTGCTTCTAACTCTGTCCCACATAAGGAATTTGCCAAATTTGTTACAAGCATTGCTAACTTCCTGGATAGATCTTCTATCAAAAGGATAACCACAGAGCAAGATCCAGACATCTCTATTTAGAACCAAACTTCTCCAATTTAGCCCTTGATTGTGTTTTTGAAATATGACATGAACATCAGTGAAGGGATGTGGACTATTCAAGACTTGAGCATCCCTATCGAAGACACTATTGAATTTAACATATGCTTGCCCGAATGGACAGGGCTCAATCTCTGAAAACCCCAGTCCTCTATCTGTCAGGAAATCTGTGAGTACCTCACGAATGGTGTTGAAGGCAACCGGCAGATTTGGCATAGGCACGATGGTGGCAATCGCCCAGTCCTCATGTGTGGCCGGGGCCGCACCAGTAATGACACGAACCTATGTTCTTAGAACTTATTATGTTTTCCCTGCAAACTACATGGGTGAGAGCATGGTGCTCTAATTCAATTTGCATATATCTGAAACTCCACATGCGACCTGAACTTATGCATAACAGTATGAGTGCAGAATACTTGTAAGCACAAGAAAAAGACATATAGTGCACATATAATTTACTGAAAAAGAATGCAATTTTTGAACTGAAAATCAAGTAAAAGCTGAACTCATATAAATTTCAAGGTCAAAAGAACCTCCACATCCATCAAACTTCATATCATGTAGTTCAACTTCTGTAAAAATAGAACTTGTGGTATCCCTCATAAATCAACAAGAAAACCTGCAGAAAAATGTACATGTTCTCATTGGCATATCAAGAAGCACCTTCAGAGAACAGAGTATCGTATGCCCTTATCTACAGAGAAGCCATCCGTCCATGGCAGAGAAAGCATTGTTCAGAGAAAGATCAATGACACATCACACATACGACCCTGATTCTTCTTATATTTATCACCCTCTCATCGAGCTCAAGTAGTACTGCAACTCACAATTTGAGCGACCGGCGGCGGGGCAAGAAGTTGGACTGATGACATGTAGATCTTCCAGTTGACTAGCTTGTGGGTGAGGACAGCAGGAGGGAGCGGCAGTGCATGGGTGGAGGAGTGGGAAGGTCAAGTACAAGGCAGCGAGCGGAGCACCTCGAAGAGATGAGGGGGCTGGGAGGAACAACAGAAGGAGGGAGGCATGTGGCGATGCGCTGAGATGCGATGGGAGCGGAGATGTGTTGCAGAGTCGAGGGCCGTGCTGGTCTCGCCGGACCTGAGGAGCGACGGTGGCGGGTGGGGTAGTGAACCTTTTTACTGAACAACTACAATTCTACCATATAGTAAACTGATGTATAATTAGAAAACAGTCTGAATTTTTTGCACAGACACTGTATTGTTTTATATGTTTTCCAAGAACTTGAGATAGCTCACGGACTGAACTGAGAACACCTACTTCGTGTTTCAGGAAATAAAATAGACATCCTCTGCTTTTTGTGATAAAACTAGTGTGGAGTTGGGAGGAGAGGCAGTGTGGACGGACAATTAACCCCTCATTTTTCTTGCTCCTGAATGCATGCAGCTGGGAACTCAGGGCGACAGAGGTGGTCGCCGCGCGGCTGGGAGGAGCAGGAGGGCGGAGGTGGTTGTTGCCGATGCTCCGCTTTCCCACCGGTGGCCGCCCCTGCAGAGGCAGATCCATGGTCCGCCGCCGGAGGTGGGAGGAAAGGGTGTGGCGCATTGTCGGAGGTGGGAGGCGGGGACGATCGCCTCACGGAGGTTGGTCAGTCCACTAATTATTTGGTGGCGACGGTTCATCACACTAACTCAGTAACAGATACTGCACTACCTATATTCATCGGACTTAAGACATGTTAGATAATAACGAGAAATAAACGAGACAAAGAGACACGGATTTTACGTGGAAACCCTTGCGGGAAAAAACCACGGACGCACGAAGGCGCAATCACTATGATGGAGGAGTATTACAAGCACGAGACGACAGGCCGTCTGAGGTGCGACTACATGGGGTATATAAGAGGGGCAACACATAGGAGTCCTTGTAGGACAAGTAAACGAGTTGTACTCGTACGCGTCGACGCCAACGCAAAAGCCAATACCGGTTGTACTACGTCTAGTCCAACCCGGTACTAGAATTTGGATCACAATTTAACAATCTCCACCTTGAGCCAAATTCCCTCCAGTAGTCGAAGAAAGTGAATAACTCCATCCAAATCAGCATAAACACCTTGTGCGTCAAAGTCCATAGGACTAGTGAGAAATACCAACTAAGCCTGAGCAAAGCTCAAACTTATTGGTCGGAACTGGCTTTGTCATCATATCAGCTGGATTATCATGAGTACTTATCTTGCATACCTTCAAATCGCCTTCAGCAACAACATCTCGAATATAATGAAATCTGACATCAATGTGCTTTGTCCTCTCATGATATATTGGATTCTTTGTAAGATATATAGCACTTTGACTGTCACTAAATACGGTAGGGCAAGATGAGTCTCCACAAAGCTCAGTGTACAAACCTTTCAACCAGATAGCTTCTTTGCATGCCTCAGAAATAGCCATATACTCGGCATCAGTAGTGGAACAAGCCACAATAGACTGCAAAGTTGCTCTCCAACTCACAGCACAACCACCAGCAAAATCAGAATCAACAAAACCAACAAGTCCATCTCTAGTTTTCCCAAACTGTAAATAAGCATTAGAAGTACCTCGCAGGTACCTGAAAATCCACTGAACTGCTCTACAATGCTCTTTTCCAGGATTAGCCATGTATCTACTGACAACACTCAACGCATATGATAAATTCGGACGAGAACAAACCATGGCATACATAAGTGAACCAACTGCACTTGAATAGGGAACTCTAGACATGTACTCAATATCTGCATCTGACTTAGGACATAAGGCTGATGATAACTTGAAGTGTGCAGCTAACGGAGTACTCACCGGCTTGGCATTATGCATATTAAAACGACGAAGAACTTTATCAATATATCCCTTCTGACTGAGATACACTTTTCCAGATGGTCTATCTCTGGATATTTCCATGCCAGGAATTTTCTTTGCTGCACCCAAATCCTTCATCTCAAATTCATTACTCAATTGCTTCTTTAGTTCATTAATCTCTGACATACTCTTTGCAGCAATAAGCATATCATCAACATAAAGGAGCAAATAAATAGTTGAACCTTTGACAGTTTTCAAATAAACACCACTATCATAATTAGACCTTTTGAAACCTTGAGAGAGCATAAAGGTGTCAAATCTCTTGTACCATTGTCTAGGGGATTGCTTCAATCCATAAAGAGATTTCTTTAACTTACAGACAAGCTTTTCTTTTCCAGGAATAACAAAACCTTCAGGTTGTTCCATATAAATATCCTCTTCTAATTCTCCATGTAAAAATGCAGTTTTAACATCCAATTGTTCAAGCTCAAGATCATGCATGGCAACAATACTGAGTAAAGTGCGAATAGAGCTATGCTTCACAACAGGAGAAAAGACTTCGTTATAGTCAATACCTGGAATCTGACTGTAACCTTTAGCAACTAACCTTGCTTTATATCTTGTCTCGTCATTAGGAGAAACACCTTCTTTCCTCTTGAAAACCCACTTGGAACGAATAGGTTTCTTCTCTCTAGGTAATCTTACTAAATCCCAAGTGCCATTCTTTTCAAGTGATTCCATCTCATCATGCATAGCGGTCATCCACTTATTACTATCACCAGAAATAATGGCCTCGGAATATGAAGAAGGTTCAGCATTACCTTCAATTTCTTCTGCAACAGATAAAGCAAAAGAAACAATATTTCACTCTTCAATTAACCTGTCAGGTTTATTAGTACCCCGCCTAACTCTGTCACGTGCAAGATTCCAACTGGGTGGAACAATAGGCTGATTTGGAGTGGGAGTGACATGATCATCATTAACGACGGGTTCATCATGTGCATCAACAATTTCATTACTAGATGTATCACCTAAATCAATAATATGCTCCACCTGAACAGTAGGCTCCTGAACAATAGGCTGTTGTTCACTCTCAACGGGAACATTAGTAGATGAAACATCATGTAACATAGCAGATTCATTAAAGATAACATTTCTGCTAATAACAACCTTCTGGGTTTCAGGATTCCATAATTTAAAACCTTTAACACCAGACTTATAACCAAGAAAGATGCACTTAACAGCCCTAGGCTCCAACTTTCCATTATCAACATGAGCATAAGCAGTGCAACCAAAAACTCTCAACTGTGAATAATCAGCAGGTGAACCAGACCATACCTCAATTGGAGTTTTCTTATTAAGAGCAATAGATGGTGAACGGTTAATGAGATAACAAGCAGTGGAAGCGGCCTCAGCCCAAAAATGCCTATGCAAACCTGCATTGGACAACATGCAACGGGCTCTGGAAATAATGGTCCTGTTCATACGCTCAGCAACACCGTTTTGTTGAGGAGTATAAGGAACGGTGTAGTGTCTGACAATGCCTTCAGACTTGCAATAATTCTTAAATTGCTTAGAACAGAATTCCATACCATTATCAGTGCGAAGTATTTTTACCTTCTTTTCAGTCTGCCTTTCAATCATAATCTTCCACTCCTTAAATGATGAGAATGCTTCATATTTATGCTTCAAAAAAATAAGGCCAAACTTTTCTCGAATAATCATCAATAATAGTCAGCATGTAACTAGCACCACCTAGTGACTTCTTGCGAGATGGTCCCCATAAATCAGAATGCACATAATCAAGAATACCTTCGGTTGTATGAGTCGAAGTGTTGAACTTCACCCTCTTGTGTTTGCCGAAGATACAATGCTCACAAAATTTTAATTTACCAGGTTCATATCCATCAAGAAGACCTCTTTTATTTAACTCTGCTAAACCAAGTTCACTCATATGTCCAAGACGCATATGCCAAAGGTTAGCAGCATCACAATCAGAATTCCTTGAAATAACTAGAGTAGCGTTACCTGAAACGGTAGAACCTCGAAGGTAATAAAGACCATTGGTCGAACTTAAGTCACCTTTCATCACAACAAGGGAACCTTTGGTGACTTTCAAAACACTATCTCCACCTGAATACTTGTATCCCTTTGCATCAAGGGCACTCATAGAAATAAGATTTCTCTTCATCTTCGGAATATACCGAACATCTGTCAAAGTTCTGATTATGCCATCAAACATCTTGACTCGAATAGAACCTATGCCTTCAATCTTGCATGGTGAATTATCAAAACCCAAAACGGAACCAGCAGAAGTAGTGGAATCAAAAGTATTAAACCAATCTCTATGTGGACACATATGAAAAGTGCATGCAGTGTCAAGTACCCACTCATCATTGGTCTCAGCACATCCAGCAATAACGACAAGAGCATCATCGGAACTATCATCACGAGCAACGTTAGCAGAATTTTCACCTTGTTTGTTACATTTCCTCTTTTCTTTATTTTGCAACTTGAAACACTCTGAGATGTCATGCCCGTCTCTCTTGCAATACCTGCAATATTTCTTGTCTTTGGATTGCGACCGGCCCCTGTAGCCGTTTTTACTTTTGCCTCTGTTTCCATTATTGGAGTTCTTCTCCTTTGTCCTGCCACGAACAGACAATCCCTCGGCTTGGGATGAACTCGAACCATCATGAGGCACCATTAATTTCATCTTCTCCTTAGAGTTCAAAACTTCATAAACTTCATTAAGCGTGAGAGTATCACGACTGTATAATATGGTGTCTCTAAAATTGGTATAAGAACTTGGCAGTGAACAAAGTAACATTAAAGCAGTATCTTCCTCTTCATACTTAACCTCCATTGCAGCTAGATCAGATATGATCTCTTTAAATTCTGAAATATGATTCAAAACATTACCTCCCTCGGGTAACCTGTGCAGGAATAATTTTTGCTTCAGATGCATCTTGCTGGTGAGATCCTTAGTCATGCAAATCCCTTCCAGCTTTAACCATAGAGCGGCGGCAGTTTTCTCGCTCAAAACTTCCTGCAAAATATTATTATACAAATGGAGTTGAATTTGTGACAAAGCCTTACAATCAATTTTTTTCTCCTCATCAGTCCAATCCTGAATTTTATTCTTTCCAAAACTATCCAGTGCTTCATCGTAGTCGGACTGTGCCAACAACGCCCGTATCTTGACTTGCCATAGGGTAAACCTTGTGTCACGGTCCAGCAGCGGAAGATCGTACTTCATGGATGCCATGAGTCGACAAACTGTGCATAAAGTAGTACAAGCCGGTAAAAAAAATCTTGACAAAATTTAATATGCCGAGCAGACAAAAAAATCAGATAAATAGCACCTGGATATTGTACGCTGGGTGTGGTCGTAGCAACCGGACAGAGAACAGATATCTGATAGTAGATGGCTTCATGTGGGACAAGTACTAATTGAAATAGTACTTAATCAATCAGATCTCCAGAGACAAGCTGCAACTTGCAACTGGTGCTAGTACTAGTAGTACGTCACGCCTAGCAGATCGCCTCTTGAACTCGACGTGTGGAGCAGCAACAACTTCGATTGAATCCTCGGGACTTGAAGCCAGTACAAGCTGCGTACAGTACGCGAGGGGAGCAGCCAGCGGATCGATCGCCTCCGGATTTCTGTCGGTCTCGATTGCTTGCAACGCCGCAGATAAAACACCCGTGTGGCAGTCCTCGTCTCGGACTCGGCGAAACGCGCGATGCGGCGGCGGCAGCGCACGTGACTGAAACCCTAACTCTCTCGTCTCAAATCTCGTATCTGTAATTTGGCTTTGTATACCACTTATTAGATAATAACGAGAAATAAACGAGACAAAGAGACACGGATTTTACGTGGAAACCCTTGCGGGAAAAAACCACGGACGCACGAAGGCGCAATCACTATGATGGAGGAGTATTACAAGCACGAGACGACAGGCCGTCTGAGGTGCGACTACATGGGGTATATAAGAGGGGCAACACATAAGTGTCCTTGTAGGACAAGTAAACGAGTTGTACTCATACGCGTCGACGCCAACGCAAAAGCCAACACCGGTTGTACTACGTCTAGTCCAACCCGGTACTAGAATTTGGATCACAATTTAACAAGACACATTTTTATTTATATATGAGAACTGATGTTGTTTATCAGATACTACCTCTATAACGAAATGCAAGACATTTTTGCAGTACTTCCCTAAATCCTATAAGTGCAGACCAAATACAGTTACAGAAATACTACACTAGGAGGTATCAATCGATCTAATCTATAGCACATTTTGCTAATATATGTGTGTGATCCGTAGCCCATAGCCTATGTGTGATTTGTTCCAATTAATCCATGCATTTTTTATCCTCTGCTCCCTGCAGCTATGGCTAGACCCGTTGGAGAGGTGGGAAGTTTCAAGTTAATGGTTTGCTTTCAGAAACTTCAGACAAGAGCGGAGTAAAGGCTGGAAGGTAAAACTACTGTTAGCATGTGTACCTTTTTTGTAGCATCTCATCTCCTTTGCTTCAACTTTGGGCACTTTGATATGGTCAGCCTCTTTGATTTTGCAAGTGCCGGTAGTCCACAAATTGAAACTAGTTCTGGAAAATGGTCAAGTGACAATACCTCTAGTAATGGACGATTACTGAGCCAAATGCCCATTTCTTGTGTACAGAAAATACTGTTTTTTTTTTCACTTTCCTTAGTGGTGCAACTACCTTCAGATTAAAAGGATCTAGATAACACTCATCCATTAAACTCGTTATTCATGACTACTAAAAGTAATAGTTTTATCGAGAGGGTTTACTTCAACCCCTACATTTTTCAATCAGTACTAGTTATATCAGTAACTCGTTATTCATCAGTACTAATACGACTGGACAAGAAGTGGAAATTTGTAGCAGCACACAAATTGAACTTACATAATTTTTCTTTGAACTTTTTTAGGTGATATATCTAAACTTACATAATTTTGAAACATGTACTGATGACATTTTTGCGCACGCACGCACCCAACTATCTTTGTGTTTTTTCATGAACTGACAAAATAATACAAACCAAACTAATAACGAGTTTAGTACAGAAAACAAATCTCTTCTCTAGGCATTAAGACATACCTATCGGACAACAAGCACAAGACAGTAGTGGCGCTTGAGGAGTAGGGGAAGAGGGACAGTACAAACAAGTGCAGCTCAATGATACCATATGCTGAAGAACAAATTTGCCACTTGGGACTGAAGAAAGAAATCACACAAGATGAGCTGAAAATCATAATAGAATGACCATAACTACAATATGAACTGAATATATACCAGAGGAGCATGAACATCCAGGGGGAGATGTGGAAAGGTTGAGATGGGCACCTCCCGAGCTGCGGCATCGAACGGCTTGGCACTGTGTAGTTGAACGATCTGGGGTGGCAGCGGTGAACGGAGGGCACGTCGGGTTGGTGGTTGCTTCCTGGACGGATCAAAATAAAATAAAATTGAGAAACTATGGAGATCTGCGGGTATCTTTTCCACGTCTAGGATCCTGCATGATGCAACACAGAGACAATATGCCATGACACACACACATTCACAGAATGAGGAGGCTCCCATTAGCAACATTCAGAGGCATGCAGCTGCAAGATGTTGCGTTGCTAGACCCCATGCCATGCCAAAACAGCTATGCCATCTCTGCTGCATCATGCATCAGTCTCTAAAAGCTGGGAACAAGGTTCATTTGCATCTACTACTGTCCATTGCTCTCCTTCTCACTTTCTTACACACACATGAAAAAGCTATTTGCAAAAGAAGTTTTAGAGAAATATCACCGTAATTACTCTCTGGAAGCTATCTTCACTTCTTTAGGACTATTTTCAGGAAGGATGCCAATGATGAACTGAATCAATTAGTTTTGTCTTCTTCCCTCAGGTCTGGATCAAGAGTAGCATCAGTTCAATTCAAACAAAAATAACAGTTTATGAACTTCTGCTAAGCAAGCATACCCATCAGCACATGGAATGCCTCGGTGAATTTCACTCACTCAGTCCCCAAAAAAATATATATAACAGAGGCTAAGAAAATGATAGGAAAGCTTTCTGACCGCTGCATTGTTGAACGGCCTCGGTTGGCGGTGGTGAACGGACTGCAGTGGCCGTTGTGAACAGCCTGGGGCGGCATCGCGGTGGGTGGCGCGCTGGGGTGAAGCTGCTACTGTCGAAGGGGATCAAGCTCGTCAGTTCAATCAGTCTATGGGCGGCCGAAAACGGGGTTGAAACAGGACGGGGACGACCACACGCGGCGGAGGCCACGGTTCGCTGTGTGCAGCGACGAGGTCGAGTCCGCGACCTGCAGCCCGGGGGGCGCGACCTGCAGCGGGAGGTGGGGCCGTGGCGCGTCGCCGGAGGTGGGAAGCGGGGAGCATGGCGGGCCGCTGGAGGTGGGAGGCGGGGCAGGGCGCGTCGCCGGAGGACAGGGCTATTCTGTTACCGGTAACATGAAGACTCCTTTTTTTATTTTATTGAAATTTCATTTTACACAATTAATCTCATTGTATTTACATTACATAATACATCGAAATTAAAACTGAATTAAACTACAGGATAAACAGAGTAAAATCAACTAAAGTACCCCAAAAATGGAATTTCATCAAAATCTTTATTTTTTGTATATATATTATTTATTTTATTGTCTTGTATCTAGCAAAATTGTAAGGTAAAAAACATAAAAGATCCTGGATTCTCCATTTAATTCAGAAAAAAGAGATTCTTGTTCATAGAACATCGATAGAGAAAAAAAAGCCGACTATCGGATTTGAACCGATGACCCTCGCATTACAAATGCGATGCTCTAACCTCTAGCATGGATTTTCTATCAACACTAGCTATGGAGGTTGCTATCAGAACCGTTAGTTTGCTTTAAGATCCGAACTTTACTGTGGATAAGGTTCCTATTTGTTGATTTATAGATGCTCGCATTTACCAAAGAGGAAGCTATGTGCGGATGCTTTACATGGCAGCGGACCAAAATGGCAACCTACCCCCTGCAATGGCAGAAGTATTCAGAGAATAGACGCAGCTCCTTTCTAGCGTTGGTCCTCGAGCATCAACTGTTTTGGGTAAGCCTATGCTCTAGGTTTTGTTGCCTTGTAAATGTTGAAAGGTTCTATCCATCCCGAGCTATTTTTAGCATGTATAAATGTCCATTGTATGCATCAAATATGAAAGGTTCGGTACCTTTAATTCATGTTGGCTTATAGAGTACACACTAAGACAAAATTCTGAAGGCTGAATACTTTAATGCGTTGCAGCATGTATTCTTGACTAATCCTCCCATAGTCTTGACAAAGAAACATGGAGGTTTTACAATGTGGCTCCGTTCTCAATGGCAGTACCACCTCCTCCAGTGGGCATCAAGGTTGACGCTAATTTTCGTATTTTTCTTAAGCTTCTGCTAATTACTGTTCAAAAAAAACTTCTGCTACTTACAGTTTATTGGGTGGAAGAGCAACCAGGCATGTAAAGAAAATGAGACGTAGAAATGACAATACAAAATCTATGTGGTGAGAGTTGGATTTTAGTAAATTGTATAGTTATTTCGTTTTATAAAACACATTTTGTTAAACAAATAATCAAAATATGGTAAATGTGAAATTTTGGCGACCCAAGATTGGATGAAAAAATACACATTTATTTAATTAATTGTCATTAAGCCTTGTAGATCACTGTTCTGGAGTATATATTTACTAACAAAAAAATGCATTTTACTTCGAACATTGGTTAAAAATACATTTTACTTATTTTTTCAAGTCAATTCTACAAATGCAAAAGAAGGAAGGTGCAGTCCCTACTTTCATCTATGTGCACATACACGGCAACTAGCAGGCCGCCAGACAGAGTAAGAAGCAGCCCCTTCTTTCAACCATGCGTAGACATATACTACTTGCCAGTTTTGCGTCACGGGTATTGTCAGACCACGGTCCTTCACATGCATGGCATCAGGCTTGGCTCCTTCACTCATTCTCATGAACATGTCCCGCTGGTCATTGCACCCCACGTGACTCTCTATCTCTCCATTTTTGCTGGTTGCCAACTGTGGGCATGCCATTGCTGGCCAGCTGCCTTGCTTGGTTTCAGTTTGATGGTTAATCATCCCTAAAAGGAAACTTGATGGCTAATTGTGTGTTTGACTAGCGAGGTGGTACCACTCCCAACGTGCTAGTATTTCATTAGTGCTTGGCTAATGCGTGTATGGTTTAGGATCTGGGAGGTTCTCGTCAATGAGTTCGTGAGCTAAGGCCAACTCCAGCGCACGACCCCAAACGAACGTCCGTTTTGTCCTGCTTTCGTCTGATTGGGCGGCAATGGGTTGCCCATGTCATTTTGGGGCCGATGCCGTGCCGGTGCGCCCAATGCGCGGCCACACCCCATATCATGTCCGGGGTGGACGTGATAAAAAATCGCAAAAACTCCAAGAAATGCCAAAAATAATCAAAAAAACGCAAACATAAACATAATTAAACAGTCTTCACGGCCCTAAAACAGCCCTATTCGACAGTTCTTAACATAAACATAATTAACATAAAATAAAAACAAAAGAAAAGCGCCGCCCGTGTGTTGCTGCCGTGCCCGTCGCCGTCTCCTCACGCTCCGCCGTTGTCGTCGTCGCCAGTGAGGTCGATGTAGGGCGGCGGCGTCCAGAGGTGGGGCGGAGGTCCCTGGACGGTGGGAGGCGCCTGCACCACCTCCCCCATTGGCGACGTCTCGCGCTCTGGAGACCGCGGCAGCGTGGTGCACCAGTTCACGGCACCCACGGCGTCGGCCATGTCGACGGCCGTGCACGACCAGCTCCACCGCTGGCCCACCAGGTGCGGGTGGAACGCGGCGACGGGCTCCAGCACCTCCTCCTTCAGCTCCTCCTTGACGTCCATCATCTCCAGCTCAGGGAAGGCGACGTCGCTGGCCGCAGAGAGGGTCAGCATGGTGTCCAGGCCCTCCCATTGGCGCTCATCGTGCGTGTTTATGGAGTCTTCCATGACTTGCACGAGCCGGGCCTCCTCCTCCTCTGCCATGCGAGGAGGTGGTGGTGGCGATAGAGAGGGTGAAGGCGATGGCGTCGGCGTGATGCCGCGCACCCGCGTACGCCCGCGCACCTGGGGAGGACTCGGAGCAGGCACGGGGGTCCTCCATGGGGGTGGTGCGGGCTCTGCTTTTACGGCGCGGCGGCGGCCCGAGGACGAACCAACCTCGTGGTCGTGCGCCCCCTTGCAGAAAAATGAACGCGTTTTTGAAGAAGGTTGACAAGGAACTTGGAAAGCATTTGCATAAAAAAAAGAAGGCTCAAAAGATTTTCAAAGATTTTGCCAAAAGATTCATTTCGGATGTGAAAAGCTGAATGACGTGAGAAGAAAACAACCTTTTTATGGCCTTAATTTTTTGCAAATCTGCGTGCGTGAGCTACAGACTATATAGAAGGAGGGTTATCAACCATCAGATGGCGGGGCCCGGTCCCTGGGGTTCCCTACTGCAAGGTTCCTTACGCGCAGTAGAGGGTTCCCCCCTCGGAGTGGGTGGGGTTCCGACAATAAAGAAGGACGGTTCTCGCCCTCGAGATGGCGGTGACTGGTTGGGGGGTGGGAGTGCATATAGGCGCATTGGTGGTGTTCTGGCATCGCTGTCCACCCGAATGTTCCTCGCGCTTCTCAGAGGGGTAGCTCAATTGGTGCGCGTGAGGTTATAACACAATATAAATGAGGGTTATCCATCGGTGAGACGGGGGTGTTGTTTGGTTCTTTCGGGTGATGCCTAATCATGCACACGCGAGGCTGATTGGGAATGGAAAGAAAGGGGCAACTATCCCGTGGGTGACGCGATGAGTTTACACCCCTTCTGCAAGGTTCCGTACACGCAACAGAGGGTTCCCCATCGGAGTGGGTGGGGGTTCCGACAATGAAGAAGGACGGGTCTTGCTCTCGAGATGGCGGGGACTGTTGGGGGGGGGGATGGTAGTGCATATAGGCGCTGCACGGGTTCCTTGTGTGCAAAAAGAGGCTTCCCCCACCGACGCGGGTGAGGTTCCGACAATATAAAAGGAGGGTTCTGTCTCGAGAGACGGCGCGTGCTGCGGGTGGTTGGGGGGGTATGGGAATGCATATAGGATTTTTGGCGTCATGTGCATATGGTTATCACCGTGTGAAGAAGAAGACTCGCCCTTCCATATACACATGGTTTTGACACGTCTTGTTCATGAGAATCAAATGACATGACAGGTGGGAGATTCGGTGCTACGGGGTCAGATGTCTATGAAACCAACATCTGGGAGGGGCTTTCCATTCCGTGAGATGGTGGTGTTTGTTTGGTTCTTCCGGGAGATGCCTAATCATGCACACGCGAGGCTGATTGGGAATGGAAAAAAGGGGCAACTGCGTGGGTGACGCGATGGGTTTACACCCCCTATTGGAAGGTTCCTTACGTGCAACAAAGGGTTCCCCCCATCGGAGTTGGTTGGGTTCCGACAATAAAGAAGGAAGGTTCTCGCTCTCGAGATGGCGGTGACTGGTTGGGGGTGGGAGTGCATATAGGTGCTTTGGTGGTGTTCCGGCATCGCTATCCCCCCGAATGTTCCTCACGCTTCTTAGAGGGGTAGCTCAATTGGTGTGCGCGAGGTTATAACACAAAATAAATGAGGGTTCTCCATCAGTGAGATGGGGGTGTTGTTTGGTTCTTTCGGGAGATGCCTAATCATGCACACGCGAGGCTGATTGGAATGGAAAGAAAGGGGCAACTATCCTGTGGGTGTCGCGATGAGTTTACACCCGTACTGGAAGGGTTGTTACACGCAACATAGGGTTCCCCCAACCCCCCCTCCCGCCGGAGTGGGTGGGGGTTCGACAAATAAAGAAGGACGGTTCTCGCTCTCGAGATGGCGAGGGACTCGGGGGTGGCAATGCACACTTGCGTCCTCCTGGTAGCACTTCAGATGCTCCGGTAGATTGTCGCGTGCATTTCTTGTCCACCTCTTCAGTATGTACTGGTTTGGAATTGTGTGCAGCTTCACATGAAGCATGACCTGACAAATTCGAAAAATGAAAAAGGTGATGATTTTGCGGAAGAACACGCTTGAGGGTTCTGAACAAAACCATGGTCGGGCATACATTTATGTTGTGCCTGCACAAAATGCCGGAATGCTGAAACATGCCACACTCGCATGTGTATGTGTCGCTTTCTCTATCCACATCCGGAGAACCTTGCACGGTGAAGGGTGTCGGTGGGTGCAATGTCCACCTATAGAAAAGGTTCTCGTAGAAAAAACAGGGTGCCCCGACAATGTAACATGGAGGTTCGCATGTAATCTAGTGATGTGGTGATATTGTATACAACTCTCCCACCCGCCAACAGTCCTCTCTCTCTCTATCCCTCTCTCTCTCTCATCCTTTATCATCTAGACCAAAAAGCACATAACAAAAAGGAGGTAGAGTGCATAAGAGTGTGGCCTTCGTGCGGGTATGCATGATTCTGACAATGTATAATGGAGGTTCCTGTGTAATCTAGACGATGCGGTGATAGTATACCACCCTGCCACTCACTAACAATCCTCTCTCTCTATCTATTTATCTTTTATCTATCACCCTTTCTCTCTCTTAATTATTTACCATCTAGACAAAATGTGCACGCAGCATATAAGAGCTATAATGCGAGTGGAAAAGCAGCGAAGCCATACAACGGTGCACTCTAATGTTGTGAATGGTTTATGGAGGCAATTAGAAACTATCATGTCATTACAACACAAGATCGTCAACAAGAAAACCTTCCACACTTTAGAAAGTTGTCGGTGGGTGCAACGTCGCGGATGTGCATGATTCTGACAATGTAAAATGGAGGTTTCCGTGAAATCTAAATGATGTGGTGATATCCTCTTTCTCTCCCTCTATCTATCTACCTCTCTCTCTCTCTCTCTCTAATACTTTGTCATCTACAAAAACATGCACGCGCTCATATGTTGTGAATTGGTTATGGAGGCAATTAGAAGTTGCTATGTAATTAGAACAAAATAGCATCGTCCGTACACTTTGCATGGGGTAGAAGGGTGTCGATGGGTGCAATATCCACCATACTGAATGGTTCTCATTTGCACATAAGAGGGTCCCTCATGCGGCTATGCATGGTCCTCATAATATAAATTGGAGGCTCCCGTGTAATCTAAAGGATGTGGTGATTTTAGACTGCTCTCACACTCACTAACATTCATCTATCTCTCTATATAAATCTATATCTAGACCAAGCTCGCATGCAGCATAAAAAGAGTTGGTGCCAGTGGAGAGAAAAGGAGAAGTAGAGAGAGATACACACGGAGAAGAGATAGATAGATAGATAGATAGATAGATAGATAGATATACAGAGAGATAAATGTAGGGCGAGCGATATAGTGGCGAAGGAGATAGATGAGAGTTCAAATTATAAGTATCGTCGAAAGTGACAACAGTCTGACAAAAGTGATATGCTTGATAATGGTGAAGGCCCCCCATCAATCCCACCTTTTCAACAAAGATTGTGACCTTGCTAGATCGAATATATGGAAGCATGTGACTGCGCTAGTTTCGTCTGCGAGGAACGAAGTGGCACAAGTGTAATAATGGCGATATAATTGTCCCTAGACAACCGACCAGTGTCGATGTACATCTAATTGCTCTTCCCCATTTTATGTTTTTGGTGTCGCGGCTTCCATTATGATTCTCATATTTTTTGACCATATGGCGCAGTGGCGGAGCTTCATGGGGGCCAACCTGGGCCATGGCCCCCCCCCAGCTCACAAGAAACCATGCATATATTTCTTTGTATTAGGCCTACTTTCCACCAAAAATAAGCTGAAAATAGTTATGTTTGCCCCCCCTTCAGCCAATGCCCTCCCATGATTTTGGCTCAAGCTCCGCCACTGATATGGCGCATGTGCATGTTCGCGATGGACCCGTCGTGCGGCATGACCTGCTGTAACCAATAAAAAATAATTTTAGATTTTCTCGTGGCTTACATATATGACCCAAATATTTGGCATCTGGTCGCTAGGGACATTAGCTCCTGGTGATGGTTCATGCTCATTCCCCAAAGAGGGCAGGCCAGGACGACCCCTGATTGACCCTAAAGGCCCATTTTATTAATTTTTTGTTTTACATTGCAACATAAAACTTTAGAAATAAAAAGATGTCGAGTGATCTAGAAATTACTTTTAACATGCTAAACTTTAAATCGGCCATCACCTATGTAAAAAATACCATGAACTTAAACATCCATCCTCTGGTTAGAAAACACCATGAACAAAAAAAATGCACAAAACTTATAAAATGTCATAGTCGAAATATGAAAATCACGGTGCTACTTTATAAAACTGTCATCCTTCAGATAAAATGTTTTATCTGGATAAGCCTCACAAAAACTACCAAGCCATAAAAAAATGACATCCTCTCAGCATTAAAAAATGTACTACCTTTGATCCATTAGTTCAAATTTGAACTAAACCACGACACTTATTTTGAAACGGAGGAAGTATTTCTTATAAAAATAGCATTTCGTATAAGTTGTGATGCCATTAAAAATAAAAAATGTCATACTCTTAAAAACATGTCATGAGTAAAAAATGCATTTCTTATGAAAACCTGAAAAATGCCATGTTGCTGTGTAAAATCTACCATGGACCAAAATAAAAAATATCATGAAGTACTTTTTTCTTCACTTGGTCCAGTGTGCAAAATTTCTTATAAAAAATGCCATGCTCTTAATAATGAACCGCCGTCCTATTAACGATGAAAAAAATGCAAGTTCAATACTTATTAAAATGCCAATATATTATAAATGAAAACTGCCATGTGATCTCTTATAAAAGTCTGGTGGTCAAGATCAGTACTTGGCAACGATACATGATGTTGCTAGTTTGTAGGTTGCTGTCCAACAATTATGTACTTAAGTTGTTGGTCAGGTCTATATAGTGGGGGCAGTCACTGTCATGGTTTAGTGTGGGCGTGAGTTAATGTCGTTTAACTACGCGGCGCCAGCGGGCGTGATGTTGTTTTTGCATCTGCTGATCCACAGCTATATGTGCATCTGCTGATTCGAACGGCTGGTATCGGTAGCGCAGCGTCGACTGGTGAAATCAAAACGCACGAGGGTGCGATACGACATCTTCCGTGGCCACGTATGATATGTCCTGATTCTTGGTCAAAATCACAAATGGTGTTCAGAATCGCATCCGTGTGTCATTCATATGCACGCAGTCCCTACTTTCAGCACGCATCTGTCTGCTTGCCCTGGTTTCTTGGCTTTCTTTTAACCACAGGCGTTGCACGCCGTCCGACTGTTCAGAGTATCTGCTTGGGCGGCTTCCGTTTGTTTGCTGTCTTTTTTCTCGTCCATATTGATCCTGTTTGGATGCTGCAGTTAGAGTTAGAGTTGGTTAGTTCAGACTAAACTAACCTTAGAGGTTCCAACATATGGAGTTAGATAGCAGGTAGTTGCTCTAACATGGCAAAAAAATCCAACCCGATGGAAGATGCTAATTGGAGTTAGATGTGGTTGGTCCCATTAAAAAAATCCCGCCACCCCCGCCGCCGCACCCGTACGTCATCCTCCCGCACCAGCCAGCCGCCCCAATCCCGCCACCCCGCCGCCGCTCCCGCAGCCCCCGCCACCCGCGTCCCGCAGCTCCCCGCCGCGCCCGCCCGTCGCCCCCATCCCGCCACCGCTTCCCACGCCTCCATCCCGCTCCTTCCGGCGCCGCAGCATCCCTCCCCATTCAGCCACTCGAGCCACAGCGTCGTCTCTTGCGCCCCCGTCGCCGTTAAGCCACTTGACCGGCGCCCCTCGTTGCGGCTAGGGTCACTTATTCGTGGAGTCTTCACTGATTACGACTAGGCTTCTTCAAAAGCAATGTGAAGTGAGTATTTGTTGTTCGTCAACCTTTTATGATTTAAGGCCACACCAAAGCCGGCTAGAAAGTGAGAAAAATGCAATTATTGTCAATCTAACCCTGTGATCCAAACAATCATTTTGGTTAGAGTTAGTTCAGGGTTAGTCTAGAGTTAGAAACTAACTCTAACTCTAACCTTGGTTAGAGTATCTAAACAGGGTCATTATCCTCATAAATCGTCTGATGGTCTGAGCGCCTGGTGTGTGGTCTTGCTGCGTGGTTGTCGATCGTTTTGATCCAATCTCGGGTCTGCGGTGGATGCATGCATCTAGTGCAAAAAGAAAATCGAGTGGAGCAATGTAAAGAGCATTAACTACCATTGCATCTAACTGTCTCATAAGAAAAAACGCTAAACGCTTTCATACAGAAAATTCAAGGGATAGGAAGAGGAATCAAGGGAGGCATCGAGCAACACAGGCTATATGCCAAGAAGAATCGTGAGTTCGTGACGAGGCGAGGCTACATGACAAAAAAAGCAGTCATCCGTTTGGCTAGTTTATACATGTACTACCACTACATGCATTTTTACTTTTTTACTAGGGGCTGGGCAGGCCATGGCACGCTCAAGCGTCACCCGCTCGTTGTCGCTGTTGGTCACTGGACTGCTTTTCAACACTGTGGTCGGCGCGGGCTGGTACCTGTTCACGCAACCATGAAAAATGCACTAGGAACGGTTCGAACCTTCACACAACAGAGATTCGTTTTGGAACCGTTCGGGTCAAAGGCAGCGTGGTCCCTGTCTGCTGGACTGCCATCTTCGCAGCCTAGTGCCTGCACGGGGCTGGCAGCATGATCCATCTTTCTCTAAAAGAGAAAATAAGCATAAAATGAAATATAATATGGAAATGCAAATGAGGTAAGAGGAGGGACCAGATCCCCATATGAATGAGCGCTTGTGATTGCAGCCGCGTCAGCGAAACTTTATATCTTTGCTTTTTCATATATATATATATATATATATATATATATTAGCACTATTATGATCCCAGAATCAGAATAGTTATTCGGATCGCAGTCGGCGCTATATAGGCCCGAAGACACGTTCCCGAGCTGCCGAAACCCACGAAGAAAAAAACAAGCCCACTCCACGCCTCCTCGTCCACCACCTCGCCCGATCCCCAACCTCCGGACCTCCCCAGTCCCGGTGACGCCCACCTCCCCCTGACCCCGCCTCCACCCGGCGTCGCCACCCCCGCCCCCTCCCACTCCCGCCCCGCCGGCAAGCCGGGCGCCACCATGCCCGCCCTTCTCTTTGACCGATCTCCTCCTTCCTCACCGTCGATGCCGTGGGAGCACCCATCCCGCTGCCCAGACCCTAGCCGGTGACGCCGCCACCGCCACGCAGCCGCAGCCACGCCCCTGCCGGTGGCGCCGCCGCAGCCCCACCCCCGCCAGCGACGAAACCGTAGCCAAAACCCCAGCCGATGACGCGCCACACCACCTGCGAGAGCACCTCGGGGAAGCCCGATCCGGCGAGGATCCTTCACCACCCTCCACTTTCCGGCGACCACCAGCCCGCGTGTGGATGGGGTGCTATCCTTCAGATCGAGGAGGCGTCGAACTTCAATGGAGGAGGCCACAACCTGCAGCTGGCCGCGCCATGGTTGCGCGTCGCCGACATCCTCCGTCATGCTTGGCACCTCCTGAGCGTTGGAGTGAAGGTCGACTCGTATGCACTTTGCAGTTCAATTTCTACTGATCCTGTAGCTCCTAAATCCGTCGCGCACTTATATCGCAAGGTTCTTGCGTGTGTGTTTTGTCCTGCAGGGCATTTTCTTCAGGGCAGTGGAGAGCACCCTCACCCTGATCCGATCTGCAGCAGCGCCCCGAGTCCTCCCAAAGCAGCCCTGAGCCGTTCAAGTATGCAGCCCCAGGCCGTTCAAGTATGCAGCCCCGGGCCGTTCAACGACGGAGCTGCCGACCGTTCATGAACACAACACCCCGGATCCTGCTGCCCACCATCATGTAAAGGGGGACTTATTGTGAAGACTTCAAGCTGAGTACAGAAGACTTGATTAATTTTTGCTCCCTTTTTGAAAGGAAGAGGGGAGTTGGTTCTCTTTTGAGGTTGCGACTCGATTAATCAATTAATTACAGCTTATTTTCGACCTTCCTGTGCTAGTAGATCTTTTCCCAATTCTGATCTTCTTTCGGTTGCTATTTGGATTGATTGCCTCCGCTCTTCTACGACCGCCCTCATAAATACAGCATTGTAATCTTGTGGAAAGGAGCAGTGCAGTGCATGTGAATACATATGGCCTGAAGCTGCTATAATTGTCCAAAATCTGGTGTTTGCTGCTGCAATCCGAGTGAAGTATATTTGGAAACATGCCTGCCTCGAGTCTTCTTCTCTGGTATGCTCGCATCACACAGTATGACAGTATGCTATACAAAATAGCATGGGAGTGATTCCTGCAAAAGCTCAAATTCTGCTGACAAGTTGTGTGCTGCGTTTGGCACTTTTCAGTCCTGAACCAGCAGTCCTCGAGGCAGGATGTACAACACGAACCAAGCCCCATGTCTTTCAACGAAATTAGGATGTACAACACGAACCAAGCCCCATGTCTTTCAACGAAATTGCTTTGCAGACGACACTCGCTGCACGAACGGGGAACGGCACTTCCTCTCCAACTGCTCTAAGCATCAGCCAAAAATAAACAATTGCCTCCTGCGCACTGTTGGCGCTGCCACGTACAATCGTCTATGCATCGGCCGCAAGTTTGTCGTGTGTATAGCATCGGCCGTCTTTCAATGACTGACTCAGTAGTCCTTGATGGTCGAACATCCGGCAGCTAGCCCGTACTGCACCACCATATCTTGCCATCTTATTATCCCAGCAAAATGTTGAAGTAAAACACACACCACCAGGAGGAGAGTATATGTCAAGGAAGGACTGGTGAAATAGCAGGGCAGAGATGCCACAGTAATGCTGAGCCGGAGTGGTAGTGTGTGTGCGAGAAGAATCGTTTGTTTGGGTTGGGGAGCCAGCCGAGCCAGCGCACATTTGGTGGACAGTCTATCTGGTTCGTACGTCCGGCCATGATATTGTGTCCGAAAAGAAGACTCAAATGGGCACGTACTCCCTCCGTTTTTATTTAGTTCGCATATTAGCTTTGGTCAAAGTCAAGCTTTGCAAACTTTAACCAAGTTTATAAACAAAAAATATTAAGATATATAATAACAAATCAACAACATTAGATTCGTTATTGAATGTACTTTCACATCGTATAGATTTATTATGATAAATGTCTATATTTCTCGAATACGCACGAGTGTGCGTATCATTCATTAAAGAAGAAGGGGGAAAAGAATCCCCAAATATCCACATGGGCTACAATATATACACTCCCGATTCCACCGAGCACTAACTTATATTACAAACTACTCGCTGGCCATCCGCTCACTACAGGTCTTCAAAACCTATTGTCATCTTTGAACAATCCAGCTTTCACCTAGAGCCGCCCTTCCTCGAGTAGTCGCTCTATGACTCTTGATAGTGAAACCGGAGCCCTATTGAACACAACGTCGTTTTGATGCTTCCAGATTGCCCATAGGGCGAGGGTGCATTTCGCCCTAGTTGATTTCCTGCCTCTCGGGTCCCGATCTTGCCTCAGGCACCATTCCCTCAAAGGTTCATTCTGGAGCGGCTCTATCTCCCGAAGCCCTGTTATTCGGCTCATCTCATGCCAAACCTGCCGTGCGAACACACAGCCAAGCAGTAGGTGCTGCAAAGTTTCTTCCTGTTGATCACAGAGGAGGCACGCCTCCTGGTGCGGTAGACCTCGTCTGGCCAAGCGATCAGACGTCCAACATCTGTTCTGGATTGCTAGCCGGAGGAAAAAACGGCAGTGAAGCGGTGCCCGTGACTTCCAAGTAAACTGAGCTGTTGGAGACGCTTCTAGGCCCATAAAGCCGGCCGCATATGCCGATCGTGCTGAAAAGTTTCCATTTGGCTCCCAGGCCCAAGAAGCAGTGTCGTCTACACCTTCCACTAGCTGGGTGGCATCCACCCGTTGCCACAATGCGAAGAACTGGGTCAGCTCATTCCCATGGAGGTTTTGCCCAAAGTCTCTCGCCCATTGCTCGTTTGCAAGCGCGTCCGCAAGTGTCCGCGAGGCTCTCGTCCTTTTCGGGACGCGTTGGTAGATGGCTGGCGCAAGGTCACAGATCATGTATCCCGAGAGCCACTTGTCTTCCCAAAAGAGGGCACGTCGGCCATCTCCCACACTCATCCGAGTGGCCGCCGTGCATAGTGCACGCGAAGCAGCAGGGACGTCGATGCTGAATTCCGCACAGGGCCGCTCCTTGTCAGTTTTTTGAAGCCATGGCCACCGCGCCTGAAGGGCCTTGTTCAATCAGCTTAAGTTAGGAATTCCAAGCCCACCTGCCCACTTTGGCTTGCACACATTGTCCCATGCCACGGCGCAATGCCCACCCGTTGCTTCCTTATTGCCACACCATAGGAATCCACAACAAATTTTGTTGAGTGCCTTGATAGTCTTCGCTGGGATATTCAGCGCTAGCATGGAGTGGATCGGTATCGCGCACAGAACGGACAGGATCAGCGTTAGTCTCCCGCTCTTAGGGAGCATAGCTGCCTTCCAATGTGGTAGGCAGTCCGCCAGCTTGTCAACGAGACCTTGGAGTTGGGCCACCGATTGTTTGCACAGGAAGAGAGGTAGCCCCAAGTATGTGCAAGGAAAGGAGTCGATCGAGCATCTGAGAACTGCGCTGACTAGCGATATCTCCTCTTGAGAGCATCTGATAGGAATGGCTGCACTTTTGCCCATGTTAGCCGACAACCCAGAGGCATGTCCAAACAGCTCCAGTACAGCTCCACAGGTTCGGGCCTCCAGATCAGTGGGCTTGAAGAAAACCATGACATCATCCGCAAATAGTGAAACTCGTTGTTGAAGCCCTGTGTTGGAGAGGGGGGAGAGTGCCCCATGTTGTTGACAGTACTGAAAGAGGCAGTGCAGGGGCTCCATGCATAGTATGAAGAGCATCGGGGAGAGCGGAGCCCCTTGCCGAAGACCTTTGCATGGCAGGATCGGCTTGCCCGGAGTGCCGTTGATCATCACCCTCGTCGACGAGGTGGCCAGGAGGCCACACATCCACGCCCGCCATCGGCTCCCAAAGCCAAACCTCTCGAGCACCTCAATCAAGAAAGGCCACTTCATTGTATCAAATGCTTTTGTGATGTCCAGCTTGAGTAAGATGGAAGGCTGCCGGAGTGCATGAAGCCGCCTAGCTGTTCCCTGAACGAACATGAAGTTGTCATGCAGCGATCTGCCCCGCACAAACGCGCTCTGGTGCTTCCCCACAAGTCTTGGCAGGTCCACTGCTAGTCTGAGAGCGAGAGCTTTGTCGAAAATCTTGATTGCGCTATGCACCAAGCTCACCGGCCTAAAATCCTTGATGTCGACGGCTCCTTCCCGTTTTGGTAGTAACGATACCAACGCCTTATTTATGGCAGCTAGTCCATGCATGTCCCCTCAATGAAACTGGTCTAGTGCTCTCATGAGGTCAGCTTTTATAATCTGCTAGCAGGAGGCATAGAAGCGGCCCGTGAAGCCGTCCGGGCCCGGGGCCTGGTCGAGCGGCATTGCCTTGATGGTTTTCTCCACCTCCTCCACGGTGAACTGTGCCTCTAGGTGGGAGAGATCATACGAGGGCAAGTCCAAGCGATCTAGGTTGATAGAGGCCACTCTGGCATCCGCATTACCCAGCAGGGCGTCATAATACGCATCTACCACCGATGCAACTTCCTCCTGGCCTGTTGCGATCTCATCTTGGTGGCGCAGGCTTAAGATGGCATTTTTCCGCTGTCTGTATGCAGCATGCTTGTGGAAGAAACCAGTGTTCGCGTCCCCTTCCTTCAGGAAGAGAAGCCGAGATCGTTGCCGAGCTATGGTTCTCTCGAGGGAACACAAGCCAAGTAGCTTCCTTTTCAACAATTTTCGCAGATCATGTTCCGTGGGCGTGAGTACCCTTTTATCGGCCGCCGCGTCTAAGCGAGCAATCAGCTCCATAGCCATGCCGAGCTGCAGCTTGATGTTCCCAACCCAACGGTCACTCCAACTTTGGAGGGCTTTCGCCGTCGCCCTGAGCTTGCTATCCAACACTAGGAACGGGTTGCCTTCTGCCGGAATCGATTGCCATGCCTGTTGAACTACTTCATGGAACCCGTCCACCTTGGTCCAGAAGCTTTCAAAACGAAACCTGCGTCCCATATGGAACTCCGCATCCAAGTCTAGCAGGAGTGGGCAGTGGTCCGAGATTGACGTACCAAGGGCAGTGAGAAGGTTTGCCGGGTAGCCATCCTCCCAAGTATTCGTAGCAAAGATGTGATCAATCTTTTCCATCGTGGGGTTTTGTCTTTCGTTCGACCACGTGTATCTCCGCCCGTTGAGATAAAGTTCCTTCAATTCCAGTCTGTTTAGGAGGGCTCTAAATCTTGCCAACATCCGCCAGTTTATGTTCTCGTTGTTTTTGTCTTCTGCATTGACGATGAGGTTAAAATCCCCCGCCAGAACCCACGGTCCCGCATGTAAATCTCTGACGTCCGCGAGCTCCTGGAGAAAAGCAATCTTCTCCGCATTCCCTTGCGGTCCATAAACCCCAGTGAGCCACCACATGGGTGCCCCGTCCTGTTGCACCAAGGCCGTGACGGTATTCTCCGTGATGTGATGGTTAGAGATTGACACCATTGAGGCATCCCACGCAAGCAAAATCCCCCCACGCGTGCCCAGCGCTGGCAAGTAGTAAAAGTTTTCGAATTTATTCCCAAGGCAATGCTTCACAATTTCCGACGTGACGACCTCAAGCTTGGTTTCCTGGAGGCATACAATGGCCGCCTTTGCCCCCTCCACAACTTGGAAAACTGCGCTACGTCTTGTCGCCGCGTTGAGCCCACGTACATTCCACACAAGGACTTTGGGTGGGTGGTTTGACATGATCCAACCCCACACAGCCCCACATCTAGGAAACACGACCTACTGGCCTTCCAGCATGGCCACCTCCTCGTTCTCGAGTGGCAGGCAACTGGCATCCCAGCCGAACAGCGCCAGGATGGCCTTCACGTGACAGTCAAGCAGCAGCTTGTCGAAAAGCCTAGCGTAGGCTTCGAGCTCCTCGTCACTAATCTGGCCGCCCTCATTTGCCAAGCATAACTTCTTGATGATGACGGTTTGTTGCTTGGAAGCTTTGGATCCCCGGCCTCCCTTTGCGAGCCTAACGCTCCTTCGCGGGGTGGTGACTGGTGGCCGCTTCTGCCTAGGTATCTTTTGCTGTTTCGGAAGCTCTCCACGGCAAGGCTGCGGAAGCATGGGCGATAAAGCGCGTCGCAGTTCATTGCACAGTTGCGTGACTTGGGTCCGAGGGGAGGGGGGCGATGCAGGCGGTCTTGACTGTGCCAGATCTCCGTCCTGGGCGGCCGTGGCAGGGGGCGAAGACTCCTGATTTTCCGCCGAGAGGCTCACAACGAACCAGCCATTCTCCCGCGTGCATGGGGGAGTCACATCGCCATGCAAGGTGGGCCCCAGTCTGGCCGTATCTCCAGTGTAAGCCATATCCGCCTCGGTCTCCGGAAGATTCGACTGAGAAAAGCCCCTGTCCATGGGACCTGCCGCTGCAATGCACAGATCCCACCCACCAATCCGGACTGTCGGGGAATCTGCAGTCCCATCCGCGTGAACTCCTGTCGTGGGGAGCGGGGAGCCAATGGGAGAGGAGGCCGCAGGCTCCGGAAGTCGCGACTGGTTCGCCTCGCATCCTGGGCCTTCCACCAATCTGGCGGGGGGGGGGGGGCAGGCCTGTGACGCCCCCGATTCAATCGTACACTAATCATGCACGCAATCGTGTACGATCAAGATCAGGGACCCACGGGAAGATATCACAACACAACTCTAAAACATAAAATAAGTCATACAAGCATCATAATACAAGCCAGGGGCCTCGAGGGCTCGAATACAAGTGCTCGATCATAGACGAGTCAGCGGAAGCAACAATATCTGAGTACAGACATAAGTTAAACAAGTTTACCTTAAGAAGGCTAGCACAATCGGGGATACAGATCGAACGAGGCACAGGCCTCCTGCCAGGGATCCTCCTAACTACTCCTGGTCGTCGTCCGCGGGCTACACGTAGTAGTAGGCACCTCCAGTGTAGAAGGAGTCGTCGTCGAAGGTGGCGTCTGGATCCTGGGCTCCATCGTCTGGTCGTAGCAATCGGGTAGAGAAATGGGGAAAAAAGGGGAACAAGGCAACCGTGAGTACTCATCCAAAGTACTCGCAAGCAAGGAGCTACAGTACATATGCATGGATATATGTGTAAAGGGGCATATCGGTGGACTGAACTGCAGAATGCCAGAATAAGAGGGGGATAGCTAATCCTGTCGAAGACTACGCTTCTGGCAGCCTCCGTCTTGCAGCATGTAGAAGAGAGTAGACTGAAGTCCTCCAAGTAGCATCGCATAGCATAATCCTACCCGGCGATCCCCTCCTCGATGCCCTGTTAGAGAGCGATCACCGGGTTGTATTTGGCACTTAGAAGGGTGTGTTTTATTAAGTATCCGGTTCTAGTTGTCATAAGGTCAAGGTACAACTCTGGGTCGTCCTTTTACCGAGGGACACGGCCATTTGAATAGATTAACTTCCCTGCAGGGGTGCACCACATAGCCCAACACGCTTGATCCCATTTGGCCGGACACACTTTCCTGGGTCATGCCCGGCCTCGGAAGATCAACACGTCGCAGCCCCACCAAGGCACAACAGAGCGGTCAGCACGCCGGTCTAAACCTAAGCGCGCAGGGGTCTGGGCCCATCGCCCTGAGCACACCTGCACGTTGCGTACGCGGCCGGAAGCAGACCTAGCCTAGTGGCGTTCCAGTCCAATCCGGCGCGCCACTCAGTCGCTGACGTCACGAAGGCTTCGGCTGATACCACGACGCCGAGTGCCCATATCTTTCCCGCATAGTTGGTTAGTACGTATAGGCCAGTAGCCAGACTCAGATCAAATACCCATATCTCGTTAAGCGTGTTAAGTATCCGCGAATGCTGAACAGGGCCAGGCCCACCTCTCACCCAGGTAGTCTCAACCTGCCCTGTCGCTCTGCCACAAAGATCCACACAGAGGGCCGTTGGGACAAAGGTCCTTTCAGCCCCCAATCCGTGAATCACTCGCGGGTGCTCCTCGAGCCGACCCGACTTTAGTTACCACATGTATCATGTATAAAGTATAGTATATACCCATGATGAACTCCCGAGTGATCACGACCCGATAGTATAGCATAGCAGACGGACAAGAATGTAGGGCCACTGATGGAAAACTAGCATCCTATACTAGGCATGTAGGATTGCAGGTAAAGGTAACAACAATAGTAGAAAGGACAGGCTATGCATCAGAATAGGATTAACCGAAAGCAGTAACATGCTACACTACTCTAATGCAAGCAGTATAGAGAAGAGTAGGCGATATCTGGTGATCAAGGGGGGGGGCTTGCCTGGTTGCTCTGGCAAGAGAGAGGGGTCGTCAACTCCGTAGTCGAACGGGACAGCAACAGTGTCGGTCCCGGTGTCTAGCAAGAGAAGAGGGGGAAGAAACAATAAATATTCAAGCAGACAGATGCATAGCGATGCATGGCATGACAAGTATCGGTGCTAGGGGGTGCCCTAGCGCGGTATGAGGTGATACCGGTGAAGGGAGGAAACATCCGGGAAAGTATCCCCGGGGTTCCGCGTTTTTGGGCAGAGGAGCCGGAGGGGGAAAGTTGCGAGTTTGATATGTTAGGGATGCGTGGCGGATGAACGGGCTGCGTAACCGGGTTCGTCTCGTCGTTCTGAGCAACTTTCATGTACAAAGTATTTTCATCTGACTTACGGATTATTTTATATGATTTTTCAAAGTTTTAATGATATTCTGAGATTATTATTAATTCGAAATTAATTGAATAAATGCTATGTGCACCCAGCACAGGGTACACAGAAGTGTACCCAGGGCATGACAAGTGGGCCAAGGGGGACCCCGTTGACCAGTCAAGGTTTGACTGGTCAACAGGGGGGTGGGGTCCCGTGTCATTGACTGACTAGTAAACTAACAATTTTATTTAGACTAATTAAGTAGTTAACAGGTTAATTAACAGGATTAATTAGGTTAATTAATTCATTTGATTAATTAATTAACTAACTATTTTAATTATTATATCTTTCATTTATTTATTTTTTGTTTTCGGGTGGACCCCGCATGTCATTGGCCAGGGGCCTTAGCGGGTTCGGGCGCTGGGTCGCTGCGGGTGCCCGACCCGTATGAGGTCCGAGCGGGCGACGGCGCGTCGCCGGAGGTGGCTGCAGCCATGGTGGAGCAGCGATGGTGGAGCGAGGCTGCAACAAGGCAATGGGTCCGAGTGAGACAACGGACGACGCGGGCGCGTAATGGGCGCGGGCGGCGTCGGGCGCACGCGCACGATGGGGGCAGCAGCACCGCAGCAGGCAGCGGCGGCAAAGCAGCGCCATGGCGCGGGTGCGGCTAGGCCACCGTGGGGGTGGGAGGGGGTTCGACACGGCGAGGTGCGAACGGCCGCAGGCAGGGGAGCGCAGGACGCGGCCGGTGCGACGCGAAGCGCGGTCGGGTAGGGACAGCCATGCGCGGGCATCGGGGCGGCCGTGGTGAGCGCGAGGACGCGGGAGAGAGAGGAACGGGAACTGCTCACAGCCGTTGGCGGGGAGCAGGGCGGCGAGGCGTGGCGGCGACCCGTGAGGAGGAGGTCGGGGAGGTTCCGGCGATGGTGAGGCAGGACGACGGTCCGGCGAGGACGTGACGGCGACGACCTTGGGGCGCAGTGGCGCGGCGTCGGAGTCGGTGATGAGGCGAGGCCGCGACGTCAGGCGTGCGCCGCGCGAGGGAGAGGAGGGGGCGTAGAGGAGTCCTTGAGGGGCGGCGTCGAGCACGGCTGGCGGTGGCCTTTGCGGCGCGGCGACTTGCGTCTGGCGTGGCCATGCGGGTGGAGGGGATCGAGCAGGGGCGCCCCTCCCCCAGGCACGAGGTGTGCGTGTGTGTGTGCGCGCGTGTGTTGGTGTGCGATGGCGGCGGGGTGGGAGACGAGGGAGAGGTGGGGATCGTGAGGGGAGTGGGTCGTTCGGGGATTAGTGTTTGGGAACGTAGCAGAAATTCAGAATTTTCCTACGTGTCACCAAGATCTATCTATGGAGAAACCAGCAACGAGGGGAAGAAGAGTGCATCTACATACCCTTGTAGATCGCTAAGCGGAAGCGTTCAAGTGAACGGGGTTGATGGAGTCGTACTCGTCGTGATCCAAATCACCGATGACCAAGTGCCGAACGGACGGCACCTCCGCGTTCAACACACGTACAACCCGGTGACGTCTCCGATGCCTTGATCCAGCAAGGAGAGAGGGAGAGGTTGAGGAAGACTCCATCCAGCAGCAGCACGACGGCGTGGTGGTGGTGGAGGAGCGTGGCAATCCTGCAGGGCTTCGCCAAGCACTGCGGGAGAGGAGAAGGACTTGGGAGCGGGGGAGGGCTGCGCCAGCACATTGGTGTGGCTGCCCTCCCAACCCCCACATATATATAGGGGCAAGGGAGAGGGGGCCCGACCCCCTCAGATCCAATCTGAGGAGGGGCGGCGGCCAGGGGGGTTCCCTTGCCCCCCAAGGCAAGGGGGGCGCCCCCTTCTAGGGTTCCCCCAAACCCTAGGCGCATGGGCCCTAGGAGGGGAGGCGCCCAACCCACTAAGGGGCTGGTCCCTCTCCACATACAGCCCATAGGGCTCTCCGGGGCAGGTGGACCCTCGGAACCCCTTCGGTGGTCCCGGTACAATGCCGGTATCCCCCTGAACTCTTCCGGTGACCGTATGATGACTTCCCATATATAAATCTTTACCTCCGGACCATTCCGGAACTCCTCTTGACGTCCGGGATCTCATCCGGGACTCCGAACAACATTCGGTAACCACATACAAACTTCCTTTATAACGCTAGCATCATCAAACCTTAAGTGTGTAGACCCTACGGGTTCGGGAAGCATGCAGTCATGACCGAGACGTTCTCCGGTCAATAACCAACAGCAGGATCTGGATACCCATGTTGGCTCCCACATGTTCCACGATGATCTCATCGGATGAACCACGATGTCGAGGATTCAATCAATCCCGTATTCAATTCCCTTTGTCTAGCGGTATTGAACTTGCCCGAGATTCGTTCGTCGGTATCCCGATACCTTGTTCAATCTCGTTACCGGCAAGTCTCTTTACTCGTTCCGTAACACATCATCCCGTGATCAACTCCTTGATCACATTGTGCACATTATGATGATGTCCTACCGAGTGGGACCAGAGATACCTCTCCGTCACACGGAGTGACAAATCCCAGTCTCGATTCGTGCCAACCCAACAGACACTTTCGGAGATACCTGTAGTGTACCTTTATAGCCACCCAGTTACGTTGTGACGTTTGGCACACCCAAAGTATTCCTACGGTTTCCGGGAGTTGCACAATCTCATGGTCTAAGGAAATGATACTTGACATTAGAAAAGCTTTAGCATATGAACTACACGATCTTTGTGCTAGGCTTAGGATTGGGTCTTGTCCATCACATCATTCTCCTAATGATGTGATCCCGTTATCAACGACATCCAATGTCCATGGTCAGGAAACCGTAACCATCTATTGATCAACGAGCTAGTCAACTAGAGGCTTACCAGGGACATGGTGTTGTCTATGTATCCACACATGTATCTGAGTTTCCTATCAATACAATTCTAGCATGGATAATAAACGATTATCATGAACAAGGAAATATAATAATAACCTATTTATTATTGCCTCTAGGGCATATTTCCAACAGTCTCCCACTTGCACTAGAGTCAATAATCTAGTTCACATCGCCATGTGATTAACATTCACAGGTCACATCGCCATGTGACCAACATCCAAAGAGTTTACTAGAGTCAATAATCTAGTTCACATCACTATGTGATTAACACTCAATGAGTTCTGGGTTTGATCATGTTCTGCTTGTGAGAGAGGTTGTAGTCCACGGGTCTGCAACATTCAGATCCGTATGTATGTCATCTTGTGGATGCAGCTACTACGCTATATTTGGAGCCATTTCAAATAACTGTTCTACTATACGAATCCGGTATCTCTACTCAGAGCTATCCGTATAGGTGTTAAGCTTGCATCGACGTAACTCTTTACGTCGAACTCTTTATCACCTCCATAATCGAGAAACATATCCTTATTCCTCTAAGGATAATTTTAACCGCTATCTGGTGATCTACTCCTAGATCACCTTTGTACCCTCTTGCCAGACATGTGGCAAGGCACACATCAGGTGCGGTACTCAGCATGGCATACCGTATAGAGCCTATGACAAAAGCATAGGGGACGACCTTCTTCCTTCCTCTTTCTCCTGCCGTGGTCGAGCTTTAACTTTTAACTTCCTACCTTAGGACTCAGGCAAGAACTCCTTCTTTGACTGATCCATCTTGAACACCTTCAAGATCATGTCAAGGTATGTGCTCATTTGAAAGTACCATTAAGCAGTTTTGATCTATCCTTCTAGATCTTGATGCTCAATGTTCAAGTAGCTTAATCCAGGTTTTCCATTGAAAAACACCTTTCAAATAACCCTATATGCTTTCCAGAAATTCTACATCATTTCTGATCAACAGTATGTCATCCACATATACTTATCAGAAATTCTATAGTGCTCCCACTCACTTCTTTGGAAATACAAGTTTCTCATAAACTCTGTATAAACCCCAAAATCTTTGATTATCTCATCAAAGTGCACATTCCAACTCCGAGATGCTTACTCCAGTCCTTAGAAGGATTGCTAGAGCTTTGCATACTTGTTAGCATCTTTCAGGATCGACAAAATCTTCTGGTTGTATCACATACAACCTTTCCTCAAGAACAAGGAAACAATATTTTGACATCCCATCTGCAAGATTTCATAAATAATGCAGTACCTGCTAATTCCAACAAACTCTTAGCATCACTACGAGTGAGAAAGTCTCATCGTAGTCAACTCCTTGAACTTGTCGGGGAACACCTTAACGACAAGTCGAGCTTTCTCGATGGTGACACTTACCATCATTGTCTGTCTTCCTTTTAAAATCCATATGTACCCAACAGCCTTACGACCATCAAGTAGTTCTTTCAAAGTCTACACTTTGTTTTCATACATGGATCCTCTCTCGGATTTTATGGCCTCGAGCCATTTTTCGGAATCCGGGCCCACCATCGCTTCTCCATAGCTCATAGGTTCATCGTTGTCCAACAACGTGACCTTTTAAGACAGGGTTACCACTTAGAAGTTGTACACACCCTTGTCAACCTATGAGGTTCGATAGTAACTTGATCTGAAGCTCCATGATCATCATCATTAGCTTTCTCTTCAACTGAGGCAGGGGCCACAGAAACATTTTTCCTGTGCTTGCGCTACTCTCTGCCTGAAGTAAAGGTTCAACAACCTTATCAAGTTCTATCTTCCTCCCACTCAATTCTTTCGAGAGAAACTTTTCCTCGAGAAAGGACCCGATTCTAGAAACAATCCCTATTGCTTTCGGATCTGAATTAGGAGGTATACCCAACTGTTTTGGGTGTCTTACGAAGATGAAATTTATCCGCTTTGGGTTCGAACTTATCAACCTGAAACTTTTTCACATAAGCGTCGCAGCCCCAAACTTTTAAGAAACGACAACTCAGGTTTCTCCAAACCATAGTTCAAACGGTTTTGTCTCAACAGAATTACGTGGTGCCCTATTAAAGTGAGTGCGGTTGTCTCTAATGCCTAACCCATGAACGATAGTGGTAATTTGATAAGAGACATCATGGTACGCACCATATCCAATAGGGTGCAACTATGATGTTCGGACACACCATCACCCTATGGTGTTCCAGGCGGTATTAGTTGTGAAACAATTTCCACAGTGCCAAACTCGTAACTCAGATATTCATTTCTATGATCATATCATAGACATTTTATCCTCTTATCACGAAGATCTTCAACTTCATTCTGAAATTACTTGAACCATTCAATAATTCAAACTTGTGTTTCATCAAGTAAATATACTCAGTATCTACTCAAATCATCTGTGAAGTAAGAGCATAATGATATCCACTGCGTGCCTCAGCACTCATTGGACTGCACACATCAAAATGTGTTACTTCCAACAAGTTGCTTTCTTGTTCCATTTTACTGAAACCGAAGCTTTTAGTCATCTTGCCCATGTGGTATGATTTGCATATCTCAAGTGATTCAAAATCAAGTGAGTCCAAACGGTCCATCTGCATGGAGTTTCTTCATGCGTATATACCAATAGACATGGTTCACATTACTCAATCCTTTTTCAAAAATGAGTGAGTCCAAAGATCCATCAACATGGAGCTTCTTCATGCGTTTTATACCAATATGACTTACATGGCAGTGCCACACGTAGGTGGTACTATCATTACTATCTTATATCTTTTGGCATGAACATGTGTATCACTATGATCGAGATTCAATAAACCATTCATTTTAGGTGCAAGACCATTGAAGGTATTATTCAAATAAATAGAGTAACCATTATTCTCCTTAAATGAATAACCGTATTGCGATAGACATAATCCAATCATGTATATGCTCAACGCAAACACCAAATAACAATTATTTAGGTTTAACACCAATCTCGATGGTAGAGGGAGCGTGCGATGCTTGATCACATCAACCTTGGAAACACTTCCAACACATCTCGTTAGCTCACCTTTAGCTAGTCTCCGTTTATTCCGTAGCTTTTATTTCGAGTTACTAACACTTAGCAACCGAACCGGTATCTAATACCCTGATGCTACTAGGAGTACTAGTAAAGTACACATTCACATAATGTATATCCAATATACTTCTATCGACAGCCTTCTCATCTACCAAGTATCTAGGGTAATTCTGCTCTAGTGGATGTTCCCCTTATTACAGAAGCACTCAGTCTCGGGTTTGGGTTCAACCTTGGGTTTCTCCACTAGAGCAGCAACTGATTTGCCGTTTCATGAAGTATCCCTTCTTGCCCTTGCCCTTCTTGAAACTAGTGGTTTCACTAACCATCAACAATTGATGCTTCTTCTTGATTTCTAATTTTGCGGTGTCAAACATCGCGAATATTTCAAGGATCATCATATCTATCCCTGATAGTTCATCGCGAAGCTCTAGCAGCTTGGTGGCAATGACTTTGGAAAAACATCACTATCTTATCTGGAAGATCAACTCCCACTCGATTCAAGTGATCATTGTACTCAGACAATCTGAGCACAAGCTCAACGATTGAGCTTTTCTCCCTTAGATTGCAGGCTAAGAAAATCGTCGGAGGTCTTATACCTCTTGACGTGGGCATGAGCCTGAAATCCCAATTTCAGCCCTCGAAACATCTCATATGTTCCGCGACATTTCAAAAATGTCTTCGGTGCCTTAATTCTAAACCTTTTAACATTACCGAACTATCATGTAGTCATCAAAACGTGTATGTCCGATGTTCGCAACATCCACAGATCAAGTTCGAGGTCCAGCATACCGAGCGTTGCATTAACGACATAAGCCTTCTACTGTCCGCATAATTGCTACTATCAACTTTCAACTTTATTTTCTCTAGGAACGTATCTAACACAGTAGAACTTAAGCGTAAGCTATGACATAATTTGCAAAGTTCTTTTGACTATGTTCAGGATAAACAAGTTCATCTTATGAACTCCCACTCAGATAGACATCCCTCTAGTCATCTAAGTGATTACATGATCTGAGTCAACTAGGCCGTGTCCGATCATCACGTGAGACGGACTAGTCATCATCGGTGAACATCTTCATGTTGATCGTATCTACCATACGACTCATGCTCGACCTTTCGGTCTCTTGTGTTCCGAGGCCATGTCTGTACATGCTAGGCTCGTCAAGTCAACCTAAGTGTTTCGCGTGTGTAAATCTGTCTTACACCCGTTGTATGTGAACGTAAGAATCTATCACACCCGATCATCACGTGGTGCTTCGAAACGACGAACTTTCGCAACGGTGCACAGTTAGGGGGAACACTTTCTTGAAATTTTAATGAGGGATCATCTTATTTTCTACCGTCGTTCTAAGCAAATAAGATGCAAAAACATGATAAACATCACATGCAATCAAATAGTGACATGATATGGCCATCATTACTTTGCTCCTTTCGATCTCCATCTTCGGGGCTCCATGATCATCATCGTCACCGGCATGACACCATGATCTTCATCATCATGATCTCCATCATCGTGTCTTCATGAAGTTGTCTCGCCAACTATTACTTCTACTACTATAGCTAACGGTTAGCAATAAAGTAAAGTAATTACATGACGTTTATGTTGACACGCAGGTCATAAATAAATTAAGACAACTCCTATGGCTCCTGCCGGTTGTCATACTCATCGACATGCAAGTCGTGATTCCTATTACAAGAACATGATCAATCTCATACATCACATATATTATACATCACATCCTTTTGGCCATATCACATCACATGGCATACCCTGCAAAAACAAGTTAGACGTCCTCTAATTGTTGTTTGCATGTTTTACGTGGCTGCTATGGGTTTCTAGCAAGAACGTTTCTTACCTACGCAAAACCACAACGTGATATGTCAATTGCTATTTACCCTTCATAAGGACCCTTTTCATCGAATCCGATCCGACTAAAGTGGGAGAGACTGGCACCCGCTAGCCACCTTATGCAACATGTGCATGTCAGTCGGTGTTACCTGTCTCACGTAAGTGTACGTGTAAGGTCGGTCCGGGCCGCTTCATCCCACAATGCCGCCGAATCAAGATTGGACTAGTAACGGTAAGCATATTGAACAAAATCAACGCCCACAACTACTTTGTGTTCTACTCGTGCAAAGAATCTACGCAATAGACCTAGCTCATGATGCCACTGTTGGGGAACGTAGCAGAAATTCAAAATTTTCCTACGTGTCACCAAGATCTATCTATGGAGAAACCAGCAACGAGGGGAAGAAGAGTGCATCTACATACCCTTGTAGATCGCTAAGCGGAAGCGTTCAAGTGAACGGGGTTGATGGAGTCGTACTCGTCGTGATCCAAATCACTGATGACCAAGTGCCGAACGGACGGCACCTCCGCGTTCAACACACGTACAGCCCGGTGACGTCTCCCATGCCTTGATCCAGCAAGGAGAGAGGGAGAGGTTGAGGAAGACTCCATCCAGCAGCAGCACGACGGCGTGGTGGTGGTGGAGGAGCGTGGCAATCCTGCAGGGCTTCGCCAAGCACTGCGGGAGAGGAGAAGGACTTGGGAGAGGGGGAGGGCTGCGCCAGCACATTGGTGTGGCTGCCCTCCCAACCCCCACATATATATAGGGGCAAGGGAGAGGGGGGCCGGCCCCCTCAGATCCAATCTGAGGAGGGGCGGCGGCCAGGGGGTTCCCTTGCCCCCCAAGGCAAGGGGGGCGCCCCCTTCTAGGGTTCCTCCAAACCCTAGGCGCATGGGCACTAGGAGGGGAGGCGCCCAGCCCACTAAGGGGCTGGTCCCTCTCCACATACAGCCCATAGGGCCCTCCGGGGCAGGTGGACCCTCCCGGTGGACCCCCGGAACCCCTTCGGTGGTCCCGGTACAATGCCGGTATCCCCCTGAACTCTTCCGGTGACCGTATGATGACTTCCCATATATAAATCTTTACCTCCGGACCATTCCGGAACTCCTCATGACGTCCGGGATCTCATCCGGGACTCCGAACAACATTCGGTAACCACATACAAACTTCCTTTATAACCCTAGCGTCATCGAACCTTAAGTGTGTAGACCCTACGGGTTCAGGAAGCATGCAAACATGACCGAGACGTTCTCCGATCAATAACCAACAACGGGATCTAGATACCCATGTTGTCTCCCACATGTTCCACGATGATCTCATCGGATGAACCACGATGTCGAGGATTCAATCAATCCCGTATTCAATTCCCTTTGTCTAGCGGTATTGAACTTGCCCGAGATTCGATCGTCGGTATCCCGATCCCATGTTCAATCTCGTTACCGGCAAGTCTCTTTACTCGTTCCGTAACACATCATCCCGTGATCAACTCCTTGATCACATTGTGCACGTTATGATGATGTCCTACCGAGTGGGCCCAGAGATACCTCTCCGTCACACGGAGTGACAAATCCCAGTCTCGATTCGTGCCAACCCAACAGACACTTTCGGAGATACCTATAGTGTACCTTTATAGCCACCCAGTTACGTTGTGACGTTTGGCACACCCAAAGTATTCCTAGGGTATGCGGGAGTTGCACAATCTCATGGTCTAAGGAAATGATACTTGACATTAGAAATTTTTTAGCATATGAACTACACGATCTTTTTGCTAGGCTTAGGATTGGGTCTTGTCCATCACATCATTCTCCTAATGATGTGATCCCGTTATCAACGACATCCAATGTCCATGGTCAGGAAACTGTAACCATCTATTGATCAACGAGCTAGTCAACTAGAGGCTTACCAGGGACATGGTGTTGTCTATGTATCCACACATGTATCTGAGTTTCCTATCAATACAATTATAGCATGGATAATAAACGATTATCATGAACAAGGAAATATAATAATAACCAATTTATTATTGCCTCTATGGCATATTTCCAACAATTAGGTCACGAGGGAGGGGCCATATAGGCCAGGAGAGGTGCGGCTGGGCCGGCCCGATTGGCCCCGAGGCCATCTGGGCCGTGGCCCAGCGAGGGGGGATGTTCTCTTTTCTTTGTATTTTGTTTTCTTAATTTTTATTTTCTGTTTTATTTTAGTTACACATTAATTTTAACTTAGTAAAATATATCCATAGCCCCTAAAATAACATTGCAGAACAATCCACTACTATAAAAAGTTTTACCCTGATATAAAATAGTTTAGTATTTTATAAAATACAAAAGTCGTTCAAATAGTTGTTTTGCTACTGTTTAAATCACTTTAGTGCTTTTAATCCTTTTACTAAAGTGTGGTTCCTTCATCATTATGACTTAGGATTTATTTGTCCCATTCTGAACATTTCAGTTTTAACGTTTGAAAAATTTACCGTTTGACTTGATTTTGAATTTTGATTTCGAACGGGATTGAATCATCGTGAGTCCAACAATAGTAATCACGGTGACGTGTCATCATTGCAGGGAATTACTGTAGCTTAATAATCCGGGCGTCACAATTCTCCTCCACTAAAGGAAATCTCGTCCCGAGATTTAAGAGGTAGCGAAGGGGGGAAAGGTCCAGTTACGGAATGCTAACGGATCTTCTCGGTCTTGGTTCCTCTTCTCGAAGTGGTGGATCCATTATATTGATGTCTTCCTTTTTCTGCTTCAAGTCATCAAGATGAAGTCGGCATCCTTTCTTTGGGGGTTCCATCGTACTTACGAAAGAATAAGGGGGTATTCCGGGAGAACGAACATGTACAAGGTTGACTATCTGGTCGATAACATCGGGGGAAGGTGGCAGATAGTAACTCTCGAATTGAAACTTAAGAAAATATCGAGAGCAAAGCAATTGAGGTTTCATGGGATGTTTCGAGCGAGCAGGCAACCGTTCGATGCCTGAAACAGGGCTCAAAAGGGGCTCAAAGCAATGGGAATAAGTATTGCGTCTGATTCCAGAATAGATCACTAGGAAGGTGACTCATGAATTACATACGAGTCAAGCTCTAGGAATAACTTTGGCAACATGGGTGTACAAGAGAGTCAGGTTTCGATTATGTGGAACTGTGGGTTATGGGCCCACCATGTGGTTAAAAGTAGGAAGGTTGTTGACATCTTTCACGGTCATGATAGCAAGACATGTCAGAGGGTAGCCTGTCAGTTATGTTGGTAACTACGTTGGTACCAAGGGCGAGGGACGAAGAGAACCATTCTCCTGCTCGTTGAAACGAGGCGTACCAATAGGCAAAGTTCTCGTCCATCGGTGGTTACCGGAATGCCATCAACAAAAGCAACAGGGTCTTACTGACACGGTTGTACACCAAGGTGTTTACATAAGTAGAAGAATATTACTGCTTAGATCATATGGATCACAGGGAAGGTTAAACAAATCAATGGAAGGAAAATGTGATCATCAGATCAAAAAGGACAATGAAAAGGAAAATGTGTTTGACACATATACCAGGGGTATACCCTTCCCAAGGACAAGCAGAGCATGATATCCATGACAGGATATAACATAGAAATCCATTTAGGTAACGGGAGAGGAAGTTCATGACATTACCCAATCAACGGTGTTTGGGGTAATTAATAAAGAAATTTTAGCCTTGTGCTTCAAATGTTCTTATTGAAAATCGGAGTACCACATACAAGCTTCGAGATAGCGTTGACATGGTCTTTAAGCAAAGGTCAGACTTTGGCTACAGGAAGGATCTATCAGGAACAACTTGTAGAATAAGTCTTACAATTTCCTCATGGAAGAATGGATAACCTTGCTAATAAGGAAACTATAACAGTAGGTCATCCGGCCAGGTGTGCTAGGCATGACATCACTGAAGGAAATATGCCCTAGAGGCAATAATAAAGTTATTATTTATTTCCTTATATCATGATAAATGTTTATTATTCATGCTAGAATTGTATTAACTGGAAACATAATACATGTGTGAATACATAGACAAACAGAGTGTCACTAGTATGCCTCTACTTGACTAGCTCATTAATCAAAGATGGTTATGTTTCCTAGCCATGAACAAAGAGTTGTTATTTGATTAACAAGATCACATCATTAGTTGAATGATCTGATTGACATGACCCATTCCATTAGCATAGCACCCGATCGTTTAGTATGTTGCTATTGCTTTTATCCATGACTTATACATGTTCCTTTAACTATGAGATTATGCAACTCCCGTTTATCGTAGGAACACTTTGTGTGCTACCAAACGTCACAACGTAACTGGGTGATTATAAAGGTGCTCTACAGGTGTCTCCGAAGGTACATATTGGGTTGGCGTATTTCGAGATTAGGATTTGTCACTCCGATTGTCGGAGAGGTATCTCAGGGCCTTCTCGGTAATGCACATCACATAAGCCTTGCAAGCATTGCAACCAATGAGTTAGTTGCGAGATGATGTATTACGGAACGAGTAAAGAGACTTGCCGGTAACGAGATTGAACTAGGTATTGGATACCGACGATCGAATCTCGGGCAAGTAACATACCGATGACAAAGGGAACAACGTATGTTGTTATGCGGTCTGACCGATAAAGATCTTCGCAGAATATGTAGGAGCCAATATGGGCATCCAGGTCCCGCTATTGGTTATTGACCGGAGATGTGTCTCGGTCATGTCTACATTGTTCTCGAACCGTAGGGTCCGCACGCTTAAGGTTTCGATGACAGTTATATTATGAGTTTATGAGTTTTGATGTACCGAAGGAGTTCGGAGTCCCGGATGAGCTCGGGGACATGACGAGGAGTCTCGAAATGGTCGAGACGTAAAGATCGATATATTGGACGACTATATTCGGACATCGGAAGGGTTCTGAGTGATTCGGGTATTTTCGGAGGTACCGGGGAGTTACGGGATTACGGGAGAAGTAATGGGCCTTGATGGGCTTTAATGGGAAGAGGAAAAAGGTTGCTGCGCCCCCCATCCCCTCTAGTCCGAATTGGACTAGGGAAAAGGGGGCCGGCCACCTCTCCTTCTCCTCCTATTCCTTCTCCCTTCCTCCCCTTTTGGTGGACTCCTACTAGGACTTGGAGTCCTAGTAGGAATCCATATCCTGGCCGCACCAAGCCTTGGCCGGCCTCCTCCTCCTCCATCCTTTATATACAGGGGCAGGGGGCACCCCATAGACACACAAGTTGATCTTCGTGATCGTTCCTTAGCCGTGTGCGGTGCCCCCCTCCACCATATTCCACCTTGGTCATATCGTTGCAGTGCTTAGGCGAAGCCCTGCGCCGGCAACACATCAAGATCGTCACCACGCCGTCGTGCTGACGGAACTCTTCCCCGACGCTTTGCTGGATCGGAGCCCGGGGATCGTCATCGAGCTGAACGTGTGCCAAGAACTCGGAGGTGCCGGAGTAACGGTGCTGTGATCGGTTGGATCGCAAGGAGAACGTACGACTACTTCCTCTACGTTGTGTCAACGCTTCCGCTTCAGTCTACGAGGGTACGTAGACAACACTCTCCCCTCTCGTTGCTATGCATCACCATGATCTTGCGTGTGCGTAGGAAATTTTTTGAAATTACTACGTTCCCCAACAATCACCTTATCGGGTCATATAAAGACCAATGCTATAACTCTTGGGAATATGTTCCAATCATCATATCTGACCGAGATTCAGATCTGATTGGTGTCAGGATGCCTCAAACTCAGGATCCTGAAACAACAACAAAAAAGAGGTGCGACACGAATTGACGAGAAGACATCATAAGATTCTCGGGAAATGAACTGAGGAAGCGAGTCCGAAACAGGAGTTCATCAGTAAACCAAGGAGAGGATGAGGAGGTGGCTGATGGACTCAGCGACAAATCATCGAGACTCCCAAAGGATGGATTTCCACAATTATGTGAACAAGGAGATAACATTTGCCAGATCAAATGGTATAATGATGTATGCTCGAGGAAAACCTACACAATTAAACATTGGTTGAAAGGTGTGCCCGAAACATAGGTTGGGTTGCACGACCAATGTCAGAATTGTGATTCAATAATCAATAGTCTAAGAATGAACGGCCGACCATTAACTTCAAAGCAATAGGGTTGCTAGAAGTGCAGAATCCAAACAACACCGTTCACTTGTTGGTACACCGGTTGGAATCAACACGAGGACCAAGAAAGAATGGCGATGGTGAGAAGTATCACTATACCAAGAATTTCTAAGAGGTGGTGAAATTCCCACGACATTCTTGACATACAAGATGGTAATACTCCAAGGTAAAGAAGAACAATGCTGGGTAGCAAGGAACTCAAGGTATAACACCAAACACGAACAAGTTTGTGATGAAAGGAAGGTAAAGATGTTGTCGATGGTATTTCAAATTACCAAGGGACAAGGATGGCACTTACCATCATGAATTAGATTGATATCCTGGAAGGAGTCAAAATGTGGATGATGATCACGGCAAATTTTGTCGAGAGGCTCCACGAAGATGTAATCGATCGACGATGACATCAAGTCAAAGGGATGATGAAGCAAAAGGTTAATGGAACCAAGGGTACGACACAAACTCCAAACCAAGCTTGTTGTTCAAAGCGAAATGATATGATGAGGAAGATCGACGTAAGCTTAGCTCATCGTCAAAAATTGTGCTCCGGGAAGAAGGACCAGGTAGCACAGTTAAAATTTAGCACGATAATGATATGGCAGATCAGGCTTGGAATGACTTGAAGGATTAATAAACTCATAAGAAACAAAGATTACTTAGAGTTATTGAACCAGAGTGCGGAATCGGCTCACTTACCGGTGTTCTTGAGCGACTAACAACTCAGAACCCATGAAAAATTGGAATCGATGAGAAATAATAGCTGATGGAGACTCATAAGATGCAACACAGTTCTTAGATATACTCGAGATACCAGAGGTTAATACTCGACTGTAGATCAAGGTAGAGGTAGGACTGGTGTATTGACTTGCAAAAGACAAGTGCTTTAACTTGTCCGAAAAATGGGATCAAAGAGAAAATATGGTCGAAACCACGATTGCATAGGATCAGTTCACAGATACCAGATGATACGATATCAACGAAATAGTTATTATTACAAGAAGCTTCTATGGTAGGATCTACATCGTGTCCATGGGCATGAACACAAAGTCCAAGGTCGACTCCCACTTCTCCAATGCATAACCTTTCATTCACTTCTCGCGTTCGATGAAGTAGTAGTGTTCAAATTTTATCTGGCAACATACCAGAAGAGTATGACACATGAAAACTTTCGAGTTCACACATATTAAGGAAGGCATAGGTTCAACCCATCAGGGCTTCTTAGAACATATACCACAAACTTCAGGGGTAAATAACTCAAGCTCGAAAGTAGAGCATGGTTGGCCAAATCAGAGAATAGGTCTTACCAACGACATTATATATCAGGGAAAGAACTTCTTGGGGGTTTTTGTATACAAAGGACATTGTCAGATGATAATTCAACAAAGGATCTGACGTTCCATAAGGGATCTGATGTGAGCATCGGTACTCAACCAAAGGAAGAAGAATGCAAGGAGATCTGATTATAGAAACATCTGACTAATTCAAAGTTCAAATGCAAAAAAATTATGATTCCCAAATCAGGGGATCAAGAGCAACGCTCTGATCAAGGATTGATAAGTTGAGTAGGCTTAGGGGTACAATCGATGGCAATTTGACTGGTCGAGATCCAGCTCATGTTTGAAATGACGTCTGAGCCGGAAAGATAATTTAAAAGGATCAACTGATGATTGCGTGCATTCGCACTCATGTGAATCAATAGGATCAAAATGACGATGCCTAAGGATACTAACGAATATTGACAGACATATGGAAAGCATCCATAATGCAAGCAGGCAAGTATTGCAGAGCAATAAGCTACTGAGGATTTTTGGAGGGTCAAATAGTATTTCGAAGACTTTTGCGAAACACATGAACAACTGGGAATGAGCAGATGCTCGGTAAGTGCGAGGAATTATCCGTAGGGGTATTTCTGCAGCAAGGAACTACAAGGCAGTAGCACAAAGTATTCACGGGGTATCTTGTAATAACAAGATCGACAGGTGTAAGCATTTATCCATAGGGATATTTCGGTGGTAGGGGATTGCAAAAGCAACGGGCACAAGGTCTCGAGAGAATATCGGAGAGTATCTTCAAAATCTTCTGGTGCAGCAGACGATCATCTGTAATAAGGGGCTCTCCGGGAGAAAGTATTTTCGAGAACCTAAAGTTAGATTTTATAAAATCATTTAACCCGAATAGAAGAGAGATTAGAATCCCAGAGTATAGGTCGAGGAATAAAAGATCCTAATACCACCCAATGGCGACATGTGCCCGTAAGACACACAACCATGTTAGTAAAAGTTTTGTATTGACTAGACTCGACTTCGGCCAAGGAGTATGGAAGGGGGTTCCTACAGGCAGTTGTTGTAACACCCGGGATGTAACTTGCCATATTTGTAAATCCAACTCCTGCCATTTTCGGCTATGTGATATGATATTCCCTCCGTGGTTGGGTTTCCCGTCTTTTTGCATTTTGTCCTTGTCATGCATTTCATATCATGTCATCATGTGCATCGCATTCGCATACGTGTTCGTTTCATGAATCCGAGCATTTTCTCCGTTGTCCGTTTTGCAATCCGGCGCTCCTATGTTCCCCGGCGTCCCCTTTTACCTTTTTCCGTGAGCGTGTATTATGTTGGAAATATGCCCTAGAGGCAATAATAAATAGGTTATTATTATATTTCCTTGTTCATGATAATCTTTTATTATCCATGCTAGAATTGTATTGATAGGAAACTAAGATACATGTGTGGATACATAGACAACACCATGTCCCTAGTAAGCCTCTAGTTGACTAGCTCGTTGATCAATAGATGGTTACGGTTTCCTGACCATGGACATTGGATGTCATTGATAACGGGATCACATCATTAGGAGAATGATGTGATGGACAAGACTCAATCCTAAGCCTAGCACACGATCGTGTAGTTCATATGCTAAAGCTTTTCTAATGTCAAGTATCATTTCCTTAGACCATGAGATTGTGCAACTCCCGGATACCGTAGGAATACTTTGGGTGTGCCAAATGTCACAACGTAACTGGGTGGCTATAAAGGTGCACTACGGGTATCTCCAAAAGTGTCTGTTGGGTTGGCACGAATCGAGACTGGGATTTGTCACTCCGTGTGACGGAGAGGTATCTCTGGGCCCACTCGGTAGGACATCATCATAATGTGCACAATGTGATCAAGGAGTTGATCACGGGATGATGTGTTACGGAACGAGTAAAGAGACTTGCCGGTAACGAGATTGAACAAGGTATCGAGATACCGATGATCGAATCTCGCGCAAGTACTATACCACTAGACAAAGGGAATTGTATATGGGATTGATCGAATCCTCGACATCGTGGTTCATCCGATGAGATCATCGTGGAACATGTGGGATCCAACATGGGTATCCAGATCCCGCTGTTGGTTATTGACCGGAGAACGTCTCGGTCATGTCTGCATGCTTCCCGAACCCGTAGGGTCTACACACTTAAGGTTCGATGACGCTAGGGTTATAAAGGAAGTTTATATGTGGTTACCGAATGTTGTTCGGAGTCCCGGATGAGATCCTGGACGTCACGAGGAGTTCCGGAATGGTCCGGAGGTAAAGATTTATATATGGGAAGTCCTGTTTTGGTCACCGAAAGGGTTTTGGGTTTTATCGGTAACGTACCGGGACCACCAGGAGGGTCCCGGGGGTCCACCAAGTTGGACCACCGGCCCCGGAGGGCTGCATGGGCCACATGTGGGAGGGGACCAGCCCCAGGTGGGCTGGTGCACCCCCCCACAAGGGCCCAAGGCGCCTAGGGTTTGGGGAAGGGGGCGCACCCACCTAACTTGGGGGGCAAGTCTCCCCTCTTCCCCCCCTTGGCCGCACCCTAGATGGGTTTTGGGGCTGGCCGCCGCCCCTAGGGAGGAACCCTAGGTGGGGGCGCAGCCTCCCCTCTCCCCCTATATATACTTGAGGGTTTGGGGGCAGCCAACATAGGAGTTTTGACCTCTCGATGGTGCAGCCCTGCATCTCTCCTTCCTCCTCTCCCGCGATACTTGGCGAAGCCCTGCAGGATTGCCACGCTCCTCCACCACCACCACGCCATTGTGCTGCTGCTGGATGGAGTCTTCCTCAACCTCTCCCTCTCTCCTTGCTGGATCAAGGCATGGGAGACGTCACCGGGCTGTACGTGTGTTGAACGCGGAGGTGTCGTCCGTTCGGCACTTGGTCATCGGTGATTTGGATCACGACGAGTACGACTCCATCAACCCCGTTCACTTGAACGCTTCCGCTTAGCAATCTACAAGGGTATGTAGATGCACTCTCTTTCCCCTCGTTGCTGGTTTCTCCATAGATAGATCTTGGTGACACGTAGGAAAGTTTTAAATTTCTGCTACGTTCCCCAACAGTGGTATCAGAACTAGGTCTATTGCGTAGATTCTTTGCACGAGTAGAACACAAAGTAGTTGTGGGCGTTGATTTTGTTCAATATGTTTACCGTTACTAGTCAATCTTGATTCGGCGGCATTGTGGGATGAAGCGGCCCGGACCGACCTTACACGTACACTTACGTGAGACAGGTTCCACCGACTGACATGCACTAGTTGCATAAGGTGGCTAGCGGGTGCTAGTATCTCCCACTTTAGTCGGATCGGATTCGATGAAAAGGGTCCTTATGAAGGGTAAATAGCAATTGACATATCACATTGTGGTTTTGCAAAGGTAAGAAACGTTCTTGCTAGAAACCCATAGCAGCCACGTAAAACATGCAAACAACAATTAGAGGACGTCTAACTTGTTTTTGCAGGGTATGCTATGTGATGTGATATGGCCAAAAGGATGTGATGAATGATATATGTGATGTATGAGATGATCATGTTCTTATAATAGGAATCACGACTTGCATGTCGATGAGTATTACAACCGGCAGGAGCCATAGGAGTTGTCTTAATTTATTTATGACCTGTGTATGAACATAAACGTCATGTAATTACTTTACTTTATTGCTAACCATTAGCTGTAGTAGTAGAAGTAATAGTTGGCGAGATAACTTCATGAAGACACGATGATGGAGATCATGATGATGGCGATCATGGTGTCATGCCGGTGACGATGATGATCATGGAGCCCCGAAGATGGATATCAAAAGGAGCAAAGTGATGATGGCCATATCATGTCACTATTTGATTACATGTGATGTTTATCATGTTTTTGCATCTTATTTGCTTAGAACGACGGTAGTAAATAAGATGATCCCTCATTAAAATTTCAAGAAAGTGTTCCCCCTAACTGTGCACCGTTGCGAAAGTTCGTCATTTCGAAGCACCACGTGATGATCGGGTGTGATAGATTCTTACGTTCGAATACAACGAGTGTTGACGAGCCTAGCATGTACAGACATGGCCTCAGAACACATGCGAAACACTTAGGTTAACTTGACGAGCCTAGCATGTACAGACATGGCCTCGGAACACAAGAGACCGAAAGGTCGAGCATGAGTCGTATGGTAGATACGATCAACATGAAGATGTTCACCGATGATGACTAGTCCGTCTCACGTGATGATCGGACACGGCCTAGTTGACTTGGATCATGTAATCACTTAGATGACGAGAGGGATGTCTATCTGAGTGGGAGTTCATAAGATGAACTTAATTATCCTGAACTTAGTCAAAAGATCTTTGCAAATTGTGTCGTAAACTCGCGCTTTAGTTCTACTGTTTTAGATATGTTCCCAGAGAAAATATAGTTGAAAGTTTATAGTAGCAATTATGCGGACAATAGAAGGCTTATGTCCTTAATGCAACGCTCGGTGTGCTGGACCTCGAACGTGGTCTGTGGATGTTGCGAACATCTAACATACACGATTTGACGACTACATGATAGTTCGGTAATGTTAAATGGTTTAGAATTGAGGCACCAAAGACATTTTGTGAAATGTCGCGGAACGTATGAGATGTTTCGAGGGCTGAAATTGGGATTTCAGGCTCGTGCCCACGTCAAGAGGTATAAGACCTCCGACGATTTTCTTAGCCTGCAAACTAAGGGAGAAAAGCTCAACATTGAGCTTGTGCTCAGAATGTCTGAGTACAACAATCACTTGAATCGAGTGGGAGTTAATCTTCCAGATAAGATAGTGATGTTTTTCCAAAGTTATTGCCACCAAGCTACTAGAGCTTCGTGATGAACTATAACATATCAGGGATAGATATGATGATCCTTCAAATATTCGCGATGTTTGACACCGCGAAAGTAGAAATCAAGAAGGAGCATCAATTGTTGATGGTTAGTGAAACCACTAGTTTCAAGAAGGGCAAGGGCTAGAAGGGATACTTCATGAAACGGCAAATCAGCTTCTGTTCTAGTGGAGAAACCCAAGGTTGAACCCAAACCCGAGACTGAGTGCTTCTGTAATAAAGGGAACAACCACTGGAGCAGAATTACCTTAGATACTTGGTAGATGAGAAGGCTGTCGATAGAAGTATATTGGATATACATTATGTGAATGTGTACTTTACTAGTACTCCTAGTAGCATCAGGGTATTAGATACTGGTTCGGTTGCTAAGTGTTAGCAACTCGAAATAAAAGCTACGGAATAAATGGAGACTAGCTAAAGGTGAGCTGACGAGATGTGTTGGAAGTGTTTCCAAGGTTGATGTGATCAAGCATCGCACGCTCCCTCTACCATCGAGATTGGTGTTAAACCTAAATAATTGTTATTTGGTGTTTGCGTTGAGCATATACATGATTGGATTATGTCTATCGCAGAACGGTTATTCATTTAAGGAGAATAATGGTTACTCTATTTATTTGAATAATTCCTTCAATGGTCTTGCACCTAAAATGAATGGTTTATTGAATCTCGATCATAGTGATACACATGTCCATGCCAAAAGATATAAGATAGTAATGATAATACCACCTACTTGTGGCACTGCCATGTAAGTCATATTGGTATAAAACGCATGAAGAAGCTCCATGTTGATGGATCTTTGGACTCACTCATTTTTTGAAAAAGGATTGAGTAATGTGAACCATGTCTATTGGTATATACGCATGAAGAAACTCCATGCAGATGGACCGTTTGGACTCACTTGATTTTGAATCGCTTGAGACATGCAAATCATACCACATGGGCAAGATGACTGAAAGCTTCGGTTTCAGTAAAATGGAACAAGAAAGCAACTTGTTGGAAGTAACACATTTTGATGTGTGCAGTCCAATGTGTGCTGAGGCACGCAGTGGATATCGTTATGCTCTTACTTCACAGATGATTTGAGTAAATACTGAGTATATTTACTTGATGAAACACAAGTCTGAATTATTGAATGGTTCAAGTAATTTCAGAATGAAGTTGAAGATCTTCGTGATAAGAGGATAAAATGTCTATGATATGATCATAGAAATGAATATCTGAGTTACGAGTTTGGCACTGTGGAAATTGTTTCACAACTAATACCGCCTGGAACACCATAATGTGATGGTGTGTCCGAACATCATAGTTGCACCCTATTGGATATGGTGCGTACCATGATGTCTCTTATCGAATTACCACTATCGTTCATGGGTTAGGCATTAGAGACAACCGCACTCACTTTAATAGGGCACCACGTAATTCCGTTGAGACGAAACTGTTTGAACTATGGTTTGGAGAAACCTGAGTTGTCGTTTCTTAAAAGTTTGGGGCTGAGACGCTTATGTGAAAAAGTTTCAGGTTGATAAGCTCGAACCCAAAGCGGATAAAATGCATCTTCATAGGACACCCAAAACGGTTGGGTATACCTCCTGTCTCAGATCCGAAAGTAATAGGGATTGTTTCTCAAATCGGGTCCTTTCTCGAGGAAAAGTTTCTCTCGAAAGAATTGAGTGGGAGGATGGTGGATACTTGATGATGTTGTTGAACCGTCACTTCAACTAGTGTGTAGCAGGGCACAGGAGTTGTTCCTATGGCACCTACACCAATTGAAGTGGAAACTTATGATAGTGATCATGAGACTTCGGATCAAGTCACTCCCAAACCTCGTAGGATGACAAGGATGCGTACTACTTCAGAGTGGTACGTAATCCTGTCTTGGACGTCATGTTGCTAGACAAAAATGAACCTACAAGCTATGGAGAAGCGATGGTGGGCCTGGATTCCGATGAATGGCTCAAGGCCATAAAATCTGAGAGAGGATCCATGTATGAAAACAAAGTGTAGACTTTGGCAGAACGGCTCGATGGTCGTAAGGCTGTTGAGTACAGATGGATTTTAAAAGGAAGACGGACAATGATGGTAAATGTCACCATTAAGAAAGCTCGACTTGTCATTAAGATGTTTTCCGACAAGTTCAAGGAGTTGACTGCGATGAGACTTTCTCACTCGTAGCGATGCTAAGAGTCTGTTGGAATTATGTTAGCGATTACTGCATTATTTATGAAATTGTGCAGATAGGATGTCAAAACATTGTTTCCTTGACGATTTTCTTGAGGAAAGGTTGTATGTGATACAACCAGAAGATTTTTGTCAATCCTGAAAGATGCTAACAAGTATGCAAAGCTCCAGCAATCCTTCTAAGGACTGGAGTAAGCATCTCGGAGTTGGAATGTACGCTTTGATGAGATGATCAAAGATTTGGCTTTATACAAAGTTTATGAGAAACTTGTATTTCCAAAGAAGTGAGTGGGAGCACTATAGAATTTCTGATGAGTATATGTTGTTGACATATTGTTTATCGGAAATGATGTAGAATTTCTGGAAGGCATATAGGGTTGTTTGAAAAGTGTTTTTCAATGAAACCTGGATTAAGCTACTTAAACATTGAGCATCAAGATCTATAAGGATAGATCAAAATCTCTTAATAGTACTTTCAAACAAACACATACCACGACAAGATTTTGAAGGAGTTCAAAATAGATCAGCAAAGAAGGAGTTCTCGCTGTGTTACAAGGTGTGAGTATTGAGCAAGACTCAAGACATGACCATGGCAGAATAGAGAGAAAGGACGAAGGTCGTCCCCTATGCTTTAGTCGTAGGCTCTAAAGTATGCTATGTTGTGTACCGCACCTGAAGTGTGCCAAACCATGAGTCAGTCAAGGGGTACAAGTGTGATCTAGAAATGGATCACAAGACAGCGGTCAAAGTTATCCTTAGTAACTAGTGGACTAAGGAATTTTCTCGATTATGGAGGTGGTAAAAGAGTTCGTCGTAAAGGGTTACGCCGATGCAAACTTTGACACTAATCCAGATTATTCTGAGTAGTAAACTGGATTCGTATAGTACAACAGTTATTTGGAATAGCTCCAAAGGTAGCGTAGTAGTTGCATCTAGGCGATGACATAGATATTTGTAAAGCACACACGGATCTGAAAGGTTCAGACCCGTTGACTATAACATCTCTCACAAGCATAACATGATCAAACCCAGAACTCTGTGAGTGTTAATCACATGGCGATGTGAACTAGATTATTGACTCTAGTGCAAGTGGGAGACTGTTGGAAATATGCCCTAGAGGCAATAATAAATAGGTTATTCTTATATTTCCTTGTTCACGATAATCGTTTATTATCCATGCTAGAATTGTATTGATAGGAAACTCAGATACATGTGTGGATACATAAACAACACCATGTCCCAAGTAAGCCTCTAGTTGACTAGCTCGTTGATCAATAGATGGTTACGGTTTCCTGACCATGGACATTGGATGTCATTGATAACGGGATCACATCATTAGGAGAATGATGTGATGGACAAGACTCAATCCTAAGCCTAGCACAAGATCGTGTAGTTCGTATGCTAAAGCTTTTATAATGTCAAGTATCATTTCCTTAGACCATGAGATTGTGCAACTCCCGGATACCGTAGGAATACTTTGGGTGTGCCAAACGTCACAACGTAACTGGGTGGCTATAAAGGTGCACTACGGGTATCTCCGAAAGTGTCTGTTGGGTTGGCACGAATCGAGACTGGGATTTGTCACTCCGTGTGACGGAGAGGTATCTCTGGGCCCACTCGGTAGGACATCATCATAATGTGCACAATGTGATCAAGGAGTTGATCACGGGATGATGTGTTACGGAACGAGTAAAGAGACTTGCCGGTAACGAGATTGAACAAGGTATCGAGATACCGACGATCGAATCTCGGGCAAGTACTATACCACTAGACAAAGGGAATTGTATATGGGATTGATCGAATCCTCGACATCGTGGTTCATCCGATGAGATCATCGTGGAACATGTGGGAGCCAACATGGGTATCCAGATCCCGCTGTTGGTTATTGACCGGAGAACGTCTCGGTCATGTCTGCATGCTTCCCGAACCCGTAGGGTCTACACACTTAAGGTTCGATGACGCTAGGGTTATAAAGGAAGTTTGTATGTGGTTACCGAATGTTGTTCGGAGTCCCGGATGAGATCCCGGACGTCACGAGGAGTTCCGGAATGGTCCGGAGGTAAAGATTTATATACGGGAAGTCCTATTTTGGTCACCGAAAGGGTTTCGGGTTTTATCGGTAACGTACCGGGACCACCAGGAGGGTCCCGGGGGTCCACCAAGTGGGACCACCGGCCCCGGAGGGCTGCATGGGCCACATGTGGGAGGGGACCAGCCCCAGGTGGGCTGGTGCGCCCCCCACAAGGGCCCAAGGCGCCTAGGGTTTGGGGAAGGGGGCGCACCCACCTAACTTGGGGGGCAAGTCTCCCCTCTTCCCCCCCCCCTTGGCCGCACCCTAGATGGGTTTTGGGGCTGGCCGCCGCCCCTAGGGTGGAACCCTAGGTGGGGGCGCAGCCTCCCCTCTCCCCTATATATACTTGAGGGTTTGGGGGCAGCCAACATAGGAGTTTTGACCTCTCGATGGCGCAGCCCTGCATCTCTCCTTCCTCCTCTCCCGCGGTGCTTGGCGAAGCCCTGCAGGATTGCCACGCTCCTCCACCATCACCATGCCATTGTGCTGCTGCTGGATGGAGTCTTCCTCAACCTCTCCCTCTCTCCTTGCTGGATCAAGGCATGGGAGACGTCACCGGGCTGTACGTGTGTTGAACGCTGGAGGTGCCGTCCGTTCGGCACTTGGTCATCAGTGATTTGGATCACGACGAGTACGACTCCATCTACCCCGTTCACTTGAACGCTTCCGCTTAGCGATCTACAAGGGTATGTAGATGCACTCTCTTTCCCCTCGTTGCTGGTTTCTCCATAGATAAATCTTGGTGACACGTAGGAAAATTTTAAATTTCTGCTACGTTCCCCAACATATTAAACTTTCTCAGAATGGACCGAGGTTTGTCAAGCGGCCTTGGTATAGCACCGGTAGACCGCCTGTCAAGTTTCGGGTCATTCGGAGGTCGTTTGATACTCCAACGGTTAACCGGGTAACCGTGAAAGCCTCTTTTTGGTTGCAGCCCAAAACCCCTTCAAAACAGCCCAATAACCCATCTAAGTCACTCCCATGTCCATCGCCGTTCGATCACGATCGTGTGGGAGAAAACCGTGCTTAATTTGGAGCCTCCTACCTCCTCCTAGCTATAAATATGTGCCCTCCCCGTCCATTTTCGCGGACGAAACCCTAGCTTCTTCCTGCTCCCGCCGCCGGACGTGTCCGTGCCGCCTTCGGACATGTCCGCCGCTGCAGCTCGACCAACCGCAGTGTGACACAAGCATGCAAACTAGGGATCTTTGTGGTGACTAGCACAAGCATGCAAACTAGGGATCTTAATGTTGCTGATTGCAGAGACTTAGTAATTTCACTAAGTTATTCTCTCCTGTTATTTTTATGCCATGTGTTCATGTTGCTTCAGAGAGATCTATGCCTCTTTTGAGCATGATCAGTAAGCGTGTTTTGAACATATGGATTTTCTTTATCCATCCGTGCCTTTGTTTGTAATTACGGAGTGCCATATCTTGAGTCAACCGAGCTCTACTTTTGCTATAAAATGTTACTGGCAGATTGTTTACATGTTATTCGATTTTGCCAAGCTTGTTGTAGTTGATCTTTGCATGCTATGATGTTGTTCTTGCCATGTATAGCTTCTATGCCATGTCTTATTGATGCATGTATGCTTAGTTTATCATGCAATGCTCTGTAGTGAGTGCATCGAGCTCGTAAACATGCCTACTTGTTATCTGTTTTTGACATGTCCAGATTTCTGCTAAGTCTGAAACCTGTAGCGAAACTTGCTTAATTGACATGGGTGCTATTATATTTTATGATCCTTTTAGGCACATGGTCAGTAAGGGACTTTTGTTCAATTCTTTGAGTAGATTCATGTCATGCCTTGTTTGGCTATATTGTGTTCTTGTAGCTTGTCGTTTCCTTGCTCTAAACATGTCATCCTGATGTTAATTTCTGGCATGTCGATATTTTCATTAAGTCTGTGAACCTGTTATCTTTTGCACTTTTGCCATGCTTTGTTGAACCTGTTGTGGTGTGATTTAGCCGTAGCTCAGTGTTCATCTTTTGTCAAGCATCTGCACTACATCACTGCCATATGCTTTTCTGATATGTTTGGATGCAGTAACTTAATTTCTTGTTGCATGCTAAGTGGCATCATGCTGTTAATGGCAGAATCTTGTCATTCTTGTTTTGCTTGTCATTTCCAAACCGTGCATCCGATTCCGGTGATCTTTATATCGATTTCAACCGAAATCACCTCACATTTCCAGTGGCATACTTGGTTTGCCAAGATTATGCCTTGTTCATCTTTCCTTCCAGAGCACGCATATGCATTGCATACCACATCTCGCATATCATGCCATGTTTTGCATCATGTTGATTGCGCATTGCATCGTGGTTGATAGTTGTTCCTTTGCTTGTGTTCTTGTTTTGGGTAGAGCCGGCAAACGAGTACGTGACCGAGGAACCTGTTGAGAACGCTTACGAGGATCAAGCTTTCGACAACCCTGAGAACTTTGCAGGCAAGATGACCATACCCTCGAAATCACTTCTATCTTTGCTTGCTAGATGCTCGCTCTTTTGCTATGCCTATGCTGTGATACCTACCACTTGCTATATCATGCCACCCATATTGCCATGTCAAACCTCTAACCATCCTCTCCTAGCAAACCGTTGATTGGCTATGTTACCGCTTTGCTCCGCCCCTCTTATAGCGTTGCTAGTTGCAGGTGAAGACGAAGTTTGTTCCTTGTTGGAACATGTTTATGTTGGGATATCACAATATCTCTTATTTTAATTAATGCATCTATATACTTGGTAAAGGGTGGAAGGCTCGGCCGTATGCCTGGTGTTTTGTTCCACTCTTGCCACCCTAGTTTCCGTCATACCGGTGTCATGTTCCTTGATTTTGCGTTCCTTACACGGTTGGGTGATTTATGGGACCCCCTTGATAGTTCGCTTTGAATAAGACTCCCCCAGCAAGGCCCAACTTTGGTTTTACCATTTGCCACCTAAGCCTTTTTCCCCCGGGTTTTCGCGAGCCCGAGGGTCATCTTTATTTTTAACCCCCCCGGGCCAGTGCTCCCTCTGAGTGCTGGTTCGAACCGAGTAGACTGCGGGGCCACCTCGGGGCAACTTGAGGCTTGGTTTTACTCGTAGGATGTCTCATCCGGATGTGCCCTGAGAACGAGATATGTGCAGCTCCTATCGGGATTTGTCGGCACAATCGGGCGGCTTTGCTGGTCTTGTTTTATTATTGTCGAAATGTCTTGTAGTCCGGGATTCCGAGACTGATCGGGTCTTCCCAGTAGAAGGAATATCCTTCATTGACCGTGAGAGCTTATAATGGGCTAAGTTGGGACACCCCTGCAGGGTATTATCTTTCGAAAGCCGTGCCCGCGGTTATGAGGCAGATGGGAATTTGTTAATGTCCGGTTGTAGAAAACCCGAAGTTGACCTTAATTAAAACACATCCACCGCGTGTGTAACCGTGATGGTCTCTTCTCGGCGGAGTCCGGGAAGTGAACACGGTGTTGGAGTTATGTTTGGCGTAGGTTGTTCTAGGATCACTTCTTGATCACTTCTAGCTTCACGTCCGTGCTTTGCTTCTCTTCTCGCTCTCTTTTGCGTTGTTAGCCACCATATATGCTAGTCGCTTGCTGCAGCTCCACCTCACAACCCTATCCTACCTTAAGCTTAAATAGTCTTGATCTCGCGGGTGTGAGATTGCTGAGTCCCCGTGACTCACAGATTCTACCAAAACAGTTGCAGGTGCCGACGATGCCAGTGCAGATGACGCATCCGAGCTCAAGTGGGAGTTCGACGAGGAACGTGGTGTTGGGGATCGTAGCAGAAATTAAAATTTTCCTACACATCACCAAGATCTATCCATGGAGTATTCTAGCAACGAGGGGATAGGAGAGCATCTACATACCACTTGTAGATCGCAGCGGAAGCGTTCAAGAAGAACGTGGATGATGGAGTCGTACTCGTCGTGGTGGTGGATGCAGCAGAGTTCCAGCAGGGCTTCGCCAAGCTTCGGTGGAGAGAGGGAGAGGTGTAACGGGGAGAGGGAGGCGGCAAGGCTGCAGGGTTCGGCTGCCCTCCCTCCCCCCTTTATATAGGCCCCCTAGGGGGGGGCACCGGCCCTGGAGATCCATCTCCACGGGGGGCGGCGGCCAGGGGGGATGGCTTGCCCCCCAAGCCATGTGGGGCGCCCCCTGCCCTAGGGTTTCCAACCCTAGGCGCAGGGGGGAGGCCCATGGGGGGGAGCACCAGCCCACTATGGGCTGGTTCCCTCCCCACTTCAGCCCACGGGGCCCTCCGGGATAGGTGGCCCCACCCGGTGGACCCCCGGGACCCATCTGGTGGTCCCGGTACAATACCGGTGACCCCCAGATCATTCCCGATGGCCGAAACGACACTTCCTATATATAATTCTTTACCTCCGGACCACTCCGAAACCTCTCGTGATGTCTGAGATCTCATCCGGGACTCCGAACAACCTTCGGTTTGCTGCATACTAATATCTTTACAACCCTAGCGTCACCGAACCTTAAGTGTGTAGACCCTACGGGTTCGGGAGACATGCAGACATGACCGAGACGATCTCCGGTCAATAACCAACAGCGAGATCTGGATACCCTTGTTGGCTCCCACATGCTCCTCGATGATCTCATCGGATGAAACACGATGTCGAGGACTTAATCAATCCCGTACTCAATTCCCTTTGTCCATCGGTACGATACTTGCCCGAGATTCGATCGTCGGTATACCGATACCTTGTTCAATCTCGTTACCGGTAAGTCTCTTTACTCGTTCCCGTAATACATCATCCCGTGAACAACACCTTGATCACATTGAGCTCATTATGATGATGCCTTACCGAGTGGGCCCAGAGATACCTCTCCGTCACACGGAGTGACAAATCCCAGTCTTGATTCATGCCAACCCAACAGATACTTTCGGAGATACCTGTAGTGCACCTTTATAGCCACCCAGTTACGTTGTGACGTTTGATACACCCAAAGCACTCCTACGGTATCTGGGAGTTGCATAATCTCATGGTCTAAGGAATGATACTTGACATTCAGAAAAGCTCTAGCAAACAAACTACACGATCTTTATGCTATGCTTAGGTTTGGGTCTTGTCCATCACATCATTCTCCTAATGATGTGATCCCGTTATCAATGACATCCCCATGTCCATAGTCAGGAAACCATGACTATCTATTGATCAACGAGCTAGTCAACTAGAGGCTTACTAGGGACACATTGTGGTCTATGTATTCACACATGTATTATGATTTCCGAACAATACAATTATAGCATGAACAATAGACAATTATCATGAACAAGGAAATATAATAATCCATTTATTATTGCCTCTAGGGCATATTTCCAACAGTCTCCCACTTGCACTTGAGACAATAGTCTAGTTACATTGTGATGAATCGCACACCCATGGAATTTTGGTGTTGATCATGTTTTGCTCTAGGGAGAGGTTTAGTCAACGGATCTGCCACATTCAGGTCCGTATGTACTTTACAAATCTCTATGTCTCCATTTTGAACACTCGAATGGAGTTGAAGCGACGCTTGATATGCCTGGTCTTCCTGTGAAACCTGAGCTCCTTCGCAAGGGCAATTGCTCCAGTGTTGTCACAGAAGAGAGTCATCGGGTCCGGCGCATTGGGTATGACTCCTAGGTCGGTGATGAACTCTTTCACCCAGACTGCTTCTTGTGCTGCCTCCGAGGCTGCCATATACTCTGCTTCACATGTAGATCCCGCCACGACGCTTTGCTTGCAACTGCACCAGCTTAATGCCCCTCCATTCAAAATATACACGTATCCGGTTTGTGACTTGGAGTCATCCAGATCTGTGTCGAAGCTAGCGTTGACGTAACCCTTTACGACGAGCTCTTCGGCACCTCCATAAACGAGAAACATATCCTTAGTCCTTTTCAGGTACTTCAGGATGTTTTTGACCCGTTGTCCAGTGTTCCTTGCCGGGATTACTTTGGTACCTACCTACCAAACTTACGGCAAGGTTTACATCGGGTCTGGTACACAGCATGGCATACATAATAGACCCTATAGCTGAGGCATAGGGGATGACACTCATCTCTTCTATATCTTTTGCCGTGGTCGGGCATTGAGCCGTGCTCAATCGCACACCTTGCAATACAGGCAAGAACCCCTTCTTGGACTGATCCATTTTGAACTTCTTCAAAATCTTGACAAGGTACATACTTTGTGAAAGACCGATGAGGCGTCTCGATCTATCCCTATAGATCTTGATGCCTAATATATAAGCAGCTTCTCCAAGGTCCTTCATTGAAAAACACTTGTTCAAATAGGCCTTTATGCTTTCCAAGAATTCTATATCATTTCCCATCAATAGTATGTCATCCACATATAATATGAGAAATGCTACGGAGCTCCCACTCACTTTCTTGTAAACGCAGGCTTCTCCATAAGTCTGCATAAGCCCAAATGCTTTGATCATCTCATCAAAGCGAATGTTCCAACTCCGAGATGCTTGCACCAACCCATAGATGGAGCGCTGGAGCTTGCATACTTTGTTAGCATTCTTAGGATCGACAAAACCTTCCGGCTGCATCATATACAATTCTTCCTTAAGGAAGCCGTTAAGGAATGCCGTTTTGACGTCCATTTGCCATATCTCATAATCATAGTATGCGGCTATTGCTAACATGATTCAGACAGGCTTCAGCTTTGCTACGGGAGAGAAACTCTCATCGTAGTCAACCCCTTGAACTTGCCGATAACCCTTAGCGACAAGTCGAGCTTTATAGATGGTCACATTACCATCCGCGTCTGTCTTCTTCTTGAAGATCCATTTATTTTCTATGGCTCGCCGATCATCGGGCAAGTCACTCAAAGTCCATACTTTGTTTTCATACATGGATTCTATCTCGGATTTCATGGCTTCTAGCCATTTGTCGGAATCTGGGCCCGCCATCGCTTCTTCATAGTTCGAAGGTTCACCGTTGTCCAACAACATGATTTCCAGGACAGGGTTGCCGTACCACTCTGGTGCGGAACGCGTCCTTGTGGACCTACGAAGTTCAGTAGGAGCTTGATCAGAAGTATCTTGATCATCATAATTAACCTCCTCTCTAATCGGTGCAGGCACCACAGGAACATTTTCCTGAGCTGCGCTACTCTGATTTTCAAGAGGTAGCACTTCATCAAGCTCTACTTTCCTCCCACTTACTTCTTTCGCGAGAAACTCTTTCTCTAGAAAGGACCCGTTCTTGGCAACAAAGACCTTGCCTTCGGATCTGAGGTAGAAGGTATACCCAACTGTTTCCTTGGGGTATCCTATGAAGACGCATTTTTCCGATTTGGGTTCGAGTTTTTCAGGTTGAAGTTTCTTGACATAAACATCGCAACCCCAAACTTTCAGAAACGACAGCTTAGGTTTCTTCCCAAACCATAATTCATACGGTGTCGTCTCAACAGATTTTGACGGAGCCCTATTTAAAGTGAATGCGGCTGTCTCTGAGCGTATCCCCAAAATGATAGCGGTAGATCTGTGAGAGACATCATAGACCGCACCATATCCAATAGAGTGCGATTACGACGTTCGGACACACCGTTTCGCTGAGGTGTTCCAGGCGGCGTGAGTTGTGAAACGATTCCACATTTTCTTAAGTGTGTGCCAAATTCGTGACTTAAATATTCTCCCCCACGATCTGATCGTAAGATTTTCTGTCACGTTGATTCTCAACCTCACTCTAAAACTCCTTAAACTTTTCAAAGGTCTCAGACTTGTGTTTCATTAAGTAGACATACCCATACCTACTCAAATCATCAGTGAGAGTGAGAACATAACGATAGCCTCCGCGAGCCTCAACGCTCATTGGACCAAACACATCTGTATGTATGATTTCCAACAAGTTGGTTGCTCGCTCCATTGTCCCTGAGAATGGAGTCTTGGTCATTTTGCCCATGAGGCACGGTTCGCACGTGTCAAATGATTCATAATCGAGAGACTCTAAAAGTCCATCAGCATGGAGCTTCTTCATGCGCTTGACACCAATGTGACCAAGGCGGCAGTGCCACAAGTATGTGGGACTATCGTTACTAAATTTACATCTTTTGGTATTCACACTATGAATATGTGTAACATCACGTACGAGATTCATTAAGAATAAACCATTAACCATCGGAGCATGACCATAAAACATATCACTCATATAAATAGAACAACCATTATTCTCGGATTTAAATGAGTAGCCATCTCGTATTAAACGAGATCCAGATACAATGTTCATGCTCAAACTTGGTACGAAATAACAATTATTGAGGTTTAAAACTAATCCCGTAGGTAAATGTAGAGGTAGCGTGCCGACGGCGATCACATCGACCCTGGAACCATTCCCGACGCGCATCGTCACCTCGTCCTTCGCCAGTCTCCGTTTATTCCGCAGCTCCTGTTTCGAGTTACAAATATGAGCAACGACACCGGTATCAAATACCCAGGAGCTACTACGGGCACTGGTAAGGTACACATCAATTACATGTATATCACATATACCTTTAGTGTTGCCGGCCTTCTTATCTGCTAAGTACTTGGGGCAATTCCGCTTCCAGTGACCAGTTCCCTTGCAATAAAAGCACTCAGTTTCAGGTTTGGGTCCATTCTTTGACTTCTTCCTGGCAACTGATTTACCAGGCGCGGCAACCTCCTTGCCGTCCTTCTTGAAGTTCTTCTTACCCTTGCCTTTCTTGAACTTAGTGGTTTTATTCACCATCAACACTTGATGTTCCTTTTTGATCTCCACCTCTGCAGATTTCAGCATTGAATACAACTCGGGAATGGTATTTTCCATCCCCTGCATATTGTAGTTCATCACGAAGCTCTTGTAGCTAGGTGGGAGCGACTGAAGGATTCTGTCAATGACCGCCTCATCCGGGAGATTAACTTCCAGCCGAGTAAAGCGGTGGTGTAACACAGACATCTTGAGTATGTGTTCACTGACAGAGCTATTCTCCTCCATCTTACAGCTAAAGAACTTGTCGGAGACATCATATCTCTCGACCCGGGCATGAGCTTGGAAAATCAATTTCAGCTCCTCGAACATCTCATATGCTCCGTGTTGCTCAAAACACTTTTGGAGCCCCGGTTCTAAGCTGTAAATCATGCCGCACTGAACGAGGGAGTAATCATCAGCACGAGACTGATGGGCGTTCATAACGTCCTGGTTTGCTGGGAATGGTGCATCACCTAGCGGTGCTTCTAGGACATAATCTTTCTTGGCAGCTATGAGGATGATCCTCAGGTTCCGGACCCAGTCCGCATAGTTGCTGCCATCATCTTTCAGCTTGGTTTTCTCTAGGAACGCGTTGAAGTTGAGGGTGACATTAGCGTGGGCCATTTGATCTACAAGACATATTGTAAAGATTTAGACTAAGTTCATGACAATTAAGTTCATCTAATCAAATTAATGAATGAACTCCCACTCAGATTTGACATCCCTCTAGTCATCTAAGTGATACATGATCCGAGTCAACTAGGCCGTGTCCGATCATCACGTGAGACGGACTAGTCATCATCGGTGAACATCTCCATGTTGATCGTATCTTCTATACGACTCATGTTCGACCTTTCGGTCCTCCGTGTTCCGAGGCCATGTCTGTACATGCTAGGCTCGTCAATCCAACCTAAGTGTATTGCGTGTGTAAATCTGGCTTACACCCGTTGTATGCGAACGTAAGGACCTATCACACCCGATCATCACGTGGTGCTTCGGAACGACGAACCTTAGCAACGGTGCACAGTTAGGGAGAACACATTTTTGATATTTTAATGAGGGATCATCTTATTTATGCTACCGTCGTTCTAAGCAAATAAGATGTAAAACATGATAAACATCACATGCAATCAAATAGTGACATGATATGGCCAACATCATTTCGCTCCTTTGATCTCCATCTTCGGGGCGCCATGATCATCGTCGTCACCGGCATGACACCATGATCTCCATCATCATGATCTCCATCATCGTGTCTTCGTGAAGTTGTCACGTCAACTATTACTTCTACTACTATGGCTAACGCTTTAGCAATAAAGTAAAATAATTACATGACGATTTAAGTTGACACGCAGGTCATAAATAAATAAAGACAACTCCTATGGCTCCTGCCGGTTGTCATACTCATCGGCATGCAAGTCGTGATTCCTATTACAATAACAAGATCATCTCATACATCACATGATTTATCACAACTTCTGGCCATATCACATCACAAAGCACTTGCTGCAAAAACAAGTTAGACGTCCTCTAATTGTTGTTGCAAGTTTTTACGTGGCTGTTATAGGTTGCTAGCAAGAACGTTTCTTACCTACGTTAAAACCACAACGTGAATTGTCAATCTCTATTTACCCTTCATAAGGACCCTGTTCATCGAATCCGATCCAACTAAAGTGGGAGAGACAGACACCCGCCAGCCACCTTATGCAACTAGTGCATGTCAGTCGGTGGAACCGGTCTCACGTAAGCGTACGTGTAAGGTTGGTCCGGGCCGCTTCATCCCACAATACCGCTGAACCAAGATAGGACTAGTAACGGCAAGAAGAATTGACATTTCGACGCCCACAACTACTTTGTGTTCTACTCGTGCATAGAAACTACGCATAGACCTAGCTCATGATGCCACTGTTGGGGATCGTAGCAGAAATTAAAATTTTCCTACGCATCACCAAGATCTATCGATGGAGTATTCTAGCAACGAGGGGATAGGAGAGCATCTACATACCACTTGTAGATCGCAGCGGAAGCGTTCAAGAAGAACGTGGATGATGGAGTCGTACTCGTCGTGATCCGAATCACCGATGACCAGCGCTGAAAGGACGGCACCTCCGCGTTCAACACACGTACGGGACGATCGACGTCTCCTCCTTCTTGATCCAGCAAGGGGGAAGGAGAGGTTGATGAAGATCCAGCAGCACGACGGCGTGGTGGTGGATGCAGCAGAGTTCCAGCAGGGCTTCGCCAAGCTTCGGTGGAGAGAGGGAGAGGTGTAACGGGGAGAGGGAGGCGCCAAGGCTGCAGGGTTCGGCTGCCCTCCCTCCCCCCTTTATATATGCCCCCTAGGGGGGGCACCGGCCCTAGAGATCCATCTCCAGGGGGGGCGGCGGCCAGGGGGGATGGCTTGCCCCCCAAGCCATGTGGGGCGCCCCCCGCCCTAGGGTTTCCAACCCTAGGCGCAGGGGGGAGGCCCATGGGGGGGGCGCACCAGCCCACTATGGGCTGGTTCCCTCCCCACTTCAGCCCACGGGGCCCTCCGGGATAGGTGGCCCCACCCGGTGGACCCCCGGGACCCATCTGGTGGTCCCGGTACAATACCGGTGACCCCCAGATCATTCCCGGTGGCCGAAACGACACTTCCTATATATAATTCTTTACCTCCGGACCACTCCGGAACCTCTCGTGACGTCCGGGATCTCATCCGGGACTCCGAACAACCTTCGGTTTGCTGCATACTAATATCTTTAACAACCCTAGCGTCACCGAACCTTAAGTGTGTAGACCCTACGGGTTCGGGAGACATGCAGACATGACCGAGACGATCTCCGGTCAATAACCAACAGCGGGATCTGGATACCCATGTTGGCTCCCACATGCTCCTCGATGATCTCATCGGATGAACCACGATGTCGAGGACTTAATCAATCCCGTACTCAATTCCCTTTGTCCATCGGTACGATACTTGCCCGAGATTCGATCGTCGGTATACCGATACCTTGTTCAATCTCGTTACCGGCAAGTCTCTTTACTCGTTCCCGTAATACATCATCCCGTGAACAACACCTTGATCACATTGAGCTCATTATGATGATGTCTTACCGAGTGGGCCCAGAGATACCTCTCCGTCACACGGAGTGACAAATCCCAGTCTCGATTCATGCCAACCCAACAGATACTTTCGGAGATACCTGTAGTGCACCTTTATAGCCACCCAGTTACGTTGTGACGTTTGGTACACCCAAAGCACTCCTACGGTATCCGGGAGTTGCATAATCTCATGGTCTAAGGAATGATACTTGACATTCAGAAAAGCTCTAGCAAACGAACTACACGATCTTTATGCTATGCTTAGGTTTGGGTCTTGTCCATCACATCATTCTCCTAATGATGTGATCCCGTTATCAATGACATCCCCATGTCCATAGTCAGGAAACCATGACTATCTATTGATCAACGAGCTAGTCAACTAGAGGCTTACTAGGGACACATTGTGGTCTATGTATTCACACATGTATTATGATTTCCGAACAATACAATTATAGCATGAACAATAGACAATTATCATGAACAAGGAAATATAATAATCCATTTATTATTGCCTCTAGGGCATATTTCCAACACGTGGTCGTTACTATGTGTCTTTTCCTGATGATCAGTAGTGGAGCCCAGTTGGGACGATCAGGGATCTGGGTAGCATTTGGGGTAGTCTTCTTTTATTTTGGTTCCGTAGCCGGACCTTGAGTGTAATCTGGATGATGAATGTTTATTTATGTATTGTGTGAAGTGGCGACTGTAAGCCAACTATGTATCTCTTTCCCTTATGTATTACATGGGTTGTGTGAAGATTACCTCACTTGCGACATTGCTTTCAATGCGGTTATGCCTCTAAGTCGTGCTTCGACACGTGGGAGATATAGCCACATCGAGCGCGTTACAAGTTGGTAATCAGAGCCTTCCCCGACCTTAGGAGCCCCCACTGATTGATCGTTTTTAGCGGCCGAGTTGTGTCTAGAAAAATGTTTTGAGTCATTTAGGAATTATGTATCGGAGAGTTTAGGAATTCTTTTTACTCCCCAGTCTCCTCATCGCTCTGGTAAGGCATCCTGACGTAGAGTTTTGACTCTTCTCTTCTCAAATTTCACTAAAAAAAATTTAGGATCACGCGGGTATCTTGGAATCGTTCCGATGGTTTTGTGATGACAACATTGTCTTGGTGCCTCCTGTCAGCAGGGGTTTAGTGGAGGTGTCCCGGGGAGTTGAGCTCTGAGGTGTTGTCGTCATAATCTTATCATTGCAGTTCTGGAATACCTGAGTTTAGTACGCCGACATCGAAAATCTCTTTTGTACAGTTGTTGGTGAGATAACCCTGATAGCCCAGTACTGAGGCGAGTGCGGGAGTATTGCCATAACTCGTATAACGGATGCTTTTCAAAGGTTGAGGTAGACGATTTCCGAGGGTTTCTTGGTTATGTGTTGAAGGATGGATACAGCTGGATCTAGGTATTGTTAGTTTGGGTGATATATTTTGTGTCCCCTGTATCCCCAACACCTGATTGCATAACCAGAAAGTTTCGGGAGTTTATAAGTGGGAATTCAAGTAGATCCTAGAATATCTTTCCAACAGACACATGATACGATATGGGATCTATCATATGTTTGTTCTGGCTTATTCTACAAGCCAATCCTTTTTTTTGTTTTCAGTTGTGATATTCGAGTTGTTTCGAGGCAGATGGTGATTCCATACCTTTATCTAAATGGCTTCTCAACTTATGGAAGTGTGATGCTTTACTTTGGAATTCATTCGTTCATTTTTGTTCGAATGTTTGGACTATATGTTGCAATTTTGATCCTTTTATTCAACTTGAATATATGTCTTTCAAGATGCTAATGGATGTCACCCTCTTCAGGATGGCTCCGCCAACGCGTCATAATTCGGAACGCAATGAAGGAAGTCAGGCTAACCCTCCGCCACCACCTCCGCCTCCGGAGGCATGGCAAGCCTTGATGACAGCCACCAATGCCAACGCTCAGATTCTAATTCAGCTCTTGCAAGATCGCAACCAAGGGCAAGGTAATCAGGGAAATCAAGGCCAAGGCAACAATCAGCCGCATTTTTCTACCCTCAATCAGTTCCTTGCAAATCAACCAAAGACTTTCAGCTACTGTGTCGAGGCCACAGACGCCGATGATTGGCTCGTGGACATCAACAAGCACTTCGAATGTAGCAATGTCAGACCTGAGGACTTTGTCAAGTTTGCCTCTTTTCAACTCAAGGATCAAGCTGTTGAGTGGTTCCAACAATACAAAGATTCCAGAGGAGGTCGTGTGATTACCTGGGATGATTTCCGCCGTGACTTCAAAGCTCATCACATTCCAGAAAGTATTGTTGAGACTAAGCGTGAGGAGTTCCGCAATCTCAAGCAAGGCAACATGTCTGTGTATCAATACAACACTCAGTTCCAGAAACTCTCTCGTTTTGCCAAGCAAGACATCCCTGATGAGAAGAGCATGATTTACCAATTCAGGCGTGGTCTCAGAGAAGATCTGCAACTAGCTCTCGTGCTTTTTGAGCCGTTAAAGTATGATGAATTCTACAACATGGCTCTGAAACAGGAAGCTGCTCAGCTCAAGTGTGAGGCATCTAAGAAGAGAGTCAGGGACGCAGTTCAGTCCTCTTCTTCCTCACTAGTGGCGGCCAAGCAACAGAAGTTCTGGTTGCCTCCTCCTCCTCCGTTCCGTCAGCCTTACCAGCAGAAGAACTCAGGTGGTCGTGGATCTTCCCACCCACCCAACCCTGGCTATTAGAACAAGTCTCAGAACCAAGCTCCAAGGTCAAATGCTCCTTATCACCGTGCGCTCTCAGAAGTGACTTGCAACAAATGTCAGCAAAAGGGTCACTATGCGAACAAGTGCTTCAACCAAAGGCGCCTTCCGCCTCCTCCTCCTGTGAAATCTTCCAGCAATGCAGTGGTTAAGCATAATTCCAAGTCTGCAAAGGTGAACATGATGAATGCAGCTCAAGCGGAGGGTTCTTCAGAAGTGATCATGGGTAATCTCTCAGTTAATGATGTTCCTGCAAAAGTCTTATTTGACACCGGTGCATCGCATTCTTTCATGTCATATCCGTTTGCATCGAAGCATAATGTTGACACGGAGATTTTGTCCAAAGTTATGCAAGTTGTTTCTCCTGGAAAACTCTTGTCTTCTAGCTTGGTTGCTCCGGATGTCGGTATCAAGATGGGCGACTATAGATTTTTGGCTAAACCAATTGTTCTTGGTGACTCTGATATTGATCTTATTCTCGGGATGGACTAGCTTTCTAAGCACAAGGCTCAGCTTGATTGTGCTGCTAGGGAAATTCAATTGACTCACTCTTCTGACGATGTGATCATCTATGCCGCTCGCGATGAAACCATTCGGTTGTTTTCTCTCAATGAGAAGGGCGAATTGGATGCTATCTCTCAAATTCCAGTCGTTTGTGAGTACCAAGATGTCTTTCCAGAAGAGCTTCCGGGTATGCCTCCTCACCGGCCACTTGAATTTGTTATTGATCTTGAGCCTGGCACGGAACCCGTTTGCAAGCGTCCATACAAGCTTGGGCCAAAAGAGTTGAAGGAATTGAAGAAACAACTCGATGAACAAGAGCGTCTGGGTCTGATCAGACCGAGTTCTTCTCCTTAGGGTTGTGGTGTTCTTTTTGTCCAGAAGAAGGATGGCACGGACCGACTTTGCGTCGATTACCGTCCATTAAACAAGAAGACTATCAAGAACAAGTACCCACTTCCCAACATCAATGAGCTATTCGAGCAACTTAAAGGTGCTAAAGTGTTCTCCAAGCTTGACCTTCGTATGGGTTATCATCAAATTCGCATTCGTGAAGAAGATATTCCCAAGACAGCATTCAGAACAAGCTTTGGTTCTTATGAATATACTGTCATGTCTTTCGGCCTTGTCAATGCTCCTCCAACGTTCTCTCATATGATGAACTTCATCTTCAACCCCTACACCAATGAATTCGTCTTGGTCTATCTCGATGATATATTGGTCTTCTCCAAGAATAAGAAGGATCATGCCAAGCATTTGCGATTGGTGCTCGACAAGCTCAGAGAGTATAAATTCTATGCGAAGTTCTCCAAATGTGAATTCTGGCTTGATGAAGTTCTTTACCTTGGTCATATCATCTCTGCCAAGGGCATTGCTATCAATCCCGAGAGGGTGTCTGCAGTTTTGAATTGGGAACCTCCTCAGAATGTCAAGCAGCTTCGTAGTTTTCTTGGACTTGCAAGCTATTTCCGAAGATTCGTTGAGAATTTCTCAAAGATTGCAAAGCCTCTTTCCAACCTCCTCCAGAAGCATGTGAAGTATGTCTGGTCTCCTGAGTGTGACGTTGCTTTCAACACTATCAAAGAGAAACTCGTCACTGCTCCAGTTTTGACTCCTCCTGACGAATGCAAGCCTTATGAAGTTTTCTGTGATGCTTCTCTTCAAGGTCTCGGTGTGGTGTTAATGCAAGAGAAGAAGGTTGTGGCCTATACCTCTCGTCAGTTGAAGCCCAACGAAAAGAACTACCCCACTCACGATCTTGAGTTGGCGGCAGTTGTCCATGCATTAATAACATGGAGACATCTCTTGTTGGGAAGGAAAGTGGACATATTCACCGATCACAAGAGTCTCAAGTACATCTTCACTCAGCCCAACCTCAACCTCAGGCAAACTCGATGGGTCGAAATGATTCAAGAGTATAATTCGAGTATTGAAATATACTCCAGGCAAGGCTAATGTGATTGCAGACGCTTTGAGCAGGAAGGCTTATTGCAACAGCTTAATCCTCAAGCCCTTTCAACCGGATCTTTGTGAAGCTTTCCGCAAATTGAATCTTCAAGTTGTTCCTCAAGGATTTCTTGCCAACCTCATAGTCTCTCCTACTTTGGAAGATCAAATTCGTGAGGCACAACTGCTGGATACCATGGTGAAGAAGGTGAAACGTGGTATTGACAAGGGCATTTCCAAATACAAGTGCTATCGCATTGATGACAGAGATACTCTTTTCTTCGAGGACCGGATTGTGGTTCCAAAGGGTGATCTTCGTAAAGTCATTATGAACGAGGCGCACAATTCTCTTCTGTCAATTCATCCTGGAAGTACGAAGATGTACCATGACCTCAAGCAGTCGTATTGGTGGACTCGAATGAAGCGAGAAATTGCTCAATTCGTGAATGAATGTGATGTCTGTCGAAGGGTGAAAGCAGAACACCAACGACCAGCTGGTCTACTCCAACCTCTTGCTATTCCAGAATGGAAGTTTGATCATATCGAAATGGACTTCGTGACTGGTTTTCCAAAGTCCAAGCGTGGAAATGATGCCATCTTCGTCGTCATCGACAAGCTCACTAAAGTGGCTCATTTTCTTCCTATCAAAGAGTCTATCACAGCAGCGCAGCTGGCAGAGCTCTACACCTCCAGAATTGTCTCCTTGCACGGCATTCCACAATTGATCTCTTCAGACCGTGGCAGCATCTTTACATCCAAGTTTTGGGATTCTTTTCAGAAGGCCATGGGCACAAACATTCGCTTCAGCACAGCTTTCCATCCTCAAACTAGTGGACAAGTCGAGCGTGTCAACCAAATTCTTAAAGATATGCTCAGGGCTTGTGTCATCTCTTTCGGCATGAAGTGGGAGGATTGTCTTCCATATGCTGAGTTCTCTTACAACAACAGCTTTCAAGCGAGCTCGGGCAAAGCCCCATTCGAGATTCTCTATGGCAGAAAGTGTCGTACTCCTCTCAATTGGTCTGAGACGGGCGAACGCCAACTTCTTGGCAACGATTTGATCACAGAGGCTGAAGATATGTGTAAAGTCATTCGTGAGAATCTCAAAGCCGCTCAATCGCGCTAGAAGAGCTATTACGATAGCAAACACCGTGATTTGGCATTCGAGATCGGAGACCATGTCTACCTCCGCGTCTCTCCAATGAAAGGCACTCGTCGCTTCGGTATCAAAGGGAAGCTTGCCCCTAGATACGTGGGTCCTTTCAAGATCATCGGCAAACGAGGCGATCTCGCCTATCAACTTGAGCTTCCCCCCAACTTTGCAAATGTGCACGATGTGTTCCACGTGTCACAACTTCGCAAGTGCTTCAAGACGCCTGAGCGCACCATCAACTTCAAAGAGATTGATCTTCAAGAAGATTTGTCTTATCATGAGCATCCCGTTGCTATTCTTGAAGAAACTGAGCGCAAGACTCGCAACAAGTCTATCAAATTCCTGAAAGTGAAGTGGTCTCATCATTCCGACCGAGAAGCCACCTGGGAGCGCGAGGACCACCTCCGTTCCGAATATCCGGAGTTCTTTCGGTCCTAGATCTCGGGACGAGATCCTCTCATAGGGGTGGAGTGTTGTAACACCCCGGATGTAACTTGCCATATTAACTCCAACTCTTGCCATTTTCGGCTATGTGATATGATATTCCCTCCGTGGTTGGGTTTCCCGTATTTTTGCATTTTGTCCTTGTCATGCATTTCATATCATGTCATCATGTGGATCGCATTCGCATACGTGTTCGTTTCATGAATCCGAGCATTTTCTCCGTTGTCCGTTTTGCAATCCGGCGCTCCTATGTTCCCCGGCGTCCCCTTTTACCTTTTTCCGTGAGCGTGTATTAAACTTTCTCGGAATGGACCGAGGTTTGTCAAGCGGCCTTGGTATAGCACCGGTAGACCGCCTGTCAAGTTTCGGGTCATTTGGAGGTTGTTTGATACTCCAACGGTTAACCAGGTAACCGTGAAAGCCTATTTTGGGTTGCAGCCCAAAACCCCTTCAAAACAGCCCAATAACCCATCTAAGTCACTCCCATGTCCATCGCCGTTCGATCACGATCGTGTGGGAGAAAACCGTGCTCAATTTGGAGCCTCCTACCTCCTCCTAGCTATAAATATGTGCCCTCCCCGTCCATTTTCGCGGACGAAACCCTAGCTTCTTCCTCCTCCCGCCGCCGGACGTGTCCGTGCCTCCTTCGGACATGCCCGCCGCCGCAGCTCGACCAACCGCAGCGTGACACGTCGCCTGGGCCGAGCCCCACATCGCCGCCACCCACCGAAGCCCGCCAGGCCCGCCGCGGGCCCTCCCGCGCCCCGACCCAGGCCGCGCCCCGCCGCCTCCCGTGCCTGGGCCGCGCCCCGCCGCTCGCGGCCCCCGCAGCCCGTCAGCCGCGCCGCCCGCGCCCGAGGCGCCCGCCGCCGTCGGAGCTTCCCCGTCGCGTCGCCTCGCCGGCCACCGCCCGCCCGCGTCGCCGGCGAGCACCTCCGCCTCCGGCGTCGCCGCGCCGCACCGCGCCGCCGCCCGCGCGCCTCCCGTCGCCTTCTCGTCGCCCGGCCCCGCCGTCCCTCGCCGTCCCCGAGCTCCTCCAGCGCCGTCCGCCCCGTCTACGACCGGCGACGAACTCCGGCGACCTCCCCTGGATCCAGATCTGAGAGCCTAGGGTTAACTTTCCCCTCCCCGAAATTTCTCTAAGTCTCGAATATTTTGCATTATCATGCCATGTTCATCGCATCATAACTTGCTGCACACTGCTCCGTTTCGTGCGTACAATATGTCAAATTGTTCACCTCAATGAGTACATCACTTCAACTCATTGCATCATTTTCATTTGAGCTCATCCTGATGCCCTAAATGCTGTTGGAAGAGGGCTATGTGATGTTAGTTTCAGATCTGTTTCAGTAGATGCACTTTTGTCATTTTTGCCATGATTGATGTGTGCTTACTATGAACTTGAGCCCTACATGTGTTTTGTAATATGCCATGCCATCTTTACAGGGGTGTATGCCATGTATTTTTGTGATCTTTGTGGTGACTAGCACAAGCATGCAAACTAGGGATCTTAATGTTGCTGATTTCAGAGACTTAGTAATTTCACTAAGTTATTCCCTGCTGTTATTTTTATGCCATGTGTTCATGTTGCTTCAGAGAGATCTATGCCTCTTTTGAGCATGATCAGTAAGCGTGCTTTGAACATATGGATTTGCTCTATCCATCCATGCCTTTTTTTTGTAATTATAGAGTGCCATAACTTGAGCCAATCGAGCTCTACTTTTACTATAAAATGTTACTGGCAGATTGTTTACATGTTATTCGATTTTGCCAAGCTTGTTGTAGTTGATATTTGCATGCTATGATGCTGTTCTTGCCATTTCTAGCTTCTATGTCATGTATTCTTGATGGATGTATGCTTAGTTTATCATGCAATGCTCTATAGTGAGTGCATCGTGCTCGTAAACATGCCAACTTGTTATCTGTTTTTGACATGTCCAGATTTCTGCTAAGTCTGAAACCTGTAGCGAAACTTGCTTAATTGACATGGGTGCTATTATATTTTCTGGTCCTTTTTGGCTCATGGTCAGTAAGGGACTTTTGTTCAATGCTTTGAGTAGATTCATGTCATGCCTATTTTGGCTATATTGCATTCCTGTAGCTTGTTGTTTCCTTGCTCTAAACATGTCATCCTGATATTAATTTCTGGCATGTTGATATTTTCACTAGTCTGTGAACCTGTTATCTTTTGCACTTTTGCCATGCTTGTTTGAACCTGTTGTGGTGTGATTTAGCCATAGCTCAGTGTTCATCTTTTGTCAAGAATCTGGACTAGATCACTGCCATATGCTTTGCTGATATGTTTGGTTGCAGTAACTTAATGTCTTGTTGCATGCTAAGTGGCATCATGCTGTTAATGGCAGAATCTTGTCATTCTTGTTTTGCTTGTCATTTCCAAACCGTGCATCCGATTCCGGTGATCTTTATATCGATTTCAACCGAAATCACCTCACCTTTCCAGTGGAATACTTGGTTTGCCAAGATTATGCCTTGTTCATCTTTTCCTTCCAGAGCACGCATATGCATTGCATACCACATCTCGCATATCATGCCATGTTTTGCATCATGTTGATTGCGCATTGCATTGTGGTTGATAGTTGTTCCTTTGCTTGTGTTCTTGTTTTGGGTAGAGCCGGGAGACGAGTACGTGACCGAGGAACCTGTTGAGAACGCTTACGAGGATCAAGCTTTCGACAACCCTGAGAACTTTGCAGGCAAGATGACCATACCCTCGAAATCACTTCTATCTTTGCTTGCTAGATGCTCGCTCTTTTGCTATGCCTATGCTGCGATACCTACCACTTGCTATATCATGCCACCCATATTGCCATGTCAAACCTCTAACCATCCTCTCCTAGCAAACCGTTGATTGGATATGTTACCGCTTTGCTCCGCCCCTCTTATAGCGTTGCTAGTTGCAGGTGAAGACGAAGTTTGTTCCTTGTTGGAACATGTTTATGTTGGGATATCACAATATCTCTTATTTCAATTAATGCATCTATATACTTGGTAAAGGGTGGAAGGCTCGGCCTTATGCCTGGTGTTTTGTTCCACTCTTGCCACCCTAGTTTCCGTCATACCGGTGTTATGTTCCTTCATTTTGCGTTCCTTACACGGTTGGGTGATTTATGGGACCCCCTTGACAGTTCGCTTTGAATAAGACTCCCCCACCAAGGCCCAACTTTGGTTTTACCATTTGCCACCTAAGCCTTTTTTCCCCCGGGTTTTCGCGAGCCCGAGGGTCATCTTTATTTTTAACCCCTCCCCCCGGGCCAGTGCTCCCTCTGAGTGCTAGTTCGAACCGAGTAGACTGCGGGGCCACCTCGGGGCAACTTGAGGCTTGGTTTTACTCGTAGGATGTCTCATCCGGATGTGCCCTGAGAACGAGATATGTGCAGCTCCTATCGGGATTTGTCGGCACAATCGGGCGGCTTTGCTGGTCTTGTTTTGTTACTGTCGAAATGTCTTGTAGTCCGGGATTCCGAGACTGATCGGGTCTTCCCGGTAGAAGGAATATCCTTCGTTGACCGTGAGAGCTTATAATGGGCTAAGTTGGGACACCCCTGCAGGGTATTATCTTTCGAAAGCCGTGCCCGCGGTTATGAGGCAGATGGGAATTTGTTAATGTCCGGTTGTAGAAAACCCAAAGTTGACCTTAATTAAAACACATCCACCGCGTGTGTAACCGTGATGGTCTCTTCTCGGCGGAGTCCGGGAAGTGAACACGGTGTTGGAGTTATGTTTGGCGTAGGTTGTTCTAGGATCACTTCTTGATCACTTCTAGCTTCACGTCCGTGCTTTGCTTCTCTTCTCGCTCTCTTTTGCGTTGTTAGCCACCATATATGCTAGTCGCTTGCTGCAGATCCACCTCACAACCCTATCCTACCTTAAGCTTAAATAGTCTTGATCTCGCGGGTGTGAGATTGCTGAGTCCCCGTGACTCACAGATTCTACCAAAACAGTTGCAGGTGCCGACGATGCCAGTGCAGATGACACATCCGAGCTCAAGTGGGAGTTCGACGAGGAACGTGGTCGTTACTATGTGTCTTTTCCTGATGATCAGTAGTGGAGACCAGTTGGGACGATCGGGGATCTGGGTAGCATTTGGGGTAGTATTCTTTTATTTTGGTTCCGTAGTCGGACCTTGAGTGTAATCTGGATGATGAATGTTTATTTATGTATTGTGTGAAGTGGCGACTGTAAGCCAACTATGTGTCTCTTTCCCTTATGTATTACATGGGTTGTGTGAAGATTACCTCACTTGCGACATTGCTTTCAATGCGGTTATGCCTCTAAGTCGTGCTTCGACACGTGGGAGATATAGCCGCATCGAGGGCGTTACAGTTGGCTCTGATACCAACTTCTGACGCCCCCGATTCAATCGTACACTAATCATGCACGCAAACGTGTACGATCAAGATCAGGGACTCACGGGAAGATATCACAACACAACTCTAAAACATAAAATAAGTCATACAAGCATCATAATACAAGCCAGGGGCCTCGAGGGCTCGAATACAAGTTCTCGATCATAGACGAGTCAGCGGAAGCAACAATATCTGAGTACAGACATTAGTTAAACAAGTTTGCCTTAAGAAGGCTAGCACAAACGGGGATACAGATCGAACGAGGCGCAGGCCTCCTGCCAGGGATCCTACTAACTACTCCTGGTCGTCGTCCGTGGGCTACACGTAGTAGTAGGCACCTCCAGTGTAGAAGGAGTCGTCGTCGAAGGTGGCGTCTGGATCCTGGGCTCCATCGTCTGGTCGCAGCAATCGGGTAGAGAAATGGGGAAAAAAAGGGGGAACAAGGCAACCGTGAGTACTCATCCAAAGTACTCGCAAGCAAGGAGCTACACTACATATGCATAGATATATGTGTAAAGGGGCATATCGGTGGACTGAACTGCAGAATGCCAGAATAAGAGAGGGATAGCTAATCCTGTCGAAGACTACGCTTCTGGCAGCCTCCGTCTTGCAGCATGTAGAAGAGAGTAGACTGAAGTCCTCCAAGTAGCATCGCATAGCGTAATCCTACCCGGCGATCCCCTCCTCGATGCCCTGTTAGAGAGCGATCGCCGGGTTGTATCTGGCACTTGGAAGGGTGTGTTTTATTAAGTATCCGGTTCTAGTTGTCATAAGGTCAAGGTACAACTCCGGGTCGTCCTTTTACCGAGGGACACGGCTATTCGAATAGATTAACTTCCCTGCAGGGGTGCACCACATAGCCCAACACGCTTGATCCCATTTGGCCGGACACACTTTCCTGGGTCATGCCCGGCCTCGGAAGATCAACACGTCGCAGCCCCACCTAGGCACAACAGAGCGGTCAGCACGCTGGTCTAAACCTAGGCGCGCAGGGGTCTGGGCCCATCGCCCTGAGCACACCTGCACGTTGCGTACGCGGCCGGAAGCAAACCTAGCCTAGTGGTGTTCCAGTCCAATCCGGCGCGCGCCACTCAGTCGCTGACGTCACGAAGGCTTCGGCTGATACCACGACGCCAAGTGCCCATATCTTTCCCGCGTAGTTGGTTAGTGCGTATAGGCCAGTAGCCAGACTCAGATAAAATACCCAGATCTCGTTAAGCGTGTTAAGTATCCCCGAACGCCGAACAGGGCCAGGCCCACCTCTCACCCAGGTAGTCTCAACCTGCCCTGTCGCTCCGCCACAAAGATCCACACAGAGGGCCATTGGGACAAAGGTCCTTTCAGCCCCCAATCCGTGAATCACTCGCGGGTGCTCCTCGAGCCGACCCGACTTTAGTTACCACATGTATCATGTATAAAGTATAGTATATACCCGTGATCAACTCCCGAGTGATCACGGCCCGATAGTATAGCACAGCAGACGGACAAGAATGTAGGGCCACTGATGGAAAACTAGCATCCTATACTAGGCATGTAGGATTGCAGGTAAAGGTAACAACAATAGTAGAAAGGACAGGCTATGCATCAGAATAGGATTAACCGAAAGCAGTAACATGCTACACTACTCTAATGCAAGCAGTATAGAGAAGAGTAGGCGATATCTGGTGATAAGGGGGGGCTTGCCTGGTTGCTGTGGCAAGAGAGAGGGGTCATCAACTCCGTAGTCGAACGAGGCAGCAGCAGCGTCGGTCTCGGTGTCTAGCGAGAGAAGAGGGGGAAGAAACAATAAATATTTAAGCAAACAGATGCATAGCGATGCATGGCATGACAAGTATCGGTGCTAGGGGGTGCCCTAACGTGGTATGAGGTGATACCGGTGTAGGGAGGAAACATCCGGGAAAGTATCCCCGGGGTTCCGCGTTTTTGGGCAAAGGAGCCGGAGGGGGAAAGTTGCGAGTTTGATATGTTAGGGATGCGTGGCGGATGAACGGGCTGCGTAACCGGGTTCGTCTCGTCGTTCTGAGCAACTTTCATGTACAAAGTATTTTCATCTGACTTACGGATTATTTTATATGATTTTTCAATGTTTTAATGATATTCTGAGATTATTATTAATTCGAAATTAATTGAATAAATGCTATGTGCACCCAGCACAGGGTACACAGAAGTGTACCCAGGGCATGACAAGTGGGCCAAGGGGGACCCCGTTGACCAGTCAAGGTTTGACTGGTCAACAGGGGGGTGGGGTCCCGTGTCATTGACTGACTAGTAAACTAACAATTTTATTTAGACTAATTAAGTAGTTAACAGGTTAATTAACAGGATTAATTAGGTTAATTAATTCATTTGATTAATTAATTAACTAACTATTTTAATTATTATATCTTTCATTTATTTATTTTTTTGTTTTCGGGTGGACCCCGCATGTCATTGGCCAGGGGCCTTAGCGGGTTCGGGCGCTGGGTCGCTGCGGGTGCCCGACCCGTATGAGGTCCGAGCGGGCGACGGCGCGTCGCCGGAGGTGGCTGCAGCCATGGTGGAGCAGCCATGGTGGAGCGAGGCTGCAACAAGGCAATGGGTCCGAGTGAGACGACGGACGACGCAGGCGCGTAATGGGCGCGGGCGGCGTCGGGCGCACGCGCACGATGGGGGCAGCAGCACCGCAGCAGGCAGCAGCGGCCAAGCAGCGCCATGGCGCGGGTGCGGCTAGGCCACCGTGGGGGTGGGAGGGGGTTCGACACGGCGAGGTGCGAACGGCCGTAGGCAGGGGAGCGCAGGACGCGGCCGGTGCGACGCGAAGCGCGGTCGGGCAGGGACAGCCATGCGCGGGCATCGGGGCGGCCGTGGTGAGCGCGAGGACGCGGGAGAGAGAGGAGCGGGAACTGCTCACAGCCGTTGGCGGGGAGCGGGGCGGCAAGGCGTGGCGGCGACCCGTGAGGAGGAGGTCGGGGAGGTTTCGGCGATGGTGAGGCGGGACGGCGTTCCGGTGAGGACGTGACGGCGACGACCTCGGGGCGCAGTGGCGCGGCGTCGGAGTCGGTGATGAGGCGAGGCCGCGACGTCAGGCGTGCGCCGCGCGAGGGAGAGGAGGGGCGTAGAGGAGTCCTTGAGGGGAGGCGTCGAGCACGGCTGGCGGTGGCCTTTGCGGCGCGGCGACTTGCGTCTGGCGTGGCCATGCGGGTGGAGGGGATCGAGCAGGGGCGCCCCTCCCCCAGGCACGAGGTGTGCGTGTGTGTGTGCGCGCGTGTGTTGGTGTGCGATGGCGGCGGGTTGGGAGACGAGGGGGAGGTGGGGATCGTGAGGGGAGTGGGTCGTTCGGGGATTAGTGTTTGGGAACGTAGCAGAAATTCAGAATTTTCCTACGTGTCACCAAGATCTATCTATGGAGAAACCAGCAACGAGGGGAAGAAGAGTGCATCTACATACCCTTGTAGATCGCTAAGCGGAAGCGTTCAAGTGAACGGGGTTGATGGAGTCGTACTCGTCGTGATCCAAATCACCGATGACCAAGTGCCGAACGGACGGCACCTCCGCGTTCAACACATGTACAACCCGGTGACGTCTCCGATGCCTTGATCCAGCAAGGAGAGAGGGAGAGGTTGAGGAAGACTCCATCCAGCAGCAGCACGACGGCTTGGTGGTGGTGGAGGAGCGTGGCAATCCTGCAGGGCTTCGCCAAGCACTGCGGGAGAGGAGAAGGACTTGGGAGCGGGGGAGGGCTGCGCCAGCACATTGGTGTGGCTGCCCTCCCAACCCCCACATATATATAGGGTCAAGGGAGAGGGGGCCCGGCCCCCTCAGATCCAATCTGAGGAGGGGCGGCGGCCAGGGGGGTTCCCTTGCCCCCCAAGGCAAGGGGGGCGCCCCCTTCTAGGGTTCCCCCAAACCCTAGGCGCATGGGCCCTAGGAGGGGAGGCGCCCAGCCCACTAAGGGGCTGGTCCCTCTCCACATACAGCCCATAGGGCCCTCCGGGGCAGGTGGACCCTCGAAACCCCTTCGGTGGTCCCGGTACAATGTCGGTATCCCCCTGAACTCTTCCGGTGACCGTATGATGACTTCCCATATATAAATCTTTACCTCCGGACCATTCCGGAACTCCACTTGACGTCCGGGATCTCATCCGGGACTCCGAACAACATTCGGTAACCACATACAAACTTCCTTTATAACCCTAGCATCATCGAACCTTAAGTGTGTAGACCCTACGGGTTCGGGAAGCATGCAGACATGACCGAGACGTTCTCCGGTCAATAACCAACAGCAGGATCTGGATACCCATGTTGGCTCCCACATGTTCCACGATGATCTCATCGGATGAACCACGATGTCGAGGATTCAATCAATCCCGGATTCAATTCCCTTTGTCTAGCGGTATTGAACTTGCCCGAGATTCGATCGTCGGTATCCCGATACCTTGCTCAATCTCGTTACCGGCAAGTCTCTTTACTCGTTCCGTAACACATCATCCCGTGATCAACTCCTTGATCACATTGTGCACATTATGATGATGTCCTACCGAGTGGGCCCAGAGATACCTCTCCGTCACACGGAGTGACAAATCCCAGTCTCGATTCGTGCCAACCCAACAGACACTTTCGGAGATACCTGTAGTGTACCTTTATAGCCACCCAGTTACGTTGTGACGTTTGGCACACCCAAAGTATTCCTACGGTTTCCGGGAGTTGCACAATCTCATGGTCTAAGGAAATGATACTTGACATTAGAAAAGCTTTAGCATATGAACTACACGATCTTTGTGCTAGGCTTAGGATTGGGTCTTGTCCATCACATCATTCTCCTAATGATGTGATCCTGTTATCAACGACATCCAATGTCCATGGTCAGGAAACCGTAACCATCTATTGATCAACGAGCTAGTCAACTAGAGGCTTACCAGGGACATGGTGTTGTATATGTATCCACACATGTATCTGAGTTTCCTATCAATACAATTCTAGCATGGATAATAAACGATTATCATGAACAAGGAAATATAATAATAACCTATTTATTATTGCCTCTAGGGCATATTTCCAACAGTCTCCCACTTGCACTAGAGTCAATAATCTAGTTCACATCGCCATGTGATTAACATTCACAGGTCACATCGCCATGTGACCAACATCCAAAGAGTTTACTAGAGTCAATAATCTAGTTCACATCACTATGTGATTAACACTCAATGAGTTCTGGGTTTGATCATGTTCTGCTTGTGAGAGAGGTTGTAGTCCACGGGTCTGCAACATTCAGATCCGTATGTATGTCATCTTGTGGATGCAGCTACTACGATATATTTGGAGCCATTTCAAATAACTGTTCTACTATACGAATCCGGTATCTCTACTCAGAGCTATCCGGATAGGTGTTAAGCTTGCATCGATGTAACTCTTTACGTCGAACTCTTTATCACCTCCATAATCGAGAAACATATCCTTATTCCTCTAAGGATAATTTTGACCGCTATCTGGTGATCTACTCCTAGATCACCTTTGTACCCTCTTGCCAGACATGTGGCAAGGCACACATCAGGTGCGGTACTCAGCATGGCATACTTCCAATAGGGCATATTTCCAACAATTAGGTCACGAGGGAGGGGCCATATAGGCCAGGAGAGGTGCGGCTGGGCCGGCCCGATTGGCCCCGAGGCCATCTGGGCCGTGGCCGAGTGAGGGGGGATGTTCTCTTTTCTTTGTATTTTGTTTTCTTAATTTTTATTTTCTGTTTTATTTTAGTTACACATTAATTTTAACTTAGTAAAATATATCCATAGCCCCTAAAATAACATTGCAGAACAATCCACTACTATAAAAAGTTTTACCCTGATATAAAATAGTTTAGTATTTTATAAAATACCAAAGTCGTTCAAATAGTTGTTTTGCTACTGTTTAAATCACTTTAGTGCTTTCAATCCTTTTACTAAAGTGTGGTTCCTCCACCATTATGACTTAGGATTTATTTGTCCCATTCTGAACATTTCAGTTTTAACATTTGAAAAATTTATCGTTTGACTTGATTTTGAATTTTGATTTCGAACGGGATTGAATCATCGTGAGTCCAACAACAGTAATCACGGTGACATGTCATCATTGCAGGGAATTACTGTAGCTTAATAATCCGGGCGTCACAGGGCCCGGGCGCAGCTTTGCACCAACCGGGTGGCCCCGGCATCCAGCTGCAGCTCGACCTGTCGAAGCCCCATAGGCCCGTCAACAGCTGCAGATTCCTCCACCTTGTCCTCGATTGCGTCGTGAGCCACGTCCGCCATGACGCTGGAGTTGGGACCCACGTGATCGTCCGCTCCCACCGTTTGAATCGCATGCTGCCGGGCCGGCGTAGGGGCCGACGCCGACGAGCTCGCCGGAGATCCACCCGAGTGCCTGACAAGGCTAGCACCACCACCTGGAAGACCCCGACCCCCGCCATGATCAGGCCCAGGCCTGCCCCGCCCCGCCCCTCCTCATGGTCCGACGGCGGCGACGGCGGAGGCGGCGGTGGCGGCGGGGGGGCGGGAGCACTTGCCGGAGGGGTCACACGAACCGCAGCCGCCACCTGGGTGATGGAGACGGGGTACCAGATGGCGTCCACCACGCCATCTCCACGCAGCGCACAACTGCTCCGCCGGCCTGGTTCCTCGACGGCGAGGAGGCATTGAGACGGGATGCGCGCAGGGTCGTCGGTGCGCAGCCACACCCTGAAGTCCGACATGTCGCTCCGAGCGGCCGTAGAAGCGTCCACCTTGACGACGATGCCGAGCCCATGAAGAAGCACGTCGGCGGTGCGCCTCGTCCACACGTTTGCCGGCACACCACGCAGCGCGAGCGGGACCAAGAAAGGCATTGCGATGCCAGTTCCATTCGCCTGGCGAATCCATGGCCTGAGCAGCAGGTCGAAATTGTTGGAGCCGGCACGTCCGCGTCGGACCATCCTGTTGCATAGCTCCGGCGAGCGGCAGAGCACCAAAAAATCCTCGGGAAAGTATGGCCTGATGGACATGGCCGACGAGTCCACCTTGAATTCCGCATGAATCACGGCCGCAACCGTCGCCAAGTCGGAGTCTTGGAGTCTACCCACCACGGAGACCACCACCGCGCGGGCCAGCTCCGCCTCCATGGCCTCGAGGTCCGGCCCGGTCTCCATGAAGCAGACGTCCACCTGATCCGCCTCCAGGACCGGGGCGGCTGATGGCGCGAAGGGGGCAGAGAAGCCCAGGCCAGCGACGCTCCCGCACGAGCCCGAGCGCACCACCTAGCTCCAGGGCCTCACCAGCCTGACGGCCCCCGCAGGCGGAGGGCCCGACGGGGGAGGGGGAAGCACGACGCACGGCGCAAGATCGGCCCCCAAATCCCGCGACGGCGGAGGTGACGGCGGCAGGTTGGAGGGCGCGACCGGCGCCGGCTGGGGGTGGGGACGGAGCGCGGACGGGGGCGTGCCGAATCCACCGGAGAGGTGCTGCGGGGGCGGGTGCAGCCTCTGGAGATGTGGTTCTGACCTCCACGGCGAACGCACCTCGTCGGGTTGGTGCAGTGGCGCGAGATGTGGCCATCGTCCTGACCGCAGTTATAGCAGCAACCGTGCAGAGAAGCAGGCAGGGTCGGGCTCCGTGGCTGAGCTGAGAGGAGCCAAGCGGACTGTCTTCTAGGCGCAGGGGGGCGGCGGTCCTTGCGGCTCCTCACCTGCTGCCAAGGGGCACCACCATCACCCGGGGCAGGAGGGGCCCGAGGCGGTGGCGGGGGTGGGGCGACGGCCCGCGGTGGCGGCGGAGGCGGGGCGACGGCCCGCGGCGGCGGCCGGGGAGGGGCGAAGATGAGGGAGCGGAGCCGCGGGGCAGCGGGGGCCGGCGAAGGGGAGGGGAGGCCGAGATCTCCAGGGGAGGGCGGGCCAGAGCTGGCGGAAGGGGAGGCCGAGAGCTGAACGCGGCTAGCCATGCGGGCCGACGAGGGGGGGTGGCCGCCGAAGCCGGAGTGGCTGCCGGCGCGGAGGGGGGGTGGCCGCCGGAGCCGGGGTGGCTACCGGCGCGGAGGAGCGGAGCGCAGGGGAGCGCAGGGGAGCGCAAGGGGTCGTGCAAAGTTCCGGGCAATATTGCGTAACGCAACAGTTTATCTTATTCAGACACCTAAATGTCTATATTATTTTCTATAAACTTGGTCAAATTTTACGAAGTTTGACTTCAGTCAACTCTAATATGCAGAGTAAATAAAAACGAAGGGAGTACAACTACTGTGTCCCAGCCATGAAAACTTGTGGCCCGTCATGGTCTCCTTACACCTAAACGGCTACCATTTTTCTATTAGTGAAATTTCGTCTGTTTTGAATTTATGAAGATGGAACAGATCACTGTTTAGAGTTTTGTTGGTACGCTGTTGCTGCAGTTTAAAATGACAAAGAGAGAGAGAGAGAGAGAGAGAAAGAGAGAGAGATTTCTTTTAAGAGATGAGCGTTGCTGCCGTCCTTAGTTAAAGAAATGAGAAGAGAGAGAGAGAGAGCGCGCGCGCGCAGATAGGATATAGTGGGTGTGTGCTGGATAGAAACCACTAACTTTAGAAGAAAAAGTATTTCTTTATCTGGCACTTAGTGGGTGTGTCTTTCTCTGAATAGTGGGTAGTGTAGGCATATACTATGCTTTGCCTGTTTCATGTCCTCTTCAATTGGTAAATTGTCGGTAGTATTTTTACATAACGCTTTCTTGCATGTATTGCCGCTAGGAAGTTCAAAGAACAGAATACTTAAAGTTCAGGTATGAAACCACACAAATTTCATAGAAGAAAAAAATACGTACAGAGTGGAAAAGTTCACCAGAGAAACACAGAAAGTTGAGAAACAAAAAGCCAATAGTTCATTTTCGAGAAAAAGTGAAGTTTGAAAAAAAAAGAGAAACATCACTAAAAAATCGACGTGCAAAAAAACATACCAGATATTTTAGAGGAAAAAACTCAAGAATTTTGTGGGTATACCTAAAAGATTTTATACTATGTCAAGAAGTTTCATGTTTCTCAAAGCACCTAGAAGTTCAAAATTAAAATAACAAAGTAATTCAATATTTATATAAAAAATGATCCCTCTGTCCCATAATATAAGAACGTTTTTGACACTAGCACTAGTGTCAAAAAACCTAGAAGTTCAATTTGAAATAACTGAGAAGGTCAAAGAACCTAGAAGTTCAAATTTAAAATTTTAGAAAGTTGTTTACTTATTTAAAACCATATTTTTTTTCTAAGACCTTCAAAGTCAAAAAAGAGAGAAGTTCAAAGGTTAAAAAAACTCAGATGTTTTCTCATTACTAAAGAATAAAATGAAGTTCAAACTAAAATAAAAAGGTAAAGCTGAAAAAGTTTAAAAAGAATTATCTCGCTAAAAAAACCCATGAAGTTCAAATAAGTTCAAATTCAAATAATAGACAACAACTCATATTTACAAAAAGAAGGATGTTCCATTTTTAAAAAATAAAAAAGGAGCCTCAAATTTAAAAAGGTGAGCAGTTCAATGTTAATATAACAATAAGATTTTTCTCGTGTCTAAAAACTGAAACCAAGAATAATTTTTATGGATTTAAAGCCTAGAGGTTCAAATTTAAAAATACGAAGAAGTTCAATGTTTATAGAAACCGTAAGAAGATTAAATTAAAAAAAGCATCTCAAACAAATTCATATAAAAAGGGATTGTCTCTGTTCAAAAAACTTAGAAGTTTACTTTTTAAATACGGAATAGGTCGATGTTTATTAAGAAACTAGCATTTTTCTGTTACTAAAAGAAATAACACCAAGTCCAAATTGAAAAAATAAGAAGTTCAATTTTTAAAAATAGAATAGTTTAATGTATATGAAAAACCCAGATTTTCCTCGTTAGTAAACAATAGACCAAGAAGTTCAATTTCAAAAAAGTGGAGCGGTTTGATATTTATTATAAAAACTCGAATTTTTCCCGTTACTAACAAAAAGATTCTCCTCCCCGTAGTTGGTATGCATCTACTACAGAAAATATACATCGACCTTAGAAGTTCACATATAGCTGGGAAGGAACAACTATAGCTCTCTTTGTGCACATGTTGTGTTTGGAGAGGCATGGTTTTGATTTTGATTTTGGGCTTGGATGTACAAGGTGTATGATGAAGGTGAGACAACTAAGTGAAGTCCATTTGCACATGTGAAATTCAGTGAGCCGTATGAAAGGGAATAAGATCGTTTGTTTATTTGGCCCCCATGTGTACATCGGGTTATCTAATTTCTTGTTTTCTATTGTTTCATGAAGTTCAATAGTATGCTTTGATGCAAAAAAAAGTTCTTTTAGTATGTTTAATGTAAAAAAACTTAAAAAAGGGTGAAGCCCCAAACAAGTTCAAAAACTACGGCACATAGACGTCCAAAACAGCGAGAAGTTCAACTACTAAACGAAATGCGTTTCAAATGAGAATAAAAAAGTTAGAGTGGTTCGATGTCTATAAAAACTCAGATTTTTTATGTTACTAAAGAGAAGCAAAGAGAATAAAAGTGGGAAGTTGAACTACTTCACGGAATGCGTTTCAGAAGAGAATAAAAGTTTGTTGCAAGAAGTTCACGTGCTCCACCCTGCATGGTTCAAAAGTTATATTTACGAGACGTCCGTCGTCAATTTACATGTTGTTTTCAAAGGTAAAAAACAACGTTGTTTTGCCATTTAAAAAACTGCTCTCAAACGACAACGAATTTGTAACACATGTCTACATGAAAAACTTGTTGCGATTCATAAGCTTTCCGTATAAAAATCGAATACTATTCTTTACTCAAAATATAAAAAGGTGAAGTTCAAATTGAAATAACAGAGAAGTTCGAAGTTTATTAAAACCTAGGATTTACCTGTTCAAAAAATAAAAAACACAACGCCATTTTTTGCACTTTTAAAAACAACCCATAAACGAAAAAAAAAGTTGCTAGAAGTTCAAGTACTCGGCGAGGAAAATTTCAAAAAATTCTTGTGAGAGAGGTACACCGTGTATTTAGATGTCCAAAATACATGAAAAATATGTTTTTTGTGTTTTAAAATAACTCTCTCAAACCAAAGAGAAATTCAAAGTGATAACAACCGGAAGTTCACGTACTACATGGTGTGTATTTCATATAATAAAAATACAATGAAGTGAAAGAGTGAACTTCAAACAAACATGTCCCAGAAGTTAAACTACTCCATGCAGTGCAAAAATAGCACGTCAAAAACAGATGGAAGTTCAAACAGACATGCCCGAAAAGTTCAACTACTTCACGTAGTGCTTTTCCATTCACGATGAAGGCAGAAATCATGATCTCATCATTTTCTAATTTACATCAAAATGAAAGGAATATCATTTGCGCAAGTTCAAGTCCTAGGTCGGAGAAAGTTAAAAAAATTATTGTGAGAGAGGTTTCTACAAAAGGAATATCATTTGTGTAACACTGACGAATGGATGAGAAAATTACAAACGAAAATACTTCACAGAAGTTCGTGAAAACAGCAGGAAGTTCAACTACTACGTGAATGAATTTCAGATAAAAAACTTTTAAAATCGTCACGAGTATGAAAAAAATGATCAACAAGGTAAAGTTGCGTGTTTACAAAACCTTTCCATCAGTATATCACTTGCTCAATTCCGATGAGTGGATGGAGAGCTACGAGTAGTGGATCGAGAGCTACGGGCAAAAAAAAGCACGTGAAATACAGAGTGAAGTTCAAGTAGACATGCCGAGAAGTTCAGGTTCTTCACGCGGTGCATTTTTGAAGAATCTGTTTCGCGATAAAGGCAGAACGAATGATTCCACCATTATCGAAATTACTTAAAAAGGCTAGGTATCAGAGAAAACCATCAACATGAAGAAGTTTCGCATTTTTCTTAGCTTTTTAACGGTATATTATTTGCCCCATTCCGATAAAGTTTGTAGAAATTATGGCGAAAATACGTTTTTAGCCATTTTCAAAATTGACTTAAAACAGTAAAGAATTGGGAGAAGCAGTATATACCAAAAAGTTTCCCATTTCCTCAAGCTTTCCAACACCATATCATTTGCTACATTTGGAGGTAGTAAAAAAATTAGCTCAAAAATACGAACTCGGTGCAACTTGGACTGTTTTTCTAAATTACTTTTAAACCGTTCAAAATTAGAAAAAACTTTAAACATGAAAAAGTAGCGCATTTTCATAAGTTTTCCAACGCCATATCATTTGCCTCAATTGGATTTGCCGTTCAGAAATGACATCGAAAATACGAACTCGACTGTTTGGTTTGCGAAATTTTACGATTTTCCAAATTACTCTTTAACCATAAGGAATTAGAGAAAACTTTCAACATGTGGAAGGAGCGGATTTACAGCAGCTTTGCAACGCCATATTATTTGCCTCATTCCGATAAACAGTTTAGAAATGCGATTGAAAATACGATTCACGTTTTTTATATGATGAAAAAACGATTTTCAAAACTGCTCTTAAACCGCTTACATTTTGCCAAAAATTCAACTTCGGTCATGACACTGGTGTCCATAGCTTTCCAACTGTATATCACAAGCCTCATTTGGGCAATGTTGGTGGAAGTTCAACCTAGCAGTGGGAGAAGTTCAGGTTAAACAACTCAGGCAGTAAAATTACAAACAGAGACATGTTTCATCACGACCCGAGAGCAAATCCGTCAATGAGCGAGATTTCTATTTAAAACGGGCATTTAGTTGCTAAAAATCGTTTGTAGATTGCACTTACATCACATAGAACATGACTAACCAAAAAAATTCGTGCAGGAAGACACGGTTGAGAATATAGCCCGAAGGTCGGGTTCCTACACAAGGAAGTTCAGGCGTGTAACTTAGGAAGTTTATGTTGTGATCAGAATAATATTCTGATCCCGTGATCAGAATAGTGTTTATGTATGTGTGTGTGTATATATATAGAAAGAGAGCATGGATTTGCTATCCACACTAGCTCGGTTCGTTGTTATCAGGACCCTTCATTTGCTTTGAGATCCGAACCATTGAATGGATAAGGTTCTGATTTTATCATTTGTTGAATTTTGCCACGTCAGGGAGGATAAGCTGGGCCGAACCTTTTTCGTGTCAGGGGCCGGGAAAGGAAGCCTACTACCTAGCTTTGTAGGTGTACTCGGGGCAAAATGACCACGCCCTTTTTGAAGCAGCAGGGTGCAACAGTAGCTGTTCTGGGCGAGCAAATGAATCCGCTGATTGTGGCTATTTGTCAAAAGTTCCACGGCGCGGTGAACTTGTCTGGTAGTGTTTTAACTCCCATTTTCGTCTTGCAAGCTGTGCACACCGTTTGAGAGAAGCGGAATGATTTCTGCAGCGCTGGATCGGGGTGTAAGACTTGCCATATTTAGTCTAGGTGAATTGAATACGGTTCTGCATCGTCCTGTAGTAATGACCTGCCGTATGATTAACTCCAAATTGCAGAGGAAAGAGAGCTTGGCATGCATCTGCAAAAGGACAGCAGAGTAAATGACGCTCTACTACGTCCAGTCGCGCAACCAACCATATGGGCTTCTAACTACTGACGCCACCTCCAGCTCTGCGTTTTGCATATACTCCCTGCGCTCTATGTATCTAGCATCTTGCTCGTTGTTGCTCCCTGCGCTCTCTGTACAACTTCTAACTAGTGATCGGACAGATGGAAGAATTGGGGAATGGCGAAGGGAACAATAACGGAAGCCGGGGCTCCGCCAGTCCGCCAGGAACACAGCCAAGCGTGAAGACGCGATTGCATGCATCCAGAAAAGAGTGCAGAGTTATTGTCGCTCCATTGTTTCGGCCGGGCAACCCCACCGTATGGGTGTGTAATTGCTAACGCCGCTCTTGTTTTGCATACATCAAGTATCATCCTCGCTTTTGCTCTGTGCGCTCTTGTAGCACTGCTATCTACCGATTGGACGAATGGAGGGATTGGGAGATGGTCGACCGAGCAACAGAAGCCGGGGTTTTGCCGTGAGCATCGCTAGGATTGAAGATGCGTTTTGCAGGCGCCATTGTCCCTGCCCGTGAGGATGTCTATCCCGGCAGTGTTGCAGCGGTCCACGACAACGGCGCGAGAATGTCTATCCCGGCAGTGCTGCAGCGGTCCACAACGACGGCCCACAGGTGTGTATATGTGCTCCTGGAGCTTTGTTTACGAGCGAAAGATTTTTTGCTGAAAAAATATTGTTGTTTGTTTTCCAGTACCTTCATCCGCCCAACTTATTCCCTCTGACTGGGAAGCAAGTCCATGCTAATTACTTCGGCCGAGCACGGCGGGGCACTGTGATACATGGAATGCATGGCATCACTGTAGGGAAGAATGACACATATGGGCGTGTTGGTTTTGCTGCTTTTTTCATGCTAACTGAAAGAAAAATACGCATGCAATCCATCGTGGTTCCCAAATCCTCCCTGGGGAATTGACCATTACAAACCAGTACTTTAGCGAGTCCAAAGCTAATAATGAAAATAAATCCGTACCGTGATACAAAACGCACTCTAAAGCATACGAAAAAATAACATCAAATTCATATTACATAACCTGCAAATAGTTTGTCAGGAAAAAAAAATGCGAGTCTCTGGTGACTTTCGATAATGGAATCACTACCGTTCGCCTCGCAAGTCCTTTGCAGATGCCCGCCTTCAAACTTGTTGATTGTGCCCATGCTGATAGCGATGGTCTTGCCAAGTTTCTTTTGCCCACCTCTCAGCAATCAGTCTGGTAAATCTTGAATTTTGCAGGGAGTTGCCCGATGTTCCCGGCTAATCCCAAAACTTTACGGAAATGTTAACGCCCACATCCACACGCCTACATCACCGTCCAACGCCTTTTGCACGAATCCTGGCATAAAAAAGTTGATTTTATGTGTCACGTAGGACCATTCATGTGTGTGGCATGTGGGGGGTTCGCCCATACGTCTGTTTTCTCTCCGCGGCCAACGTTCGCCAGTCGGGGCGTGCGATGGAACTGTTGTCGCGCCCGCACGCCACGCACCACTCCTGTTCCCCATCTCCCACGACTGCCATTCACCCACTCTCCCACACCTAAACTGTCATTTGCCATATTTTTGAAGGGTACATGACAACTGGCCTATTTGTGATCGTAAGCATATGGCAACTCTTTTTTTTTACCCGAACATGTTACTGTTGCCACGTCTGTTTTGTAGCGTTACATGGCAACTGTCTAGTGTTAGTAGGTGGCAACTCCTAAAGATAACACCGTCACCCACATGCCCGTCTCCTCTCCCACACACCAAAAGCCATCAGTTGCCATGTGTTTTGCAGGATACATGGCAACTGCCCTTCCGTGTCCTCTCCTACACACCAAAAGCCATCAGTTGCCATGTGTTTTGCAGGATACATGGCAACTGCCCTCCCGTCTCCTCTCCCACACACCAAAAGTCATCAGTTGCCATGTGTTTTGCAGGATACATGGCAACTACCCTAGCGTGCTTGTAAGCAGATGATAACTCTCTTTTTACCCACAACATGTTTTTTGCCATGTTTTTTAGTGCTACATGGCAACTGTCCAATGTTAGTAAGTGGCAACTCTTAAAGTTTTCCAAAATCATGATAACTGTAGTTGTCCGATATGGCAACAACTGCAGTTGCCCAAAAATGGCATCCGGCACTTGACCTAAGACGGCAACTGCAGTTGAGCAACCATGGCAACTGCAGTTGTCCGACATGGCAACTGTAGTTCAGCAACATGGCAACTGCAGTTGAGCAACATGGCAACTGAAGAAGGTCCGGACCATGGCAATCGCGGCGGGACGCGTGGTTACTGACACGGGGGCGTGTGGCTCGCAAGCGGGGACGGGCGACGGCCGAGACGAGTCGTGCGGGCCGCGTGCTCGCTCGCCCGGACGTGCTCGTGCGGGACGATCGCGCTGCACCGGACATACGGGCTGTGGCTGCGCGCGTCCGGACGCGGTCGTGTGGGCCCGGTCGTCTCCGTGCCACACAGGACGTGCGGCACAACCACCCGATACACCACACGTGTGGCTGTTATCAGGGTCCAAACTTTATAAAGAAGAATCATCCTGGATTGGTCGATCTCATCTCCTAACTTGGTGAAAATAAAATATATGGCGCACCAGGGGAATTGCTCGTGATTTAAGTTTGATTCTGTCCCGTCGTTTCGATGTGAGGGTTTAAGCATAAGTACCGGCGATAGAGTCCTCTGTAGCTTTGTCCCCATCCACTCCCTCGCATAATGTAGCGCCAGGATCCCGTTTAAAGCCCTGAAGTTGTTGAACGCAAAACTTTCAGCCCAATCAGGAAGTGGGAGGAACATGGAAGAGGCGAAGAGAGTGTGCTCAAACTCTACTACGTGACCAATGATGGGAGGGACGCACCTCTCGTGGAATGATTTGAGGAACGCTGGATTCTTGACAGCGCAGTACCATGATGAAAAACTGCGGCTGCTCGGACGAGGTTGTTGAGGCTACCAAGACAGAAGAAGATCTGCTGCGGCAGATCCGGCTTCTCGCCGAGCAGCTTCTCGATGGGGCAGCCGCCGTGCATCTCACTGTGATTTCTATCATACGCTCTTGGGTGGTGTAGTGGTTCTTTGCTGCTTGAAGTAGAAATTTGGTGTGTCTGAATGCGCACAGTGCTCTCTCCCTTTGTGTAGAAGAAGCAGATAAAAGCTTGATGTAGGGGCCACGACGTGCGCACCGAAGACTGACGAATTTTTGTGTGCGTCTCGGCCCACGCCCCCAGCAGCGTGTAGGACGCAGTAGAGGACACAACCCTACTCTTGTTTTTTACCAGCAGGAATCCTAGAGGAATGGGCGTGGACGGCTCGGTATCTGCAAACTTTGAAAATTTATCTCTGTCGTGCTCGACTTTATACATAATGAAGAATTGTTTGAATGGTTGGATGCAGCAAGGTACTTCCTCCGTTTTTATTTACTCTGCATATTAGACTTAATTAAAGTTAAACTTCATAAAATTTGACCAAATTATAGAAAACAATATAAATATTTACCATATCAAATCTATATGATGTGAAAAATATATTCAATAATGAATATAATGGTATTGATTTATTATTATATATGTTATATTTTTATATATAAACTTGGTAAAACTTTACAAACCTTGACTTTGACCAAAACTAATACGCAGACTAAATAAAAACATAGGGAGTATAATTCAATGCAGAACCATTTAGAGAATCTACAGCCAGGCATCCCAAACCCGCCTCGAACGCCTGGGCGGACGGCCCGGTCATGCAATTTCGACCCAAACGAGCGCCTCAAACAGGCCTCAAATGCCCAGGTTGACCGGCACCCCTCGTATCCAGCCCAAATATAGGGCGGATTTGTGGGCGCCCGGGCGCGTCTGCCACGTCGGACTGACGTCGGGGGCCCACGGGGAATTGCCCGAAAACGAGACGATCCGACGGACATCTCCTCCGTCGGACTGATGTCGCAACGTGGTGTCGCTCTGGCGGGTCGCGTACTATCTAGCCCGGCTATTTAAGCTGACGACCCACACCGAAACCCTACCTCTCCACATTTTCCTCCTCCCGTCCGTCGCCGCCATCACTTTCCACTCCCCGTCCGACACCACTAGTAGCCATGTCCCCACGCCGTCAGGTGAGGAGCTACCCATTTCTAACGCCCAGAAAACCGGTGGTCCGACGAATGTCTCCTTCGCCGTACCGATGTCGCCACGTGGCGTCGCTCTGGCGGGGCAGCGTACTACCTAGTCTAGCTATTTAAGCCAACGGCCGACACCGAAACCCTATCCCTCCAGATTTTCCTCCCCTTGTCCGCCGCCTCCGCCACTTTCCAATTCCCGTCCGCCACCACTAGTAGCCATGCCGACACGCCGCCGGGTGAGGAGCTACACATTTGTAACACCGGAGCACCGGCTACAGCTCCTTGAGCAGATCCAGGAAAGGTGCGAAGCCCGGATCGCCGCAGGGCTACCTCCGGATGCAGTGGATCCGGAGGAGTTGGGGTTGCAAGAGGAGGATGTGGGGGACGCTGGGGGCGTGAATCTGTAGGCGGAGCAGCAGGCCATCCTCGATTCCGTTTGCTTAGAATCGGATGCGGAGGCCAGACGCCGTCGTTGGCAGGAGATGGAGGCGGAGCACGCCGCCGAGGAGGAGGAGATGCTCGCCTACATGGATGAGGTCGAGGAGGAGGAGATGCTCGCCTACATGGATGAGGTCGAGGAGGAGGAGGAGGAGAGGCTGGAGCCCTCCTACACGCCCGTCCACCCGACGCCCGGCATCGACGTCGTGGACATCTCCGACGACAAAGATTAGCTAGGGTAGTACGTTGTATGTAGTACGTATGGTTTCTTTTGCATGCTTTGTATGGATCTAGGGGTTGAAATGTGAGACTCGGATGCAAAGTAGTAAGTTTGAGGTACGACAGGTCACTATCCGCGGAGGCACCCGGTAACACCTTTTTTAGGCCATAAAAAATTGCAATTTTTGTACTAATCTAAGGGCAACTCTAGCCGATCCCCAATCTGCGTTAGTGGAGAAAACTGTATTTTCAACCGCACCCTACCTTCCTATTTCTCCTTCACCCCTCGACAGCTGGGTAAAATTTCAGGCCTCGCTAGCCACCTCCTCTGCCTCTCCTCCTCCTCCATCCCCGCTGTCGACGCGCTCCATCGTTCCCTGATTGCCCCCTCCTCCCAATAGCTAGACCGCATGTGTAGGATCGAAAGTATGTCTAGAGGGGGGTGATTAGACTACTTGACCAAATAAAAATCTAGCCTTTTCCCAATTTTAAGTCTTGGCAGATTTTAGCAGCTTAGCACAAGTCAAGCAATCAACCTACACATGCAGGTCTAAGAGTATAGCAGCGTAAAACATTTGCATATGAAGGTAAAGGGAGGAGTTTGGAGGGAGCAAACGCAATGTAGACACGGAGATTTTTGGCATGGTTCCGATAGGTGGTGCTATCGTCCATCCACGTTGATGGAGACTTCAATCCACGAAGAGTAACGGTTGCGCGAGTCCACGGAGGGCTCCACCCACGAAGGCTCCACGAAGAAGCAACCTTGTCTCTCCCACCATGCACATCGCCCACGAAGGACTTGCCTCACTAGGGTAGATCTTCATGAAGTAGGCGATCTCCTTGCCCGTACAAACTCCTTGGTTCAACTCCACAATCTTGACGGAGGCTCCCAAGTGACACCTAACCAATCTAGGCGACACCGCTCTCCAAAAGGTAATAGATGGTGTGTTGATGATGAAATCCTTGCTCTTGTGCTTCAAATGGTAGTCTCCCCAACACTCAACTCTTTCTCACGGATATGGATTTGGTGGAAAGATGATTTGAGTGGAAAGCAACTTGGAGAAGGCTAGAGATCAAGATTCATGTGGTTAGAATGGAATATCTTGATCTCAACACATGAGTAGGTGGTTCTCTCTCAGAAAATGTATGTTGGAAGTGTAGGCACGTTCTGATGGCTCTCTCCACGAATGAAGAGTGGGTGGAGGGGTATATATAGCCTCCACACAAAATCTAACCGTTACACACAATTCACCAAACTCGGTGGGACCGAATAAGAAAACTCGGTCAGACCGATTTAGTTCAAAATGTGAACATTAGGCTTTTCAGTGGGACCGACATGTCAACTCAGTGGGACCGATTTCATTAGGGTTAGGGCATAATGTAATATCGGTGAGACCGATTACACAAACTTGGTGGGACCGATTTTGGTAATAAGCAAACAGAGAGTTGGTCATGCAAACTCGATGTGACCAATTCGCTCATCTCGGTGAGACCAAAATGTTACGAAGGGGAAACAGAGAATTTGCATTGTGAACTCGGTGGGACCGATCGATCATCTCAGTGAGGCTGAAATGTTATGAAGGGAAACAGAGAGTTTGCAATTCCATCTCGGTGAGAACGAGATCCCTATCGGTGAGACCGAATTGACTAGGGTTTCTGGCAGTGGCTATGTCAAATAAACTCGGCGGCGCCGGATAGAACAAATTGGTGGGGCCGAGTTTGACTTTTGGTTTGGGACATATGTGGATATGAGAAAGTGGTTGAGGGTTTTTGGAGCATATCACCAAGCATTTTGAGCAAGCAAGCCATTAAGCAACACCTCATCCCCTTTTAATAGTATTGGCTTTTCCTATGGACTCAATGTGATCTTGGATCACTAAAAGGAAAATGTAGAGTCTCGAGCTTGAGCCAATATGTGTCCTTCGCATTTTGAGGGGTCCACGTTTCTAATCCATGCCATGCCAATCATTGAACTTCCTGAAATAATCATCTTGAAGTAGTATTAGTTCAATGAGCTATATGTTGTTAGTAATTGCCAAAACCACCCAGGGATAGTTGCACTTTTAGCATGGCCGATGCACCCCGGTGTTGATCCGCGGCTCGGATCCGCGCCGCATCCTCGAGGCACTGCCTGGCCGCCCCCCCTACCCGCATCTCCAACATCCCGGACCTCCCTCCACCGCAGAAGCCGTCGAGCAAATACCTCGGCATCCACCAACATGCGTGGGGGACTTGGGTGGCGGAGATCATCGGCCAGGAGACCCACACGAAGAAGTGGATCAGGTCGTTCCACAAAGTAGAGCTCGCCGCCCTGGAATAGGACCGGTGGTAGGTCCGATTCCACGGTGCAGCGACGAGGTTCAACTTTTGGTTTCGGACGGCGACCGCCCATCTCATCCCGGTGACACCGGGGCGGGGGGTAGATGCGGCGATGGCTCGGAAGGACCGGGAGGTGAGGGTGAAAGTACAACTATCCCTGGGTGGTTTTGGTAATTCCTAACAACATATAGCTCATTGAGCTAACATTATTCCAAGATTAATATTTCAGGAAAAGCTCAATGAATGGCATGGCATGGATGAGGAAAGTGGATCCCTCAAAATTCTAAGGACAAAAAGTTTGGCTCAAGCTTGAAGCTCAAGACTCTACATTTTATATTTTAGTGATCCAAGATCACATTGAGTCTATAGGAAAAGCCAATACTATCAAGGAGGGATGAGGTGTTGCTTAATGGCTTGCTTGCTCAAAATGCTTAGTGATATGCTCCAAAATCCTCAACTACCTTCCCACATCCACATATGACCTAAACCAAAAGTCAAACTCGGCCCCACCGATTCTTTCTATCCGGCGCCACCGAGTTTCAGATGGCATAGCCACTGCCACAAACCCTAGGCAAATCGGTCTCACCGATAGGGATCTCGGTCTCACAGAGATGGGATTGTAATCTCTCTGTTTCCCTTCGTAACGTTTCAGTCTTACCGAGATGAGCGATCGGTCCCAACGAGATTGCAATGTAAACTCTCTATTTCCCTTTTGTAACATTTTGGTCTCACCGAGATGAGCGAATCGGTCCCACCGAGTTTACCTGACCAACTCTCTGGTTAGCTTATTACCAAAATTGCTCTCACCGAGTTTGTGTAATCGGTCACACCGAGATTATGTTATGCCCTAACCCTAACCATATCGGTCCTACCGAGTTGCATCTCAGTCCCGCCGAAAATCCTAACTGTCACTAGGTTTGCTGAATCGGTCCGACCGAGTTTAACCATTCGGTCCCACCGAGTTTGGCAAATTGTGTGTAATGGTTAGATTTTGTGTGGAGGCTATATATACCCCTCCACCCACTCTTCATTCGTGGAGAGAGCCATCAGAACATACCTACACTTCCAATACACATTTTCTGGGAGAGAACCACCTACACTTGTGTTGAGCTCAAGATATTCCATTCCAACCATATGAATCTTGATCTCTAGCCTTCCCCAAGTTGATTTCCACTCAAATCTTCTTTCCACCAAATCCAAATCCCATGAGAGAGTTGAGTGTTGGGGAGACTATCATTTGAGGCACAAGAGCAAGGAGTTCATCATCAACACACCATTTGTTACTTCTTGGAGAGTGGTGTCTCCTAGATTGGCTAGGTGTCACTTGGTAGCCTCCAACAAGATTGTGGAGTTGAACCAAGGAGTTTGTAAGGGCAAGGAGATCGCCTACTGTCGTGGTTCTAAGTCTGACAGTGAGAATGGGGGGTAAGTATGGAGAGGCAAGATCCTAGCTATGGAGTAGTTGTACGCGCAAGGAGTTTACGAGTTCAGGCCCTTCTCTGAGGAAGCAACAGCCCTACGTCTCAGAGCCCGGGGGCAGTCGACTGGATTAAGTGTGTATGTGTTACAAAGTTCCGAACCCTTGTCCTAGTGGAGGGGGGTGGCTTATATAGAGTTCGCCAGGACCCCAGCCAGCCCACGTTACAAGGAGTTTAATGTACATAAAGAGAGGGGGTTACTGGTAACGCCTGTAATAAAGGACCATGAAGGCCATAAAAGCTACTTATGAGGTGACCGTTTGTAGGCAGTGCCTTTAAGTCTTCCTATGGTCGAGTGGTTGCCTTCATGGTCGACTGCTTGTACTTCTGGTCGAGTACGCTTGTGTCCGTCGACTGGGCTGACCAGGTCGACTGACCTGTCGATACTTCTCAGAATGTCTTTCATTGTAGGAGTCATGTCCTTGATTGGGTACCTCAGGTATGATAAGTTACCCTACCCTAGGTACGTATCCTCGTCATTAGCTCCCGAATGGGTCAGGGGTTAAGTGAGAATGGGGTCGAGCCTACGCTTCCGACTCAACCTCCATGCTTCGGTTGCGTCTGTCTTCGGATAAATGGAAGTTACGGTGGGACCTCATTCTTCAGTTGCCTTGATCCATTCAGATGCCCGTCGAGTGGTTTCGGATTACTGTCGAGTGCGTTTACGTGACGAGTCCCTTGGGAGACTTAAGGAAACGGATCTTTTTGTCTGACAACCCGTCCTGTCGATCGCGGATCTTGCGGGATTTGAAAATTGAGAAGCGCACCGGACGGAGAAAATCGCGCGAATCGGCTGGATAAGGCAAGGGCGCCTCGATCTCCGCGCCACCTTTTTCGCCACGTACTGCGCGCGCGCCTGTTGCGGTATCTGACTGGGAGGCGCAGGCCCACTGATCAGCCACTCGGGTGTGGCCTTATATAAAGCGATGATTCTGATTTTTTACTGTGCGCCCTCGTTCTTCCTCCCCCTTCCTCCGTAAGCTTCCGCCTCGCTCTCCGCCGCAACCTCGACACCGCCGCTCGGCCAAGATCTCGTTCAAGACGATGGGGACGGACAAGACGGCGACGGCGGAACGGGCGAAGAAGGCCGCGGCGAAGGGCAAAGGGAAGAGATCCGGCCGTGGCGGGTCGTCCTCGCGGGCCGCTCTGCCGTCCGGCTGGTTGCAGGGGGATTGGATGCCCTCCATCCTTACTCAGGCGGATATCAACGACATGGTGGAGGGGGGACTCATTCCCCACAAGGCCGCTCGCCTTCCGGGGAAGGAGACGGAGCCGAGACCTCGCGAGGGTGAGCGCGTCCTGATAGCCACCCATGTCGACCGGGGGTTTTCCCTGCCCCCGAGTCCTTTCTTTAGGGCTTTCCTGAACTTCTTCGGAGCGCAGCTCCACCACTTCACGCCCAACTCCATAGTCTATCTTGCTGCGTTCGTGTCTCTGTGTGAGTGTTTCTTAGGTTGTCGACCCCACTGGGGCCTCTTCAAGCATATCTTCACTTGCCGATCCCAGTCGGTTAAAAAGCTTAACCCAGACGGGGAGAGGACGCAGGTGATCCAGATGTGCGGGGGCCTCGGGATCCAGACGAGGGGTAAGAGTTGTTTTCCTCCCATGACACTTCCCGATTCCGTGCGTGGGTGGCAGTCGACTTGGTTCTACTGCAAGGACCAGCCGACTCCTGGACACTCGACCGGCCTTCCTCCTTTTACCTTGGACCGAGTGCAGAAACCCGCTTCTTTGAAAGTGGTTCCAGAGGAGAAGGCTCAGGTGAAGGTACTAGTCAGTCGAGTGGTTGAGTTGGTTCGGGAAGGCGTGACCGGCATGGACTTGCTCGAAGTCTTTCTCCAGCGACGAATCCAACCTCTCCAGGCTCGGGATCACCCGATGTGGTTGTATTCCGGGCCCGACGACTCCACTCGGATCCACCCGGAGGGGGTCGAGGCTTCTATGCTGGAGAGCTGGCTGACCAGCATAACCGGGAATAAGGACAACCCCAGGGGTTCCAGGAGGATTGCTCCGCTTGACGGGATGATGGAGACAGACAAGGTACATTTTGCTTCTTCCGACTGAAATTTTCACTCCGTCTAGTAACTGGCTCGCGATAAGTCGACTGATCCTTGCTCTGCCCGTTGTCTTGCAGGAGATCAGCGACATGTATTCGATGCCGAATGGGAACCAGGCACAAGTATCTGAAGGAGGAGGGAGTGGAGGCGAAGGAAGTGAGAATGAAGTTGAAGTCGAGGGTGAAGTCGAGGAGTGGGAATCTGACGACGACGTAGAGGAGGAGGCCGGCTACGACTCGGGTGACGAAGATGAAGAGGTGGAGGTCGACCTTCCTCGACGCGAGAGACGCTCCAAGAACGCTCAGGATCCCGCCGTGGAGCGCGGTCAGTCGAGTGCTCCGGCGGGCCAGTCATCCAAGCGCCCTCGGACCGCGTCGCCGGCCCCCACTGAGAAGGCGCCCAAGCAGCCTAGAGCCATCCCGACTAAGCCACCCAAGGCCTTGCCCAAGATCAGGGTCGCCATCCCGGTCATCTCTGGGTAAGTGACTGTTTTCACCTTTCTTGAGTCGACTAGAACGGATTCTTAGTCGATTCACTTTCAAATTATTTGCTTGGAATCGTGCAGCGCCGCTACTTCCGAAACTTCCATCCAGAATGCTGATGAGACGATGGAGGACGCCGTCACTTCCAACTTAGGTATAATCTTTGACATGATCCGACTGTTTAACTGCTGAGTCGATTGGATATTCATTTCTGAACTTTTGTAGCTCCGACCAACATCATTGACCTTCCGGATGACGAGGAGGAGGCGGAAGTGCCGCTCAGGCCTTTTGGGAGGAGAGGCCGGAGGGCCCCGGTCGACAAGGCTCCTCAGACCGCGTCGACTGCCGAGGCGGTGGTCCAAGGGGGTGACAATACCGCCCGGACTACTGTGACTTTTGCTGAGCCACTGACGACTGCCCGGCCTTCGTCGTCGACTGTCCCTCCACTGGTCGACCCACCCTCGTTCTTCGCCGCCTACCAGACCCCGGAGGATCAAGTGAGTGCTGCTAAGGAGGCTATACGTCAGGCGGGGCTCGTGATGGAGCAGACCAAAGCGGCTCGGGATGCCAGTCAAGCGGCCTATGACATCAGCTCGGCGTTACAGCAGAACGTCCAGGTTAGTTGATCTTCACTTGCGTTGTACACCCACTGGGTGCCGTTGGTCCGAAATTTCTCATTGGTGGGGGCACGCTGAGTGCACCCACTGGGTGTAGTCCCCGAGGCCATGGTCGACTGCTGGCAGTCGACTGTGGTCTTTATACTGCCTTTCCGTAGTTGTACCTCTCCACTCGGTAGGGTTTTCTGAGAACGTTTTGGTCAGGCCATGTCGGATGATACTGTATCCCGTCGACTGCTGGCAGTCGCCATTTTTTTTTTTTGAAAACCAGTGGGGGCACGCTGAGTGCACCCACTGGGTGTAGTCCCCGAGGCTACAGTCGAATGTTTTGATTCGGCTGTAGTCTTAGAAGTGTTGTGCTCTTTCTTTCAGTCACTCGGGAGTAACTTATCTTTGATACCCTTTGTCGATTGACTCTTTGCAGAAGTCTTGTGAACTTGTTGCTCAGCTCGCCGATCTGAAGAATAAGCAAATCCAGCTTAATCTTGATTTACAGTTTGCTCAGGAAAACGTGCAGAAAGCGAAGGATGAAGCGAAAGGTATGGCTGGTGAGGACTCGATGGCTGTCTCTGTTCTCCTGCCTGTTCTCAACTCTGTGCTCATTGTTGTTTCGCAGACGAACTGGAAAAGGCCCTGAAGAAGAAAGATCTTGACCTTGCGGAGGCACAAAAGGCGGCTGCGGAGAAGCTGAAGCTTGCTGAAGAGAAACTTGCTACAGTCGACCAACTTGAGAGCGAGAACGCTAGGCTGAAGTCTGCTCTTGACTCGGCCAACAAGGAAGCGAGTCGACTGAAGACTGACAAGAGTACTCTGAACGAGAAGCTCGGCCAGCTGGCGGGGAAGCACAAGGACTTGGGGGATTATCTTGGGGGTCTTGCCAAGAAGCTATACCTCATGCTTGAAGGTAACCCTCTTTGTGCGATTAATCTTGTTGTTGTCGACTCACCATTTGGTTCCAGTTTTGACCTGTCGAAACTTCTTTCAGAATTCTGCCGGAACTTTGAGGAAGAGACCAGTCGAGTGGAGACCCGCTTGGACCCTATCAACTCTCCTGTGAAGGACGAAGTGGCCATGAATGTCTTTCGGTTGGAATCCCGTGTCGCTGGTGTGGTGGACTACCTGGCTCGACTGAAAGCTGCAGTGTCACGGATCGACTCCGCACTCTGGCCCAAGGAGACGCTTCAGAACGACCTTGAATCCCTGGTCACTCGACTAAGTGAGGTTCCAGGTCGAGTGCAAGAATGGAAGAAGTCTTCTGCCAGGTGCGGTGCTGACGTGGCTCTGTCACTGGTTCGCGTCCACTGCAAGGAGGCGCGCGAGGAGAAGCTGGCCGCTCTCCAGGTTGCTAATACCAGGAAGCATAACTTTCAGGACTTCATGGAGACCTTCATCGCTGCTGCCACTCGGATTTCTGATGGGATCGACTTGGACGAATTTGTTGCACCATCCAGTCCTCCGCCGGAGGAGTAAAAAACTGATGTTCTTTGCCTTAAATTTGCCTCGGAATGCCGAGTGGTTTATGTAACCGATAAACTCCGTTGAGCTTGTAGCTCGAGTACTTTTATTTGCGATCTAGGATCTTTTGGTTTTGTCCGAACTTGGCTCGACGTTGAATGTCTTCATGACTTGATCCGCCGATCTACTATTCGTTGTTCCCTCAGAGGTTGTCTGGTTCGCACGATGCTTATCGCCGCGATGGTATCTGTCATCCTGGCTTAGGCGAGCATTGGGCTGCAGCTAAGCCCCCGAGTGGGAGGTTTGCTCTTCACTCGGTAGGAGTCCAATTACTTAGTCGAGTGCTTGGACTGCAGCTAAGCCCCCGAGTGGGAGGTTTGCTCTCCACTCGGTAGGATTTTTTCAAACTTAGGCGAGTACTTGGACTGCAGCTAAGCCCCTGAGTGGGAGGTTTGCTCCCCACTCGGTAGGATTTTTTCAAACTTAGGCGAGTACTTGGACTGCAGCTAAGCCTCCGAGTGGGAGGTTTGCTCTCCACTCGGTAGGATTTTTTCGAACTTAGGCGAGTACTTGGACTGCAGCTAAGCCTCCGAGTGGGAGGTTTGCTCTCCACTCGGTAGGATTTTTTCGAACTTAGGCGAGTACTTGGACTGCAGCTAAGCCCCCGAGTGGGAGGTTTGCTCTCCACTCGGTAGGATTTTTTCAAACTTAGGCGAGTACTTGGACTGCAGCTAAGCCTCCGAGTGGGAGGTTTGCTCTCCACTCGGTAGGATTTTTTCAAACTTAGGCGAGTACTTGGACTGCAGCTAAGCCCCCGAGTGGGAGGTTTGCTCTCCACTCGGTAGGATTTTTTCAAACTTAGGCGAGTACTTGGACTGCAGCTAAGCCTCCGAGTGGGAGGTTTGCTCTCCACTCGGTAGGATTTTTTCGAACTTAGGCGAGTACTTGGACTGCAGCTAAGCCTCCGAGTGGGAGGTTTGCTCTCCACTCGGTAGGATTTTTTCGAACTTAGGCGAGTACTTGGACTGCAGCTAAGCCCCCGAGTGGGAGGTTTGCTCTCCACTCGGTAGGATTTTTTCAAACTTAGGCGAGTACTTGGACTGCAGCTAAGCCTCCGAGTGGGAGGTTTGCTCTCCACTCGGTAGGATTTTTTCAAACTTAGGCGAGTACTTGGACTGCAGCTAAGCCCCCGAGTGGGAGGTTTGCTCTCCACTCGGTAGGATTTTTTCAAACTTAGGCGAGTACTTGGACTGCAGCTAAGCCCCCGAGTGGGAGGTTTGCTCTCCACTCGGTAGGATTTTTTCAAACTTAGGCGAGTACTTGGACTGCAGCTAAGCCCCCGAGTGGGAGGTTTGCTCTCCACTCGGTAGGATTTTTTCAAACTTAGGCGAGTACTTGGACTGCAGCTAAGCCCCCGAGTGGGAGGTTTGCTCTCCACTCGGTAGGATTTCAATTACTTAGGCGAGTCCTTGGACTGCAGCTAAGCCTCCGAGTGGGAGGTTTGCTCTCCACTCGGTAGGATTTTTTCAAACTTAGGCGAAACGGATTCGCAGCTAAGCCCCCGAGTGGGAGGCTGGCTCTCCACTCGGTAGTAGGATTTTCTGAAAACTTAGGCGAAGCGGATTCGCAACTAAGTCACCCACTGGGGGAAATTTAGACAAACAGAAAAAAGAAATAGCAGTCTTTTGCTTGAAATAAAAGAATTACAGAGGTACTTTTATTACATCTCAGTCGAGTGAGTTTTCAAGTGTAAAAAGGACGGAGCAGGTCCGCGTTCCATGCTCGAGGCTCGTCGATCCGTCGATCGATGTTGTAGAGGCGATATGCTCCGTTGTGCAGGACTTTGGTGATGATGAAGGGGCCTTCCCAGGTCGGGGCAATTTTGTGAGGTTTTTGCTGATCCACGCGGAGGACCAAATCTCCTTCCTGAAAGACTCGACCCTTCACATTTCTGGCGTAAAACCGACGCAACTCTTGCTGGTAGATGGTCGAGCGGATTAGAGCCATCTCTCTTTCCTCCTCTAAGAGGTCGACTGCATCTTGCCGGGCCTGTTCTGCTTCTGTTTCGGAATATAACTCGACTCGAGGCGCGTTGTGGAGCAAGTCGCTTGGCAAAACCGCTTCGGCTCCATAGACCAGAAAGAATGGCGTTCTTCCAGTCGACCGGTTAGGGGTGGTCCTCAACCCCCATAGAACTGACGGAAGTTCGTCGACCCAGGCGCCTGCTGCGTGTTTGAGATCACGCATCAGTCGGGGTTTTAGTCCTTTGAGGATGAGGCCATTCGCGCGTCCGGCCTGTCCATTCGACTGAGGATGAGCAACTGAAGCGTAGTCGACTCGAGTGCCCTGAGAGGCGCAGAAGGCTTTGAATCTGTCATTATCAAAGTTTGATCCGTTATCTGTGATGATGCTGTGCGGAACTCCATATCTGAATATCAATCCTCTGATAAAACTGATGGCAGTGCTTGCGTCGAGGTCCTTTATGGGTTTGGCTTCTATCCACTTCGTGAACTTGTCGACTGCGACCAACAAGTGGGTGAAGCCACTCCTACCAGTTCTCAGTGGTCCGATCATATCTAGACCCCAGACAGCGAAAGGCCAGACGAGTGGAATGGTCTTCAAGGCGGAGGCGGGCTTGTGAGACATGTTGGAATAAAACTGGCACCCCTCGCACTTGTCGACTATATCCTTTGCCATTTCGTTCGCCTTTGGCCAGTAGAAACCCACTCGGTATGCTTTAGCCACGATGGTCCGAGAGGACGCGTGATGGCCGCAGGTTCTCGAGTGGATGTCCTCGAGAATTATCTGTCCTTCTTCAGGCGTGATGCACTTCTGACCAACTCCAGTCACGCTTTCTCTGTATAGCTGCCCTTTGATTACTGTAAAGGCTTTGGATCGACGGACGATCTGCCGAGCCTCTTCTTCATCTTCTGGGAGCTCTTTTCTTATGATATATGCAATGTACGGCACTGTCCAATCGGGAGTGGTGGTCATAACTTCCATAATCAGGTCGACCACTGCTGGTATCTCCACTTCGGTCGAGTCAGAGGCGCTTTTTGGTTGTGGAGGCTCTTCTGTGAAAGGATCTTCTTGCACTGATGGTGTGTGAATGTGCTCTAAACACACATCTTTAGGGATGGCCTCCCTTTTGGACCCTATCTTCGCCAAATCATCTGCAGCTTGATTTTTCAGTCGGGGTATATGATGGAGCTCCAACCCCTCGAATCGTTTCTCCAGCTTTCTCACTGCGCTGCAATATCCCGTCATGGATGGGCTTCGGACGTCCCACTCCTTCATCACTTGATTAACAACCAGATCTGAGTCGCCGTAGACCATGAGGCGACGGACGCCTAGCGAAATGGCCATACGTAATCCGTATAGAAGCGCTTCATACTCTGCCTCATTGTTGGAGGAATCAAAGTGAATCTGGAGGACATACTTGAGCTTATCTCCTCGGGGGGAAACCAGTACAACCCCCGCACCGGATCCGTTCAGCATCTTGGAGCCATCGAAAAACATAGTCCAGTGCTCCGAGTGAACTTGAGTCGGAAGCTCCTGCTCGGTCCACTCGGCGAGGAAATCAGCTATTGCTTGGGACTTAATAGCTTTCTTTGCCTCGAACTTGATATCAAGAGGAAGAAGTTCAATTGCCCATTTCGCCACTCGACCGGTTGCATCTCTGTTATGAAGAATCTCTGATAATGGAGCGTCGCTGACGACTGTGATAGAGTGATCGGAGAAATAATGAGCAACCTTCTTCGTGGTCATGTAAATCCCGTAAACGAGCTTCTGATAGTGGGGATATCTTTGCTTCGACGGGGTCAGAACTTCAGAGAGATAATACACTGGGCGTTGAACTTTGAAGGTCTTTCCTTCCTCTTCCCGCTCGACCGTAAGAACGGTACTAACGACTTGTCCCGTGGCTGCTATGTAAAGCAACAATGGCTCTTTGCTGACAGGAGCAGCAAGCACCGGCTGGGTGGAGAGCAGAGCTTTTAGCTCTGCGAATGCTGCATCAGCTTCTGGAGTCCATTCGAACGTGTCTGACTTCTTCATCAGTCGGTAAAGAGGCAGCGCCTTTTCACCGAGCCTGGAGATGAATCGACTTAGGGCGGCCAAGCATCCAGTAAGTTTCTGGACGTCGTGCACACGCACGGGGCATTTCATCTGGAGTATGGTGCCAACTTTTTCAGGGTTAGCGTCGATTCCTCGTTCGGAGACAAGGAAACCGAGTAACTTTCCTCCAGGGACTCCAAATGTGCACTTCGACGGATTGAGCTTGATATCATAACTCCTGAGATTGGCAAAAGTTTCAGCTAGGTCAGGCAGCAGGTCGGAACCTTTCCGTGACTTGACCACTATGTCATCCATGTATGCTTCTACATTCTGACTGATTTGAGTGATTAAGCACTTCTGAATCATTCTCATGAATGTAGCTCCGGCGTTCTTGAGACCGAAAGGCATGGTAACATAGCAGAAACACCCAAAAGGATAACCTTTCGCATCCTGCAGTCGAGTCGACTATTTGATCGATGCGAGGAAGAGGAAAATGATCTTTCGGGCAGGCCCGATTGATATGCTTGAAATCGATGCACATGCGCAATGATCTGTCCTTCTTAGGGACCATCACAACGTTAGCGAGCCACTCGGAGTGGTAGATCTCGCGAATGAATTCTGCTGCTAGGAGTCGGGCCACTTCTTCGCCAATGGCCTTTCTCTTCTGAACGGCGGACCGTCGGAGATGCTCCTTGACCGGTTTGGCCTTCGGGTCGACTCGGAGGCGGTGCTCGGCCAGTCCCCTGGGCACACCTGGCATGTCAGCAGGCTTCCATGCAAAGATGTCCCAGTTCTCACGGAGGAACTGGACGAGCGCTTCTTCCTATTTGGAGTCGAGTGTAGTGGAGATGTTGGTTGGAGCCGCATTTGGATCGGTCGGGTGGATGTGGACTTGCTTGGTCTCACCGGTCGACTGAAATGCTGACTCCGTGGCGGGCTTCTTGGCTCGTAACAACTCACTCGGATCCGCAATCTTTTGGTACTCTTGTATCTCTATCTTGGCCATCTGAGCGTCAGCAATTTTGGCGCCTTTCTGGAAGCACTCTTCTGCCTTCTTCCGATTGCCAACGATGGTGATTACACCTTTGGGGCCAGGCATCTTCATCTTGAGGTATACGTAGCATGGTCGAGCCATGAAGCGAGCATAGGCTGGCCTCCCAAGAATGGCGTGGTACGCACTCTGAAAATCTACGACCTCAAAGGTTAATTTTTCTTTCCGGAAATTCTTCGAGTCACCAAAGACGACGTCGAGAGTGATTTGACCGAGTGACTCAGCTTTCTTCCCAGGAATGACTCCGTGGAAGCTCATGTTGCTGGGGCTTATCCGGGACATCGGAATGCCCATCCCCTTCAACGTCTCTGCATACAACAAGTTTAGCCCACTGCCGCCGTCCATCAGAACCTTGGTCAGTCGAGTGCCTTCAACGATTGGGTCGACCACCAACGCTTGCCTCCCTGGGGTGGCAATATGAGTCGGATGATCGGACTGGTCGAAGGAGATGGCGGTTTGGGACCACTTCAGGTAATGGGGTGTCACCGGAGCGACCGTGTTTACTTCGCGATTGATGACCTTCAGTCGACTCTTACTTTCGACATCAGCGAAAATCATCAGAGTGGAATTGATTTGAGGGTATTCTTCACCGCTGTCTTCTCTGTCTTCAACTTTGTCTGACTCTTTCCCTTTGTCCTTGGCTTGCTTCCCTTGGAACTGTTGCATCAGGAGTCGACATTGTCGAGTGGTATGCTTAGGGTAAATGAGATTTCCCTCTTCATCTTTCTTCGTGTGAATGTGGCATGGTAAGTCCATCACATCGTTCCCGTCCTGGTCTTTCACTTTCTTGGGGTTCCAAGGACCCTTGGGTTTCCCCTTAAACTTCCCTGGGGTCATAGCTAAAGCTTCCCCGGGGGCGACTGGCTCGGCCTTGCGCTTCTGCTTCCGACTGGAGTGTCCTCCGCCGGCCTCATTAGCGGCTGCCTTATACTTGCCACTCCGGAGTCTATCTTCTTCTTCTCCGTTCGCGTACTTGGAGGCGATTTCCATCATTCGACTCAGGGTCATATCTCCGGTTCGACCAAACTTCAAAGTTAACTCCCTGTTTCTGACACCTTCCTTGAAGGCGCAAACTGCCTGATGATCGGATACATTCTCGACCGTGTGATTCAGAGTGATCCACCTCTGGATATAATCCCTCAGGGTTTCACTCGACTTCTGAACACATGACTGCAATTCTCTCAACCCCGCCGGTCGCTTGCAAGTCCCTTCGAATGTCCTGACAAACACCTGCGCCAGATCTTCCCAAGTATAAATACTGCCGGGAGCCAACTGATTCAACCACGCTCTGGCTGATCCTTCCAACATGAGGGGCAAATGCTTCATGGCCACCTCGTCATTGCCGCCTCCGATCTGAACAGCCACTCGGTAATCCTCGAGCCATGTGTCCGGCTTGGACTCTCCGGTGAACTTGCTGACTCCAGCCGCCAACCTGAAGTTGGGAGGAATCACTGCAGCTCTGATTGCTCTGCTGAAACACTCGGGACCTGAGACGCGAACTCTGCTACTGGACGGGGCGCCTCTGTCACGGTCTTCTCGGTGAGCTCTATTTCGGTCGACCAGACCTTGAACGATGATGGATCTCGCATCAAAGCCTGGTCCCCTGGGGTCGACTGGGACCTTTCGCCCAGTACTGAACTGGCGTCTGTCTTCTTGCCGTCGAGGGATGTACGACCCGGCCCTTGGGGGAGGAGAAGGCACTCGACGTTGATCGTTGCGATCGAATCGGTGCTCATATCGCTCGTGCCCTTGGTACTGATCCTCGTGCCGGCCTCTGTGTCCTTCACGCCTCGGGGGCGACCTCGGACTATGAGCCGACTGAATGGAATTCGCAGTGACGGATCGACTGTGAATCCTGTTGCGCGACTGAGACACGGCTGAATTCTGGTCACCCGCTGCACGAAGCAAATCCCTGATCTGCAACAGACCTCTCCCTGCCTCTGACTGTGAAGGCTGGATCGACTCCGCTATGCGAGCCGCAGCTGCCAAATTCTGAATCGGGTACGGTATACCTGGGTCGGCGGCTGGAAGACGCGACGACGACTGGACTCGGGAGCGGGCGGTCGTGCGCGCTCGTCGAGTGCTCTCTGGAGATTCTCCAATCGAGTACGTTCAGCCAAATTGGCCAAGCGCGCCTCCTCAAGGGCCCGCGCCTCAGGGGTTTCTCCAACGATAGGAGTGTGAAGGGCGTCCATGTTCCGGCGACGGAGTTCCTCCCTCTGCACTGAGGTAAGGGGCTCGGGCCTGTACTCTTCGTGACCCCGCGTCGGAATCCCCCCTGCGGCAACCTCTTCGGTATGGGGGAATCCGGGGGGGCTACGTGGTCCGTCGACCATTAGTACTTCCGCCGCTGGGTCACTGCTGTCGCACTCGGACGCAGTCTCTACGGAGCCAGTCGACAGGTCGAACAGGCCGTAGAGTGACTCGTCGGGCTCGATTGCCGCGACTTGGGGGATGGCTGACTGGCGGGCCAGTGCGTGCTTCACCCACCGCTGGAGTCTCGACCGACCGGTGCGCTTGCGCCGGTGGGAAGCTGATGACGACAATGACGATGACGGCGCAACGAATGCCGACCCGTACTGGGTCGACGGTTGCTGCAGGAGGACGCCGTGGACGCATGCGCGGAAATGCGTGGCTCCGCGGGCGGGAAGCGCGTCCACGTCGAGTGGAGCCTCCTGCAGCCAAGCAGAGTTATCAACGACGAAGGAGAGAGCGCCGAGACGGATCTCGCGGCTCTCGACCATGACTCCGCTCGAAAACATGATGTGGGTTGAAAGAATCCCAACTCCTCCAACAAATCGCTAGAACACCTGCCCCATGGTGGGCGCCAACTGTCGTGGTTCTAAGTCTGACAGTGAGAATGGGGGGTAAGTATGGAGAGGCAAGATCCTAGCTATGGAGTAGTTGTACGCGCAAGGAGTTTACGAGTTCAGGCCCTTCTCTGAGGAAGCAACAGCCCTACGTCTCGGAGCCCGGGGGCAGTCGACTGGATTAAGTGTGTATGTGTTACAAAGTTTCGAACCCTTGTCCTAGTGGAGGGGGGTGGCTTATATAGAGTTCGCCAGGACCCCAGCCAACCCACGTTACAAGGAGTTTAATGTACATAAAGAGAGGGGGTTACTGGTAACGCCTGTAATAAAGGACCATGAAGGCCATAAAAGCTACTTATGAGGTGACCGTTTGTAGGCAGTGCCTTTAAGTCTTCTTATGGTCGAGTGGTTGCCTTCATGGTCGACTGCTTGTACTTCTGGTCGAGTACGCTTGTGTCCGTCGACTGGGCTGACCAGGTCGACTGACCTGTCGATACTTCTCAGAATGTCTTTCATTGTAGGAGTCATGTCCTTGATTGGGTACCTCAGGTATGATAAGTTACCCTACCCTAGGTACGTATCCTCGTCATTAGCTCCCGAATGGGTCAGGGGTTAAGTGAGAATGGGGTCGAGCCTACGCTTCCGACTCAACCTCCATGCTTCGGTTGCGTCTGTCTTCGGATAAATGGAAGTTACGGTGGGACCTCATTCTTCAGTTGCCTTGATCCATTCAGATGCCCGTCGAGTGGTTTCGGATTACTGTCGAGTGCGTTTACGTGACGAGTCCCTTGGGAGACTTAAGGAAACGGATCTTTTTGTCTGACAACCCGTCCTGTCGATCGCGGATCTTGCGGGATTTGAAAATTGAGAAGCGCACCGGACGGACTATACCTTCAGCTGGACTCCTGGACTATGGAGATACAAGATTGAAGACTTCGTCCCGTGTCCGGAAAGAACTTTCCTTGGCGTGGAAGTCAAGCTAGGCGATGCGGATATTTAAGATCTCCTACTATTTTAACCGACTCTGTGTAACCCTAACCCTATCAAGTGTCTATATAAGCCGGAGGGTTGTAGTCCGTAGAGGGGAATCATTACACAATCATACCATAGGCTAGCTTCTAGGGTTTAGCCTCCTTGATCTCGTGGTGGATCTACTCTTGTACTACCCATATCATCAATATTAATCAAGCAGGAGTAGGGTTTTACCTCCATCGAGAGGGCCCGAACCTGGTAAAAACATCGTGTCCCTTGTCTCCTGTTACCATCCGACCTTGACGCACAGTTCGGGATCCCCTACCCGAGATCCGCCAGTTTTGACACCGACATTGGTGCTTTCATTGAGAGTTCCTTTGTGCCGTCGCGATCAGGAAGGATGCCTCTTCCCGTCTTTAAAGACGGCGCCATTACTAAGGGAGCCTTGGTTGTCGGCCAAACCCTCCGGCTAGGTGGTTTTCTCACGACCGCATGTCCGGCCGTTGCACCGACGGTGACCTCTTGGGTCATCGAAAGCAACCTTCACGTCAGCTCAGAACTCGCCGAGCGGTTGGATCCGATGGAGATCTCTTCCGTAAACAAGCTCTTGGATCGCATCGCCGCACTGGGGGTCGCCACAAATTACGACCAGGTTGGGCTTAAACCCGATCTAAGAGAAATTAACTCTCCCCAAGTCACCCACCACGTTGCCGTGGTAGAGGCGCAGTGCGGCGACCCTTCATCTATCCTAAGGACTAGCTACGTCCGAATTCCCGAACCCTCCAGGCCGGATACCCGCGGAGGGGAGGATACAATCCAAGACTTGAGCTTAGAATCAGGCAACGGGCGAGACTCATCGGACAACACCCAAGACTCCGGACTTCAGAGTTCGGAAGTTCTTCGGCCTCCGAATCGTAAATTGGGTGAGGTCTCAGATTCAACGACACCCGCCCGCCCGATCATAAGCGATCTTTCCCAAATCAGGCAAAAGCCCGAAGAAACAGTACATCATTACTGAGCCAGATTCCTCCTGGTTATGAACAGGATAAAGGACTGCTGCGAGGGAGACGCAATTTCAATCTTTTGCAGTAATTGCACCGACGAGGGAATACTTAACGCCATAAGTCGTCGTGATATTACACGATTCGCTGACTTGGCGTCCATAGTACAAAAGTACTGTGCGATGGAAAGCGCTTGGAAAACCGATATAAAATTTTGGGATAATCCGGCCTTGAATAGAAATCCCGTCCAAACTAAGAGGATGCACCACAGTAAGGCACCCAGATTAAATATCAAAAAGCCAAAACCCTCTAGAGGGCATGGAACCGTACTAGAAAGGTGGCTTGATGGACCCTGTAGAATTCACAGTACAGAGGACGCCACACCAACACACAGCCTTAGAGCATGTTGGATACTCCGGCAGGTGGCCAAAATGGGCGAGGACCTCCTAATTACAGAGGCCGAAGAAAGCCAGCCCGAGGACACCAGTACCGTTCTCACAGTCTTCGAGACTTTCGGATCAAATAATATGCGAAAAATAACACTCCGCAGCCTTACCGAAGTCTATCAAGTAGCAACAATAAACCCATGGAGTAACACTGCTATCACCTTCAACGCGAGTGACGAACCTAAATTCCGAACAGCCCGAGCACCAACCGCATTGGTCCTCAGTCCCATAGTGGACGGCTGTCGCCTCGCAAAGGTACTCATGGATGGAGGCAACGGATTGAACCTCATTTATGAGGAAACCCTCCAAAAGATGGAAATAGACTGGAACCGCATTGAGCGAAGCAGCACAACCTTTAGAGGAATAATCCCCAGTCAGGAAGCACGCTGCACTGGAAAGATCACACTAGATGTGGTGTTCGGCACGCCGGATAATTACAGGTCCGAAGAAGTCACGTTCCAGGTGGCCCCGTTCAAAAGCGGATATCACGCTATATTAGGACGGGAGGCATTTACAGTTTTTCAAGCCATACCCCATTACGGGTACATGAAGCTCAAGATGCCTGGGCCAAACGGAATTATCACTCTCGCTAGTGATCCGGGCATAGCACTCCGCGCCTAAAACAAGCCAGCCGCATTGGCCCTTGAGGCACTATTCGAAACCCTAGCGGCCGAAGAACTGACCGCGCTGCGCTCCACGGTTAATAGGGATGATGTGATACTCGATAAGAGATCCAAATCCACATCCTTCAAACCAGCGGACGAAATAGTCAAATTCCAGGTCCATCCAACGGACCCCAATAAAACAGCCTCCATCGGGGCACGATTGAACCCTGATGTAGACGCCGCACTACGAGAGTTCCTACGAGAGAACTGGGACATTTTTGCCTGGCACCCTTCAGACATGCCAGGAATCCCACGCAGGCTGGCCGAACACAGCTTAAATATCCAGAAAGGATTCAAACCTGTCAAACAAGCCCTTCGGCGCTTTTCCGAACCGAAGAGACAGGCTATGGGAGAGGAGTTAGCCAAGTTATTAGAGGCCGGACTCATTAGAGATATAAAACATCCGGACTGGCTAGCAAACCTGGTGATGGTACCAAAGAAGGACAAATCCTGGCGCTTGTGCGTCGATTTTAAAGACCTTAATAAGGCCTGCCCAAAGGATCCCTTCCCCCTCCCTCGCATAGATCAAATTATCGATGCCACTACAAGACACGATTCGTTGTGTTTCCTCGACGCATACTCCGGTTACCATCAAATCAAGATGGCAGAATCAGACCAAGCCGCAACGGCATTCATCACACCATACGGCCCATTCTGCTTCAACACAATGCCCTTCGGGCTAAAAAACGCCGGCGCAACATATCAGCGCATGATCCAAACATGTCTGGCAAACCAGATCGGCAAAATAGTGGAGGCATACATGGATGATGTGGTCGTCAAATCAAGACATGTCGAATCTCTAGTAGACGACTTGTGGCTTACATTCGATAACCTCCGAAAATATGACATCAAGTTGAATCCGGAAAAATGCGTTTTCGGCGTTCCAGCCGGAAAGCTCTTGGGCTTCATTGTATCCGGTAGAGGAATCGAAGCGAATCCAGCCAAGATCCGAGCTTTGTCACAATTGGATGTCCCAAAAGACCTCAAACAAATACAAAAATTAACCGGATGTGTGGCGGCTCTAAGCCGCTTCATCTCCCGCCTGGGAGAAAAGGCGCTGCCCCTTTACCGCCTCCTACGGCGCACCGAACACTTCGAGTGGACGGATGCCGCCACGACCGGACTTGATGAAATAAAATCCATATTGGCAACAAACCCAGTCCTGGCCGCGCCAAACATTGGCGAGCCAATGCTATTATACATCGCAGCAACCCATCAAGTTGTCAGCGCAGTGCTCGTCGTCGAGCGGGAAACGGATGGACACAAATTCCCCCTTCAAAGGCCGGTCTACTATGTGTCCACCGTCCTCACTCCATGCAAATCACGGTACCCACACTATCAGAAAATTGCATACGCAGTATTCATGGCATCCCGGAAGCTACGACACTACTTTCAAGAGTGTTCGATTACAGTAGCCTCGGAAGTACCACTCAATGACATTATCAATAACCGCGATGCAATGGGCCGGATCGCAAAATGGGCCATCGAGCTCCTCCCGTTCGACATAACCTACAAGCCACGGCGAGCTATAAAATCGCAAGTATTGGCCGACTTCGTCGCAGAATGGACGGAGGCCGAACTCCCTAAAGAGTACGGCACATACTCAAACTAGATCATGCATTTCGACGGATCCAAAATGTTGGCCGGACTAGGGGCTGGCGTCGTTTTGACGTCCCCCACACGAGACACGGTCCAATATGTACTCCAAATTATGTACACGAACTCCAACAATGCGGCCGAATATGAGGCCCTCCTACATGGTCTCCGAATGGCAGTATCCATGGGCATTCAACGCCTAGAGGTACGCGGGGATTCGAACCTCGCGATCTCCCAAATAAATGGCGACTTCGACGCCAAGGACCCAAAAATGGCAGCTTACCGCAATGCCGTCCTAAAAGTGTCAGCTCGGTTCGAAGGGCTGGAGTTTCACCATATAGCCCGCGAAAATAATCAAGCAACGGACGTCGTGGCACGCATCGGAGCAAAACGCGATGCGGTCCCCCCAACATCTTTTTGGAAAGATTGTTCAAGCCATCCGTAACATGGGAGGGGGAACCCGCTATTAACAGCCCGGACGCAGCCGAACCACTCGACGCCGAACAACCTGACATAATCGGAGGTCCTGCCAATGAAATTACACCTTCAGCCCACGTAATAATGGCGGTTATCGCCCCGTGGACAGAACCATTCCTAGCCTACCTTACTAGGCAGGAACTCCCAGAGGACCAAAATGAGGCCCGCTGCATAGTGCGGCGATCTAAAGCCTACAAAGTCCACGAGGGGGAGCTTTATAAGAAAAGCACTACCGGAGTCCTTCAAAGGTGCATCTCCGAAGAGGAAGGGCGGAATCTTCTGGCTGAAATTCACGCCGGACTCGGTGGCCATCACGCTGCTGCTCGGTCCCTTGTTAGCAAGGCTTTCCGCACAGGCTTCTATTGGCCGACGGCCCGAGCAGACGCCTGGGACCTAGTCCAACGATGCGTTGGTTGCCAACTTTTTGCCAACCAAAGCCATATGCCACCCACCGCACTCCAAACTATACCCATCACCCAGCCCTTTGCGGTCTGGGGGCTTGACATGGTCGGACCCCTTAAAGGTGGAACCCATAAGAAAAAATACTTACTGGTCATGGTGGATAAGTTCACCAAATGGATAGAAGCCAAGCCTGTCAAAACGGCTGAATCCGGACCCGTGATAGACTTCATATCCGGGGTTGTACACCGTTACGGCGTCCCTCATAGCATCATAACCGATAACGGTACAAATTTTACAGCCGACGAGGTAAAACTATGGTGCAAAAACATGGGCATCAAGCTCGACTATGCTTCAGTCTATCACCCACAAACCAATGGCCAGGTCGAACGTGCAAACGGTCTTATCATGAGCGGCATCAAACCCAGACTAGTGCGGTCCCTTAAGGAATCTAACACGCACTGGGTAGAGGAGCTCGACTCCGTACTCTGGGGGTTGCGGACCACGCCAAATCGCGCCACCGGATACACACCATTCTTTATGGTGTACGACGCAGAGGCAGTTCTGCCCTGCGACATAATTCATGACTCACCTAGAGTGCGCATGTACGAAGAAAGAGAAGTTGAGCACGATCAGCAGGACAGCCTGGACGCCTTGGAGGAGGAACGTGACGTGGCAAAAGCCCGTTCCGCATTTTATCAACAACAGGCCCGAAGATACCAAAGCAGAGAAGTACGGGCCAAAAATTACAATGTTGGCGAACTAGTTCTATGCCTGCCGAACAAGAAAAAGGACAAAGTCAAGCCCAAATGGGAAGGTCCATTTATAGTCGACCAAGTCCTGACTGGTGGAGCGTACCGCCTGCAAGATGCGTCGGATAACCGACTCGAGCCGAACCCGTGGAACGCCACACGTCTCCGAAGATTCTATGCCTAGCGCCGGACTCCGTGTTCGTCTCCTTCCCCTGTCCATTTTTTACATTTTTGTGTCTTATATTTCTCTTCTTCCCCTCTTTTTCCCTTATAGCCCTTAAAAGGCTCACTACATGACGCGCACTCGCGTTCATTTAACCTGGGGGCTTCTTTAACAGAAGCTTATTTATACGGGCTTCATGCCCCACACATGTGTCAAGCTTCCGCGTGTACCTTTTTCTCACCATTATATGCATCGATATGACTTAAGTTTTGGCCAAGCTGGGTTGCCTGGCTCCTGTGATTACCCCTACGTTCCTGATTGTTCGGCTAGGTGGTAAAGGGAGCACCTCTGCGATTGTTACTGCCGGGTCAGCCGGATGTGTACCTCAGACTGGGTGAAGCCGAAAGCTAGCGTTCTTAAGGGAATATTCGGTCGCTGGAATAAAGATGATCTTTTTATTAATTTTCATGCGCCCCCAGATGCTTTTTCTGCGTTCTACGCAGTCCGGACATGCACTTTAGGGCATGCCTCCCCAGCGAAAGGAACCCTTAACGGAACTATTCTCTCTGGAAGATGTTTCTTACTAACCATGTAATATAACATAACTAGTTGGGCACTTGTTTGATAAAGCACTAATGACCCATACGCCTGGTCTCCATGCATACCACAGTTCTTGTATAACCGCTATGGTATTTGGACACACTCCGGACCGTCAGGTCCCGAGGTTGAAGCGAAAAGGTCGGCAACGACAAACGATCTACAATCCGACTAGAAGGCATTACATATGTCAATTCAAAATTACACAGTCATTTCGACTGACTGTATTCCTCCTCTATACCATCTAACAGGCTGTCTAATTTACAGTCCTGCTGGGAATACTTTGCGGCCAATTCAACTTGGCCGTACACTAAGCTTACAGGGATCTCCTTCCCGTCAGGCCCCACCGGTCCGACCTTGGCCATATGGTTTGGGTCAGACCTCGTAAAACGGGTCTTCACCATAGCCCAGGCCTCCCTAGCGCCTTGTCGGCAGGCCGATATCTTCCACAACCGGAAGCGCCGCTGAGCTCCCTTCAGCTTCTCCGCAAGCTCTCCAAGGCCATCGGGCGTGGAGTGGGCAGGCCATAAGGCCTGGGCAACGCCTTGCATTGACTGCCAAATTCGCTCTTGCAGTTGCAAGAGTTCGGGAAGAAGGTTACCCGTAGAACTGGGCATCTCCTCTGCAGGACGACCTGTGAGCATACCTACAGAAATTACTCTGTTATTCGACTTCTTTGCCGAACTCATTTTTCAAAGTTCATTCAAGCACTTACTAAATATGCCGCGTCGAAGCCGCTGATTCTCCTTCGTGGAGTCCGACAGTTGGCCACGAACGTCCTTAAGTTCAACATCCAACTTGGTGTTGGCATCCTGGAGATCATTCTTCTCTCGCCTCACCTTTGTCAACATACTCTCGCCGGACTCTAACCGGCGCAAGAGTTGTTGCTTCTCCGGATCAAGTCCGGCGCCATCTGCAACATCAATTGTCAGATTTACACTCAAACCGCACAATACTAATCTTCCAAAGTGTATTTTACCTGAGGGGGTCCCTTTAGGCTCCCCTGATGCGGCTAGTGCAGCCTCTAGTTCGGCCTTGCACTTTTCCAGCTCCTGGGACAACACAGTGTTCTTCTCGGTAAGAACCTGCATGTTATATGATCCTTAAATCAGTTACTTTAACTGTTTCAAGTCTCGGGGGCTACTCGTATATATATATATATATATATATATATATATATATATATATATATATATATATATATATATATATATATATATATATATATATATAAACCAAAATTTTCTTACCCGTATGTCTTTCACATACTGCTCCGTGGCTCTGGCTAAACCATCTTGAGCGGCACGGAGGTACGCATCTCCCGAATTAAAGGCATCTAAAGCCTCTCGGGAGAAACAAGCGTCGCATAAAACTGTCCGGCGACGCATGTGGTTCATGGCACTCTCCACTTCAGAATATGTGGCAGACAGCCTGTCCGCATCCTCTGTCGGAGAAGCGCCCGGTGCACACCTTGTGCTCGCTTCCGTTTCCTGGCCGGTCACTGGAACCTGGCTGGTGGAAGCGCGATTGGCATCCTCTCCGGATATAGTCCGGCGAGGTCTCTTTGTCCTGGAAAAGGCACAAACGTTAATATGCCTTGGCGGAATAACACCGCGGAAACGGAGAATGCGTTACCTTTGCGCCGGCACCTCGGTCCGGACTGCATCTCTTTTTTCCCCACGGGGCCCTGCGGCCCCTCGTGGGCCAACCGTCGCAGGTTTGCCTTCCCGCCTCGGGAGTCTCCCCTGTGAAACACGGTTGTTGTTAGAAACGCCGGAATGCGGGAAAATGGAATCCCCTTCAAGGGAATAAAGACTCCGGTTTTTGTCACCTGGGAGGCCGGGATTAACCCGGGGTAATCTGCCACAATAGCGACCATGGTGTTGTCCTTGCTTAGCTGGTGAAACACCCCGTCGATAAGCTCCACCGATATGTCCGGATCCTCTTCAGAGTCCAGATCAAGGGACCGTTCTGGGTCCTCGGGTTGTGGAGGATGGCTGCTTATATCTTTCACTTCCTGTCGCAGTTCCTGCATTGAAGTTGTCAGACTACGTACCGGGCCATTGAGGTATCAAATAAAGGGGCAAGCGCAGTTGTTCGCTTACCCAACTTGGAGGTTCATACATAGTGAATCCAGCCCGCGGGTTAACGCGGAGGAACTCCTCCTTCTCTCCCTTTTACAGGGAAGACAGAACCTTTATTAGGGAGGCAGTCGAGTCCGGCCCTTTACGGCCGTATCACGTGGCGTCGTCCTCCCCATTGAGATCCCACATAGGGCGGCCTCTGTATTGAAGTGGCTGCACCCCTCGTGTAATGCACGCGGCCATGACTCCGATCATGGTTAGTCCGGAATGAGCCAACAGTCTTATCCGGCCCATCAGGTAAAGGACGTCCCTGTCGCTTTCTCTCTGAGAGTTCCGTGGGCGCCATCTCATACATTTCTTCAAGGGAGCACTGTTGAACTCAGGGAGACCGGCCCGGATAGGGTCCGGCAGCGGGACGTCGTCTATGTAAAACCACTCCGAAGGCCAGTCCTCGGACGCCTTCTTCGGGGTTCCGGATAGATATCCGGTCCCGGCGATGCGCCATATTTCGGCTCCGCCCACTTGGTATATAGACCCCTCTTGAGAACGGGGCACCAGACAGAATATCTTCTTCCACAGTGCGAAATGAGCCTCGACGCCTAAAAATAGCTCGCAAAGGGCAACGAAGCCCGCAATGTGTAACACGGAGCCTGGCGTGAGATGATGCGGCTGGAGGCCATAAAACTCCAGAAGCCCGCGGAGAAATGGGTGGATTGGAAATCCCAGTCCCCTTATCAGATAGGGAACAAGGCACACCCGTTCTCCTTTAGAAGGATTGGGTGTGTTCTCCGCTTGTTTTCCGCCACGATAGGTGGCGAGACCGGCTCGGACCGGGACCATGTACGCCTGAGGGAGGAATCCCTTGGCCTGAAGCGACACCAATTCGCTATGCGGAATGGTGCAACTCTCCCAATCCCCGGGCTTGGGACCGGAAGGGCGAGGGGAGGAGCTGCGACGGCTGGCCATGTTGGAATGGACCTTAGCTGGGAAGCTTGGATGACAACTCGCGGAGAGGAGAAGATGCGGTTCGGATCTAAATCCCCATCCCATTAAATAGGCGGCTCACTTGTATGGCTAGGGGTGTGGATGTAAGAGCGCCTCGGGCTTTTCGCATTCGTTCAACACGTGGAAGACAGCCATTATTGGGCATAGAAGCCGAGGAGCGCTATAAAAATCGGACGATTATTCGTACAGGTACATAGAATTCGGGAAAGAACCCGCCTTGCAATGCCGAAGACAATTTGTGCGCCGGACTCATCGACATTGAAGCCTGGTTCGGGGGCTACTGAGGGAGTCCTGGATTAGGGGGTGTTCGGATAGCCGGACTATACCTTCAGCCGGACTCCTGGACTATGAAGATACAAGATTGAAGACTTCGTCCCGTGTCCGGAAGGAACTTTCCTTGGCGTGGAAGGCAAGCTAGGCGATGCGGATATTCAAGATCTCCTACTATTGTAACCGACTCTGTGTAACCCTAACCCTATCCGGTGTCTATATAAACCGGAGGGTTGTAGTCCGTAGAGGGGAATCATCATACACAATCATACCATAGGCTAGCTTCTAGGGTTTAGCCTCCTTGATCTCGTGGTGGATCTACTCTTGTACTACCCATATCATCAATATTAATCAAGTAGGAGTAGGGTTTTACCTCCATCAAGAGGGCCCGAACCTGGGTAAAAACATCGTGTCCCTTGTCTCCTGTTACCATCCGACCTTGACGCACAGTTCGGGACCCCCTACCCGAGATCCGCCGGTTTTGACACCGACAACGGGAAAGAACCGAACCGTGAAGCCACCACGGAAGAGTTGAAAATGCTGCAATACAACGCTCAAGCTTGTGATATCCTCTTCAACGGATTGTGCCCCGAAGAATTCAACAAAATCAGCCGTCTTGAGAATGCAAAGGAAATTTGGGATACTTTGATTGATATGCACGAAGGTACCGACTCCGTCAAGGAATCCAAATTGGATGTGCTTCAAAGTCAACTTGACAAGTTCAAAACGAAGGATGGTGAAGGTGTTGCTGAAATGTACTCTAGGCTTGCTCTTATCACAAATGAGATTGCCGGCTTAGGGAGTGAAAAGATGACCGATGGATTCATCATCAAGAAGATCCTAAGAGCATTGGATGGAAAATATGATACCGTGTGCACATTGATCCAAATGATGCCAAATTACAAAGATATCAAGCCAACGGAAGTCATCGGAAGAATTGTTGCTCATGAGATGTCACTCAAGGATAAAGAGTAACTTCACAAAAAATCAAGTGGTGCTTACAAAGCCTCATGTGAAGCCCCCATATCATCGAGTGAGAAACAAACCTTCAATGAAGAATTGAGCTTAATGGTGAAGAACTTCAACAAGTTCTACAAGAGTAGAAGCAAAGAGAGAAGCTCCAAGTCAAGGTACAATGACAAAAGATCTTCTAGTCGAGAGCGAAACTGCTACAATTGTGGAAGGCCCGGGCACTATTCCAATGAGTGTACGACCCCCTACAAGAGAAGAGAAGATTCTCCCAAGAGAAGAATTAGAAGAGAAGAATCATCATCTAGAGAAAGAAGGAGTAGAGATGATCCTTATGAACGAAGACCCTCATGGAGAAGCAAGGTTTCGGAAAGAAAGGACAAGTCATCAAGGAGCTACACAAAACGAAGACATCAAGCTCATGTTGGTGAATGGGCATCCGGCTCCGAATCCGACAACCACTCCGAGAGAAGCTATCACTCCGACTCCGAATATACTCAAGATGAAGGTGTTGCCGGTCTAGCACTTGTGACAACCAACTCCTACGACATATTTGACTCACCAAATGAAGGAGTTGGAACATGCTTCATGGCTAAAGGCCCAAAGGTATCACACCCCGAGTATGTTGATTTCAATAGTGATGAAGATGACTTGTTAGGTGATGATGATTTACTTGTTGACAACTCTAGTGATGAATACTACGATGAAACGTCAATTAATCATGCTAATCAAGATAAAACGAATGACAATGATAAGGAGAAGATTGAGTCTCTAACTAAAGAACTAAACACTCTTAAGTTAGCTCATGAAACTATCTTAGGAGATCATCGAGAACTTTTAAGGACTCATGAGAAATTACGCTTTGAAAAGCTCAACCTTGAGCAAGAGCATGAGTTCTTAAAAGCAATCAATGATGATCTTCGTAAGAAAAGTTCTTCTTACATTGCCAAGCGTTTACTCTTATCCACTTACATGCCTCAAGTCAAGTCTAGTAACAAGAACAAGAAAGATTCTTCCTCTAGTAGTAACAATAATCATGCTAAATCCAATATTGTTGCTTCTAGTAGTTCTCTTGATTCCGCTAATGATTCTCTTAGCTAAGTTACACTTGAGCAAGAAAATAGCTTATTGAAGGGAATTATAGAGAAAGGTGTTTACAAGAGCCTTGCCGGAAGTAAGAAATTCGAGGAAATTGTACGCAAGCAAGGAAGGCACCGGAAGAATCAAGGTGTTGGTTTTGAACGAAAGTTCAATGCCAATGGTGTTGAGTGGGAAGAAGATCAATACCCCAAGACGAAGTTTGTTCCTCAACAAGAGAAGTATGATCCTACTTCTTTCAAAGGGACACAAGCTCAAGATTATCTTCCACCACAAGACCACAAGCAAAAAGGCAAGGACAAGCTTCAAGAGGAAATTGATGCATTTGAAGAAGCTCCTAAGGCCTTGGTCAAGTGGGTTCCCAAGACTACTTCAAGTTCCACTTCATCAAGTACAACTACAACACCGAGGATTCCCATCAAGATGGTGTGGATCCCGAAGAAGAAGAACTAGAGAGTTCTTGAGGGTGACTCCGCCAACATACTTCACTCTTATCATCTTGGCAAGAACAAGTGCAATCAACTTCCACATCTTGCACTAGTTCAAGGAGTCACAAACCCTCTTGTTGGTACGACAAGGGACAAGGTAACCTAAAAGCTTTCATAGACATCATCTTGTGTGTGCATCACTTTATGTCTATGGATATCCTTGTTTGTTCCTTGTGGGACTAACACGTGCAGGTATTGAAAGTGCAACTCACTCCAATGGATAGCTCCAAATGATCTACATCAACATTGAGCATCCACATCTTCAACATCTACATGAAGTCATCATCGACAAAACCCAAGGTTAGTTCATCCCTCTTAGGGGGGATCTCACATCTAGGGGGAGCTTTACTTTAAGAATTGAGCTAAAGCAACTCTAATGGTGTGAACACAACAATGCTTTATGTAAAAGTGGTAACCCCACTTGTGCTTAAACGATGAGTATGACCTATGATCAAATGTTCTCATTTGACTCCTAAGTCAATATACTCATATATAGATGACCTAGTTATCGCAAATTGTTTGATAGATGCTAGAATTGGTTGTGCATGCTTTGCCACATATTTCAATTGCCATTTTATTGTGTGAGCATGTTGATTGCATATTTTACTCATTCGAGGACATCCACTTGTTGTTTTGATTGATTGGTTTTCTTTTCTTTTGCCAAGTGGATGGACAAGAATGCCTAAGAACCCTCTCTAGCTATCTATGCTTTTCTCGTCTCAAACTCTATTCATGCTACATCACAAAATTTGATCAAGTCAGATTCGAACCACTGTGTGTGAGGAGCACTCGGAGTCCCCGATTCGTCATAGACTTAAACTTCCAAAACTTCTTTGTGTGTTTCGGTCTGACTGATTCATCCATTTCGGTCATGCCGAGATCACTAAGTCGATCTAGGTTTTCAATCTCTGTGCAACCGATTTGAACCTTTCGGTCACACCGAGTTTCAGTAACTGCTTGCAGTTATGAATCTCGGTGCCACCGAGTTGTTCGCTCGGTCACACCGACAGGGTCGAGCTATATATATACACGGGATTTTTTTTTTGGAAATTTCTCCGAAGTCTTTTCGCCCGCGCTTAGCCCGCTCTGCCTCCAGGGTCTCCGGATCGTCCTCCTCGTCGCCAGTTGCCTCCTGCCGCTGGTCTCCGTCGTCGTCAACGGAAATCATTCCCGCCGTTGCCGCCGTAGCAAGTTCATCGTCGAACTAGGGTATGAACTTGATCACTGTGCTATCCTCAATGCGATTCCTAGCACATTGAGTTTGCCATGAATCTTGCCATAATTGAAACGATCTTATCCAGTCAAAACACTCCGTAGATTAGAGTTGAATTGAAAATTTAGGGTTAGGTTTCCGCTGAAACCATCTCGGACCATCCGAGTTGTGGAACTTGGTACCACTGATTCGGCTCAGGCCATCGCACATGAGATTCTCAGTCTGACCGAGAATTGTAAATCGGTGTGACCGAGTTCAGGACTTTGTGAAACCCTAGCAGTCTCGGTGCCACTGAACTGTGACTCGGTCTGACCGAGTTCACTAGTTTTGGTTCCAACAGCTGCTTCGGTATCACCGAGTTTACAAATCGGTTGATCCGAAATGCTTTCTGAGGAAAACTAAAACTAAGTTTTTTATTCATTCTTTTGCAAAAACCTCTGTATTTTGTGATGCTTATCCACTCTACCTCATCTATAATCTATTCACAGGGTCAGCTGTCAGTGTTTGCATCATGTCTGATCAGAGTGACAGTCAGAACAAGTCAGAGGAGCAAGTTCACATGAGTGAGGGCACTAGTCCCTCTAGCAGCTCAGATGATGGAAGCAGGAGCACTCCCAGCAACTTGCCCAAAGCTGCCACCAGAACAAGGAAGAAGAAAACTTCAGAGTCTGAGGATGAAGACTATGTGGCCACTGAGGATGATGCCACATCAAAGAAGAAAATGCTGAAAAAGGAATATGGCTCACCTAAAGCCACAAAGCCAGGTATGCAGAAGAAGGCACATGCAAGGAGAGTTCCCACTTCCAAACCAAGGAAGGTTGCCACTGGAGAAACCATAAAGTTTACCATTGAGTCAGAAGAGGAAGCTGTTGGCCAAGATAAAAAGAATACGAGATTCAGAACCACTACTGCCAGAGTTCTTGGCAAACCCTCTATGAGGAGAGATTCAGAAGAGGAAGAAGAAGAGGAAGAGGTTGCTGCACCAGCACCTAAGGCCCAGAAGCTTATGGGTGATGCTATCAGGACAGGGGTTGCTTCATCAAATCCCAAAAAGCACCCAAAGCTGCCTCCAAGTCCAAGACTGCACCAAAGAGAAATACTAGAAACATATCTGCTACTGAGAAGAACAAGGCCCCAGTGCCTGAGACTGTTGCTGAAGAAGAAGGAGATGAAGAGCATGTTCTGAGAAAATTGAAGCCAAAAATTCCAGACCACAATGATGCTCATCTGTGGCTGAGAACATGAAGATCAGGAGAGACTCAGGACTGAGGAAATGGAGAGAGACATATCCATATGCTACCAGAAGAACTGCTGTAGATTACAGGTTCCACACCAAGGAACAACAAGATTTCTATGAGACAGTGCTGCTTGACAAGAAACCTATAGTGTGTGACATGAGGTGGGTCGACTGGACCTACATGAAGGAGAATGAGGAACACTATCCTGGTGTGTATGACAGTTTCAAGGCTTGTGGATTAGATGATTTTGTGGCTCAAAAGCTCACTAAGTGGAATGATGAACTTATCATGCAATTCTACTCCACATCTCACTTCTACCGAGATGGAAGAATTGTCTGGATGTCTGAAGGCACTAGATACCAGTCTACAGTTGCAGAAGGGGCTCAGTTGATTAATGCCCCAGAAGAGCAAGAAGATGACTTGGATGTCTATGCCAAGAAGAAGAAGGATCACAACTCCATGGCCAATATGTACAAGGAAATTCCAGATGCAGACCTTGAGACTCACCAGTTTGGGTCAGTGAAACATTTGCTGTCAGGACTGCCTACTATCAATTGGATACTAAGGCATACTCTTCTGCCCAAGTCTGGAGATCATAGGATGATCAGAGGCCACTCCATAAATATGCTACATATATTTGATGTGCCACAGAAGTTCAAGGTCATGAGTCTCATTGTTGAAACTATCAAGAGGACTGCAGACCAAAAGAGAAGCTGTGGGTATGCCCCACAGATCCAGGAGTTGATTAACTCAAAGATGGGTACTGGCACATACTTGTTGGACAAGGGACACTTGGCCATCTATCCAGATTTTGAGGACAACCAAGTGGTTATGGATGAAGATGAACCATCCTCAGTACAAGCACAAGCCAAGAGAGAGAAGGCAAAGACAGAAAAAGCAGCAAAGATGCCAACCCAGGAGGAGGCATCTCAGTATCTTCTAAAAAGCAAGCAAAATCAGCTTGGCTACTTGATTGCATCCACTCTAAGGATAGAGAAAGGACTGGCCACCCTGACTCAAAACCAGGAGAGCTTGGAAAGAATCATGGAGCAGAAGTTCTATGACATGGATGTGAAGGTAACTGAGATCCAGTCTGTTGTGGAGCAACTTCAGGATGACATGCAGGAGAGGAAGGGCAAGACAACAACTAAGGCATTTGCCAGAGTGCCTAGAGCTCAGAGGTCAACTGCAGTACCAATACCAGACACTAGAGCCACTTCATCTGCACCAACTACAGCTTCAGTGCCACCAGCTCCAGCACCTACCCCAGCAGCTCCATCTACTTTGACTGAAGCCTTCGTTCTTGGAGTTATCCGGACACCACCACCTGAAGACCAAGCTTGAGAGACGTTTTAGTGCTATGCATTTCCTATGAACTTTTTGGTAACTTGTTGCCAAAGGGGGAGAAAAATGTATAGATCAGATCATAGGCTTCGAGAGAGAGCGTTGCTTTTTATTCTCTCTTGCTTTGGTGGTTGAACTTTATTTGCTTGTTTGTGATACTTGGATGATCATGTGTGTTTGATCATATGCTACATTAATGCTTGTTGGATGATACTATCATTTTATCCCTATTTGATCATTCACTTTGCTTGGTGATGAGTGCATGTATTTGATTCTTATCATTTTGAGCGCTCCACCAAGATGTATGTGACATGGAAGAGTAACCCATGATCCTAACTCATTGTGCATTTGCAGTCCAAAGCAAATCTTAAGATATGCACAAATTTAGGGGGAGCTCTTGCTTTTCACATACTTCTCCAAGCGACAATATCTTTCACTCTTATTATCATTTGTCGAAGCTTTGATCTATATGTTGTCATCAATTACCAAAAAGGGGGAGATTGAAAGTGCAACTATCCCTGGGTGGTTTTGGTAATTCCTAACAACATATAGCTCATTGAGCTAACATTATTCCAAGATTAATATTTCAGGAAAAGCTCAATGAATGGCATGGCATGGATGAGGAAAGTGGATCCCTCAAAATTCTAAGAACAAAAAGTTTGGCTCAAGCTTGAAGCTCAAGACTCTACATTTTATATTTTAGTGATCCAAGATCACATTGAGTCTATAGGAAAAGCCAATACTATCAAGGAGGGATGAGGTGTTGCTTAATGGCTTGCTTGCTCAAAATGCTTAGTGATATGCTCCAAAATCCTCAACTACCTTCCCACATCCACATATGACCTAAACCAAAAGTCAAACTCGGCCCCACCGATTCATTCTATCCGGCGCCACCGAGTTTCAGATGTCATAGCCACTGCCACAAACCCTAGGCAAATCGGTCTCACCGATAGGGATCTCGGTCTCACCGAGATGGGATTGTAATCTCTCTGTTTCCCTTCGTAATGTTTCGGTCTTACTGAGATGAGCGATCGGTCCCACCGAGATTGCAATGTAAACTCTCTGTTTCCCTTTTGTAACATTTCGGTCTCACCGAGATGAGCGAATCGGTCCCACCGAGTTTACCTGACCAACTCTCTGGTTAGCTTATTACCAAAATCGGTCCCACCGAGTTTGTGTAATCGGTCACACCGAGATTACGTTATGCCCTAACCCTAACCATATCGGTCCTACCGAGTTGCATCTCAGTCCCACCAAAAATCCTAACGGTCACTAGGTTTGCTGAATTGGTCCGACCGAGTTTAACCATTCGGTCCCACCGAGTTTGGCAAATTGTGTGTAACGGTTAGATTTTGTGTGGAGGCTATATATACCCCTCCACCCACTCTTCATTCATGGAGAGAGCCATCAGAACATACCTACACTTCCAATACACATTTTCTGAGAGAGAACCACCTACACTTGTGTTGAGCTCAAGATATTCCATTCCAACCATATGAATCTTGATATCTAGCCTTCCCCAAGTTGCTTTCCACTCAAATCTTCTTTCCACCAAATCCAAATCCTGTGAGAGAGAGTTGAGTGTTGGGGAGACTATCATTTGAAGCACAAGAGCAAGGAGTTCATCATCAACACACCATTTGTTACTTCTTGGAGAGTGGTGTCTCCTAGATTGGCTAGGTGTCACTTGGGAGCCTCCGACAAGATTGTGGAGTTGAACCAAGGAGTTTGTAAGGGCAAGGAGATCACCTACTTCGTGAAGATCTACCACTAGTGAGGCAAGTCCTTCGTGGGCGACGGCCGTGATGGAATAGACAAGGTTGCTTCTTCGTGGACCCTTCGTGGGTGGAGCCCTCCGTGGACTCGCGCAACCGTTACCCTCCGTGGGTTGAAGTCTCCATCAACGTGGATGTATGATAGAACCACCTATCGGAACCACGACAAAAACATCCGTGTCTCCAATTGCGTTTGAATCCTTCAAACCCTTCCCTTTACATTCTTGCAAGTTGCATGCTTTGCTTTCTGCTGCTCATATACTCTTTTGCATGCTTGCTTGAAATGTGTGGAGATTGCTTGACTTGTGCTAAGATAGCTAAAATCTGCCAAGAACTAAAATTGGGAAAAGGCTAGATTTTTATTTGGTCAAGTAGTCTAATCACCCCCCCTCTAGACATACTTTTGATCCTACAGAGGGAGCGCCTCGTGGCGGAGGTCGCCGACAAGGAATACATGGCGGACCTCCGTCACCAACACCACGAGCTCATGGAGGTGGAGCGGGCCATCTTTGTGGAGCGGGCATTCGACAACAGCGGTGCGAATGGTGTCGGTGGTTGGAATTATGACCTTCCAGAGAATGTACTCGTGCATAAAAAGGGTGCCCTCGGGTGGATTTGCACGGTTCCAACAATGTAAAACGAAGGTTCTTTTGTAACGACCAACTTAAAGAGGTGGCTCTCGTGGACAAAGAAAGGCTACCCTTAGGTGGGCATGCAAGGTTCTGGCAATGTAAAATGGAGGTTCTTGTGCAACGACTAACTTTTAGAGAAGGCACTTGTGCACAAAAAAAGGGTGCCCTCAGGTGGGTATGCATGTTCCAGCAATGTAAAATGAAGGTTCTGTGTGTAAGAGTAGTGGTGATGACAGTGGGTGCAACGTCCACCGGAAAGAAATAGTACGATGGTTATGTGTAATCTAACGATGTGATGACATGTGGTGAATGGGTTATGGAATCAATTGGAAAACAGACATGGTATTACAACAGAACATCGTCGTCCGAAAAATTTGCATGGTGTGGAAGGGTACAGGTTGGTGCAACGTCATCGGTATATGAAAGGTTCGCATTCATATACAAGAGGGTGCCCCTACGGCTATGAATGGTTCTGATAAATGTAAAATGGAGGTCGCCGTCCAAACAGCTATAGAATCGCTGAGCACACACCCCACACCTCCAAAATCCTTGCAACACCCGCAGCCTAACTATCCGCTCCCCACATCGCTAGCGTGCTCATTTGACTCGCTGCCGCCACGCGCCACGCCAGCGCCGCGCTCCCGGCATGGTGTCGCACCCCCCGTGGGTGCATGATAAGGAGCAAAGAAAAATGCCCCCGTCCCCGCCCACACTGACCGGCTTTGCCCGGTGGGCACACCAGCAACGACGGAGTGCAGGGAAGGCGAGGAGGGGGAGGGAGGCAACTCAAGTTGGGGTTCGCCACCATCCCGCCTCGCTCACGAGAGCGGGTCAGGAAAGGCAATGGGTGCCTTATTTTCTCCACATGGTAGGAATACTTTGTGAGGGACATGTCACCTTATGTTACGGCTGGCCTGGCGGATCATTCATGGCAACTGTGGGATAAGTGTACATCTAATTTGGGGCAAAGTACATGAGGGGCCATGCCCTACCTTTTTGAATATAGAGCACTAGGGAGCGATAGGAGTCGATCAGCGCCGTCTACTCCGCCAGGTCCGCATCTGGTGCGATCGCATAAGTAGGAACGCTTCTCGTTTGAAATCAAGAGTGTGTTGTGTTGCTGTCTGCATGGTTCTACTTTTTTTCCATTCTCATATTGTCCAGTGGTGTGCGATGGACAGAAAAGGTTTGTGTTCATGAAAAGAGAGATCATTCTGTCAAGTGTGAAAGGTTCTGACATTGCCATATGAGGGTTCTCGTTCACAAGTACGAGAAGCCCCCCCCCCCCCCGTGCACCATGTGAATTTTTTGGCAAAATTGAAAATGAGGTTCGATGAGTGTCTGCACATTATTGCCTTTTCCCACGCACACACTATCCAACGGTGTGCGATGGAGGGGAAATGTTCGCCGACATAAAAAGAGGGATCCTTCGGACGACTACGAAAGGTTCTGACCTTGCCATCTGATGGTTCTCATTGACCAATAAGAGAACCCCCCCCCCCAAGTGCAATAGGCCCCGGTCTATGATATATAGAAGAGTTCTCGTTCCATAAATTTAGGTGCCTACTAGGAGCGTGTGAGGTGATACATAGACGCTCTTCCACGCGTTTGCAAGTTTAACTGGGTAGAAGTAATGTTCTGATGCAATGCGCCAATCACAGGACTTTTGTTATGCATTGCGAGAACCACCCACACACTCGCAGTTGGCACCCTTATTTATGGAATGAGAACCCTTCTACATATCGTAGACCGGGGGCCTATTGCACCCAGGGGCGCTCTCTTATTGGTCAACGAGAACCCTTAGATGGCAAGGTCAGAACCTTTCATACTCATCGGAAGGGTCCCTCTTTTTATGTAGGCGAACATTTTCCCTCCATCGCACACCATTGGACAGTGTGTGCATGGGAAGAGGTAGAAACATTCAAACAGTCATAGAACCTCATTTTCATTTTTGCCAAAAACTTCGCGTTGTGCACCGACAGGGGGGCTTCTCGTACTAGTGAACAAGAACCCTCAAATGGAAGAGTTCTCATTCCTTAAGAAAAGGTTCCTAGTGTGTACGTGTGTTGGTGGTTCTCGCTGTGCAAAATGGAGGTGTTGCATGATATGTCGATGCGGCCGAAGGGGGGTTCCGTCCACTCTGGTGCTGGCTTAATCCGTGGATCTACACGACAAGATTTGTCTGCTGGAGGAGGGAAACGATGCACTCCACAGTCCTGATTTTCGAGACAATGGTTCTGACCTGCAACATGCCCTGGGCGGGCGTTTTCATCTACACGTTGGTCTTTGGGTGGTGCTCTTCCCTATGGCTGCCTTTGCCTTCAGCCTGATGGTCGGTCGATCTACCCCCAGCTGGCTCATATCGTTATTTGCTTGTTTGTTTCGAAGATTGTATTCTTAACCTCTCAAAACAACCATTCGCCCCACTTTGTATACAAAGCAATAACTGAAAAAGAGTACACGACCGAAAGATACAAGATGATGTGGTAGCCCTCATACAATGGCATCCCAAAATAAATAGCTCATGCAAGACACACACGGCTACGCAACCGAAAGAGAACACAGAAAGATCTAATAACAACGCCACGTAACGCCCTAAAACAGCTAAGCTCCACGATAACTCCCTAAGGGGGATAACGGCACGAAGCGTCGCCGCTGCCAAGTCCACATGGACAAGGGTTTTCACCTGAAACCCTGACATGGAAAGGAGCACCACGGCGACGTCTTCAGGAAGAGAGCGGCGCCCGCGGGCGACGCCGTCATCAGCGACAGAGTGCAGAGCTTTCGCTCGGCAGCTCCACCGTGTCACCATGAGGCTTCTAGGTCCCGCGTGACGAGCTCAGATCCCCAGATCTGGATCGAGGCATCGCTACTGCCAATGACAGAGAGCACGCCCAAGCCACCCACCGCTACACCTCTTGCCGCCCACAAGACCAAGAGGGGAAGCCACCATCGCCACCATGGTGCCCGCCGGAGAGCCAACCATGCTGACCCCCATCCGGGGCCGCCACCCCGGCATCCATGTCCAAGACACCGCCCACAGTCGGCATCACGACACACTCACCATGGTAGGAAGAGTAAAAGGTGATTCCTTTCACTCCTAGCCTGGCATTAGCCATAGGGTCTAGGTCGGCACCTTCATAGTAGAAGGCGCTCACGCCTACGTCCCCAACCAGTACAAGTGGATCGGGTGGGGGGACAACCCTGTGGCTACCGACGGCCACCGCGGAACACGATCGCACGACGCCATGCCCGTGGCCTCTAGCACCGATTTGTCAGACAAAGTAGCGATCGCCCGACCACCACCATCAACCACCGTACCCACAAGGAGAGGGACCCCTGACTCATGGGCACCACCCGGACCAAGCCCACCATCGCCTACCCGGAGCAGAAGCTCCGACCCGCCCCGGGCACCAAGCTGGTCTGGCCCGAGCATGAGCCCCATGTCTCGACCATCTCTGTATCCTTAACCTAGATGGATGATGTTCTTAGTTGACGGCCCGTGTTGCGTGGTGTTTTTGATCTACCCCTAGCTTTGGTCGAAAATTGTATTCTTAAACTAGATGGAAGATGTTTCATTGCTGCCCTGTGCTGCGTAATGCTGTTGATTTTGCTGATCCACCTGCATGTGTGCATATGCTGATGACAAACAGATGTGGTTCGCTATCAGCTAGTGCAACAAAAGCGCCATAAATGCCTTTAATCGTCAAAGGTAAGGTTCAAAACACACATCCGTGTGTCGTTGATACGCACATAGTACCTAATTCGAGCTCGCCTTGTGACTACTGTCTTCTGTACGTGCCATTCAGATGCGTGTCCTGATTTGATGGCTTTCGTTTAACCAATGGCGTGCCCCTTGCACGTCATCAGACCGTGGCTTCCAACTGTCCGCAGGCCCAGTGAGTTAGTGTACAACGCATTCATTTGAAGACGTGCATGTTTATATAAGCTAGACAGCGGGTCGTGCCAAAACCACAAAACAATAGTTGCGTTACGCTTCAGTGGTACTCCCGCCCTAAAGAAATATATAAGCATTTAGATAACTACTTTAGTGATCTAGATGCTTTTATATTTTTCTACAGAGGGAGTAGAAACCAAACCAAAACCTCACCACCGATGGAGAACGTGAGCTTCCTGGTGTCATTTTCCTCCGAGCAGCTGCATAGCCAGGTTTACGGTTGTGGTCTACTTCGAAGGTGGCACGTGCTCATCCATGTGGACGGGGTGCAGGAGATCCCACTGGCTCCTGAAGCACTTTCCGCTCGGCGTCGTTTGGGGAGACGCTCAATGCGCCCCCTGGTGAGTGAACCCGTGCCGTCTACAACTCCATGGGCGTCTGGGTACGTTGACGGCACCGACATCGACTCGTCAATGCTCAGTTTGCGGCAGGTTTAGGCCTTGTATTATGTTTCCGGGGCTGGGGATATGATGGTTCCTTGCATGGTCCCGCCGATGTACTTTACTTACTCCTGCGTTGTCGTTGTTGTGGCCGTCTCTCTGCCTTGAGGGTATTTGTACGGCGTCGTGCTGCAAGATTGTATCTTTATTTTAATCACTTATTTTTTTGGATTTTCTAGTTAATGTATCGGACTCGAGAGGTCTTGTCTTCCCTTTTCGTATTGTATTTTTGTCTTGAAAATTACTAATCATGTAGTTCTCTGAGAGGTTTCTGATCGGACTCTCACGGTTGAAGAAAAATGTGATGTTTGTTGAATCGGGTGTCATGTAATTCCGCAGTCCGTAGAGTCCTGACCATGGCACGGCATTGCGTCCTGGATGATCTCAAATTTTGCTTATTGTCTTTGCCCTTCATCCAAGATAACAAAAAATACTAGTCTGTAAGACACATATCTCGAATCAATTTACATTAATTCTAAAAAATGACATGTGAGCAAACCTCGCACGAGCACAGTAAATCTTGTTTAGATTTGTATTGGTTGCCGTTGATGTACTTATTCCCACGCTTGAAGCTGAACCGGACTTCCCAGGAGTAGGCATTGTAAAACTCATATGCCTCCCGCTCAGAATTGAAAAGACATGCCCACAGCTGGTTCGAACACAATTTTCTTCCCGAGCTTCACTGCTTCTTCCATCGCCCGCTCAATCTCCCCCAGGCTTCCCTCCGATGCTGCTCTCAATGGATTCCCCTCTTTGTTCATGTAAGATTAATACAATGTCTAAGTTTAACGGAAACCATGCTGGTGTATAGTGTGTTCAGAGTTGGAACAATAAAGTGTGCGATTCTGAAATGATTAGTCCTCCTATACCAAAACTTTGTGATTTGGTACGTGCGTATATCATGGTGACTACGAAGGAAATTGTTTATGTGAGAGAGGGTGGATGCTTGCATAGTGCGAGAAATACCTTTGTCGTCTTGTTCATCCCTCTTCATCGGCTTGACCGCTGTTGTCTTCTTTGGCGCCTTCCGCTGGTTTGCTAACCTTTTCCTCGTCCATGTTTTCCTCATCAATCGTCACCGCCAGGCGTCCTCTTGCTGGCTAGTTGTGGTTCGTTTAGATCCACACTAGGGACTGCGGTGTACGCATCTAGTGCAACAAAATCGAGTGGAGCAACGAAAAAATGAGTATTAGCTACTATTGCATCTAATGACCTACTAGTTTAAAAAACGGTGATAGCTTGCGCAGCGCAGTTCTTCCCCCTTGCAAAAAGATGCTTACCTTTTAGTTCATCGACCTCCATAGCCTGCGCAACGCCGCCGTTCTCCTCCATTGAAAAGGACATCGCTCAGTCTCCAGCACGCTGATCTTGTTGCGACAAGGTTGTATCACCTCTCTCAGTATCTACCATTTTTGGTCTCTCTCTCTCTCCCTCCCTCCCTCCCCCTCTCTCTCTAGGCGAGTTAGGAGAGGATGCAAGGGCAAAATTGACAATTTTGACCTTAGGACGAAATTAAATCACAGAATGAACTGCCTGTGAAACTATTTCACGTCGATGACCTTTTTGAGTAGCACCCGCCATGCAGGCGCCACACCCTAACGGTGCAGCGCCTACCTCTGGGGCGTTGCACGCCAGTCCACCGTAGCAGCCCCTGGGCCCGCACCCAGCAGTGCAACGCCTTCGAGCTAGGCGCTACACATTTAAAGTGCAGTGCCTAGTGCTCGGGCGCTGCACTGTGACTTATCCAGCCACTTGGCTGCCCCCCCTCCCCCACTCCCCCACCCCACACACCCCAACCCGAGCTTTGCCCCCTCTCGAACTCTCTCCCCCTCTCAAATCCTCTCCCAAATCTTGCAAATTTGAAGAATTTGTCCGTGGATTTCAAAGTCAAACCCTCCCTCAAGGTAATCTTCTCCGGTCCCCTTGTTTTGATCCAAGTAATGTTATCAAATTGCTCATTTGTTGCTAGTTTGGGGAAACCCTAGTTTTGTTTGGATGGAGATGTGAGATGTTTGCTTGCCAATTTCCTATGATTAGGCTTTGTTAGTATGTTAGGGTTATTCTTATGGGTGTTCTTATGTTGGTGCTAGGGTTAGGTTTAGGGCTAGGGTTAGGGTTATGGTTAGGGTTAGGGTTGTTGTTTGATATATATTTTAGGGTTTGTATTCCGTGTTAATCCTTAGATTAGTACTCATGGAAGCAATGTCACGTTGTGTTGTTTGAATGCTTATAGGGATGGGAAGAACATGTGTGTTTATTCACCATGGGGACAAAGACGCCTTCTTGAAAGGCAATATTGAACCGGACCTGGATGAGCTTGACATGGTGTTTGATATTAGTCCTAGCTATGCGGAGCTCTTGCAACAAGTGAGGAAAGATTTGAATTGGATGGACCCTAGCGATATCGTTGAGTTGCAGGGAAGGCATACTGTAGGTTTTGGAATGCACATCCGTTGGAAGACAATGTGTGTCAACTCGGAGCAACGTTGGGTTGCATACAAGGAAACGGTGGCCGAATCACTAGACAAGGCTCTTGAGTTATTTGCAATGAAGAAGGTTGATTCAAGTTTGCATTTGGACTTGAACCGGAACCGCTCCCCTTTGGTTGCTAGTAGCCCCCCACCCTTGAAGCGAGATGAAATTGTTGAACCTCTTTTGACCCAAGAAGTGAGGCCAACATTGAGCCCGTTTACAAACAACCAAGATGAAGCTTTGCAAGAGGAGAATGATGAGTATGCGGACGATGCCAATGAAGTTGATCTCCATGACAACAATGTGGGTGATCTCGACAAATATCATTTGCAAGAGACAATGGACCATTCCATCCCTTTTTCCCGTGCATATGCATCGGACTCGGATAATGATGGTCTCGATGAACAAGTTGATGCGGAGGGGTTCACGGTGAAGGAGGCCAAAGTTTTCGAGAAGGTATTCGGTCGGGATCATCGGACTACATTGTTCAAGGATGTTAGTCTCGTAGATGAAGCTGTGGTAGATGGTGGCCAATGTATATCTCTTGGGGTTAGGTCAAGCTCTCACCGTGATTTGGGAGACGACAAGAACCAGATTGCTAAAGGGTCTAAGTTCGAAACCTTCTTAGAATTGAAGATGTGGCTCGATAACTACTCGGTTACGCATTATCGTCCACACAAGGTGGTGGCCTGATACATCTTCAACATATCTATAATTGTTGATTGCTCCATGCTATATTATCTACTGTTTTGGACATTATTGGGCTTTATTATCCACATTTATATAATTTTTGGGACTAACCTATTAACCGGAGGCCCAGCCCAGAATTGATATTTTTGCCTATTTTAGAGTTTCGAAGAAACGGAATATCAAACGGAGTCCAAACGGAATGAAACCTTCGGGAACGTGATTTTCTCACCGAATATGATCCAGGAGACTTGGACCCTACGCCAAGGAAGCGAGGAGGTGGGCATGAGGTAGGAGGCGCGCCCACCCCTAGGGCGCGCCCTCCACCCTCGTGGGCCCCACCTTGCCCCACCGACGTACTTCTTCCTCCTATATATACCTACGTACCCCCAAACGATCAGATACGGAGCCAAAAACCTAATTCCACCGCCGCAACCTTTTGTACCCACGAGATCCCATCTTGGGGCCTGTTCCGGTGCTTCGTTGGAGGGGGCATCCATCACGGAGGGCTTCTACATCATCACCATAGCCTCTCCGATGAAGTTTTTGATAAAAGTGGGTTTGGAGAGATCATGACTTTAGTTAATGATAATCCCACTATTTTGGAAGAGTGTCAACTTTGTATGCATGTGGATCGTGTTGAGAATATACTTTGTGATAGCTATTTTGTTGAATTTGCCTATGATCCTACATGTAACTATTATGAGAGAGGAAAATATGGTTGTAGGAACTTTCATGCTACTAAATTACCTCTCGTTATCTTGAGATTGCTATTGTTCTTTTCCGCTTCCTTGCATATGCTAGTTTTTGCTTGCTATGATAATTTGTTTGCCTATAATATGCCTATGCATAGGAAGTATGTTAGACTTAAGTGTGTTTGTCACATGTTTTATGACGCTCACTTTATGCTTCAATTCTTGTCTTTCACGTGAGCATCATTGAAATCTTAATGCCTAGCTAAAAAGGCTTTAAAGAAAAGCGCTTGTTGGGAGACAACCCAATATTTTTTCTTGCTGCTTAGTAATAAATCTTAGATCTAGCCTCTGGTTAGATGTGTTTTTATGTTTTAATTAGTGTTTGTGCCAAGTTAAACCTATAGGATCTTCTTGGATGATAGTTATTTGATCTTGCTGTAATTTCCAGAAACTTTCTATTCACGAAAACAATTGTTAAAAATCGCCAGCATGTGATAAAATAGTAATTCCAATTACTTCTGATCAATAAACAAATTGCCTAGGTCTTCCTATTTTGGATGAATTTTTGGAGTTCAGAAGTTTGCGTTAGTTACAAATTACTACAGACTGTTATGTTTTTAACAGATTCTGTTTTTCGTGTGTTGTTTGCTTATTTTGATGAATCTATGGCTAGTAAAATAGTTTATAAACCATAGAGAAGTTGGAATACAGTAGGTTTAACACCAATATAAATAAAGAATGAGTTCATTACAGTACCTTGAAGTGGTCTTTTTTTTCTTTCGCTAACGGAGCTCACGAGATTTCTGTTGAGTTTTGTGTTGTGAAGTTTTCAAGTTTGGGGTGAAATCTTTTGATGGATTATGGAACAAGGAGTGGCAAGAGCCTAAGCTTGGGCATGCCCATGGCACCCCCAATATAATTTAAGGACATCAAAAAGTCAAAGCTTGGGGATGCCCCGGAAGGCATCCCCTCTTTCGTCTACTTCCATCGGTAACTTTACTTGGAGCTATATTTTTATTCACCACATGATATGTGTTTTTCTTGGAGTGTATTATATGATTTGAGTCTTTGATTTTTAGTTTACCACAATCATCCTTGCTGTACACACCTTTTGAGAGAGCCATACATGACTTGGAATTTGTTAGAATACTCTATGTGCTTCACTTATATCTTTTGAGCTATATAGTTTTGCTCTAGTGCTTCACTTATATCTTTTAGAGGACGGTGGTGGATTTGTTTTATAGAAACTATTGATCTCTCATGCTTCACTTAGATTATTTTGAGAGTCTTAAAGAGCATGGTAATTTTCTTAAAAAATCTTAATATGCTTGGTATTCAAGATTTGTAAAACTTTCTTTTGAGTGCGTTGAATACTAAGAAAAGTTTGATGCTTGATAATTGTTTTGAGATATAAAGATGGTGATATTAGAGTCATGCTAGTTGAGTAGTTGTGAATTTGAGAAATACTTGTGTTAAAGTTTGTGATTCTCGTAGCATGCACGTATGGTGAACCGTTATATGATGAAGTCGGAGCATGATTTATTTATTGATTGTCTTCCTTATGAGTGGCGGTCGGGGATGAGCGATGGTCTTTTCCTACCAATCTATCCCCCTAGGAGCATGCACGTAATACTTTGCTTTGATAACTTGTAGATTTTTGCAATAGGTATATGAGTTCTTCATGACTAATGTTGAGTCCATGGATTATACGCACTTTTCTTCCTTCCACCATTGCTAGCCTCTCTAATACCGCGCACTTTTCGCCGGTATCATACACCCACCATATACCTTCCTCAAAACAGCCACCATACCTACCTATCATGGCATTTCCATAGCCATTCCGAGATATATTGCCATGCAACTTTCAACCGTTCCGTTTATTATGACACGCTCCATCATTGTCATATTGCTAGCATGATCATGTAGTTGACATCGTATTTGTGGCAAAGCCACCGTTCATAATTCTTTCATACATGTCACTCTTGATTCATTGCATATCCCGGTACACCGCCTGAGGCATTCATATAGAGTCATATTTTGTTCTAAGTATCGAGTTGTAATTGTTGAGTTGTAAGAAAATAAAAGTGTGATGATCATCATTTTTAGAGCATTGTCCCAAGTGAGGAAAAGGATGATGGAGACTATGATTCCCCAACAAGTCGGGATGAGACTCCGGACGGAAAAAAAGAGGCCATAAAAAAAGAGAAAAGGCCCAAATAAAAAATGAGAGAAAAAGAGAGAAGGGACAATGTTACTATCCTTTTACCACACATGTGCTTCGAAGTAGCACCATGATCTTCATGATAGAGAGTTTCTCATTTTGTCACTTTCATATACTAGTGGAAATTTTTCATTATAAAACTTGGCTTGTATATTCCAATGATGGGCTTCCTCAAAATGCCCTAGGTCTTCGTGAGCAAGCGAGTTGGATGCCCACCCACTTAGTTTATTTTGTTGAGCTTTCATATACTTATAGCTCTAGTGCATCCGTTGCATGGCAATCCCTACTCACTCACATTGATATCTATTGATGGGCATCTCCATAGCCCGTTAATATGCCTAGTTGATGTGAGACTATCTTCCCCTCTTTTTGTCTTCTCCACAACCACCATTCTATCCCATATATAGTGCTATATTCATGGCTCACACTCATGTATTGCGTAAAGATTGAAAAAGTTTTGAGAATGTCAAAAGTATGAAACAATTGCTTGGCTTGTCATCGGGGTTGTGCATGATTTAAATACTTTGTGTGGTGAAGATAGAGCATAGCCAGACTATATGATTTTGTATGGATAACTTTCTTTGGCCATGTTATTTTGAGAAGACATGATTACTTTGTTAGTATGCTTGAAGTATTATTATTTTTATGGCAATATGAACTTTTTTCTTGAATCTTTCGGATCTGAATATTCATACCACAATTAAGAAAATTACATTGAAATTATGCCAAGTAGCACTCCGCATCAAAAATTCTGTTTTTATCATTTACCTACTCGAGGACGAGCAGGAATTAAGCTTGGGGATGCATGATACGTCTCCAACGTATCTATAATTTTTGATTGCTCCATGCTATATTATCTACTGTTTTGGACATTATTGGGCTTTATTATCCACTTTATATTATTTTTGGGACTAACCTATTAACCGGAGGCCCAGCCCAGAATTGCTGTTTTTTTGCCTATTTCAGAGTCTCGAAGAAACGGAATATCAAATAGAGTCCAAACGGAATGAAACCTTCGAGAACGTGATTTTCTCACTGAATATGATCCAGGAGACTTGGACCCTACGCCAAGGAAGCGAGGAGGTGGGCACGAGGTAGAGGGCGCGCCCACCCCCCAGGGCGCGCCCTCCACCCTTGTGGGCCCCACCTTGCCCCACCGACGTACTTCTTCCTCCTATATATACATACGTACCCCCCAAACGATCAGATACGGAGCCAAAAACCTAATTCCACCGCCGCAACCTTCTGTACCCACGAGATCCCATCTTGGGGACTGTTCCGGAGCTCTGCCGGAGGGGGCATCCATCACGGAGGGCTTCTACATCATCACCATAGCCTCTCCGATGAAGTGTGAGTAGTTTACCTCAGACCTTCTGGTCCATTGTTAGTAGCTAGATGGCTTCTTCTCTCTTTTTGGATCTCAATACAATGTTCTCCCCCTCTCTCGTGGAGATCTATTTGATGTAATCTTCTTTTTGCGGTGTGTTTGTTGAGACCGATGAATTGTGGTTTTATGATCAAGATTATCTATGAACAATATTTGAATCTTCTCTGAATTCTTTTATGTATGATTGGTTATCTTTGCATGTCTCTTCGAATTATCAGTTTGGTTTGGCCTACTAGATTGGTTTTTCTTGCAATGGGAGAAGTGCTTAGCTTTGGGTTCAATCTTGCGATGTCCTTTCCCAGTGACAGTAGGGGCAGCAAGGCACGTATTGTATTGTTGCCATCGAGGATAACAAGATGGGTTTTTTATCATATTTCATACATCATGTCATCTTGCTTAAGGCGTTACTCTGTTTTCTTGAACTTAATACTCTAGATGCATGCTGGATAGCGGTCGATGAGTGGAGTAATAGTAGTAGATGCAGGCAGGAGTCGGTTTACTTGTCTTGGACGTGATGCTTATATACATGATCATACCTAGATATTCTCATAACTATGCTCAATTCTGTCAATTGCTCAACAGTAATTCGTTCACCCACCGTAAAATACTTATGCTCATGAGAGAAGCCACTAGTGAAATCTATGGCCCCCGGGTCTATCTTCATCATATTAATCTTACATCACTTTATTATTGCCTTGCTTTTTTACTTTGCTTTTATTTTACTTTGCATCTTTATCACAAAAATACCAAAAATATTATCTATCATCTCTATCAGATCTCACTCTCGTAAGTGACCGTGAAGGGATTGACAACCCCTATTCGCGTTGGTTGCGAGGAGTTATTTGCTTTGTGTAGGTACAAGGGACTCGCGCGTAGCCTCCTACTGGATTGATACCTTGGTTCTCAAAAATTGAGGCAAATACTTACGCTACTTTGCTGCATCATCCTTTCCTCTTCAAGGAAATCCAACACGGTGCTCAAGAGGTAGCATGAACTCGGACGTCAATGTGCGCTACACGGTTGCATGTGCATGTGAAGATGAAATATGTCCGTGGATTGTGCGTGCAAGACCATGGAAAGGAGGTCCCACTTGGCACGTGGTGAGTTGTGTGCCAACTCACATGTGCCGAGGCAAAAGGGTGGATGGCAAGATTGTGTCCCAAGACCACAGACAACTCATGTCCGAGTTCATCGCATTCAGGCTCTCCAACTCAATATCCGCACTTCCAACAATGAGCGTCCAACATGTCATTGACCTTGTGAAAGCCATCTTTCATTACAAGGTGAAGTACAGCAAGGCATGGAAGGCGAAGCAAGCCGCATTTAAGATGTTGTATGGTACTTGGGCGGAAGCATACAACAGAATCCCTAGGTTGTTGTTAGCCATGGCCGCGACAAACCCGGGCATGGTTCATGTGGTCGAGCCTCATGGGCACCGGTTCATGAAGGAAAGTCCGAGTATTTGGCCGTGCATTTTGGGCGTTCGAGCAATGCATGAGGGCTTTCGAACACTGTAGGCCGGTCATCGCCATTGATGGCACGTTCCTGACCGGATAATACAAGGGCACCTTGTTGGTTGGAATAGCAAGTGATGCCAATAACCGGGTGTTGCCATTGACATTTACTTTGGTTGAGGTGGAGAACAATGACAACTGGGAGTGGTTGTTGCGTATTTTGAGCACAAAGTTCATCATTGGAGCTGAAGGGATCACTAAGTTGCCTTTCCTGACTAATGCGTTATACTGGTGCTGGGCTAGCTCATCAAAAACGGTGGGATCTTCCAAAATCTCCTAAGCATACGCCGGCTTTCATACCTCCACACGGGTACTTGCAAGAAACCATGTGAGATAGTTGTTGAACGTGATCGGGCAGTGCTCACGAAGCTAGGCTCGTTTTCCAGCCCTAGCTTGCTCCACACTAAGTGTGAACTATACGACATACTTTCTGTGATGCTTGGCCCAACCCTTGATCTTCCGCTGCTTTTTCCTATCCAACCTGCAAGTTAGAAACAGAATATTAGCACCATCGAAACCGCCGACAAGCTGCTAAGTGCTCAAGGTTAATTATATCTTACACGTGTAGCAACTTGTCTGTGTCCTCCCACTCCGGCGGGTGTGGCTGGAACAAACCAAACTGGCGGAACACCCGATGTGGCAGGTGAAGCTCAACCGCCCAGTTACATATGAGTGGGCACCGCATATGCCAGAGATCCATATGCCTACTGCACATTGGATTCAGCCTGAACTCTATAGGGTTACCAAAGCTCTCTCCTTTTCCATACGGCTCCCATTCCACCTACAAAATGGGATAGAATGCAAAATTGATATCAAGTTACGATAGAAGCATGATAATCACTTATGCAATGTTGATTCGCCTGCTCAGGCGTGATCGCGTCCAGCTCGCTCCTGTACAACTTGTACATGACCGAGGGATCATCTGTCATCTCATTTAACACATCCCACTTGTAAGCCCAAGTGGGGAGCTGTAGTGGGTCGTCTTTGTCGTCCCAATCCTCGTACTTCACGGTCTTCGGTCGTCCAACCGGAAAACACTCCCAACTCCATATGGAAAGTGCGAGCATACAACCACCAATACTTCCAGATTGCCTACAATAGGCTTCGTCCAATTGCACATAAAAGAGAACATGGTTGAATTAACAGCAAGATCGCATTGATAATGTAGCAATGAAGTGAAAAAAGAAAAAACTTCATACATGTCTATACAAGTAAGCCAGTGTTGTCGAACCCCAACTCCATTTGCTATCGAAGACGGTCAACGCCTTCAACCACATCCATGGAGCATTTTTGCCTGTGCCATCAGCAAACATAGTCATGGATATCACGTACCACATGTAGACACGAGCATATCTCTTAACGGTGTCCTCATTAGCTTCCTCAGGACAAGTACCAGAGTGCCATGTAATCCACGTGAAAGGAGCACCGACTGCGACTCTTTCCTTCTTCTTGTCTTCTGCTTCTGGTTCCCAAGGCTCCGAAGGAACCATACCGATAAGGGCATGCATCTGCACGCGCCACCCATCATAATCGGTGTTCATACATAGAGGATTCCCATCGATAGGAAGACCGGTGATCATAGCAATATCCTGGAGCATCACGGTCATCTCCCCGGTCCGAAGATGGAAATTGTGTGTCTCTAGCCTCTAATGATCAATAAGCGCGGTGATTGCTATAGCATTGTTGGGTGGCGTCGACCGGCTGACCAACTGAATGAAAGGGAGAAGTCCTGTCTCCCTTACATACGGTGTGTATCGCTCATCATAGCGCATCCACCCAAGATTGACCCTGTGAGACCGAAGCTTCAGAGGTGCAAGCTCCTACAAACAAACAAATCATAAAATTACATATGGGGCATTTGTGTTTGAAATAAACATGAAATTCATAACACCGGACACTTTCATTATTACCCGCTGCTCCACCGACATAGCGTACGACCGGTGTTGTTTGTCCCAGTGATCATCGAGAAGCCAAACCATCCTAACAATTTGAAACAAAGCTTTCTTGTTAACACGATTATCTTTTGAATACAAATAAACTAAAGTACGCCTACTATATGCAAAATTCAAAGCATATGTATTCAAAGCATTCTTGTCAATACGAATATAATTTCAACACGAATAAACTAAACTAGGCCTACTTCATGCAAGATTCAATACAAATATCTTTTCCATAGAAATAACATGTCAACCTATGTATCCAAACCATATCTTTTCAATAAAATCAACTAAACTAGGGTTGCAAAATTAGGTATCTAATACATGCATGTTTCTAATACATGCAACATTCTAATCTAATCAAAGCAAACAAGGGTTCCCCAAAATCTTCAAAATAGCATACATTATATGGATATAAAGAAGGGGATCGGAGGAGAATACCTTCTAGGATGGATTGGTGAAGGAATCCATGGACCAAATCGCCGGATCTGAAGAATTTGGGAGAGGGGATTGAGACAGGGAGAGGAGAGGCCGCCACCACGGCTTCTTATGTTTCTGTAACTGGTGGTGCAATGGGGTGGGTGGGGGAGGAGAGGGCCGCCGCGGCTGGATAAGTCACAGTGCAGCGCCCGAGCGCTAGGCACTGCACATTACATGTGTGGCGCCTAGCTCATAGGCGTTGCACTCCTGGGTGCGGGCCCATGGGCTGCCCCGGTGGACAGAGGTGCAACGCCCCCATGCTAAGCGCTGCACTGTAGGGTGTGGCGCCCGCGTGGCGGGTGCCACACAAAAAGGTCAGCCGCGTGAAATAGTTTCACGGGCAGTTCATTCTGTGATTTGATTATGTCCCGAGGTCAAAATTGTCAATTTTGCCAGATGCAAGCGACACCCCGATCGTTTGACCCCGTTGATGGTCACGGGTATGTTTTCCCCCTTAAAGTGGCCGGCGGAGTGTTGGTGCCTCCGCAGGGCTGGGTGGCGCAGTGCTGGTGCCTGCACACCATACAACATGTCGTATCCATGAGCATGAATAACGCTGGCCTAGGCAGGGCTGGGTGGCGCAGGACTGGTACCATGCATAGCGATTAGGGTTTCCAACAATGCCACATGGCATCGTTGAGGTCATATGGATTAGGGGAAAACATAGATTATAGTACTTAGGGGAAAATAGCCCAGTTCTGAGCCCATATAACCTGCATCAAATGGGCTATGAGCTGCTATCAACACAGAGATTGGCATTCCACGAAGGCAACAAGGCCCAAATGTCTCGAATGAAAAAATTGCAGCATGGCACTACTTGCAGATTTATTGGGGCATGCTCTTTTTTATTACTATTCTTCTACACATCCTTCTCTTATGATGTAATGTCCGAGACCTCAGCCCATTAAAAAACATTATGAGAGGCCCGACGCAGACAGAAACGTCCATGTGGAAATGGCCTGCTAAAACAAGATGGCCCCAAAAGAATAAAACATCAGGGGGAAAAAGTAAGGTTTGGAAAAGTTCAAGCCTTCGGTGGACAGTTCCAAAATCCATTCTGGAACCTTCAAGCTAGATGCGGGGTGGTCCTTGCTCTAGTGTTGTGCAATACTGTTCACATGCAGCAAGTGTGGTCCTTCTTCCTCTATAAGAGGAAATAGCAATGAAAAGACTTATAAGACAAAAATACAAACAGGGTAAGAAGAGGGACCAGATCCCAACACGAGTGTGCGCTCATGATTGACACCACCCTAGTGAAGTTTCATAGGTTTGCTTTTTCCTATATATATATATATATATATATAAAGACCAAGTCAACATTGCGAAGATAAACCTTGAAGTCAAATCAATGTTGAAGACAAACCAAATGCGAAGATAATGCAATCATGACGCCAAAAGAAACTCTTCGAGAAAGTGTGGTAGTGGCGTTACCCACCGTATAGGAAGTATTAGACCCAGACACGGCGCACAATTATCGTGGCGCTCCAAAGTCAAATTCCGCGTTAATGAATTCACACTTAGAGTGTATGTCTTCATTAATTAAAGATATACGTTACTTCATGTGTTGCACATCTAAGTCATCAACATGCATAAGCGTTAGGATGTGTGTCCAATCACAGGACATTTGAGGATTCTAAGATATTTAGCTCACACCGCAACTTGCAAAACCTTTTCTCATCCAAGGGCTTTGTGAAGATATCTACCAATTGCTCTTCAGTGTTGACGCGAATGATATCAATATCTTCCTTCATGACATGATCTCTGAGAAAGTGATGATGGATCCGAATGTGCTTTGTCTTTGAGTGCAGAACTGGATTGTTCGCAATCTTGATGGCGCTTCCATTGCCGTAGTAAAGTGGCACATGTTTCAGGTGGATGCCATAGTCCTTGAGGGTTTGCTTCATCCATAGAAGCTGAGCGCAGCAAGATCCAGCAGCAATGTATTCGGATTCAGCAGTGGAGAGTGATACACAGTTCTGCTTCTTTGAAGACCAACAAACAAGAGATCGTCCAAGAAAGTGACATGTGCTTGATGTGGACTTGCGATCAACCTTGTCACCAGTATAATCAGCATCTGAGAATCCAACTAGAACAAACTCTGAGCCCTTTGGATACCATAATCCTAGTGTTGGGGTGTAAGCCAAATATCGAAGAATTCGCTTCACAACTAAGTGATGCGATTCCTTCGGTGCCGCTTGGAATCTGGCACACATGCAAACGCTAAGCATTATATCAGGCCTAGATGCACACATGTAAAGTAAAGAACCAATCATGGAGCGGTATACCTTTTGATCGAACTCTTTACCATTGTCGTCGGGGCCTAATTGGCCTTTGGTTGGCATTGGTGTCATGTACCCTTTATAGTCTTGCATTCCAAACTTCTTCAGGCAATCTTTGAGATATTTTTCTTGTGAAATGAAGATGCCATTGCTCTGCTGACAGATTTGAAGACCAAGGAAGAATTTCAGCTCACCCATCATGGACATCTGATATTGCTCTTGCATCATATGCCCAAACTCATCATTGTATCTCTTGTCAGTGCAGCCGAAGATAATGTCATCCACATAGATTTGGCATACAAATAGTTCACCATCATATGTCTTCGTGAAGAGAGTGGGATCTACAGAACTAGGTTTGAAGCCTTTGCTCTTCAAGAAGTCTTTGAGTGTGTCATACCAAGCTCGGGGTGCTTGTTTGAGGCCATACAGTGCCTTGTTGAGCTTGTATACCATGTCAGGACGCCTTGGGTCTTCAAAACCAGGTGGTTGTGCAACATACAATTCTTCTTCAATTTTGCCGTTGAGAAAGGCACTCTTTACATCCATTTGGTACAGAAGAATGTTGTTGTGGTTGGCATAGGCTGGCAGTATGCGAATGGCTTCAAGCCTAGCCATAGGAGCAAATGTTTCATCGAAGTCAATCCCTTCAACTTGTGTGTAACCTTGAGCAACGAGACGAGCCTTGTTTCTGACAACTTGACCATGCTCATCTTGTTTGTTGCGATAGATCCATTTGGTGCCGATAATATTGTGCTTGCGAGGATCTAGACGCTTTACTAGTTCCCATACATTGTTTAGCTCGAGCTGTTGAAGCTCTTCTTGCATGGCTTGAATCCATTCAGGTTTCATGAAGGCTTCATCAACTTTCTTGGGTTCATATATAGAGACAAATGCAAAGTGCCCACAGAAATTTGCTAGCTGTGTTTCTCTTTAATGAATGAGTGGACCTGGTGCATTGATGCTATCAATTATTTTGTCAATCTGTACTTCATTCGCAATACGAGGATGAACTGGACGAAGATTTTGCCCTTGCTGATCATTGTCTTCATCTTCAGCATTGGCTTCAGGCTGAGCAGTATCTTCAGGCCGATTAGGTGCAGAAACGATGATTTCCTCTTCAGCCTATGCCTCTAAAGGTATGATTTCTCCAGTACCCATAAGCTTGATAGATTCACTTGGTGTAGCTTCATCTAGCACATTTGGCAGGTGCTCTCTTTGCGAGCCGTTAGTCTCATCGAACCGCACATCCACAGTTTCAACCACTTTGTAGTGAAAGAGGTTGAAGACTCTGTAGGAATGTGAATTCTTTCCGTAACCAAGCATAAAACCTTCATGTGCTTTCGGTGCAAACTTTGAAGTGTGATGCGGATCCTTGATTCAGCACCTAGCACCAAATACTCTGAAATAGCTGACATTTCGCTTCTTACCAGTCAGGAGCTCATATGATGTCTTCTTTAGAAACTTGTGAAGATAAACACGGTTGATGATGTGGCATGCAATATCAATGGCTTTAGGCCAAAACTTCCTTGGAGTCTTGTACTCAGCAAGCATCGTCCGTGCCATCTCAATGAGGGTTCTATTCTTGCACTCCATGATGCCATTCTGCTGAGGTGTGTATGGAGTTGAGAACTCATGTGCGATGCCCAATGTATCAAGATAAGTGTCGAGGCCGGTGTTCTTGAATTCTGTGCCACTGTCACTTCTGATGTGCTTGATCTTGATGCCATAGTTGGTCATGGCACGATTGGCGAATCGCCTGAAGACATCCTGCACTTCAGTCTTGTAGAGAATTATGTGCACCCATGTATATCTCGAATAATCATCAACAATGACGAAGCCATAGAGGCAAGCAATGGTAGTGAGGGTAGTGTAGTGAGTAGGGCCAAATAAGTCCATGTGAAGCAGCTCGAAAGGGCGTGTCGTCATCATGATTGTCTTCAAGGGATGCTTGGCCCGAGTCATCTTTCCAGCTTCGCAGGCACCGCATAGATGATCCTTCTTGAACTTGATGCCCTCAATGCCTATGCCATGCTTCTTCTTCGCGAGAGTGTGTAAGTTCCTCATGCCCGCATGCCCTAGCCTTCGATGCCAGAGCCAGCACTCTGAAGCTTTTGCTAGAAGACATACGGCCAGCTGTGGTCCTGCGGAGAAATCTACCATATACAGATCGTCTTTTCGATATCCTTCGAAGACTAGAGATTTGTCAGATTCCATAAGCACAAGGCAATGATATTTTCCAAATATCACAATCATGTTTAGATCACAAAGCATTGAGACAGACATTAAGTTGAAACCAAGGGATTCAACAAGCATCACTTTATCCATGTGCCGATCCTTTGAGATTGCAACTCTACCTAGGCCCAATACCTTGCTTTTACCAGTGTCAGCAAATGTGATGTGACTTTTGTCAGACGGATGTAGGGTTCAATTCATAAGAAGACTTCGATCACCAATCATGTGGTTAGTACATCCACTGTCCATAATCCACTCAGAAGCCTTTGGTGTCATACCCTACAGTGCAGTTTGGGGGATAGGCTTCACCAAGGGAAATGTGAAGCATAAACATTTGACGAACAAGCATATTATGAAAGTTCACATCCTGGTTAGGGTAGATAAGATGTTTGTCAAGAAAACCTGGGACAAAATACATAGTAAGACCATTTTGGCATTTTATCTTGCGTCCCATAAGATGTTTTAGGTCCCCAGCATAAGCATCAGAAGCCTTTGATTTCTGGCTGGAGACCTTTCCCTGCAAAAGAGAGTTAATTTTTCTTAACCACCCACATCTTCAGGGGTGGCTTAGAAGCAATGAGTCTAAGTGCAGCATCTGAGAACTTTGGCTTTGGAGCCCTAGCAAATAGCCTTGCAGGAGGTGAATAATACTCATAAGAATAAGCAGAAAAGTTCTTGGTCTTATGAATATAGCGGTTTGATGAAACACGCTCATATTCATAAGTCTGAGTATGGTTTCCCTACAAAACATTGGCATTAGGGTGACTCTGGTGAGTCCTCTGTCTTTATGAAGCCTTTGGACCATGTGAAGCCTTTGGTCTGGGGTTTGTCTTCTTCCCAGGTGGTGTCATGATGACATTCACAAGAAGCTTTTCAAGACAACTTTTGGGCACCCAGATCTTCTTCAAAGGTGGTCCATCCCTGCAGTTAGTACCAATATACCTGGCAAACACTTCACCATTCTGATTCTTAAACAGTTTATAGTTTGCATCAAAGGATTCATCAATGATAACCGGGTTGGAACAAGTGAAGCTAGATAAGGTAGACGGATCCACTGAAGGTCCCTTTGCAACAACCCATGTGGTTTTGGGGTACTGCTCAGGCTTCCAGTATGAACCATCAACATTCATTTTCCTCTCGAACCGAACACCCTCTTTCCTAGGGTTTGGTTCAGAATTTGTTTCTTGAGGACATCACATAGTGTCTGATGCCCTTTGAGGCTTTTGTGCATCTCTGTTTCAAGCAATGTCTTCAACCTGGCATTCACATCAGCAATAGTAGTGGTATTCTCAGCAGAGGGGTTAGTTACCACATCAGCAGTTGAAGATATTGCAACAGTAGTAGCAGTAGAACATTCAGCAACAGAGACAACATTATCACGCTCAAGACATTTTAGACATGGTGGCTCAAAACGTTCCTAAGTGGAATTGATCTGTTGAGCGCGGAGTGATTCATTCTCCTTTTGAAGATCTTCATGAGTCGCTCTCAGGTTCTCAAGTTCTTGCTTCCTTTGAAGATAATCATAGGAAAGCTTCTCATGAGTAGTTGAGAGTGTTTCATGATGACTTTCAAGTTCCTCATACTTAACATGAAGATTTTTAATGTCTTCAATTAAGGACTGAGTTCGAGTCATTTCTGCGTCCAACAGGTCATCGCTTTTGTCTGGCAACTTTTGAATATGTTCCATAGCAGTTTGTTGTTCAGTTGAAATTTTAGCAAGTGTTTTGTAGCTAGGTTTAGATTCACATTCAGAGTCATCTTCACTGGATGTTAGAAAGTAAGCATCGCGTGAGTTTACCTTGGCACCACGTGCCACGAAGCAGTAGGTAGGAGCAGAGTCATCCTCATCATTAGCATCAACGTTGGTGACGAGGCCATTGTCTTCAGTGTTGAAGATGGACTTGGCGACATAAGCTGAAGCTAGAGCCAGGCTTGGCACGCCTGAATCGGACTCCTCCTCAGGATCCACCTCCGCCTCCTCAGTAGCAAACTCCTCCTCTGAATCCATCTCCTTGCCAACAAACGCATGAGCCTTGCTGGATGAGCTCTTCTTGTGAGATGAAGACTTTGAAGAAGACTTTGAGGATTTCTTCTTCTTGTTATCATCAGAATCATATTCCTTGCTATTATTCTTATTCTTGGTCTCATTGTCCCATTGAGGACACTCAAAGATGTAGTGACCAGGTTTCTTGCATTTGTGGCATGTTCTCTTCTTGTGGTCACGAGTAGAAGCTTCATCATTTCTTAAGCTGGATCTTGAAGACTTTCTGAAACCTTTCTTCTTGGAGAACTTCTGGAACTTCTTCACGAGCATAGCTAGCTCGTTTCCAATGTCTTCAGGATCAGCAGAACTGCATCCATATTGTTCTTTAGATGAGGACACAACCTTTGCCTTCAAAGCCCTGGTTCGGCCATAGTTGAGGCCATAGATGTCTCTCTTCTCAGATAACTGGAACTCATGTGTGTTGAGCCTCTCAAGTATGTCAGACGGATCTAGATCTTTGAAGTCAGGACGTTCTTGAATCATCAGGGCCAGGGTGTCGAATGAGTTGTCAAGTGATCTCAGTAGCTTCTTGACGATTTCGTGCTTGGTGATCTCGGTGGCGCCAAGTGCGCGAAGCTCATTTGTGATATCAGTGAGGCAATCAAACGTGAGCTGGACATTCTCATTGTTGTTTCTCTTGAAGCGGTTGAAGAGGTTGCGAAGAACATCAATCCTTGAATTTCTCTGAGTTGAGACGCCTTCGTTGACTTTGGAGAGCCAGTCCCAGACTAGCTTTGCAGTTTCCAGTGCACTCACACGGCCGTACTATCCTTTGGTCAGATGACCACAGATGATGTTCTTGGCAGTTGAATCCAGTTGAATGAACCTCTTGACATCAGCAGCGGTAACACCTTCACTGACCTTAGGAACGCCATTCTTCACGACATACCAGAGGTCGACGCCAATGGCTTCAAGATGCATGTGCATCTTATTCTTCCAGTAGGGGTAATCAGTGCCATCGAAGACTGGGCATGCAGTTGAGACCTTGATTATCCCTGCAGTCGACATAGGTAAAACTCTAGGTGGTTAAACCGAATCACACAGAACAAGGGAGCACCTTGCTCTGATAACAATTGGAAGTGCTAGTTATCAACTAGAGGGGGGGTGAATTGGCGATTTTTATGGAAGTTTTCTAAACACGAGGTTTTTGAATACAAACAGTAGAAATGAACCTATTAATATGCAGCGGAAGGTAGACTACACTAGACAAGCCATAGTGAAGTAAGCAATGAAATGAAAGCACGAAGACTATCAGCAGCTAGGTAGTATGGATCAGGATGGAAGACAGTATGAAGACAAATAGTAAATAGTCTTCACTCAGTGAAGGCAATCAGATCAGACAAGCAGGCAATGACTTCACGAAGACAAACTGTAAAGTAAAAGCGAAGTGGAGGATAGAACCAGTTGCTTGGTGAAGACAAGGATTTGGTAGACATGTTCCAGTTGCTATGACAACTGTATGTCTGCTTAGGGAGGCTGAGATTTAACTCAGAAGGCCGCGTCTTCACCTTATTCCCCTTGAGCTAAGGACACCCAGTCCTTGCCCAATCACTCTGGTAAGTCTTAAAGGTAGACTTCCAAACCTTCACAGACTTTGTTCACCAGCGATCCACAATGGCTCTTGGATGCTCAGAACGCGACGCCTAACCGACTGGAGGATACACAGTCCTCAAGTGTAACAAATCTTCAGGTCATGCGGACAGAAAGACTTTAGTGATGCCTAACACTCTTTGGCTCTGGGGGTTTTGGGCTTTTTCCTCGCAAGGATCTCTCTCTCAATTGCTTTGGAGGTGGGTTGCTCTCAAACGACAAAAGTCGTGCACTAACTCTAAGCAGCCACCAATTTATGGTGTAGGGGGTGGGCTATTTATAGCCAGGAGGCAACCCGACCTGATTTGTCCGAAATGACCCTGGGCCACTAAGGAACTGACACGTGTCCAACGGTCGGATTTCAAACACACGCAACCGCTTGACTTGGGCTACAAGTAAAGCTGATTCATCCAGCTCTGGATAAGATTTGCTCTCATTGTCTTCGCTCGAAGACATAGGATTTTGGTTGAGCATCACTTCAGTCACTCTAACTTTGTTCACTTGGACCCCACTTAATAGTACGGTGGTTCCTATGACTCAAGAAAGAAGAAAAGGACGAAACAACTATGTCTTCGCACTCCATAGCCTTCACATGAATGTCTTCTCATGTCATAATCTTCACTATGAATGTCTTCACAAACCACCATTGTCTTCAATGTCTTCGCACATTTTTAGGGGTCATCTTTGATAGGTAAACTGAATCAATAAGGGACTACTACCTGTGTTATCCTGCAATTCTCACAAACACATTAGTCCCTCAACCAAGTTTGTCGTCAATACTCCAAAACCAACTAGGGGTGGCACTAGATGCACTTACACTTCTATCAAAGATCCGAAGGCAAAATCTTTGTTGCTAAGAATGGGTCCTTTCTAGAGAAGGAGTTTCTCTCGAAATAAGTGAGTAGGAGGAAAGTAGAACTTGATGAGGTAATTGTACCTTCTCTCAAATTGGAAAGTAGTACATCAGAGAAAGTCGTTCACGTGATGCCTACACCAACCAGACAATAAGAAAATGATGATGATCATGAAACTTCAGATCAGTTACTACTAAACCTCGTAGGTCGACCAGAACACGTTCCACACCAGAGTGGTACGGCAATCCTGTCCTAGAAGTCATGTGTTGGACAACAACGAACCTACGATGAGATTTTTGACAAAGCTCAACTTGTTGCAAAAGGTTTTCGACAAGTTCAAGGGGTTGACTAAGATGATATTTTCTCACCTATAATGATGCTTAAGTCTGTCCGGATCATGTTAGCAATTGCTGCATTTTATGATTATGAAGTATGGCAAATGGATGTCAAAACCTTGCATTCCTTAACGGGTTTCTTGAGGAAGAGTTGTATATGATGCAACCGGAAGTTTTTCTCGATCCTAAAGGTGATAACAAAGTGTGCAAGCTCCAGTGATCGATCTATGGAGTGGTGCAAGCATCTCGGAGTTGGAATATACGCTTTGAGGAGGTGATCAAAGCATATGGTCTCATACAAACTTATGGTGAAGCCTATATTTACAAGAAAGTGAGTGGGAGCTCTGTAGCATTTTTTATATTATATGTGGATGACATATTGCTGATTGGAAATGATATAGAATTTCTGGATAGCATAAAAGGATACGTAAATAAGAATTTTTCAATGAAAGACATCGGTGAAGCTGCTTACATATTAGGCATCAAGATCTATAGAGATAGATCAAGACGCTTGATAAGATTATCAATGAGTACATACCTTGACAAGATTTTGAAGGAGTTCAAAATGGATCGGTCAAAGAAGGAGTTCTAGCCTGTATTGTAAGGTGTGCAGTTGAGTAAGACTCAAAGCCCGACCACGGCACAAGATAGAGAGAGAATGAAAGTCATTCCCTATGCCTCAGTCATAGGTTATATAAAGTTTGACATGTTGTGTACCAGACCTTTTGTGTGCCTTGCCATTAGTTTGGAAAGGGGGTACAATAGTGATCCAGGTGTAGATCACTGGACAGTGGTCAAAATTATTCTTAGTTACCTAAGAGGACTAAGGAAATATTTCTCAGTTATGGAGGTGATAAAGAGTTCATCGTAAAGGGTTACGTCAATGCAAGTTTTGACACCAATTCAGATGACTCTGAGTCTCAATCTGGATATGTATTGAAAGTGGGAGCAATTAGCTAGAGTAGCTCCATATAGAGCACTCTAGACATAGAAATTTGCAAAATACATACGGACTGAATGTGACAGACCCGTTGACTAAACTTCTCTCACAAGCAAAACATGATCACACCTTAGTACTCTTTGGGTGTTAATCACATGGCGATGTGAACTAGATTATTGACTATAGTAAACTCTTTGGGTGTTGGTCACATGGCGATGTGAACTATGGGTGTTAATCACATGGTGATGTGAACTAGATTATTGACTCTACTGCAAGTGGGAGACTGAAAGAAATATGCCCTAGAGGCAATAATAAAGTTGTTATTTTATATTTCCTTATTCATGATAAAGGTTTATTATTCATGCTAGAATTGTATTGATCGAAAACTTAAATACATGCGTGAATACATAAACAAATACCATGTCCCTAGTAAGCCTCTACCAGACTAGCTCGTTGATCAAAGATGGTTAAATATGAGTTATATGATTTGGTGACTGGATGTTGTTCGGAGTCCCGGATGAGATCACGGATATGACGAGGAGCTCCGGAATAGTCCGGAGGTAAAGATTGATATATAGGATGATGATATTTGGACACCGGAAGAGTTTCGGGATGTACCGGATAGAAATCGGGTCACCGGAAGGGGTTCCGGACACCCCGGGAGGTTAATGGGCCATATGGGCCAAAGGGGGGAAACACACCAGCCCACAAGGGGCTGGCACACCCCTTCTAGGCCGCAGCCCTTGGGGAGAGAAGGAAAGGGGGAGTTGGCCTCCCCCTTCATTTCCTCTCCCCCCTTTCCTTCCCCCCTCCGGCAAATATGGAAGGGAGGTGTGGCCAAGGGCAGGAGTCCAAGTAGGATTCGGCCCTACTTGGGGCGCCCCTTGGCCTCTCCCCTCTCCTCCACCTATATATATGTGGGAGGCGGGCGCCACACATAACCACGACAATCTCTTAGCCATGTGCGGTGCCCCCCTCCACCGTTTACATCCTCAGACATATTTTCGTAGTGCTTAGGCGAAGCCCTGCGAAGATAGCTTCACCGTCACTGTCACCACGTCGTCGTGCTGCCGGAACTCATCCACCACGTCGTCGTCTTGCTGGATCAAGAAGGCGAGGACGTCACCGAGTTGAACGTGTGTTGAACGCGGAGGTGTCGTATGTTCGGTACTCGATCGGTTAGAGTGCAAAGAAGTTTGACTACATCAACCGCGTTAACGAATGCTTCCACTTACGGTCTATGAGGGTACTTAGACACACTCTCCCCCTCGTTGCTATGCATCTCCATGGATAGATCTTGCGTGTGCGTAGAATTTTTTTTCCATGCAATGTTTCCCAACAGCAAGGTGGCCCGAACCTGGGTAAACTGTCGTGTCCACTGTTCTTCCTTCCTAGTTCGTGCTCGCCGGAGCGCCGCCGTGAGGTTGAGTGGTAGACTTGGGTGGTTGTCAGCGAGCGCACCCTAGTGTTCGAACCTCTTGTGTCCCCGGAGCCCCAATTTCGATAGGGCAGCCCGGCTCCTATGTTTACCTCCTACGTTTCACTATATTCAGCTAGGAGCGTAAACGAAGCATCATTGTGATTGCACTTCCAACTCTAATGGACAAGTGCCTTAATGGAGAAATCCAAAAATCGACTGTCACAATAGGCGCAAACTGGTCGGCAATCCGAAGACAGTGTCAAACTAAAAGAGCTATCATAGAAAGTCTAATATGATACTCGCTTTTATCCAGATTTATTAGGCCATGGGCAGTGTTGGCTTGTCCCTTCCTATTAGGCCTCGTAATTACTCCCAAAGAAAAGTGTAGTTTCCTTCCTCCATCTTCCTCCAATTTGTGTGTGACTCGAGGTAAGCTCCTTGGATAACAAGAGAAGAGAAATTAGTACTAGCTGATGCATGCACGTCCACGGACAGCCGAAAATGGCCCTTCCACTTTAATTGGACACTAAGGCTAGCCATAGTGGGAGTAATATATCTAGTAACATAGATACCACATAAGAAAAAATGGTAATAGACTAATAGCATATACATGTTACTAGTCTAAGTTACTCTCCACTATGACTAGCCTAAGCACAACCGAAAAAGGCCCTTCCACTTTAATCGGACACTAAGCACGGAAAAATCACAAGAGTAATTGTTGTGCCTTGGTGCTGGAGTTTTTGTCGTTGTGCCTAATAAATTCTGACGGAGGAAGTACTCATTAGGCCTGCAAACGATTCGAATTTGAGCGAGTTGGACTAGACTCAGCTCAAATTATACTATAATTCAAGCGAGCTCAAATTGAGTGAAGCTCATGATCGAGCTGCAGAAAGTGGCTCGTGCTCAGCATGTATCGATTTCGAACCGATCTCGAACTAGTTTTGGGCTAAATAAGATGACTTTATGAATAATCTAAGGCAATTTTTCAAACATGATAGCCAACAACACAATATAGAAAATCACGATAAATTTTGCCTTATTTTTTTCTCAACTGAAGACTAGCACTTAATAAGTAGGGATTGCGGATGAATTAGAAAGATAAAAAAAATGAAGATGTGTCTGCCCCCAAACTTTGGCAGAGAATAATATGGTATTTGACACACGGCTAACCATGTACCATATTGAGGCTAAATTTCTCCGTGCTTAATTAGGCTTTCATGTTTCCTACTACTAGGTAAAATTGAGAAAATTTGTAGTACACAACATATTTGGCAATAAATTATCCTACTTTTTTAATATACTTCAAAATTGTTTAATATAATTATATGACAATATAATTGCATGACATTGAGCTAAAATTGAGCGAGCCAATGTTGGATCAATATTAGCTCATTTCTCTGTCAAGCTACATAAAGTGTTCATACTCATGACAGGTGTCCAATTGCTGTTGGATTATGGGAGGCGATGGTGAAGGATTGGGCGATGCCGCTGCCGAGGAGTATCGTCAACAAAGGGCACGAATGGCTACTACATCTACTTGACACATGCGGCGAAGAAGAGCGGCTCCCACTGCTCATGAAGTTGTGGCGTGCTTGGCACGTCAGGAATGACGTGGTGAACTTCAAGCCTGCCCCTCCAATTGAAGCCTAATAGAGATTCCTAGGAAGCTACATCAACTCACTAATGTGCATCAAGCAACACCCATTGGCGGATGTCGCAAAAGGAAAAATGGTGGTCTCCTATGGCCGAGGCTCTCAATTGCATTCATGGAAGGCCGCTCCCCCGGATCGTTCGCCAGAGAGATGGAAACCACCACCTTTTTCGACAAAGGGTGAATTTTATTGACTCAATAGGAGCATCAAGAGGATACAAACCCGAAGAGAACACACCCAGCCTCTGCATAGTTAGGATGCACACAGCCAACATCAACACACGCACGTAGAAGCACACCAACAAATATCAAAGTCATATATGACCAAAACTATGCGTAGGCGGGAAAAAAGAAATTTCAAAGTGATCAGATCCGTGTTCAGCCTATGAAAACCACCACCTGATGGCTGGCTTAAACTGAATGTTGATGGCGCCTTTTTTGAGTCGGAACATAATGGCGGTGCAGGCATGATTCTTAGAGATAGCGGTGGCCACATTGTTTTCTCATCCTGTCGTCACATTTTCTCATTTGTGAGGGCACTGGAAGCTGAAGTAGAAGCTTCCAAAGAGAGCGTTGCACTAGCACTAGAGTGGAGCACTCTACCCTTTATACTGGAAATGGACTGATCTGTTGCTGCAGCCATGATTGTGCAGCCGGAGATGAATAGGTCTCTTGTGTCTAATTTAGTCCAAAAAATCAAGCACTTGCTGGCTAGAGGTAGAAGTCACCAGGTAGCTGCTATTAGCCGAGTGCAAAATAGTATGCTAGCGAAAATTGGACGCACTGGCCCTAGAATGGCAGTATGGTTAGGCCATGTTCGGTTCAAAGGAAAACCGTAGGAAAAGTGGAGGATTTGAGTTCCCGTAGTTTTTTCCCTGTAGCAGCGTTCGGTACACAGGAAAACTTGAACAGTAAATCAAAGGAAAGGCCACCATTTTCTCTGATTTCACAGGAACCGCAACATCCACCGAAACTTCGGGTTCCTTTGATTCAAAGGATTTGCATAGGAATTTTGGAAGATTAGAATAGTTAGGAATTTTTCCTATATTGGTTGTTTGATTCATAGGATTGAATCCTATAGGACTTTTTCCTAAAAAAAATTTTGTACTACTTCTCATAAGATTTCTAGCATCCAGTCAAACCTCTTTGAGACCTCTTTGAAAGAATCCTTCGTTTTTTCTATGATGCAATCAAACAACCTAAACTCCTATAGGATTGAGATGAGCATGACATTTTAATTCTATATTTTTCCTATTCCCATGTTTTTACAATCCTGCAAATCAAAGAGTCCCTTCATTTTTTCGCGTAAGCCCGAGGCAACACTGCAGCACTGGACTCGCTGTCTCCCTGCCAGACAGAATCTGCGTATATGGATGGACTGGATGTAGATGGACCAAGGAAAGGGCATGTGAAATAAAAAAATAGGTGGTGCATGTGAGCCGTGTCAATCCAGGCAATGTTCAGAAATACGCATGCAGGGCTAGATGCCATCAATTTATTAACCGATTGTAGGTTTGCATTTTAGCTCCAGATTACTGTACGGCGCATGTAGGTTTTCTATTTTAGTCTCCCGTGTCCCGAATGTTAGCAACCGAAAGTTTTCCTACTTTTTCCAAACCTATTTTTACACGTGTTTCCCTTTCCCATTCCTATGGTTTACACCATTCCTACCCTTTCCTTACCCGTGTTCTGATCAAGGCCTTAAGGTATGGTCCAGAGGAGATTGTAACTGAAGGCCTTTTCGATTTGTAGGAAACATAGAAATAGAAAAAACGTAGAATTAAAATGGCATGTTCATTAGATCACTATAGAATTTGAGTTTGTTTGATTGTATCATAAAAAAAGCAAATGATTTTTTTCAGGAGGTTGAAGTAGATGTTAGAATTGATGTGGAATGTAGTACAAATAAATCCTTTAAAAAAATTCTACAAGATTCAATCTTACGAATCAAACAATCAACGTAGGAAAATTTTCTATGGATTCTCATCCTTAAAAAATCCTATAAAGATTCTTTGAAGCAAAGAGACCCTTATGTACCGCGGATAAAACTGATCCGGTTCAATAAACAAATTTTTTTCAAGAAAAGAAAGTGTTCATACTTAGCTCTTTTTTTTCGAGTCGATCTTAAGTTAAGTCAAGTCAAAATAGATTTCGAGTGGCTCACGAGCCCTTGCAGCCCTATTACTCATGAGCTAGCTAGTGAGTAGTGTCAACACGGTTTGAATGGTGGAGGCACCACCAGATCCAGATTTCATGCTTAGCATTATTTGAATTTTAATAAAGCTGGGCAGGAAGTTCTTTCCGTCAGAAAAGAGATGACCTTGCTCTGATTTCGACGAACTGGACACCACAAACACAAATCGACGCGACACGCATCGGCAAAGAGGAACATATCAATTCCGTCGGTCGTAGCCGTCCAGCCACGCGCGGTTCACCACGACCACACAGCCGGGGTCGCCTGGCGAACCGCCGGCAACGGAGGCGGCGCCATACAGTGCTGCGGCCACCGGCACAAGTACCCCTCACCGCAGCCGGCCCCGACCGCCTGGGCCTGATGATGGTGCCTCTCCTCTTCGACGTCCATCGCTGCCGTTCCCTCGGCGTCCTCTTCCCCGTCCACCGTCTCCGCGGCCGTGGACGCCTGATTCGCCTCTGCCGGCGCGTGTGCGGCGCCCCAAGGGACCAGGGCCAGGTCGGCGCCGCCCTCTTCCTGAGCGCTGGATAGCACCGCCCGCACCGTGCGGCCGTCCGCCTCGCGCAGCATGTCACGGATCCACTCGGCGCCGGCGCTCAGGGGCGCCCACGGGCGGAGCCGCCATTGGCCGAGAAGGCCGAGCCGGCCACCAGTCCACGCGGCGTCGACTGCCGGGCCGTACACCACCACAGCCCTCTTTTCCCCTTCCACGGCCCCGAGGGACGGCGCCGGCGGCTCCTCCGCCATCATCACGTCGCCCTCCGTCTCAACGGCCGCTGCCGCCGGCACATCGTGGCCGGCGCCGGCACCCTCCAGCCGCCTCATCTTGGTGGCACGGCAGGAAACCGGAACGCTGCCGCCATCGCCGTCATCGGGGAACGCGAACAGCCCCGGCTCCTCCTCTCCCTTCCTCTTCATGGTCGCGCCGACGCCGGGGGCGTACTCCATGAGCACCACCATCGCGCTCGCTTAGCTTGCTTGCTTCGTCGCGCGCTAATCAAATCAAAGTGCCAGCCACCAATCCAATCCCTCTATACCTCTCTCTGTCGTGCGCTACTGACTGATCCAATCCCGCTCGCCGTGCAGTTGGGCTTGTGGTTGTGGCGAACGAGAGTGTGATGGCGGGAGATATATGAGCTCGATCGGGGAGAGGGACTGGGTGGACAGGGGAGAAGAGAAGCGTGGAGAAGCTTCGGTCCAACTCGGGAAGCCTCTGGAATCCTCCCTCTTCCGTTTAGTGTGGACAGCGACAGCACGAGGGGCTGATTAGGCGAATGTACCGAAAGTGCCCATGTATGCCGTCGATAAGAAAAATAAAATAACTGGGCTTTTTTTCCGGGGGGTCATGTAACTGGGCTATGCCGTGGGGGCAGATCTTATTTGACGTGCCTTCGCCGCCCAGTTTGGCCGGCCCACGGTCGCTCTGTTTTTTTTTCTGTTTCTGTTTATGTTTCTTTCTTTCTTTTCATTTTCCTTTTTCCCTTTTTCGCGTATTATACGAAATTCATTGTTGAGTTTAAAAATAGTGTTCACCGTATATTGAGTAAATGTCCAAATGCATTTAAGAAAATGTTTAGCGTATATCAGAAAAATGTTCAATGTGTATTTAAAAATTGTTTAATGTATATCACAAGAATGTTCAATGTGTATTTCAAAAAACCAGCGTATATCACAAAAAATGTCAATGTGTATTAAAAAATTGTTAACCGGATATCACAAAAATGTTCGTTGTGTATTGAAAATTTGTTCACCGTATATTACAAAAATGTTAAATGGTCGTTTTTGTTTTGTTGATCTGTCATTGTATTATTTTTTTATAAAATCGCGCGGTTATGAATCACTAACGGTCAACTATCCAAGTGATAAGGAACAAGTACTCTCCCATCCACCCGTCGCTCCGGCGGCGTGAGGGTGGGGGAACCCCGGTCCTCATTTTCCGTCTCGTAGATAAGTGTTGGGGCTGTTGTTTCGACGGCGCTACCGTGATGGAGGGGACGACATCGAGTGAAACAAATGCCACAAATTCGCCTCCATCCCGACGTGGTCGTTTTAACGATGTTGAACTATGGTGGATAGGTATGGGTGTTGTGTGGTCGATTTGGAAGAGTTGGGAGCGGCTTGGTCGTTGGTGTTCCCCGAGTTCTTGGCCGAAGTGGCGGCGGCGGTGACCAAGGCGGAGGATTTTGTGTCATGGCTCCTTCCCCGCTTCGTTGGCGTTTGCTCCAGCGCTGATGACGAGCTCTGCGACTGTATGTATAGGAGTGATTCCAGGACTGCTTCTCTCTGGCTCTCCGGTGAGGGGTGCGATGAAGATGGCGGTGGTTCGATCTGCTTCCTCACCAACGTGATGGTTCATGTGGGCCTTAACTTCGAAGACTTCCGTCTCTGGCAAAACCATCTCTAGATCCAGGTCTGACTCGCTCCGAGGGAGCAACGACGACAGTGGGACGGTGCACCTTCAGTTCATGGTGGTGGTGTGGTTGGTTGGGCTTTCAGGAACCCGATTGTAGTTCTCTTATTCTAAGGGATGCCTTGTATCATCGCTGATCTTTATTTTTAGTTATGGGGTGATTTTCTCAATAACAAAAAAAGAGGTTTTACGTTCGATTCTTCGCTAGAACTTGTTTATTTTCGGGGTTTTTGTAGTGGCTCGCTATGACAACAGGGAATGGGCCGGCCCATCCAAATCGTGCCCTGCGTGAAAGGTCCTCTCTTTGATGCTAGCGAGCGTGGAATTTCCTAACGGACACTCATTGTGCGATTGCAGTGGGCTGGCCCTTGTTTAGCATGTACACGGATCCTGGTCATGAGAAGTTTCAAACTCCAGTTTTTTCTAGTTTAAGGAACCTTCTAGAAGGTTCCTAGATGACTATTTCTAGTTTTTCATTTTTGTTTTGCTATTTTTTTTTCATTTTTTGTTTATATTTTTCTTTCTTTCTTTTCTATTTATTTTTCTATTCACTTTTTTATTTCTTTTTTCCTTTTCTCTTTTTCTGTTTTCAAGTTGATTTCCCTTTTAATATTTTTTCATAATTTTCAAATTTTGTCCAGATTTTCAAAAAAATGTTCCTCTCTTAAAAGTTTGTTCACAAATTCAAAAAATGTTCAAGTATCAGAAAATGCACATGAATTTGAAATGTTCCTGTCTTTAAAATTTGTTCATAAGTTCAAAAAATGTTCAGGAATTCAAAAATAATTTTCTTTTAAAAATAATTGTTCACATATTGAAACAATATTCATTTTGAGAAACAATTCAGGAATGTTCGTGGTTTCAAATTTTTGTCAGAAATTCAAAGAATGTTCAAGAATTTCAAAATATGTTCAGGACATCAAATCTTTTATTTCATGAAATGTTCCATTATTCGTGTTTTCAAATTTTGGTCAGAAATTCAGAAAATGTTCAGGAACTTCAAATAATGTTTGCCAGAAATGTTCCATTTTAATTATTTTTTTCACAAATACAAAAAATGTTCACGGTTTCAACTTTTTTTCCTGAATATCATAAAATGTTCCACTTTACAAAAAAATTCAAAAATTCCAAAAATGTCCGCGGTTTCAAAATTTGTTCATAATTTGTTTGAAAATTAAAAAATGGTTTATGTTTTTCAAAAAATCATTGTTTTGTTCAATTTTTCAGCCTTTTCAAATTTTTTGCTCACATATAAAAAATGCTCGTCTCCAAAAATTTGCTCAGAACTTCAAGAAATATTGGGACTTTTTCTTACTATATATTAAAAAACACATTCACCCTAGTAAATAATTCTGGTTTGCTACAATAGCTAGTTTCGGTTTGCTACAGCACTGGTTCCGCTTCGCTACACTAGACCATTCCGGTTCTACATCTACGGTTAGTTCTTTAAGTTATGTATACTACTCTAGTAACAAGTAAGAACAATACTAGTTAACTGGAGTGGCTAGGAGCACGACAGTAAGTAGTTGGTCTCCGGTTTGAATCCTGGGATCGTGCACGTCTCCTTTTTATGCTATTTTTTTGTCCCGTGGTTGAAGTCGATGGGCCAACCCAGTCAGGCTGCCTTCAGTGCGTGTTGCTGCCAATTTGACGCAAAGGGCATCAAATATGGGCTCCCAGCAAGCGTTAGTAGGGCTCTCATTTTTTGGGGCACGCGTGTATCCCCCAGGCGTATTGCAATTTGGGCCAAAATGGACACGGGCTGACCAGTCTTATTTGTCCTTAGAAAGGAAAAAAAATACCCTATAAATAGGAAAACATATCTTTACAAGAAGCAATGATAAATTATGTATTTTTCATTGATGGTATTTGTATAAATAATCGCTCTAAAGGGAATACCACGACGTATTTGTGTCTTTCAAGTGTCAAAATAATCTAAATATGGTCCATTGCACCACTGTTTTTTTTATGATGACAAGGTTTTAGTTTTCACACATGTGGTGATCAGCACAAACAGTAAAAAAATCAGAAACTTTGTGAAAGAAAAATATGAAAAAACACAGGTATAATAGAAAAAATATTTTTGGTGGTGGTGGTGGTGAGGGGGTGTTGTGATGGTCCATGGCATTCAGTAGAAGTCAATAAAAACACTAGACATCGTAAAATTACTAAGTGATTTACCTAACTCCCTTGCTTTTTGAATTTTCTTCGGCTTTCTGAAATTTAGATTAGTTTTCTTATTTTTAATTTATATGTTATTTTGTAACTCTTCAAGTAAAAAATGTGGCCCCTCAATTACTTCAGGTGCCTAACTTTGTTCCCATAAATATAACACTATATATTTTTGGGCCCCCTATATTCAGAATTGTTTTGATTTTTATCACTCGCTCTATTGAAGATGTTTTTGATGACGATGTGACAACTATTTTGCTCATATGGCACCCAAGTTACCATGAAATTCAAAAGTCAATCATGAAAAAAATATAGAAGAACACGATATGTGAAACTTCATGGTAAAGACAAACATTTTAGCGAATGTACTAAATAATTTGTAGTTTTAAAGAAAAGTATGTGTGGTATAACTCTATAAAACTATATAACTTGGTAAGGTCACTCTATGTTCACTTCACATTTTGTTAGTAATGCCCCCCAAAAAAATATCCAGTGTTACTGAGAAATGTTCACTTTAGACCATATTTTTTTAATCATAGTTGGTTGTAATCTTGTGAACAAAGCTCAATATGTATTTTGCGATTTTGTTCAAATAATTTACTTTCCAAAAAACCTAGCATCTTTAATTGTTAATTTTCCATATTTTTGTAACAAAAACTGCTCAAATTTGCAACAACATTATCATTAAAACCATCTTCAATAAGCCTATGGCTAAATATTGTCATTTTTAATGGTTGTGGAGCCATCATTTTTCTGGCATTATAGTTGAGGGACTAAGCATAGAGTTTAGGCGAGAAAAGCAAAGCTATACTTTTTCATATATGACTAAAAGTTTGCACATTGTGACATCCCTGATTCAATCGTACACTAATCATGCACGCAAATGTGTACGATCAAGATCAGGTACTCACGGGAATATATCACAACACAACTCTACAAATAAAATAAGTCATACAAGCATCATAATACAAGCCAGGGGCCTCGAGGGCTTGAATACAAGTGCTCGATCATAGACGAGTCAGCGGAAGCAACAATATCTGAGTACAGACATAAGTTAAACAAGTTTGCCTTAAGAAGGCTAGCACAACGGGGATACAGATCGAACGAGGCGCAGGCCTCCTACCTGGGATCCTCCTAACTACTCCTGGTCGTCGTCAGCGGGCTGCACGTAGTAGTAGGCACCTCCGGTGTAGAAGGAGTCGTCGTCGACGGTGGCGTCTGGATCCTGGGCTCCATCGTCTGGTTGCGGCAACCGGGTAGAAGGGAAAGGGGGAAAAGGGGGAGAAAAGCAACCGTGAGTACTCATCCAAAGTACTCGCAAGCAAGGAGCTACACTACATATGCATGGATATATGTGTAAAGGGCCATATCGGTGGACTGAACTGCAGAAAGCCAGAATAAGAGGGGGATAACTAGTCTTATCGAAGACTACGCTTCTGGTCGCCTCCGTCTTGCAGCATATAGAAGAGAGTAGACTGAAGCCCTCCAAGTAGCATCGTATAGCATAATCCTACCCGGCGATCCCCTCCTCGATGCCCTGTTAGAGAGCGATCACCGGGTTGTATCTAGCACTTGGAAGGGTGTGTTTTATTAAGTATCCGGTTCTAGTTGTCATAAGGTCAAGGTGCAACTCCGGGTCGTCCTTTTACCGAGGGACACGGCTATTCGAATAGATAAACTTCCCTGCAGGGGTGCACCACATAACCCAACACGCTTGATCCCATTTGGCCGGACACACTTTCCTGGGTCATGCCCGGCCTCGGAAGATCAACACGTCGCAGCCCCACCTAGGCACAATAGAGCGGTCAGCACGCCGGTCTAAACCTATGCGCGCAGGGGTCTGGGCCCATCGCCCTGAGCACACCTGCACGTTGCGTACGCGGCCGGAAGCAGATCTAGCCCCCTTAATACAAGTGCGAGCTTACGATCCAATGCGGCGCGCGCCACTCAGTCGCTGACGTCAAGAAGTGCTTCGGCTGATACCACGACGCCGAGTGCCCATATCTTTCCCGCGTAGTTGGTTAGTGCGTATAGACCAAATGGCCAGACTCAGATCAAATACCCAGATCTCGTTAAGCGTGTTAAGTATCCGCGAACGCCAACAGGGCCAGGCTCACCTCTCACCCAGGTAGCCCCGAACTGCCCTGCCGCTCCGCCACAAAGATCCACATAGAGGGCCGTCGGGACAAAGGTCCTTTCAGCCCCCAATCCGTGAATCACTCGCGGGTACTCCTCGAGCCAACCCGACTTTGGTCACCACATGTATCATGTTTACAGTATAGTATATATCCATGATCACCTCCCGAGGTGATCACAGCCCAGTTGTATAGCATGGCAGATAGACAAGAGTGTAGGGCCACTGATGGAACACTAGCATCCTAGACTAAGTAGTAAAGGTAACATTAGTAGTAGCAAGGACAGGCTATGCAGCAGTATAGGATTAACTGAAAGCAGTAACATGCTACACTACTCTAATGCAAGCAGTATAGATCAGAGTAGGCGATATCTGGTGATCAAGGGGGGGGGGCTTGCCTGGTTGCTCTGGCAAGAGAGAGGGATCGTCAACTCCGTAGTCGAACGGGGCAGCAGTAGCGTCGGTCTCGGTGTCTATCGAGAGAAGAGGGGGGAGAAACAATAAATATTTAAGCAAGAAGATGCATAGTGATGCATGACATGACAAGTAACGGCGTTAGAGGTGCCCTAACGCGGTATGGGATGATACCGGTGAAGGGGGGAAACATCCGGGGAGGTATCCCCGGGGTTCCGTGTTTTCGGGCAGAGGAGCCGGAGGGGGAAAAGTTGCGAGTTTGATATGTTAGGAATGTGTGGTGGACGAACAGGCTGCGTATCCGGGTTCGTCTCGTCGTTCTGAGCAACTTTCATGTTGAAAATATTTTAATCCGAGTTACGGATTAAAAGATATGATTTTCTAAAGGTTTTATTAAATTTCTGGAATTTAATTAATTAATTAATTCGAAATTAGATTTATGACATCAGCATGATGTCATGCTGACGTCAGCAGTCAACAGAGTTGACTGGGTCAAACTGACATGTGGGTCCAGTGGGACCCACCGGTCATTCCCTGATTAGGTTAATTAGGGTTAGGTTAAACTAACCACTATTTAATTAAACTAACAGATTAATTAGATTAATTAATCAGGTTTAATTAACTTAATTAATTTAGTTAATTAACTTAATTAATTTAGTTAGTTAATTAATTAAATTTAGTTTTATTTTTTATTATTTATTTATTCATTTTCCTTTTTATTTATTTTTTTAAAAAAAAACGTTCCAGGGGCTGGGGCCCCTTTGTCATTGGCACATGGCCTAACGGGCGCGGCCACCGCAGCGGGACAGCGAGGCTAGGGGCGGCAGCGGGAGCCGCGGTGCGAGGCGCGGTGCGTCGGGGCGGAGAGGAGGTCGCGGCCTGGGGCGGCAACAAGTGCGGCCGGGCGCGCGCGAGCGTGAGGGAGGCAGAGGAGCAGCGGAGCCAGGCCGCGACGGGAGCGCGACGGCGCTAGGCAAGGCGAGGCTGCAGGCGACGCGGGTTGCGGCAGCGCCGTGCGGGGCTGTGGGCGTGGCGATGCAGGGGGCGCGGGTGCGCGTTTGGGCGCAGGGCGTCGAGCGGGGGGGGGGGGCTCGGGGGCGAGCGGTTGTAGGCCGCAGCGGGCGCGGCCGGGGCTGCCGTGGCTGCGCCGCACGGGGTAGGAGGTAGCAGCGGGGCGAGCGCGCGCGGGGTGGACGGCGGGCGCGGTGACGGCGCTCAGTAAGCGTCGTGGCGAAGCGGGGACAGGGACGGCGGCGTTCGGGCGAGGCGCGTGCGCGCGGACGAGGCAAAAGGGGCACTAGCCGCGGGCGGAGCGCGGTGACCGCGGGGTGAGGGAGAGAAGGTGGAGGCCATGGCCTCACCGGGGTCGTAGGGTCTCGGGAGCGTGCTCGGGGATGCTCGGGATGGGGGATGGGAACGAGACGACGCAGGGGAGGAGGCGGCCGGTGAGGTGGGGCTCCGATGAGGCGGCGTTGGGCGACGAGGTCCTCCGGCGGCGGCGCGGTCGTGTCCGGTTCCTCCCGATCCCGATCTGGAGGGGAGGGGGAGAGTGTTGTGGGGGAGTGGGGGGAGTGAGGTGGGTTAGGGTTTGGGTTCGGTGGGGAGGGGGGCAGCCTAAGTAGGCCAAGGGAGTGGGTGGGCCGGCCTGTTAGCGGCCAGGTGGGCCAAACGGCCCAGGGGGAGGGGGTCCTTTTACTTTGTTTTTTTATTCTGTTTAGTCTTTCTTTTTATTTATTTCTTTCCTTTTCTGTTTTATTTAATTTAGGGCATTTAAGTATTTTCTAAACATGTGCTTTCTTCACTATAATTACCTATGTAATATTTGGCAACCACCGAACAATTTTGTTTTAATTTTTTGGAAACTTTTATTGTTATCAATAATTTGAATTTGAATTTCGAACGGTTTCGAATTATTGCGATGATAGCAACAGTAACCGAGGTGTCATGGCACGATTAGCGTGGGATTACTGTAGCATGATTATCCGGGCGTTACAAATCTCCTCCACTACAAGAAATCTCGTCCCGAGATTTAGGAGGTAGAAGGAAACAGTGCGGGGTATTCATCACGCAGGCGATCCTCGCGTTCCCAGGTGGCTTCATCTTCAGAATGGTTCGACCACTGGACCTTGAGGAACTTGATCGCCTTCTGACGAGTGCGGCGTTCAGCTTGGTCAAGAATGCGGACCGGATGCTCTTTATAGGAGAGGTCCTGTTGCAATTCGAGCACTTCATGATCCACTGCTCGGATTGGGTCCTTGAAGCAGCGACGGAGTTGTGACACGTGGAACACATCGTGAACCTGAGAAAGGTTCGACGGAAGCTCCAGTTGATAAGCCACTTTTCCACGCCTCTCGAGAATAGTGAAAGGACCAATATAGCGGGGAGCTAGCTATCCTTTGATCCCGAAGCGGTGTGCACCCTTCATTGGTGTAACTCGAAGATAGGCCTTTTCGCCAGGTTGATAGACCATGTCTTTATGATGGCGGTCATAATTACTCTTTTGGCGTGACTGAGCAGTCTTGAGATTCTCGCGAATAATGCGGACTTGTTCTTCGGCATGTTGGATAATATCCGGACCAAAGAGTGGACGTTCTGTGACGCCCCCGATTCAATCGTACACTAATCATGCACGCAAATGTGTACGATCAAGATCAGGGACTCACAGGAAGATATCACAACACAACTCTACAAATAAAATAAGTCATACAAGCATCATAATACAAGCCAGGGGCCTCGAGGGCTCGAATACAAGTGCTCGATCATAGACGAGTCAGCGGAAGCAACAATATCTGAGTACAGACATAAGTTAAACAAGTTGCCATAAGATGGCTAGCACAAACTAGGATACAGATCGAACGAGGCGCAGGCCTCCTGCCTGGGATCCTCCTAACTACTCCTGGTCGTCGTCAGCGGGCTGCACGTAGTAGTAGGCGCCTCCGGAGTAGCAGTCGTCAGCGACGGTGGCGTCTGGATCCTGGGCTCCATCGCCTGGTTGCGGCAACCGGGTAGAAGAGAAAGGGGGAAAAGGGGGAGAAAAGCAACCGTGAGTACTCATCCAAAGTACTCGCAAGCAAGGAGCTACACTACATATGCATGGATATATGTGTAAAGGGCCATATCGGTGGACTGAACTGCAGAATGCCAAAATAAGAGGGGGATAGCTAATCCTGTCGAAGACTACGCTTCTGGCAGCCTCCGTCTTGCAGCATATAGAAGAGAGTAGACTGAAGTCCTCCAAGTAGCATCGTATAGCGTAATCCTACCCGGCGATCCCCTCCTCGTTGCCCTGTTAGAGAGCGATCGCCGGGTTGTATCTGGGACTTGGAAGGGTGTGTTTTATTAATGTATCCGGTTCTAGTTGTCATAAGGTCAAGGTACAACTCCAAGCCGTCCTGTTACCGAAGATCACGGCTATTCGAATAGATTAACTTCCCTGCAGGGGTGCACCACATAACCCAACACGCTTGATCCCATTTGGCCGGACACACTTTCCTGGGTCATGCCCGGCCTCGGAAGATCAACACGTCGCAGCCCCACCTAGGCACAACAGAGCGGTCAGCACGCCGGTCTAAACCTAAGCGCGCAGGGGTCTGGGCCCATCGCCCTGAGCACACCTGCACGTTGCGAACGCGGCCGGAAGCAGACCTAGCCTAGTGGCGTTCCAGTCCAATCCGGCGCGCGCCACTCAGTCGCTGACGTCAAGAAGTGCTTCGGCTGATACCACAACGCCGAGTGCCCATATCTTTCCCGCGTAGTTGGTTAGTGCGTATAGGCCAGTAGCCAGACTCAGATCAAATACCCAGATCTCGTTAAGCGTGTTAAGTATCCGCGAACGCCGACAGGGCCAGGCTCACCTCTCACCCAGGTAGCCCCGAACTGCCCTGCCGCTCCGCCACAAAGATCCACACAGAGGGCCGTCGGGACAAAGGTCCTTTCAGCCCCCAATCCGTGAATCACTCGCGGGTACTCCTACGAGCCGACCCGTCTTTGTTCATCACATGTATCATGTATATAGTATATACCCGTGATCACCTCCCGAGTGACCACGGCCCGATAGTATAGCACAGCAGACGGACAAGAATGTAGGGCCACTGATGGTAAACTAGCATCCTAAACTAAGCATGTAGGAGAGCAGGTAAAGGTAACAACAGTAGTAACAAGGACAGGCTATGCATCAGGATAGGATAACAAAAGCAGTAACAATGCTACACTACTCTAATGCAAGCAGTATAGAGAAGAATAGGCGATATCTGGTGATCAAGGGGGGGGCTTGCCTGGTTGCTCTGGCAAGAGAGAGGGGTCGTCAACTCCGTAGTCGTACTGGGTAGCAGCGGGGTCGGTCTCGGTGTCTAGCGAGAGAAGAGGGGGAAGAAACAATGAATACAATGCAAACAGATGCGTAACGATGAATGACAAAGCAAAGCGTGATGCTAGGCGTGCCCTAACGCGGTATGAGGTGATACCGGTGAAGGGGGGAAACATCCGGAAAAGTATCCCCGGTGTTTTGCGTTTTCGGACAGATGAAACGGAGGGGAAAGTTGCATGTTCAGGTAGTTAGGGGCATGTGGCAGACAAACGGATCGCGTATTCGGATTCGCCTCGTCGTTCTGAGCAACTTTCATGTACAAAGTTTATTCATCCGAGTCACAGTTTATTTTATATTAATTTACAAAGTTTAAAAATCCCTTTTTCTGAATTTCTAAAATTACTTAATTAGAATTTAAATGCCTAAATACTTCTGTTACTAGGGTATTGGCTAGTCTATGTCTATGACCAGTGGGGTCTAGGGGCTGAGTCAGCATGCACAGTCAGCAGTTGACCAGTCAATGTTGACTGGTCAAAAGGGTCAGCGGGGCCCACATGTCATTGAGTCCTACTTTTTAACAGGGTCTTGTTTTAATTTAATTTATCCTAATTAATAGGTGGGGCCCTGCTGTTAGTGTCTATTAGAGGTTAGATAGTTTGACTAATTATATTAGATCCTAATCTAATCTGAATAGTCCGGCCAGAGGCATAGCAAGCCTCACGCCTATGCACACACATGCACCGCACAGGGCACTCAACCATGGCTATGGCCACAACCAAGGCCAGTGTAGGAGCGGCCAGCAACGGCAAAAGGTAGCAGCGGCTATGGCTATGAGCAGCAGCGGAGATAGCAGTAGCAGGGAGCAGCAAAACAACAGCAAGAGCATCAGCGTAGGACAATAGCAGCAGTAGCAGCGCAAGGAGAATCAGCAGCAGGGCGAGCGCGGGAGCGGCGCACGGCAACCGTAAGCAGCTGCAGCAATGGGCAGGAAGGCGCCCAGGGGGCGGCTACGAGCAGCGGGCGGCACGGGCGCGGCCAGGGCGCACGCGCATTCGACCGGACACGGCGAGGGGCACTACCATGGGCGGCTAAGCATGGCCGCAGGCATGGAGCTTCGAGCACGATGGGATGCGCAGTCTACGGCATCAGATCGAAGGGGGAAACAGGGGGAGAAGTAGGAGAAGCTCACTGTGAACTCGGGAGCATGGCCGGGGAGGCCGGAGGTGGACCAGAGCGGCGGCAATCAACGGCGGACGATGGCGATGTACGCGGCGAAGATGTGGTCGATGGCGAGCGCAAGGGACGGCTCCGGCTTGTCCAGGGGCAACGGAGAGGATGATGAAGAACAAGGCGGTCCCCCTGGCCGTTCCCAAGCAGCGCGGGGAGGTTCCTGGCCTCGTGGTCAACGGCGGCGTGGCGCCAGATGCGCTCGGGAGAGAGCGAAAGGGAGTGAGGGAGGGGGTGGTTAGCGCTAGGGTTAGGAGGGGATCGAGGGAGTCCTCCTTATCCATCGGGGGATGCAGCGGATGGCCGCCGTGTGTGGCATCCACGCCACGGACGACGTACGAGCGTCCACGGCGCTCTGGATGAACAGGGGAGGAAGATGACCTCCCCATGGGCTAGGCTGTGTACTGTTGGCTTAGAGCCCAACCGCACAATAGTTTCTTCCTCTTCCTCTTTTTTTATTTTCTGTTCCTATTTATCTCCGCCATTTTGTATTTTTTTTAAAATGTCATATGAATTTAGTTAAATTTGAAAATTGGCACACAAATAGTATGCAATATAGTGGTGACACACCTAAGGTTTTGCGGTCATTTTGAAAGCCTCAAAATCATGTTTGAATTTAAAAGGTCCATTAAGATATTGTTGTCACTGGTTTTGATTATACCATGCATTTCAGTACTTCCAAAATGTTGGTTAATGAATGGAAATCAGTTAGCGAATATTTTCAACCAAACGAACATTTTTAGTTTACTGTCTGAAGAAATAATAATTTGACTTGTTTTTGGAATTTGAATTTGCTTTTGGCTTGGATCAAAGTGAGGTTTAGAAAATTAATCTTGATGACATGGCACCATTTGTGTGTGGTTACTATAGCTTAACTACCGGGGTGTTACACGTTCCCCAGTTTCTGACCAGTTCAGAGGGGTTCGACACTTTTGTCCATATAACACATCGAAGGGGGCCATATTTAGACTAGCCTGATAGCTATTATTATAAGAGAACTCAGCATACGGGAGAGATTCCTCCCATTTCTTGCCGAAGGAAATAACACAAGCCCGAAGCATGTCTTCGAGAACTTGGTTGACACGTTCAACTTGCCCTTGAGACTGCGGATGAAAAGCAGTACTGAATGATAGATGAGTTCCCACAGCTTCTTGGAAACTTGCCCAGAATCTTGAAGTGAATAAGCTACCACGGTCCGAACTGATAACCAGTGGAATACCGTGAAGTGAAACAATTCTGGACATATAAAGAGTTGCAAGCTGACTAGCAGTGATAGTTTCCTTGACCGCCAGAAAATGTGCAACTTTAGAAAGCCGGTCAATGACGACAAGAATAGCATCATTACCTTTCTGCGATTTGGGAAAACCAGTGACGAAGTCCATTTCAACATGGTCCCATTTCCATTCAGGAATAGAGATAGGTTGCAGAGTTCCAGCAGGCCTTTGATGTTCTGCTTTGATACGACGGCAAACGTCACACTCGGCAACATAGCGAGCAATGTCTTGCTTCATGTTAGACCACCAGAATCTTTGAGGAATGTCCTGGTACATCTTTGTACTACCAGGATGGATACATAGGGGTGTATCATGAGCCTCTTTCATAACCTTCTGAGACATATCCATGTTTTCCCTCTTACTCGGAACTACTAGGCGACCTTTGAAGAACAAGGTGCCAGCGTCATCAACGGTGAAGAATGAGGGCTTTCCTTGTGCGGTATAACGTTTAATCCTCTCCACTTCATCGTCACATTTCTGTATCCATTTGATGGTTTCCACAAGATCTGGCCTAGCAACCAGTGTATTGAGAGAACCTTTGGGGACAACATGGAGGTTCATCTTGCGAAACTCCTTAGGAGGGGGAGCGAGTGCACCCGGAGGAACAATATGGAGGTTCAGCTTTCTGAATTCTTCAACGAGCGAGGACTGAACTTTGTGAACCTGGAGATGGTTGCAGTAAGACTTGCGGCTCAAGGCGTCAGCCATTACATTAGCCTTGCCTGGTGTATAGGAAATACCCAAGTCAAAGTCTGCTACGGTCTCCATCCATCTCTGCTGACGGAGGTTCAGGTCTGGCTGAGTAAACAGATACTTCAGACTTTGATGGTCGGTGAAGATCTCGCAAGGATTACCGAGAAGGTAATGTCGCCACTGCTTCAGTGCATGAATGACAGCAGCAAGCTCGAGGTCGTGAACTGGGTAGTTCTCTTCGTGAGGGCGCAATTGACGAGAGGCATAGGCAATCACTCTGCGCTCTTGCATTAGGACACAGCCTAATCCTTGACGGGAAGCGTCGCAATAAATGACGAAGTCCTTCTTTGTATCAGGTGGAGCTAGCACTGGGGCAGAAGTCAACTTGTCTTTAAGTGCCTGGAAGCTTTCCTGACATTTGTCTGTCCATTGGAACTTGACGCCCTTATGCAACAGGTTAGTCAGAGGCCTGGCAATCTTGGAGAAGTTCTCGATGAATCGACGGCAATAGCTGGCGAGACCGAGAAAACTTCTGACTTGCTTGACATTCTTCGGAGGAGTCCAATCGAGAATAGCCTGAACTCGTTCAGGGTTAACGGCAATACCATCTTTAGAGATGACATGTCCAAGATAGGTTACTTCAGGAAGCCAGAATTCACATTTAGAGAACTTGGCGTACAGCTGATGCTCTCGTAGCTTTTCCAGCACAAGACGAAGATGTTCAGCATGCTCTTCTTCGTTCTTTGAAAATACCAGGATATCATCCAGATAAACCACGACGAACTTGTCGAGGTAATCCATGAATATATAGTTCATCAGGCGAGAGAAGGTGGCTGGGGCATTGGTTAAGCCGAAGGACATGACAGTGTACTCGTATGAACCATAACGAGTCACAAAGGCGGTCTTTGGGATATCCTCTTCACGAACACGAATCTGGTGGTAACCCAACCTCAAGTCGAGTTTAGAGAACACTGATGAACCAGCCAGTTGATCATACAGATCATTGATCCGAGGAAGAGGATACTTGTTCTGAATGGTAGCTTGGTTAATAGGACGGTAGTCTTGGACCAGTCGGTTTGTCCCATCCTTCTTCTTGACAAAGAGAGAAGGTGCTCCCCAAGGAGAGCAACTTGGACGAATGAAACCATTTTGAAGAGATTTGTCGATTTCCTCCTTAAGCTCAAGGAGTTCATGCGGCGGCATCTTGTAGGGTCGCTTGGCAATAGGAGTGGTGCCTGGTTTCAAGTCGATGACGAATTCGACAGCCCTAGCAGGGGGAATCCCTGGAAGTTCTTCAGGAAAGACGTCGAGGAAGTCACGCACGACGGGGATGTTTTCAATGCCCTCGAGTGGTGCAGAGTTCAATGCATTCAAGGCATAAAGCCTTGCCTCGGCATTTTGCACCAGGCGAGCATGGTATGTAACTATTTCATCTGAAGGATGTAGTAGATGGAAGGTCTTAGTGGCGCAAACTATGGAAGCAGTATGCGCTTTCAACCAATCCATCCCCAGAATGAGGTCGATGTTAGACGTCTTCAGGATTATGGGCGAGGCATAGAATTCCAGCCCTTCGATTTCCACGGGGACGTCGACGCCAACCATGGAGGTTTGACATTGTCCCACGGGGGTTTTTACCACTACCGAAGTGTTCATCTCCTCACATTTAACGTCGTGCTTGTATGCAAAATCTTCTGACATGAATGAATGCGATGCTCCTGTATCGAATAAAACAGATGCAGGTACTAAATTTACGAGGAGTGTACCCATCACAGTAGCAGGCTGGTCTTGAGCTTCGTTCAGATCAACGTGGTTGGCATGAACACGACCATAAGACTTGGCATTGTTGTTGCAGTTCTGGTTGTTTCCACGGCCAGCTGCAGGAAGGGCCAGTTGATTCTGATGGCAATACCTAGCACGGTGACCTGGTTGACCACACTTGTAGCACAAGCCATTATTGGGAGTGGGAACAGGAGCTTGGGGTGGTGGAGCTGGAAGTCTTGGCTGCCTAGCAGGAGTAGTAGGCAGTCGAGGTGCAGCATAGGACTACCTTGGGGCAGGTGCATTCGGCTGGTACATGCTGTTGGGAATCCATATCCTGCGCTTCTGCGAGGATGGGCCTGAAGATGAGCCCGTGTCACGGCTGCGCCTGTGAGAGCTCTGGTATTCCTGTAGACCAGTTTCGACATTGATGGCCTTGTTCACCAAGGTGGCGAAATCAGCAAAGTCGTGCACTAGAAGTGCGAGCTTGATGTCAGCTTGAAGGCCGTCACGGAACTTCTCCTGTCTGCGTGCATCAGTTTCAATGTCCCCTTCACATAGCGGGACAAGTCCAGAAACTCTCGCTGATAAGCTTCAACAGTTTTGTTGCCTTGGATGAGGCTACGGAACTCACGCTTCTTCCGGTCCATAACTCCCTGAGGAATGAAGCGGGCACGGAAAGCAGCTTGGAAGTCTGGCCAGGTGATGATTGTTCCAACTGGCAGAGTACGCCTGTGGCTGTCCCACCATTGAGCTGCGGGTCCCTTCAGGAAGAAGGAAGCAAACGTGACATAGCTGGCAGGGGCTACATCAGCAGACTCCATCTCATTGGTGATGTCATGGAGCCAGTCATCAGCGTCCAGAGGCTGAGTTGAACTGTGGTACACAGTTGGGTTCAGGCGCATGAAATCCTGCAGAGTTACTGTGTTTGGCTGCTGGTTCATATTGGGGCGAGGAAACTGAGCCATCATGTTCTCCATGAACTGGCGATTCATCTCAAGCTGTTGGATCATACCAGCCATGTACTCAGGCGGTGGTGGGAAGTTGCCAACCCGACCACGACCACCTGGTCTAACCATCCTGCTAATATATAACAGGGGTAGTTCAGCATTTGAGAATATTTGCAAAGACAAGAATCATTCAAGACGAAACATGCATAATGAAAGCAGCACGATAGATACCACATAATAGTCGGCACATCTTACAAAAGAGATCATGCATAGTGTTCGGTACATAGAGTTCAGTACACAGACTAAGACATCATGGGCGGCACGCAGGCTCGCGGTGAATGCATCTAACATAAGCAAGCAAGTCTACATCAGTCCCACACGACACTGCGGAGGTAGGTGTAGCCTGAAAGCTGGTAGTGTGGCAACGGGTACACCACGTCGGCAACCTGGGGTCCGCGAGTGCTCTGGTGCTGAACCCGATGCTCAAGTGGCAGAAGAGGGCCAAGTGCGGGAGAGTAGCCTCCCACCTCTGGCCAACCAACCCCTTGGGGCATCACGGTCCTGGCTGGGTAGATAGCAGAACGCGGCAGCTCCCCAGATCCAACAAAGGGGTGCAACATCGTCAAAGCACGGTAGAGGTGCTGACGAGTGGTGTACAACTCGTGGCGAAGAGTTCGGTTAGCTCGATCCAGCCCATCAGCATGCAGAACAAAGTTCTGATGGTGGAAGGGCTCGCGGGTGACAGTGGAGTAGGCAGCAGTGTAGTAACCCTCCGCACCAATATCAGATGCGATAGCAATGTGCCTGAAGGGGGAGGTGTCCAACTCCCGGTACTCCCTACGAAGGCGTGTCAGAGCAGCATAGGCAGCATCGTGAACTGCCATATCGATGGTCACTCCAACACCATAAGCGGTGTGCAGCACTGTAGTGAAGTCATACTCCTGAGAGTAGAGGTGGACGGTGGCACGGTACTGCTCCTGGTTAAAGTCCTGGTACTCCTCGGTGACGGTGTACTCGGGGTGCCAGCGATAACCCAGATAGGTCATCATCTCAGCTAGCACGGCCGGTGATCCCGAGGCGCCAATGGTCGCCGTGTGGCGCACGACCTGCCTCGTGGGTTCCATCTGAAAACAAAGATGTTTCAAAGGAGTCAAATGACAGTGTGGAAATTGTACAAATCACTATACTAAGGAATAACTATGGCTTCTATCCAACTTTGGGGTGAATGTCGTCACGGGATCCTAGTGTCAGAGTTAGTAAATTCGTTAAACCGGAGTAGAAGAGAGTTTAGAGTCCCAGAGTAACGGTCGAGGAGTAAAAGATCCTAGTACCACCCGATGGCGACGTGGGCCCGTAAGGCACACAGCCAAGTTAGTAAAAGTTTTTGTAATGTCTAGACTCGACTTCGGCCAAGGAGTGTGGAAGGGGGATTCCTACAGGCAGTCGGCTCTGATACCAACTTGTGACGCCCCCGATTCAATCATACACTAATCATGCACGCAAATGTGTACGATCAAGATTAGGGACTCACAGGAAGATATCACAACACAACTCTACAAATAAAATAAGTCATACAAGCATCATAATACAAGCCAGGGTCCTCGAGGGCTCGAATACAAGTGCTCGATCATAGATGATTCAGCGGAAGCAACAATATCTGAGTACAGACATAAGTTAAACAAGTTTGCCTTAAGAAGGCTAGCACAACGGGGATACAGATCGAACGAGGCGCAGGCCTCCTGCCTGGGATCCTCCTAACTACTCCTGGTCGTCGTCAGCGGGCTGCACGTAGTAGTAGGCACCTCCAGAGTAGTAGGAGTCGTCGTCGACGGTGGCGTCTGGATCCTGGGCTCCATCGTCTGGTTGCGGCAACCGGGTAGAAGGGAAAGGGGGAAAAGGGGGAGAAAAGCAACCGTGAGTACTCATCCAAAGTACTCGCAAGCAAGGAGCTACACTACATATGCATGGATATATGTGTAAAGGGCCATATCGGTGGACTGAACTGCAGAAAGCCAGAATAAGAGGGGGATAGCTAGTCTTATCGAAGACTACGCTTCTGGTCGCCTCCGTCTTGCAGCATATAAGAGAGTAGACTGAAGCCCTCCAAGTAGCATCGTATAGCATAATCCTACCCGGCGATCACCTCCTCGATGCCCTGTTAGAGAGCGATCACCGGGTTGTATCTGGCACTTGGAAGGGTGTGTTTTATTAAGTATCCGGTTCTAGTTGTCATAAGGTCAAGGTGCAACTCCGGGTCGTCCTTTTACCGAGGGACACGGCTATTCGAATAGATAAACTTCCCTGCAGGGGTGCACCACATAACCCAACACGCTTGATCCCATTTGGCCGGACACACTTTCCTGGGTCATGCCCGGCCTCGGAAGATCAACACGTCGCAGCCCCACCTAGGCACAACAGAGCGGTCAGCACGCCGGTCTAAACCTATGCGCGCAGGGGTCTGGGCCCATCGCCCTGAGCACACCTGCACGTTGCGTACGCGGCCGGAAGCAGATCTAGCCCCCTTAATACAAGTGTGAGCTTACGATCCAATGCAGCGCGCGCCACTCAGTCGCTGACGTCAAGAAGTGCTTCGACTGATACCACGACGCCGAGTGCCCATATCTTTCCCGCGTAGTTGGTTAGTGCGTATAGACCAAATGGCCAGACTCAGATCAAATACCCAGATCTCGTTAAGCGTGTTAAGTATCGGCGAACGCCAACAGGGCCAGGCTCACCTCTCACCCAGGTAGCCCCGAACTGCCCTGCCGCTCCGCCACAAAGATCCACACAGAGGGCCGTCGGGACAAAGGTCCTTTCAGCCCCCAATCCGTGAATCACTCGCGGGTACTCCTCGAGCCAACCCGACTTTGGTCACCACATGTATCATGTTTACAGTATAGTATATATCCATGATCACCTCCCGAGGTGATCACAGCCCAGTTGTATAACATGGCAGACAGACAAGAGTGTAGGGCCACTGATGGAACACTAGCATCCTAGACTAAGCAGTAGGGTAGCAGGTAAAGGTAACAACAGTAGTAGCAAGGACAGGCTATGCAACAATATAGGATTAACTGAAAGCAGTAACATGCTACACTACTCTAATGCAAGCAGTATAGATCAGAGTAGGCGATATCTGGTGATCAAGGGGGGGGGGGGGCTTTCCTGGTTGCGCTGGCAAGAGAAAGGGATCGTCAACTCCGTAGTCGAACGGGGCAGCAGCAGCGTCGGTCTCGGTGTCTATCGAGAGAAGAGGGGGGAGAAACAATAAATATTTAAGCAAGCAGATGCATAGTGATGCATGACATGACAAGTAACGGCGTTAGAGGTGCCCTAACGCGGTATGGGATGATACCGGTGAAGGGGGGGGGACATCCGGGGAGGTATCCCCGGGGTTCCGTGTTTTCGGACAAAGGAGCCGGAGGGGGAAAAGTTGCGAGTTTGATATGTTAGGAATGTGTGGCGGACGAACGGACTGCGTATCCGGGTTCGTCTCGTCGTTCTGAGCAACTTTCATGTTGAAAATATTTTAATCCGAGTTACGGATTAAAAGATATGATTTTCTAAAGGTTTTTTTAAATTTCTGGAATTTAATTAATTAATTAATTCGAAATTAGATTTATGACATCAGCATGATGTCATGCTGACGTCAGCAGTCAACAAAGTTGATTGGGTCAAACTGACATGTGGGTCCAGTGGGACCCACCTGTCATCCCCTGATTAGGTTAATTAGGGTTAGGTTAAACTAACCACTATTTAATTAAACTAACAGATTAATTAGATTAATTAATCAGGTTTAATTAACTTAATTAATTTAGTTAATTAATTAATTAAATTTAGTTTTATTTTTATTTCTTATTATTTATTTATTCATTTTCCTTTTTATTTATTAAAAAAAAACGTTCCAGGGGCTGGGGCCCCTTTGTCATTGGCACATGGCCTAACGGGCGCGGGCGCAGCCCGAACGGGCGGCGCGGGCGAAGCCGCCGCCCGCCCGGTAGCGGGGCGAGGCAGGCAGGGCGCCGGAGTCAGCGGCGAGGAGACGCGGTGGCGCGGGGCGCGGCCACCGCAGCGGGACAGCGAGGCTAGGGGCGGCAGCGGGAGCCACAGTGCGAGGCGCGGCGCGTCGGGGCGGAGATGAGGTCGCGGCCCGGGGCGGCAACAAGTGCGGCCGGGCGCGCGCGAGCGTGAGGGAGGCAGAGGAGCAGCGGAGCCAGGCCGCGACGGGAGCGCGACGACGCTAGGCAAGGCGAGGCTGCAGGCGACGCGGGTTGCGGCAGCGCCGTGCGGGGCTGCGGGCGTGGCGATGCAGGGGGCGCGGGTGCGCGTTTGGGCGCAGGGCGTCGAGCGGGGGGGGGGGGGGGGGGGCTCGGGGGCGAGCGGTTGTAGGCCGCAGCGGGCACGGCCGGGGCTGCCGTGGCTGCGCCGCACGGGGTAGGAGGTAGCAGCGGGGCGAGCGCGCGCGGGGTGGATGGCGGGCGCGGTGACGGCGCTCGGTAAGCGTCGCGGCGAAGCGGGGACAGGGACGGCGGCGTTCGGGCGAGGCGCGTGCGCACGGACGAGGCAAAAGGGGCACTAGCCGCGGGCGGAGCGCGGTGACCGCGGGGTGAGGGAGAGAAGGTGGAGGTCATGGCCTCACCGGGGTCGTAGGGTCTCGGGAGCATGCTCGGGGATGCTCGGGGTGGGGGATGGGGACGAGACGACGCAGGGGAGGAGACGGCTGGTGAGGCGGCGTTGGGCGACGAGGTCCTCCGGCGGCGGCGCGGTCGTGCCCGGTTCCTCCCGATCCCGATCTGGATCGGGGAGGGGGAGAGTGTTGTGGGGGAGTGGGGGGGAGTGAGGTGGGTTAGGGTTTGGGTTCGGTGGGGAGGGGGGCAGCCTAAGTAGGCCAAGGGAGTGGGTGGGCCGGCCTGTTAGCGGCCTGGTGGGCCAAACGGCCCAGGGATGGGGTCCTTTTACTTTGTTTTTTTATTCTGTTTAGTCTTTCTTTTTATTCATTTCTTTCATTTTCCGTTTTATTTAATTTAGGGCATTTAAGTATTTTCTAAACATGTGCTTTCTTCATTATAATTACCTATGTAATATTTGGCAACCACCGAATAATTTTGTTTTAATTTTTTGAAAACTTTTATTGTTATCAATAATTTGAATTTGAATTTCAAACGGTTTCAAATTATTACGAGGATAGCAACAGTAACCGAGGTGTCATGGCACGATTAGCGTGGGATTACTGTAGCATGATTATCCGGGCGTTACACACATACACAAGGCTTAGAGGAAAACTAGTCGCCACTAGAGTATGGCCGTTCCGTCATGGTTGTTCGCCTCACTTAGCGTTGTCGATTTGGTGCCAGGGGGTGAGAAGAACCCTAGTTCTACGTTCATATTCCTATTATTATTTTTCTCTGGTGCTAAGTTTGTGTGTTTTCTGTGACAAAGCCTCAACGGGGGAGGTGGTATCACACATACTAATTGTCACGCGACTCTATTTGAGTTATGGTATAGTCATCGTAGTCGGCGAGGCCGACATGAGGGAGCATGTGGTGTTTTGTTCCTGCATATCATCTGCTCTAGGTCTGGTGGTTTGTCTCGACCAATCTTGATGGTGGTGATGGCAATATTAGTGTCAAGTTTGGTCAAGGTAGTGGTTATCATGCTTCATTCTTTTGTGCTCACAAAGTTCTTCTCGGACGGCATGACAATGAATCAGTGATTCGGTAGCCTCCTGTAGGTCCTTGGCCATAGTGCGTTCAATGGTCTTAGGTTCTCATCTTTGGTGGGCGACTCAAGCGGCTCTTTAAAACCAATTACAGTTAGTCTAGCTTGTGCATCTTTGGTCTTCTACTTCTTTCCACTGAAATCTTGAAGGACTATTAATTAAGGTGCAAAAAGAAGAGCCAGAGATGAAAGTCTTCAAATATTTTATGTAACTTCTAGTTTTATCAATCATTTTTGTTGTATGTGTGAGTTTAAGTTTATTTGACCAAACACAATTTGGTCAGTTAATCAATAAATTCATACCGTTTGGTCAAAAAAGAGGAAAATATGTATTTTGATCTAGAACAGAATAATCTAAAAAGGAAAATATATTTTACTCAATGAAAAGGGAAATTATGTATTTTGTTTCTCAATTCTTTTATATAAATTGTCACTCTAAGGGAGTATCACACCAACTCAAAGAAAGGGGGTACCCCATATTATTTGTCTTTCAAATGTCAAAGTCATCTAATTTTGGTTACTCGACCAATATTTGTATGATAATGTGGCGACAATTTCAAAATGTTGTACATTCTTCAGTACAAAAAATTGAAACAAACCCGAAAGTGGTTGAAAATGGAAGAATGAAAATACAAAATGACAGGAAAACACAGAAGTATTAGCATTTTTTGGGGGAATTCTAATAGTCCATAAAAACATAAATATTATGAATACCATGGGGTTCAGTAAAAGTAAAGAAAAACATTGGAGTTAGTAAAGTTGCTAAATGCTCAATAAATAAAACTACCATTTCTCTATATCATTCTCCTTATTTTGTCAACTTCTGTGTGCAAAACTACCATCATCAATTAAACCGTCTTAAGAATGCCAAATGGCTAAATCTTGACAGTTTTTATTGTCGAGTAGCCATATTTCTACTGAGAAACCAAAACTAGACCTTTTTCTATATATAAAATTGTGCGCACAGGAGATGTCAGAACACCCCTAAAAAAAAGGAAATGCCACAACAGCATAGTCCAGAAGATAATGATGCACATCAAGTCTAATTTTCGAACCAGTCAGAAAGACGTGTCCCAAAAACTACAATAACACAGCTAAACAACATATTAGCATTTGAGATTAATGAATGCATGCTAAGCTAGAGTGCACCCCGATCAGAGAATCGATAATGCGTAATTCATGACTCATGATGCGCCTCATGCATGCGTCCAGCGTGGGTCAATAACAATCTACAGCCGAGTGGGCGGCGAAGGAGGCGGCGGGAGCTCGAAGAAGTTGATCATCTCCGGGGGCAGGTCACCGAACAGCACGTCGGGCGTGCCCCGCCGCACCGGCGCGACGAGGCTGTAGTCGTCGACTTCCTCCTCCAGCCCAAAGAACCGGGGCGGCGTCTGCTGCTCCGGTTTCGGCTCCAGGTAATGCTCCGGCTCCGGTTTCGGCTCCAGGTAATGCTCCGGTTCCGATTTCGGCTCCAGGTAAGCCACGCCGACGCCGACGCCGCCGTCGATCAGTGCGTTCCCGTGGAAGACGAGACCTCCCGGGTCAACCATCGGCGCAGGGTCAGAGGCGTAGAGGAAAGGCAGCGGTAGGTGAACTTCCGAAGCTGCGCCGTACGAGCTGCTGCATCCCGCGGCCGCGACGTCCATGGCGGCGAACCCGAGGGGAAACGGCAGGACAGATTCGGCTCCGGAGAATGGCGCGCCTGCATACTGGTTAGCCGCGAGTGGTAGTGCTGGTTCTTGGCTGCTCCCGCCGACGTGGTGCTGGTGCATCGTCGTCTGTTGGAAGGGGATCATGCCGAAGCAGGGGTAGTGATCCTGCCACACATGGGCGAAATGTGCAACAGTTCAAGGCTTCAGATCACACATAAAATGGCAGCATGACTGAGTTCGAGAATGGAAAAAATGCACATGTATTTCTTCTAGATATCATACTGGCTCGAAACTAGTACTTGGGGAAATCTGTCCACATGATCGATTATAAATTTCAGTAGTGAAATTAGTAGTTATTAGAGGAAAATTCGATCACTACACACACATGACCATTTGAATTTGTAATTTCGTCAACTTTTACCAAGACGTGAATATAAAACTAATGGCCAAATATGCATATTAGAGTTTGTGTCGAACTATTGTCATCCAAAGCAAGATGTGCCAATGTGTAATTATGTCGCCCAATTCAGGAGGAAAAGGTGTCGTTCGATCATTTCAGGAAAAAACAGAGGCACAAAATCAGGTTCAGAAACAGGGTGATCGCTGTCCAGTTCAGAAGCAACAAATCCATCTCGGTTTTTCTTCAGAGAAAGCAAGCAAGAGAAGAGGGTCACCTCGGGAGCGCGTGCCGCTGCCGCCTCATGAGAGTTCGACGCCGCAGAAGACGAAGCAGCGCCTACGCCGCCGCCGCTGCTGTGCTTGGCGGCGGCTGAGGCTGACCTCCTGCGGGGCAGCGGCGCCCGCAGGATCCTGGCGAGGCGCTTCTGCCGCGTGCTCCACAAGTTTTTGACGTCGTTGTCCGTCCTGCCGGGCAGGTACGTCGCGATCCTCGCCCACTTGTTCCCGAACTGCGCCTGCAGGTCGATCACCACCCGCTCCTCCTCCGACGAGAATTTGCACCCCCTTCACACACAGAAAAAAAAAACACGGCGCCCTTCAGTACGCCACGGAGATGCCGCCACGGGCTGATCGAAACTGGAAGACCGGCGCAGCGGGGAGGAGGACGAGGGAAGCTTCATGGAGCCAGAGGAAAACGGAAGAGGAGAGGCGGAATAGCGGATTACGTACGTCTTGAGGTCGGGGCGGAGCTTGTTGACCCAGCGGAGGCGGCAGGACTTGCCGGTGCGGGGGAGGAGGCCTTTGGATCGAATGGAGCTCCACTCGCGGGGGCCGTGCTCGCGGACGTGCTGGTGCAGCACCTCGTCCTCCTCCGCCGTCCACGGCCCCTTCCTCACGGCCGCCCGGTCACCGCCACCGCGCGGCTGCATCGTCGCCCTCCTCCTCCGCCGTCGCCGCTGCCACCGCCGGCCACCGCGACCATGCCAATCGCAGGCGGCGCTCAGTGGGATTCCGCTTCGCTGCTGTCTGTTGCTTCTCGCCGACTCGCCGTGCGCGTTCAGAAGAAGGGGAGAATGGAAATGGACAGCCAGGCGCCCACGAACGCCCACTACCTGTGATGTAGGGAGAAGTGGGACAAAATTTTGTAAGCCAGAGCGCGGAGCCAATCGTCCAAACGAGCCATGCGATCGTGATCGGACGGCTGATTTCAATTCAGCGGCACAACGGGACGCAGCAACCGCCTCCTTGCCCACAACTCTCTCGTCTAGAAACGTGCTTACAAATCAAATTCAAACAGAAATCCGTATCGCATACGTAAAAAATCTGCACACTTCTTAGCCAAGATCATGGTTCCAAATCGACCAAGGAGTTTAGCCCTCTGTCAGAACACGTAAAAACGCAACATTGGTACGATCCGTCAGAGTACAAAGTTTTGATTTAGCACAGTATGAATGTTGTCGACATTGTTATCCTACCACATTTTTTCTCGATCAGATATCCTACCACAGTTTCTACTACTACAGGAGTACAGTTCGTCAGATTGTGCAGTGATCACATCACTGAAGGCTAGCAATGCTAAAGCGGCCTACTCCTGGTCGCACCGGACAAGACGGCCGCCCTTGCTGCACAGCCCCTGCTCGGCGACGGCCGCCTCCACCACCTTCCCGTAGCTGTACCGCAGCGGCATCCTCCCTAGCAACCGGTGGAACTCCGTGATGCACTCCCCTCGCTTCTCCCAGTGCCCCATGCCGCCTCTCGAGCTCAGCCCCACGGCCTTCATCGCCTCCGCGCCGCCCTCCACGCCGGCGCGGGCGTTGGCGTCGTTCCTCGGGTCGCCCCAGTCCCTGACGCTGCCGGCCTCCACCAGCACCGGCCCTTCCCCGGACGCCTCGGCGGCCACGAAGTTCATGAGGATGTCCTCGCAGTTGCGCTCCCAGTCCACCACGGCGCGCGCCGCCGCGAACTCCGGGGAGCAGGAGTACTTCCGCAGGAGGTCCACGCCGAGGACGAGGAACTTGGTGAGCACCATGGAGTAGCGGCCGGGCTGCGGCGCGGCGTACGCCCACCTCCCGCGGGCGAGGTCCAGGTGGTGGGACCTCGGAAAGAAGCCGACGAGGGTGCCCGGGCGGCCGGCCCGCTGCTGCCAGGCGGCGAACGCGAAGGAGATCGCGGCGGCGTCGGGGAGGACGTCGTCGTCGGCGACGGCCACTGCGGCGGTGCGGATGGACGGGTGCGGGAGGAACCGGGAGTTGAGGGAGGCCGAGGCGGTGCGATGGATGGACACGCCCGGCGGGAAGCGCGGGAGGAGGAGACGGTCGTCCGGGGTGGAGGGGTTGCACCAGAGCACGACGACGGCGAGGACGAGCGGGTGTGCGGCGTAGGCTCCCGCGATGGCGCGGAGGAGCGGGAGCCGCCGCTCCGAGAAGCCGCTCAGGAGCACCGTGAGCCGGTCCGGCCGGAGTTCCTCCTCCTGCGGGGACGCCGCGTCGCAGGCCGCCCCTTCTCCTCCTCCGAGTGCCGCGACGGCGGAGAGTGTGACGGCAACAAGGAAGACGAGGTGGAGGACAAGGTAATGGTGGTGGTGGTGGTGCGACGACGGCATGGAGGACGCGGCGGCGAGATCTGGTGAAGGGTGTTGACTCGAGGCGACTTGTAGAAGCAGCGAACCAAGATTTTGCGCGGGCCTGGATGTCAGGCTTTGCGGTTTGACTCGTGGCGGTAGTGATCTGGCCGATGTGGACCTGCGTGGGACCGGGGTGTCAGAGGCGGGATCCGTTCCCTTCCTTTCCCTCGCGATTTTATCCGGAGGGTGCGGTGGTGAGGCGAGGCTGAGCAAGGAAGAGAAATGGCTGTGCAGTGGTGCAGCGCGACGAGCCCGTACGGTTGGTGCCACCACCCATCGCCGCCGCTGCCGTCCCCTGCATTGGCGTCGATCGTGTCGCTGTCTCGGCAGCCGAGGAGGATCGGCTGCGTGTCCGTCCGCAGGGAGGTCGCCGTGGCCGCGGCAGCAGAGGCGGCCCCGCCGGAAGTTGAGGCGGAGATGGACACGGAGGTTAGCATCTCTCAAACCTCGCAGTGATCCATGGACGAGTTCAAGTTATGCACCTGGTCCTCCAAGCTAACAATTCTCACCTGCCGTCTGCAATTTTGTCCCAAGGAAGAAGGTGTAGAGTGCGAAGAAGGGTGCGGCGGCACGGGGTGGCTGCTGTGCGACTTCTGCAAGGGGAAGAAGAACAACGTCAAGTCCGAGAGCAGCCCCCGGATCTACCGCCGTTGCCCGACCTGCAAGGCCGTGAGTTCTCTCTTCTTTCTCCGACCTTAATTTCCATCTTCCTCTTCAGCTCCGGCACCGGCGACCAACCGGAGTCCCTTGTCCTTGCAGGCAGGCTACATCTTGTGCCAGAGATGCAGGGTCTACAGATGCATCACATATCCTGAGAGCACCGAATCATGATCGACACAGGCATGCACAGCAGGCAGATCGAGCTGGAGATCTTCTGGTCGTTTTGCTGGTTCTTCTGCCTTCCTAATGCTGCCCCGCTGACTACAGTGTGGATCGTTCGTCTTCCTTCAGTGTCACTGACAGAAGAGCGTGCTCTGTGCATTTTGCTTTTGCTCCATTGTCAATGAATGTTATACTAGCTTGGTCATCAGGAAAAACTTCCCTGATTACCAGAAACTTTGCATTTTGCACATGTATCTGTGGATCGAATAGATCACTGGCAATAGAGCAATTGTGCACACTGATAATACGCCAAAGGACTACATATAGACATATTATTTACTGTATATTGGTCTCTCAAACATCAGGGCGCAATACTAGGATGACCGATGAGTAGCTGAGCATTGGGTAGAGGTTGGAGTTGAGGAAATGAGAGAACTGGTGTATGGTGAGAGCGCGATCAGGTAAGTCGTCGGTGAGGAAGTCGTATGGTGCTGGCTTGCCTGTGTCCACCACCGGTTCCCACCGGCGCCCTGCGCGCTCTGGGAGCTCAACAACGGCCGGTAAGTGGCTGGTGTTGAAGGCCACATAGATCTCGCCCTGTCTTTCATCTTTCTGTGGTGAGATACATAAAGATATTTGTTACTTCTAAAACTCTCCATAATTTACTTTTGAGTTAAAAAGTGTCAGAACTATATGTGTACCATGGAAAAGGCAACGAATCGGCTATTCTCAGACCAATCAGGCTTCCCAGGCTGATGACCATGCCACTGCAGCCGTTTGGCCGTTGGAAAGTCCTCAAGGCCAAGACCCTCACACTCCCTACAGTGCAGCAGATCAAATACACAAATAAACAATACCAACTTGATTAGGGTGTGAAATTGACCTTGCTTGCTTAGCGTTTGGAGGCACCATCAGTGGTTCTACACAGAAATTATTCAACGGAATACTTACTTGCGGAATTTGGTCATGAGGCAGCAGAATCGGTGCAAGTCAGAGTATTGTTCTTTTTTATCCCATCGAAAATAATTGACCTACAGAAGAACCATGATGGATGAATGCAAAGATTTGAAGATAGTTACTTAGAACAACAATATGTGACAAAATTGTACTGACATAAGAATCATGGCAGTATGTATTGTTGTTGCCCCCTTTTGTGTGGCCATATTCATCGCCCATATAAAACATTGGAACTCCCTAACAATTGAAAAAAAATTGAAAATGGTTAGAAGGTCTGAAATACTGAAGAAGGTGAATCTAAGAATTTAACTTTGGCAGATATCTCAGATAAGCAATCCCTTCATGTTGGCTCTATTAATATTGGGATTGGATGTTTCACCTGACAACATGTGCCATTGTGGAAAACAGGCAATCTCAAAAATTAAAGAGATCAGATATAAGTCTTACTTGAGAAACCATGAGACAAACAAAGAAATTGCGCATCTGCCTCTTCCTCAATCTTTTGACAGACAATCTTGCGAATTCTCCTTCCTATATTGTTCACATGAAACGTAAGTGCATGTTCACATGATTTTAAAGCTTCTATGCAATTGCACAAATTTTGCTCCAATCTGAAAGAACATGCTGTCATTTAAAACCATTTATACGGCAGGGGTCTGCTGCAAGGTAAACAGAGGAAAATTCATCAAATTCAGGTGATTGTGCTCATGGTATGTGCCCAACCCTCTGATGATGGATGCTGATGCACTTGCTTGCTTTAGGCTGCTGCGAAGATTGGAGGTGACCTCGCTCCAGTTGATTGAAGATGGGATGATGCTGGTCGTCCCTAGATGCTAAAAGGTTGATGTAATAGAGCATATCATTTCCTTCTCTTTGCACCTGAAACAACTGTTTCTGCCAGGTTGATACTTTATTTCTCTCCACATACTTGTAAAACTTATGGTTCAGATACTGTGATTTCGTTGGAAATGGAACCAGGGTGATGCCTTTGATATTAAAAAGAATGTGCTTATTGTTTCCCCCTATTAGTAACAATGGTCAGCCTATATCAATGTTTAACCACAATTCCTGTACTGCCGCGTGCACAAAATGGAAGGCAACTTTTCTCTAGAAAATATAATTATATGAATAAAGAGATCTTGTAGGGAAACTCTTACTGCCTTAACGGTTTAGATAGAGAGAGAACCATACAACGACATTTTTCAGCCATTCGACTATTATGTAAAGCATGAAAATTTCAAAACACACACACACACACACAGGAGAGTTCAGAATTACCTCCCCACAATTCCAGCTAAGATTGTGATTTTCTCCATCTCTGTTGTTCTCCCCATTTGGTAAATTGTACTTGTTATTATATGTTACCAAATCAGCCAGTGTAAATCCATCATGTGCACATACAAAGTTGATACTGTGCCAAGGTTTCCTTCCTCCTGCCTGATTAATCAATAAGAAATCGCAGTGCCAATAACAAGTTACTGGTTTGATTTCTAGAACACATCAAATTATCCGACAAATTAAATTTGGCATTCATCTTACAAATATACATGGAGCTAAGTTAGCACCGACAGAAAGTATGAAGTCGTTTTCATTTCTTTACAGAAAAGCAAGTTACCTATGAAATCTGAGATAGCCTTTTTAGGGGGGGGGGGGGGGGGTGAATCAATATAGTTTCTTCTCACCCCCTAAAAAATGACATGGCTGGAATTTTTCAGTGGATTATTCACCGGAGAAATAAATAAGATAACTAGAAAGCCCTATGTTCCTTCATTGGCAAGTTGGGTGTTAAAACCTATATATAGCACTAGTGTTATACACTTATACTTCTTGGCGGAATGCATATGCATACACTATAATCGTTATATATTTACATGTGTATCATCATGTGGTATATATAAAGAATCCAGGTGACATTCACTCAACCCACTTACCTGGTATAGGTGTGGACTTCCACAAAGACATTCGGCAAAACCACCAGCAAATCCATCAGTGCCTTTAATGAATTGACGCACAATGTCCCGGTACTGAGGAAACAACCACACAAGTTAGTACTTGGATGAAGTAGCTAGTTAGTGATGTGGGAGATGTGCAACATATTTGTTTACTTGAAGATGGATGCACACAATCATATGTTCCCTCTTAAAGATCCACCAGCATTAGCATATACAAGCTTAATATCGTAATGTTTCTTACTGATTTCAATTTCCATTCCCTGATAAAAACCAAATGCACAACAGTGTTGTCAATAATTATTGGCCAGTCACCCAGAATTCGTGATCATTCCATTATTTTCTATGGAACCAGTAAAGTGCCCTAATGAGGAGTATATATCTAAACTATAATAATTTACAAAATAACTACTAAGCGAAAACCTTTGCCGCACCCTCAAATCAAGCTACAAATAAAGGTAAAGGTAAATTAAATATCATCCAGCTTTCAAACACCCAAAATCCTAGGAGAAAACAATGAAGTTTAGGTGTTGCAACTGGCGGAGCTTGAGATGAAATCATGGAGGGGCCATGGGCTGAAAGGGGGGGGGGGGGACATAATTGCTTTAGGCTGATTTCAGTGGAAAATTAGACTAAATATTAAGGCATATGTACAGGTTTTCCTATGAGCTGGGGGGGCCATGGCCCAGGTTGGCCCCCAAGAACCTCCGCCACTTGCAAGTCAAAAAGCAATGTCGTCTTCTATGCTTATTCGTGGGGATTTACTTCGAACATACATATATTTGTTAAATGATACTCCCTCCGTCCGGAATTACTCCAGATACATCCATTTTTATCCATTTCTGCGACAAGTAATTCCGGACGGAGGGAGTATAATACAGCACAACATGAACAGTTTCTTGCAGAAAACTCAAATATTTCTTGCTCGGTTAACACTCACAAGAGTTAGTGCGTTCATTCAGACATTTGACAAATAGCACTTCACTATTCAGCTCATGTGTTATCATTCTTGTAGACAGATGCCCGACAATTCTGCGTGCCCCTTTGAAGTTCAGGTGGAATACGTATTATTTTGCTTTATCTATATATGTCGCAAATATAAGTTATATTTCTATCAGTATTTCCCAATGAACAACCCATTGACTTCGCAAATCAAACTTTTAACAGGTACCTTACCTTCCCATTCCACTCAGACCAAACATTCCAGTGAGGGAATTGACCTACTTGATAGAGGCCTCCTGCATCCCATGCTTCAGCCACGAGCTATAATTGCAACGGGGGAAATGAATAAGAGAGCCTCCCAAGGAAGCAATAATACGTCAAGTATATACAGTTGAAATATAGTATCTACATGTTTAGCATAACTCACAAGAAGCAGATAAAGAGAGCTACTTGCATTTTGTCTCCTTATCAACATTGGGAAATCGATCATTACCATAATAAAACAATTGAATGTACACAGACAACAGGTGTTGGATGAAACAGGTACCTTGACGCCTCCAAGAATTGGGTCATTGCTGATCATGTCAATAATTGGTGGAGTAACAAGAGGTGTCCCTGTTGTGATCATGTCACCTTCTATTGGAGCTCCATACACGTTAACTGGATCCCACAGACTTGTAAAAGAAACATTCTTTTAAGAATCTTCTGAAAAGGCAACACACAAACAAACAATAAATATAAATTACCTGGAACCTCTGGTCATTATGGATGCAAGATCAAAACGAAAACCATCAACATGCATTTCCGTCACCCAGTATCTGCAAAACAAAAGTAAATTAGTTGACGAGACATACAGTAGTTTTTACCCTTTTCATTGGAGAAAAAGAATTTGAAGATGCCAAATCTATAAGCACCAAGACATTAGAATTTGTGACATTTAAAGACACAATATGCTGACCAAAAGATTTACCCCCACAAGCTTGCAAATTAATGATATCAAAATGACAAGCAGCGAAAGAAATGAAAAGTAGTTCTAGAAGTAAAATGTATATCTGTACCTTAAACAATCTACAATGAATTGACGAACCACAGGATGATTACAGTTGAAGGTATTCCCACAGCCAGAATAGTTATAAAACTCTCCCTGCATGAACAAAATCCCCTTGAAAACAAACTACTACATAACACATCTATACTCTATACATCTATAAAGGACAGAAGGACAGACCCAGTGCATAGAAGCTCCCACACAAGGTGGGGTCTGGGGAGGAATTATAGGAACCTAGTCTTACCCCTGCTACAGTGCAATGCAGATAGGCTGGTTTGAAAGATCACTCACATCTATGAAAGAATATTTACGCAGCAAGAAAGATCTCTCACCTTGGGTGCAAGCATATAGTATGTAGTATTATCGACCCCCCTAAATGATAATATTGGACCATTCTCATTACCCTCAGCTGTATGGTTGAAGACAACATCCAGGATCACCTAACAGTAACATGTCTTCGCATCAAATTGATAAGTTCAAAAGGAGCAACTTACTCATATGACTTGCTTACCTCAATTCCCCGTTTGTGAGCCTCTCTTACAAAAGTTTTGAACTCATTTATGGCATCACGCCCACAGTTTTTTATCCCGCCTGATGTGTATCTTGTCATTGGTGAAAAGAAGTTTATGGTAGAATATCCCCAAAAGTTCATCCTGATAAGAAAACAAGCAGTTTATACAAAACGGTGATAAATTGGTTGTGTTTCCAAAGAGAAATATAGCCAACAATAATCATGTTAAAACACATATGCATTCTACACACGAATAATGAGAGGGCAATTGGAAACGTTGGTACAAATGACAGGTAGGCAGACAAAATTCATGTTAGCAAGTCTGGAGATGGCAAGACAATAGCATGCTGGATTTCATTTTCAGCTATCAACTATTCAACTGTTGTGACCAATTTCAATTATGGATTGATGTCTCATGGAGAAAAATCTAGCTTAGGTACTTGCGAAATATTAACATCATTAGCAGCAGCAGGTATCGATCATATATATATATATAAATAGCTAGGATGTAAAACTGTTGAGTGACTGCTAAAAAATAGTTTGAACAAATATCAGTTGTGCAGGCACAAAATGTGTACGAACTCTCACTCAAACAGTGCTGGCAGGCTAATACTAAATTTAAGTCGTTACTTGGAAGAAGAGGTTGAGTACTCCAGCTCGTTGAACTCATGGCAGGGCATTAACTCAATACAATTAACTCCAAGCTCCTGCAGAGGGAAAAGTCCAATATTAAATAATACGAAATTCATAAGCAGATCTGGAAAACATATTTAGTCATGATTACAGAATTGGGTATTAATTCCAAATAAGATGTGTGTGAGCATCTTCTCAATAATGAGCACGTAACTGCTAATAGTATGCAGTAGTTTTTGTAATAACCCAAATTCTGGCTAATTATGCAGCTTTCTTTAAAATTATCCTATGTAGTCAGCAAGTACAACTGTACCTTCAAATAGTCAAGCTTCGACACAGCCCCAATGAAAGTACCCGGATGTTCTACATTGCTTGAATCATGCTTCGTGAATCCACGCAAGTGCATCTCATATATTACCAGGTCCTTTTGAGGATATCTTAGAGGTAGGTCGCCTTCCCAATCAAACTGCAGATGCAAACCTTTTTACTGCATGTCCAATTAAATGACTAAGACAACAACAACAAATAGTAGATGCAATTTCACTTCACTTCCACTTGCAAACATAATATTATTCAAAAAATGATTCAAGGACCCTTAACAACAGTAAATTACAAGTTTTCGTCAAAGTCAGCAGACAAATACAAATGTCTAATGACACTGATCTCTTTGATCATGACTGTCTGAGGTAATGTAGTACAAGTGAAAGACAGGAGAAAAATATGAGAAAAGAGAGAAACAAATGCAGCCGATATTTTCAGAAATCAGGCATACCGTGCTATATGGAAGAGGGATCATGCCAGCCATCTGAGGCCAGCAATTGTTACCACGAGCCGGAACACCATACTCCCCTCGGCTTATCACTGCCTAGAGCAACACAAAAGGCAGCAAATAAGCGTCCTCGTAACAATTTCTACTGTAAATACCAAGATGCAGGTAAAGCTAATGTATGATCACCTTAGCATAAGGATCCACCACGACATTGGAAACATCAAGGTAGTGCCCGCAGTGAGGAGCAAAGGTGCCGTCGAACCTGTACCCGTAAAGCATGTCGTGCAGCTCGCCTTCGATGAAGACATGCCATACGTTCCCAGTCCGATTCATCAGGGGGTCAAGGGGAACCTCCTCGGTCACCCTATCCTGCAGCATTTCCCCCAGTACAAAACTTAAATTGCAGGCCCAAAAAGGGGCGCGCGGCGCACGCAAAGCTGATGAACTCTACTCGGGAGGCAACCCCACCGCCTTGAGATCTTCTGGCGTGAAGAGGCAGAGCGCCGCGGCGGTGGCTCCGCCGGAGTAGACGGCGAAATTGACCCCGCCGGCGAGCGCGGTGGCGCCCAGCGGCGCGGGCATTCCGGCGAGCACCCTGCACGCGCCGCCGAGCGCGTACCTGTCCTCCGCCACCGCCTCCTCCTCGTCGTCGTCCTCATCCTCGGCCTTCGTCGCCGCCTCGACAACCGCGGCGCAGACCTCGCCGACCCCCTTCCCCGCCGTCGCATTGGGTCGCCACCGTCGCAGGCGCGGCGCCGGCCCCGGCCGCCTCGCGCGCGCGGCGAGGGACGGGCGCGCGCAGAGGCAGGGCGCCTTGGCCATGGCCATCATCGTCATGCCGGGAACCCCGAGAGATCGGTGATTGATTTTGGGGAGGAGCGGTGAGGCGGGGTTATTTATCGGTGGGATCCGCGCCTCCTGTTGGTTCTTCGTGGGAGGTGTGACTCGAGTGCGTGCGTGATAGTGTGGCAGGGTACTACTGTGGTTGAGTGAGGGGGGAGGGATCGATCGCACCGTCCGTTCGTCCGAGCGTGCGTGTGCCGTGCGCGCGCTCTCGCTTTGCTGACAGTGCCGGGCGTGTCGCGTTGCGGCTCTCACCGTCCATTTGGACCGGCCGCTTCGGGTGCCGTGCCGTGCTAGCATGGGGTGGGTCCGCTGGCGCGGGTTTTCCGTGAGGCCCGGTTGCAGGGAGAACAAGATCCCATAGGTAGACCCGTGGAAGAAATGGGCCTCTCTCATGCTCTCTCGAACGGATGATGCAAAATAATGGTAGTGGCAAAAAAACCGTTTTAAGCATCCTAATCTCAGTGTGAGATGGCGGCCGACCCGATCTACCGGTATGGGGATTACCATCCTCGATGTGCTTCATGCCAGCCTCCTCGATTTGAAGCCCACGAGTTCTGGTGTTCCTCTCGGAGATCTCCGCTATTGGCGCATGGTTTCACTGGATATCTAGATAGGAACTGATCTGGTCGGGCGCACCCTTGTCTTCGGCCAGAGAGGCTTCATGGGTGTGGCGCGAAGCTTCGCTGTCTTGCGATGCTATGCGACATGTCTACATATAGATTTTCATGGCATTGACAGTGGTGAAGAAAGTCATGATGGCTGCGATTGATGGCTTGTAATGGCGGAGAGGAGTTTTGTTTGCTATGAAGACTTGCGACACATGTTTCTACTGTGTGTCGGGTGGTGAGGACATGCAGCGGCGGTCTTGGCAGGAGGGGACGACAACATAGGTGGACAACATTTCTGGTGGTGCTTCTTGAGTACCGAGCCGCGATTTCCAGGAGGAAAGCCCAAGGTCTGACCTTCATTGGTTGTACCTGGCAATGACCTTTCTAAAGGCATTGTTTTGGGACTAGGACTTTCTACACGGTGAAAACTTAAGATCCTTGATCGGGCAACGACAACGCTTGTGCATTGTTTCCCTTTCGAAGACGTCATTTTTGGAGGACCTCTTTTGCGGTCCGGGTGTTGTCTTTGGTGGTGGTTAGAGTGTTGCTGGTGTGAGTGTTTCATCACTTCGGCCCACGGGGCCTTTTTTTTTATTCTTTGTTTTATATTTTCTCTTTTTATTTTGTTCTTAGATGTGTGCATCCTTGATATCTTTCAATGTCTTGTTGGTGCGGAGGCTGGATGTAATTGGTATCTTCGCGATATTAAATATATTCTCTTTATCGAAAAAATAACCTAAGAAGTTCATCCCACTATCTCAATTATCTTGACATGTGGTCCATCCACATCAGCAACCATGCCACCTCAGTAGAAACTGATCCCAGTGACCCCACGTCACCATGAAAATAATTGCTTTTGTCTTTTCATTGAACCATCAAGCTGTGTAGCTGGTAATCTGCTTGGGCCGCAAGTTTGCCTGCTCTTCTGTTTGGGCTGAAGGGAATGAACCCATCTATTTTTCCGTGAGTTCCTCTAATCTAGGGAGCAGGAAGGTTTGTTTGCTCCAGAAAAGAGGAAGGTGTCCCGTCTCCTCCGCATCTTCTTCGTAGTAGTGCCTCCAATTCTCCACAACAATTACTCTCCACTTCTACTGATTTCCCTCTCCCTTTTCACCTTCTCCATCAAATCCCATTGGGACGGATGGGTTTCCTTTTCTCTGCATCCTCACTCATGAGTAACCGATGCGGTGGATCTCACCTTTAAGTAGATCTCGAACAATAAACTCCTCAGCCTATAGCCCTCAGTAATGGTCGTGTTCGCTGGCAGCATCCTTGCTCGCCTTATCAGCACACCCCAGCTGCTTGTTGGTCTCATCCTCATAGCAAACTGGTCGCGACCTAAGGGGGAGGTTTGATTTTAGGCTATGTCGCTCCTCGACGTCCCCTTCAAGACCTCAACGCCGCGGGCCTGTTCCGCCTGACCCTCTCAGCTCTAGAGCTCCACATCGTTGTTAGCGTCGATGGCACCTACACATTTGTGTAGCAACCAATTGAGCAGGTATGTGATTAGTTTGTTGTTTATCATGCCCAATGAGCTATCATTTTTCATCATCATATTCCTCTCTGCTTTGTAACTTTGTTAGGTACGGAGTGCGTGGTGATGACATGGTGCATTATTTATTGCTCCCTCTGCCCTGATTCATGGTTGATCTTCTTGCTCTTCAGCAAGAAGTATATCCACTCCTACAGTTGTTTCCTTCTTTTCTACATGGTGCTACTTTGCATTGTCTGTAAGTGTATATCTGCTCCTACAGTGCAGTTGTGTAAATCGATTTCTAATCCTTTGTCTATTTACACTAGCAGGTTACTTCAATCGTTTGATGGATTCTGCCATACTAACAAATGCTTGATGTTGTTATTTTGCCTTGAATTTCATAATGCCATTACAAGTATTCGGTCGATGGCAAAACCCTACTCTCAAGTGGTTATCTTTTACTTGATTTAGCCGTGGACCAAGATTTAGCTAAATATAGAATAATTATGTATTAGCCAATAATGCATCATGTTTTCTGTCCTTTGGGGCTATCATATGTAGGACAATAAATTGATCTATTTTCTGAGATCTTTGATACATGACTAGGCCTAACATGTATTTATTTCCTTCCTTATATTTCATTATGGAAAGTTAAGGGGAAATAAAAATGACGGTGTAGTTATTCTCAGTTCCCAAAAATGTTGTCTTATAGTATGATTTTTTTTATGTTGTTTGATTGAATCTAGCTTGCAGCTTAGTAATCTGGCATATGTAGGATTAATTCTTGGTTTGCCCCATTTGGTCATTTTTGAATATTTTGACACTTGAAGTTTGAGAGCCAAAAAACCATATTTATTGAGATTTAAATAGACGACTTTTTTCCGTATTAAGCCAGGAAAGAACCATCTTTGCAAAGAAGTGTACCATGGAGTGTTTGTTTATAATCAATTTTTATGAATTTTGTGTCTTCATATTGCTCAAATGTTCATCCACAAGTATGTGTATTTGTTTCGCAATGTAAACATGAATGTTTCCATCCAAAAGTCAATCATAAGATCATTTCGTTTTCTTCGGGAGGTTGTATCTTAAAATGACCTCAACATTAGAATGATTCCCCATGTCTCGAGTTTGTCAGCTACAGGTCTACTATTTGCATCAATTATTTCAGAAGCAAGGATATGCTGTAGGTAAGAACGGCTTCAATATTATATATTGGACTGCTAAAAAGCACATTCATTCTATATTGTATGGGTAAGGCCAAAAAAATTTATTCACTTTGTATCCGTTCAATGTGAGTGAACATGGAGAATCATAAAGTCTTGCCGCAACGTGCATGGCGTCATCTAGTTTAGAGAACAAAACACAACTCCCTCAAATAAAAGAGAACAAAACACGGCTCTAGCAGATGTCCTATCAGTATATGTTGCTCATGACTCTAGTAGTGTCCTAGCTGCCAAAACAATAGGACAACCATATATTTTGCCTCTAAGAGTAAGTTCAGCAGTTCCCATAAAGTTTCTCCCCTATATCTCAAAACCAGGACTCCCCTAAAAAGATTCTCCCCTAAAAATTTCTCAACTCCAACAGTTTCCCTAAACATCTCCCTTATTCTATCTTTTAAGAATATTTCATAACTACCAATGGCTAGTTTTTAGCTCTATAAATACATGATCACCCCTCATATTTCTCACAATCCTGATTCCGCCTCCTCTTCTACTTCTCTTTCGCCATCTCTCTGCCATCTCTCCACAATGAATGAGTCGCCGTTAAAGCTTGGCCCGACAATTTTGTGAAGATTTTTCCTTCAAAGATGAGGAACTCATGATGGCTACAATCGTAGCATATTTCTGTGTGTTGTGATCGAGGTCTTTGGGGCTCAGTACCTGAGCTCTCCAAATGTTGAAGATAATGCTAGATACTTGCAATTGGAGAGGAATGGGGGTTTCCGGATATGCTCGGAAGCATCGACTGCATGCATTGGAAGTGAAAAGGTTGCCTTACTACACACAAAGTTTTTTGTTGGCCATAACCGTGTACCCACAGTCATTCTTGAAGCCGTTGCTTCACAAGACCTTTGGATTTGGCGTTCTTTCTTTGGTTTACTAGGATCTCATTGATGGAAATATGCCCTAGAGGCAATAATAAAATTGTTATTATTATATTTCCTAAATCATGATAAAGGTTTATTATTCATGCTAGAATTGTATTGATCGGAAACTTAGATACATGTGTGAATACATAAACAAATACCGTGTCCCTAGTAAGCCTCTACTAGACTAGCTCGTTGATCAAAGATGATTAAGGTTTCGTAAACATGGACATGATTTGTCATTTGATAATGGGAATGATGTGATGAACAAGACCCATCCTTTAGCTTAGCATAATGATCGTTCAGTTTTATTGCTATTGCTTTCTTCATGTCAAATACATATTCCTTCGACTATGAGATTATGCAACTCCCGAATACCGGAGGAATGCCTTGTGTCATATCAAACGTCACAACATAACTGAGTGATTATAAACATGCTCTACAGGTATCTCCGAAGGTGTTTGTTGAGTTGGCGTAGATCGAGATTAGGATTTGTCACTCGGAGTATCGGAGAGGTATCTCTGGGCCCTCTCGGTAATACACATCATAAGCTTGCAAGAAAACGACTAAGGAGTTAGTCAGGAGGTGATGTATTATGGAACGAGTAAAGAGACTTGGTACCTCTTGAGCACTGCGTTGGTTTTCCCTTGAAGAGGAAAGAATGATGCAGCAAAGCAGCGTAAGTATTTCCCTTAGTTTTTGAGAACCAAGATATCAATCCAGTAGGAGGCTACGCGTGAATCCCTCGCACCCACACAAACAAATAAATCCTCGCAACCAACGCGATCACTTACGAGAGTGAGATCTGATAGATATGATAAGATAATATTTTTGGTATTTTTATGATAAAGATGCAAAGTAAAAATAAAAGCAACAGAAATAACTAAGTGTTGGAAGATTAATATGATGGAAGATAGACCCGGGGGGCATAGGTTTCACTAGTGGCTTCTCTCAAGAGCATAAGTATTTTACGGTGGGTGAACAAATTACTGTTGAGCAATTGACAGAATTGAGCATAGTTATGAGAATATCTAGGTATGATCATGTATATAGGCATCACGTCCGAGACAAGTAGACCGACTCCTGCCTGCATCTACTACTATTACTCCACACATCGACCGCTATCCAGCATGCATCTAGAGTATTAAGTTCATAAGAATAGAGTAACGCTTTAAGCAAGATGACATGATGTAGAGGGATAAATTCATGCAATATGATAAAAACCCCATCTTGTTATCCTCGATGGCAACAATACAATACGTGCCTTGCTGCCCCTACCGTCACTGGAAAAGGACACCGCAAGATTGAACCCAAAGCTAAGCACTTCTCCCGTTGCAAGGAAGATCAATCTAGTAGGCCAAACCAAACTAATAATTCGAAGAGACTTGCAAAGATAACCAATCATACATAAAAGAATTCAGAAGATTCAAATATTGTTCATAGATAAACTTGATCATAAACCCACAATTCATCGGTCTCAACAAACACACCGCAAAAGAAGATTACATCGAATAGATATCCACGAGAGAGGGGGAGAACATTGTATTGAGATCCAAAAAGAGAGAGGAAGCCATCTAGCTAATAACTATGAACCCGAAGGTCTGAGGTAAACTACTCACACTTCATCGAAGAGGCTATGGTGTTGATGTAGAAGCCCTCCGTGATCGATGCCCCCTCCGGCGGAGCTCTGGAACAGACCCCAAGATGGGATCTCGTGGGTACAGAAGGTTGCGGCGGTGGAATTAGGTTTTTGGCTCCGTATCTGATCGTTTGGGGGTACGTAGGTATATATAGGAGGAAGGAGTACGTCGGTGGAGCAACATGGGGCCCACGAGGGTGGAGGGCGCGCCTGGGGGGGTAGGCGCGCCCCCTACCTCGTGGCTTCCTGGAAGCTTCCTTGACTTAGGGTCCAAGTCTCCTGGATCATGTTCGTTCTGAAAATCACGTTCCCGAAGGTTTCATTCCGTTTGGACTCCGTTTGATATTCTTTTTCTGCGAAACTCTGAAATAGGCAGAAAACAACAATTCTGGGCTGGGCCTCCGGTTAATAGGTTAGGGTGCATACTCGGGGAAAATACTTTTATCTTGAAATTTAGTGAAGGGGTCATTTTATAATGCTACCGCCGTACTAAGCAAAATAAGATGCATAAAAGATAAACATCACATGCAATCAAAATATGTGACATGATATGGCCATCATCATCTCGTGCTTTTGATCTCCATCTCCAAAACATCGTCATGATCTCCATCATCACCGGCTCGACACCTTGATATCCATCATTGTGTAGTGGTCATCCCGCTTGTCGGTGTCAAAACCGACGGATCTCGGGTAGGGGGTCCCGAACTGTGCGTCAAGGTCGGATGGTAACAGAAGACAAGGGACACGATGTTTTTACCCAGGTTCGGGCCCTCTCGATGGAGGTAAAACCCTACTCCTGCTTGATTAATATTGATGATATGGGTAGTACAAGAGTAGATCCACCACGAGATCAAGGAGGCTAAACCCTAGAAGCTAGCCTATGGTATGATTGTGTATGATGATTGTCCTCCTACGGACTACAACCCTCCGGTTTATATAGACACCGGATAGGGTTAGGGTTACACGGAGTCGGTTACAATGGTAGGAGATCTTGAGTATCCGCATCGCCTAGCTTGCCTTCCACGCCAAGGAAAGCTCCTTCCGGACACGGGACGAAGTCTTCAATCTTGTATCTTCATAGTCTAGGAGTTCGACGAAGGTATAGTCCGGCTACCCGAACACCCCCTAATCTAGGACTCCCTCAGTAGCCCCTGAACCAGGCTTCAATGACGACGAGTCCGGCGCGCAGATTGTCTTCGGCATTGCAAGGCGGGTTCCTCCTCCAAGTCCTTCATAGAAGATTGTAAACACCAAAAATAGTGTCCAGCTCTGCAAAATAAGTTTCCACATATTGCCATAGAGAGAATAATATAAACACAAATCAAATCTGCTGACGTATTCCGCAGTGCATCAACACACTGCGGCCAAGCTCTTTATACACATTGTTTTCACTTTTTCCACCTCAGCGCGTTTAGCGAGGCGGTTTCCTTGACACGTCTTGTCAAAGCAGAGATCGTGTGCCCCTTTTAACGGGATTCTCATCAATACGGACGTGGGTAACCCAACCGCGCCATTTACCACGGCGCTTGGGAGGCAAGCGAGTTTTATTAGGTAGGTGGGGACAACATAACCGCATCCGCCCATATAAGGGGATAAGGATCCACCTTTTCACCTACGCCTTCTTCCTCCTTTGCCAATCCATCTCTCGCGCACTCAAGCTCCAGCGCCCAAGCCCGCTCTTCCCACCTCAACTTCTCCAGCAATGTCCGGAGCGGGAGGCAAGTGGATGGTCTCCTCCATCATGGAGGCTCAACTAAAAAAGCTAAGGAAAGCCGGATACCTGTCCAAGGACATCCCGCACCGGCTTCCTGAGGAGGGGCAGCTTCTCCCCACCCCAAGGCCCCATGAGAGGGTAGTTTTTCTTCCCCACTTCCTCCGCGGACTGGGTTTTCCACTCCACCCATTTGTCCGGGGACTCATGTTCTACTATGGCCTAGATTTCCACGATCTGGCCCCGAACTTCATCCTCAACATCTCGACGTTTATCGTTGTGTGTGAGGCCTTCCTCCGCGTCCACCCCCATTTCAGCCTTTGGCTCAAGACCTTCAACGTCAAGCCCAAGGTGGTGCGCGGCAACCAAGCGGAGTGCGGAGGCGCTATGGCTGGCAAGATAGCCAACGTCCTCTGGTTCGAGGGCTCCTTTGTGGAGACCCTAAAGGGGTGGCAGGCCGGGTGGTTTTACATCACCGAGCCCCGCGATCCGGAATGGGTCGCAGCCCCCGAATTCAGATCCGGACCCCCCCACGCGGCTTGTGTCCTGGAAAGAGACGGGCCTGTCGTGGGGCAACGAGGAAGAGGTGACCGGACTGAAGACCTGCATCAAGTCCCTAGTTGACAAGCCAATCCGGCTGGTCAATATAGTCCAGGTCATGCTCGTTCGTCTGATCCTCCCGTGCCAACGACGGGATTTCAATTTGTGGGAGGTCGACCCGGCGCAGCACCGAACCCTCAACAGGCTCTTCGACATGTCGTATGAAGACGTTTGGGAGGTGCTAATCAAAGGCGCCGGAGCCCCCGCATCTGCTTCCGAGGACCGCGGATACAGCACGCAGCGTCACGCTGGCGAGGTAAGCTATCTATGCCTTTTGACAGGACTATTAAGCTCTTTTTCATAGATTAACTCTACGCGGGATCTAAACTCCCTTACCTTTGACAGGCTTGGCAGGCGATATCCGGACCAATTAACTGTCTGGCTCCCCTGACCGAAGACCCAGCCCCAGCTCTCCTAGTGAAGCTGCTGACTCCGGCACCTTACGTGGTGCCGGAAAAGAAGGTCAAGAAGAAGAAGACCACCGGGACTCGAAAGAGTGCCCGTAACTTGGTGGTGTCAGACTCGTCGTCTGACGAGTCCGAGGCGCCCTCCTCTCACGAAAACGAGGAGGAGGAAGAAAAAGGCTCTCCCCCCAGTGGGAGGAGAAAAGAAGAAGAAGGCCGCCCCATCGGGGGAGGCCGAGGGGTCTAGGAAGAGGAAGACCCCTCCGCCGGACTACTCCCACGACGCCGCAGAGAGCGGAGAGGAGTGGCCGGACAGGGCCAAGCGTCCGGCGAAATTGTGAGTATTTGTATACCAGAGTGACTCATGATATTTCTTTTAATGCACAACCCTCCTTAATGTCGAATGTGATTTATGCAGCCCGCCCCGGGCCGAACTCGACGACTCGTCGAGCGGCTCCCTGGATACGTCGGACGTGAACTCAGTTCCGCCCGCTGTCTCCCCCCGTACTGCGGACGACGCCGAAGTGGCGTCAAAACATGCTCCGGGGTAGGAGGAGGTGGTCCTAGAGGAGCCGAAAGGCGACCTCCCGGACCCCAGGAGTAAAGGGGACAAGACCCCCCAGGGCTCCGAGTCCGGCTTTGCGCCGGACGCCGCGCCGGACTCTCCAATAGTTCCGGTTCGCGGTAGGCGAACTCCTTCCAAGAGGAGCAAGCCTTCTGAGCCGGCAGCCTCCGTCCAACCGGAGGTGCCGGACAATCTGCTGGAGGTGCTTGACGGCGCCTCCATCGACGAGGAACACCGTACTATTATGAGTACGGTGATCCGAAGGGTTCAGTCCGCCAAAAGCGGACTGACTGAAGCTTGAGCTAGCCTTCTGACAGGCTTCGAGGTAAGTAGAAATATGTCAAAATATGACCGCATAGACAGTAGCCCCTGATGCTCTGTTCGGCGTTCGAAAAGAAAAGCCGAATAGAGGATCTATCAATTTTCACAGGAGTCTAACAATAAAGAGTCAATATGCGTATGCAGGCTTCGCTGCTATCCACCGCCGCACTGACTGCACAGGTGGAAGTCCTAAAAAAGGACCTCGGGCGGACCGAGCAGGAGCTCGGCCTTGCCAAACGGCAGCTCGAGGAAAGAGAAGGTAAGAAATACCCTACAAAGAAAAACGTTGCCTATAGAGAGGCGTGATTGCAAAAAAAACAGGATCGTGCTGCTTATTGTAGGGGCCACAAATGAGGTGGCGACCCTCAAGAAGGCACTCACTGAGGCCGAAAAGAAAACGGCCGAGGAGCGCACCGAGCGAGAGAGGCTTGGGGCTCAGGTTGGCGAGGTGCAGCAAGAGCTGCAGGCTCTCATGGAAAAACATGAGATCTTGGAGCTTGAGTCAAAGGCGCAAGCATCCGAGCTCGCGTCTGCCCTGGAGACCACCAAGGGTGCCAAGGCCGAAGCCCAAAAGGCCCTCCAAGAGTTGTAGGAGATGAAAAAGATAGCAGCGGGTAAGGCATTCTTAATGCAAAGTAGGAATATAAAAGTAGACTACCTGTCACTTACCCGAATCCGGAGTTCTCCAGGGGCGTTCGCAGATCTTCCCCGCAGCGTATCCGCCGCCGCCGCATTCTACCGATCTGAAGAGGGCAGCTCGACGGAGAGTGTGTTCTGGTCTCAGTATTCTGAGGCTGGACACCCCGTGCCTTTGAGCGATCAGCTGAAACAGCTGGTCGAGCTCCACAAGGCGGCCGAACAAGCCATGAAGGGCTTCTTAGTTCGGCTGTGGCCCGGAGAGGCCCTGCCTGGGAGCTACTTCGGGCTGGTGCGGCGGCTGGTGGAGGCCTGTCCACGGCTTGAGGTCATCAAGCGTTCCGCCTGCATCGAAGGTGCCCGGTGGGCCCTTGCCCGTGCAAAGGTGCACTGGGGTAAGCTTGACGGAGAGAAGCTGGTGAAGGACGGGCCGCCACAGGGGAAGGAGCATCGCAAGCCCGAGAACTACTACAAGGATGTTCTTGCCGGTGCCCGCCTTATTGCGGATGAATGTACTAGAGATGTAATATTTGAATGAACTCGCTCGTGTTTATCCTGTGCGCTGAAAACTTGTTCATATGCGCTAAGCAATGCTCATGGAATTTAAAATATTATTTTCTGTGCGTCCGTTTATCAAAAATTGAGAGATGGCCAGTCGTCGGCTTCTGCCCCCATGCCACTAGTGCTGGGGTGTTCGAGATAAACCTGAGCGCTCTTTTTCCCATGGTTGGGTCCTTCGAGGGAGGCGCTCAGCACAACGAACTAGGCAATCGGACTATAATGCTTGAACACTCTCACTTAGCCATAGAACTTTATAATTTTAAATTTCGGTGAAGCCCCTAGTTCGGAAAACCGAATTCGGGGCGCTATCCACGCCTTTGGCCGGACAGAGCCAGCTCCTCGCTCGAAGCGGCATAAGCCTTTAAGGACTCGAAAAACCTCTCGAACAGCGACCGGTCTCTCGCCTTATCATGACAGTCAGTTTTAGCTTTCTCCACTGAGGTGCTTAACCCAGCTGAACCGGGGCACAATCACAGTGGTTCTCCTAGTGCTACCTTAGCCGATATAGCGGAACGTAAGGCACCAAAACATAGGAGCCGGGCAAACCCAACTATTGACCCAAATCATGATTCAGAGCCGGTGCATATAGTGCTATAAGTTCGGGGTGCCGCACTTGTGAAAGTGTACGGACTTCTCACGCCAGATCGAAGGGTACTGAAGCCCCTGGCGTGTTTGCCGTACCATGGTGTACGGGTGCGACCATGTTATTTAATAAACATATATATTAAAAGAAAATAATGCAAAAAATAGGCAAAAAGCTATGCATTGTTTATAAAGAGGCTATTTATCAAAGCCGAACGATACAAGTAGTGCGATAAGCAAAAAGATAGTAGACTATTTAACATGTCCTGACCAGGGGCAGGCCGCGGAATTGTGTTTGAAACAGATATACCGCTCGTAATAGAGACCACCTGAGAGTTCCATAATGCGGCGTAGCTTTGTCTGCTTCCCTGGATCTTGCATCGTTTGTGCGGCAGCCGATTTGCCGAACAGGTCGTCCGAAGTATGGAGTCCTGAAAGTAATAAAAAGAATCCGGCAGCCCCTAGTATGTTTTAGGCCGTATTGTGAGCATGCCGTTACTATGCCCCTTCCCCTGTGCCCATGGTATTTCAAGGGCGTAATTGTGTACGCGAGGTACTAGCTCCGCTATGTCGCGATGGCTGGGGTTGGGACCACATTGCTACGCCTGCTCAGAACGTGCCAGGCGGTCTTGTTGTAGGTTACTCCGGGCGCGCTTGGCAGTGTCTGGCTTTTTAACGACCAGACTGGAGAGCTTCCTAAGAAGGCTGCTTTGTACTTCCGCTGCGAGAGCCGCCGTGTGCTCCTCCGTACGAAGGGAACGTTCGGTGTTTCCGTTGACCGTGATTACTCCTCGAGGGCCTGGCATCTTGAGCTTGAGGTATGCGTAGTGCGGCACCGCATTGAATTTGGCAAATGCGGTTCGTCCGAGCAGGGCGTGATAGCCACTGCGGAACGGGACTATGTCGAAGATTAACTCTTCGCTTCGGAAGTTATCCGGAGATCCGAAGACCACATCAAGTGTTACGGAGCCAGTACAGTTGGCTTCTACACCTGGTATAACGCCTTTAAAGGTCGTTCTTGTGGGCTTAATCCTTGATGGATCTATGCCCATTTTCCGCACTGTATCCTGATAAAGCAGGTTCAGGCTACTGCCGCCGTCCATGAGGACTCTTGTGAGATGAAATCCGTCGATGATTGGGTCGAGAACCAGTGCGGCAAAGCCGCCATGACGGATGCTAGTGGGGTGGTCCCTTCGATCAAAAGTGATCGAGCAAGAGGACCGTGGGTTGAACTTTGGGGCGACTGGCTCCATCGCGTATACGTCCCGTAGCGCACGCTTCCGCTCCTTCTTGGGAATATGGGTTGCGTATATCATGTTCACCGTCCGCACTTGTGGGGGAAACCCCTTCTATCCATTGTTGTTCGGCGGCCTGGGCTCCTCCTCGTCATCGCTATGCAGCCCCTTGTCTTTGTTTTCGGCTCTTAACTTGCCTGCCTGCTTGAACACCCAACAGCCCCTGTTGGTGTGATTGGCTGGCCTTTCGGGGGTGCCATGGATTTGGCACAAGCGGTCGAGTATTCGGTCCAAACTGGACGGGCCCTGAGTATTCTTTTTAAATGCCTTTTTCCGCTGACCGGATTTATAGCCTCTAAATCCGGCGTTGACTGCCGTATCTTCATTGCTGTCGCTGCTACCACGGCGCTTTTGCTTATTTCGACGTGTCCTGCCACTTTTGTCCTTGGTATCCGAATTACCAGGGTTCTTTGATAAGTTGTTGCTGCGAGCTAGCCAGCTATCTTCTCCCGCGCAAAAGCGGGTCATGAGTGTCGTGAGGGCTGCCATAGATTTCGGCTTTTCCTGTCCCAGGTGCCGGGCAAGCCACTCGTCGCGGATGTTATGCTTGAAGGCTGCTAGGGCCTCTGCGTCCGGACAGTCGACTATCTGGTTTTTCTTTGTTAGGAACCGTGTCCAGAATTGCCTGGCCGATTCCTCTGGCTGCTGAATTATGTGGCTTAGGTCGTCGGCATCCGGTGGTCGCACATAAGTGCCCTGCAAGTTGTCGAGGAATGCGGCTTCCAGGTCCTCCCAAGAACCGATTGAGTCCGCTGGCAGGCTGTTAAGCCAGTGCCGGGCCGGTCCTTTGAGTTTGAGAGGGAGGTATTTGATGGCATGTAGATCATCGCCACGTGCCATGTGGATGTGAAGGAGATAATCCTCGATCCATACCGCCGGGTCTGTAGTGCCATCGTATGATTCGATGTTTACGGATTTGAAAGCCTCTGGGATTTTATGATCCATTACTTCATCTGTGAAGCATAGTGGGTGTGGGGGGCCCCTGTACTGGGGTATGTCATGACGCAGCTCGGAAGAGCTATGTCTATTGTGTTCGGCCCGGCCGGATTTATTTTGTCCGGAGTGAAGATCATTGTCACGTGTCGTCGGGCGCCTGCGCGATCCGTAGATCGATCTTGTCTGCCTTTCTTTATCCTCCAGTACATCTCGCAGGTCTGGCGCACTTTCCCGTGCCTTGGTTGAGCGGCGTCGGGGCATGGCTTGGGTGGAGGTTTGACAGGACTCTCTGTCGCGGCCGCGAGGTGGACGGTCTGCCATATCGTGCGCAGGTGATGTAGGTGCTTCCTCCTCTGATCGGGGTAGCGGCCTGCGCTTAGGATAATTCTTGGAGGGGCGCTCGAGTTCGTACTCTTCGGCCGCAAGGACTTCAGTCCATCTATCAGCTAGCAAATCTTGATCAGCTCTAAGCTGTTGCTGCTTTTTCTTCAGGTTGTTCGCCGTGGCTAAAAGCCTGCGTTTGAAACGCTCTTGTTCGGTGGGGTCTGATGGTATGACGAATTCGTCGTCATTGAGGCTTGCCTCGTCTTCGGAGGGAGGCATATAGTTATCATCCTCAACCTCTCGTTCTGCCGCTCTCTCATGAGGGCTGGCTTCTCCATCTTCCTGCGCTGAATCTTGCTGGGTTGGGTGTTCTTCGGCGCTATCCGGGGTAGTATTATCTCCCGTGCCAGAATCACCGTTTTTACTATGGCGGGATTTAGAGCGGCGCCGTTGACGTCGGCGCTTTGGCTGTTTCTTGGAGGTGTCATCCCCCGCTGTTCCATCGCCATCTCCATCTTTTGGAGCATCCACCATATATACGTCATATGACAAGGTGGCCGTCCAGCGCCCTACAGGTGCTGGTTCCTGTTCATCTCCTACTTCGTCGTCCATACCGTCGAAGTCTTCGGAGTCGAAGTCAAGCATGTCAGTGTAATCGTCGACATTGGCTACCAAATGGGTGGTGGGAGGGCTTTGAATTTCTTCATCGTCCGTATCCCATCCTCGCTGATCATAATCCGGCCAGGGCTCTCCTGATAAAGAGAGAGACTTGAGAGAATTCAGGATGTCGCCCAAAGGCGAGTGCTGAAAGATGTCCGCTGCGGTGAACTCCATTATCGGCGCCCAATCGGCTTCGACTGGCAGGGGCGCGGGGGGTTCGGAGTCCGGAGAGGAGTCCGGACCTTTGGGATCATGGGTCACGCGGAGTGCGGGGCTGGCGTTCGGCTCGATCGCCTTTGAGATCGCAGCCCCCAAGGTGACGTCCAACCGCTCATCCTCAATTGGCGCAATAGGCTCCGAGTTAAGGGTCGGAACCGGTGCGTGTGCGGCCTCCAGGACACTGTTCGGAGGCAGAGCTAGATCATGCCCCTCGAGATAGTGCGACGCGCTTGGCTGTGGCTCAAAACTGTCGAAGATCAAATCTCCGCGGATATCAGCCGTGTAGTTTAGGCTTCCAAACCTGACTTGATGGCCAGGGGCGTAGCTTTCGATCTGCTCCAGACGACCAAGCGAATTGGCCCGCAGAGCGAAGCCGCCGAAGACGAAGATCTGTCCGGGGAAAAAAGTCTCACCCTGAACCTCATCATTGTTGATGATCGAAGGAGCCATCGGGCCTGAAGGCGACGACACAGAGGAGCTCTCAATGAAAACACCAATGTCGGTGTCAAAACCGGCGGATCTCGGGTAGGGGGTCCCGAACTGTGCGTCAAGGTCGAATGGTAACAGGAGACAAGGGACACGATGTTTTTACCCAAGTTCGGGCCCTCTCAATGGAGGTAAAACCCTACTCCTGCTTGATTAGTATTGATGATATCAGTAGTACAAGAGTAGATCCACCACGAGATCAAGGAGGCTAAACCCTAGAAGCTAGCCTATGGTATGATTGTGTATGATGATTGTCCTCCTACGGACTACAACCCTCCGGTTTATATAGACACCGGATAGGGTTAGGGTTACACGGAGTCGGTTACAATGGTAGGAGATCTTGAGTATCCACATCGCCTAGCTTGCCTTCCACGCCAAGGAAAGTTCCTTCCGGACACGGGACGAAGTCTTCAATCTTGTATCTTCATAGTCCAGGATTCCGGCGAAGGTATAGTCCGGCTACCCAAACACCCCCTAATCCAGGACCCCCTCACCGCCAACTATTGCTTCTACAACTATCGCTAACGCATAGTGATAAAGTAAAGCAATTACATGGCGTTTGCATTTCGTACAAGAAAGAGACAACCATAAGGCTCCTGCCAGTTGCCAATAACTTACAAAACATGATCATCTCATACAATAACTTTTATCTCATCATGCCTTGACCATATCGCATCACAACATGCCCTGCAAAAACAAGTTAGACGTCCTCTACTTTGTTGTTGCAAGTTTTACGTGGTTGCTACGGGCTTCTAGTAAGAACCTTTCTTACCTATGGCAAAAACCACAACGGTGATTCGTCAAGTTTGTTGTTTTAACCTTCTTCGCGGATCGGCCGCAGACAAATTCGATTCAACTAAAGTAGGAGAAACAGACACCCGCCAACCACCTTTATGCAAAACTAGTTGCATGTCAGCCGGTGGAACCGGTCTCATGTGCGTGGACATGTAAGGTTGGTCCGGGCCGCTTCATCCCACAATATCGTTGAATCAAAATAAGACGTTGGTGGTAAGCAGTATGACTATGATGCCCACAACTCTTTGTGTTCTACTCATGCATATCATCTACGCGTAAACCTGACTCTTATACCAATGTTGGGAATCGTTGCATGGAAAACAAAAAATTCTACGCACACGCAATGATCTATCCCTGGAGATGCATAGCAAAGAGGGGGGAGAATGTGTCTACGTACCCTTGTAGACCATAAGCGGAAGCGTTTAACGCGGTTGATGTAGTCGAACTTCTTCGCGCTCCAACCGATCAAGTACCAAACACATGACACCTCCGTGTTCTGCACACGTTCAGCTCGGTGACGTCCCTCGCCTTCTTGATCTAACAAGACGTCGAGGTAGTAGATGAGTTCCGTTAGCATGATGGCGTGGTGACGGTGATGGTGAAGTGATCTCCACATGGCTTCTCCTAAGCACTACAAAAAATGACCGAGGGTGTAAACGGTGGAGGGGGTGCCGCACACGGCTAACAATTGTCTGTTGTATGCTAGGCACACCCCTCCCACATATATATAGGTGGGAGGGAGGAGCAGCCAAAGGAGGCGCCCAAGTAGGAGGAATCCTACTTGGGGTCCCTCCCAAGCTGCACCCCCTTTCCTTATTTGGAGTGCGGGGAAAGGCAGGGGAGGGTGGCGCCCCCCTTTCCTTTCTCCCATGAGAGGGAAAGGCAGGAGGGGCTAGCCCTCCCCCTTTTCCTTCCCTAGGGCTGGCCAAACAAGGGAGGGGCGCACCAACCCCCTTGTGGGCTAGTCTATCCCCTCCTTTGGCCCATAAGGCCCATATCTTGCCGGGAGGGGGGGGGGGTGCCCACAACCCCTTTCGGTGACCCGATTCCATCTTGGTATGTCCCGAAACACTTCCGGTGTCCAAATACCATTGTCCTATATATCAATCTTTACCTCTAGACCATTTCGAGACTCCTCGTCATGTCCGTGATCTCATCCGGGATTCCGAACTACATTCAGTCACCAAATCACATAACTCATATAATACTATATCATCATCGAACATTAAGCGTGCGGACCCTACGGGTTCAAGAACTATGTAGACATGACCAAGACACCTCTCTGGTCAATAACCAATAGCGGAACCTGGATGCCCATATTGGCTCCTACATATTCTACGAAGATCTTTATCGGTCGAACCGTTATGACAACATACGTAATTCCCTTTGTCCATCGGTATGTTACTTGCCTAAGATTCGATCGTTGGTATCTTCATACCTAGTTCAATCTCGTTACCGGCAAGTCTTGATACGTCTCCAACGTATCTACAATTTTTATTGCTCCATGCTATATTATCTTCTGTTTTGGACATTATTGGGCTTTATTATTCACTTTTATATTATTTTTGGGACTAACCTATTAACCGGAGGCCCAACCCAGAATTGTTGTTTTTTTGCCTATTTCAGAGTTTCGCAGAAAAAGAATATCAAACGGAGTCCAAACAGAATGAAACCTTCGGGAACGTGATTTTCAGAACGAACATGATCCAGGAGACTTGGACCCTAAGTCAAGGAAGCTTCCAGGAAGCCACGAGGTAGGGGGCGCGCCTACCCCCCCCCCCCAAGCGCGCCCTCCACCCTCGTAGGCCCCACGTTGCTCCACCGACGTACTCCTTCCTCCTATATATACCTACGTACCCCCAAACGATCAGATATGGAGCCAAAAACCTAATTCCACCACCGCAACCTTATGTACCCACGAGATCCATCTTGGGGCCTGTTCCGGAGCTCCGCCGGAGGGGGCGTCGATCACGGAGGGCTTCTACATCAACACCATAGCCTCTCCAATGAAGTGTGAGTAGTTTACCTCAGACCTTCGAGTCCAGTTATTAGCTAGATGGCTTCCTCTCTCTTTTTGGATCTCAATACAATGTTCTCCCCCTCTCATGGAGATCTATTCGATGTAATCTTCTTTTGCGGTGTGTTTGTTGAGACCGATGAATTGTGGGTTTACGATCAAGTTTATCTATGAACAATATTTGAATCTTCTGAATTCTTTTATGTATGATTGGTTATCTTTGCAAGTCTCTTCGAATTATCAGTTTGGTTTGGCCTACTAGATTGATCTTTCTTGCAATGGGAGAAGTGCTTAGCTTTGGGTTCAATCTTGCGGTGTCCTTTTCCAGTGACGGTAGGGGCAGCAAGGCACGTATTGTATTGTTGCCATCGAGGATAACAAGATGGGGTTTTTTATCATATTGCATGAATTTATCCCTCTACATCATGTCATCTTGCTTAAAGCGTTACTCTGTTCTTATGAACTTAATACTCTAGATGCATGCTGGACAGCGGTCGATGTGTGGAGTAATAGTAGTAGATGCAGGCAGGAGTCGGTCTACTTGTCTCAGACGTGATGCCTATATACATGATCATACCTAGATATTCTCATAACTATGCTCAATTCTGTCAATTGCTCAACAGTAATTTGTTCACCCACCGTAAAATACTTATGCTCTTGAGAGAAGCCACTAGTGAAACCTATGGCCCCCGGGTCTATCTTCCATCATATTAATCTTCCAACACTTAGTTATTTCTGTTGCTTTTATTTTTACTTTGCATCTTTATCATAAAAATACCAAAAATATTATCTTATCATATCTATTAGATCTCACTCTCGTAAGTGACCGTGTAGGGATTGACAACCCCTTATCGCGTTGGTTGCGAGGATTTATTTGTTTGTGTAGGTGCGAGGGATTCGCGCGTAGCCTCCTATTGGATTGATACCTTGGTTCTAAAAAACTGAGGGAAATACTTACGCTACTTTGTTGCATCACCCTTTCCTCTTCAAGGGAAAACCAACGCAATGCTCAAGAGGTAGCAAGAAGTATTTCTGGCGCCGTTTCCGGGGAGGTCTACGCAAAAGTCAACATACCAAGTACCCAACACAAACCCTTATCTCCCGCATTACATTATTTGCCATTTGCCTCTCGTTTTCCTCTCCCCCACTTCACCCTTGCCGTTTTATTCGCCCTCTCTTTTTCGTTCGCCTCTTTTCCGCTTGCTTCTTGTTTGCTCGTGTGTTGGGTTGCTTGTTTGTCATGATGGCTCTGCCTAAATTTGGTGATCTTCACCTTAAAAGGTTGGAAGAGATCAAAGGCAATGTCAGAAGTTTTCTGGTCTTACAATTTGAGCATAATAATTTCTTTAGAAACGAGCTAAAGGAACAAAAAAGCTTTATGAGTTATATGAATAAAGAGCTCGATGATATGTCTAAAGAATTTGATGGTTTGAGATCCCAAATTGCTCGTCTTGAGAAGTTGATAGCTGAAATATCGGATAAGCAGGCTACCTTAGTTAATAAGATGGCCGCTAAACCGGAGAACTTTGAAAATAAATATGAAGATCTAAAAGTTATTGATGTCTACCCTATTAAATCTTTGTTTTGCAATATGAATCTTGATAATGATGGGACTGAATATAATCCACCTTTACCTAGAAGGCGTTCCAAAAATTCATTTTTTAGATCTTGATGCTAAAATTGATAAAAGTGAGATTGAAGAAATCAAAACATTAGATGTTAATAAACCCACTATTTTGGATTTCAAGGAATTTAATTATGATAATTGCTCTTTTATAGATTGTATTTCCTTGTTGCAATTCGTGCTAAATTCTCCTCATGCTTATAGTCAAAATAAAGCTTTTACCAAACATATCGTTGATGCTTTGATACAGTCTTATGAAGAAAAACTTGAGTTGGAAGTTTCTATCCCTAGAAAACTTTATGATGAGTGGGAACCTACTATTAAAATTAAGATTAAAGATCATGAATGCTATGCTTTGTGTGATTTGGGTGCTAGTGTTTCCACGATTCCAAAGACTTTATGTGATTTGCTAGGTTTCCGTGATTTTGATGATTGCTCTCTAAACTTGCACCTTGCGGATTCCACCATTAAAAAACCTATGGGAAAAATTAATGATGTTCTTATTGTTGCAAATAGGAACTATGTGCCCGTAGATTTTATCGTTCTTGATATAGATTGCAATCCTTCATGTCCTATTATCCTTGGTAGACCTTTCCTTAGAACGATTGGTGCAATTATTGATATGAAGGAAGGGAATATTAGATTCCAATTTCCGTTAAGGAAAGGCATGGAACACTTCCCTAGGAAGAAAATAAAATTACCATATGAATCTATTATGAGATCCACTTATGGATTGCCTACCAAAGATGGCAATACCTAGATCTATCCTTGCTTTTATGCCTAGCTAGGGGCGTTAAACGATACCGCTTGTTGGGAGGCAACCCAATTTTATTTTTAGTTTTTTGCTTTTTGCTTCTGTTTAGGAATAAATATTTGATCTAGCCTCTGGTTAGATGTGTTTTCATGTTTTAATTAGTGTCTGTGCCAAGTTAAACCTATAGGATCTTCTTGGATGATAGTTATTTGATCTTGCAAAAATTTCTAGAAACTTTCTGTTCACGAAAATAATTTTTAGAAATCACCAGTACGTGATAAAATATTGATTCCAATTGCTGTTGATCAATAAACAAATTTTCTAGGTCGTCCTATTTTGGCTGATTTTTTGTAGTTCCATAAGTTTGCGTTAGTTACAGATTACTACAGACTGTTCTGTTTTTGATAGATTCTGTTTTTCGTGTGTTGTTTGCTTATTTTGATGAATCTATGGATAGTAAAATAGTTTATAAACCATAGAGAAGTTTAAATACATTAGGTTTAACACCAATATAAATAAAGAATGAGTTCATTACAGTACCTTGAAGTGGTCTTTTGTTTTCTTTCGCTAACGGAGCTCATGAGATCTTCTGTTGAGTTTTGTGTTGTGAAGTTTTCAAGTTTTGGGTAAAAGATTTGATGAATTATGGAACAGGGAGTGGCAAGAGCCTAAGCTTGGGGATGACCATGGCACCCCCAAGATAATCTAAGGACACCAAAAAGCCAAAGCTTGGGGATGCCCCGGAAGGCATCCCCTCTTTCGTCTACTTCCATCGGTAACTTTACTTGGAGCTATATTTTTATTCACCACATGATATGTGTTTTGCTTAGATCGTATTGTATGATTTGAGTCTTTGCTTTTTAGTTTACCACAATCTTCCTTGCTGTACACACCTTTTGAGAGAGACACACATGATTTGGAAATTATTATAATACTCTATGTGCTTCACTTATATCTTTTGAGTTATATAGTTTTGCTCTAGTACTTCACTTATATCTTTTAGAGCACGGTGGTGGATTTGTTTTATAGAAACTATTGATCTCTCATGCTTCACTTAGATTATTTTGAGAGTCTTAAATAGCATGGTAATTTGCTTAAATAATCCTAATATGCTTGGTATTCAAGATTGGTAAAAACTTTCTTATGAGTGTGTTCAATACTAAGAGAAGTTTGATGCTTGATGATTGTTTTGAGATATGAAGATGGTGATATTAGAGTCATGCTAGTTGAGTAGTTTTGAATTTGAGAAATACTTGTGTTAAAGTTTGTGATTCCCGTAGCATGCACGTATGGTGAACCATTATGTGATGAAGTCGGAGCATAATTTATTTATTGATTGTCTTCCTTATGAGTGGCGGTCGGGGACGAGCGATGGTCTTTTCCTACCAATCTATCCCCCTAGGAGCATGCGCGTAATACTTTGTTTTGATAAGTTGTAGATTTTTTGCAATAAGTATATGAGTTCTTTATGACTAATGTTGAGTCCATGGATTATACACACTTTTCTTCGTTCTACCATTGCTAGCCTCTCTAATATCGCACACTTTTCACCGGTATCATACACCCACCATAAACTTTCCTCAAAACAGCCACCATACCTACCTATCATGGCATTTCCATAGCCATTCCGAGATATATTGCCATGCAACTTACCACCGTTCTGATTACTATGACACGCTCCATCATTGTCATAATGCTTCGCATGATCATGTAGTTGACATTGTATTTGTGGCAAAGCCACCGTTCATAATTTTTTCATACATGTCACTCTTGATTCATTGCATATCCCGGTACACCACCGGAGGCATTCACATAGTCATATTTTGTTCTAAGTATTGAGTTGTAAGTAAATAAAAGTGTGATGATCATCATTTTTAGAGCATTATCCCAAGTGAGGAAAGGATGATGGAGACTATGATTCCCCCACAAGTCCGGATGAGACTCCGGACGAAAAAAAAGAGGCCATAAAAAAGAGAGAAAATGCCTAAATAAAAAAATGAATGAGAGAAAAAGAGAGAAGGGACAATGTTACTATCCTTTTACCACACTTGTGCTTCAAAGTAGCACCATGATCTTCATGATAGAGAGTCTCCTATGATATCACTTTCATATACTAGTGGGAATTTTTCATTATAGAACTTGGCCTGTATATTCCAATGATGGGCTTCCTCAAAATGCCCTAGGTCTTCATGAGCAAGCGAGTTGGATGCACCCTCACTTAGTTTCTTTTGTTGAGCTTTCATATACTTATAGCTCTAGTGCATCCTTTGCATGGCAATCCCTACTCACTCACATTGATATCTATTGATGGGCATCTCCATAGCCCGTTGATACGCCTAGTTGATGTGAGACTATCTTCTCCTTTTTGTCTTCTCCACAACCACCATTCTATTCCACATATAGTGCTATGTCCATGGCTCAAGCTCATGTATTGCGTGAAGATTGAAAAAGTTTGAGAACATCAAAAGTATGAAACAATTGCTTGGCTTGTCATCGGGGTTGTGCATGATTAAATACTTTGTGTGATGAAGATAGAGCATAGCCAGACTATATGATTTTGTAGGGATAACTTTCTTTGGCCATGTTATTTTGAGAAGACATGATATTGCTTTGTTGGTATGCTTGAAGTATTATTATTTTTATGTCAATATTAAACTTTTATCTTGAATATTTCGGATCTGAACGTTCATCCCACAATAAAGGAAATTACATTGAGAAATATGCTAGGTAGCATTCCACATCAAAAATTCTATTTTTATCATTTACCTACTCGAGGACGAGCAGGAATTAAGCTTGGGGATGCTTGATATGTCTCCAACGTATCTATAATTTTTGATTGCTCCATGCTATATTATCTTATGTTTTGGACATTATTGGGCTTTATTATTCACTTTTATATTATTTTTGGGATTGCGAAAGTTCATCGTTTCGAGACACCATGTGATGATCGGGTGTGATAGACTCTACGTTCACATACAACAGGTGTAAGACAGTTTTGCACATGCAGAATAGTTGGGTTAAACTTGACGAGCCTAACATGTACATACATGGCCTCGGAACACTGGAGACCGAAAGGTCGAACATGAGTCATATAGTAGATATGATCAACATACAGATGTTTACCATTGATGACTACCCCATCTTACGTGATGATTGGACATGGGTTAGTTGATTTGGATCATGTATCACTTAGACAACTTGAGGGATGTTGATTTAAGTGGGAGTTCATTAGTAATTTGATTAATTGAACTTAAATTTATCATGAACTTAGTCCTGATAGTATTTGCAAATTATGTTGTAGATCAATAGCTCGTGTTGTAGCTTCCCTATTTTTGATATGTTCCTAGAGAAAACTAAGTTGAAAGATGATGGTAGCAATAATGCGGACTGGGTCTGTGATCTGAGGATTATCCTCATTGCTGCACAGAAGAATTATGTCCTTGATGCACCGCAAGGTGACAGACCTATTACAGGAGCAGATGCAGATGTTGTGAATGTTTGGCAAGCTCAATATGATGACTACTTGATAGTTTAGTGTGCCATGCTTTACGGCTTAGAACCAGAACTTCAAAAACGTTTTGAACGCCATGAAACATATGAGATATTCCAAGAGCTGAAATTAGTATTTCAGACTCATGCCCGTGTCGAGAGGTATCAGACCTCTGAAAAGTACTTTGTCTACAAGATGGAGGAGAATAGCTCAACCAGTGAGCATGTGCTCAGAATGTTTGGGTACTACAATCACTTGAATCAAGTGGGAGTTAATCTTCTAGATAAGATGGTGATTGAAAAAATTCTCTAGTCACTATCACCAAGCTACTAGAACTTTGTGATGAACTATAATATACAAGGGATGACGAAAAGGATTCTCGAGCTCTTTGCGATGTTGAAATCGACGAAGGTAGAAATCAAGAAAGAGCATCAAGTGTTGATGGTTAAACAAGACCACTAGTTTCAAGAAAAAGGGCAAGGGAAAGAAAGGGAACTTCAAGAAGAATGGCAAGCAAGTTGCCACTCCTGTGAAGAAGTCCAAAGCTGGACCTAAGCCTGAAACTAAGTGCTTTTACTGCAAAGGGAATGGTCGCTAGAAGCAAAACTGCCCCAAATACTTGCCGGATAAGAAGGATGGCAAAGTGAACAAAGGTATATTTGATATACATGTTATTGATGTGTACATTACTGGTGTTCATAGTAGCCCCTGGGTATTTGATACATGTTCAGTTGCTAAGATTAGTAACTCGAAACAGGAGTTGCAGAGACTAGTTAAAAGCGAGGTGACGATGTGTGTTGGAAGTGATTCCAAGGTTGATATGATCACCATCGCACACTCCCTCTAGATTCGAGATTAGTCTTGAACCTAAATAAATGTATTTGGTGTTTGTGTTTAGCATGAATATGATTTGATCATGTTTATTGCAATACTCTTATTCATTTTAAGTTAGAGAATAATTGTTGTTATGTTTACATGAATAAAACCTTCTATGGTCATGCATCCAATGTGAATGGTTTATTTAATCTCGATCGTAGTGATACACATATTCATAATATTGATGCCAAAACATGCAAAGTTGATCATGATAGTGCAACATACTTGTGGCACTATCGTTTAGGTCATATTGGTGTAAAGCGCATGAAGAAACTCCATGCAGATGGTATTTTCGAATCACTTGATTATGAATCATTTGATACTTGCGAACCATGCCTCATGGGCAAGATGACTAAAACTCCGTTCTCGGAAACAATGGAGCGAGCTAATGACTTATTGGAAATAATAAATAACGATGTATGCGGTCCGATGAGTGTTGAGGCACACGACGGGTATCATTATTTTCGGACCTTCACAGATGATTTGAGCGGATATGGGTATATCTACTTAATGAAACACAAGTCTGAAACATTTGAAAAGTTCAAAGAATTTCAGAGTGAAGTGGAGAATCATCATAACAAGAAAATAAAGTTTCTACGATATGATCGCGGAGGCGAATATTTGAGTTATGAGTTTGGCCTTCATTGAAAACAATGTGGAATTGTTTTACAACTCACACCACATGGAACACCAGCGTAAAGGTGTGTCCGAATGTCGCAACTGTACTTTATTAGATATGGTGCAATCTATGATGTCTCCTACCAATTTACCACTATCATTTTGTTGTTATGCATTAAGACAGCTGCATTCACGTTAAATAGGGCACCGTCTAAATCCATTCAGATGACATCGTATGAACTGTGGTTTGGCAAGAAACCTAAGCTTTCATTTCTTAAAGTTTGTGGATGCGACGCTTATGTCAAAAGGCTTCAGCAAGCTCAAACCTAAATTGGAGAAGTGCATCTTCATAGGATACCCTAAGGAAATAATTGGGTACACCTTCTACCACAGATCCAAAGGCAAGATATTTGTTGCTAAGTTTGGGTCCTTTCTAGAGAAGGAGTTTTTCTCAAAAGACGTGAGTGGGAGGAAAGTAGAAATTGATGAGGTAATTGTTCCTTCGTCTCTCAAATTGGAAAGTAGCACATTGATACGTCCATTTTGCATCATGATTTCCTACTCTTATTTATGATGTTTTTATGCATAATAATGCTTTTTGGAGTAATTATAATGCCTTTTCTCTCATAATATGCAAGGTACACACAAAGAGGGAGAATTCCGGCAGCTGGAAATCTGGACCTGGAAAAGCTACGTCAGGCTACCTATTCTGCACAACTCCAAACAAGCTAAAACTTTACGGAGATTTTTTATGGAATATTTGAAGAATACTGCAGCAAATAAGTACCAAAGGGGGCCCACCAGGTGGGCACAAACCACCTGGGTGCGCCAGGGAGCCCAGGCGCGCCCTGGTGGGTTGCGCTCACCCTGGCCCACCTTCGGTGCCCATCTTCTGGTATATAAGTCACTTTTGACCTAGAAAAAAAATAAGGGGAGGACTTTCGGGACGGAGCGCCGCCGTCTCGAGGTGGAACTTGGGCAGGAGCACTTTTGCCCTGATGTCTACTATGTAACTTTATTCTTGTAGACACGTGTTGGGCCTCCAAGTGCGAAGTTTTGTAGGACAGTAGCAATTTTCCCTCAAGTGGATGACCTAAGGTTTATCAATCCGTGGGAGGCGTAGGATGAAGATCGTCTCTCTCAAACAACCTTGCAACCAAATAATAAAAAGTCTCTTGTGTCCCCAACACACCAAATACAATGGTAATTTGTATAGGTGCACTAGTTCGGCGAAGAGATGGTGATATAAGTGTAGTGATGATAGTAGATATTGATTTTTGTAATAGGAACAATAAAAACAGCAAGGTAGCAAGTAACAAAAGTGAGCACAAACGGTATTGCAATGCTTGAAAATGAGGCCTAGGGTCCGTACTTTCGCTAGTGCAATCTCTCAACAATGCTAATCTAATTGGATCACATAACCATCCCTCAACGTGCAACGAAGAATCACTCCAAAGTTCTTATCTAGCGGAGAACATAAGAAGAAATCGTTTGTAAGGTATGAAACCACCTCGAAGCTATTCTTTCCGAATGATCTATCCAAGAGTTTGTACTAAAAATAACACCAAATAATTTCAGATTCATAATACTCAATCCAACACAAAGAACCTCAACGAGTGCCCCATGATTTCTACCGGAGAAACAAAGACAAGAACGTGCATCAACCCATATGCATAGATTACCCCAGTGTCAGCTCGGGAATTCGCGAGTTGAGTGCCAAAACATATATCAAGTGAATCAATACGATACCCCATTGTCACCACGAGTATTTATATGCAAGACATATATCAAGTGCTCTCAAATCCATAGAAGTATTAAGTCCCGTAAGAACGAAATCTCAAAGGTAAAACTCAATTCATCACAAGATAGAGAGGGGAAAACACCATATGATCCGACTATATTAACAAAGCCTGCGACACATCAAGATCGAGACATCTCAAGAACATGAGAGAGAGAGAGAGAGAGAGAGAGAGAGAGTAAACACATAGCTACTGGTACAAACCCTCAGCCCCGAGGGTGGACTACCGCCTCCTCATCATGGTGGCCGTCGGGATGATGAAGATGGCCACCGGTGATGACCCCCCCTCCCGCAGGTTGCCTGAAAGGGGTCTAGATTGGTTTCTCGTGGCCATAGAGCCTTGCGGCAGCAGAACTTCTGATCTAGGGTTACCCCGAGGGTTTTTGGAATATTTGGCATTTTATAGGGCGAAGAGGCGGTGCGGGAGGCCACCGAGGTGGGCACAACCCACCGCCTTGGTGGGTTGTTGTGACGCCCTCGGTTCAATCGTACACTAATCATACACGCAAATGTGTACACAGGAAGATATCACAATACAACTCTAGACAAAATTAAAATAATACAAGCTTTATATTACAAGCCAGGGGCCTCGAGGGCTCGAATACATAAGCTCGAAAACACAAGAGTCAGCGGAAGCAATAATATCTGAGTACAGACATGAGTTAGACAAGTTTGCCTTAAGAAGGCTAGCAGAAAAGCAACAACGATCGAAAAGGCAAGGCCTCCTTCCTGGGAGCCTCCTAACTACTCCTGGTCATCGGCAGTCTCCACGTAGTAGTAGGCATCAGTGGTGGCATTTGGCTCCTGGGCTCCGACATCTGGTTGAATCAACTGGAAAGAAGAAGAAAGGGGGAAAAGGGGGAGAAAAGCAACCATGAGTACTCATCCAAAGTACTCGCAAGCAAGGGTCTACACTACATATGCAACATTATCAAAGGAAGGCTGTATATGTGGACTGGGCTGTAGAAATGCCAGAATAGAGAGAAGGCCTAGTCCTATCGAAGACTAGCATCTTCTGGAAACCACCATCTTGCAGCAACAGGAGGGAGTAGGGTAGCATAAAGTAAAGTAGAAGAAGTGTTATCAACCTCGGCCAGAGATCCTTTCTCGACTCCCTGCGAGAAAGCAATCCCAGAGCCGTACTATCCATTTATCACCTCATATCCAAGTTTCATCACAAGTATCCAGTTCTAGTTGTATCGATTAGGATACAACTCCAAGTGTCCGTTACCGTAGGACAGGCTATCGATAGATGTTTTCTTCCCTGCAGGGGTGCACCAACTTACCCACCACGCTCGATTAACTCCGGCCGGACACACTTTCCTGAGTCATGCCCAGCCTCGGCCAAACAATACGCCGCAACCCGACCTAGGCTTAATAGAGAGGTCAGCATGTCGGACTAAACCTATGCCCCCAAGGGTCATGGGCCATCTCCCCGGGAACTCTTGCACGTTGCGTACGCAGCCGGTGAGCAGACCTAGCTACCTCCTTCAACAAGGCAGGTGTTTACGCAGTCCAACCCGGCGCGCGCCGCTCAGTTGCTGACGTCTATTAAGCTTCGGCTGATGCATATGACGTAGAATGCCCATACTATGCCCACGTGATGGTTAATGCTATTGGGCCAAAGGCCCCTTGGATCAAATATCCAAATCGTAGTGGATTAGGAACGCACGGTAACAAGCAGAGACTCACGAAAGATGTGACCCCATTGCCTCGTCTCGAGGACTTGCGGCAAGGGCTAGGAATGCCCGGCCACGCCTCGTAATTATCTCGCGGGCACCTTCCAGGTCAACCCAACTCCTCATCACTCGCAAATATGCTCGCGCGGGTACCCCTCGGGGCCGACCCGTCTTTAGTAACATGGTTCGGTGTAAAGTCATAGTAACCATAGTAACCGTGTATCCAAAGATCAAGGGGAAAACCCGAGGAATCACTCCCGGTGAATTCCACTCGATGTAATCATCAAGGTGAACGTAAGAGGAACCACTCCCGAGGTTCACACTTGAGGGGTTGCACGACAGAGTCGTATCGGAAGTGGTTAAGGCGGTATCACCCCCAATGACCACGACCGCATAGCTACACTACAGGGTTAACATCTGAAGTGCTGTAGAGGTCTCACCCTCGGCACTCGAAAGTGATGTGCGGTGCCGGGGCGTGGTCTTTGATCCCGTTGATCGGGTCTTCAATGATGAAGCAGGGGCAACAAGGACAAGGTGGGGGGTCACTGATGGATCACTAACCGACCTATATTAAGCAGTTTAGGATAAGCAGGTAGGTAACAATGAGCAGGTTACAAAAGCAGGCTATGCATCAGAATAGGAGCAAACAATAACAGTAGAAAAATCTAATGCAAGCATGAGAGAATGGAATGGGCGATATCGGGATGATCAAAGGGGGGCTTGCCGGGTTGCTCAGACGAGGAGGGGTCGTCGGTGGCGTAGACGATCATAGGGGCATCAGCAACGGTCTCGGGGTCTATCGGAGAGAAGAGGGGGAAGAAACAGTAAATATAGAGCAAACAGGGGCATAACAGAACAACAAGTAGAGCAAGACGTGATCTAACGTCGTGTTACATGATACCGGCGAAGGGGGAGAACCCCCGGGAATGTTTTTCCGAAGTTTGGCATTTTTCGGACAAATGAAACAGAGGGGAAAGTTGCATGTTCGCTATGCTAGGGATGTGTGGCGTACGAAGGGAGCGCGTATTCCGATTCGTCTCGTCGTTCTAAGCAACTATCATGTAGAAAACTTTTTCATCCGAGTTACGGATTATTTTCTATGTTTTTGCAAGTTTAAAATGGTTTCTAAAATTATTATTAACTAAAATGTAAATATTGCATCAGCATGACGTCATCAGTCAACATTGACCATTGGCTGGTCAAACAGGGCAGTGGGGCCCATTTGCTATAGACACATTTGAACTAAACATGTTTAATTAGACTAATATGCAATTAGGTTAATTAAACATAATTAATTAGGGTTAATTAATTAAATTATTATTTTTATTTATACATATTTCTTTTCCGATTCAAAGAAAAGGAGGCTGGGCCCTATGTGTCTATGGCAGTGGGGTGGGGGTTAACTTAGCGCTAACCACCCTGGTTAGTGGCCGGGGCACACCGGTGCGGGTCGGCCTCATCAGGGAGGCCGTTAGGCGCACGACATGACGAGGGCGCGGCCGAGCCACGGGCTAGAGCGGGCGGGGGCGGCAGTAGCCGCCGGTGGCGGCCACTGCGAGCGAGGGGGCGAAGTGAGCGAGGATGCGCGGTCGGGGCGCGACTGCCGGTGAGCGGGGCAGCAGAGGAAAGCGGCCAGGGGCGAGCAGGGGACCGCAGTGGCGACGGCGCGGGACGCGAGAGGCGGGGCACGCGCGGTCGGGCGCCGGGCGCGGCGGGGCACGCGCGGTCGGAGCGGCGCGGCGGTCAAAGACAGACGACAGCGCCGGGAGGGCATGCGGGACGACGCGGTGAGCACGGGCTTGCACGAGATCGGGCGGCGGCGGAACACGGCGTCTACGGCGACGGGAGTAGAAGGGAAGGGAAGAACGGAGGAGGGGCTCCCTGGGAGCTATAGGGAGATGGCAGTGGGCTTGGGGAGTGCGGGGGCGGTCCGGTGACGGCGAGGCGAGGACGAGGCGACGACCGAGGATGGAGAGGCGGGACGGGGCAGTCCGGTGAGGAGGGGTTCTCTGGGCGGCGTGCGGCATTCGACGGGGCTGGGGCAACTGCCCCGATCCAGATCCAGACGGGATCGGGTGAGGAGGGAGTGGGGAACGAGGAGGAGTGGGGGTCGTGCGGGGGGTTAGGGTTACGGGGAGGGAGTGGCCTAATAGGCCAGGGGAGCGGGAGAGTGGGCCGACCTGTGGGGTGGCCGACTGGGCCGACGGGGTCGAGGCCCAGTGGGGAAAGGGGGGGGGGGGTCAGGGGCTTTTTTCTCTCTCTCCTACCTCCTCTTTTTCTTTTAGTTTTTCTTAAAAAAAACTTTATGTTTTAGCTATTTTAGGCCATTTAGACATTTTGCAAAGATGTTGGTTCACCACCAATATTACCAGAAGAATATTTCCCACATGATGAACATTTTAGTTTTCATGTTTGAGCATTTTCGAATTTCACTCAGCATTTGAAATTGAATTCAACAGGAATTTGAAATGGAATATTGATCAAAGTGCCTAAGCACTGTTATAGCAAAATGATTAGCTTGATCTCAGGGATTACTGTAGCATCATTACACCGGGGTGTTACAACTCTCCTCCTCTACAAGAAATCTCATCCCGAGATTTAAGGGGTGGAGTAATGGGGAAAGACCCAGGAAGGACGGATCTCAACGCAAGATAGGTACCTGGGGGCTATCTCGGTGAACGTGGCATAGAGGCATCTCGAGTTGGTATTCAAGAAATTCATCAAGAGCAAGGTTAGGAGGAGCAATAAGAAGCTTCAACTGGGCAGGCAATCATTCATTGCCTAAATTTGAGGGTGAATGGGGTCCAGAGCAATGGGAATAAGTATGGCGTATGATACCAGAATCGATCACTAGGAAGGTGGCTCGTGATTTACATACGAAGCCAAGCATGAGGAACAATTTTGGAAAACAGGGATGTACAAGAGAGTCAGGTTTTGATCCTGTGGAACTGTGGGTTATGGGCCCACCATGTGTGTTAAGGGTAGGAAGAGCGGTGACATCTTGCACGATGATGATCGTAAGGCAGTTCAGGGGGTAGCCTGTCAGTTATGTTGGCAACAACGTTGGTACCAAGGGCGAGGAACAAAGAGAACTATTTTCCTGCTTGATTAAACTAGGCGGACCAATAGGCGAAGTTCTCGTCCACCGGCGGTTAACGGATTGTCATCAACAGTAGCAACAGGGTTATACTTGACTTGGTTGTACCCCGAGGGGTTTACATGAGCAGGGAAATGTTACTGCTTATATCATATAGATTACCAGAAAGGTTAAACAAAACAATGGAATGAAAAATGTGTTTATACACAAGATTTAGGAGTGTAACTTTTCCCAAGGAAAAGTAGAGCATGATATACATGTTAGATCAACAAGTACATCACCATTTGGATGAAGGGGCAAGGGAATTCATGATGTTATCCATACAACAGTGTTTGGATAATAGAGTAAGAAACATTTAGCATTGCGCCAACAATGTTCTTAATGATGTTCGGAGTCATGCTTCTGGATAGCATTGACATGATCATCAGGTAAAGGTCGGACCTTGGGAACACAAAGGATACATCAGGAATTTTTAGAACATCTCATGCAATTTTATCAAGGAAAAGATGAGTAGGTGGCCGATGGGTTAAGCAGCAATCCATCGACATGTCAAAAAGATGTGTTTCCAAAATTTTATATGAACGAGTTTGTGTTGGGGGAGGCAAGAATGTTGTCGATGATAACACAAATCATCGAGGGGCAAGGATGGTATTTCTCATCATGAATTCAATTGATATCCTGGAAGAGCTCAGAATGTTGATGGTGATCACGACACATTTGTCGAGAGATTTCATGAAGATGAAATCGATCGGCGATGACATCAAGTCAAAGGAATGATGAAGCGAAAGGTTATTGGAACCACGGGTACGACACAAACTCGAAATCAAGCTTGCTGTTCAAGGCGAAATGATATGATGAGGAAGATCGACGTAGGCTTATCTCATCATCGAAAATTGTGCTCCGGGAAGAAGGACAAGGTAGCACAGTTAAAAGTTACCATGGTAAAGATATAGCCGATCAGGCTAGGAATGACTTGAAGGATTATTAAACTCATAAGCAACAAAAATTACTTAGAGTTATATAATCAGAGTGTGGAATCGATTCACTTATCGGTGTTCTCAAGTGACTAACAACTCAAAACCCGGGGAAATCTAAAATCGATGAGAAGCAATACCAGATGAATACTCGTAGGAAGCAACACGGTTCTTTGTTATTCTCGAGATACCAGAGGGTAATACCCGGTGGAAGATCAAAATAGATATTGCGAGGATGCATTTATCTACAGAAGACAAGTGCTTTAACTTGTCCGAGAAATGGAATCAAAGGGGAACAATCATGGTCAGAACCATGGTTGCAAAGGATCAAATCCTAGATATAAGATGATCTTATACCAAGCGGATAATTAATTTTTAAGAGAAGCTTCCATGATAAGATCTACATCGTGTCCATGGGCATTAACACAAAGTTCAAGGTCGACTCCCACTTCTTCAATGCATATCATTTCATTTACTTCTTGCTTTCGATGAAGTTGTAGTGTTGAAATGTTATCTAGCAAAACACTAGAAGAGTATGACTCGTGAAAACTCTCGGGTTCACATGGATTAAGGAAGGCATATGTTCAACCCATAGGGGCATCTTGGGAACATATACCAGAAAATACATGAGTAAAATAACACAAGCTCGAAGGTAGAGCATGATTGAGAAGGCAGAGAATACAATTTTACCAAAGGCATTATGTATTAGGGGAAGAGCGCACAAAATTTTGAATATGAAGGAAACTGCCGGATAATAATCCAAAAAAGGATTCAGCGGGCCTTAATGGATCTAATGTGGGTATCAGTACTCAATCATAAGAAGGAAGGAATGCAAAGCCATTGGATTATAGAAACATCTGAATAATTCGATGCTTGAGTACAAAGGAGTTATGATTTCAAGTTGAAGGATCAGAAGTAGAGGCTTTGATCAAAAGATGAGTAAGTTGAGTAGACTTGAAGGTGCACCCGATCAATTCTTGATTGGGCAAGAACCAGCTCATAACCGGAGCGATGTCGAAGCCGAAAAGAAAAATTCCAAGGATTAATTGGTGATTGCGAGTATTCGCTCACACGTTGAATCCATAGGAACAGAACGAAAACCACGAAGAATTTTAAAGAATATTGCTAGACATATGGGATTAATCCTAATGCAATCAGACAAGGAGGAACAAGAGCAATAGGCTGCTGAGTATTTTCGGAAGATCACATAGTATTTCCAAGTATTTTGCAAAGCATATGAATAACTAGGGATGAACGGGTTCAACGAATTATTCGTAGTGCAAAAAGAAGCCGTAAAGTAGAAGGCACAAAGGATTCTCGAAACAACGGAGAGTACATCTTGTAATAATAGGAGCAACTGGGTATGAAGGTACAAGCGGCAAGGATGTTATTCACGGGGATTATCTGTGATCAGGAACTGCAAGGCAGTGGGCACAGGGTCTCGAGAAACATCGAGGAGTATCTGCAGAATCTTCTGGCGAAGCAAGCGATCATTGGTAATGTCGAGGCTCTTCGGGAGGAAGTGGGTACGAGAACCTAATGTCAGAGTTAGTAAAATGTTTAACCCGAATAGAAGAGAGATCATAATCCCAGAGTATAGACGAGGAATAAAAGATCCTAGTACCACCCATCGGTGACGTGGGCCCGTAACCCACACAGCCAAGTTAGTAAAACAGTTTTGGACGACTAGACTCAACTTCGGCCAAGGAGTTGAAAGGGGGGCTACCTACACGCAGTCGGCTCTGATACCAACTTGTGACGCCCTCGATTCAATCATACACGCAAATGTGTACGATCAAGATCAAGGACTCACGGGAAGATATCACAACACAACTCTAGACACAAATTAAAATAATACAAGCTTTATATTACAAGCCAGGGGCCTCGAGGGCTCGAATACATAAGATTGAAAACACAAGAGTCAGCGGAAGCAATAATATCCGAGTACAGACATGAGTTAGACAAGTTTGCCTTAAGAAGGCTAGCACAAAAGCAACAACGATCGAAAAGGCAAGGACTCCTGCCTGGGAGCCTCCTAACTACTCCTGGTCGTCGGCGGTCTCCATGTAGTAGCAGGCATCAGCAGTGGCATCTGGCTCCTGGGCTCCGACATTTGGTTGAATCAACCAGAAAGAAGAAGAAAGGGGGGAAAAGGGGGAACAAAGCAACCGTGAGTACTCATGCAAAGTACTCGCAAGCAAGGATCTACACTACATATGCAACATTATCAAAGGAAGGCTATATATGTGGACTGGGCTGTAGAAATGCCAGAATAGATTGAAGGCCTAGTCCTATCAAAGACTAGCATCTTCTGGAAACCATCATCTTGCAGCAACAGGAGGGAGTGGGGTAGCATAAAGTAAATTAGTAGAAGTGTTATCAACCTCGGCCAGAGATCCTTTCTCGACTCCCTGCGAGAAAGCAATCCCAGAGTCGTACTATCCATTTATCACCTCATATCCAAGTTTCATCACAAGTATCCAGTTCTAGTTGTATTGATCGGGATACAACTCCAAGTGTCAATTACCGTAGGACAGGCTATCGATAGATGTTTTCTTCCCTGCAGGGGTGCACCAACTTACCCACCACGCTCGATTAACTCCGGCCAGACACACTTTCCTGGGTCATGCTCGGCCTCGGCCAAACAATACGCCGCAACCCGACCTAGGCTTAATAGAGAGGTCAACACGCTGGACTAAACCTATGACCCCAGGGGTCATGGGCCATCTCCCCGGGAACTCCTGCACATTGCGTACGCGGCTGGTGAGCAGACCTAGCTACCTCCTTCAACAAGGCAGGTGCTTACGCAGTCCAACCTGGCGCGCGCCGCTCAGTCGCTGACGTCTATTAAGCTTCGGCTGATGCATACGACGCAGAACGCCCATACTATGCCCATGTGATGGTTAGTGCTATCAGGCCAGAGGTCCCTCAGATCAAATATCCAAATCGTAGTGGATTAGGAACGCGCGGTAACAAGCAAAGACTCACGAAAGATGTGACCCCGTTGCCCCGTCTCGAGGACTTGCGGCAAGGGCTAGGAATGCCCGGCCACACCTCGTAATTATCTCGCGGGCACCTTCCAGGTCAACCCAACTCCTCATCACTCACAAATATGCTCGCGCAGGTACCTCTCGGGGCCGACCCGTCTTTAGTAACATGGTTCGGTGTAAAGTCATAGTAACCATAGTAACCGTGTGTCCAAACATCAAGGGGAAAACCCGAGGAATCACCCCCGGTGAATTCCACTCGATGTAATCATCAAGGTGAACGTAAGAGGAACCACCCACGAGGTTCACACTTGAGGGGTTGCACGATAGAGTCGTATCGGAAGTGGTTAAGGCGGAATCACCCCCGATGACCACGACCGAATAGCTACACTACAGGGTTAACATCAGAAGTGCTGTAGAGGTCTCACCCCCGGCACTCGGTAGTAACCCAGTAGTGTCGAGGCAACTAAGGGGAAAGTGATGTGCGATGCCGGGGCCTGGTCTTTGATCCCGTTGATCGGGCCTCAATGATGAAGCAGGGGCAACAAGGACAAGGTGGGGGGGTCACTGATGGATCACTAACCAATCTATACTAAGCAGTTTAGGATAAGCAGGTAGGTAACAATGAGTAGGTTACAAAAGCTGGTTATGCATCAGAATAGGAGAAAATAATAACAGTAGCAAAATCTAATGCAAGCATGAGAGAATGGAATGGGCGATATCGGGATGATCAAAGGGGGGCTTGCCTGGTTGCTCAGACGAGAAGGAGGGGTCGTCGGTGGCGTATACGATCACAGGGGCATCAGCAATGGTCTCGGGGTCTATCGGAGAGAAGAGGGGGAAGAAAGAGTAAATACAGAGCAAACAGGGGCATAACAGAACAACAAGCAGAGCAAGACGTGATCTAACATCGTGTTACACGATACCGGCGAAGGGGGAGAACACCCGGGAATGTTTTCCCGAAGTTTGGCATTTTTTGGACAGATGAAACGGAGGGGAAAGTTGCATGTTAGCTATGCTAGGGATGTGTGGTGGACGAACGGAGTGCGTATTTCAATTCGTCTCGTCGTTCTGAGCAACTATCATGTAGAAAACTTTTTCATCCGAGTTATGGATTATTTTCTATGATTTTGCAAGTTTAAAATGGTTTCTAAAATTATTATTAACTAAAAGGTAAATATTGCATTAGCATGACGTCATTAGTCAACATTGACTATTGACTAGTCAAACAGGGCAATGGGGCCCGTCTGTCATAGACACATTTGAACTAAACAAGTTTAATTAGACTAATATGCAATTAGGTTAATTAAACATAATTAATTAGGGTTAATTAACAGGGTTAATTAATTAAATTATTTTTATTTTTATTTATACATATTTCTTTTCTGATTCAAAGAAAAGGAGGCTGGGGCCTACATGTCTATGGCAGTGGGGTGGGGGTTAGCTTAGCGCTAACCACCCTGGTTAGTGGCCGGGGCACACCTGTGCGGGCCAGCCTCACCAGGGAGGCCGCCAGGCGCACGGCATGACGAGGGCGCGGCCGAGCCACGGGCTAGAACGGGCGGGGGCGGCAGCAGCCGCCGGTGGCGGCCACTGCGAGTGAGGGGGGCGAAGCGAGCGAGGAGGGGCGGTCGGGGCGCGACTGCCGGCGAGCGTGGCAACAGAGGAACGCGGCCAGGGGCGAGTAGGGGACTGCAGTGGCGACAACGCGGGATGCGAGCGGCGATGGCGTGTGACGCGAGCGGCGGGGCACGCTTGGTCGGGCGCCGGGCGCGGCAGGGCGCTGTATGGGCGGAGCGGCGCGTGGGTCGAAGACAAACGACAGCGCCGGGAGGGCATGCGGGACGGCGCGGTGAGCACGGGCTTGCACGAGATCGGGCGGCGGCGGAACACGACGTCTACGGCGACGGGAGCAGAACGGAAGAGGAAAACGGAGGAGGGGCTCACAGGGAGCTGTAGGGAGATGGCAGTGGGCTTGGGGAGTGCGGGGGCGGTCCAGCGACGGCGAGGCGAGGACGAGGCGACGACCGACGATGGAGAGGCGGGGCGGGGCAGTTCGGCGACAGAATCGGGGAGGCGACGGCGTCAGGGGCGATGTGGATTGCCCGGATCCCGCAGAGAGAGGGGGAGGAGTGGAGGAAGGCGAGGCGTCCGGCGAGGAGGGGTTCGTTGGGCGGCGTGCGACATTCGACGGGGCCGGGGCAACTGCCCCGATCCAGATCAAGACGGGATCGGGTGAGGGAGGAGGAGTGGGGGTCGTGCGGGGGGTTGGGGTTACGGGGAGGGAGTGGCCTAATAGGCCAGGGGAGTGGGAGAGTGGGCCAGCCTATGGGGTGGCCGACTGGGCCGGCGGGGTCGAGGCCCAGCGCTGAAGGGGGGGGGGGGTCAGGGGCTTTCTCTCTCTCTCTCTCTCCCACCTCCTCTTTTTCTTTTAGTTTTTCTTAAAAAACTTTCTGTTTTAGCTATTTTAGGCCATTTTGACATTTTGCAAAAATGTTGGTTCACCACCAATATTACCAAAAGAATACTTCCCACATGATGAACATTTTAGTTTTCATGTTTGAGCATTTTCGAATTTCACTCAGCATTTGAAATTGAATTCAACTGGAATTTGAAATGGACTATTGATCAAAGTGCCTAAGCACTGTTATAGCAAAATGATTAGCTTGATCTCAGGGATTACTGTAGCATCATTACACCAGGGTGTTACAGTTGTGCCCCACTCGGGGCACCCCCAGGTGCTGCTATGCCCCACTGGATGTCTTCTGGTCCATATAAAATCCACAAAAAGTTTTGCGGTGTTTGGACTCCGTTTGATATTGATTTCCCGCGATGTAAAAAACAAGCAAAAAAACAACAACTCGCACTAGGCACTTGGTCAATAGGTTAGTCCCAAAAAATGATATAAACTTGCTATAAGATGATTGTGAAACATTCAAAAATGATAATATAACAGCATGGAACAATAAAAAATTATAGATACGTTGGAGATGTATCAGCATCCCCAAGCTTAATTCCTGCTCGTCCTCGAGTAGGTAAATGATAAAAATAGAATTTTTGATGTGGAATGCTGCCTGAAATGTCATCTCATATTTTTTTTGTAGCATGGATATTTGGAATTTTATATGGTTCAAAGCAATAGTCTAGTTTTGACATGATAACTTAAATACTCGATCATATTAATGTAACGCGCTCGATGCGGCTATATCTCCCACGTGTCGAAGCACGACTTAGAGGCATAACCGCAATTGAAAGCAATGTCGCAAGTGAGGTAATCTTCACACAACCCATGTAATACATAAGGGAAAGAGATACATAGTTGGCTTACAATCGCCACTTCACATAATACATGAGTAAAGCATTACATCATACAGATACAATCAAGGTCCGACTACGGAACCAAAATAAAAGAAGACTACCCCAAATGCTACACAGATCCCCGATCGTCTCGACTGGGCTCCACTACTGATCAACTGTTAACGAAACAACACAATGAACAAGATCTTCATCGAGCTCCTCCTTGAGCTCGGGTGCGTCACCTGCACGGTTTCATCGGCACCTGCAAACTGGTTTTGGATGTATCTGTGAGTCACGGGGACTCAGCAATCTCACACCCGCGAGATCAAGACTATTTAAGCTTATAGGTAGGACAGGGTAGTGAGGTGGAGCTGCAGCAAGCGACTAGCATATCAGGTGTCTAACATACGCAAATGAGAGCGAGAAGAGAAGGCAAAAGCACGGTCGAACAACTATGATCAAGAAGTGATCCTGAAACTACTTACGTCAAACATAACTCCAACACCGTGTTCACTTCCCGGACTCCGCCGAGAAGAGACCATCACGGTTACACACGCGGTTGATGTATTTTAATTAAGATCAACTTCGGGTTTTCTACAACCGGAAATTAACAAATTCCCATCTGCCACATAACCGCGGGCACGGCTTTCAAAAGTTCAAACCCTGCAGGGGTGTCCCAACTTAGCCCATGATAAGCTCTCGCGATCAACGAAGGATATTCCTTCTCCCCGGGAAGACCCGATCAGTCTCGGAATCCCGGCTACAAGACATTTCGACAGTAATAAAACAAGACCAGCAACGCCGCCCGATGCGCCGACATCCTGATAGGAGCTGCACATATCTCGTTCTCAGGGCAACACTGGATGAGCAGTCCGTACAACTAAAACCAGACCACAAGTTTCCCCGAGGTGGCGCTGCAAGGGGCTCTAGTTCGGACCAACACTTAGACAAGCATTGGCCCGGGGGGGCTAAAATAAAGATGACCCTCGGGCTGGCCGACCCAAGGGAAAAGGGATAGGTGGTAGGCAAATGGTAAAACCAATGTTGGGCCTTGCTGGAGGAGTCTTATTCAAAGGAACTGTCAAGGGGGTCCCATAAATCACCCGACCGCGTTAGGGACGCAAAATCCGGGAATATAACACCGGTATGACGGAAACTAGGGCGGCAAGAGTGGAACAAAACACCAGGCATAAGGCCGAGCCTTCCACCCTTTACCAAGTATATAGATGCATTAATTAAATAAGATATATTGTGATATCCCAACAAGTAAACATGTTCCAATCAAGGAACAACATCTCCATGTTCCAACAAGGAACAAACTTCATCTTCACCTGCAACTAACAACGCTATAAGAGGGGCTGAGCAAAGCGGTAACATAGCCAAACAACGGTTTGCTAGGACAAGGTGGGTTAGAGTCTTGGTTTAACAATATGGGAGGCATGATAAGCAAGTGGTAGGTATCGCAGCATAGGCATAGCAAAAGAGCGAGCATCTAGCAAGCAAAGATAGAAGTGATTTCGAGGGTATGGTCATCTTGCCTGCAAGGTTCTCAGAGTAGTCGAAGGCTTGATCCTCGTAAGTGTTCTCAACAGGTTCCTCGTTCACGTACTCGTCTCCCGGCTCTACCCAGAACAAGAACACAAGCAAAGGAACAACTATCAACCACGATGCAATGCGCAATCAACATGATGCAAAACATGGCATGATATGCGAGATGTGGTATGCAATGCATATGCGTGCTCCGGAAGGAAAAAGATGAACAAGGCATAATCTTGGCAAACCAAGTATGCCACTAGAAAGGTGAGGTGATTTCGGTTGAAATCGATATAAATATCACCGGAATCGGATGCACGGTTTGCAAATGACAAGCAAAACAAGAATGACATATTTCTGCGTTTAACGACATAATGCCACTTAGCATGCAACAAGAAATTAAGCTACTGCATCCAAACATATCAGCAAAGCATATGAAAGTGATCTACTCAAGATGCTTGACAAAAGATGAGCACTGAGCTACGGCTAAATCATACAACAATAGGTTCAAACAAGCATGGAAAAAGTGCAAAAGATAACAGGTTCACATACTTGGTGAAAATACTAACATGCCAGAAATTAACATCAGGATGACATGTTTAGAGCAAGGAAACAACCTGCTACAGGAACAGGACATAGCAAAATATGGCATGGCATGGATCTACTCAAATCATTGAACAAAAGTCCCTTACTGACTATGAGCCAAAAAGGAACAGAAAATATAATAGCACCCATGTCAAATAAGCAAGTTTCGTTACAGTTTTCAGACTTGGCAGAAAAACTGGACATGTCAAAAACAGATAACAAGTAGGCATGTTTACGAGCTCTATGCACTCACTACGGAGCATTGCATGATAAAGTAAGCATACACCCATCAAGAAGACATAGCATAGAAACTAATCATGGCAAAAACAACATCATATCATGCAAGGATCAACTACAACAAGCTTGGCAAAATCGAATAACATGTAAACAATCTGCCAGTAACATTTTATAGCAAAAGTAGAGCTCGATTGACTCAAGCTAAGGCACTCCATAATTACAAACAAAGGCTTGGATGGACAGAACAAATCCATATGTACAAAACATCCTTACTGATCATCCTCAAAAGAGGCATGGATCTCACTGTAGCAACAAGATCACATGGCATAAAAATAACAACAGGGAATGACTTAGTGAAATTACTAAGTCCCTGAAATCAGCAACAATATGATCCCTAGTTTGCATGCTTGTCCTAGTCACCACAAAGATCACAAAAATACATGGCATACACCCCTGTAAATATGTCATGGCATATTACAAAACACATGTAGAACTCCAGTTCATAGGATGCACACATCAATCATGGCAAAAATAACAAAAGTGCATCTACTGAAACAGATCTGAAACTATCATCACATAGCCCTCTGCTAACAGCATTTCGGGCATCAAGATGAGCTCAAATGAAAATGATGCACTGGAACAAGGTGTAGAGCACAATGAGATGAACATGTCGATATCTCATACGCACAAAACGGAGCAGTACACACGGAGATACGATGCGATGAAGATGCACACTTAATGCTAGGATCTCGGCGACTTAGCACAAAAAATGGACCTCGGGGAAAGTCAACGCGGGCGGCAATGGAGCTCCGGTGGTTCAGGGAAGTCCGGCGAGGCGTGGGGAGGGGCGGAGGAGGCCGGGGATGGCCGGATCTGGCCGGATCCGGACCCGGGGATCCCGTTCCCGGCGGTGAGAAGCTCCGGCGAGGCGCGGGGAGGCGTAGCTCCATGGCGGCGGCGGTGGTTCCTGCGGGCAGGAGAGAGAGCGCGAGGTGAGGGAGAGGGGGTGAGGCCGGAGCAAGGAGAAGGGAGAGCGGGCGGAGGAGCGCTGGCCTGGAGGGGTGGCGGCAGGCGGCGGCCGGAGGGGAGGGCGCCGCGGCGGGAGGTGGCCGGAGTGGGCGGCGGCGCGGTGCTCCGGCGCGTCCAGCGGGAGGAGGCGGGCGCGCGGGGCGCCGGGTGCGGGCCGCGGGGGCGCCGCACGGGCTCGGGCGGGCCGGCGGCGGAGTGGCGACGTGGCGGCTTCGGATTCACCCAGCGCGGCGGCTGGACATGTCCGGTGGCGGCGCGGACGTGTCCGACAGCGCGAGGATGAAGAAGAATAGGGTTAGGGTAGGTTTCATCCGTGATTTCGGGGGAGAGGGTATATTTATATGTAGAGAGAGCTAGGAAGCTCCAAATGGAGTGTGATTTGTGGCCACACGATCGTGATCGAACGGCGATGGACATGGGAGTGTCTTAGATGGGTTATTGGGCTATTTTGGATGGGTTTTGGGCTGCAACCCAAAAGAGGCTTTCACGGTTACCCGGTTAACCGTTGGAGTATCAAACGACCTCTGAATGACCCGAAACTTGATAGGCGGTCTACCGGTGCTATACCAAGGCCGCTTGACAAACCTCGGTCCATTCCGAGACAGTTAAATACCCGCTCACGGAAAAAGGTAAAAGGGGACGCCGGGGAACATAGGAGCGCCGGATTGCAAAACGGACAGCGGGGAAAATGCTCGGATTCATGAGACGAACACGTATGGGAATGCGATGCACATGATGACATGACATGAAATGCATGACAAGGACAAAATGCAAAAAGAAGGGAAACCCAACCACGGAGGGAATAACATATCACATTGCCGAAAATGGCAAGAGTTGGAGTTACAAATATGGCAAGTTACATCCGGGGTGTTACAATTAATAAGCAACCATGTCTTTCAAAATATCGACACTAAAGAAAGTTATCCCTAGCCCATCATGCTCAATCATTGATCCATTCATGAAACACACTCGCATATTAGTTACATCCAATGCTCAAGTACGATCATAGTGCCCCTTAGTTGGTGCTTTATAAGAGAAGATAGGGACTCAAATAAAATTAAAAATTGCATAAAGTAAATAGATGTGCCCTTCGCAGAGGGAAGTAGGGATTTGTAGAGGTGCGAGAGATCAAAGCGAAAAACATAGAGATAAAAACATTTTGGGAGGTGTACTTTTCCCACCAACGAAAATGACTTAGAGTTCCCCACACTTTCCATGCTAGATATATCATAGGCGGTTCCCAAACAGAAAATAAAGATTATTCCTTTTTCCACCATACTTTCACTTTCCATGGCTAATCGTATATCCACGGGTGCCCTCCATACCAACACTTTCCAAGGAATTTATTGTTTGACAACATGAAGTAAATTCATTTTTCATTTCTGGACTGGGCATCCCTAATACCTTTGCCTTACTCTCATGCAATGGCAAGTGAATAAACACTCATCATGAGAATAACACATCTAGCATGGAAAATATCGGCCACCCCTCACAGCTTCGCGAGCGGTACGAGCACATAAAAGAGAATTTATCTTGAAAATTAGAGATGGCACATACAAATTTGCTTAGAACAGCAAAAGAATACCGGATATAGGTAGAGATAGTGGACTCATGTGGCAAAACTGGTTTAAAGGGTTTTGGACGCACAAGTAGTGATCATACTTAGTGCAAAATGAAGGTTAGCAAAAGATTGAGAAGCGACCAACCAAGAAACGAATAATCTCATAAGCAAGCATTAAGCATAATTAACACCAAGTAATGCACCACAAGTAGGATGTAATTTCACTGCATGATTATTGACTTTCGTGCTTGCATAGGGAATCACAAACATTAACACCAATGTTCTTACTAAAGCATAATTACTCATCAACATGACTCACATATCATATCATCATATCTCAAAACTATTACAAGGAATAAAATTTATTTTATCCAATGATCTTCACGAAAGTTTTTATTATAGCCTTCTTGGATATCTATCACTTTGGAACTAATTTTCATGTGTTGCTTTTGATAAGCTCAAACAAATATAAGTGAAGATCATGAGCATAATATTTCTTTCTCTCAAATTAATTTAAGTGAAGCAAGAGAGAATTTCTTAAAAAAAATACTAACTCTCGTATAAATCTAAGTGAAGAATGAGAGCATTTCTTCAAAAATATTAAAGCACACCGTGCTCAAAAAGATATAAGTGAAGCACTAGAGCAAATGATAAACTACTCCAAAAAGATATAAGTGAAGATCAAGTGAGTAGTTAAGTAAATAGGTAGCTATGTGAGGACACTCTATTATTTATAAACTTTCAGATCTAAATGTTTTATTAAAACAACAAGCAAAAAGCAAAACAAAATAAGATGACAATCCAAGAATAGCACACATCATGTGAAGAAGCAAACACTTAGGCTCAACCGATACTAACCGATAATTGTTGAAGAAGAAAGTTGGGATGCCTACTAGGGCATCCCAAGCTTAGATGCTTGAGACTTCTTGGAATATTAACTTGGGATGCCTTGGGCATCCCCAAGCTTGAGCTTTTGTGTGTCCTTAATTACTCTCATATCACGGTTTACCTAATACTAAAAACTTCATCCACACAAAACTCAACAAGAACTCGTGAGATAAGTTAGTATAAATTAATGCAAAACCTTATCATCCTCTACTGTACCAAATCACTAAAATTATTATTAAACATTGCATACTAAATGACTCTCCATATTTAATACTCCTATCCTCAAATAGAATAATTAAATAAGCAAACATATGCAAACAATGCAAACACAACATCAATCTTCCAAAATAGTACAATCTGTAAAGAATGCAAGAGTATCAATACTTCTTTAACTCCAAAAATTATGAAAATTTACCACATTGTAGAAAATTTATCAGAGATTATTGTGCAAAAAGTTTCAACATTTTATCGTGTTCTGAATTTTCTGGGGAATTTTTGCAACAACGATAAACTTTCTGTTTTGAAACAGCAACATGTAGACTTAAAAAATAAGCATGGCAAAGGCTATCATTGCCAATTTTATTGAAATAAAAGATGCAAAAAATTATTATAAATAACAGCAATAAAGTCCCAACAAAAGAAAATGACGCTCCAAGTAAAACTCATATCATGTGACGAATGAAAACATAGCTCCAAGTGAGGTTACCGATAATGTTGAAGACGAAAGAGGGGTTGCCTTCCGGGGCATCCCCAAGCTTAGTTGCTTGGATCTTCCTTGAATATTACCTTGGGGTGCCTTGGGCATCCCCAAGATTAGGGTCTTGTCACTCCTTATTCTCCTCATATCGATATCTCACCCGAAACTTGAAAACTTCAATCACACAAAACTTAACAAAACTTCATGAGATAAGTTAGTATGATAAAGAGCAAACCACTCACTTTTGGTACTGCCAAAGACAAGATTCATAATTGTTCTCACACAATTCCTATTGTATCATATCATTTCCACAATTTATATTGAGCAATATAAGCAATAGAAACTAGAAAACAAGCAAACTATGCATCGAAAACAGAATCTGTTAAAAACAGAACAGTCTGTAATGATCTGCAGAATATCCATACTTCTGCTACTCCAAAATTCTGAAAAAATTAGAAAAACATAGAGAATTTGCATTATCTGTAAAAAAATCAGAATTTTATCACGTACCGGTGAATTTAAACAATTCTATTTCTGGAAGCAAAAGTTTATACTTTTGCATAGATTTGAGTCAACTGTCATCCACACTATCCCAAAGGCTTTACTTGGCACTTTATTGAAACAAAACCAATAAAACATGATTACTACAGTAGCATAATCATGTGAACACACAAAAACAATAGGTAAAAGTGTTGGGTTGTCTCCCAACAAGCGCTTTTCTTTTATGCCTTTTAGCTAGGCATGATGATTTCAATGATGCTCACATAAAAGATAAGAATTAAAACATAGCAAGAGCATCTTGAATCACATGGCAAGCACATTTAAGTCTAACCCATTTCCTATGCATAGGGATTTTGTGAGCAAACAATTTATGGGAACAAGAATCAACTAGCATAGGAAGGCAAAACAAGCTTAACTTCAAAATTTTCAACACATAGAGAGGAAACTTGATATTATTGCAATTCCTACAAGCATAAGTTCCTCCTTCATAATAATTTTCAGTAGCATCATGAAGAAATTAAACAATATAACCATCACATAAAGCATTCTTTTCATGATCCAGAAGCATAGAAAATTTACTACTCCCCAATAAGCAATTTTATTCTCATTCGCAATAGTGGGAGTATCATATGAAACTCGAATACTAAAAATTGTTTCCACATTAAAAGAGTAATGTTCAGTAAAAGGATATTCAAAATTATGACAATAATTACCCCTACTTTTTATAACATAAGTATCATCACAATAGTCATCATAAGTGGCGACTTTGTTCTTATCATAGATAGGAGGCATGCAATCATCATAGCAAATTTGATCATTCGAAGTAGGGGGGCTATAAAGATCATCTTCATTAAGTATATCATCCCCGAGATTCGGACAAACATTAATTGCATCCGCCGATTTCAGCATCGCAAAGAGCTCGTGAATTGTTTTCGTCATCCCTTGCATATTATAGTTCATCATGAAGCCTTTGTAGCTTGGTGGCGGTGACTGAAGAACTCTGTCAATAACAGTCTCAACTGGAAGATCAATTCCCAGCTGAGTCAAGTGGTTATGATACCCAGACATTTTGAGTATGTGTTCACTGACAGAACTGTTCTCCTCCATCTTACAGCTATAGAACTTGTTGGAGACTTCATATCTCTCAACTCGGGCATTAGCTTGAAATATCAACTTTAGCTCTTGGAACATCTCATATGCTCCGTGGCGTTCAAAACATCTTTGAAGTATTGGTTCTAAGCCGTAAAGCATGGCACACGGAACTATTGAGTAGTCATCAGATCGAGCCTGCCAGACGTTCATAACATCTACAATAGCTCCTGCAGTAGGTCTGTCACCTAGCGGTGCATCAAGGACATAATTTGTCTCTGCAGCAATGAGGATAACCCTCAAGTTATGGACCCAGTCCGTGTAGTTGCTACCATCATCTTTCAACTTAGCTTTCTCTAGGAATGCATTAAAATTCAAGGGAACGGTAGCACGGGCCACTGATCTACAACATAGATATGCAAAAACTATTAAGACTAAGTTCATGATAAATTTTAGTTCAAATAATCAAATTACTAATGAAATCCCACTTAAATCAACATCCCTCAAGTTGTCTAAGTGATACATGATCCAAATCAACTAACCCATGTCGGGTCATCACGTGAGATGGGGTAGTCTTCAATGGTGAACATCTCTATGTTGACCACATCTACTATATGACTCACGTTCGACCTTTTGGTCTCCAGTGTTCCGAGACCATGTCTGTACATGCTAGGCTCGTCAAGTTTAACCCAAGTATTCTGCATATGTAAAACTGGCTTACACCCGTTGTATGTGAACATAGAGTCTATCACACCCGATCATCATGAGGTGCTTCAAAATGGCGAACTTTAGCAACGGTGCATACTTGGGGAGAACACTTTTATCTTGAAATTAAGTGAAGGGATCATCTTATAATGCTACCGTCGTTCTAAGAAAAATAGGATTCATAAAGAATAAACATCACACATGCAATCAAAATATGTGTCATAATATGGCCATCGTTATCTTGTGCTTTTGATCTCCATCACCAAAGCATCGGCATGATCTCCAACGTCACCGGCGCGACACCTTGATCTTCCATCATTGTGTTGAGGTCGTCTCACCAACTATTGCTTCTACAACTATTGCTAACACATAGCGATAAAGTAAAGCAATTACATGGCGCTTAATGATTGACATGCAGGCCATACAATAAATAAAAGACAACCCTAAGGCTCCTGCCGGTTGTCGATATTACAAAACATGATCATCTCAGACAACAACATATATCACATCACGTCTTGACCATATCACATCAATACATACCCTGCAAAAACATGTTAGACGTCTTCTACTTTGTTGTTGCAAGTTTTACGTGGCTACTGAGGGTAACTAGCAAGAACCGTTCTTACCTACGCAAAATCACAATGGTGATTATCATGTTTGCTGTTTTAACCTTCTACAAGGACCGGCCATAGAGAAACAGACACCTGCCAGCCACCTTATGCAAAACAAGTTGCATCAGTCGGTGGAACCGGTCTCATGTACATGGACATGTAAGGTTCATCCGGGCTGCTTCATCCCACAATACCGTCAAATCAAAATAAGACGTTGGTGGTAAGCAGTATGAACATCACCGCCTACAACTCCATTGTATTCTACTCGTGCATATCATCTACGCATAGACCTGGCTCTGATGCCACTGTTCGGGAATGTTGCATGGAAAACAAAAAAAAAACTACGCACACACAAGATCTATCCATGGAGATGTATGATATGTCCCCAACGTATCTACTTTTCCTAACGCTTTTCCTCTTGTTTTGGACTCTAATTTGCATGATTTGAATGAAACTAACCCCGGACTGACGTTGTTTTCAGCAGAACTACCATGGTGTTGTTTTTGTGCAGAAATAAAAGTTCTCTGAATGGAACGAAACTTTGCGAGGAATTTTTATATAAATAAAGAGAAATTATGGAGCAAAGACCAACTAGAGGGGGGCACCTGGGTGGGCACAACCCACCAGGGCGCACGCCCCTCCTAGCGCGCCTAGGTGGGTTGTCCCCACCTGGTGGCCCGGCAGACCCTGAAACCGACGCTATAAAATCCTATTTTTCCAAACAAAAATGCGGGAGAAAGAATTATCGCGTTCCATGAGACGAAGCCACTGTCACCTCCTGTTCTTCATCGGGAGGCCAGATCTGGAGTCCGTTTGGGGCTCCGAAGAGGGGGATCTTCATTCTTCTTCATCACCAACCCTTCTCCATCACCAATTCCATGATGCTCCCCACCGGGAATGAGCAATTCCTTCATAGGCTCGCTGGTCGGTGAGGAGTTAGATGGGGTTCATCATGTAATCGAGTTTGTTTTGTTAGGGCTTGATCCCTAGTATCCACTATGTTCTAAGATTGATGTTGCTATGACTTTGCCATGCTTAATGCTTGTCACTTTGGGCCTGGGTGCCATGAAATCAGATCTGAACCATTTATGTTATCACAATTATATCCATGTTCGAGATCCGATCTTGCAAATTATAGTCACCTACTACGTGTTATGATCCGGCAACCCCGGAGTGACAATAGTCGGGACCACTCCCGATGATGACCGTAGTTTGAGGAGTTCATGTATTCACTATGTGTTAATGCTTTGTTCCGGTTCTCTATTAAAAGGAGGCCTTAATATCCCTTAGTTTCCAATATGGACCCCACTGCCATGGGAGGGTAGGACAAAAGATGTCATGCAAATTCTTTCCATAAGCACGTATGACTATTTACGGAATACATGCCTACATTATATTGATGAACTGGAGCTAGTGCCGTATCGCCCTAGGTTATAATTGTTACATGATGAATATCATCCAACAAGTCACCGATCCAATGCCTACGAATTTATCTTATATTGTTCTTGCTAAGTTACTACTGTTATCATCACTGTTACACTTGCTACAAAATTATTGCTATCACTGTTACCGTTATCGTTGCTGCTGTCACTACTATCAAACTATCATATTACTTTGCTACTCATTACTTGTTGTAGATAATTAATCTCTAGGTGTGGTTGGATTGACAACTCAGCTGCTAATACCTTCAAATATTCTTTGGCTCCCCTTGTGTCGAATCTATAAATTTGGGTTGAATACTCTACCCTCGAAAACTGTTGCGATCCCCTATACTTGTGGGTTATCAAGACCTTTTTCTGGCACCATTGCCAGGGAGCATAGCTATACTTGTTGACTCACTTGGGATTATTATCAATTATTCACTATGAATAATTTGAGGGATGCTAAGACTAAGATATTTCCCTCAAAGACGAGGGGAGGTGAGGAACTGCCATCTAGTTCTGCTTTAGATTCACCTTCTGTTATGAGTAAAATTGCAACACCACCACATGCTACTATGTCGCAAGTTATTGATGATGCTACTTCTGCTATGGATAATTCTTATGAAGATGCTAGTACCTTTCTTGATAATGATGATGTGCCACTTGGGTGAATTTGTTGACAACATGATGCTGCTGAATCTGATGATGAGCTTGAAAGTAAAACTCCTGAAACACCTGCTAGAACTAGCCTTCCTAGATATGAATTGCCTAAGGCACCAGAAGGTTATGTTATGAATGAGGAGACAACTAGAGATATTCTTGCTTGTAAGGAGACAGATGATCTAGAGAAATTACTATGCAAGTATAAAGAAAAATCTCTGAATGCTAGAATGAAATATAATCCTAAGTTTGCTACTTCACCTATCTTTATTGATGATAAGGATTATGAATTCTCTATTGACCCAGAGATAATTACTTTGGTTGAATCTGATCCTTTCCATGGTTATGAAACTGAAACTGTTGTGGCACATATTACAAAGTTGAATGACATAGCTACCCTTTTTACTCATGATGAGAAAACCCGCTATTACTTTATTCTAAAATTATTTCCTTTCTCATTAAAGGGTGATACTAAAGCTTTGTACAATACTCTTACTCCTGGTTGTGTGCGTAGTCCCTAGGATATGATTTATTACTTCTCTGAAAAATATTTTCCTGCTCATAAGAAACAAGCTGCCTTACAGGAAATATTTAACTCTGTGCAAACTAAAGAAGAGAGTCTCCCACAAGCTTGGGGGAGGCTTTGCCAATTATTTAATGCTTTGCATGATCATCCTCTTAAGAAAAACGAAATACTTGATAACTTCTATAATGGACTAACCGATGCATCTAGGGACTTCCTAAATAGTTGTGCTGGTTGTGTTTTCAGGGAACGAACTATTGGACAAGCTGAAGAATTATTGAATAATAGATTAAAAATTATGATGATTGGACTCTTCCTGAACCACCGCCTAAGCCCACTCCAAAGAAGAGGGGTATATTATATCTCAGTCCTGAAGATATGCAAGAGGCAAAGAAATATATGAAGGAAAAAGGTATTAAAGCTGAGGATTTTAAAAATTTACCTCCTATTGAAGAAATACATGGGCTTAATACACCACCGCTGCCTAAGGTGGTAGAGGTAAATTCTCTAATGAAATTCAATGATAATGACAATCCTCACAATATGCACCCTAGCCAATGCCTTTATGAGTTTGAAAACTACATTTGGAGACAAGATCACTTCAATGCAAATGTTATGAAACAATTGAAATACAATTCAGATATGATTGCTCGCTTGAGTGACTTGTTATTTAGAATATCAAATGATGTTATAGGTGTTGGAAAACATGCTTGTATGTTACAAACCCAGTTAGAACAAGTTGCTAAATCACAAAGAGAATTTCTTGATGAAATGAATAACAACATACATGAATTTGCGGTTAGAGTTGCAACTAGAGGAGGAAAAATGACTTAGGAACCACTTTATCGTGAGGGACACCCAAAGAGAATTGAACAGGATTCACAAATAAATAACACTAGTGCACCTAATTCTTCTAAAAATAAAAAGAAGAAGAAAAATGATAGGACTTTGCATGCTTCTAGTGAACCTGAAGTATAAAAACCTCCTAATGGTGATAATGATGTTTCTATCTCTGATGCTGAAACTTAATCTGGTAATGAATATCCACCTAGTGATAATGAAAAAGATAATGCTGATGTTCATGAAGATACTCAATCAAACAATGAAAAAGAACCAGATAATGATGTTGAGATAGAACCACCTGCTGATCTTGATAACCGACAACCTAAGAATAAAAGATATGATAAGAGAGACTTTGTGGCTAGAAAACATGGTAAAGAAAGAGAACCGTGGGTTAAAAAACCAATGCATTTTCCACCTAAGTCAACTAAAAATAAAGATGATGAGGAATTTGAACGCTTTGCTGAGATGCTGAGGCCAGTCTTTTTGCGCACTCGCTTGACTGATATCTTGAAAATGCCTCCTTACGCAAAGTATATGAAAGACAACATCACTAATAAGAGAAAAATACTGGAAGCTGAAATCTCCACTATGCTTGCTAATTATACTTTCAAAGGGAGTACCTAAAAAACTTGGAGATCCGGGAATACCCACTATACCTTGCTCCATTAAAAATAATTATGTGAAAACTGCTTTATGTGATTTAGGAGCTGGTGTTAGTGTTATGCCTTTCTCTTTATATAAAAGACTTGATTTGAATAAACTCACACCTACTGAAATATATTGCAAATGGCTGACAAATCAACGGCCATACCTATCGGTATCTGTGAGGATGTGCCCGTTGTTGTTGTTGCTAATGTTACTATTTTGACTGACTTTGTTATACTTGAGATGCCCGAGGACGACAACATGTCGATTATCCTTGGTAGAACCTTCTTGAATACTGCAGGGGATGTTATTGATTGCAATAAAAGCAAGGTCACTTTTCACATTAATGGTAATGAGCATACGGTGCACTTTTCGAAGAAACAATTTCAAGTGAATGGTATTAATGTTATTGAAAAATCTCCGACAATCACTATTGGAAGTTTTAAAATACCTCTACCTACTGTTAAAAAGAAATATGAAATGCTTATTGTTGGGGACACTCATATCCCCATTGAGGTAACTTAGTGATTTACGAAAGTTCTTCGTTTTCATGCTAATCGAAAGTGGTTGTTAACAAGACCTAATCAACCTTATTAATGGATCTTTTTTAGCGGTATGAAGTTGATGAATTTAGTAAGCACTACCTTCTGTCCCTACCTTTTATTTTCTGTTTTTATTAGTTAAATAAAATAAAATGCCATGTTTTGTCTGTTTTCTGAATTTCTTGTGCAATAAAAAATGACCCAAAAATAAAAGTTCTTAGAATGCTCTTAAAATTTAATATTATTTTTTCTGAATATTTAAGAATTTCTGGTGCAAATAATATCAGAGGGAGGTGCACCAGGTGGGCACAACCCACCTAGGCGCGCCAGGACCCCCAGGCGCGCCCTGGTGGGTTGTGGTCCCCAAGTGGGCCCCCTCACTTATCCCTTCACACCACATCATCACTTGCCTCCAGAAAAAATCTCCATTGCTCTCTCTCCCATGTTCTTGCTCTCAAACCCGCGGATTTCGATCTCTTTGCTCGAAGCTCCGTTTCCGAAACTGTTTCGGGGGATTGTTGCTTGGTATGTGCTCGTTTATCCAATTAGTTTTTGTTTTAGTTGTTTATATTTTGAATAATTAGCTGCTCTTGGTGATGCTGTAGATGAGCTTGCATGTTGAATTCTTAGAGTTTTAAGTACTTTGAATGCTTGATATGGCCTCTATGTATCCCTATGAGTAGTTGCTATCAATTTTGTGAAGTTTTGTTGAAAAAAATTTATGGACTAAAAAATTCAGAATTATCATGGGAAAAAGATGTATATCTTTAGGAAGTTTGCTTCTAAGAAGAACTCCAAGGGTTGTATTGGGAAATCATCTGACAGTGATCTCCATCCTCGGAGGTTTGCGGAGGTACATCCGTGCGAATGGCAGCACACCTAGTTCGTGGAAGAGGATGGAATCCTTCAGGAGTTCACACAATATGCTGCTAATGCCGGCCTCACCGAACAACATCAAATCCTCACAAACATCTTTGTTCAAAGTTTTACTTTCCTTTCTAGGAATAATCCTCCTGAAGTGCGGTTTGATTTATATGCTGAAAACCATCAGATACCACTTACTGAATTTTGTAACATATGCATGATCCCTTCTGATGGGAGTTTAGCTGAGCCTAGGCCAGCAGAGAGTTTGAGGCCTTTTATCGAACCTTAATAGTGGGAGATGAGAGAGGGGTGTCAGCTACCACTGTCGTTGGCTTGCATTTTCCTGATGTTCATTACTTTGCTCTTTCCATTACAAAATGCTTGCTTGTTAGAGAGAAGGCGGGTGCACTCAGTTCACTAGACCTTGTTGTTTTACGTCCTGCACTAGAGGTCGACCACACTTATAGCTTGGGAGCTATTGTGGCTCATCGCCTCCATATTATTAAATCCAAGGGTAAAATACATGGTGGGATTTTTGCTACTCATTTGGTGGCTCACTTTAATTTTGAGACACTCCCTCATGACTCCCCCTTGACCAAGGTTTACCTAGACCGCATAGCCATGGATCATCACCATTTCACTAATAACAATTCTCCTGGCATTCCTATTCCTTATAACATGTTTTTGGCATTAAAACTCGTGATATTATTCCATTGCCTGCTCCTGCTTTGTTTGATTCTGTTGCCAGGGGCGGATATAGGATTATGCCTGCGGACATCATCGCCTACCGGAATGCTTAGGCTGCTGCAGAGGCAGAGGAGGAGCCTCGGCAGTGGGATGAGTGGATGCCCGCTCCTCAGTACCCCAACTACTACCCAGACTAATGATCTATTACCAAGTTAGGCCAAAAGCCTAAGCTTGGGGGAGTACGTGTTTCTCACTGACATTACATTCATGTTCACACATATCATTCCAGTTGTCGGTGTTCACACTTTTTCATTGTACCATCCATGTTAAATTTATTTTCTTGCTTTCTTCTTGTGTGTTTGAAAAACTATAGAAAAACCAAAAAAATTAGTTGTAGTAGTTTAGTTTCTGTGCATGTTTAGTAGTAACACTAAAAAAACAAAAAGATTTCCTTGTTCTTCTTTTGCTTGTTGGGAGCTTTCTCGTGTAGATAGTTTTTCTCGTTTTTGATTTTCCCTTTTATTTGCTTGTTCAAGAAAACCTAAAACTCCAAAAATATTTCAGTGTGTTTCTATGAATTTCTTTTCTTTTTATTTTGAGTCTTACCGAGGAGAAGACCATAATGAAGTTGAGTGGCTCTCATATGAATAATTGTTGATCCAATAAAGATCCCATTTTACCTTGTCTTCTCCTGTTGAATAAAATATTTTGCAGATTCCAGCTTAGTCCATGGCACTCTTACACTATTATTATTTTCATATCATTCGGTCGTGCAAGTGAAAGGCAATAATGATGATATTCGATGAACTGGCCGTGGCAGAGAGAAACAGGTATGAACTCGACTTGTTATGTTTGTGTAAATATGTTTAACCTAGTATCCAGGCTTCATCCCATTACGATTAAACATGTTTGCAATGACAATTAGAGATTATAGTTTCTCATGCCATGCATAAGTAGCTAGGAGTGGCTAATAATTTATCTTGGATATCAACACTGCGTTAAAATGATTGTGATGTAGTATGATGATATGGTATCCTCCTCTGAGTGTTCAAGTGGCTTGACTTGGCACATGTTCATGCATGTAGTTGAATAAAAACCAACATAGCCTCTATGATATTTATGTTCATGGTGTTCATATCCTACTCATGCTAGTGTCCAATGTTACTTATGCATAATGCATGCTTATGACCGTTGTTGCTGTCTAGCTGGCCGCTTCTCAATCTATTTGCTAGCTTCTCCTGTACTAAGTGGGAATTCTTCTTGTACATAAAAAACCTTGAACCCAAAGTTATTCCAGATGAGTCCACCATACCTACCTATATGCGGTATTACCTGCCGTCCTAAGTAAATTTGCATGTGCCACCTCAAAAAACTTCTAATAAATATCCTTTTTGTGTGCCTGGATCGTTCATGGAACGACATGAGGTGGTCGGTATCTTCCATGCTAAGCGGGTTATTCTCAGGTCGAGTGTTTATTCACTCGCCATCGCATGAGAAAAAGGCGGTAATAGGGATTCCTGGTCCCAAACTGCAAAAGAAATGATCTCTCAAATAATAATAAAAAACCTTTTATCGCTTGGGAACCGCCACTAGCGTGCTTAGCATGGAAGATATTGATAACTGATGGTCGTGAAGCAAATGAGTAGGGTGCATGTCTCAAAATATCATTTACCTTTGTTTTAAAACTTGAGCTCTGGCACCTCTGCAAATCACTGCTTCCCTCTACGAAGGGACTATCTATTTACTTTTATGTTGTGTCATCACCTTCTAAAATAAGATCTAGAACCTGATAGCACGGCTGTCATGACTTATGCATTGTGTGTAGCTAATGTTGGGTGCATCATGACTGGATCTTTTCTACCATGAATTATAATGTTTAGTCGCTGCTTGAACTTTAGAGGTGCCCTGCATTTATGTTTTGCAGTCTCAGAAAGGGCTAGCGAGATACCACTATTGTCATATTATATCATGGTTGTTCGGACAACATTTTGCTATCTGAGATATCTTATTCTTGCTCTATAGTTGATTATGTCATTGATATGAGTTAATATAATATTTAAGAGTTATTGTCGGCATGGTTAGTTATAATGTTGGCTGAAAACCTGGGTGTTTTTTAAGCTTATTTATGCAAACAAGAGCAAAAGAGTTTGTAAAAGTTTTTCTTTTTCACTTTTAGTTTATCAATTGAATTGCTTGAGGACAAAGCAAAGGTTTAAGCTTGGGGGAGTTGATATGTCCCCAACATATATGCTTTTCCTAAGCTTTCCCTCTTGTTTTGGACTCTAATTTGCATGATTTGATGAAACTAACCCCAGACAGACGCTGTTTTCAGCAGAACTACCATGGTGTTGTTTTTGTGCAGAAATAAAAGTTCTCAGAACTTAACGAAACTTTGCGAGGAATTTTTATATCAATAAAGAGAATTTCTGGAGCCAAGACCAACCAGAGGGGGGCATCTGGGTGGGCACAACCCACCAGGGCGCGCTCCCTCCTGGCGCGCCCAGGTGGGTTGTCCCCACCTGGTGGCCCCGTAGACCCTGAAACCGACGCTATAAAATCCTATATTTTCCAGAAAAAATGAGGGAGAAAGAATTATCGCCTTCCACGAGACGAAGCTGCCGTCACCTCCAGTTCTTCATCGGGAGGCCAGATCTGGAGTCCGTTTAGGGCTCCAGAGAGGGGGATCTTCGTTCTTCGTCATCACCAACCCTTCTCCATCGCCAATTTCATGATGCTCCCCACCGGGAGTGAGTAATTCCTTCGTAGGCTCGCTGGTCGGTGAGGAGTTGGATGAGATCCATCATGTAATCGAGTTAGTTTTGTTAGGGCTTGATCCCTAGTATCCACTATGTTCTAAGATTGATTTTGCTATCACTTTGCCATGCTTAATGCTTGTCACTTTGGGCCCGGGTGCCATGAACTCAGATCTGAACCGTTTATGTTATCACAATTATATCCATGTTCTAGATCCAATCTTGTAAGTTATTGTCACCTACTAGATGTTATGATCTGGCAACCCCGGAGTGACAATAGTCGGGACTACTCCTGGTGATGACCGTAGTTTGAGGAGTTCATGTATTCACTATGTGTTAATGCTTTGTTCCGGTTCTCTATTAAAAGGAGGCCTTAATATTGTTGGGGAACGTTGCAGAAAACAAAATTTTCCTACGGTTTCACCAAGATCCATCTATGAGTTCATCTAGCAACGAGTGATCGGATGCATCTACATACCTTTGTAGATCGCGAGCGGAAGCGTTCAAAAGAACGGGGATGAGGTAGTCGTACACGACGTGATCCAAATCACCAGAGATCCTAGCACCGAACGGACGACACCTCCGCGTTCAACACACGTACGGTCAGCGTGACGTCTCCTCCTTCTTGATCCAGCAAGGGGGAAGGAGAGGTTGATGAAGATCCAGCAGCACGACGGCGTGGTGGTGGATGCAGGGCGTCACAACAGCAGGGCTTCGCCGTGCACTGCGAGAGGGAGAGGTGTAGCAGGGAGAGAGGGAGGCGCCAGGGGCAAGGGTGCGCTGCCCCTCCCTCCCCCCCTTTATATAGGCCCCCTGGGGGGGGCTCCCGCCCCTGGAGATCCCATCTCCAGAGGGGGCGGCGGCCAAGGGGGGTGGAGTGCCCCCCAAGGCAAGTGGGCGCCCCCCACCCTAGGGTTCCAACCCTAGGCGCAGGGGGTGGGCCTTGGGGGCGCACCAGCCCACTAAGGGCTGGTCCCCCCTCCCACTTCAGCCCATGGGGCCCTCCGGGATGGGTGGCCTCACCCGGTGGACCCCCGGGACCCATCTGGTGGTCCCGGTACAATACCGGTGACCCCCAGATCACTCCCGATGGCCGAAACTGCACTTCCTATATATAATTCTTCACCTCCGGACCAATCCGGAACTCCTCGTGACGTCCGGGATCTCATCCGGGACTCCGAACAACATTCGGGTTACTGCATATACATATCCTCACAACCCTAGCGTCACCGAACCTTAAGTGTGTAGAGCCTACGGGTTTGGGAGACATGCAGACATGACCGAGACGGCTCTCGGGCAATAACCAACAGCGGGATCTGGATACCCATGTTGGCTCCCACATGCTCCATGATGATCTCATCGGATGAACCACGATGTCGAGGATTCAATTAATCCCATATACGATTCCCTTTGTCAATCGGTATTTTACTTGCCCGAGATTCGATCGTCGGTATCCCAATACCTCGTTCAATCTCATTAACGGCAAGTCACTTTACTCGTACCGTAATGCATGATCCCATGATCAAACACTTTGATCACATTGAGCTCATTATGATGATGCATTACCGAGTGGGCCCGGTGATACCTCTCCGTCAAGCGGAGTGACAAATCCCAGTCTCGATCCGTGTCAACCCAACAGACACTTTCGGAGATACCCGTAGTATACCTTTATAGTCACCCAGTTACGTTGTGACGTTTGGCACACCCAAAGCGCTCCTACGGTATCCGGGAGTTACACGATCTCATGGTCTAAGGAAAGGATATTTGACATTGGAAAAACCTAGCAAACGAACTATACGATCTTGTGCTATGTTTAGGATTGGGTCTTGTCCATCACATCATTCTCCTAATGATGTGATCTCGTTATCAATGACATCCAATGCCCATAGTCAGGAAACCATGACTATCTGTTGATCAACGAGCTAGTCAATTAGAGGCTTACTAGGGACATGTTGGTGTCTATTATTCACACATGTATTACGATTTCCGGATAACATAATTATAGCATGAATAAAGACAATTATCATGAACAAGGAAATATAATAATAATGCTTTTATTATTGCCTCTAGGGCATATTTCCAACAGTCTTCCACTTGCACTAGAGTCAATAATCTAGTTACATTGTGATGAATCGAACACCCATGGAATTCTGGTGTTGATCATGTTTTGCTCTAGGGAGAGGTTTAGTCAACGGATCTGCTACATTCAGGTCCGTATGTACTTTACAAATATCTATGTCTCCACCTTGAACATTTTCACGAATGGAGTTGAAGCGACGCTTGATGTGCCTGGTCTTCTTGTGAAACCTGGGCTCCTTGGCAAGTGCAATAGCTCCAGTGTTGTCACAGAAGAGTTTGATTGGCCCCGACGCATTGGGTATGACTCCGAGGTCGGTGATGAACTCCTTCACCCAAATTGCTTCATGTGCTGCCTCCGAGGCTGCCATGTACTCCGCTTCACATGTAGATCCCGCCACGACGCTCTGCTTGCAACTGCACCAGCTTACTGCCCCACCATTCAAAATATAAACGTATCCGGTTTGTGACTTAGAGTCATCCAGATCTGTGTCGAAGCTAGCGTTGACGTAACCATTTACGACGAGCTCTTCGTCACCTCCATAAATGAGAAACATTTCCTTAGTCCTTTTCAGGTACTTCAGGGTATTCTTGACCGCTGTCCAGTGTTCCTTGCCGGGATTACTTTGGTACCTTCCTACCAAACTTACGGCAAGGTTTACATCAGGTCTGGTACACAGCATGGCATACATAATAGAACCTATGGCTGAGGCATAGGGGATGACACTCATCTCTTCTATATCTTCTGCCGTGGTCGGACATTGAGCTGCGCTCAATTTCACACCTTGTAACACAGGTAAGAACCCCTTCTTAGATTGATCCATATTGAACTTCTTCAATATCTTATCAAGGTATGTGCTTTGTGAAAGACCTATGAGGCGTCTTGATCTATCTCTATAGATCTTGACGCCTAATATATAAGCAGCTTCTCCAAGGTCCTTCATTGAAAAACTTTTATTCAAGTAGGCCTTAATGCTGTCCAAGAGTTCTATATCATTTCCCATCAAAAGTATGTCATCTACATATAGTATGAGAAATGCTACAGAGCTCCCACTCACTTTCTTGTAAACACAGGCTTCTCCATAAGTCTGTGTAAACCCAAACGCTTTGATCATCTCATCAAAGCGAATGTTCCAACTCCGAGATGCTTGCACCAGCCCATAAATCGAGCGTTGGAGCTTGCACACCTTGTCAGCATTCTTAGGATCGACAAAACCTTCCGGCTGCATCAGATACAATTCTTCCTTAAGGAAACCATTAAGGAATGCCGTTTTGACGTCCATTTGCCATATTTCATAATCGTAGAATGCGGCAATTTCTAACATGATTCGGACGGACTTCAGCTTCGCTACCGGTGAGAAAGTCTCATCGTAGTCAACCCCTTGAACTTGTCGATAACCCTTAGCGACAAGTCGAGCTTTATAGATGGTCACATTACCATCCGCGTCTGTCTTCTTCTTAAAGATCCATTTATTTTCTATGGCTCGCCGTTCAACGGGCAAGTCAGTCAAAGTCCATACTTTGTTTTCATACATGGATCCTATCTCGGATTTCATGGCTTCCAGCCATTAGTCGGAATCCGGGCCCGCCATCGCTTCTTCATAGTTCGAAGGTTCACCATTGTCTAACAACATGATTTCCAAGACAGGGTTGCGTACCACTCTGGTGCGGAACGTGTCCTTGTGGACCTACGAATTTCAGTAGGAGCTTGATCAGAAGCATCTTGATCATTATCATTAATTTCCTCTCTAGTCGGTGCAGGCACCTCAGGAATGCTTTCTTGAGTTGCGCCATTTTCCGGTTCAAGAGGTAACACTTCATCAAGTTCTACTTTCCTCCCACTTACTTCTTTCGAGAGAAAGTCCTTCTCTAGAAAGGATCCATTCTTGGCAACAAAGATCTTGCCTTCAGATCTGAGGTAGAAGGTATACCCAATAGTTTCTTTAGGGTATCCTATGAAGACGCATTTTTCCGACTTGGGTTCGAGCTTTTCAGGTTGAAGTTTCTTGACATAAGCATCGCATCCCCAAACTTTTAGAAACGACAGCTTAGGTTTCTTCCCAAACCATAATTCATACGGTGTCGTCTCCACGGATTTCGACGGAGCCCTATTTAAAGTGAATGCGGCAGTCTCTAAAGCATAGCCCCAAAAAGATAGCGGTAAATTGGTAAGAGACATCATAGATCGCACCATATCTAATAGAGTGCGATTACGACGTTCGGACACACCATTACGCTGAGGTGTTCCAGGCGGCGTGAGTTGTGAAACTATTCCACATTTTCTTAAGTGTGTGCCAAATTCGTGACTCAAGTATTCTCCTCCACGATCTGATCGTAGAAACTTGATTTTTCTGTCACGTTGATTTTCAACCTCACTCTGAAATTCCTTGAACTTTTCAAAGGTCTCAGACTTGTGTTTCATTAAGTAGATATACCCATATCTACTCAAGTCATCAGTGAGGGTGAGAACATAACGATAGCCACCGTGAGCCTCAACACTCATTGGACCGCACACATCAGTATGTATGATTTCCAATAAGTTGGTTGCTCGCTCCATTGTTCCTGAGAACGGAGTCTTGGTCATTTTACCCATGAGGCATGGTTCGCATGTGTCAAATGATTCATAATCAAGAGACTCTAAAAGTCCATCTGCATGGAGCTTCTTCATGTGTTTGACACCTATGTGACCAAGGCGGCAGTGCCACAAGTATGTGGGACTATCATTATCAACTTTAACTCTTTTGGTATTCACACTATGAATATGTGTATGATCACGTACGAGATTCATCAAGAATAAACCATTAACCATCGGAGCATGACCATAAAACATATCACTCATATTAATAGAACAACCATTATTCTCGGATTTAAATGAGTAGCCATCTCGAATTAAACGAGATCCAGACACAATGTTCATGCTCAAACTTGGCACTAAATAACAATTATTGAGGTTTAAAACTAATCCCGTAGGTACATGTAGAGGTAGCGTGCCGACGGCGATCACATCGACCTTGGAACCATTCCCGACGCGCATCGTCACCTCGTCCTTCGCCAGTCTCCGCTTATTCCGCAGCTCCTGCTTTGAGTTACAAATGTGAGCAACTGCACCGGTATCAAATACCCAAGAGTTACTACGAGTACTGGTAAGGTACACATCAATTACTTGTATATCACATATACCTTTTGTTTTGCCGGCCTTCTTGTTCGCTAAGTATTTGGGGAAGTTCCGCTTCCAGTGACCACTTCCCTTGCAATAAAAGCACTCAGTCTCGGGCTTGGGTCCATTCTTTGGCTTCTTCCCGGCAACTTGCTTACCGGGCGCGGCAACTTCCTTGCCGTCCTTCTTGAAGTTCTTTTTACCCTTGCCCTTCTTGAACTTAGTGGTTTTATTCACCATCAACACTTGATGTTCCTTCTTGATTTCTACCTCTGCTGATTTCAGCATAGCAAATACTTCAGGAATGGTCTTTTCCATCCCCTGCATATTGAAGTTCATCACAAAGCTCTTGTAGCATGGTGGAAGCGACTGGAGGATTCTGTCAATGGCCGCTTCATCCGGGAGATTAACTTCCAGTTGAGTCAAGCGGTTGTGCAACCCAGACATCTTGAGTATGTGTTCACTGACAGAGCTATTTTCCTCCATCTTACAGCTGAAGAATTTGTTGGAGACTTCATATCTCTCGTCCCGGGCATGAGCTTGGAAAACCATTTTCAGCTCTTCGAACATCTCATATGCTCCATGTCTCTCAAAACGCTTTTGGAGCCCCGGCTCTAAGCTGTAAAGCATGCCGCACTGAACGAGGGAGTAGTCATCGGAACGTGACTGCCAAGCGTTCATAACGTCTTGTTCTGCAGGGAGAACAGGTGCGTCACCCAATGGTGCTTGTAGGACATAATCTTTCTTGGCAGCTATGAGGATGATCCTCAGGTTCCGGACCCAGTCCGTATAGTTGCTGCCGTCGTCTTTCAGCTTGGTTTTCTCTAGGAACGCGTTGAAGTTGAGGACTACGTTGGCCATTTGATCTACAAGACATATTGTAAATATTTTAGACTAAGTTCATGATAATAAAGTTCATCTAATCAAATTATTTAATGAACTCCCACTTAGATAGACATCCCTCTTCTAGTCATCTAAGTATAACATGATCCGAGTCAACTAGGCCGTGTCCGATTATCACGTGAGACGGACTAGTCAACATCGGTGAACATCTTCATGTTGATCGTATCTTCTATACGACTCATGCTCGACCTTTCGGTCTTCTGTGTTCCGAGGCCATGTCTGTACATGCTAGGCTCGTCAAGTCAACCTAAGTGTTTGCATGTGTAAATCTGTCTTACACCCGTTGTATGTGAACGTTAGAATCTATCACACCCGATCATCACGTGGTGCTTCGAAACAACGAACTGTCGCAACGGTGCACAGTTAGGGGGAACACTTCTTGAAATTATTATGAGGGATCATCTTATTTACTACCGTCGTTCTAAGTAAACAAGATGCAAAACATGATAAACATCACATGCAATCAAATAATAAACGTGACATGATATGGCCAATATCACATAGCTCCTTTGATCTCCATCTTGGGGCTCCATGATCATCTTTGTCACCGGCTTGACACCATGATCTCCATCATCATGATCTCCATCATCGTGTCTCCATGAAGTTGCTCGCCAACTATTACTTCTACTACTATGGCTAACGCGTTTAGCAATAAAGTAAAGTAATTTACATGGCGTTTCTCAATGACACGCAGGTCATACAAAAATAAAGACAACTCCTATGGCTCCTGCCGGTTGTCATACTCATCGACATGCAAGTCGTGATTCCTATTACAATAGCATGAATATCTCATGCATCACATATAGATCATTCATCATTCATCACAACTTTGGCCATATCATATCACAAAGCACTTGCTGCAAAAACAAGTTAGACGTCCTCTAATTGTTGTTGCAAGTTTTACGTGGCTGAATTAGGGTTCTAGCAAGAATGTTTTCTTACCTACGTGAAAGCCACAACGTGATTTGTCAACTTCTATTTACCCTTCATAAGGACCCTTTTCATCGAATCCGCTCCAACTAAAGTGGGAGAGACAGACACCCGCCAGCCACCTTATGCAACTAGTGCATGTTAGTCGGTGGAACCGGTCTCACGTAAGCGTACGTGTAAGGTTGGTCCGGGCCGCTTCATCCCACAATACCGCTGAAGCAAGATAAGACTAGTAGCGGCAAGAAAGTTGACAAATCTACGCCCACAACAAATTGTGTTCTACTCGCGCAAGAAGAACTACACATAGACCTAGCTCTGATGCCACTGTTGGGTAACGTTGCAGAAAACAAAATTTTCCTACGGTTTCACCAAGATCCATCTATGAGTTCATCTAGCAACGAGTGATCGGATGCATCCACATACCTTTGTAGATCGCGAGCGGAAGCGTTCAAAAGAACGGGGATGAGGTAGTCATACACGACGTGATCCAAATCACCGGAGATCCTAGCACCGAACGGACGGCACCTCCGCGTTCAACACACGTACGGTCAGCGTGACGTCTCCTCCTTCTTGATCCAGCAAGGGGGAAGGAGAGGTTGATGAAGATCCAGCAGCACGACGGCGTGGTGGTGGATGCAGGGCGTCACAACAGCAGGGCTTCGCCGTGCACCGCGAGAGGGAGAGGTGTAGCAGGGAGAGAGGGAGGCGCCAGGGGCAAGGGTGCGCTGCCCCTCCCTCCCCCCTTTATATAGGCCCCCTGGGGGGGCGCCGGCCCCTGGAGATCCCATCTCCAGAGGGGGCGGCGGCCAAGGGGGGTGGAGTGCCCCCCAAGGCAAGTGGGCGCCCCCCACCCTAGGGTTCCAACCCTAGGCGCAGGGGGTGGGCCTTGGGGGTGCACCAGCCCACTAAGGGCTGGTCCCCCTCCCACTTCAGCCCATGGGGCCCTCCGGGATGGGTGGCCCCACCCGGTGGACCCCCGGGACCCATCTGATGGTCCCGATACAATACCGGTGACCCCCAGATCACTCCCGATGGCCGAAACTGCACTTCCTATATATAATTCTTCACCTCCGGACCAATCCGGAACTCCTCGTGATGTACGGGATCTCATCCGGGACTCCGAACAACATTCGTGTTACTGCATATACATATCGTCACAACCCTAGCGTCACCGAACCTTAAGTGTGTAGACCCTACGGGTTCGGGAGACATGCAGACATGACCGAGACGGCTCTCGGGCAATAACCAACAGCGGGATCTGGATACCCATGTTGGCTCCCACATGCTCCACGATGATCTCATCAGATGAACCACGGTGTCGAGGATTCAATTAATCCCGTATACGATTCCCTTTGTCAATCGGTATTTTACTTGCCCGAGATTCGATCGTCGGTATCCCAATACCTCATTCAATCTCGTTACCGGCAAGTCACTTTACTCGTACCGTAATGCATGATCCCGTGATCAAACACTTTGATCACATTGAGCTCATTATGATGATGCATTACCGAGTGGGCCCGGTGATACCTCTCCGTCAAGCGGAGTGACAAATCCCAGTCTCGATCCGTGTCAACCCAACAGACACTTTCGGAGATACCCGTAGTATACCTTTATAGTCACCCAGTTACGTTGTGACGTTTGGCACACCCAAAGCGCTCCTACGGTATCCGGGAGTTACACGATCTCATGGTCTAAGGAAAGGATACTTGACATTGGAAAAACCTAGCAAACGAACTATACGATCTTGTGCTATGTTTAGGATTGGGTCTTGTCCATCACATCATTCTCCTAATGATGTGATCTCGTTATCAATGACATCCAATGTCCATAGTCAAGAAACCATGACTATCTGTTGATCAACGAGCTAGTCAATTAGAGGCTTACTAGGGACATGTTGGTGTCTATTATTCACACATGTATTACGATTTCCGGATAACACAATTATAGCATTAATAAAGACAATTATCATGAACAAGGAAATATAATAATAATGCTTTTATTATTGCCTCTAGGGCATATTTGCAACAAATATCCCTTAGTTTCCAGTATGGACCCCGCTGCCACAGGAGGGTAGGACAAAAGATGTCATGCAAGTTGTTTCCATAAGCATGTATGACTATTTATGGAATACATGCCTACATTATATTGACGAACTGGAGCTAGTGCCGTATCGCCCTAGGTTATAACTGTCTCATGATGAATATCATCCAACAAGTCACCAATCCAATGCCTACGAATTTATCTTATATTGTTCTTGGTAAGTTACTACTATTATCATCTCTGTTACTCTTGCTACAAAATTATTGCTATCACTGTTACCGTTACCGTTGGTGTTGTCACTACTATCAAAACTATCATATTACTTTGCTATTGATTACTTGCTGCAGATAATTAATCTCCAGGTGTGGTTGAATTGACAACTTAGTTGCTAATACCTTCAAATATTCTTTGGCTCCCCTTGTGTCGAATATATAAATTTGTGTTGAATACTCTACCCTCGAAAATGTTGCAATCCCCTATACTTGTGGGTTATCAATGTATAGCTATGAGAGGGGGAGAGCATCTACATACCCTTGTAGATTGCTAAGCGGAAGGGTTTATCAACGCGGTTGATGTAGTTGTACACCTTCACGATCTGTCCCGATCAAGTACCGAACATACGACACCTCCGCGTTCAGCACACATTTAGCTTGATGACGTCCCCGCCTTCTCGATCCAGCAAGAGAGGCAAAGTAGTAGATAAGTTTCGGCAGCACGACGATGTGGTGATAGTGGTGGTGAAGAACAATCTCCATAGGGCTTCGCCAAGCACAACGGAAACTATGACGGAGGATAAACTAGAAGGGGCGGGGTTGCCAACACACGGCTTGGTGAATCTTGATATCTTCCTGGTGCTAGCCCCGCCCCTCTATTTGTATGTTGAGCCCTGGGGTCGTTTCTTGGAGAAAGAGCCTCCTCAAAGTCGGTTTAGCCCGCAAGGCAAGAGTCATTCTCGGACTCCAGGACCAGACGCCAGGGTCCTTGGCGTCTGGCCCCAGACGCCAGGGTCCCTAGCATCTGGCCCTTTGGCCTCCGCAAAACTGCCTTTTGCACCTTCCTAAAGCCCCGTGGGCTTTACCCCTTGGTTCTCCTACTGGATTGATAGCCTTGGTTTCATAACTGAGGGAAATACTTACTGTTTATGTGCTGTATCATCCTCTCCTCTTTGGGGAAAAAACAACGCAGATACAAGCAATCAGGAAGAATTTCTGGCGCCGTTGCCGAGGAACATCATCAACATCTATCAGGTTCCTAATCACAAATCTCATCTCCTTGCAATTTACATTATTTGCCATTTACCTCTCATTTTCATCTCCCCCACTTCTAAAACTTTTTTGCAAAAAGCAATTTTTTTGCCTTTTTATTTTCCTCCTTTTTCGTTTGCCTTTTTCGTAAGATCTCTTGTTTGCCTATCTTTTTGCTATGACTAGCATGACTACCCATCCTTTGTCACAAGATTTTGAAGTTCTATACTTCAAACAAAAGAAAGGAGAAAATTTTAAAAATGCTTGGTATAGGTTAATGGAATCCTACTGCATTTGTAACCTAAAAGGAGATGCAAATATTTCTCTTCATAATTTTTTATATAGGTTTAGCTTTGCATCATAGACAACTCTTAGATTTTGCCGCAAAAGGGAATTTTATTGAGATTGATGCTAATGCTGCTTATGAAATACTAGAGGGAGTATTGGAAATTCCACCACCAAAAAGGGGTTTACTTTTACACAAGAAGGGATTCATTAGACAAATTGGGTGATCTACAGAAAAATTTGGTTGAGTTGCAAAAATATAATGAACCCCTCAAACATATTAGTGGAAATCTCAATCGATGAATACTTTTATTACTCTTTGTAATAAGCGGTTGGATATTTTAGATCTCAAGATGGTCTCTTTTCCTGAGAATATTGGGAAGCGTAAAGAGCCTCCCGGGTTTGAGAAAGCCCTCACAAAGGTGGCAAAACTAAAGATGACAATAATTGAATCTATGCCTTATGCCTAGCTAGGGGCATAAAATGATAGCTCTTGTTGGGAGGCAACCCAATGAATAATTTTTTTTGCCCTTTTCTTTCTGTTCTTGAGTGTTTGCACAATTATGCTACTGTTATGATTCTGTTTTTATGTTTTAATTAGTGTGTGTGCCAAGTAAATCCTTTGGGATCATGTTGGGTGATAGTTGATTTGATCTTGTTGAAAAACAGAAACTTTTGTGCCCAGTAGCAGAATTGTTATAAATCACAGAAGTGTGATAAATTCTGAATTTTTTACACAAGATTGATCTACAAATTGCCTATGTTGTCCTAATTTTTCATAATTTTTGGAGTTACAGAAGTATGGTCAAAGTCCAGATTACTATAGACTGCTCTATTTTTGATAGATTCTGTTTTCGTTGCATTGTGTGCTTATTTTGATGAATCTATGGACTATATCGGGGGGGGGGGGTGGGGTGGGGTGGGGCATATAAGCCATGGTAAAGTTAGAATACAGTAGGTATACTGCAATAATAAAATATGAATGGGTTTGCAACAGTACTTAAAGTGGTGATTTGCTTTATTATACTAACGGATCTCACGAAGGTTTTGTTGAGTTTTGTGTGATTGAAGTTTTCAAGTTTTGGGTGAGATCGTGATGTATGAAGGAATAAGGAGTGAAAAGAGCCTAAGCTTGGGGATCCCCATGGCACCCCAAGGTAATATTGAAGGAGAACCAAGCAATTAAGCTTGGGGATGCCCCTGAAGGCATCCCCTCTTTCTTCTAACAACCATTGGTAATTTACTTGGAGCTATATTTTTATTCGTCACATATCATGAGTTTTGCTTGGAGCGTCTTGTATTATATGAGTATTTGCTAGTTTTGCCTTTAGTTTGTCACAATCATCCTTGTTGGACACACCTATTTGAAAAAGTCATAATGATGCTATGATTTGTTAGAATTGCTCTATGTGCTTCACTTAAATTTTTTGAGCTATGGAATTGCTCTAGTGTTTCACTTATATCTTTTTTAGCACGGTGGTGCTTTAATTTTTTTTGGAGAAATACTCTCATGCTTCACTTAGATTTATTTGATAGTTAGTAAATTTTTGAATAAATATTCTCTCATGCTTCACTTATATTATTTTGAGAGATCTTAAATTTTATGACCATGTTCTACACTTAAATTTGTTTGAGCTTGTTATAAGAAATGGTAATATATGAAATTAGTCCCAAAGTGATAGATATTCAAGAGGGATATAATAAAAAATTTCATGAATATCATTGGACATTACAAACTTGATTCTTTGTAATAGTTTTGAGATATGTTGACAGTAATATGTGAGTCATGTTGGTGAGTAATTATGCTTTAGTAAGAATATTGGTGTTAAGGTTTGTGATCCCCTATGAAGCACGAAAATCAATAGTTATGCAATGAAAGTACATCCTACTTGTGGTGCATTATTTGGTGTTAGTTATGCTTAATGCTCGTTTATGAGAATTTTCGTGTCTTGGTTGGCTGCTTCTTAATTTTTTGCTAGCCTCCACTTCTACTAAGCAGGAATACTACTTGTGCATCCAAAATCCTTAAACCAAGTTTTGCCATATGAGTCCACCATACCTACCTATATGCGGTATTTTCGTGCTGTTCCAAGTAAATTTGTATGTGCAAACTCTAATTTTCAAAATGAATTTCTTTTTGGTGTGCCTGTACCGCGCATGGAGCCGCAGGGGGTGGCCAATATTTTTCCATGCTAGATGTGTTATTCTCAAGATGAGTGTTTATTCACTTGTCATTGCACGAGAGTATGGCGGTAATAGGGATACCCAGTCCCGAAATGAAAAATAATTTTACTTTATCTTGTCAATTAATAAATTCCTTGGAAAGTGTTGGTATGGAAGGCACCCGTGGGTACGACTAGCCATGGATTGTGAAAGAATGGTGGAAAAAGGAATAAACTTTATTTTATGTTTGGGAACCACCTATGATGTATCTAGCATAGAAAGTATTGGGAACTCTTGGTCGTTTTCGTTGACGGGAAAAGTATGTCTCTCAAAATATTTTTATCTCTCAATCCAGTCTTTGAGCTCTGGCACCTCTACAAATCTTTGCTTCCCTCCGCAAAGGGCCTATCTATTTACTTTTATTTTATTTTATTTTAAATTTGAGTCTCCATCGTCTCTTATAAAGCACCAACTAGGGAGTATTATGATCATACTTGTGCTTATTTATTTACTTTTATTTTATTCTATTTTGTTTAGTGTTGATATTTTGAAAGACATGGTTGCGTCTTGATATGCTTGAGTATTGAAGTCTCCATATCAATTATAGACTATTATTTTGAATCATCTTAAAGTCCAAATGTCCATCCTAAAAAAGAAAATAATATGTGATGAACATGTTAGGCAGCATTCCACATCAAAAATTCTGTTTTTATCATTTACCTACTTGAGGACGAGCAGGAATTAAGCTTGGGGATGCTGATACATCTCCAACGTATCTATAATTTTTTATTGTTACATATTGTTATATTATCCTGGGATGTTTTCGTTCATTTTATAGCAACTTTATATCATTTTTTGGGACTAACCTATTGACATAGTGCCCAGTGCCAGTTGCTATTTTCTGCTTGTTTTTTACTTCACAGAATATCAGTACCAAATGAAGTCCAAATGCCACGAAACGTTTTGGAGATTTTTTTCTGCCCAGAAGACAACTTGGGAGCCAAGGAAGTGCACGAGGGGAGGCTCGTGGGGCCCACAACCCACCCGGGTGCGCCAGAGGCCCCTGGCGCGCCCTGATGGGTGGTGGAGCCCATAGAGGTCCTTTCCACCGCCTCTCAACTCTATAAATACCCAAATATTCCAGAAACCCTAGGGGAGTCGACGAAACACAATTCCAACCGCCGCAGGTTCCAGAACTATGAGATCCAATCTAGAGCCCTATTACGGCACCTTGCCGGAGAGGAACACGATCACGGAGGGGTTCACCATGCTCATTGGTTCTCCTCAGATGATGCATGAGTAGTTTACCACAGACATACGGTTCCGTAGGCAGTAGCTAGATGGCTTCTTCTCTATTTTTGATTCTCAATACAATGTTCTCCTCGATGTTCCTGGAGATGTATTTGATGTAATGAATTTTTGTGGTGTGTTTGTTGGGATCCGATGAATTGTGAGTTTATGATCAGATCTATATCGATGAATATTATTTGGGTCTTCTTTGATCTCTTATATGCATGATTATTATAGCCTCGTATTTCTTCTCCGAAACTTTGGTTTGGTTTGGCCAACTAGATTGATTTTTCTTGCAATGCGAAGATGTGCTGTGTGATGGGTTCAATCTTGCGATGTTCTCACCGAGTGACATAAGGGGTAGCAAGGCGTGCATGTATTGTTGCTATTAAGGATAAAAGATGGGGTCTATTCCTACATGAATAGATCTTGTCTACATCATGTCATTGTTTTTATTGCATTACTCCGTTTCTCCATGAACTTAATACACTAGATGCATGCTGGATAGCGGTCGATGTGTGGAGTAATAGTAGTAGATGCAGGAAGGAGTCGGTCTACTAATCTTGGATGTGATGCCTATGTACATGATCACTACCTTGGATATCGTCATAATTATTTGCTTTTCTATCAATTGCCCAACAGTAATTTGTTTACCCACCGTATGCTATTTTCTTGAGAGAAGCCACTAGTGAATTATATGGCCCCTGGGTCTATTTTCTATCATATCGTTTTCAGATCTATTATTCCCAAAACCCAAAAATACCTTCCTGCACTTTTTCTTTCTTTATTTTATTTTGTGTTTTAGTCCGATTTATTTATCAAATATCATACAATTTAATCTATCTTATTACCGTGGAGGGATTGACAACCCCTCTTACGCGTTGGGTTGCAAGTATTTGTTATTTGTGCACAGGTACCGTTTACATAGTGTTGCTTGGTTCTACTACTGGATTGATAACCTTGGTTTCGCAACTGAGGAAAATACTTACCGTTGTTGTGCTGCATCATCCTCTCCTCTTCGAGGAAATACCAACGCAGATACAAGCAATAAATTATCATATTGATTTGCATACTACTCCCTCTGTAAAGAAACATAAGAGCATTTAGATCACTAAAACACTCTTATATTTCTTTACGGAGGGGGTAGTAAATGTCTTTCCCAGAATAATACTATGATTTGATTTAGATGGAATAGCTCATGTGCTTGATAATTTTCTCTTTGCTTCTAACTGTTATTGGAATGGTGCACTGATGCTGTGATTTAGATTTAATTTACCATAAATTGTGCTTGTGTGGTCATGGGGATAAATACAATTTATCGAGTCAATGATATAATTGGTTAAGCTCATGACACGAATCTGGAAGTGGTAGTATGATTCTAAGTTTCTAGCAATCACCAAGTACCTAGTATAAAAAATAGCACAAATTCGGGTCCAACAAACAAGCAGTCTTGATCTAGGCGGTTGTAAAGCACAATGAGTAAGTTGTTGATCACAAGGCTAAGTGATACGTCTCCAATGTATCTACTTATTCTCAAACTATTCCTCTTGTTTTGGACTCTAATTTGCATGATTTGAATGAAACTAACCCGAGACTGACGTTGTTTTCAGCAGAACTACAATGGTGTTGTTTTTGAGCAGAAATAAAAATTCTCAGAATAAAGTGAAACTTTGCGAGGATATTTTTATGGAATAAAAGAGGAATTTTGGAGCCAACAACCACCAGAGAGGGGCCCTTGGCTGGGCACAACCCACCAGGGCGCGCCCCCCTCTCCTAGTGCGCCCAGGTGGGTTGTACCCACCTGGTGGCCTCGGTGACGACCCCCCCTGATACTATAAATTCACATATTTCCAGAAAAAATCAGGGAGAAAGAATTATTGCATTTCACGAGACGGACCCGCCGCCAAGCCCTGTTCTTCCTCGGGAGGGCAGATCTGGAGTCAATTTGGTGCTCCAGAGAGGGGGATCTTCGTTCTTCGCCATCACCAACCAATCTCCATCGGCAATTCCATGATGCTCCCCACCGGGAGTGAGTAATTCCTTTGTAGGCTCGCTGGTCGGTGAGGAGTTGGATGAGATTCATCATGTAATCGAGTTAGTTTTGTTAGGGCCCGATCCCTAGTATCCACTATGTTCTTAGATTGATGTTGCTATGACTTTGCTATACTTAATGCTTGTCACTTTGGGCCCGGGTGCCATGAAATCAGATCTGAACCGTTTATGAATTCATCATTATATCCATGTTTTAGATCCGATCTTGCAAGTTATAGTCACCTACTATGTGTTATGATCCGGCAACCCCGGAGTAACAACAACCGGGCCCACACCCGGTGATGACCGTAGTTTGAGGAGTTCATGTATTCACTATGTGTTAATGCTTTGTTCCGGTTCTCTATTAAAAGGAGGCCTTAATATACCTTAGTTTCCAATATGGACCCCGCTGCCATGGGAGGGTAGGACAAAAGATGTCATGCAAGTTCTTTTAATAAAGCACGTATGACTATTTATGAAATACATTCCTACATTATATCGATGAACTGGAGCTAGTGTCGTATCGCCCTAGGCTACAAGTCACCGATCTAATGCCTACGAATTTATTTATATTGATCTTGCTGCGTTACTATTGCTATCATCACTGTTACACTTGCTACAAATTACTGCTATCACTGTTACTATTACCGTTACTGTTGTCACTACTATCAAAACTATCAAACTACTTTGCTACTGATCACTTTGCTGCAGATAATAAATCTCCAGGTGTGGTTGAATTGACAAATCAGCTGCTAATACCTTCAAATATTCTTTGGCTCCCCTTGTGTCGAATCTATTAATTTGGGTTGAATACTCTACCCTCGAAAACTGTTGTGATCCCCTATACTTGCGGCTTATCAAGACCTTTTTCTGGCGCCGTTGCGGGGGAGCATAGCAATATTTGTTGAGTTACTTGGGATTATTATCATATTATCACTATGAAGAATCTGAAGGATCCAAAGACTAAGATATTTCCCTCAAAGACAAGGGGAGGTAAGGAACTGCCATCCAGTTCTGCTTTAGATTCACCTTTTGTTATGAGTAAAATTGCAACACCACCACATGCTACTATGTCGCAAGTTATTGATGATGCTACTTCTGCTATGGATAATGCCTATGAAGATGCTAGTACCTTGCTTGATAATGATGATTTGCCACTTGGTGAATTTCTTGATGAACAAATTGCTAGAGTAATACAACATGATGTTGTTGAATCTGATGATGAGCTGGAAGCTGAAACTCCTGAAACACCTGCTAGAACTAGCCTTCCTAGATATGAATTGCTTAAGGTACCAGAAGGTTATGTTATGAGTGAAAAAAAAACTAGAGATATTCTTGCTTGCAATGATAGATATGATCTAGAGAAATTAGTATGCAAGTATAAAGAAAAATCTTTGAATGCTAGAATGAAATGTGATCCTAAGTTTGCAACTTCACCTATCTGTATTGCTGATAAGGATTTTGAATTCTCTGCCGACCCAGAGTTAATTACTTTGGTTGAATCTGATCCTTTCCATGGTTATGAGACTGAAACTGTTGTGGCACATCTTACTAAGTTGAATGATATAGCCACCCTTTTTACTCATGATGAGAAAACTTGCTATTACTTTATTCTCAAATTATTTCCTTTCTCATTAAAGGGTGAGGCTAAAGCTTGGTACAATACTCTTACTCCTGGTTGTGTGCGTAGTCCCCAGGATATAATTTATTACTTCTGTGAAAAATATTTTCCTGCTCATAAGAAACAAGCTGCCTTGCAGGAAATATTTAACTTTGTTAAAACTAAAGAAGAGAGTCTCCCACAAGCTTGGGGGAGGCTTTGCCAGTTACTTAATGCTGCCTGATCATCCTCTTAAGCTAAACTAAACACTTGGTATCTTCTATAATGGACTAACCGATGCTTCTAGGGACTTCCTAGATAGTTGTGCTGGTTGTGTTCAGGGAACAAACTATTGCTCAAGCTGAAGAATTATTGAATAATATATTAAAAAATTATGATGATTGGACTCTTCCTGAACCACCGCCTAAACCCATGCCGGAGAAGAGGGGTATATTATATCTCAGTCCCAAAGATATGCAAGAGGCAAAGAAATCTATGAAGGAAAAAGGTATTAAAGTTGAGGATGTTAAAAATTTACCTCCTATTGAAGAAATACATGGGCTTAATACACCACCACTGCCTAAGGTGGTAGAGGTAAATTCTCTAATGAAGTTAAATGAAAATGCTAATCCTCACAGTATGCATCCTAGTCAATGCCTTTATGAGTTTGAAAACTACATTAGAAAACAAGATCACTTCAATGCAAATGTTATGAAACAATTGAAATACAACTCTGATATGATTGCTCGCTTGAGTGACTTGTTATTTAGAATTTCAAATGATGTTAGAGGTGTTGGAAAACATGCTTTTATGGTACAAACCTAGTTAGAACAAGTTGCTAAATCACAAAGAGAATTGCTTGATGAAATGAATAATAATATGCATGACTTTGCTGTTAGAGTTGCAACTAGAGGAGGTAAAATGACTCAGGAACCACTTTATCTTGAGGGACACCCAAAGAGAATTGAACAATACTCACAAAGAAACAACACCACTGCACCTAGTCCTTCTAAAAAGAAAAGGAAGAATAAAAATGCTAGGACTTTGCATGCTTCTTGTGAACCTAAAATAGAGGAACCTCCTCATAATGAAAATGAAATTTCTATCTCTGATGCTGAAACTTAGTCTGCTAATGAACATCCACCTAGTGAAAATGAAAAACGTAATGCTAATGTTCATGAAGATGCTCAAACAATGAAAAAGAACCAGACAATGATATTGAGATAGAACCACCTGTTGATCTTGATAACCCACAACCTAAAAATAAAAGGTATGATAAAAGAGACTTCATTGCTAGAAAACACGGTAAAGAAAGAGAACCATGGGCTCAAAAAACCTATGCCTTTTCCACCCAAGTCAACTAAAAAGAAAGATGATGAAGAATTTGAATGGTTTGCTGAAATGCTGAGGCCAATCTTTTTGCGTACTCGCTTGACTGATATCTTGAAAATGCCTCCTTATGCAAAGTATATGAAAGACATCATCACTAATAAGAGATGGTGTTAGTGTTATGCCTTTCTGTTTATATAAAAGACTTGACTTGAATAAACTCACACGTACTGAAATATCTTTGCAAATGGCTGACAAAACAACTGCCATACCTATCGGTATTTGTGAGGATGTGCCCGTTGTTGTTGCTAATGTTACTATTTTGACTGACTTTGTTATACTTGAGATGCCCGAGGATGACAACATGTCAATTATCCTTAGTAAACCCTTCTTGAACACTGCAGGGGCTGTTATTGATTGCAATAAAAGCAAGGTCACTTTTCATATTAATGGTAATGAGCATATGGTGCACTTTCCAAAGAAACAATTCCAAGTGAATGGTATTGAAAAATCTCCGACAATCACTATTGGCAGTTTTCAAATACCTCTACCTACTGTCAAAAAGAAATATGAAATGCTTATTGTTGGGGAGATGCATATCCCCATTGAGGTAACTTAGTGATTTACGAAAGTTCTTTGGTTTCATGCTAATCGAAAGTGGTTGCTAATAAGACCTGATCAACCTTATTAATGAATCATTTTTGAGCGGTATGAAGTTGATGAATTTAGTAAGCACTAACTTCTGCCTTTACCTTTTGTTTGATGTTTTTATTAGTTAAATAAAATAAATTGCCATGTTTTGTCTATTTTGTGAATTTCCCATGCAATAAAAAAATGACCCAAAAATAAAAGTTCTCAGAATGCCCTGAAAATTTTATATGATTTTTTTCTGAATATTTAAGAATTTTTGGTGCAAATAATACCAGAGGGAGGTGCACCAGGTGGGCTCAACCCACCTGGGCACCCCAGTACCCCAGGCGCGCCCTGGTGGGTTGTGGTCCCCACGTGGGCCCCCTCACTTATCTCTTCATCCCACATTGTCACCTACCTCCAAAAAAAATCCCTCTTGCTCTCTCTCTCCCGTGTTCTTGAGCTCAAACCCATGGATTTCGATCTCTTTGCTCGAAGCTCCGTTTCCCAAACTGTTTCGGGGGATTGATGCTTGGTATGTGACTCCACCATTTGTTCAATTAGTTTTTGTTCTATTGGTTTATACTTTGAATAAATAGCTACTCTTGGTGTTGTTGTAGATGTGCTTGCATGTTCATTTCTTAGTTTTCTAAGTAGTTTGAATGCTTTCTATGACTTCTATGTATCCCTATGAGTAGTTGCTATCAATTTTGTGAAGTTTTGTTGAGAAAATTTTGTGAACTAAAAATTCAGATTTTTGTTCATAGGAAAAATTGTACGCAGACATGAATATCTTCAGGAAATTTGGCTCTAAGAAGAACTCCAAGGGTGTTATTGGGGAGTCTTCTGACAGGGATATCCACCCTCGGAGGTTGGCGGAGGTACGGCCATGCGAATGGCCGCACACCCCGTTCCTACAGGAGGCTGGAATTCATGAGGAGTTCATGCAATTTATTGCTAATGCCGGCCTCACCGACTTCATCGCAAATGAGTGTGATCAACACCAAGTCCTCACAAACAATTTTATTCAAAGTTTTACTTTCCTGCCTAGAAATAATCCTCCTGAAGTGAGCTTTGACTTATATGCTGAAAACCATCAGATACCACTTACTGAGTTTTGCAACATATGCATGATCCCGTCTGATGGGAGCTTGGCTGAGCCTTGGCCGGCTGAGTTTGAGGCCTTCTATCGCACTTTGACAGTGGGCGATGAGAGAAAAGTGTCAGCCATCACTATCGGTGGCTTACATTTTCCTGCTCTTCGTTGCTTTGCACTTTTTATTACCAAATACTTGCTTGCTAGGGAGAAGGTGGGTGCACTTAGCTCACCAGACCTTGCTGTTTTACGCCGTGCACTTGAGGGCGACAACACGTATAGCTTGGGAGCTATCGCGGCTCGTCGCCTGCATCTTAATAAATCCCAGGGTAAAAATACATGGTGGGATTTTTGCTACTCGTTTGGTGGATCACTTCGAGGTTGAGATACGCCCTCATGATTACCCTCTGGCTAAGGTTTATCTAGACCGTGCAGCCATGGATCACCATCACTTTCTTGCACATGATCGTCCTGATATTGCCATTCCTTATAACCTGGTCTATAGCGTTGAAACTCGTGATGTTATCCCCTTGCCTGCACTTGCTTTGTTTGATTCTGTTGCCAGGGGCAGATACCGGATTATGCCTGCAGACATCATCACCTACTGGAACGCTCACGCTGCTGCAGAGGCTGCTCAGGGATTTCAGAAGTGGGATGAATGGATGCCCGCTCCTCAGGATCCCTATTACCCTCCAGGCTACTGATCAATTACCAACTTAGGCCAAAAGCCTAAGCTTGGGGGAGTACGTGTTTCTCACTGACATTATATTCATGTTCACTTATATCATTTTATTTGTCGGTGTTCACACTTTTGCATTGTATCATCCATGCTTTGATTTATTTTTCTTGCTTTCTTCTTGTGTGTTTGAAAAACTTTAGAAAAACCAAAAAAATTAGTTGTAGTAACTTACTTTCTATGCATGCTTAGTAATAGTACTAAAAAGAAAATCCAAAAAGATTTCCTTGTTCTTCTTTTGCTTGTTGGGAGCTTTCCCGTGTAAATATTTTTTATTGTTTTTGCTTTTCCCTTTTATTTGCTTGTTCAAGAAAACCAAAAACTCCAAAAATATTTCCCTGTTTCCCTGAATTTCTTTTGTTTTTATTCGAGTCTTATCGAGGAGAAGACCACGATGAAATTGTTGAGTGGCTCTCATATGAACTAATAAAGAGCCCATTTTACCTTGTCTTCTCCTGTTGAATAAAATGTTTTGCAGATTCCAGCTTAGTCCATGGCACTCTTGCACTATTATCATTTTCATATCATTCGGTCGTGCAAGTGAAGGCAATAACGACGATATTCGATGAGCTGGTTGTGGCAAAGAGAAACTGGTATGAACTCAACTTGTTTTGTTTGTGTAAATATGTTTAACCTAGTATGCAGGCTTCAGCCCATTATGATTAAACATGTTTGCAATGACAATTAGAGATTATAGTTTCTCATGCCATGCATAAGTAGCTGGGAGTTGATAATGATTTATCTTGGATATCAACATAGCGTTAAAATGATTTGTGATGTAGTATGATGATATGGTATCCTCCTCTGAATGTTCGAGTGGCTTGACTTGACACATGTTTAGGCATGTAGTTGAATCAAAACCAACATAGCCTCTATGATATTTATGTTCATGGTGTTCATATCCTACTCATGCTAGTGTACAATGTTACTTATGCATAATGCCTGGTTATGATCGTTGTTGCTCTATAGCTGGCCACTTCTCAATCTTAATTGCTAGCCTTCACCCGTACTAAGTGGGAATCCAGCTTGTACATAAAAAACCTTGAACCCAAAGTTATTCTAGATGAGTCCACCATACCTACCTATATACGGTATTACCCTGCCATCCAAAGTAAATTTGCATGTGCCACCTCTAAAAACTTCTAAAAATTGTCCTTTTTGTGTGCCTGGATCGTTCATGAAACGATAGGAGGGGTCGATATCTTCCGTGCTAAGCGGGTTATTCTCAGGTCGAGTGTTTATTCACTCGCCATCGCACGAGAAAATGGGCAGTAATAGGGATGCCCAGTCCCAAATTGCAAACATGAAAAAGGGTTCATTTCTTGAGTAATCAAACAAAAACTCCTAATGGAGTCAAAACCTTTACTTTTATCGCTTGGGAACCGCCACTAGCGTGCTTAGCTTGGAAGATGTTGATAACTGATGGTCGTGAAGTGAATGAGAAGGGTGCATGTCTCAAAATATCATTTATCTCTGTTCTAAAAATTGAGCTCTGGCACCTCTACTAATCACTACTTCCCTCTGTGAAGGGACTTCCTATTTACTTTTACGTTGTGTCCTCACCTTCTGAAACAAGCGCTAGAAACTGAGAGAGCACAAATGTCATGATTTATGGATTGTGTATAGCTAATGCTGGGTGCATTATGACTGGATCTTTTCTACCATGAATTACAATGTTTAGTCGCTGCTTGAACTTTGGAGGTGCTCTGCATTTAAGTTTTGCGGTCTCAGAAAAGGCTAGCGAGATACTACTATTGTCATATTATATCATGGTTGTTTGACAACTTGTTTTTGTTTGAGATATCTTATTTTTCCCCGCTAGCTGATTATGTCATTGATACGAGTTAGTATAATATTTAAATGTTATTGTTCACATGGTTAGTTATAATGCTGGTTGAGAACCTGGGTGATGTTTAAGCTTATTAATGCAAACAAGAGCAAAAGAGTTCGTAAAAGTTTTTCTTTCTCACTTTCAGTTTATCAACTGAATTGCTTGAGGACAAGTAAAGGTTTAAGCTTGGGGGAGTTGATACGTCTCCAACGTATCTACTTTTTCTCATGCTTTTCCTCTTGTTTTGGACTCTAATTTGCATGATTTGAATGAAACTAACCCCGGACTAGCGCTGTTTTCAGCAGAACTACCATGGTGTTGTTTTTGTGCAGAAATAAAAGTTCTCGGAATAAAGTGAAACTTTGCGAGGATTTTTTATGGAATAAAAGAGGAATTTTGGAGCCAATAACCACCAGAGAGGGGCCCCTGGCTGGAAACAACCCACCAGGGCGCGCTCCCCTCTCCTGGCGCACCCAGGTGGGTTGTACCCACCTGGTGGCCCCGCTGACGACCCCCCTGATACTATAAATTCACATATTTCTAGAAAAAATCAGGGAGAAAGAATTATCGCGTTTCACGAGACGAAGCCGCCACCAAACCTTGTTCTTCCTCGGGAGGGCAGATCTGGAGTCTGTTTGGGGCTCCTAAGAGGGGGATCTTCGTTCTTCGTCATCACCAACCAATCTCCATCGCCAATTCCATGATGCTCCCCACCGGGTGTGAGTAATTCCTTTGTAGGCTCGCTCGCCGGTGAGGAGTTGGATGAGATTCATCATGTAATCGAGTTAGTTTTGTTAGGGCTCGATCCCTAGTATCCACTATGTTCTTAGATTGATGTTGCTATGACTTTGCTATACTTAATGCTTGTCACTTTGGGACCGAGTGCCATGAACTCAGATCTAAACCGTTTATGAATTCATCATTATATCCATGTTTATATCCGATCTTGCAAGTTATAGTCACCTACTACGTGTTATGATCCGGTAACCACGGAGTGACAACAACCAGGCCCACTCCCGATGATGACCGTAGTTTGAGGAGTTCATGTATTCACTATGTGTTAATGCTTTGTTCCGGTTCTCTATTAAAAGGAGGCCTTAATATCCCTGTTTCACTTGCTACAAATTACTGCTATCATTGTTACTGTTACCGTTACTGCTGTCACTACTATCAAAACTATCAAACTACTTTGCTACTGATCACTTTGTTGCAGATAATAAATCTCTAGGTGTGGTTGAATTGACAACTCAGCTGCTAATACCTTCAAATATTCTTTGGCTCCCCTTGTGTCGAATCTATAAATTTGGGTTGAATACTCTACCCTCGAAAACTGTTGCGATCCCCTATACTTGTGGGTTATCACTAAGCTTATTTAAATTTGTGATGTATTGTTTTGCTTGTTGTCTCTTCGCCCCCTATTGTGTCCAAATCATGGCTTCTCCCCTGCAATGGGGTACAGAAAATCTTCTAGACATGGTGGACGGACAAGGTGAAGATGGTGGCTACAAAAATGAATCGCGAAGACCGGCGAGGGCTCTCGGTGCTGCTCGGAATGGGATCTAGAGGGTGTGTGTGTGAGAGAGAGAGAGAGAGAGAGAGGGAGGGAGGGAGAAGAGGGAGGGGGTCGTGGCGTCTCCAGGCGAGAAGGATAGGGCCGGGGCATCCGAAACACATTCGGGAGGTGGCAGCCGACGATACACGCTCTCCCGTGACTTGTCCTTCTAGCGAGCGGTTGAAGACAACCCTGCCCCTCGGTAGGCTAGGCTGGGCCACTATAGTAACATGCCACAGGTAAGCACATTGCACTTTTCCTTTTATTACTTTTTCTATTTATTGGAATATGTTTTTGTTTTATTTGAAACATCAAACCCTTTTTTTGTAAATTCTGAAAATTATTGTGGCAGGTAAGGGTAATAAAAGCAGTTTCCCACAACAGTTTCATAATTATTGGGTCCAAAATCTATTTACTATAAAATTAAACCAAGTTCAAACACCATATTGAGTTAATTCAAGCCCCCAAATAAATACTTTTATACTTCCAAAAATGTTGTTTTAAATTTTAATTCATCGCACACATTTTAGGTTGTAAAAAGAATATTTTCTTGTGTTCATTAAAGAGATTTGAGTTTGAACCTAGTTTTAAAATTATCTTTTGAGGCTTTTAGAATTCCTCAATTCAACTTTTAGAATTTTGGAAATGATGCATGATGATTCTAAATGCAACTAATTACAAGAATTAACCTAGGGCTGTGACATCGCGCGCGTCGAACGATGGTGGTGGCTGGAGCTGTGATGGCTAGAGTCAATGACAACAAGGAATTTTGCAGCGGCCGGAGGTCGGCTGCTCGCAGGTTTGGTGCTGCGGCTTGCAAACGAACAAACGGATGGGCTAGCTTCGTGTTATTTTACTACGGACTCTTGAATAGATCCATTAGAAATAATAACTTTGAGGTGGTTTCGTACCCTACAATAATCTCTTCGTTTGTTCTCCGCTATTAGTGACTTTGGAGTGACTCTTTGTTGCATGTTGAGGGATAGTTATATGATCCAATTATGTTATTATTGTTGAGAGAACTTGCACTAGTGAAAGTATGAACCCTAGGCCTTGTTTCTGAGCATTGCAATGCCGTTTACGCTCGCTTTTATCGCTTGCTACCTTGCTGTTTTTATATTTTCAGATTACAAAAACCTATATCTACCATCCATATTGCACTTGTATCACCATCTCTTCGCCGAACTAGTGCACCTATACAATTTACCATTGTATTGGGTGTGTTGGGGACACAAGAGACTCTTTGTTATTTGGTTGCAGGGTTGCTTGAGAGAGACCATCTTCATCCTATGCATCCCACGGATTGATAAACCTTAGGTCATCCACTTGAGGGAAATTTGCTATTGTGCTACAAACCTCTGCACTTGGAGGCCCAACAACGTCTACAAGAAGAAGGTTGTGTAGTAGACATCACGGAGCTACGTCGACGACGAGCTTGTGCGGCGGCGCACTTCGGTCAATGAGGGATCGACGGTAAAGAACGAAATCGACTGCAGGGTTAGGGGAAACGATGGCGGAGCTCACATGGAAGTCGACATGCAACTCAGTAGGCTCGAGGAGGCGTTGGAGATGGCGAATTGATTGTGACAAGCTTCGACATCTGAGGAGGAAGAAGGCGAGGAAGACGATGTTGTGGTGCATCTGATCTTGCATGGCTAAGCGGGGAGGACGAGGACGACGAGGCAAAGGTGACGGAGATGTCGAGGGAGCGAGGGGGTGGCTGTGGCCGCGAGGTTCACGGCAGCGGGGACATGGCGGCTTCGGCCATCGAGGGGGAGATCAAGGGAGAGGGCGAGGGGGATATTGGCAAGGTCGGCTCAATGTGGACGACCAGGGGGAGCTAATCCATAGTGATTCTCTGGCGGGGGGAGGCAGGCAGGCATGTGGTGTTTCGTGTGGAGCGTGCACACGCGTTCTTTTGGCACGAGGAGGAAGACGCCCCTGCCCCTGGTGGGCTGGGCCGTCTAGCTGGGCTGCAGGTAAGCATTCCCGGTCTCTCTATGTCTTTTCTATTTTGTTTCTAGATTGTCTTTTTCTGTAATTTATTTTGATTTGATTTCCAAACCAAATCATTTTTTGAAAATTCTGAAACTTTTTGTGGGCACTAGCTGAATTATTCTAGAGACACTCGCCAAGTTTCAAAATTATTGGAGCTATAAAAATATTTATAGCATTTCATAGCTCTAACTCAAATACAATATGAATTAGTTCAAAGGAAATAAATGCCATGAAAATATGTGCATCATCTCTGGTTAAGGATTTCACCTTTTTTCTTAAATCACAAATATTTTTGAAGGGCATTTTGGGTTCATTGAAAATGTTTTAGTTGAACCTAGTTTATCAATATGGTGCTAGGGTTTGATCAATCCCCATTTCAAATTCATTTGAATTTTAGACAAGATGCAAACAAGAAAAGCTACCCTAGGTCATTACCAGACAAAGGATGTGAAACTGGCTTCCACCGACTTCACCTTTAAAACATGCCTTTTGGTGAGCATCTCTCTTATTTTTCAAATAACGAAAACCACATTTAGTTCATTTCACCATAATCTACTCATGAATTGCCGCTTGGGCCCAGCTTCCTTGTTGCAGAAGCTGGTTTGCAGTGTCTGTGGAGTTTTCCACTGCTCTTCATGGATTTATACGCGTTAGCTCTTAAGCGTCATCTATGAGATCCTCTGACTCCATTGTCTGTTCTTCATTGGAGATGGGGCAGTACATATTTCTAACTCCTCCCTGTGTTTTTGGCTTAATAATACCTATCTGAATTACTTTTATTGTTACTGTGGATCATAGAAATATTACTTCTCATTGCAGCCAGTGCGTCAAGCGGTGTCTGCTACCAGATTTGTAGTGAGCAGGATGTTGATGATATAGAGCATTGTGGTAGTTTCAATAGTTTGCCAGTGTGTGCTTTCCTTAGCTTTTTCGCACTTCTATCATCTTTTTTCCTGAACCTCAGTTCATTGGTTTCTTGAACAGACTAGAGTGCAGTGGAGGATCTAGGATTTGACAATGTGGGGGCAACCATGGACAACATTCCAATTGCTAGATTTTTTATTACACTACACCAAAATTAATATATGATGGATAAACATTACACTAGTAAAAGAAAATTTGCAAAATGTTTGTGGGGGCAATGGCCCCCATGCCCCCACACTAGATCCACGCTAAACCTACCTTTTGGTGAGCATCTCTCTTATTTTTCTAATAACGAAAATGTCATTTAATTCATTTCGCCATAATGTACTCATGAGTTGCTGCTTGGGTCCAGCTTCCTTGTTGCAGCAGCTAGTTTGCGGTGTCTATGGAGTTATCCACTACTCTTCATGGATTTGTACGCATTAGCTCTTAAGCATCACTACGAGATCCTTGACTCCATTGCATGTTCATCATTAGAGATGGCATAATACATATTTTTAACCCCTCCCTGTGTTTTTGTCTTAATAAAATCTATCTGAATTACTTTTATTGTTTCTGCAGATCATCGGTATATTACTTCTCATTGTAGCCATTGCGTTAGGCAATGTCTCCTACCAGATTTGTAGTGAGCTGGATGTTGATGATATAGAGCACCGTGGTAGTTTCAATAGTTCAACAATGTGTTCTTTCCTTAGCTTTTTCACACTTCTATCATCTTTTTTCCTGAACCTCAGTTCATTGGCTTCTTGAACAGACTAGAGCGCAGTGGCGGATCTAGGATTTGACAATGTGGGGGAAACCATGGACAACATTCCAATTGCTAGATTTGTTTATTACACTACACCAAAATTAATATATGAAGGATAAAAATTACACTAGTAAAAGAAAAATTGCAAAATGTTTGTGGGGGCAATGGCCCCCATGCCCAGCACACTAGATCCGCCCATGCTGGAGTGTGTAGTGTTGAAGATAATGCGATCCTATATGGATGTGAAATCTTAGTTATGTGTGATATGCCTTGAGGCCTACCTATTGACAGATGGTTTAGCAAACACTGGTTCATGGCTTCATGAAGATGAATTTATCAAAGTTGTATTTTTTCATCTACTTCTTATTCTAGAACTCAACTATTCGGGCAGAGGCTTACGTTCCGCTCTATTAGATCCGATAACTCTATTAATATCATATCGTACTGATGGGCTGCCATATATGTGTTCCTTAGCTCACCATTGTAGACTCGTTGCGCGTCAATGTGAGGATTATAATATGCTTTACTACAGTTTTTGTTACTGTGATATTGGTTTAGCAGTTTGAGATTTGCTTCCTCACTAGGAAGCTATCTGTAGACTGTGACATAATACAAATACATGTTGTTCTTGAGGATAAGGAAAACAAAGACCAAGGATAACCAAATATTGAATAATAGTCGTAACAAGTTAGAACAATGGAACAAAAATTTGGTTCACAGATATGATGTGTTCCATATATAAAAATGAAATAATTGCTTATGTTGGTTCTCATCCAACATGAAGACAATTTAAAAACACCTTGTTTCCCAAACCAACCTAGTACTCCCTCCATTCACCACTATAATATGTTCTAGAAATTTTAATATGGACTACATACTGTCTGAAATGAGTGAACGAGCACACCAAAATGTGTTTACATACATACGATTTAGAAATAAGTAAAAACATCTTATAATAGTGAATGGAAGGAGTAGTGCAGATGAGACTTAAAGATACGATTCATGTACGATGATCAATTCATTGGACTCCCTTGATTTGGCCTGATACGTTGAAGGTTGCTATGCAGTGTCGTACCATGGGATTTTGACCTCTGTTAACGTCATCCATGTCCTTTCCTCCCAGCCTGACTGCATATGTTGGTGACTCCCTCCTATGTCAAGTAGCTGGTAATAGTGGCAGCAAGGCCACCGACCCAAGTGGTATCATCCCTGACGGAGATGTTGTCAGTTCTTGGTGGAAATCTAATTATAGATCACACTTCGTTTTTATTTATGTGTCCTTTATATGTACTGATTTGTAACTTTTGTTTTGTTTGGGATCCTGCTTCTTGCTATATCGTGCCACGTATAATCTAATACATCTTTCTAGATCCTTTGGGACCCAATAAACCAGGATAGAGAAAGGAAGTTTTGAATTATAATATTAATTCCCTCCACCTCATGTATGCTTCTTTGCCATTCATTTAAGTTATAATACAAATATGTTGGTTCCTAACTGCTGGTGCTAAAATCCGGCGGTTCTCCGGTAGGGCCCCCCCGAGCTGTAGGTCTAGAAACAATGGTAATAGGGGATGAAGGGAAACGGTGTTTACCCAAGTTCGGACCCTCTCGAAGAGGTAAAACCCTACGTCCTGATTTGATTGTATTCATGTGATGGATTACAAAGTATATGATGATCTACCTCAAGATCATATGATCATGTTCTTAACCCTAAGGCTGATAATCTTGCCCCTAAAGACTAAACCCCTTGGCTTATATATGCACCGAGGGTACCTAGGTTACACACCGTCTATGCGCCGGCTACAGAGGAATCCTTGAAGTAAAAGTCTTCGGAGGTTTCCATCTTGGTTATGCCGAGGTTCATAGCTTCGATAGCCTTTCCTTTGTTGATCACTGGGCTATAAGCCCGACCCACAAATGTCGGGCCATGCAGGTTAGTACCTCTCAGTCTAGACACCGTCACTAACAAGGGATCAACAACCACCGATTGTAAAAACAGTACATATACACCGAATACAAGCAATAACAAAACATAATTTTCTCAGAGAATATGAAAAGTACAAAAAAAGACCCCACACTTTGTTCCCTAAAGTGAACGTAATACCATCCAATTTATGGTACCCAACCTTGAACCTTTTTTTACAGCTATAAACCTTTTTAGCAAGTAATACACGCCTACAACATATGGTAGTATGAGCTATATCAAATCGGTGCCATATAATGAGTTAACAACCCTAGACTAAAGAAACACTCCCTCCGTCTCATATTAAGTGTGGTTCAAACAAATGTATCTAGCATCCTAAGACAGAGGTATTAGTACACGTGACATGAAAAACACATGTATGGGTTGTACCAAACTCAAGGAATCCTCACCTAAAAACAAGGGGTCCTAGGAGAAACTAGTGTGGTTCTCCTTGGAGTAGTTGTAAAGAACTTGGTTACGTGACTGCATATTAGTTAGTTGATCCTGAGTTAAGACCTTTCGAATTCGATGTTAAATACGTCAGTTTGTTGCTGTTCTACCGTGGACGCCCTCGGATCATCATAGTGTAAAAAACAGATCGACAACCAAACCGATGAGGCTGTTGGTTTAGGTTTTTATTCTTTAGCATCTCTGCTTAACATTTTTTGCCATAGTTTCGTTTGACCCAAAACTGAAGGTACTTTTGGTGCAGCAGGCTATCTTTGTTTTTTCACTCATGCGAAAAGCCAAGTGAGGGAATGTAGGAAATGAATACAATCGTTCGCTCGTTCGGTGCTGTACGAGGGAAAGATCATTCCCTGGGGAAATGAACGTTCCCTCTATGGGCGTCCTAAATATTTCCGCACCCAAACTGCAAAGGAAATTGCCTATTACAAACTTGCAGGTAATGCTCTTTATTATTTCATAGTTCTTCACTCAGACATCATATAATGAGCAGCCATCACATTATTCCAGATAACAATATAATAATGCAATTTCCTGGAAGTGCAGAGGACGAGGAGGAGGATGCCCCTGCCTCGTTTAAGCCAATAGGTGGAGGAACACAACGGGCTTTGCATTCGTCTCTCGTTTTGTAGCAAGCCAAACTCCCTGTGCAACAATAACATATATGACTACTTTTATCTGGATTGCAGGCTGGGATAGTGGTAAGCTTGAAGCACGCATAACGTACGACATTGCCTATGAAATTAAGAGAAATAGTAATACTATTAGCACACATTAGGGTTTTATTACCCATCCTTACTAGTTAAGTAATGAAACACAAAATTACAATAAGATTTCCAAGGGACACGAGAGGAAAATTGTTGCTTATGTACCACTTACATTGTGGATGAGTAGTGGGGCATAAGAGAACAATGAGAGCTAATGCCTGGAGGCGCTTCGTGCACTTCTCCATTTAGATGTTGCTACAACTTCTGGTGCACTGGGGGCAACAGAATAGTGGGGGGCTAGCTGAGAGCTTCCCTGAGACGGAGCACTGGCTCCAAGAATGAGACAAAAGGGGGAAAGACAAACAGTAGCAACAGTTTTGTGAGCCTTCAGACGGGGGGGGGGGGCATGGCAGGGAACAAGAAAGTTTTGTCAGAAGTAAAGATGTTCCAACAAAGCGCAACCTGAACACTGAGTTTGACCGACCGGAGAGCTCCCGCACTGGTGGGCAGCGGAACAAGGGCCAATGGGAGGTTAGCCCTTCGAAATATCGCTTCAGGGGTGAGTGGCCAGAAGAAAGAGACCTCAGGCATGAAATTGAGAGAAAGAAGGAGAGGGATCTGAGGGAACAACTCAAGGCCCAACAGAGACAAAGGGAGTATGAACAAATGCATTATGAGGCAAGAGGGCATAGGGACCGTGGAGTTGCTAACACATATATGGATAGGGTGTATGCATATAAACCTCACTACCTTGGAGAGATAAGAAGAGGATACTACGTTAGGAAGCCTCGACAGGACCATGAGGAGAAGAGAGATAGTGGGAGCTGCACCAATGCCACCCCCAGCATGAGGAAGAGGCAGCCGCGACAGATGTGGGTGGCTAAAGAGGCGGGTGACAAGCAAGAAGGGCACGAAAATTTCATGCGTGATACTAGACAGAAGGCAGCTTCTGTTTTTGAGCGGATTTCAGAACATGACGAGGTAACTACGGACCCTGCCAGGGTGCGGGGCCGCCGAGAGCAATGATCATCTTAGCCTGGAACTGTCGAGGGTTGGGGTTGGACTCGGCAGTGGGCGAATTACGGGACCTGGTGAGGTCATACAACCCAGAGGTGGTGTTTTATCAGAAACAAAGAAAGGGGCTGGTGCAATGGAGAGACTAAAGTGGAGTTTGGGTTACCACCATGGTGTTGCTGTATACTGCAAGGGAAAGAGTGGAGGACTAGCTCTGTGGTGGTGAGATCGTGCGAACGTTACAGTGAGGCCATGGTGCCAATACTACATTGATGCAAAGATTGAAATTGATGGTGTCCCCTTCAGGTTCACTGGAATCTATGGGAGCCATGCGTTGAGAAGAGAACTGAAAGTGCTAGTTATCGACTAGAGGGGGGGTGAATAGGCGATTTTTAAGAAAGTATTCAAAACACAGGGGCTTTGAAGACAAACACAACAATTGTACCTATTAATATGCAGCGGAAGGTAGACTACACTAGACAAGCCATAGTCAAGTAAGCAATGAAGTGACAACACAAAGACTATTGGCATCTAGGCAGTATGGATCAAAATGGAAGATGGTATGAAGCCAAACAACAATAGTTAACACACAGTGAAGTCAATCAGATAAGGCAGGCATGCAATGACTTCACGAAGACAAACTATAATTAAAGAGAGGGAGAAGATAAAACCAGTAGCTTGGTGAGGACAGGGATTTGTTGGACCAGTTCCAGTTGCTGTGACAACTGTACGTATGGTTAGGGAGGCTAAGATTCAACTCAAAAGACCACGTCTTCACCTTATTCCCCTTGAGCTAAGGACCCTTAGTCCCCGCCCAATCACTCTGGTAAGTCTTCAAGGTAGACTTCCGAACCTTCAAAGACTTCGTTCACCGGCAATCCACAATGACTCTTGGATGCTCAGAACGCGACGCCTAACCGACTGGAGGATTCACAGTCCTCCATTGTAACAAGTCTTCAGGTCACGCGGATAGAAAGACTTCAGTGATGCCTAACACTCTTTGGCTCTGGGTGTTTTCGGCTTTGTCCTCGCAAGGATCTTTCTCTCAAAGGCTTCAAGGTGGGTTGCTCTCAAACGACAAAAGCCATGCACTAACTCTGAGCAGCCACCAATTTATGGTGTAGGGGGTGGGCTATTTATAGCCACTAGGCAACCCGACCTGACTTGCCCGAAATGACCCTGGGTCACTAAGGAACTGAAACGTGTCCAACGGTCAGATTTCAAACACACGTGGCAGCTTGACTTGGGCTACAAGTAAAGCTGACTCATCCAGCGCTGGATAAGATTTGCTCTCATTGTCTTCGCTCGAATACATAGGATTTGGTTGAGCATCACTTCAGTCACTCTGACTTTGTTCACTTGGACCCCACTTAACAGTACGGTGGTTCCTATGACTCAACAAAGAAGAAAAGGAAACTACGAAACAACTATGTCTTCGCACTCCATAGTCTTCATGTGAATGTTTTCTCGAGCCATAATCTTCGTTGTGAATATCTTCACATACCACCATTGTGTTCAATGTCTTCACACATTTTTAGGGGTCATCTCTGGTAGCTAAACCGAATCAATGAGGGACTACTACCTGTGTTATCCTGCAATTCTCACAAACACATTAGTCCCTCAACCAGGTTTGTCGTCGATACTCCAAAACCAACTAGGGGTGGCACTAGATGGACTTACAATCTCCCCCTTTTCGGTGATTGATGACAAACTGGTTGAAGTTTTCAACGGGGATAAAAGTATGTGAAATTGTAAGGGTTGAGGTATTGTCTTTATAAGTAGCAAAAGGCTCCCCCTGAAGATGTGCATATAAACAGTTTGCGTTTGAATGCAAATGCACATGGCAGGTTTTACTTGTGGAGACCCTCTTCAACTTATGAAGACAATTCATCATGCATGAAAGGATATAACGAAGATAATGACATGCATAATGAAAAATGGACGTCTGCAGAATGACTTCGTGTGGAATTTATCATCGCACATGCGAAATTTATTGTCACATCACATAGTTGACAGAAAAAGTAGCAGACGACCATCAAGTTTAAGTGTTACAACACAAAGAACCAAATGTATCAAAAGCGAGAGTTGTAAACACTTGGCAAAAAGTAAAACAATCACCCATAAGGACCCGCTTGAAGACTATCAACTCATATGCTTCTCCCCCTTTTGTCAGTAAGGACCAAAAAAGGTTTGAAGACATAGAGCTTCTACTCGTTCCCATGAGGAGTAGGTGAAGGTGCAGGGTCGACGTTGGAGTCCGGTGGTGCAGAAGAACTTGGTGCAGTGTCGATACGCGGCGAAGTTGTAGTTGGTGAAGTAGCATCATCTTCGTCATCGACGACTCTGGCATTGACATTGGCCGCCGAGGAGGAGTACTCAGAGTCTTCGAGAGAGGGAGTCCGACGCAAGACAGCGTTCCTGGGAGGAGTGAAATGATACGTCCATTTTGCATCATGCTTTTATATTGATTTTATTGCATTATGGGCTGTTATTACACATTTTGTCACAATACTTATGCCTATTCTCTCTTATTTTACAAGGTTTTCATAAGGAGGGAGAATGCCGACAGGTGGAATTCTGGGCTGGAAAAGGAGCAAATATTAGAGACCTATTCTGCACAACTCCAAAAGTCCTGAAACTCGACGAAAGTTATTTTTGGAAATAATAAAAAATACTGAGCGGAAGAAATATGTCAGGGGGCCTCCACCTGTCCACGAGGGTGGGGGCGCGCCCTACCCCCTTGGGCGCGCCACCCTTCCTCGTGGGCCCCCTGTTGGCCCTCCGGTGCCCATCTTATGCTATATGAAGTCTTTAGTCCGAAGAAAAATCATAAGCAAGCTTTCGGGACGAGACTCCGCCGCCACGAGGCGGAACCTTGGCGGAACCAACCTAGGGCTCCGGTAGAGTTGTTCTGCCGGGGACACTTCCCTCCGGGAGGGGGAAATCATCGCCATCGTCATCACCAATGCTCCTGTCATCGGGAGGGGGCCAATCTCCATCAACATCTTCACCAGCACCATCTCCTCTCAAACCCTAGTTCATCTCTTGTATCCAATTCTTGTCTCTAAGTCTAGGATTGGTACCGGTAGGTTACTAGTAGTGTTGATTACTCCTTGTAGTTGATGCTAGTTGGTTTATTTGGTGGAAGATCATATGTTCAGATCCTTTCTGCATATTAATACTCCTCTGATTATGAACATGAATATGCTTTGTGAGTAGTTACGTTTGTTCCTGAGGACATGGGAGAAGTCTTGCTATTAGTAGTCATGTGAATTTGGTATTCGTTCGATATTTTGATGAGATGTATGTTGTCTATCCTCTAGTGGTTTTATGTGAACGTCGACTACATAACACTTCACCATTATTTGGGCCTAGAGGAAGGCATTGTGAAGTAATAAGTAGATGATGGGTTGCTAGAGTGACAGAAGCTTAAACCCTAATTTATGCGTTGCTTCGTAAGGGGCAGATTTGGATCCATATGTTTCATGATATGGTTAGGTTTACCTTAATATTTTTGTTGTAGTTGCGGATGCTTGCAATAGAGGTTAATCATAAGTGGGATGCTTGTTCAAGTAAGAACAACACCCAAGCACTGGTCCACCCACATATCAAATTATCAAAGTACCGAACGCGAATCATATGAACGTGATGAAAACTAGCTTGATGATAATTCCCATGTGTCCTCGGGAGCACTTTTCTCTATATAAGAGTTTGTCCAGGCTTGTCCTTTGCTACAAAAAGGATTGGGCCACCTTGCTGCACTTTATTTATTTTTGTTACTTGTTGCTCGTTACAAATTATCTTATCACAAAACTACTTGTTACCTATAATTTCAGTGCTTGCAGAGAATACCTTGCTGAAAACCGCTTATCATTTCCTTCTGCTCCTCGTTGGGTTCGACACTCTTATTTATCGAAAGGACTACGATAGATCCCCTATACTTGTGGGTCATCATGGAATCAAATTTGAATCGCTATGTGAAGCCATCCTGTTGAAGATCATCTTCAGAGCTTAGCAATGTCAGACTCTTCCACGACTGCCGACAGGTTTCATGTGTGACAAATGCATTCTTGGTGGCAAGATTTTGAATGCAATTAACATCCACCAAGAGGATCTGCATCTGACACTTGAGCCAGTCATGATGCTTATCCTGTTTTTGATGTAATGCCACAAGAAGCTCTCGGTCATTGAGAACGCAAGATCGCTTCCGAGGCCTTTGTGCAATGGTGCTTTCAGTGGCTTCAGTTGTTGCATGATGAGGTGCACGTGTGTTACCAGCCAGAGGATAAACTCGAGTTGCTGCAAGAACTCCTTCAATAGGTTGCGTGAAGCTTTGGTGATCTGCATTGTGAAGATATATAGGCTCCTTGGCAGGTTCAGGGTAGATGGCTTCGACAGACATATCAACCTTTGGCAAGAAGATGAGATGATTACGCGTAGAGGGCTGATAGTTGATAGAAGAGTGAAGCTTGATGAGGCGCATTACCCAAGGAGCATAAAACTTCAGACCAAATAGATCAGAGCCAGACGTAGCAAGTTTCCTGATGAAGAAATCCTGAGTATTGAAGCTCATGCCATGGAGGATATAGAAAACCAATGTCTTCATTGCACCTTCAAGCTTAGCTACAGGAGAATGTCCTTTGATAGGCCATAGAGTTCGTCTTATAATATGATAAATGGTGCAGGGCAGATACTCTAGGTCTTCAACAAGGAACTCCTTTGGATATTCAGCATCTTGTGGCAGTGGCTTCATCATGCTCAGCATTTGGCTCATATTCGGCTCAGGCTTCTGGAATATGCTCTCCAAAGCATTGCAGTGAAGCTGACAACCAGGTTCATAGAGTTCACCCGGAGTGGGCAGGGAAGTAAGCTCAGTTATGTCTTGGGCTTTGGCTTCATGGTGTACATCGCGTGTCATCCACTCAAGGACCCAAGTCTTCGGATCCCTGTTGTAGCCGCGAATATGAAGAGTGGCATAGAATTGTAGGAGAAGCTCCTCATTCCAATTTTCTTTGTTGGTCACAAACTGCAGAAGGCCAGCATCTCTGAAGTAGTCTAAGACTTCTTCCAAGCAGGGCAGGCTAGCAATGGCTTAGCAGTCTAGACGCATATGGGAAAAAATGCGCCCTTAATTGTATAAGACACAAGAGTAATAACCGCGCTGTTGACAGCTCCAGAACTGATCAGATGAAATTCTTGGCCTTGAATATGGGTTCTTGGCACTATCAAAGGTGTTGTGTGCTTTGAAGCCATTCACATTGAACGAGCCGCAGTGCCTGGAAACCTTGGCAGCCTGGCTTTGGCTTCTGGACCTGAGGCCTGTGCTCCACATGGTAGTCAAATTGTGGTCCGGGAGCAGGAGGAGGAACCAGAATCGGCCATCGGACAATGACAGGTTGACCACGATCAAATGCTTGCTCAATGGTGTGAGGCCTTGGAGGCGGTACAGGAGCAGTGGCATTGACCTGGGCTTCAAGCTGCACATTGGCGTCAGGTGCAATATTGGCATCAGGTGCACCATAGTCACTTCAGGCGCCACATTAGCTTCAGCCATGACAATGTCATTGGCTTCAGTAGTGTTGTTGGTGGCCGCCTCAATGTTTTCAACCTCCACTTGAGTAGCTGGAGGGTCAGGCACTGACTCGTTCTCCTCTAGAACAACTTCTTGGTTGGTAGGGGGTGTGACAACTCGCTATTCTTCTTGACGGGGTTCTTGTTGGTCATCGGCTGATGCAGCCGTAATGTCTTCAGCAGCTTTTGCTTCATACTCAGAGACGTTCACACTTGGACTAGCGTCAGGAAACACTTTTCGTGTCACTGAGTTGTTTTGCACTTCTCCTTATGGAACGCTCGACATGGCAACCTGTGGCCTAGGGCCTTTGCGAAGCCTGCGGAATGCGGGCGACGCCTTTGGAGATGGGGTGGTCTGCACCATGTAATTGTCATCATCAAGTACCGGAGTGGTGACTTGAGGAGGGGGAGTACAGGGTGTGTCTTGGGGGTGATCAGCCCACGATGCATCCTGAGCAATTGGCGTCAAGGGACGACCAATGCTGATGAGTTCGCTGTTCATGAGAACAGGCGATGATACCGGTTGGTGCTCGATCTGAGGAAGGACTTCATCATCATCTAGATTGTCTTGATGACCAAATTCTTCAGCTGTGATGGGGTCAACAGTTGGAATGTCTTCAGCTTCAGGAGCCTCTGTGGAAGCAGGCTCATGAAGTACTAGTTGACGCTCTTCGTTGGTGGATGCAAGACGAGTAACTGAGATGGGCTCGACAACAAGGGGCTATGAGGGAGCAGCCCGATCTTTCTTCGAAAACTTTGTCTTCCGCTTCTTGGTCTGTGGTGCATCATCGGTGGCATTCTTGTTCTTGTGCTTTCTAGCTTCGGCCTTAGCTGCCCTTGTCTTCTTCAGTTCTAAAGTAGCTGTGGGGACCTTGGGCTTCGAGCCTGTCATGCTGGCAGGGAAGACAATGTGAGGTGCTTCCCGCCCTGATGCTTCAGCTTGGGCCATAGCAGGCTTCTTCTTTTGGCAGCCAACTTGGGGTCGATGCCAGGACACCCAAGTGCCTTGCGCTGTTCGGCTTCATTACGAACTTGAACACATTTACTGGCCGAGAGTTTCATCCGCTCTCTTGATCCTTTTGTTGCTTCACGTTTCTTTTGAAACTGCTCCTTGAGCTCATGTAGCATCTTCTTGAAGCTTTGAACATCAGTCACACTGAGATTAGCCATGTTCCTCTTGAATTGGGCTTTCTCATGATCAATCTTGTTCTTCAGTTCGACAATCTTCTGAGCCAGAGCCAGCTCATTAGCAAGGGCACTATGGAAAGAGACACTGATCCTAATTGGAAGCTCAAGATCATCGATGCTGATGCTTGGGTTTTCAAACCATTCATCAGTGAAGTTATTCAAAATATCCACATCAAAGAGGGGCAGATCGTTGAAGATCTCCGCCTCCTCCTTGCTCTTTATGAGCATCTCAAGAGCATCGTCACCAAGATCGTCGTCGCTGGACAGATCAATGGTGGCTTCTTCATTCCGCAAAATGTCAGCCGGGGTAAGTTTTTGCCTAGAGCTCTGGATGGGCTTCTTCTGCTTTGAAGACTTCTCGGTCTTCTTGGAGATGCGAGAAAGATCTTCAGACTGCACACTTGCTTCAGGAGGTGCAGTGGCCAGTGGTGTAACGCCCTCGATGCGGCTATATCTCCCACGTGTCGAGGCACGACTTAGAGGCATAACCGCATTGAAAGCAATGTCGCAAGTGAGGTAATCTTCACACAATCCATGTAATAAATAAAGGGGAAAGATACATAGTTGGCTTACAATCGCCACTTCACACAAGTACATAAATAACATCCATCATACAGATTACACTCAAGGTCCGACTACGGTACCAAAATGAAAGAAGACTACCCCAAATGCTAAACAGATCCCCGGATCACCCAACTGGGCTCCACTACTGATCATCTGGAAAAGAAACATAGTAACGGCCACGTTCCTCATCGAACTCCCAAGTGAGCTCGGTCGCGTCATCTGCACTGACATCGTTGGTACCTGCAACTGAGGTGATAATATCTGTGAGTCACGGGGACTCAGCAATCTCACACCCGCGAGATCAAGACTATTTAAGCTTAAAGGTGGGAAAGGGGTTTGTGAGGTGGAACTGCAGCAAGCGACTAGCATATGGTGGCTACAGCGCAAAAGAGAGCGAGAAGAGAAGGCAAAGCACGGTCGTGGAACTAGAAGTGATCAAGAAGTGATCCTGAAACGACCTACGTCAGGCATAACTCCAACAACCGTGTTCACTTCCCGGACCCCGCCGAGAAGAGACCATCACGGTTACACACGCGGTTGATGTGTTTTAGTTAAGGTCAACTTCGGGTTTTCTACAACCGGACATCAACAAATTCCCATCTGCCTCATAACCGCGGGCACGGCTTTCGAAAGATAATACCCTGCAGGGGTGTCCCAACTTAGCCCATGATAAGCTCTCACGGTCAACGAAGGATATTCCTTCTACCGGGAAGACCCGATCAATCTCGGAATCCCGGACTACAAGACATTTCGGCAGCAACAAAACAAGTCCAGCAAAGCCGCCCGATTGTGCCGACAAATCCTGATAGGAGCTGCACATATCTCGGTCTCAGGGCACATCCGGATGAGACTAGCTACGAGTAAAACCAGGCCTCGAGTTTCCACGAGGGGGCCCCGCAGGCAGCTCAGTTCGAACCAGCACTTAGAGAGAAGCACTGGCCCGGGGGGGGCTAAAATAAAGATGACCCTCGGGCTCGCGAAAACCCGGGGGAAAAAGGTAGGTGGTGGCAAATGGTAAAACCAATGTTGGGCCTTGCTGGAAAAGTCTTATTCAAAGCGAACTGTCAAGGGGGTCCCATAAATCACCCAACCGTGTAAGGAACGCAAAAATCCGGGAACATAACACCGGTATGACGGAAACTAGGGTGGCAAGAGTGGAACAAAACACCAGGCATAAGGCCGAGCCTTCCACCCTTTACCAAGTATATAGATGCATTAATTAAATAAGAGGTATTGTGATATCCCAACAAGTAAACATGTTCCAACAAGGAACAACAAGTCCATGTTCCAACAAGGAACAAACTTCATCTTCACCTGCAACTAACAACGCTATAAGAGGGGCTGAGCAACAACGGTAACATAGCCAAACAACGGTTTGCTAGGACATGGATGGTTAGGGGCTGACATGGCAATATAGGAGGCATGATATAGCAAGTGGTAGGTATCGCAGCATAAGCATAGCAAAAGAGCGAGCAATCTAGCAAGCAAAGATAGAAGTGATTTCGAGGGTATGGTCATCTTGCCTGCAAGGTTCTCAGAGTTGTCGAAAGCTTGGTCCTCGTAAGCGTTCTCAACGGAATCCTCGGTCACGTACTCGTCTCCCGGCTCTACCCAAGACAAGAGAACAAGCAAAGGAACCAATATCAACCACGATGCAATGCGCAAGCAACATGATGCAAAACATGGCATGATATGCGAGAGGTGATATGCAATGCGTATGCATGCTCCGGAAGGACAAGGATGAACATGGCATAATCTTGGCAAACCAAGCATGCCACTGGATAAATGAGGTGATTTCGGTTGAAATCGATATAAAGATCACCGGAATCGGATGCACGGTTTGCAAATGGCAAGCAATACAAGAATGACACGAAACTGCCATAAACAGCATGATGCTACTTAGCTAGCAACAAATAATTAAGCTACTGCACGTAAACATGGCAACAAAGCATATGACAGTAATCTACTCAAGATGCTTGACAAAAGATGAACACTGAGATACGGCTGAATCACGTCTTAACAGGTTCAAACAAGCATGGCAAAAGTGCAAACGATAACAGGTTCACAGACTTAGTGAAATTACCAAAGTAGCAGAAACTAACATCAGGATGGCATGTTCAGAGCAATGAAACAACATGCTACAGGATCAGAGCATAGCAAAATAAGGCATGGCATGAATCTACTCATAGAACTTGACAAAAGTCTCTTAGTGAACATAAGCCAAAAAGGACCAGAAAATATGATTACACCCATGTCAAATAAGCAAGTTTCGTTACAGGTTTCAGACTTAGCAGAAAACTGGACATGGCAGAAAACTAATAACGACTAGGCATGTTCGTGAGCTCGATGCACTCACTACAGAGCATTTCATGATAAACTAAGCATACATACATCAAGAAGACATGGCATAGTAACTATACATGGCAAGAATAACATCATATCATGTAATGACCAACTACACCAAGCTTGGAAAAATCGAAAAACATGTAAACAATCTGCCAGCAACATTTTAAAGCAAAAGTAGAGCTCGATTGACTCAAGCTATGGCACTCCAAAATTGCAAACAAAGGAATGGATGGATTAAGCAAATACTCAAGTTAAAAACTCCCTTACTGATCATGCTCAAATTATGCATAGATCTCTCGGAAACAACATGAATACATGGCATGAGAATAACAGCAGTCAGGGACTTAGTGAAATCACTAAGTCTCTGAAATCAGCAACATCAAGACACCTAGTTTGCATGCTTGTGATAGTCACCACATAGATCATAAAAATACATGGCAAAATCCTCTGGATAGGTAACCTGGCATATTACAAGACTCATGTAGGACTCAACTTCATAGGAGGTACACATCAATCATGGCAAAAATGACAAAAGTGCATGTTCAGATAAGATCCAGCAACTAACATCAACTAGCCCTCTTCTAACAGCATTTCGGGCATCAAGATGACTTCAAATGAAAATGGTACAATGGAAAAAAATGGTGTACTCTTCGAGGCGAACAAAATGACATATTATACGCGCGAAATGGAGCTACGGATGCAAAGTTATTGCATGACGAACAGGTGATGATAATGATGAAAAGATAAGACTTAGAGAAAAACGAGAGGGGGAATTCAACCGGATCTAGGGTTCCCGAGGTTCGCCGGCCGGAGTTGGAGGGGGCTCGGCGGAGAGGGTCGGGGCGAGGCGGCGGCGGCGGGATCCGGTCGGCCGGCACCGGATCCGGGCGGCGCGGGTGGCCGGGAGGCGCGGAGGCGAGCGGCAGGCGGCGGCGGCGGGATCCGGTGGCGCGCGCGGGCGGCGGATCTCGCGGGGCGACGGCGGCGGCGGTCGGAGGCGGCAGGGCGAGGCCGGCGCGGGAGGCGGCAGGCGCGGGAGTGGGCGGAGGCGCCGGGGCGGCGGCGCACGCGGGAGCAGGCGCGCGGGCCGGGAGGGCTTCGGGGGGGCCCCGACCGGGCCTGGCGGGCCGGCGGCGGCGCGCGGCGGCGCCCGCCACGTGGCGTGCCCCGGTTGGCCCGGTTGGCGGCGGCGGATGAATAGTGCGGCGGATCTGGTGGCACGGATTTCGAGGCGAAGACTAGGGTTTCGGGGAGTCTCACTCTCAGATTTGGACGGGGAAGGCCTTTTTATAGATAGGAGGAGCTAAGAGGCTCCAAACGGAGTGCGGTTTTCGCCCACGCGATCGTGATCGAACGGCGGAGGACATGGGAGTGACTTAGATGGGTTATTGGGCTGTTTTGAAGGGGTGTTGGGCTGCAACACACACGAGGCATTCACGGTTACCCGGTTAACCGTTGGAGTACCAAACGAACTCCGATTGACCCGAAACTTGACAGGCGGTCCACCGGTGCTATACCAAGGCCACATGTCAAACCTCGGTCCAATCCGAGAATGTTTAATACCCGCTCACGAAGAAATGTAAAAGGGGACGCCGGGGGGGAGATAGGAGCGCCGGATTGCAAAACGGACAACGGGAAAGATGCTCGGATTTATGAGACGAACACGTATGCGAATGCGATGCACATGATGACATGATATGAAATGCATGACATGACCAAAATGCAAAACGGAGAGAACCCAACCACGGAGGGAATAACATAGCACATAGCCGGAAATGGCAAGAGTTGGATTACAAATATGGCAAGTTACATCGGGGGCGTTACAAGTGGCTTCGCACACAAAGCTTTAGGTGCAGTAGAGGGCTTTTAAGCCTTTGTTCTCTTCTGCTTCTGTGTCTTAGGTGGAGCAGGCGCTTCATCAGTATCAGCGTCGTCATCAGAGTGCTCCACGGCTGCCCCCTGAATAGCAATGTGAGTGAGGAGACCTTCGAGGTTTTAGAAGGGCTCGATGACATTGGGTTCAACATCACGAGTGCCATCAGCCTGAGGAGCAGATGGACCGGGGTTGAAGTCGAGTCCAAATGCTTTCTTGTTCTTCACAACAGAATCCTTGGCAAACTTGTAGTTGCGCTTGAACAGATTGTCGTCACGACACCATAGCAGAGAAGATGGGTCAGCATTCTCTGGCTGTGGTCCGCGAACCATGCAAGGATAGAAACCTTGAGCAATGGCTTCAGTTCTGGACCTGGGTGGAAGATTTTTGAAGAGAATATCTCCCCATGGTCGCTTGATGGCATTCTTTTCCACGTACTCTGCAGTCACATATCTGTACAGAAACCATTGTTTAGCCCAGTATCCGTGAATCCATTGGTTCGAGTCTTGCGTTCGCCATAGGTTTCTTCAGTATCTGTCTTGTATAATTCATACAGATCAAGTGGAAAATCTTTGGATGTATTCCCACGACGCTGTCTGCCGCCCTTTCTTGCTGACTTTTCTGTGGCCATGAAGTTCAAACTGAATGGCTTCAGAACTTGCAAAGGCTTCCATCTGCTGGTCAGACAGGAACTGGCTTTAGGAGAATTGATGTGACGCTGTAAGAACTCTGCAAATGAATGCAAACTATGAGAACCAAGGGATTCTCCCACGGACATGTACCTGTGACAGCATTAGAGATGCAAGGGAAGGGGAAGAGGTCATATGCATTCTCAGAAGATTTTGAAGATAAATCAGTTTGAGGACATTGACCTCATAGCGCGAAGACACTCACTTATTTGTTGAGAGTTGGTTCCAGATTTTGTACGAATCCAAGAATAGGTACAACTGAGGAATCTAACTAGTTGTGAAGCATAAGTGAATATACCAGGCATGATATGAGATGCAGAACATGATAGATCCAATTTTGTAGGTTTAGAAACCACTTTTGGTGGAGAAGGATGGATCTATCAGATCAAAAAGGCAGTAAAAGTAAGTTTTAATTACCACACGAAGAACTGCTAGATGGAGTGGAGTGGGAGGCCGAGCAGTTCAATCTCTCGTTCCCTAACTTAGCGACAGAGGACACCTACGGCGGCGGCGGAGGATACGAGGTCCGCGGCCGGCGTGAGGACGGCATCAGTGAGGTCGCGGCAGCTAAGTGCTTCGTCGCCGGCATCGCCGAGAGCTAGCGGTGGCGCTAGGGTTTGTGCGAGGTGGAGAGGTGGGAGAAGGATTTTTACCGCGATGTGATGTGTATGTATAAGGAAAGGGACATCACAACGCAATTACACAGGTGCCCCTAGTGGTTCACATCTGAGGGACATGTGGCAAGCATGCAACACATTGGAAGTTCTTCCATGTTCCCACGCACGCCTGGACGGTCGGGTGGTCGTTCCGGCTTCTCCAGGTTTCAGGCAATAAGGATATAGCATTTAAAACAGATTCAATTTTGTTCTCTCTTTCTTCAGCTGACAAGGACACAGAGAAGACATTTGACGGTTTCAATAGAATGCATATGATTTGGATAGATAGAATTTGAGGTAGAAGCATAGAAGAGGTTAGGGTCCGATCACATTCACTTAGATCAAAAGATTCAAGCAAGAAGACATAGCTATAAGTGAATGTTGTAGAGGACAGAACACAAATATATGTATAAATCTGAATAAGACCAAATCAACATTCTGAAGATAAACATGAAGTCAAATTAATGTTGAAGACAAATCAAATGCGAAGAATTTTCAAATGACACGCCCAATGAAACACTTCAAACAAAGATTTGGTGGTGGCGTTACCCACCATATAGGAAGTATTAGACCCAGACACAGCGCACAATTATCGTGGAGCTCCGAAGTCAAATTCCGCATTAATGTATTCACACTTAGAGTGTATGTCTTCATTGATTGAAGATATACTTTACTTCGTGTGTTGCACATCTTAAGTCATCAACATGCATAAGTGTTAGAATATGTGTCCAATTACAGGACATTTGAGGATTCTAAGATATTTAGCTCACACCGCAACTTGCAAAACCTTTTCTCATCCAAGGGCTTTGTGAAGATATCTGCCAATTGCTCTTCAGTGTTGACATGAATGATATCAATATCTTCCTTCATGACATGATCTCTGAGAAAGTGATGACGAATTTCAATGTGCTTTGTCTTCGAGTGCTGAACTGGGTTGTTGGCAATCTTGATGGTGATTTCATTGTCGCAGTAGAGTGGCACTTGCTTCAGATGGATGCCATAGTCCTTGAGAGTTTGCTTCATCCATAGAAGCTGAGCACAGCAAGATCCAACAGCAATGTATTCAGATTCAGCAGTGGAGAGAGACACACAGTTCTGCTTCTTTGAAGACCAACAGACAAGTGATCGTCCCAGAAAGTGACATGTGCCTGAAGTGGACTTGCGATCAACCTTGTCTCCAGCATAATCAGCAACCGAGAATCCAACTAGATCAAACTACGAGCCCTTTGGATACCATAATCCTAGTGTTGGGGTGTAAGCCAAATATCGAAGAATTCGCTTCACAGCTAAGTGATGTGATTCCTTTGGTGCCGCTTGAAATCGGGCATACATGCAAACACTAAGCATGATATCTGGCCTAGATGCACATAAATAAAGTAAAGAACCAATCATGGAGCGGTATACCTTTTGATCGAACTCTTTACCATTGGCGTCAGGACCCAGATGACTTTTGGCTGGCATTGGCGTCGTGTAACCTTTGCAATCTTGCATTCCAAACTTCTTCAAGCAGTCTTTGAGGTATTTATCATGAGATATGAAGATGTCGTTGCTTTGCTGACGAATTTGATGACCTAGGAAGAACTTTAGCTCACCCATCATGGACATCTGATATTGCTCTTGCATCATGTGCCCAAACTCATCACTGTATTTCTGGTTTGTGCAGCCGAAGATAATGTCATCCACTTAGATCTGGCACACAAACAGTTCTCCATCATATGTCTTTGTGAAGAGAATGGGATCCAGGGAACCAGGTTTAAAGCCTTTGCTCTTCAGGAAGTCTTTCGGTGTGTCATACCAAGCACGAGGGGCTTGTTTGAGGCCATACAGTGCCTTTTTGAGCTTGTATACCATGTCAGGATGTTTTGGATCTTCAAAGCTAGGTGGTTGTGCAACATACACTTCTTCAATCTTGCCATTGAGAAAAGCACTCTTCACATCCATTTGGTACAAGAGGATGTTGTGATGGTTGGCATAGGCTAGCAGTATGCGAATGGCTTCAAGCCTAGCCACGAGAGCGAAAGTTTCATCGAAGTCAATCCCTTCAACTTGAGTGTATCCTTGAGCAATAAGACGAGCTTTGTTTCTGACCACTTGAACATGCACATCTTGTTTGTTGCGATAGATCCATTTGGTGCCAGTGATATTGTGCTTGCGAGGGTCAGGACGCTTGACTAACTCCCACACATTGTTCGGCTCAAACTGTTGAAGCTCTTCTTGCATAGCTTGAATCCATTCAGGTTCCATGAAGGCTTCAACAACTTTCTTGGGTTCAGATATTGAGACAAATGCAAAGTGCCCACAAAAATTTGCTAGTTGCGTTGCTCTTGAACGAGTGAGTGGACCAGGTGCATTGATGCTATCAATTATCTTCTCAATCTGTACTTCATTTGCAACACGAGGATGAGGTGGACGAAGATTTTGCTCTTTGCTCATCATTGTCTTCATTTTGAGCATTGGCTCTAGGCTGAGCATTGTCTTCAGGTTGATTAGGCGCTGAAATGATCAGTTCCTCTTTAGCCTGTGCCTCAGAAGGTATGATTTCTCCATTTCCCATAAGCTTAATTGATTCACTAGGAGGGACTTCATCTAGCACATTTGGCAGGTGCTCTCTTTGCGACCCGTTAGTCTCATCGAACCGCACATCCACAGTTTCAACCACTTTATAGTGAAAGAGGTTGAAGACTCTATAGGAGTGTGAATCCTTTCCGTAACCAAGCATAAAACCTTCAAGTGCTTTCGGTGCAAATTTTGAAGTGTGATGTGGATCCTTGATCCAGCACCTAGCACCAAATACTCTGAAGTAGCTTACATTTGGCTTCTTACCAGTCAGGAGCTCATAGGATGTATTCTTTAGAAGCTTGTGAAGATATACACGGTTGATGACATGGCATGCTGTATCAATGGCTTCGGGCCAGAACTTCCTTGGAGTCTTGTATTCATCAAGCATCGTCCGAGCCATCTCAATGAGTGTCCTGTTCTTGCGCTCCACGATGCCATTTTGCTGAGGTGTATATGGAGCAGAGAACTCATGAGTGATATCCAATGTATCAAGATAAGTGTTGAGGCCTATGTTCTTGAACTCTATGCCGTTGTCACTTATGATGTGCTTAATCTTGATGCCATAGTTCGTCATGGCACGATTGGCGAAGCGTCTGAAGACATCCTGCACTTCATTCTTGTAGAGGATTATATGCACCCATGCACATCTTGAATAATCATCAATAATGACGAAGCCACAGAGGCAAGAAGTGGTAGTAAGAGTAGAGTAGTGAGTAGGGCCAAATAAGTCCATGTGAAGCAGCTCGAAGGGTTGAGATGTTGTCATGATTTTCTTCGAGGGATGCTTGGCCCTCGTCATCTTTCTAGCTTCGCAGGCACCACACAGATGATCCTTCTTGAACTTGATGCCCTCGATGCCTACGACGTGTTTCTTCTTCGCGAGAGTGTACAAGTTCCTCATGCCAGCATGCCCTAGCCTCCTATGCTAGAGCCAACACTCTGAAGCTTTTGCTAGAAGACATACGACCAATTGTGGTCCTGCTGAGAAATCTACCACATACAGATCATCTTTCTGATACCCTTCAAAGACTAGAGACATGTCAGATTCCATTAGAACAAGGCAATGATATTTTCCAAATATCACAATCATGTTCAAGTCACAAAGCATCGAAACAAACATTAAGTTGAAACCAAGGGATTCAACAAGCATCACTTTATCCATGTGCTGATCCTTTGAGATTGCAACTCTACCTAGACCCAATACCTTGCTTTTACTAGTGTCAGCAAATGTGATGTGACTCTTGTCAGATGGACGTAAGGTTGAGTCCATGAGAAGACTTCGATCACCAGTCATATGATTAGTGCATCCACTGTCCATAATCCATTCTGAAGCATGTGGTGTCATACCCTACAGTACAGTTAGGGGGATAGGCTTCACCAAGGGTATTGTGAAGCATAAACATTTGACGAACACGCGGATTATCAAAGCTCAGATCCAGGTTAGGGCTGATAGGATGATTGGCAAGTGATTCAGGAACAAAATACATAGTAAGACTATTTGGGCATTTTATCTTGCATCCTACAAGATGTTTTAGGTCCCCAGCATAAGCATCGGACGCCTTTGATTTCTGGTTGGAGACCTTTCCCTGCAAAAGAAAGTTATTTTTCTTAACCACCCACATCTTCAGGGGTGGCTCGGAAGCAATGAGTCTAAGTGCAGCATCTGAGAACTTCGGCTTTGGAGCCCTAGCAAATAGCCTTGCAGGAGGTGAATAATACTCATATGAATAAGCACAAAAGTTTTTGGTTTTATGAACATAGCGGTTTGAAGAAACTCACTCATATTCATAAGTCTGAGTATGATTTCCCTGCAAAACATTGGCGTTAGGGTAACTCTGGTGAGTCCTCTGTCTGTATGAAGCCTTTGGACCATATGAAGCCTTTGGTTTGGGGTTTGTCTTCTTCCCTTGTGGTGTCATGATGACATTCACAGGAAGATTCTCAAGACACCTTTTGGGCACCCAGATCTTCTTCATAGGTGGCCCATTCCTAGAGTTAGTACCAATATACCTGGCAAACACTTCACCCTTCTGATTCTTAAACAGTTTATAGTTTGCATCAAAGGATTCATCAATGATAATCGGTGTCGGTGTCAAAACCGGCGGATCTCGGGTAGGGGGTCCCAAACTGTGCATCTAGGCGGATGGTAACAGGAGACAAGGGACACGATGTTTTTACCCAGGTTCGGGCCCTCTCGATGGAGGTAAAACCCTACTCCTGCTTGATTAATATTGATGATATGGGTAGTACAAGAGTAGATCTACCACGAGATCAGAGAGGCTAAACCCTAGAAGCTAGCCTATGGTATGATTGTTGTTGTTGTGTCCTACGGACTAAAACCTCCGGTTTATATAGACAACGGAGGGGGCTAGGGTTACACAGAGTCGGTTACGATGGAAGGAGATCTACATATCCGTATTGCCAAGCTTGCCTTCCACACCAAGGAAAGTCCCATCTGGATACGGGACGAAGTCTTCAATCTTATATCTTCATAGTCCAACAGTCTGTCCAAAGGTTAGAGTCCGGCTGTCCGGATACCGCCTAATACCGGACTCCCTCAGTAGCCCCTGAACCAGGCTTCAATGACGACAAGTCCGGCATGCAGATTGTCTTCGGCCTTGCAAGGTGGGTTCCTCCTCCGAATACTTCATAGAAGATTTTGAACACAAGGATCGTGTCCGGCTCTGCAAAACAAGTTCCACATACCACTGTAGAGAGAGAGTAACATTTTCACAAATCTAATCTGCTGACATATTCTGTAGCGTGCCATCAGACCAAAGCCAAGCTTTCATTCGAATCGTTTTTTACTGTCCCACCTCAGCGCGTTTTGCGAGGCAGTTTCCTTGGCACGTCTTGTCGAAGCAGAGATCATGTCCCCTCATCACGGGATTCTCATCAATACGGGCATGGGTAACCCAACCGTGCCATTGATTACGATGCTTGGGGGATAAGCGAGTTTTACCAGGCTGGTGGGGACGCATAGTTTTGTCCGCCCATATAAAGGGATAAGGATTCACCTTTTCATCCATGCCTTCTTCCTCCTTTGCTCATCCGTTTTCGCACACTCGAGCTCCAGTGCCCAAGTCCGCATTTCCCACCTCAACCTTCTCCAACCATGTCCGGAGCGGGAGGCAGGTGGATGGTCTCCTCCGTCACGGAGGGACACATCAAAAAGCTAAGGAGAGCCGGATACATGCCCGACGACATCGCGCACAGGCTCCCAGATGAGGGGCAGCTCATCCCCACCCCCAGGCCCCATGAGAGGGTGGTGTTCCTCACCCATTTCCTCCATGGACTGGGCTTCCCTCTCCACCCATTCGTCCGGGGGCTCATGTTCTACTATGGCCTGGACTTCCACGATCTGGCCCCGAACTTCATCCTCAACATCTCGGCGTTTATCGTCGTGTACGAGGCCTACCTCCGCATCAAGCCCCACTTTGTCTTATGGCTGAAGACCTTTAATGTCAAGCCGAAGGTAGTGAGCGGCCGCCAGGCGGAGTGCGGAGGCGCCATTGTGGGCAAGATGCCCAACGTCACATGGCTCAAGGGCTCCTTCGTGGAGACCATAAAGGGGTGGCAATCAGGGTGGTTCTACATCACTGAGCCGCGTGACCCTGAATGGGCAGCGACCCCGAGTTCCGATCTGGCATCCCCACGCGGCTCACCTCCTGGCAAGAGAAGGGCGTGTCCTGGGGTAAATCAGGAGAGCTGACCGGACTCCAAACATGTATCCAAACCTGGTGAACAAGAAGCTCAAACTTGTCAACGTAATCCAGGTCATGCTCATCCGCCGGATCCTCCCGTGTCAACAACGGGCTTTCAACTTGTCGGAGTTCGACCCGGCCCAGCACCAAACTCTGAACAGGCTCTTCGACACAACACGCGAGGATGCCTGGAAGGTGCTATTCAAGGGCGCCGAGGTTCCCCCTCCCACTACCGAGGATCGCGGATTCTGCGCGAAGCGCTAAGCCAGCGCAGTAAGCTGTTTTACCTTTTACAGGATACTCGTGTTTCATAGTTTGACTCTATGTGAGATTTAAGCTCCCGTACCTTTGACAGGACTGGCAGGAGATGGCCGGACAGATCGACTGTCCGGCTCCTTTGCCCGAAGGCCCAGCAGACGCCCGCTTGGCGGAGCTGCTGGTTCCGGCACCTTACGTGGTGCCGGAGAAGAAGGCCAAGAAGAAGGCCACGGGAACTCGAAAGAGTTCCTGGCGCCCGGTGGTGTCGGATTCATTGTTCGATGACTCTGAGGCGCACTCCTCCCACGAAGACGAGGAGGAGGAAAGAGAGGCTTCTTCCCCTCCATCAGGGGGAGAGAAGAAAAGGAAGGCCGCCCCAATTGGGGAGGCCGGAAGGTCCAAGAAGGGAAGGACCCTTCTCCGGACTACTCCACCAACGCTGCGGACAGTGAAGAGGAGTGGCCGCCCAGGGCCAAGCCCCTGGCGAAGTCGTAAGTATTTGGACACCAGAGTGACCCGTAGAGTTCCTTTATTGCACAGCTTATCCTAACGTCGAATATAATCATGCAGTCCGCCCCGAGCCCGGCTCGACGTGTCGTCAAGCGGCTCCTTGGGTTCATCGGATGTGAATAGCCTTTCACTTTCGGCCGCCTCCTCCCCTCGCCCTACGGACAATGCTGAGGTATTGTCCCAAGGGGTTCCAAACCGAGGGGAGGCAGTCCTGGGGGCGCCTCAAGGCGACATCCCGGACTCTAGGCGCAAGGGGGCCAATACTCCCAAGGGCTCCAAGTCTGGCCCTGGGCCGAACACCGCATCGGAACCTTCAATGGTTCCGAAGTCCGGCAGGCGGCCCCCCACTAAGAAGGGCAAGCCTACCGCACCGGTGACCTCTGTCGAACCAGAGGCACCGGATAACTTGCTGGAGGTGCTTAACGGCGCCTCCATCAACGAGGAGCACCGCACTATTATGAGTGCGGTGGTCCAGAAAGTTCAGTCCGCCAAAAGCGGGCTGACTGAAGCTTGTGCCAGCCTTCTGACGGGCTTTGAGGTATGTAAAAAATATGTGAAAATATTACCGCATAGACAGTAGCCAATGATGCTCTGTTCGGTGTTCACAAAGAAAAGCCGGATAGAGGATCTAATAATATTTGTAGGAGTCTAACATAATTATGTCGATATGCGTGTGCAGGCTTCGCTGCTAACCTCTGCCGCACTGACTGCGGAGGTTGATGCGATGAAACAGAACCTCGAGCGGTCCGAGAAATAGCTCGGCCTTGCCAAGAAGCAGCTCGAGGAGAACCAAGGTACGTAATGCCTTGTCTGTGTGTGTATATAAAAAAGATGTAGTTGCAAAAAAAAGTGATAGGATCGTTATTGATGTGCTAGGGGCCACGACCGAGGTGGCGACCCTGAAGCAGGCACTATCCGAGGCCGAAGATAAGGCGGCCACGGAGTGTAGCGAGCGGGTGAAGCAAGAGGCACGGGTTGCCGAGGTGCAGCAAGAGCTCCAGTCTCCCGTGAAAAATCATGAGAGTTTGGAGCTTGAGTCGAAGACTCGCGAGTCCGAGCTCGCTGCGGCCCTCGAGAGCACAAAGTCTGCCAAGGCCGAAGCCCAAAAAGCCCTCTAGGAAATTGAGGCGATAAAGAAGATAGCGGCGGGTAAGGCCTTCATTATGCAAAGCAAGCATGTGAAAGTGAATTACTTGTTACTTACCCGAGTCCTGAGCTCTCCAGGAGCATTCGCAGATTTGCCCCGCAGCGTGTCCGATGCCGCCACCTACTACCGGGCCGAGGAAGGGAGCTCGACGGAGAAGGTGTTCTGGTCTTAGTATGCTGAGACCATACACCCGATGCCCTTGAGCGACCAGCTAAAGCAACTGGTCGAGCTCCATAAGGTGGCCGAACAGGCCATGAAGGGTCTCATAGTCCGGCTGTGGCCTGGAGAGGCCATGCCTGGGAGCTAGTTCGGGCTGGTGAGGCGGCTGGCAGATTCCTGTCCGTGGCTTGAAGTTATCAAGCGCTCCGTCTGCATCGAGGGCGCCCGCAGGGCCCTTGCCCGTGTGAAAGTACACTGGGGCAAAATGGACACGGAGCGGCTGGTGAAGGATGGGCCACCGCAGGGCAAGGAGCATCGCCACCCTGAGATGTACTATGAAGGCGTCCTGAAGGGTGCCCGCCTTGTGGCAGATGAATGTTCCAAAGATGTAATATTTGAGTAAACTCGCTCGTGTGATCCTGTACGCTGAAAACTTGTTCATATGCGCTATGCAACGCCTGTTTTAATTTAAAATATTACCTTCTATGCGGCCGTTTATTAAATCTGAGAGATGGCGAGTCGTCGGCTTCTGTCCCCATGCCACGAGTGCTGGGGTGTTCGGGATTAAACCTGAGCACTCTTTTTCCCATTCTTGGGTCCTACGAGGGAGGTGCTCAGCACAACGAACAAGGCAATCGGACTATAATGCGTTATCACTCTCACTTAGCCAAAGAATTCTATAATTTTAAATTTTGGCGAAGCCCCTAGTGTTCAGAAGACCGAGTTTGGGGCGCTATAAACGCCTAGGCTGGACAAAGCCGACTCCTCGCTCTAAGCGGCATAAGTCTTTAGGGACTCGAAACATCTCGAACAGCGACTAGCTCTCGCCCTATCATGACAGTCAGTTTTAGCTTTCTCTACTGAGGTGCTTAGCCCAGCTGAACCGGGGCACAATCGCAGTAGTTCTCCCAGTGCTACCTTAGACGATATAGCGGAACGTAAGGTACCAAAACATGGGAGCCGGGCAAACCCAACTATTGACCAAAGACATGATTCGGAGCTGATGCATATAATGCTATAAGTTCGGAGTGCCGCACTTGTGAAAGTGTTCGGACTTCTCATGCCGTATTATGGGGTGCTTGAGCCCCTGGTGTATTGGCCGTACCAAGGTGTACGGGTGCTGAATGCCATGGATGAACATATATACATAAAAAGGAATGAATAGAGAATGCAATAATAGACTGAAGCTAAGCATTGTTTATTCGAGAAAGGTGCACTAAAAGCAGAACGATACAAATATTGCGATAAGCAAGAGATGGGACTATTTGACATGTCCCCTCCAGGGGCGAGCTGCGGAATGGTATGTAAAACAGGTATTTTGCTCGTTATAGAGATCACCTGGGAGTTCCATAGTGCGACGTAGCTTTCTGCCTCCCTGGTTGTTGTATCGTGTGTTCGGCAATTGTACTGCCGATCAGGTCTTCCGGAGAGTAAAGTCCAGAAAGTAAGAAAAAATGATAAAATCGACAGCCCCTAGTGCGGTTGAGCCGCGTTTTGGGGCGTGCCGTGGTCATGCCCCTCCCCCTGCGCCCATGGTATTTTTAGAGCGTAATTATGTACGCGTAGCATGAATTTCGCCGTTTTGCTAGGGCAGGGGTTGGGGCCGCATTGCTACACTTGCTCGGAATGTGCCAGATGCTCTTGTTGTAGGTTACTCCGAGCGTGCTTGACAGTGTCCGGACGTTTTATGGCCAGACTGGAGAATTGCCTTGAGAGGCTGCTTTGTACTTCCGCTGCGAGGGCCGCCGTGTGCTCCTCCGTTCGGAGAGAGCATTCGGTGTTTCCATTGACCGTAATGACTCCTCGAGGTGCTGGCATCTTGAGCTTGAGGTATGCATAGTGCGGCACCGCATTGAACTTTGCAAATGCGGTTCGCCCGAGCAGTGTGTGATAGCCACTGCCGAACGGGACTATATCGAAGATTAACTCCTTGCTTCGGAAATTATCTGGGGATCCAAAGACCACTTTTAGTGTTACTGAGCCTGTGCAATGGGCCTCTACACCTGGTATGACGCCCTTAAAGGTCGTTTTTGTGGGTTTAATCCTTGAGGGATCTATGCCCATTTTGCGCACTGTGTCCTGATAAAGCAGGTTCAGGCTGCTGCCGCCATCCATAAGGACTCGAGTGAGGTGAAATCCGTTGATGATTGGGTCTAGAACCAATGCGGCAGATCCGCCATGGCGGATACTAGTGGGGTGGTCCCTGCGATCGAAAGTGATCGGGCAGGAGGACCATGGGTTGAACTTTGGGGCGAACTGGCTCCAACGCGTATACGTCCCTTAACGCACGCTTCCGCTCCTTCTTGGGGATGTAGGTTGCGTATATCATGTTCACCGTCCGCACTTCTGGGGGGAAACCCTTCTGTCCTCTGTTGTTCGGCGGTCGGGGCTCCTCCTCGTCATTGCTATGTAGCCCCTTGTCCTTCTTCTCGGCATTTACCTTGCCGGCCTGATTGAACACCCAACAATCACTGTTGGTGTGGTTGGCTGGCTTTTCGGGGGTGCCATGTATCTGACACGAGCGATCGAGTATACGGTCCAAAGTGGACGGGCCCGGAGTGCTTCTTTTGAATGGCTTTTTCCGTTGACCGGGCTTAGAGCCTCTGAATCCGGCATTAACTGTCGTGTCCTCCGCATTGTCGCTGTTAATGCGGCGCTTGTGCTTGTTGCGACGTGACCTACCATTGTTGTCCTTGGTATCCGAATTACCAGGGCTCTTTGACATGTTATTGCTACGAGCCAGCCAGTTATCTTCTCCCGCGAAAAAGCGAGTCATGAGTGTCGTGAGGGCTGCCATAGATTTCGGCTTTTCCTGTCCAAGGTGCCGGGCAAGCCACTTGTCACGGATATTATGCTTGAAAGCCGCTAGAGCCTCTGCGTCCGGACAGTCGACGATTTGATTTTTCTTGGTTAGGAACTGTGTCCAGAATTGTCTGGCCGATTCCTCTGGCTGCTGAATTATGTGGCTCAGGTCATCGGCGTCTGGTGGTCGCACATAGGTGCCCTGGAAGTTGTCGAGGAATGCGGCATCCAGGTCTTCCCAACACCCAATGGATTCTGCTGGCAGGCTGTTGATCCAATACCGAGCTGGTCCTTTAAGCTTGAGTGGGAGGTATTTGATGGCGTGTAGATCGTCGCCGTGGGCCATGTGGATCTGAAGGAGATAGTCCTCGATCCATACCGCAGGATCTATCGTACCATTGTATGATTCAATATTCACGGGTTTGAAACCCTCTGGGATTTGATGATCCATTACTTCATCTGTGAAGCATAGCGGGTGTGCGGCGCCTCTGTACTGGGCTATATCACGACGCAGCTCAAATGAGTTTTGTCTATTGTATCCGGCCCGGCTGGATTTACTTTTACTGTATCCGGCGTGACGGTTATCGTCTCGTGTCGTGGGGCGCCCACGTGATCCGTAGATCGATCTTGTTTGCCTTGCTTTGTCCTCCAACATATCTCGCAGGTCTAGCACATTTCCCCGTGCCTTGGTATTTTTTGAGTGACGCCGGGGTGCGGCTTGAGTTGTGGGCCGAGAGGCCTCTCTGTCGCGGCCGCGAGGTGGCCGGTCAGCCGCTGGAGATGTGGGTTTAGATGCTTCCTCCTCTAATCGGGGTAGCAACCTGCACTTTGGGTAGCTCTTGGAGGGGCGTTCGAGTTTGTATTCCTCGGCCGCAAGGACTTCAATCCATCTGTCGGCTAGCAAATCCTGATCAGCTCTAAGCTGCTGCTGCTTTTTCTTAAGGCTACTCGCCATGGCCATAAGCCTGCGCTTGAAGCGCTCTTGCTCGACGGGATCCTCAGGCACGACAAATTCGTCGTCGTCGAGGCTTGCCTCGTCTTCGAAGGGAGGCATGTAATTGTCATCCTCCTCCTCTCTGTCCGCCACTCTCTCATGAGGGCTAGCTTCTCCATCCTCCTGCGCTGAATCTTGCTGGAGGGGGTTGTCTTTGGCACTGTCCGAAGTGTTATTATCTCATGTGCCAGAATCACCGTTTTGCTCTGGCGGGACTTAGAGCGGCGCCGCTGACGTCGGCGCTTGGGTTGCTTCTTGGAGGGGTTATCCTCCGTTGTTCCGTCGCCATTGCCTTCTTTGGGTGTATCCACCATATATATGTCATACGATGAGGTGGATTTCCAGTGCCCTATAGGCGCTGGTTCCTGTTCGTCTCATGCATCGTCGTCCATACCGTCGATGTCTTCGGAGTCGAAGTCGAGCATGTCGGTTAAATCATCGACAGTGGCTATGAAGTGGGTGGTGGGTGGGTGTCGGTGTCAAAACCGACGGATCTCGGGTAGGGGGTCCCGAACTGTGCGTCTAGGCGGATGGTAATAGGAGACAAGGGAGACGAAGTTTTACCCAGGTTCGGTCCCTCTCGATAGAGGTAAAACCCTACATCCTGCTTGATTAATATTGATGATATGGGTAGTACAAGAGTAGATCTACCACGAGATCAAGGAGGCTAAACCCTAGAAGCTAGCCTATGGTATGATTATTGTATGTTGTCCTACGGACTAAAGCCCTCTGGTTTATATAGACATCGGAGAGGGTTAGGGTTACACAAAGTCGGTTACAATGGTAGGAGATCTAAATATCCGCATTGCCAAGCTTGCCTTCCACGCCAAGGAAAGTCCCTTCCGGACACGGGACAAAGTCTTCAATCTTGTATCTTCATAGTCCTGGATTCTGGCTGAAGGTATAGTCCGGCCATCCGGACACCCCCTAATCCAGGACTGTAACGCCCCGGGTTCGTTGCGCCAGGTGTCCGTCAGTTATTCGCCGTCGTTGCCATGTCATGTGCTTCCGTGTTGCATGTTGCCTTGTCATCATATGCATTTCATATCATGTCATCATGTGCATCGCATTCGCATACGTGTTCGTTTCATGCATCCGAGCATTTTCCCCGTTGTCCATTTTGCAATCCGGCGCTCCTATGTTCCCCGGCGTCCACTTTTACCTTTCTCCCCGGGAGCGGGTATTAAACTTTCTCGGAATGGACCGAGGTTTGCCAAGCGGCCTTGGTATAGCACCGGTAGACCGCCTGTCAAGTTTCGGGTCAATCGGAGGTCGTTTGATACTCCAACGGTTAACCGGGTATCCGCAAAGGCCTCTTTTGGTGCAGCCCAGCACCCCTTTCAAAGTGGCCCAAAACCCATCTAAGTCATCTCCATGTTATCGGGCGTTCGATCACGATCGCGTGGCCGAAAACCGCACTCCATTTGGAGCTTCCTAGCTCCTCCTACCTATAAATATGTGCTCCCCTCGGATTTTTTCGCGCAGTTGAAACCCTAGCCTTTTTCCCTCCGCGCCGCCGGAAAAACCACCCCACCGCGCCGGGCGTGTCCGCCGCTCCCAGCCACGTCGCCCAGCCAATGGCGCGATGCCACATCAGCCCCGCCGCGCCCGCGCCCAACCAGCGCGCGCCACCTGTCCTCCCCGCGCCCCACTTCGCTGCGGCCCGCGGAGCCCGTCGCGGGCCCGCACGGGACCGGATCTCGCCGCCGCCTGGCCCGCAACCTCGCCGCCCGCACCCGCCTTGCCGGATCTTTGCCGCCGCCTTCGCGCCGTCGCCAGCGACCAACTCCGTCGACCGAAGCGCTCCGCCGCCGCCGCTCGAGCCTCGCCGGCGCCGCCCGTCAGCCCCGCGGCCCGCGCCCTCCCCGCGCGCCGCCCCGCGCCTGACGAGTGCCGCCTCCCGCGGACGCCCGCCCGTCCCCCGCGCCGGCCTCCTCCGCCGTCCTCCGGCGCCTCGCCGTCCTTCGCCGCCGCTCCACCGCGCCGGCGCCCGCCGCCACGGATCCACCGCGCCGCCCCCGCGCCCCGCCGCCGCACCGCTTCGCGCCCCACGCCGTGCCTCCTCCTCGCCGGCCCCGCTCGCCTCGCCGTCCCTCGCTGCTGCACCCCGAGCTCGCCGGAGTCGCCGTTGACTATGTTGGGGAACGTAGCAGAAATTCAAAAATTTTCCTACGTGTCACCAAGATCTATCTATGGAGAAACCAGCAACGAGGGGAAGGAGAGTGCATCTACATACCCTTGTAGATCGCTAAGCGGAAGCGTTCAAGTGAACGGGGTTGATGGAGTCGTACTCGTCGTGATTCAAATCACCGATGACCAAGTGCCGAACGGACGGCACCTCCGCGTTCAACACACGTACAGCCCGGTGACGTCTCCCAAGCCTTGATCCAGCAAGGAGAGAGGGAGAGGTTGAGGAAGACTCCATCCAGCAGCAGCACAACGGCGTGGTGATGATGGAGGAGCGTGGCAATCCAGCAGGGCTTCGCCAAGCACCGCAAGAGAGGAGGAAGAATAGACGCAGGGCTGCACCAACGAGAGATCGAATCACATGTGTGTTTGGGCAGCCCCTAGGCCTCATATATATAGGGGCAAGGGGGGAGGGGAGGCGCCAAGGGGGAAAGGAGTGCCTCCCAAGTCAAGTGGAGGCCCTTCCCCTTAGGGTTTCCCCTCTCCATGCGCATGGGCCTTGGGGGGGCTGGTTCCCCTGGCCCATTAAGGCTAGGGCGCCCCCTTACAGCCCATGCTGCTGTATTGGACGTGGTGGAACAATCTCCGGACCTCCGGACTCCTCCGGAGTCCTCAGGAACCTTCTAGAAGCTTCCCGGTACAATACCGAAAAACCCTAACTTTTCCCGAAACCCGAACAACAACTTTCCATATAAATCTTTACCTCCGGACCATTCCGGAACTCCTCGTGACGTCCGGGATCTCATCCGGGACTCCGAACAACATTCGGTAACCACATACAAGCTTCCTTTATAACCCTAGCGTCATCGAACCTTAAGTGTGTAGACCCTACGGGTTCGGGAGACATGCAGACATGACCGAGATGTTCTCCGGTCAATAACCAACAGCGGGATCTGGATACCCATGTTGGCTCCCACATGTTCCACGATGATCTCATCGGATGAACCACGATGTCAAGGACTTAATCAATCCCGTATACAAATCCCTTTGTCTAGCGGTATAGTACTTGCCCGAGATTCGATCGTCGGTATGCCGATACCTTGTTCAATCTCGTTACCGGCAAGTCTCTTTTACTCGTTCCGCAACACATCATCCCGTGATCAACTCCTTGATCACATTGTGCACATTATGATGATGTCCTACCGAGTGGGCCCAGAGATACCTCTTCGTTTTCACGGAGTGACAAATCCCAGTCTCGATTTGTGCCAACCCAACAGACACTTTCGGAGATACCCGTAGTGCACCTTTATAGTCACCCAGTTACGTTGTGACGTTTGGCACACCCAAAGCATTCCTACGGTATCCGGGAGTTGCACAATCTCATGGTCTAAGGAAATGATACTTGACATTATAAAAGCTTTAGCATACGAACTACATGATCTTGTGCTAGGCTTAGGATTGGGTCTTGTCCATCACATCATTCTCCTAATGATGTGATCCCGTTATCAATGACATCCAATGTCCATGGTCAGGAAACCGAAACCATCTATTGATCAACGAGCTAGTCAACTAGAGGCTTACTAGGGACATGGTGTTGTCTATGTATCCACACATGTATCTGAGTTTCCTATCAATACAATTCTAGCATGGATAATAAACGATTATCATGAACAAGGAAATATAATAATAACCTATTTATTATTGCCTCTAGGGCATATTTCCAACAGTCTCCCACTTGCACTAGAGTCAATAATCCAGCTCACATCGATATGTGATTGCAATGATTCCAACACCCAAGGTCACATCCCCATGTGACTAACACCCAAAGAGTTTACTAGAGTCAATAATCTAGTTCACATTACTATGTGATTAACACTCAATGAGTTTTTGGTTTGATCATGTTATGCTTGTGAGAGATGTTATAGTCAACGGGTCTGAACCTTTCAGATCCGTGTGTCCTTTACAAATCTCTATGTCATCTCCTAGATGCAGTTACCACGCTCTATTTGGAACTATTCCAAATAACTGTTCTACTATACGAATCCAATTTACTACTTAGTATAATCTGGATCAGTGTCAAAGTTTGCATCGGCGTAACCCTTTACGACGAACTCTTTTCCACCTCCATAATCGAGAAAATTCCTTAGTCCACTAGTTACTAAGGATAACCTTGACCGTTGTCCTGTGATCCATTACTGGATCACACTTGTACCCCTTGACTGACTCATGGCTTGGCACACTTCAGGTGCGGTACAACATAGCATACTTTAGAGCCTATGTCTAAGCACAGGGGACGACCTTCGTCCTTTCTCTCTATTCTGCCGTGGTCAGGTCTTGAGTCTTACTCAATACTCACATGTGTAATACAGCCAAGAACTCCTTCTTTGCTGATCTATTTTGAATTCCTTCAAAATCTTGTCACGGTATGTATTCATTTGAAAGTACTATTAAGCGATTTTGATCTATCCTTATAGATCTTGATGCTCAATGTTTTAAGTAGCTTAATCCAGGTTTTCCATTGAAAACACTCTTCAAATAACCCTATATGCTTTCCAGAAATTCTACATCATTTCTGATCAATAACATATACTCATCAGAAATTCTATAGTGCTCCCACTCACTTCTTTGGAAATATAAGTTTCTCATAAACTTTGTATAAACCCAAATCTTTGATCATATCATCAAAGCGTACATTCCAACTCCGAGATGCTTACTCCAGTCCTTAGATGGATTGCTGGAGCTTTGCATACTTGTTAGCATCTTTCAGGATTGACAAAAATCTTCTGGTTGTATCACATACAACCTTTCCTCAAGTAAATCGTCGAGGAAACAATGTTTTGACATCCTATCTGCACAATTTCATAAATAATGCAGTGATCACTAACATAATTCCAACAGACTCTTAGCATCGCTACGAGTGAGAAAGTCTCATCGTAGTCAACTCCTTGAACTTGTCGGAAAACATATTAATGACAAGTCGAGCTTTCTTAATGGTGACATTTACCATCATTGTCCGTCTTCCTTTTAAAATCCATATGTACCTAACAGTCTTACGACCATCGAGCCGTTCTGCCAAAGTCTACACTCTGTTTTCATACATGGATCCTTTCTCGGATTTTATGGCCTCGAGCCATTCATTGGAATCCGGGCCCACCATCGCTTCTCCATAGCTCGTAGGTTCATTGTTGTCTAGCAACATGACTTCCAAGACAGGATTACGTACCACTCTGAAGTAGTACGCATCCTTGTCATCCTACGAGGTTTGGGAGTGCCTTGATCCGAAGTCTCATGATCACTATCATAAGCTTCCACTTCAATTGGTGTAGGTGCCATAGGAACAATTCCTGTGCCCTGCTATACACTAGTTGAAGTGACGGTTCAACAACCTCATCAAGTCTCCACCATCCTCCCACTCAATTCTTTTGAGAGAAACTTTTCCTCGAGAAAGGACCCGATTCGTGAAACAATCCCTATTGCTTTCGGATCTGAGACAGGAGGTATACCCAACTGTTTTGGGTGTCCTATGAAGATGCAGTTATCCGCTTTGGGTTCGAGCTTATCAGCCTGAAACCTTTTCATATAAGCGTCGCAGCCCCAAACTTTTAAGAAACGACAGCTCAGGTTTCTCCAAACCATAGTTCAAACGGCTTCGTCTCAACGGAATTACGTGGTGCCCTATTAAAGTGAGTGCGGTTGTCTCTAATGCCTAACCCATGAACGATAGTGGTAATTTGATAAGAGACATCATGGTATGCATCATATCCAATAGGGTGCAGTTATGATGTTCGGACACACCATCACACTATGGTGTTCCAGGCGGTACTAGTCGTGAAACAATTTCCACAATGTCTCAATTGTGTACCAAACTCGCAACTCAGATATTCATCTCTATGATCATATCATAGATATTTTATCCTCTTGTCACGATGATATTCAACTTCACTCTGAAATTACTTGAACCATTCAATAATTCAGACTTGTGTTTCATCAAGTAAATATGCTCAGTATCTACTCAAATCATCTGTGAAGTAAGAGCATAACGATATCCACTGCGTGCCTCAGCACTCATTGGACTGCACACATCAAAATGTGTTACTTCCAACAAGTTGCTTTCTTGTTCCATTTTACTGAAACGGAAGCTTTCAGTCATCTTGCCCATGTGGCATGATTTGCATGTCTCAAGTGATTCAAAATCAAGTGAGTCCAAATGGTCCATCTGCATGGAGTTTCTTCATGCTTATATACCAACAGACATGGTTCACATGTCTCAATCTTTTCAGAAATGAGTGAGTTCAAAGATCCATCAGCATGGAGCTTCTTCATGCGTTTTATACCAATATGACTTACATGGCAGTGCCACAAGTAGGTGGTACTATCATCACTATCTTATATCTTTTTGCATGAACATGTGTATCACTATGATCGAGATTCAATAAACCATTCATTCTAGGTGCAAGACCATTGAAGGTATTTATTCAAATAAATAGAGTAATCATTATTCTCTTTAAATGAATAACCGTATTGCGATAGACATAGTCCAATCATGTCTATGCTCAACGCAAATACCAAATAACAATTATTCAGGTTTAACACCAATCTCGATGGTAGAGGGAGCGAGCGATGCTTGATCATATCAACTTTGGAAACACTTCCAACACATATCGTCAGCTCACCTTTAGCTAGTCTCCGTTTATTCCGTAGCTTTTATTTCGAGTTACTAACACTTAGCAACCGAACCGGTATCTAATACCCTGATGCTACTAGGAGTACTAGTAAAGTACACATTCACATAATGTATATCCAATATACTTCTACCGACAGCCTTCTCATCTACCAAGTATCTAGGGTAATTCTGCTCCAGTGGCTGTTCCCCTTATTACAGAAGCACTCAGTCTAGGGTTTGGGTTCAACCTTGGGTGTCTTCACTAGAGCAGCAGCTGATTTGCCGTTTCATGAAGTATCCCTTCTCGCCCTTGCCCTTCTTGAAACTAGTGGTTTTACTAACCATCAACAATTGATGCTCCTGCTTGATTTCTACTTTCGCGGTGTCAAACATCGCGAATATTTCAAGGATCATCATATCTATCCCTGATATGTTATAGTTCATCACGAAGCTCTAGCAGCTTGGTGGCAATGACTTTGGTGAAACATCACTATCTTATCTGGAAGATCAACTCCCACTCGATTCTAGTGATTGTTGTACTCAGACAATCTGAGCACAAGCTCAACGATTGAGCTTTTCTCCCTTAGTTTGCAGGTTAAGAAAATCGTCGGAGGTCTTATACCTCTTGACGTGGGCACGAGCCTGAAATCCCAATTTCAGTCCTCGAAACATATCATATGTTCCGCGACATAAAATGTCTTCGGTGCCTCAATTCTAAACCATTTATCATTACCGAACTATCATGTAGTCATCAAATCGTGTATCAGATGTTCGCAACATCCACAGACCACGTTCGAGGTCTAGCACAACGAGTGGTGCATTAAGGACACAAGCCTTCTACTGTTCGCATAATTGCTACTATCAACTTTCAACTATATTTTCTCTAGGAACATATCTAAAACAGTAGAACTAAGCGCGAGCTACGACATAATTTGCAAAATCTTTTTGACTATGTTCAGGATAATTAAGTTCATCTTATGAACTCCCACTCAGATAGACATCCCTCTAGTCATCTAAGTGATTACATGATCCGAATCAACTAGGCCGTGTCCGATCATCACGTGAGACGGACTAGTCAACGTCGGTGAACATCTTCATGTTGATCGTATCTTCCATACGACTCATGCTCGACCTTTCGGTCTTCTGTGTTCCGAGGCCATGTCTGTACATGCTAGGCTCGTCAAGTTAACCCTAAGTGTTTTGCATGTGTAAAACTGTCTTACACCCGTTGTATGTGAACGTAAGGATCTATCACACCCGATCATCACGTGGTGCTTCGAAACGACGAACTGTAGCAACGGTGCACAGTTAGGGGAGAACACTTCTTGAAATTGTTGTAAGGGATCATCTTATTTACTACCGTCGTACTAAGCAAATAAGATGTATAAACATGATAAACATCACATGCAATCAAATAGTGACATGATATGGCCATCATCACTTTGCTCCTTTTGATCTCCATCTTCGGGGCTCCATGATCATCATCGTCACCGGCATGACATCATGATCTCCATCATCGTGTCTTCTTGAAGTTGTCACGTCATCTATTACTTCTACTACTACAGCTAACGGTTAGCAATAAAGTAAAGTAATTACACGACGTTTATGTTGACACGCAGGTCATGAATAAATAAAGACAACTCCTATGGCTCCTGCCGGTTGTCATACTCATCGACATGCAAGTCGTGATTCCTATTACAAGAACATGATCAATCTCATACATCACATATATCATTCATCACATCCTTTGGCCATATCACATCACATAGCATACCCTGCAAAAACAAGTTAGACGTCCTCTAATTGTTGTTGCATGTTTTACGTGGCTGCTATGGGTTTCTAGCAAGAACGTTTCTTACCTACGCAAAACCACAACGTGATATGTCAATTGCTATTTACCCTTCATAAGGACCCTTTTCATCGAATCCGATCCGACTAAAGTAGGAGAGACTGGCACCCGCTAGCCACCTTATGCAACTAGTGCATGTCAGTCGGTGGAACCTATCTCACGTAAGAGTACGTGTAAGGTCGGTCCGGGCCGCTTCATCCCACGATGCCGCCGAATCAAGATAAGACTAGTAACGGCAAGCATATTGAACAAAATCAACGCCCACAACTACTTTGTGTTCTACTCGTGCAAAGAATCTACGCAATAGACCTAGCTCATGATGCCACTGTTGGGGAACGTAGCAGAAATTCAAAAATTTTCCTACGTGTCACCAAGATCTATCTATGGAGAAACCAGCAACGAGGGGAAGGAGAGTGCATCTACATACCCTTGTAGATCGCTAAGCGGAAGCGTTCAAGTGAACGGGGTTGATGGAGTCGTACTCGTCGTGATTCAAATCACCGATGACCAAGTGCCGAACGGACGGCACCTCCGCGTTCAACACACGTACAGCCCGGTGACGTCTCCCAAGCCTTGATCCAGCAAGGAGAGAGGGAGAGGTTGAGGAAGACTCCATCCAGCAGCAGCACAACGGCGTGGTGATGATGGAGGAGCGTGGCAATCCAGCAGGGCTTCGCCAAGCACCGCAAGAGAGGAGGAAGAATAGACGCAGGGCTGCACCAACGAGAGATCGAATCACATGTGTGTTTGGGCAGCCCCTAGGCCTCATATATATAGGGGCAAGGGGGGAGGGGAGGCGCCAAGGGGGAAAGGAGTGCCTCCCAAGTCAAGTGGAGGCCCTTCCCCTTAGGGTTTCCCCTCTCCATGCGCATGGGCCTTGGGGGGGCTGGTTCCCCTGGCCCATTAAGGCTAGGGCGCCCCCTTACAGCCCATGCTGCTGTATTGGACGTGGTGGAACAATCTCCGGACCTCCGGACTCCTCCGGAGTCCTCAGGAACCTTCTAGAAGCTTCCCGGTGCAATACCGAAAAACCCTAACTTTTCCCGAAACCCGAACAACAACTTTCCATATAAATCTTTACCTCCGGACCATTCCGGAACTCCTCGTGACGTCCGGGATCTCATCCGGGACTCCGAACAACATTCGGTAACCACATACAAGCTTCCTTTATAACCCTAGCGTCATCGAACCTTAAGTGTGTAGACCCTACGGGTTCGGGAGACATGCAGACATGACCGAGATGTTCTCCGGTCAATAACCAACAGCGGGATCTGGATACCCATGTTGGCTCCCACATGTTCCACGATGATCTCATCGGATGAACCACGATGTCAAGGACTTAATCAATCCCGTATACAAATCCCTTTGTCTAGCGGTATAGTACTTGCCCGAGATTCGATCGTCGGTATGCCGATACCTTGTTCAATCTCGTTACCGGCAAGTCTCTTTTACTCGTTCCGCAACACATCATCCCGTGATCAACTCCTTGATCACATTGTGCACATTATGATGATGTCCTACCGAGTGGGCCCAGAGATACCTCTTCGTTTTCACGGAGTGACAAATCCCAGTCTCGATTTATGCCAACCCAACAGACACTTTCGGAGATACCCGTAGTGCACCTTTATAGTCACCCAGTTACGTTGTGACGTTTGGCACACCCAAAGCATTCCTACGGTATCCGGGAGTTGCACAATCTCATGGTCTAAGGAAATGATACTTGACATTATAAAAGCTTTAGCATACGAACTACATGATCTTGTGCTAGGCTTAGGATTGGGTCTTGTCCATCACATCATTCTCCTAATGATGTGATCCCGTTATCAATGACATCCAATGTCCATGGTCAGGAAACCGAAACCATCTATTGATCAACGAGCTAGTCAACTAGAGGCTTACTAGGGACATGGTGTTGTCTATGTATCCACACATGTATCTGAGTTTCCTATCAATACAATTCTAGCATGGATAATAAACGATTATCATGAACAAGGAAATATAATAATAACCTATTTATTATTGCCTCTAGGGCATATTTCCAACAGACTATTTCCCCGAGGTCTATTTTTTTTTCTGCTAGGTCCCCAGATCCGCATATTTTCATGCCATGTTCATCGCATCATAACTTTGCACTCGTGTCTCCGTTTTGGGCGTGTAGCATATCAACTTGTTCGCCTCGATGATTACATAATTTCATGACATTGCATCATTTTCATTTGAGCTCATATTGATGCCTGAAATGATGTTGGAAGAGGGATATGTGATGTTAGTTTCAGATCTCTTTCAGTACATGCACTTTTGTCATTTTTGCCATGATTGATGTGTGCATCCTATGAAGTTGAGTCCTACATGTGTTTTGTAATATGCCATGCCATCTTTCCTGAGGTTTATGCCATGTATTTTTAAGATCTATGTGATGACTAGCACAAGCATGCAAACTAGGGTACTTAATGTTGCTGATTTCAGAGACTTAGTCATTTCACCAAGTCCCTGCCTGCTGTTATTTTTATGCCATGTGTTCATGTTGTTTCAGAGAGATCTATGCCTCTTTTGAGCATGATCAGTAAGAGTGTTTTGAACATATGGTTTTGCTCTATCCATCCATGCCTTTGTTTGTAATTATGGAGTGTCATAGCTTGAGTCAATCGAGCTCTACTTTTGCTATAAAATGTTACTGGCAGATTGTTTACATGTTATTCGATTTTGCCAAGCTTGTTGTAGTTGATCCTTGCATGATATATTGTTGTTCTTGCCATGCCTAGCTTCTATGCCATGTCTTGTTGATGGATGTATACTTAGTTTATGATGCAATGCTCTGTAGTGAGTGCATCGAGCTCACGAACATGCCTACTTGTTATCTGTTTTTAACATGTCTAGTTTTCTGCTAAGTCTGAAATCTGTAACGATACTTGCTTAATTGACATGGGTGTTATGATATTTTCTGATCCCTTTTGGCTTATGGTCAGTAAGGGACTTTTGTTAAGTGCTTTGGGTAAATTCATGCCATGCCTTTCTTTGCTATGTCCTGATCCTGTAGCATGTTGTTTCATTGCTCTAAACATGTCATGTTGATGTTAATTTCTCGCATGTTAGTATTTTTACCGAGGCTGTGAACCTGTTATCTTTAGCACTTTTGCCATGCTTGTTTGAACCTGTTGTGGTGTGATTCAGCCGTAGCTCAGTGTTCATCTTTTGTCAAGCATCTTGAGTAGATCACTTTCATATGCTTTGTTGATATGTTTGGGTGCAGTAGCTTAATTTCTTGTTGCTTGCTAAGTAGCATCATGCTGTTAATGGCAGAATCTTGTCATTCTTGTCTTGCTTGTCATTTGCAAACCGTGCATCCGATTCCGGTGATCTTTATATCGATTTCAACCGAAATCACCTCACCTTTCCAGTGGCATACTTGGTTTGCCAAGATTATGCCTGGTTCATCTTTTTCCTTCCGAAGCATGCATATGCATTGCATACCACATCTCGCTTACCATGCCATGTTTATGTGGTGGTTGTTTACTTTGTTGTTTGCTTCTTTCCAGTGTTGCTTCTTCGGGTTAGTTCCGATAGCGTTGCGATTGTGAGGATCCGTTCGTCTACGTCCGCTTGTCTTCTTCATGGACTCGTTCTCCTTCCTTGCGGGATTTCAGGCAAGATGGCCATACCCTCGAAATCACTTCTATCTTTGCTTGCTAGTTGCTCGCTCTTTTGCTATGCCTATGCTGCGATACCTACCACTTGCTTATCATGCCTCCCATATTGTTAAACCAAGCCTCTAACACACCTTGTCCTAGCAAACCGTTGTTTGGCTATGTTACCACTTTGCTCAGCCCCTCTTATAGCATTGTTAGTTGCAGGTGAAGATGAAGTTTGTTCCTTGTTGGACCATGAAGATGTTGTTCCTTGTTGGAACATGTTTACTTGTTGGGATATCACAATATATCTTATTTAATTAATGCATCTATATACTTGGTAAAGGATGGAAGGCTCGGCCTTATGCCAGGTGTTTTGTTCCACTTTTGCCGCCCTAGTTTCCGTCATATTGGTGTTATGTTCCCGGATTTTGCGTCCCTAACGCGGTCGGGTGATTTATGGGACCCCCTTGACAGTTCACTTTGAATAAGACTCTTCCAGCAAGGCCCAACCTTGATTTTTACCATTTGCCTACCACCTATCCTTTTCCCTTGGGTTTGATCAGCCCGAGGGTCATCTTTATTTTAGCCCCCCCGGCCAATGCTTGTCTAAGTGTTGGTCCAAACTAGAGCACCGTGCGGGACCGTCCCTTGGCAACTTGGGTTATGGTGGTACCTGTACGCTTAGCTTATCCGGTGTTTCCCTGAGAACGAGATATGTGCAGCTCCTATCAGGATGTCGGCGCATCGGGCGGCTTTGCTGGACTTGTTTTATTACTGTCGAGATGTCTTGTAGCCGGGATTCCGAGACTGATCGGGTCTTCCCGGGGAGAAGGAATATCCTTCGTTGATCGCGAGAGCTTATCATGGGCTAAGTTGGGACACCCCTGCAGGGTTTGAACTTTCGAAAGCCGTGCCTGCGGTTATGTGGCAGATGGGAATTTGTTAATGTCCAGTTGTAGAAAACCCGAAGTTGATCTTAATTAAAATACACCAATCGCGTGTGTAACCGTGATGGTCTCTTCTCGGCGGGGTCCAGGAAGTGAACACGGTTGTTGGAGTTATGTTTGACGTAAGTAGTTCAGGATCACTTATTCATCATAGTTGTTCGACCGTGTTTTGCCTTCTCTTCTCGCTCTCATTTGCGTATGTTAGCCACCATATATGCTAGTCGCTTGCTGCAGCTCCACCTCATACCTTTTACCCTACCTATAAGCTTAAATAGTCTTGATCTCGCGGGTGTGAGATTGCTGAGTCCTCGTGACTCACCAGATACTTCCAAACCAGTTTGCAGGTGCCGAAGAAACCGTGCAGGTGACGCACCCGAGCTCAAGGAGGAGCTCGATGAAGATCTTGTCTTTTATGTTGATTCGTTCTAGTCGATCAGTAGTGGAGCCCAGTCGGGACGATCAGGGATCTGTGTAGCATTTGGGGTAGTCTTCTTTCATTTTGGTTCCGTAGTCGGACCTTGATTGTATCTGTATGATGTAATGCTTTACTCTTGTAATTTTGAGAAGTGGCGATTGTAAGCCAACTATGTATCTCTTTCCCTTATGTATTACATGGGTTGTGTGAAGATTACCTCACTTGCGACATTGCTTTCAATGCGGTTATGCCTCTAAGTCGTGCTTCGACACGTGGGAGATATAGCCGCATCGAGGGCGTTACAAGGACTCCCTCAGTAGCCCCTGAACCAAGCTTCAATGACTACGAGTCCGGCGTGCAGATTGTCTTCGGCATTGCATGGCGGGTTCCTCCTCCAAGTACTTCATAGAAGATTTTGAACACAAAAGACAGTGTCCGACCCTGCAAAATAAGTTTCCACATATTGCCATAGAGAGAATAATATTTACACAAATCTAATCTGCTGACGTATTCCGCAGCGTGACATCACACCACGGCCAAGTCTTTATTCGAATCGTTTTTACTCCCCCACCTCAGCGTGTTTTGTGAGGCGGTTTCCTTGGCACGTCTTGTCAAAGCAGAGATCGTGTCCCCTTATTTACGGGATTCTCATCAATACGGACGTGGGTAACCCAACCGCGCCATTTATCACGGCGCTTGGGAGATAAGCGAGTTTTACCAGGCTGGTGGGGACGCTTAGCCGCATCCGCCCATATAAAGGGATAAGGATCCACCTTTTTACCTACGCCTTCTTCCTCCTTTGCCTATCCATCTTCCGTGCATTCGAGCTCCAGCGCCCAAGCCCGCGCTTCCCACCTCAACCTTCTCCAGCCATGTCCGGAGCGGGAGGCAAGTGGATGGTCTCCTCCGTTACGGAGGGACACGTCAAAAAACTGAGGAAAGCCGGATACTTGTCTAACGACATCGCGCACCGGCTTCCCGAAGAGGGGCAGCTCCTCCCCACCCCAAGGCCCCATGAGAGGGTAGTATTCCTTCCCCATTTCCTCCGCGGACTGGGCTTTCCTCTCCACCCGTTCGTCCGGGGGCTCATGTTCTACTATGTCCTAGATTTTCACGATCTGGCACCGAACTTCGTCCTCAACATCTCGACGTTTATCGTCGTGTGCGAGGCTTTCCTCTGCATCCGCCCCCATTTCGGCCTATGGCTCAAGACTTTCAACGTCAAGCCCAAGGTGGTGCGCGGCAACCAGGCGGAGTGCGGAGGTGCCATGGCGTGCAAGATAGCCAACGTCCTATGGCTCGAGGGCTCCTTTGTGGAGACTCTGAAGGGGTGGCAATCGGGGTGGTTTTACATCACCGAGCCACGCGATCCCGAATGGGTCGCAGCCCCCGAGTTCCGGTCCGGACCCCCTACGCGGCTCACGTCTTGGAAAGAGACGGGCCTGTCGTGGGGCAATAAAGAGAGGTAACCGGACTGCAAAAATGCATCCAAACCTTGGTGAACAAGCATCTCAAGCTTGTCAATGTAGTCCAGGTTATGCTCATCCGCCGGATCCTCCCGTATCAACAATGGGGCTTCAATTTGTGGGAGTTCGACCCGACGCAGCACCCAACCCTGAGCAGGCTCCTCGACACAACGTACGAAGACGCCTGGAAGGTGCTATTCAAAGGCGACGAGGCTCCCGCATCCACTTCCGAGGACCGTGGATTCAGCACGCAGCTTCCCGCTAGTGCGGTAAGCTATTTTTACCTTTTACAAGATGTTGGTTTTCCATACTTTGACTCTATGCGGGATCTAAACTCCCTTTCCTTTGACAGGATTGGCTGGCGAAGTCCGGACATATCGACTGTCCGACCCCTTTGCCCGAAGACCCAGCCGATGCTCGCTTAGCGAAGCTGCTGGCTCCGGCACCCTACGTGGTGCCGGAGAAGAAGGCCAAGAAGAGGGCAAAAGGGACTCGAAAGAGTTCCCGATGCCAGGAGGCATCGGATTCTTCATCCGACGAATCTGGGACATGCTCCTCCCGTGAAAACGAGGAGGAGGAAGAAGAAACCTCTCCCCGTCCAGCGGGGGGAGGAAAGAAAAGGAAGGTCGCCCCGACCGGGGAGGCCGAAGGGTCCAAGAAGGGGAAGACCCTTCCTCCGGACTACCCCAACGACGCCGCCGACGACGAAGAGGAGTGGCCGCACAGGGCCAAGCGTCCGGCGGAATCGTAAGCATCCGGGCACCCGAGTAATTCATAGCATTCCTTTATTGCACAACCTTTCCTTATGTCGAATATATCTATGCATTCCGCCCAAGGCCGGGCCCGACGAGTCGTCGAGCGGCTCCCTGGATTCATCGGACGTGAATTCACTTCCGCCCGCTACCTCCCCCCGCCCTACAGGTGATGCCGAGGTGGCGTCTCAACAGGCTCCAAGCCAGGGGGAGGTGGTCCTGGAGGCGCCACAAGGCGACCTCCCGGACTCCAGGAGTAAAGGGGATAAAACCCCCCAGGGCTCCAAGTCCGGCTTTAAGCCGGACACCGCGCCGGAATAGTCAACGGTTCCGGACCGCGGTAGGCGATCTCCTTCCAAGAGGAGCAAGCCTACTGAGCCGGCGGCCCCCGTCCAACCGGAGGCGCCGGACAATCTGCTGGAGGTGCTTAACGGCGCCTCCATCGACGAGGAGCACCGCACTATTATGAGTGCGGTGATCCAGAAGGTTCAGTCCGCCAAGAGCGGACTGACTGAAGCTTGTGCCAACCTTCTAACAGGCTTCGAGCTAAGTACAGAATATATAAAAAATATTACCGCATAGACAGTAGCTGTCGTGGTTTTGTCACGGCAGATGTCCTAGTGTCAGGACTTAGTCGCGAGGCCAACGCATCTATGTGGTAGCTTGAGAGGGGTTGAGTGGGACGAGAGACGCAGGGCGGATCAACACACAAGACAAGGATTTAGACAGCTTTGGGCCCCGGGAAACATCATCCAGAATATCCCTACATGCTGTTTGTGGCTAGGTCTCATTATCATCGCGAGGGAGTCGCCGTAAACCGGCTCTCCTCTTTGTGTCTAGCCCTAGAGATTGTTGTTTGCTTGTGGCTTGTAACTTCTAACCTGTTCCTCTTTGGGGAGCCCTGCCCCTCCTTATATATGCTGAAGGGGCGGTTTACATGTGGAGTCCTATTGGGATTTGGACTAGTCTATCTCTCATACAAACCGGATACAAGTCCTGGCTTTAACTCCTTGTAAGGCAAATATTCCTTTCCTCTTAAACCGGCCCTCAATAGTTGAACCGGCCTTCCTGAACCGCCAGACGGGCCACCTGGTCTTGTCGCTCTTCTGACCCGTCCGTCGGGTTACCAGTGAGTTACAACGTCCCGACGGTTGCTGGTAAACCGCCAGGTCTGGGCGGGTCACCAGACGAATATCGCCAAGTCCGGCCGGGTCAACTTCCGGCCGGTTTACACCGCGGGGTATATCCCCGACATTAGCCCCCAAGTTTAGCTTGGATTTATCCATGGTAAACTTATGCTGCAAATAAACATAAGAACAAATTTGATAGGTTGTACTCCGGGTTAAGAATTCTTGTAAACCGGCACCTGATCATCCTTAAGTCCTTGTCATTTCCTCCTTCTAGAAAATCCAGGTCAATAAGCCAGCGTCATACTCAATTTGCTGACATTGGTTTCTCACAGAAAAATATTGTGAAGAAATAATCCACTTGAGTCGGCTTCCAAAACGCCGGTTTAAGAAATATTGGTCTTGAAATATTCATCTGATATTCAGCCGGTTTGAAGATGATCCCGGTCTTGAAAACTTGCCGGTTTAACATTACCAAATGGCCGGGTTATAAAAACTGATGACCCCGGATTATGATTGTTGCAGACACCGGTTCATGATTGTTGCCAACATCGGTTTATGATTATTGATGACACCGGGTTGCAGCCACAGGGTCATAATGATTGGTGACGCCGGGTCAATCTAACTTGCTCAACAGAGAATTTGAAAATCTTTCTTCGATAATAATATAATACCTGTAGCCCCCAAGTGCCGGGTTGTCATGCTTGCAGCAACCTGGGACTTGTAATTGATTGATGCCCATAAAATTTCAACCAATGTAGCCCCCAAGGGCCGGGTCATTATGTAATTATCAGCAGGGACTTTGTAAGTATAATCTTGTAAACTTTGAACAGCAATGTGTAGCCCCCAAGGGCCGGCTCAGTAAGATAATATTGAGCTGGGACTTTGATATATACTTCTATGAAAATAACATCATATGATGTAACCCCTCATCATGGGGCTTGAATCCACGTCCACAAGGTTAAGAGCCTTGTGCTTTACCAACTGAGCAGTAGACCCTTCAATATAATAGATAAAAAGCTTTGTACCTTGAATAGTTGATAGGAGCAATTGGTAGCCCCCAAGGGCCAGCTCATTACAATGTGATGAGTTGGGTCTTCAATAAGATGAGCAAAAATGACCTTGCATTAGCCCCCAAGTGTCATGGTGCATGCTTGCAGCAACATGAGACTTGCATATTTGATGTAACCTCAATTTTGAATAATGTAGCCCCCAAGTGCCGGGTTGTAAGCCTGCAGCGACTCGGGACTATTCCTTCAATTGTATAAAATGATAACCATTGCGCTAAAGCGACTTTGAAAACCTTAATCATAATATTAATAACCGTAATAAAAATCCAGCCATGTTGGCCATTCAAGATAATATAATCTCGTATGAAAACCTTTATTCATCCAATATCATAATGAAAATTCAGCCAAGTTTGGCTATTTGAATAATATAATCCAATAATTTATAAGCGCATGATTCCAATGGCGCAATCCAAATATATACTGGCGACTTATAGTCCAAAGCCAGACCGGTTTAATAAACACTGGATAATTTATCATCATACTGGCGACTTATTGTCTTAAAGCCAGGCCGGTTTAACGAACACCGGATAATTTATAATCATGCTTTATTCAACCTGTTTCTGCATACAACAAGTTTAAAGTGTCCTGGCGGTTTACCGCCGGACAGGTCATAATGCTCAACATATAACCTGGGTTTATAACCAGGGCTGCACTTAAAAATATGAAATATATCATACCTATGACATTGAATCACATCGTTGGTTTACCAACTTTTTGTAGTAAGAGTGATAACCCCAATCTTGAGTAATGATAACTCCTTCCATATTGCGCCGATTTATGATAAAACCGTACCGGGTTGTGATAAACACCGGATTAACCATATATATACTGGTGACTTGTAGTCAAACCAGACCGGGCTGATAATCTCCGGATTGTAATTTGATCATGCACTCACAACTTGTAGTTGAAAGCCGAGCCGGGTTGATAAACACCGGTTTACTCCATAATAGGATGGTAACAGAAAATTAAACCGGGCAGATAATCTTCGGATTATAATTTGATCATGCACTCACAACTTGTAGTTGAAAGCCGAGCCGGGTTGATAAACACCGGTTTACTCCATAATAGGATGGTAACAGAAAATCAAACCGGGCAGATAATCTCCGGTCTAAAAATGGACCGTGTTCCGCCAATTTAGCTGTTTGAACCGGTACAAAATACTGTCGGTTTAAAAAACGCAAATAAAATAGCAACTTCTCAAGAAAGGCTATTAAAGCAAAAGCAATGGCAACAATTTTTTGCAAAAGAAGAGCTCTACTGAGCTTGGTCAGATGGAATTACCATGGTCAGACGCAACCAAGCCCCCCGAAGGCGTAGCAATGGTGCCAGTCAGCCAGGACCCCAAAATGACGCGTGGCGTTACGCCGGCCAAGTGGCATTGCATTGGTTCGGATTCGACCAAGCCCCCAAGTGACTCAGTGGCCTAGGGCCGATCAAGTGGCATTGCATTGGTTCGGACACGACCAAGCCCCCAAATGACTTATTGGCTGTTTAAAAGCCGATCAGAAGGCATTACCATCATCAAGACATGACCGAGCTCCCATAAGGTGTAACTACGGTTCAAGTCGATTAGGTCCCCAACTGACTTAGTGGCAAATGTGCCAGCCAGAAGGCATTACCGTCGTCAAGACATGACCAAGCTCCCAGGAGGTGTAGCTACGGTTCAAGTCGACTAGGTCCCCAACTGACTTTGTTGCTCTTCTGTGAAGCGACCTCAAGGGGTAAACCGGAGGTGGCCCTAAAGCGAATCCACTCCGTGTAACCACGCATGATATACAGAATAGATACCCCGCTTTACAAAGCGGGAGCCCCCATGTGATAAATAATATGTCAAGCCAATAAGGCCGGATACCCATGTTTGAACCGCGCATCATGGCAGCAGATCCTCTTCGGTAATTTTTAACTTTTTTTGCAAGAGGTAAATTCTTCTTGAACCGGGATCTTGAACCGGATATTGAAAGCTTCAAAGCTGTGGGAGACATCTTCCCCTTGAACCGGATTTTAAACCGGAATCTTCATTTTCAGCCGGAAATTTTCTGACGGCCTTTAAACTCGAACTTGCGAGAAGTTAATTCCTTTTTGAACCGGACATTGTTAAACCGGATCTGAGCGCTTCAGAACTTTGTGGGAGAATAGATTTCTCTTGAACCGGATTGTAAACCGGATATTTGAGAGCTTCAGTGATACTGACTTCCCTTCAGCCAGGTTTCAAACCAGAATCCTTTCTGATGATCCGAAACTTCTTCATTGAGTCGGGATTTTGTAACTGTCATATACTTTCTAAGCCGGAAATTTTCTGATGGCCTTTAAATTTTCATCAACATAACAGTAGCCTCCGGGATCGGGTTATCTTTCCCTCCATCGTCCTCGGGTTCTTAAACCGGCTGAAGCTGGCAAGACTTGTTGCGTCATATCATCGTAGCCCCCAAGTCTCAAGGTGACTCGAGGAGTTGGCATGAGATTCTCCATATTTGACCGTGATATAAACCGGTATAACTTGTATATCATTGGTGTTGATAACACGATGTGAATACACAGAAGGTTGAGGTGACTGCGGCGGGTTGTAAATGATCCCGTATGAACCGTGTCAGCAACTCGGCCAATGGTTCCTTCCAACTGGTGATTTGAAGTTAACCAAACTGTAGCGGCGGTGACTTGTGCGCCTGCCCATTGATCCATCCAGTGCAGACGGCGGTTGGTGATAATTTGCCTCCAATTTGAAAGAAAACCGGGCTCCCCAAGCTGTGACTTGTTCATACTCAATAAATGGCTCGCGTAGACAGGTGCGGCTCGGTATGTTGATGTAGACCGGACTGCGGGGGATGGCAGCCTGTGCATGCACTATTGGGTAATTCGCATGGTCCTGACGAGTTGACGCGATCTGGATCGCGATATAAACCGGCACGGGTTATCCAATAGCTCAGTGATATAATAATCCCCTTTTTGCAACAGACAATTTGTCCTGATATGTTAGCCAGAAAATATCCACCGCGGAGTTGACAATCACCACAGTGAAACTGAAATCAATCATGGCAAGTCAGCCATGCGAACAGACAGATGAACCGGTCGCGGCATTGTAAACCGGTGCGGAGCAAGTAGTCCTCCGCGCCGCAAACCAGCGCGGTCGTGGGAGACGGCCACGGTGTTGTAAACCGGTGCGATCGCGAGAGTCGGTTACGACGCTGTAAGCCGGCACAGACGGGCGAGTCAATCGCAAGTGCGGTAAACCGCACGGACAGGCTAATTGCGGGCGCGGTCCCGGTAAGCTGATGTAAACCGGACCACAGGGACGGCGACTTGCGCATGCTCATTCATCGGGTGGTATGACACGGACGAAACGCCGATGCAGAATATTGCTAGCGCGTGCTCCGTGCCCGTAACATAGCGCCTCATTTGTAATGAACAATTGTCCTGCATAAACAGTATTGCAGACCAAGGCAAAGATAAACTGTTCTTTGATATGTGCTAATAAAATATATCTTAGATGGATATCACCTGATGTGTTTAGGCCGGAAATAACCCGCCATGAAGTTGATGATAACTGTATGAAGCTGAAATTAACCACGGGTGAACCAGCCTCATTGTGGTAAACCGGTGCGGACGGGTGAGTCGGCCGTGATGTTTGTAAACCGGCGCGGACAATGAATCATCCGCATGCGTTGGACGGATGTAAACCGAACAGCGGGGGCAGCGATTTGCATGTGTATCTGTCGAGCAGCATGGCCCGAAAGAACGCCACTGCAAAACTATACTGGCACGCGCTCCATGTCCGCGGTATAACAATACCTTTGTCATAAGTAATTATCCTGCATAAAAATATTTACAGTGCAAAGTAATTGTTCTTTTGACAAAAACAATAAGTATTAATAAGAGAAATTTAGATGGATATCACCTGATGTTTCTGAACGACAGATGATCTGTACGTGAATACTGATAATCCTCTATCTGATTTGATGTGACCTTTACCTCACGTAGCCTTCTCTTTATCTTTCTTTTTCCTTTCTTTATGATTGCTGTATAGATTATTCCTTTCCAAAATCTGAGTCTTCACGTGGCTATAGCAATTGTCCTGATTGCGGTTTGTACTGGCAGATGACGCAGGTGATCCCTGTTGACTGTCTCTGAACACCTTGGATTTGGATAATTTTCCATGGAACAACGATGGTGACTTGCCGATTGTCCCGGTTTAAAGAGGCTTGGACGAGGATCGACCTCACGCATCCACTTCCATAGACGAAACCGGCTCTTGCTGATCCGACGGGTCGCGATCTTCTCAAAACCCTAGGAAAGATCCCTTCAAGAACTCATCACCACCGTGCGCAGGCCCCACGGTGGGCGCCAACTGTCGTGGTTTTGTCACGGCAGATGTCCTAGTGTCAGGACTTAGTCGCGAGGCCAACGCATCTATGTGGTAGCTTGAGAGGGGTTGAGTGGGACGAGAGACGCAGGGCGGATCAACACACAAGACAAGGATTTAGACAGCTTCGGGCCCCGGGAAACATCATCCAGAATAGCCCTACATGCTGTTTGTGGCTAGGTCTCATTATCATCGCGAGGGAGTCGCCGTAAACCGGCTCTCCTCTTTGTGTCTAGCCCTAGAGATTGTTGTTTGCTTGTAGCTTGTAACTTCTAACCTGTTCCTCTTTGGAGAGCCCTGCCCCTCCTTATATATGCTGAAGGGGCGGTTTACATGTGGAGTCCTATTGGGATTTGGACTAGTCTATCTCTCATACAAACCGGATACAAGTCCTGGCTTTAAGTCCTTGTAAGGCAAATATTCCTTTCCTCTAAAACCGGCCCTCAATAGTTGAACCGGCCTTCCTGAACCGCCAGACGGGCCACCTGGTCTTGTCGCTCTTCTGACCCGTCCGTCGGGTTACCAGTGAGTTACAACGTCCCGACGGGTTGCTGGTAAACCGCCAGGTCTGGGCGGGTCACCAGACGAATATCGCCAAGTCCGGCCGGGTCAACTTCCGGCCGGTTTACACCGCGGGGTATATCCCCGACAGTAGCCCTTGATGCTCTGTTTGGCGTTCGGAAAGAAAAGCTGAATAGAGGATGTAATAAAATGTGCAGGAGTCTAACAGAAAAAGAGTCAATATGCGTATGCAGGCTTTGCTGCTGGCGACCGCCGCACTGACTGCGGAGGTGGGCACATTGAAGCAGGGCCTCGAGCGGACCGAGCAAGAGCTCGGCCTTGCCAAACGGCAGCTCGAGGAGAAAGAAGGTAAGAAATACCTTATATGAAAAGAAAATATAAAAGTGCAATTGCAAAAATATGATAGGACTAACATGGCTATTGTAGGGGCCACAACTGAGGTGGCGACCCTCAAGCAAGCGTTGGCCGAGGCCGATAAGAGAGCGGCCACGGAGCGCTCCGAGCGGGAGAGGTAGGAAGCCCAGGTTGGCGAGGTGCGGCAAGAGCTCCAGGCTATCATGGAAAAACATGAGAGTTTGGAGCTTGACTCAAAGACGCGAGCGTCCGAGCTCGCAGCAGCTATTGAAAATGCCAAGTCTGCCAAGGCTGAATCCCAGAAGGCCCTCCAGGAGTTGGATGCGGTGAAAAATATAGCGGTGGGTAAGGCATTCTTTATGCAAAGCAAACTTGTAAAAGTGAGCTTCTTGTTACTTACCCGAATCCGGAGCTCTCCAGGAGCATTCGCAGATCTTCCCCGTAGCGTGTCCGATGCCGCCGCATTCTACCGAGCCGAGGAGGGCAGCTCGACGGAGAAGGTGTTTTGGTCTCAGTATGCTGAGGCCGGACACCCAGTGCCCCTGAGCGACCAGCTGAAGCAGCTGGTCGAGTTCCACAAGGCGGCCGAACAGGCCATGAAGGGCCTCATAGTTCGGCTGTGGCCTGGAGAGGCTCTGCCTGGGAGCTACTTCGGGCTGGTGCGGCGGCTGGTGGAGGCCTATCCAAGGCTCGAGGTCATCAAGCGATCTGTTTGCATTGAAGGTGCCCGTAGGGCCCTTGCCCGTGCTAAGGTGCACTGGGGCAAGCTGGATGGTGAGAGGCTTGTGAAGGACGGGCCGCCGCCAGGGAAGGAGCGTCGCAAGCCCGAGAACTACTATAAGGACATTCTGAAGGGTGCCCTCCTTGTGGCGGATGAATGTTCCATGGATGTAATTTTGGAGTAAACTCGCTTGTGTTATCCTGTGCGCTGAAAACTTGTTCATGTGCGCTTAAGCAATGCGTTCTGAATTTAAAATATTATCTTCTGTGCGTCCGTTTATCAAATTTGAGAGATGGCGAGTCGTCGGCTTCTGCCCCCATGCCACTAGTGCTGGGTGTTCGGGAGAAACCAGAGCGCTCTTTTTCCCATGTATGGGTCCTTCGAGGGAGGCGCTCAGCACAACGAACAAGGCAATCGGACTATAGTGCTTGAACACTCTTACTTAGCCATAGAGTTCTACAATTTTAAATTCCGGCGAAGATCCTAGTGTTCGGAAGACCGAGTTCGGGGCGCTATCCACGCCTTTGGCTAGACAAAGCCGACTCCTCGCTCTAAGCGGCATAATTCTTTAGGGACTTGAAAAACCTCTCGAACAACGGCCAGTCTCTCGCTTCATCATGACATTCAGTTTTAGCTTTCTCTACTGAGGTGCTCCGCCCAGCTGAATTGGGGCACAATCGCAGTGGTTCTCCTAGTGCTACCTTAGCCGATACAACGGAACATAAGGCACCAAAACATAGGAGCCGGGCAAACCCAACTATTGACCCAAGACATGATTCGGAGCCGATGCATATAATGCTATAAGTTCGGGGTGCCGCACTTGTTAAAGTGTTCGGACTTCTCACACCATATAAGGGGGGTACTGAAGCCCCTGGCGTATTGACCGTACCAAAGTGTACGGGTGCAACATGTCGTTAATGAACATATATTTGTAAAAAACAGTAATGCGAAAGTACACAAAAGCTATGCATTGTCTATAAAAAGGCTGCGATCGAAGCAGAACGATACAAATAGTGTGATAAGCAAAAGCAGGAGTATTTAACATGTCCTTTCCAGGGGCAGGCTGCGGAATAGTATGCAAGACAGGTATACTGCTCGTGATAGAGACCACCTGGGAGTTATATAATGCGGCGTAGCTTTTCTGCTTCCCTGGTTCTTGCATCGTTTGAGCGGCAGTTGGATTGCTGAACAGGTCTTCCGAAGTATGGAGTCCTGAAAGTAAGAGAAAATAAAGAAATCGGCAGCCCCTAGTGCGGTTTAAGCCGTGTTTTGGGCGTGCCGTGATGGTGCCCCTCCCCCTGTGCCCATGGTATTTCGAGAGCGTAGTTATGTACGTGAGGTACTGGTTTCGCTAGTTCGCGAGGCCTGGGGTTGGGGCCGCGTTGCTACGCCTGCTCGGAACGTGCCAGACGGTCTTGTTGTAGGTTACTCCAGGCGCGCTTGACGATGTACGGACGTTTAACGGCCGGACTAGAGAGCTGCCTTGAGAGGCTGCTTTGTACTTCCGCTGCGAGGGCCGCCGTGTGCTCCTCCGTTCGGAGGGAGCGTTCGGTGTTTCCATTGACCGTGATTACTCCTCGAGGGCCTTGCATCTTGAGCTTAAGGTATGCGTAGTGCGGCACCGCATTGAACTTTGCGAATGCGGTTCGCGCGAGCAGTGCGTGATAGCCACTGCGGAACGGGACTATGTCAAAGAATAACTCCTCGCTTCGGAAATTGTCCGGAGATCCGAAGACCACTTCAAGTTTGAATGAGCCTGTACTGTTGGCCTCTGCACCTGGTATGACGCCTTTAAAGGTCGTTTTGGTGGGCTTAATCCTCGAGGGATCTATGCCCATTTTCTGCACTGTATCCTGGTAAAGCAGGTTCAGGCTGTTGCCGCCGTCCATAAGGACTCTGGTGAGATGAAATCCGTCAATAATTGGGTCTAAAACCAATGCAGCGAATCCGCCATGATGGGTGCTAGTGGGGTGGTCCCTTCGATCGAAGGTGATCGGGCAGGAGGACCATGGGTTGAACTTTGGGGCGACTGGCTCCATCGCATATACGTCCCTTAACGCACGTTTCCGCTCCCTCTTGGGGATGCGGGTTGCGTATATCATGTTCACTGTCCGCACTTGTGGGGGAAAACCCTTCTGTCCATTGTTGTTCGGCGGCCGGGGCTCCTCCTCGTCATCGCTACGCAGCCCCTTGCCTCTATTTTCGGCATTTAGCTTGCCTGCCTGCTTGAACACCCAACAATCTCTGTTGGTGTGATTGGCTGGCTTTTCGGGGGTGCCATGTATTTGGCACAAGCGGTCGAGTATTCGGTCCAAACGGGACGGGCCCTGAGTATTTCTTTTGAATGGCTTTTTCCGCTGACCGAATTTATAGCCTCTGAATCCGGCATTGACTGTCGTATCCTCGTTGCTGTCGCTGTTAACACGGTGTTTTTTCTTGTTCCGACGTGACCTGCCATTGTTATCCCTGGTGTCCGAATTACCAAGGTTCTTGGTCAAGTTATTGCTACGAGCTAGCCAGCTGTCTTCTCCCGCGCAAAAGCGGTTCATGAGCGTCGTGAGTGCTGCCATGGATTTCGGGTTTTCCTATCCAAGGTGCCGGGCAAGCCACTCGTCACGGATATTATGCTTGAAGGCTGCTAGGGCCTCAGCGTCCGGACAGTCGACTATTTGGTTTTTCTTTGTTAGGAACCGTGTCCAGAATTGCTTGGTCAATTCCTCTGGCTGCTGAATTATGTGGCTTAGGTCATCGGCGTCTGGTGGTCGCACATAGGTGCCCTGGAAATTGTTGAGGAATGCGGCTTCCAGGTCCTCCCAACACCCGACTGATTCTGCTGGCAAGCTGTTAAGCCAATGCCGAGTTGGTCCCTTGAGTTTGAGTGGGAGGTATTTGATGGCGTGTAGATCGTCGCCGCGGGCCATGTGGATATGAAGGAGATAATCCTTGATCCCTACCGCGGGATCTGTTGTGCCATCGTATGATTCGATGTTCATGGGTTTGAAACCCTCAGGGATTTGATGATCCATTACTTCATCTGTGAAGCATAGGGGCTGTGAGGCGCCTCTGTATTGGGCTATATCACGACGCAGCTCAAATGAGCTTTGTATATTGTGTCCGGCCCGGCCGGATTTATTATATCCGGAGTGACGATGACCGTAACGTGCCGTGGGGTGTCCGCGTGATCCATAGATTGATCTTGTTTTCTTTGCCTTGTCCTCCAATATATCTCGCATGCCTGGTGCATTTTCTCGTGCCTTGAAATGTTTTGAACGGCGCCGGGGTGCGACTTGAGTGGAGGGTCGAGAGGCCTCTCTGTCACGGCCACGAGGTGGCCGATTGGCCGTGTCATGCGTTGGTGATGTAGGTTTAGGTGCTTCCTCGTCTAATCGGGGTAGCAGCCTGCGCTTGGGGTAGCTCTTGGAGGGGTGTTCGAGTTCATACTCTTCGGCCGCAAGGACTTCAGTCCATCTATCGGCTAGCAAATCTTGATCAGCTCTAAGTTGTTGCTGTTTTTTTAAGGCTGCTTGCCGTGGCCATAAACCTGCGTTTGAAACGCACTTGTTCGACGGGATCCTCTGGCACGACAAATTCGTCGTCGTCGAGGCTTGCCTCGTCTTCGGAGGGAGGCATATAATTATCATCCTCGACCTCTCTGTCTGCCGCTCTCTCGTGAGGGCTGGCTTCTCCATCCTCCTGCGCTGAATCTTGCTGGAGGGGGTGTTCTTCGGCGCTATCCAGAGTATTATTATCTCCTGTGCCGGAATCACCATTTTTGCTTTGGCGGGATTTAGAGCGGCGCCGCTGACGTCGGTGCTTAGGCTGTTTCTTGGTGGGGTCATCCCCCGCTGTTCCATCGCCATCTCCTTCTTTTAGGGTATCCACCATGTATATGTCATACGACGAGGTGGCTTTCCAGTGCCCTATAGGTGCTGGTTCTTGGTCGCCTCCTACATCGGCGTCCATACCGTCGATGTCTTCGGAGTCGAAGTCGAGCATGTAGGTTAAATCATCGACAGTGGCTACAAAGTGGGTGGTGGGTGGGCTTTGAATTTCTTCGTCATCCGTATGCCAACCTTGCTGACCGCAGTTCGGCCAAGGCTCTCCTGATAAAGAGAGAGACTTTAATGACTTCAGAATATCGCCAAAGGGCGAGTGCTGAAAGATGTCTGCGGCGGTAAACTCCATGATCGGCGCCCAATCGTATTCGATCGGCAGGGGCGCGGAGGGCTTTGAGTCTGGAGAGGAGTCCGGCCCTACGGAGTGCGGGGCTGGTGTTCGGCTCGATCACCGTTGGGATCGCAGCCCCCGAGGTGGCGTCCAACCACTCGTCCTCGATCGGCGCAGTTGGTTCTGAATCAAGGGTCGGAACCGATGCGTGCGCGGCCTCTAGGGCACTGTTCGGCGGCAGAGTTAGATCATGCCCATCGCGACAGTGCGGCGCGCTCGGCTGTGGCTCAAATCCGTCGAAGATCAAGTCCCTGCGGACGTCAGCCGTGTAGTTTAAACTTCCAAATCTGACCTGATGGCCAGGGGCGTAGCTTTCGATCTGCTCCAGATGGCCAAGCGAATTAGCCCGTAGTGCGAAGCCGCCGAAGACGAAGATCTGTCCGGGGAGAAAAGTCTCACCCTGGACTGCATCGTTATTGATGATCGGAGGAGCCATCGGGCCTAAAAGCGACGACACAGAGGAACTCTCAATGAAAGCACCAATGTCGGTGTCAAAACCGGCGGATCTCGGGTAGGGGGTCCCGAACTGTGCGTCTAGGCGGAAGGTAACAGGAGACAAGGGACACGAAGTTTTACCCAGGTTCGGGCCCTCTCGATGGAGGTAAAACCCTACGTCCTGCTTGATTAATATTGATGATATGGGTAGTACAAGAGTAGATCTACCACGAGATCAAGGAGGCTAAACCCTAGAAGCTATCCTATGGTATGATTGTTGTATGTTGTCCTACGGACTAAAGTCGTCCGGTTTATATAGACACCGGAGAGGGTTAGGGTTACACAAAGTCAGTTACAATGGTAGGAGATCTAAATATTCGCATCACCAAGCTTGCCTTCCACGCCAAGGAAAGTCCCTTCCGGACACGGGACGAAGTCTTCAATCTTGTATCTTCATAGTTCTGGAGTCCGGCTGAAGGTATAGTCCGGCCATCCGGACACCCCCTAATCCAGGACTCCCTCAGTGGGTGTCAAATTTCTTCGTTGTCCGCATCCCAATCCTGCCGGTCATAATCCGGCCAGGACTCTCCTGACAAGGAGAGAGACCTTAGTGAATTCAGTATGTCGCCAAAGGGCGAGTGCTGAAAAATATCCACGGCGGTGAACTCCATGATCGGCGCCCAATCAGATTCGATTGGCAAGGGCGCGGAGGGTTCAGAGTCCAAAGAAGAGTCCGGCAATGTGGAGTCACGGGCCTCGCGAAGGATAAGGTTGGTGTTCGGCTTGATCGCCGTTGAGGCTGCAGCCTCCACAGCGGGGTCTAGCCACCCGCCCTCGATCGGTGCAGTTGTCTCCGAATTAAAGGTCGGAGCGGATGCGGGTGCGGCCTCCAGGGCACCGTTCGGTGGCAGAGCTAAATCATGCCCATCGTGACAGTGCGACGCACTCGGTAGGGGCTCGAACCCGTCGAAGATCAAGTCTCCACGGATATCGGCCGTGTAGTTTAAGATTCCAAACCTGACCTGATGGCCAGGGGCGTAGCTTTTAGTCTGCTCTAGATGGCCAAGCAAATTGGCCCGCAGTGCAAAGTTGCCGAATATAAAGATCTGTCCGGGGAGAAAAGTCTCACCCTGGACTGCATCGCTAACGATGATCGAAGGAGCCATCAAGCCTGATGATGACGACACAGAGGAACTCTCAATGCACCAATGTCGGTGTCAAAACCGGCGGATCTCGGGTAGGGGGTCCCGAACTATGCGTCTAGGCGGATGGTAACAAGAGACAAGGGACACGATGTTTTTACCCAGGTTCGGGCCCTCTCGATGGAGGTAAAACCCTACTCCTGCTTGATTAATATTGATGATATTGGTAGTACAAGAGTAGATCTACCACGAGATCAGAGAGGCTAAACCCTAGAAGCTAGGCTATGGTATGATTGTTGTTGTTGTGTCCTACGGACTAAACCCTCCGGTTTATATAGACACCGGAGGGGGCTAGGGTTACACAGAGTTGGTTACAATGCGAGGAGGTCTACATATCCGTATTGCCAAGCTTGCCTTCCACGCCAAGGAAAGTCCCATCCGGATACGGGACGAAGTCTTCAATCTTGTATCTTCATAGTCCAACAGTCCGGCCAAAGGTTAGAGTCCGGCTGTCCGGATACCCCCTAATCCCGGACTCCCTCAATCGGGTTAGCACAAGTGAAGCCAGATAAGGTGGATGGGTCTACTGAAGGTCCCTTTGCAGCGACCCATGTGGTTTTGTGGTACTGCTCAGGCTTCCAGTAAGAACCATCAACATCCATTTTCCTCTCGAACCCAACACCCTCTTTCCTAGGGTTTCGGTTCAGAATCTGCTTTTTGAGGACATCACATAGTGTCTGTGTTGGGGAACGTAGTAATTTCAAAAAAAATCCTACGCACACGCAAGATCATGGTGATGCATAGCAACGAGAGGGGAGAGTGTTGTCCAGGTACCCTCGTAGAACGAAAGCGGAAGCGTTAGCACAACGCGGTCGATGTAGTCGTATGTCTTCACGATCCGACCGATCAAGTACCGAACGCACGGCACCTCCGAGTTCAGCACACGTTCAGGCCGATGACGTCTCTCGAACTCTGATCCAGCCGAGTGTTGAGGGAGAGTTTCGTCAGCACGACGGCGTGGTGACGATGTTGATGTTCTATCGATGCAGGGCTTCGCCTAAGCACCGCTACGATATTATCGAGGTGGATTATGGTGGAGGGGGGCACCGCACACGGCTAAGAGATCAATGAACAATTGTTGTCTCTATGGGGTGCCCCCCTGCCCCCATATATAAAGGAGCAAGGGGGGTGCGGCCGGCCAGGGGAGAGGCGCGCCACGAGGAGTCCTACTCCCACCGGGAGTAGGACTCCCCCCCTTTCCTAGTTGGATTAGGATTCGGGAGGGGGAAAGAGGAGAGAGAGAAGGAAGGGGGGTGTCGCCCCCCTCTCCTTGTCCTATTTGGACTAGGGGGGACGGGCGCGCGGCCCAGCCCTGGCCGCCACTCCTCTTCTCCGTAAAAGCCCACTAAGGCCCATTTACCTCCCGAGGGGTTCCGGTAACCTCCCGGTACTTCGGTAAAATCCCAATTTCACCCGGAACACTTACGATATCCAAACATAGGCTTCCAATATATCAATCATCATGTCCCGACCATTTCGAGACTCCTCATCATGTCCGTGATCACATCCGGGACTCTGAACAACCTTCGGTACATCAAAACATATAAACTCATAATATAAGTGTCATCAAAACGTTAAGCGTGCGGACCCTACGGATTCGAGAACTATGTAGACATGACCGAGACACGTCTCCGGTCAATAACCAATAGCCGAACCTGGATGCTCATATTGGGTCCCACATATTCTATGAAGATCTTTATTGGTCAGACCACATAACAACATACATTGTTCCTTTTGTCATCGGTATGTTGCTTGCCCGAGATTCGATCGTCGGTATCTCAATACCTAGTTCAATCTCGTTACCGGCAAGTCTCTTTACTCGTTCCATAATACATCATCCTGCAACTAACTCACTAGTTGCAATGCTTGCAAGGCTTAAGTGATGTGCACTACCGAGAGGGCCCAGAGATACCTCTCCGACAGTCGGAGTGACAAATCCTAATCTCAAAATACACCAACCCAACAAGTACCTTCGGAGACACCTGTAGAGCACCTTTATAATCACTCAGTTACATTGTGACGTTTAGTAGCACACAAAGTGTTCCTCCGATAAACGGGAGTTGCATAATCTCATAGTCATAGGAACATGTATAAGTCATGAAGAAAGCAATAGCAACATACTAAACGATCGTGTGCTAAGCTAACGGAATGGGTCATTTCAATCACATCATTCTCCTAATGATGTGATCCCGTTAATCAAATGACAACTCATGTCTATGGTTAGGAAACATAACCATCTTTGATCAAGGAGCTAGTCTATTAGAGGCATACTAGTGACACTCTGTTTGTCTATGTATTCACACATGTATTATGTTTCCGGTTAATACAATTCTAGCATGAATAATAAAAATTTATCATGATATAAGGAAATAAATAATAACTTTATTATTGCCTCTAGGGCATATTTCCTTCAGTCTCCCACTTGCACTAGAGTCAATAATCTAGATTACACAGTAATGATTCTAACACCCGATCATGTTTTGCTCGTGGAAGAGGCTTAGTCAACGGGTCTGCAACATTCAGATCCGTATGTATCTTGAAAATTTCTATGTCTCCCACCTGGACTAGATCCCGTATGGAATTGAAGCATCTCTTGATGTGCTTGGTTCTCTTGTGAAATCTGGATTCCTTCGCCAAGGCTATTGCTCCAGTATTGTCACAAAAGATTTTCATTGGACCCAATGCACTAGGTATGACACCTAGATCGGATATGAACTCCTTCATCCAGACTCCTTCATTTGCTGCTTCCGAAGCAGCTATGCACTCCGCTTCACATCTAGATCCCGCCACGACGCTTTGTTTAGAACTGCACCAACTGACAGCTCCACCGTTCAATGTAAACACGTATCCGATTTGCGATTTAGAATCGTCCAGATCAGTGTCAAAGCTTGCATCAACGTAACCGTTTACGATGAGCTCTTTGTCACCTCCATAAACGAGAAACATATCCTTAGCCCTTTTCAGGTATTTCAGGATGTTCTTGACCATTGTCCAGTGATCCACTCCTGGATTACTTAGGTACCTCCCTGCTAGACTTATAGCAAGGCACACATCAGGTCTGGTACACAACATTGCATACATGATAGAGCCTATGGTTGAAGCATAGGGAACATCTTTCATTTTCTCTCTATCTTCTGCAGTGGTCGGGCATTGAGTCTTACTCAACTTCACACCTTGTAACACAGGCAAGAACCCTTTCTTTGCTTGATCCATTTTGAACTTCTTCAAAACTTTGTCAAGGTATGTGCTTAGTGAAAGTCGAATTAAGCGTCTTGCTCTATAGATCTTTTTTTTAGGATCTATCTCTATAGATCTTGATGCCCAATATGTAAGCAGCTTCACCGAGGTCTTTCATTGAAAAACTCTTATTCAAGTATCCCTTTATGCTATCCAGAAATTCTATATAATTTCCAATTAGTAGTATGTCATCCACATATAATATCAGAAATGCTACAGAGCTCCCACTCACTTTCTTGTAAATTCAGGCTTCTCCAAAAGTCTGTACAAAACCAAATGCTTTGATCACACTATCAAAGCGTTTATTCCAACTCCGAGAGGCTTGCACCAGTCCATAAATGGATCGCTGGAGCTTGCACACTTTGTTAGCTCCCTTTGGATCGACAAAACCTTTCGGTTGCATCATATACAACTCTTCTTCCAAAAATCCTTTCAGGAATGCAGTTTTGACATCCATTTGCCAAATTTAATAATCATAAAACGCGGCAATTGCTAACATGATTTGGACAGACTTAAGCATCGCTACGGGTGCTCATCGTAGTCAATCCCTTGAACTTGTCGAAAACCTTTCGCAACAAGTCGAGCTTTGTAGACAGTAACATTATCGTCAGCGTCAGTCTTCTTCTTGAATATCCATTTATTGTCAATTGCTTGCCTATCATCGAGCAAGTCAACCAAAGTCCATACTTTGTTCTCATACATGGATCCCATCTCAAATTTCATGGCCTCAAGCCATTTTGCGGAATCTGGGCTCACCATCGCTTCTTCATAGTTCGTAGGTTCATCATGATCTAGTAGCATGACTTCCAGAACAGGATTACCGTACCACTCTGGTGCGGATCTTACTTTGGTTGATCTACGAGGTTCAGTAGTAACTTGATCTAAAGTTCCATGATCATCATCATTAACTTCCTCACCAATTGGTGTAGGCGTCACAGAAACCGGTTTATGTGATGAACTACTTTCCAATAGAGGAGCAGGTATAGTTACCTCATCAAGTTCTACTTTCCTCCCACTCACTTCTTTCGAGAGAAACTCCTTCTCTAGAAAGGATCCATTCTTAGCAACAAATGTCTTGCCTTCGGATTTGTGATAGAAGGTGTACCCAACAGTCTCCTTTGGGTATCCTATGAAGACACATTTCTCCGATTTGGGTTCGAGCTTATCAGGTTGAAGCTTTTTCACATAAGCATCGCAGCCCCAAACTTTAAGAAACAACAACTTTGGTTTCTTGCCAAACCATAGTTCATAAGGCGTCGTCTCAACGGATTTCGATGGTGCCCTATTTAACATGAATGCGGCCGTCTCTAAAGCATAACCCCAAAACGATAGCGGTAAATCAGTAAGAGACATCATAGATCGCACCATATCCAGTAAAGTATGATTATGACGTTCGGACACACCATTACATTGTGGTGTTCCGGGTGGCGTGAGTTGCGAAATTATTCCGCATTGTTTCAAATGTAGACCGAACTCGTAACTCAAATATTCTCCTCCACGATCAGATCGTAGAAACTTTATTTTCTTGTTACGATGATTTTCAACTTCACTCTGAAATTCTTTGAACTTTTCAAACGTTTCAGACTTATGCTTCATTAAGTAGATATACCCATATCTGCTTAAATCATCTGTGAAGGTGAGAAAATAACGATATCCACCACGAGCCTCAACATTCATTGGACCACATACATTTGTATGTATGATTTCCAACAAATCTGTTGCTCTCTCCATAGTACCGGAGAACGGCGTATTAGTCATCTTGCCCATGAGGCACGGTTCGCAAGTACCAAGTGATTCATAATCAAGTGGTTCCAAAAGTCCATCAGTATGGAGTTTCTTCATGCGCTTTACACCGATATGACCTAAACGGCAGTGCCACAAATAAGTTGCACTATCATTATCAAATTTGCATCTTTTGGCTTTAACATTATGAATATGTGTATCACTACTATCGAGATTCATCAAAAATAGACCACTCTTTAAGGGTGCATGACCATAAAATATATTATTCATATAAATAGAACAATCATTATTCTCTGATTTAAATGAATAACCGTCTCACATCAAACAAGATTCAGATATAATGTTCATGCTCAACGCTGGCACCAAATAACAATTATTTAGGTCTAGTACTAATCCCGAAGGTAGATGTAGAGGTAGCGTCCCGACCACGATCACATCGACTTTGGAACCATATCCCACGCGCATCGTCACCTCGTCCTTTGCCAGTTCGCTTAATCCGTAGTCCATGTTTCGAGTTGCAAATATTAGCAACAAAACCAGTATCAAATACCCAGGTGCTACTGTGAGCTCTAGTAAGGTACACATCAATAACATGTATATCAACAATACCTTTGTTCACCTTGCCATCCTTCTTATCCGCCAAATACTTGGGGCTGTTCCGCTTCCAGTGACCAGTCTGCTTGCAGTAGAAGCACTCAGTTTCAGGCTTAGGTCCAGACTTGGGTTTCTTCTCCTGAGCAGCAACTTGCTTGTTGTTCTTCTTGAAGTTCCCCTTCTTCTTCCCTTTGTCTTTTTTCTTAAAACTGGTGGTCTTATTGACCATCAACACTTGATGCTCCTTCTTGATTTCTACCTCCGCAGCCTTTAGCATTGCGAAGAGCTCGGGAATTGTCTTATCCATCCCTTGCATATTATAGTTCATCACGAAGCTCTTGTAGCTTGGTGGAAGTGATGGGAGAATTCTGTCAATGATGCTATCATCCGGAAGATTAACTCCCAGTTGAATAAAGTGATTATTATACCCAGACATCTTGAGTATATGCTCACTAACAGAACTATTCTCCTCCATCTTGCAGCTATAGAACTTATTGGAGACTTCATATCTCTCAATCCGGGCATTTGCTTCAAATATTAACTTCAACTCCTGGAACATCTCATATGCTCCATGATGTTCAAAACATCGTTGAAGTCCCGGTTCTAAGCCGTAAAGCATGGCACATTGAACTATCGAGTAGTCATCAGCTTTGCTCTGCCAGACGTTCTTAACATCGTCAGTTGCATCAGCAGTAGGCCTGGCACCCAGTGGTGCTTCCAGGACGTAATTCTTCTATGCAGCAATGAGGATAATCCTCAAGTTATGGACCCAGTCCGTGTAATTGCTACCATCATCTTTCAACTTTGCTTACTCAAGGAACACATTAAAATTCAACGGAACAATAGCACGGGCCATCTATCTACAATCAAACATAGACAAGCAAGATACTATCAGGTACTAAGTTCATGATAAATTTAAGTTCAATTAATCATATTACTCAAGAACTCCCACTTAGAAAGACATCCCTCTAATCCTCTAAGTGATCACGTGATCCAAATCAACTAAACCATAACCGATCATCACGTGAAATGGAGTAGCTTTCAATGGTGAACATCACTATGTTGATCATATCAACTATATGATTCACGCTCGACCTTTCGGTCTCAGTGTTCTGAGGCCATATCTGCATATGCTAGGCTCGTCAAGTTTAACCCGAGTATTCTGCATGTGCAAAACTGGCTTGCACCCGTTGTAGATGGACGTAGAGCTTATCACACCCGATCATCACGTGGTGTCTGGGCACGACGAACTTTGGCAATGGTGCATACTCAGGGAGAACACTTTTATCTTGAAATTTAGTGAGAGATCATCTTATAATGCTACCGTCAATCAAAGCAAGATAAGATGCATAAAAGATAAACATCACATGCAATCAATATAAGTGATATGATATGGCCATCATCATCTTGTGCTTGTGATCTCCATCTCCGAAGCACCTTCATGATCACCATCGTCACCGGCGCGACACCTTGATCTCCATCGTAGCATCGTTGTCGTCTCACCAATCTTATGCTTCTACAACTATCGCTACCGCTTAGTGATAAAGTAAAGCATTACAGGGTGATTTCATTGCATACAATAAAGCGACAACCATATGGCTCCTGCCAGTTGCCGATAACTCTGTTACAAAACATGATCATCTCATACAATAAAATTTAGCATCATGTCTTGACCATATCACATCACAACAAGCCCCGCAAAAACAAGTTAGACGTTCTCTACTTTGTTGTTGCAAGTTTTACGTGGCTGCTACGGGCTTAGCAAGACCGTTCTTACCTTCGCGTCAAAACCACAACGATAGTTTGTCAAGTTCGTGATGTTTTAACCTTCCAAGGACCGGGCGTAGCCACACTCGGTTCAACTAAAGTTGGAGAAACTGACACCCGCCAGCCACCTATGTGCAAAGCACGTCGGTAGAACCAGTCTCGCGTAAGCGTACGCGTAATGTCGGCCCGGGCCGCTTCATCCAACAATACCACCGAATCAAAGTATGACATGCTGGTAAGCAGTATGACTTATATCGCCCACAACTCACTTGTGTTCTACTCGTGCATATAACATCAACGCATAAAACCTGGCTCGGATGCCACTGTTGGGGAACGTAGTAATTTCAAAAAAATTCCTACGCACACGCAAGATCATGGTGATGCATAGCAATGAGAGGGGAGAGTGTTGTCCATGTACCCTCGTAGACCGAAAGCGGAAGATTTAGCACAACGCGGTTGATGTAGTCATACATCTTCACGATCCGACCGATCAAGTACCGAACGCACGGCACCTCCGAGTTCAGCACACGTTCAGCCCGATGACGTCCCTCGAACTCTGAACCAGCCGAGTGTTGAGGGAGAGTTTCGTCAGCACAACGGCGTGGTGACGATGTTGATGTTCTACCGACGCAGGGCTTCGCCTAAGCACCGCTATGATATTATCGAGGTGGATTATGGTGGAGGGGGCACCGCACACGGCTAAGAGATCAATGATCAATTGTTGTCTCTATGGGGTGCCCCCTGCCCTCGTATATAAAGGAGCAAGGGGGGTGCGGCAGGCCAGGGGAGAGGCGCACCAGGAGGAGTCCCCCCCTTCCTAGTTGGATTAGGATTCGGGAGGGGGAAAGAGGAGAGAGAGAAGGAAGGGAGGCACCGCCCCCCTCTCCTTGTCCTATTCGGACTAGGGGGGAGGGGCGCGCGGCCCATCCCTGGCCGCCTCTCCTCTTCTCCGTAAAAGCACACTAGGGCCCATTTACCTCCCGGGGGGTTCCGGTAATCTCCTGGTACTCCGGTAAAATCCCAATTTCACCTGGAACACTTCCGATATCCAAACATAGGCTTCCAATATATCAATCTTCATGTCTCGACCATTTTGAGACTCCTCGTCATGTCCGTGATCACATCCGGGAATCCGAACAACCTTCGATACATCAAAACATATAAACTCATAATATAACTGCCATCGAAACGTTAAGCGTGCGGACCCTACGGGTTCGAGAACTATGTAGACATGACCGAGACACGTCTCCGGTCAATAACCAATAGCGGAACCTAGATGCTCATATTGGCTCCCACATATTCTATGAAGATCTTTATCGGTCAGACCGCATAACAACATACGTTGTTCCTTTTGTCATCGGTATGTTACTTGCCCGAGATTCGATCGTCGGTATCTCAATACCTAGTTCAATCTTGTTACCGGCAAGTCTCTTTACTAGTTCTGTAATACATCATCCCTCAACTAACTCATTAGTTGGAATGCTTGCAAGGCTTAAGTGATGTGCATTACCGAGAGGGCCCAGAGATACCTCTCCGACAGTCGGAGTGACAAATCCTAATCTCGAAATACGCCAACCCAACAAGTACCTTCGGAGACACCTGTAGAGCAGCTTATAATCACCCAGTTATGTTGTGACGTTTGGTAGCACACAAAGTGTTCCTCCGGTAAACGGGAGTTGCATAATCTCATAGTCATAGGAACATGTATAAGTCATGAAGAAAGCAATAGCAACATACTAAACGATCGTGTGCTAAGCTAACGGAATGGGTCATGTCAATCACATCATTCCCCTAATGATGTGATCCCGTTAATCAAATGACAACTCATGTCTATGGTTAAGAGACATAACCATCTTTGATCAACGAGCTAGTCTAGTAGAGGCATACTAGTGACACTCCGTTTGTCTATGTATTCACACATGTATTATGTTTCCGGTTAATACAATTCTAGCATGAATAGTAAACATTTATCATGATATAAGGAAATAAATAATAACTTTATTATTGCTTCTAGGGCATATTTCCTTCACTCTGATGCCCTTTGAGACTTTTGTACATCCCAGTCTCAAGCAATATCTTCAGCCTGGCATTTTTGTCAACAATAGTAGTGGCATCCTCAGCAGAGGGGTTAGTTACCACATCAGCAGTTGAAGATATTGCAACAGTAGCAGTAGTGGAACATTCAGCAACAGAAGTAGCGTTATCACGCTCAAGGCATTTTCGACATGGTGGTTCAAATCCTTCCTAAGCGGGACTGATCTGTTGAGCGCGAAGTGACTCGTTCTGTGTTTGAAGATCTTCATGAGCCGCTCACAATTTCTCGAGTTCTTGCTTCCTTTGAAGATAATCGTAGGAAAGCTTTTCATGAGTTGTTGAGAGCGTTTCATGAGGACTTTCAAGTTCCTCGTACTTAACATGAAGATTTTTTATGTCTTCAATTAAGGACTGAGATCGGGTCATTTCCGCGTCCAATGGGTCATCGCTTTTGTCTAACGATTTTTGAATATGTTCCATAGCTTTCTTTTTTTCAGTTGCAATTTTAGCAAGTGTTTTGTAGCTTGGTTTAGATTCACAGTCAGAGTCATCTTCACTTGATTTTTAAAGTAAGCATCGCATGAGTTTACCTTGGCACCACGTGCCATGAAGCAGTAGGTGGGAGCAGAGTCGTCCTTGTCATTAGCATCAGCGTTGGTGATGGAGCCATTGTCTTCAGTGTTGAAAATGGACTTGGCAACATAGGCTGTAGCTAGAGCCAGACTTGCAACGCCAGAGTCGGACTCCTCCTCAGACTCTACCTCTGCCTCCTCAGAAGCAGACTCCTCCTCTAAATCCATTTCCTTGCCAACAAAAGCACGAGCCTTGCCAGATGAGCTCTTCTTGTGTGATGAAGACTTAGACGAGGACTTGGAAGAAGACTCTAAGGATTTCTTATTCTTCTTGTCATCAGAATCATATTCCTTACTCTTCTTCTTCTTGTTGTTGTTCTCATTGTCCCACTGAGGACACTCAGAGATGTAGTGACCAGGTTTATTGCACTTGTGGCATGTTCTCTTCTTGTGGTCATGAGTAGAAGCTTCATCATTTCTCGAGCTGGATCCTGAAGACTTTCTGAAGCCTTTCTTCTTGTTGAATTTCTGGAACTTCTTCACAAGCATAGCAAGCTCCTTTCCAATGTCTTCAGGATCCCCAGAACTGCAGTCAGATTCTTCTTCAGATGAGGAAACAGCCTTTGCCTTCAAAGCACGAGTACGTCCATAGCTAGGACCATAGATATCTCTTTTCTCAGATAACTGGAACTCATGTGTGTTGAGCCTCTCAAGTATGTCAGACGGATCGGGAGTCTTGAAGTCAGGGCGTTCTTGAATCATAAGGGCTAGGGTGTCAAACTAGCTGTCAAGTGATCTCAGGAGTGTCTTGACGATTTCATGCTTGGTGATCTCGGTGGCGGCAAGGGCATGAAGCTCATTTGTGATGTCAGTGAGGCGATCAAACATGAGATGGACATTCTCATTGTCGTTTCTCTTGAAGTGCTTGCGAAGAACACTGATCCTTTAGTCTCTCTGGGTTGAGACGCCTTCGTTGACCTTGGAGAGCTAGTCCCAGACTAGCTTCGAAGTTTCCAGAGCACTCACACGGCCATACTGTCCTTTGGTCAGATGACCACAGATGATGTTCTTGGCAGTAGAATCTAGTTGAATGAACTTCTTGACATCAGCAGGGATGACACCTTCACCGACCTTGGGAACGTCGTTCTTGACGACATGCCAGAGCTCAACATCAATGGCTTCAAGATGCATATGCATCTTATTCTTCCAGTAGGGGTAATCAGTGCCATCTAAGATAGGGCACGCAGCGGAGACTTTGATTATCCCTGCAGTTGACATAGCTAAAACTCGAGGTGGTTGAACCGAATCACACAGAACAAGGGAGCACCTTGCTTTGATACCAACTGAAAGTGTTAGTTATCGACTAGAGGGGGGGTGAATAGGCGATTTTTATGAAAGTATTCAAAACACCTGGGCTTTGAAGACAAACACAACAATTGAACCTATTGATATGCAGCAGAAGGTAGACTACACTAGACAAGCCATAGTCAAGTAAGCAATGAAGTGACAACACGAAGACTATTGGCAGCTAGGCAGTATGGATCAGAATGGAAGATGGTATGAAGCCAAACAACAATAGTTAACACACAGTGAAGTCAATCAGATAAGGTAGGCAGGAAATGACTTCACGAAGACAAACTGTAATTAAAGAGAGGGAGAAGATAAAACCAGTAGCTTGGTGAGGACAGGGATTTGTTGGACCAGTTCCAGGTGCTGTGACAACTGTACGTCTGGTTAAGGAGGCTGAGATTCAACTCAGAAGACCACATCTTCACCTTATTCCCCTTGAGCTAAGGACACTTAGTCCCTGCCCAATCACTCTGGTAAGTCTTCAAGGTAGACTTCCGAACCTTCACAGACTTCGTTCGCCGGCAATCCACAATGACTCTTGGATGCTCAGAACGCGATGTCCAACCGGCTGGAGGATTCACAGTCCTCAAGTGTAACAAGTCTTTAGGTCACGCGGACAGAAAGACTTCAGTGATGCCTAACACTCTTTGGCTCTAGGTGTTTTGGGCCTTGTCCTCGCAAGGATCTTTCTCTCAAAGGCTTCGAGGTGGGTTGCTCTCAAACAACAAAAGCCGTGCACTAACTCTGAGCAGCCACCAATTTATGGTGTAGGGGTGGGCTTTATAGCCACTAGGCAACCCGACCTATTTTGTCCGAAAGACCCTGGGCCACTAAGGAACTGACATGTGTCCAACGGTCAGATTTCAAACACACGCGGCAGTTTGACTTGGGCTACAAGTAAGCTGACTCATCCAGCTCTGGATAAGATTTGCTCTCATTGTCTTCACTCGAAGACATAGGATTTGGTTGAGCATCACTTCAGTCACTCTGACTTTGTTCACTTGGACCCCACTTAACAGTACGGTGGTTCCTATGACTCAACAAAGAAGAAAAGGAAACTACGAAACAGCTATGTCTTCGCACTCCATAGTCTTCATGTGAATGTCTTCTCGAGTCATAATCTTCGTTGTGAATATCTTCACATACCACCATTGTCTTCAATGTCTTCACACATTTTTAAGGGTCATCTCTGGTAGGTAAACCGAATCAATGAGGGACTACTACCTGTGTTATCCTGCAATTCTCACAAACACATTAGTCCCTCAACCAGGTTTGTCGTCAATACTCCAAAACCAACTAGGGGTGGCACTAGATGCACTTACAAGAACAAAAACTTGGGACGTGCTCCGTTATCTCCGTACTCAAGACGACCTCTCGTGGCTTTGCGCGGGTGATTTTAACGAGACCCTCAGACAAAACGAACAACAAGGTGGCAACCCGAGGAGCTTGAATCAGATGGCACTGTTTGAGGACTGCCTGTCTGACTGCGGACTTGCAGACCTGGGGTTCTCGGGTTACCCCTTCACTTGGGATAACAAACCTGATTCGGAAGAGAACATTCAGGTGAGGCTTGACCAGGTGACGTGCAATGCTGATTTTGCTCAATTATTTCCAGTGGTCGAGATTCAACACGTGATGGCAGAAGAATCTGACCATCAAGCACTTGTCATTAAGGCGTCAACGACACTGGCCAAGCGACAGGACCGGGGACAACACCCTTTTATATATGAGGCTGCATGGGCAAGATATGCAGAGTACGACGCGATGGTGGGAGCTGCATGGGAAGAAGCCCATGCAACCAATCAGCAGGGGGGACCTCGAGATGGCATGCAGTCGGCTGAGGGCTAAGTCGAAGACCATGAAAGTGTGGATTCAAAGAGTTTTTGGTTCAATCAAGAGGCATATTGCTCATCTAAAGGGGCAACCTATTGAGGCAAAGTAGCGAGCAGCACGAACTGGGTACAGACAGGAGATTAAAGAGGTCAAGGACCAACTACACGAGCTTTATGAACGTGAAGAAGTGCATTATAAGTAGAGATCGAGGATTGACTGGTTGACTGATGGGGATAGGAACACGCAGTACTTCCAAAACCGGGCATCACATCGCAGAAGGAAGAACACGGTTAGAGCCTTGAGGAGGGATGATGGGACAAAATGCACAGATGATGAAGGAATGCGCAGGATGGCGGCCCAGTTTTATGCCCGCCAATTCGCCTCTGAAGGATCAAGGGATGGAAATCGGGTAATGCAACAAACTGAGGGTGTTGTTACTGAAGAGATGAATGAAAAACTCACAATGCCTTTCATAGATGATGAGATTGGAGAAGCTCCCTTCCAGATGGGGCCAACAAAGGCATCGGGACCGGATGGACTACCAACCATGTTCTACCAACGCCATTGGGAGTTGGTGAAGAACGATGCGTGTGGTGCAATACGGGAGTTCTTGGCGGGGAAGGTGGCACCTAATGGTTTCAACGAAACGATCATTGTAATGATCCCGAAAGTGAACTCAGCGGAGTTGCTTTCAAAGTTTCATCCAATTAGTCTGTGTAATGTCTTTATAAGATTGCGGAAAAGGCACTGGCCAACCGACTTAAAGTGGTGCTTCCTTTCATGATATCTGAGGAACATAGCGCCTTTGTACTGGGTAGACTACTTACGGATAATGTGCTAGTCGCATATGAGTGTATGCATGCGATCAGGAAAGGGAAACGGAAGAAGCACATGTGTGCGGTAAAACTGGACATGATCAAAGCATATGACACGGTGGAGTGGGACTTTCTTGAGCAAATGATGTTGAAATTTGGCTTCTCTCGTCACTGGACAGAGATGGTCATGAGGTGTGTAAAGTCAGCAATGTTCTCCGTTAAGTTAAATGAAGGATTGTCTCATCGCTTTAACCCAACAAGAGGGCTAAGATAGGGGGACCCTCTCTACCCATACCTGTTTCTTTTTTGTGTGGAGGGGTTTTCGGCGTTGCTGAGAAATGCGCAAAAGGAGAAAATCATCAAGGGAGTGTCTTTTGGGAGTCGTGGACCAACAGTTACTCACCTACTCTTCACTGACGATAGTGTGGTATTCGTGGAGGGCTCACGTGAAAACCTTACTACACTTCAAGCCATTTTGCAGGAGTATGAGGCTGCCTTGGGACAGAAAGTTAATCTTCAGAAATCTGCGATTTTCTTTGGGAAGGGCACATCTGATGATAGCAAGGAAGAGCTCAAGAGAGTCCTCAATATTTAGGCAGAGGCCCTAAGCGAGAGATACTTGGGACTCCCTACCGTGGTGGGGAGATAGAAAGATGGGACTTTCAAATACACCAAGGAGAGTGCTAGAGGAAAAGTGTCAGGATGGAAAGGACAAGGGTTATCCAAGACAGCGAGGGAGGTCCTCGTTAAATCTGGACTCCAATCTACACCTACTTTTATCATTAGTTGCTTTCAACTCACAAAGAAAATGTGCGGGAACCTGTCATCTATATCTTCCAACTTCTGGTGGGGTGAAGCAAATGGTGAGAAGAAGGTGCATTGGATCAAACTGGGACAAGATGTGACGAGAAAACGGGAGGGGGGCTAGGCTTTTGAGATTCGGAGGCGTTTAACCAAGCGATGCTTGCCAAACAAGCTTGGCGTTTGTTCCAGGAGCCTAACTCGCTGCGCTATAGGGTATTGAAAGGCCGGTGTTATGCACATGGCTCTATTCTAAATGCAACATGCCATGGGGGTGCTCCTACACATACAGAAGTATCATACATGGGCGCGACCTGCTGCTAGATGGCCTGATATGGCGAATTGGAGATGGGTCGAAGATCAATGTGCTTCACGCTAACTGGATCCCCAGGCAGGGTAGTTTGAAGCCACTGGGCCAAAGCTACATCAATGGGATCATGCGAGTTAGCGATCTATTGGGGCCTGACGGTTCGTCATGGGATGTCAACAAGGTACAGACTATGTTTGCTGAAGCGCACGAGATTCTTCACATCCAGTGGGGGGACCGGAGATGGTGGACTACCAGGCATGGAGTTATACCAAAAACGGGGTTTTCACAGTCAGGTCGGCCTATCACTTGCGGATGAGTCAGAAGCGACAACGCTCGGGGCGCCCGAAGTCCTCTTCTTCAGTGGCCGATCATAAAGCTTGGATGAACTTATGGGATATGGTAGCTCCAGGCAAGGTCAAAACGCATATGTGGAGGCTGATCCGGAATGGGCTAGCAGTGGGATCGGAGCTGCTAAGGAGGAAAACCAAGGCAGTTTTTTTTGCATTGTGTGTGGTTGAGAAGAAACAAGCTACCATGGGTTTTGGGGCTGCCACCACTCGATAAATTTCTGGAAGATTATGCACTCGGAATTGGGGGTACCGGTGGCGATCCCACCGGAGTAAGTTTGCTCCCATGGTGCGTTGTCGAGATGGCTACTATCGTGGATCACGAACTGTCGGTGTACTAGAGTAGGGGTACCCTAGTATCCCGAACTTGTGCACGGCCAGTTGCAGCGTCCCGCGGCAAGGCTTGCCGGGTGACCACCAATATCCTCCGTGGTTCCTTTGGAGCCATTCAAGAACAAAGTATTTAAGCCAAGGAGACAAGTCCCTGGCAAGAGGAGCTTGCCGGGAAGGCCACTCAAGGCACAAGACCCCGGCAAGAGGAGCTTGCCGGGAAGGCCAACCAGGGCATCTCAAGGAACTTGCCGCGACGCGCCACGCATCCCGGCAGGGACCGGTGAGCGACAAGCTCCCGGACGCGACAAGACAACGGCCGCGGCAAGGCGTTTGCCGCGGCAAGCAACCACTCTGTACCTGTGCTCCAGCACACCCACCTACGTGTCGCTCTGGGACCCTTCCAGGCGTACGTGGCGGGAGGCTGTGCAGCCAGGGGTGCACCGTGGCAAGCGGCGCTGACAAGATCGCCATCATGGCGAGCGGTGGCGTCCCTGACGGTCCCTTTTCTGCACTGTTTGGGCGACGTAGATAGGCATTTAATGCCTTTGTCCCCTCCCGTCAGGGTTAGGTATGATACACTGTGCAGGTAGCTGTACCAACCGCAACACCTTTTCCATTTTTGCCCTTGCCTACGTTGCCACCTGTCGGTGACCCCTTGAGCATATAAAAGGAGGCCCATGCACAACGTAGAGGGGAGAGGACGAACAGTAGAACACTCACGCTCGGTCTCGTTAGCTGCTGGTGTGTACTGTAGCACTCAGCGCTCCCGAGCAAGAACTCAATACAATCCACAAAGCAGCAGTAGGAGTATTATCTCTCCGGAGAGCTCCGAAGCTGGGTAAAAACCGCTCGTGTGCCTCGCCTCGATCCGCTCTTTGCGCGACCTCCGCCCCCCGCCGAACCGAAAAGGGGCTCCGTCCCCATAGGTGCTCGTGGAGGCAGTTTCCCCGACACGAGCGCGTCAGATGATGAATGGGTCGTCCTTGTGCAGGGTGTCTATGCGCTCTGGTTGGCAAGTAACAATGCACAGGATGGTCAGAGGATCGAAGAAGCGGAGGCGATAGCGAGAAGAGTCTTCCACCTTATGGCAGAGTGGCAGTCTATCCATGGGAGGAAAAGTAAGAAAGTTGTTCCTGTGGTGAAGGAGAAGTGGAGACCACCAGAGGAGGGGTGGGTGAAGACTATTGTTGACGGAGCAATGGCGAAGGTAGCAGAGAACGGTAGAGCTGGGGTGGTATTCAGAAACCATGAGGGTGCATACCTTGGGGGTGCATGTCAGCTCCTCTCGCCTTGCAAGGAACCAATGTGAGCAGAATTACTAGCCTGTAGAAGAGCATCTCTACTGGCGGGAGAACTAAACATACCCAGGTTACACATTGAAACGGACTGCAGGGAGTTAGCCGGCAAGTTGCAGCGCGCGGAAAAGGATTTATCATCTCTGGGACCGCTGGTTGAAGAAGTCAAGCACATTCTGGCGACGAGGGAGGAACGGAAGATAGCGTGGGTTAGACGTGAGGCCAATTGTGCTACTCACTTGCTAGCTAGAGAAGCGGTGACAAATCAGCTTTGTAAGGTGTGGCTTCAGATGCCCCCAAACTTCATTTTGCATGTAATTTCAGACGAGATCCCCACGTGGGATGAGTAAATAAAGAATCTTTTAAGTTCGAAAAAAACAAATTCTGGTGCGCTTTTTTCTAGGGATCTTCCTTTCTATTTTGACATCAATGCACCGTATTTTTACGTTTCGTAAATGTTTTCTTATTTCATTCATAAAAAGAGAACGTGAGAAAATATGTACTTGCCGTAAAAAATATTTTATGTTACGTAAAATTACGAATGTAAAACATACATAAAATATATTTTTTCTGGTCTTATAACCTACATTTTTGTTTTTTTATATCAAATTTTACATATTGAATCAATATGCACGGAACTATTTATACTCTAAACGTAATTTATTTAGGAAGCGATCGTAAGATTACCTCGGGTGAAGATTAACTTATTCTGTACCATGGGTGATGAATATACACACACAGAGACACATACCTTTCAAAGTTATTTTCTCATGCACTTTTTTGGTTGTAAATTTCTTTCTTTCTTTAGCAAGGAACAATTCATTCCCTAGCGTACAAGTAGTCTCCCAAAATATATACGAACATACTCCCTTGGTTCCAAAAAGTTTGTTTTATATTTGTCTAGATACAGAGACATGTTTTAGTGTTAGATACATCCGTATTTAAATAAATCTAAGACAAGCTCTTTAGGACGAAGGTAATATCCAATTAGTTGTATTTCTTTCCATGAGCCATATAATATTTCATATGCTCATCCTTTCATTTTAAAGATGTATTCCAAGCAGTGTTGTACAAATATAATCTATATCGAGCATTATCTATGTGAAGTATTTTTTGTGAGATAAGGGTATATATAATGTTACATATACTCGTTTATTTTCTGCATTAATTGTGCATTAAACAGTGAAGTACACATATAATCTATCAAGCATTATCTTTGTGAAGTATTTTTTGTGAGATAAGGATAAGGAGTGTATACTCGTTTATTTTCTGCATTAATTGTGCATTTATTTTGTAATAAATAACTTCATTAATTACTCATTCATTGCATGCATAAAATATTATTCTTTATTTAAAAAGGTTGCCTTAATAAACTAACGAGATTTGCGTACTTTTTAGCCTTAGGACGCCACTACACATGCATTGACGCCACTCCACAAACATTTAATACTCCCTCCATCCACAAAAGGTTGCATTGATATAACTCCATAATAATCTACACATAGTAATAAAGGGGCTCTTGTTTCTTGGGTACATCATGGAAATTGCCTTCAAAATTGCAAAATATTACTCACCAATGCACCTATAAGTGATAAAAAAACATTTCACGCAGGGGAATCCCTCAACTGGGCCGGCCCATGCAGTAGGGACCTCCTTTTTTGGAGAAACTGCAGTAGGGACCTCCTATACTACGCTCTGCATGCTGGGAGAAAACACAGCGCGCCCATTTGGGTCGGCTCCTGTCCGGGCGGTCTGTTTTTAATTATGTTTTTATTTTCCCTTTTTCTTTTCCGTTTTCCTTTTGTCTAAATAATTTGGGACTTAAAAAAAGTTTCTAATTTTTTAAAAAAGAGAATTTTGAAATAAATATTCCATAAACCATATTTTTTTTGTGGATTTAGAAAATATTTGTGATTTTATAAAAAATGTTTTCTTATTCAAAAAAACAAAATTTTGAAAAAAAATGCTTGTGAAATCAAAAAATGATCATGATGTTTGTGTATTAAAAAATGTTCATGAATGGAAAAATATCCTAAAAATTCAAAAACTATTCGTGACTTACAAAAATAATCTATTCATTCATGAAATGTTTGCAGATTCAAAAATTGATCATGCATTTTAGGAAATGTTCGTGCATTTCAAAAATTGTTCCACCAATTTCCGAAACAATATTCGTCCATTTTAGAAATGTTCGCCGATTAAAGTAAATTGTTTAAAAAACTGCTCAAAGTTTTTAAAAATTGTTAGCAAATAATATAATATGCTCGTGATTTCAAAAAATGTTCTCGATTTTGGAAAATGTTCAAAAATTTGTAAAAGTTTTCATGAATTTAAAAAATGTTCACGATTTCAAATATTGTCATGAGTTCTAAAAAAAGTTCATGATTTCACGAAATTGAGAGTGATAGTGTATCTTGGTGATGCAGCCAAATGTGATCATGGCCATTAGAGATTATGATTTTTCTTTCTCCCGTTGCAATGCGCGGGCCCTTTTGCTATTATATAAAAAGGTCCCCTCGTAATCTAATCACATGACTCATATTTCGGTCATTTGTTCTAATTCTTTGTTTATTATTCCTAAGGCCGCTTGTTGATATTTCCAACAATTTTCGAATGTCGATAAGCTAGTGTACTTCAGTGTAAGAAACCGAGGTGGGACTATTTAAATACAAATAGACATGCGGCCTATATCTTTTGTAGTACTATTTATAAAGCCCACTACTTTTAAACATGAACTTCTGGTAGGCTAGTTGGTTTCGGCAATGGCGAATCCACAAATATCCGGGATGAGAATTGGTTGGCTCGCACAGAAATGATGCGCCCTTATGGGGGTAGGGCGGCAAACCCGCCTGGTCAAGTTTAAGAACTAATTGATGCCAGCTCCGCCACATGGGATAAGGAGAGGATAGCACAAGTTTGTTTGCCAATGGATGTACCGTTTATATTGAGCATACCTTTGTGTACAAGGAACATTGATGATTTCTGGTCATGGCACTATGAAAAGACCTGAATATTCACGGTCCGGTCTGCATATGCTATGTTGGTTTCAAATAGAAGGAGAAGGGAGGCGTGGCTCGAGGAAACAACTGGCTTTTTGAGTATGGACTCAGAGGCCAGCACATGGAAGTCATTATGGAAGATTAAAGTGTCAGACAAAGTACGCATGTTTTTGCCGAGACTCGCGAGGCAATCTCTGCCGAGGATGTCAGATCACATCGAAGCATGTCAATGACAAGTTCATGCGGTTTGTGTGGTGCGCCGGACTCTTGGCGACACTCGTTGTTGGAATGCACCACAGGCATATGCGTTTGGGCCCTAGCCGACACTGAACTAACTAAACAACTGAGCGCTTCAATGGAGTCGAGCGCCAAACACTGGCTCTTCACGTTGATGGAAGTGTTATCGCATGCTGCTTTTGTAAAACTATCAGTGACATTATGGGCAGTATGGTGGGCACGACGGCAAGAAATTCATGAAGGAACTTTCCAAAGCCCACATGCCACTCACGGCTTTGTCGAGAGATTCATAGGGGATCTAGAGATTGTTGGAGACAGCAAGCCAAAGGGTAACATGGGAGGAGCAGCAAATATAAAACGTTGCAGCCATTGCTCGACCTAGGGCGCCACCAGCAGGCTTCGCCAAGATTCACGTTGATGCCGGAGTCGCACGGCACAACGGGGGAGGAGCGGCGGCGGCTATATAGGGATGATAATCCTAACTACCTGGGCAACTTAGCTTTGGTAATCCTGGGAGTTTATGATGTGACGATGCTGGAAGCAATTGCGTGCCGGGAAGCACTATCGTTGGCTGAAGATTTGCATGTTATGATTTCATCATAGTTTCAAACTCAAAACAGGTGATCAATGACATCAACAACAACCACAGAGAGAATCAAGACGTGATTATTTCTAAGATCAACCATCGAGCTTCTATTTTCAATTGTAAATTTACCTTCAAGGGTCGTTCGTCGAACGGCGAGGCTCATAGCAAGATCTTTGCTTTCTTCACAGCAGGGGCGCCATCTCTGGCTTGTTCATCCCCATGCAAATTGTATTCCACAAACTGTGGCATATGATCAATAAAGTGTGGTTTTACCCCTAAAAAAGTTGGTTTCGGCAACTATACGTCTGTACAGGAGGTCATGGGTTTGATTCCCTTTGCCATAATTATTTTTTCCGTGATTTTAGGTTAGCCCACTCATGCATTTGTGGCCCATAGGAAGAACTTTGGCAGCCTGTTTAGATTTAGGCCGGGACAAAAATTTCAGAGAAACCTTTATTAGTGCAGAATTATAGTGCTAGCTCGGACATCCATAATTTTAGCAGATTCTACGTGGTGGGCAGACCAAAAAATCAGAGAAACACACCTCCCTTTATTATTAGATATATAGGTGGAAAATGTTTTTGTAGATGTTAAATTAATAATAAAAGGCTCTAATAATAGTTAGGAGACTTTTATATTTAATTAAATATCAACAGATGTTAAAAGGCCAAGTGATGGAAAGATATTGGGCTACTTGGGCCCAATAGGAGAGGCGCTCCCTTAGCTTTTTAGAGAAGTCAAATTGGAGTGGAACTCCTCCTCCTTGGATGGACAAGGGGGAAGGAATCCTTCCCCACTTGTGGTGCATCCTCCCCTCTCCTTCAACCTATATATACTAGAGGTTTTCGCACTTTTGAATATACAAATTCTAGAGCATCCTTTAGTTCTCTAGTTCTAGTTGATCCAATTAGAGCTATACCTAGATCCTCTAATACTCATAACTAGAAGCTCAGTGTGTGGTTCTAATCTCCTCTCTCTAATCCTCCGTGACGACTAGCTTTGAACAACGAAGCGCTACCGGATCGTGAAGACCGTATGCTTGCAATCCGTGGAGAGGTCGTGCTCTTCTTCTTCTGTTCAAGGGATCGTTCATTGACGGTTCTAGGGACTTCAAGTACGATCTACACTGACTTGTCTTCTTTCAATGCAACTCGAAGTTGGTAACGATCTGATCCAAACCGTTATTGCATCTTCATAGTGTTCCTGGTTAATCGTAGGGAATTTTTTTGTTTTCTACTACGTTTCCCAACAGAATGTACTACAATTTCTGAAGAAATTTATGAGCTTTTCAGTACAAATTTTTTTTTCCTATATTGGTTGCGTGATTCATAGGATTACAATGCATACATATTTGTCCTTTTGATTCATTTGTACTAGTTTACATAGGAACATTTCCTTGCAGTCAAATATCTTCAACTACATTTTTTTCCAGAATATAATCAAACACCCATTTAAATCATGCAGGATTGAAGGTGACATGTCACTCTATTGTGTATTTTAGGAATCCTACAATTCAAATAGGCATGTAGTGTTCAAAACTTCATCTAGGCACTAATATGTTCTCTTCATTTACAGATAGAAAGAGGCCCGAAAGTGCAAAATTCCTGCCACAATATAACAATCTCATTGAATGCATTGATCTCCATATCACAAAAAAAACTTTGAACGACTACCGAGGCGCCAAACTGGAGATAAAATTCGCTAGGTTTTCTGTTCTGAAAGCAAATGTGCTCAAGGTAATGAGGTTTGCCGTAACTTTAGTGTGCAAATGATTGGTTTGTTGATCAATGTAGGTGTCTACAACTGAATGAAAACAGCTCTGATTGGTTTGCTGTCGTGAGAACTTGACATCTTGTCCCTCGCATACCCCGACATCGGTGTTTTGGGCGTCCTTACCATGGCAGAAAATCTCAAAGGAGGACGCCGACAAGCACAAGGCGCTGCTTCCATAACGTATGGATGATGGCACAGTGCAAGGGATACAAGGGTCCAAGTTGCGTGTGTAGCAGAAGGACACCCATGTGAAGAAGACCAGTCCCTTTCTTTGGAAATAACCTGATGGTTTGCTCCTTTAAATTTTGAGAAATTGAGTTGATTCACAACAATAGGAGGGGAGGGGAAGCAGCGGAGGTGAAGATGTGCGAGGATGATAACTCAGCGAGAGGACTAGGTATGCCATGTGAAACATTACAACAAGAGGATTGACCTGCGAGAAAACTAGAAGGAGATGGGGACATCTAGCAGTCAACAGCATGGCGAGGAGGACGGCAGCGTCACCTGACATAAACAGTGGTAAACAAGTCCATGCTTGGATCGCGAAGTTTGTCAAGCAATAGCTGAAATGCTACAGTGTTAGACGGCAACATTCCCCTATACTTATGTGGGGTTACCTCTCTCTCTCTCTCTCTCTCTCTCTCTCTCTCTCTCTCTCTCCACCGGATCAAGCATGAGATGTTGATGCCTATTATACATCAGGTCGACAGGAGATTGTCTGGCTGGCTAGCCACCTTTCTGTCTTGGGGAGGTCGGCTACCTCTTATAAATGTCGTGCTTGCGGCAATCCCCAACTATTTCATGGGCTGTTTCTTATGGCCCAAGCAGTCCATCCAGAAGCTAGAACAGATTTTGAGAGGCTTTTTGTGGCAAGGAAAGAATAACACTAAGGGGGAGGAGCAGGTCACGTTGCCCATAACATTTGGGGGGTTGGGAGTACGAGATCTTCAGGCACACAACATGGAAATGATATGCAGATTCATGGTTAAGAACTTAAACAACGCTGAGGTCCACTGCTACAAATAGTTTGCTGTCAAGTACTGCCAGAAGGAGCTCCGTTGGTATGACCATAGTCGAGATACTGCCATTTTGCATGGCTTAAAGTCCTCTTTAGAGCTGGTTATGGAGGCTACTAGATGCATGCTTGGTGATGGATCTACGGTTTCCTTCTGGTATGACCTCTGGCTTGACTGTGTCTGCCTTAAGTTTACCTTCCCAACGTTGTTCACTTTCTCCATGTCCAAATTTTGCACAGTGGAATCCCAATTCTGTGAGGGCCACTGGGATCTTCAGCTGCATCCAAACCTAACGCTTAGGGCGACACAAGAGCTGGAGGCACTTAATGAAATACTCTCCACTGTTCATCCACAGGTAGATGTACCCGACGCCAGAATGCCTCTCACTGATGACAAACAGCTCAACACTGCATACTTCTACAAGCTTCTCACATTCAGAGGAAGAACCTATGATCGCACCTTTTATCTGGGATAGGATCATTCGACACAAACACTGAATTTTTCTCTAGATTGCTTTGAGGGAGAGACACAATACGAGGGATAACATGTTGAAGAAACACTGGACCAAAATTGTGACTCACAATGGATGTGAACTATGCCTGGTTACAGAGAATATGAATCACATTTTGCTTAGGTGCAAGCTTGCTGGAGTTGTTTGGACCAAATTGGGCCTATGTGAAATAGCCACCGCTTCTCCAACTGCCAAGACTTCCTTCTCTCCGAGCAGCCAACGGCTACATTTGGAAAGTTGTGGCACATCTTCTCTGCAGCTTGTGCCGTAGCCCTTTGGAATGCCAGAAATGCGCAAGTCTTCCATGGGGATTTTTGGAATGACAGATATGTATACAGTGAGATTGCTGAGCTCATCAAGCTATGGACAGTGCCGCTCCAGGAGAACATCAACGAGAACATATGATTGCATGGTCTAATGAGCTGCTAGCTAGCTTGATAAAACCATTCCTCCTCCGCCCCCTTGATGTACATCTCTCCAGGTCTAGTGGTGGCCTGCTGCATGAACTGTGCAGCGCTAACCTCACATTCATGTAAATGACTTTGGTCATTCAGGTGCTTCACTCGTTTTGACTGCATAAGGTAGAAAATGATCTACCTTTTTATTCAAAGAAAATATTTAGGCTTGATAAATGGACTTGCTAAAAAGCTGCCACGTCTATGTTTGCTAATGTTTTCAGCCCATTGGTGTTTCCTTTATTATCATCTTGTGGACTTTGGATCTTTGTCAGTACATGAATTTAGTTTCTACAATTTCTTATTACTGTATTTCTTTGAAGGGGATTTTTGTTCATGCATGACTCACTATACAATAAGAATTATTGATAATTCATGGACAGTATGAGTTTTCTGCCTGGTCGTAATTACTCAAATACCATATTTTTCAATGTTCTCTCTTCTTATTTTTTTTATAAAAAAATAGGAGATTTACTTGGTGCAGGTGATTTGGTTCTTGGAATGCTTCCTTTAGCATGGGAATTTATACACCACGGAGTTAATAAATAAATTGAAATATAAAAATAAGAAGAAAAGATACATTTTGGTAGGTTTGCTCACCATTGTAGTTTGAATTAAAAAGAGCACATGTTTTGCTGTTTCAACATATTGAATCATGGGCTGGCAAAAAGCAATATATTGAATGCTCATAATAAATTTTATTTACATTTCTGTTCTCTTTTACGGAAAACTATAGACTTCATACTAGATTAACAAAATACATTTTTTTCGTGTCACCCACAAGGTCCAACACTAATAGAAATATGAACTTTTACAGTTTGAGCAACCTTGTGAAATACTATTTAAGGATTACTCTTTCTACTGCTACTAAGACGCTTAGCATAAGCCATAACTTAATACAAGGTAGCTCTGGCTATAAATTCGTCGCCGGATTTGAATGATATTATGGCTTGCGCAATGTTGTGAAATAACCGTTCAATGATTAATTTTTGCTGCTGCTACTCAAGTTCTTAGCACAAACTGGATAATAAAATAACGATTATGTAGGTAGTTCTGGTTACAAATTAGCTGCAGGTTTTGAATGATGGCTAATGAACTTCCAGAAATTGTAGCTGGGTCTGCAAATGTACAAAATGAACGAAAAATTTATTCCCCTTGGCCATCCTAGCATATCCATTGATGGATCTAACTTCTGATTTATTATTTGTTATGTATCACAACAGTATAGTGTCCTCTGGAAAGATGCAGACGCAGGAAAATCTATAGTCAATGGTATGGATAAGTTGAGACACCAACCCTAATGTCTGTTTCAAATGCAATTCTCTATGTTAGTCATGATTAGCAAAATCCTTGAACCCAATAGTCTAGGAAAGCAGTTGGATCAGTGTTATTACGTGTGGTTTGCAATTTGTCCTTGTAATAATCTAGCTGCTAGCATACCCACTTGGTTGTTATCTCAACAAGTCACATCTCTGAAAGTTCAATAGAGACTTGCACCTCAGAGTTCACATTTACTCTGGTGACCCTCCGTTCGAAATACAATATTTGTTGTTTATTTGATTTAAGTGTAGGTAAGTGCAAAATTGAACCATGCTAATTTGATCCAGTTTGGGCATATACATAGCCGAAAAATTGAGTGATAAGAAATAACAACTGAACATATTTAATCGTGTGGGGATGCATACAATTGGTATACTGGAGTCTCAAAATACTAAATGATTATAAATGGTATAGCAAAAGCACTATTGTAACAAGTGCACATAAAGCTCATCGCCTTGGGATTAATCATGTTTGTGAATACATGAATGGTGTGATCACATCGGCGATGGTGGTGAAGGGGAAAAGCGATAACAATGACATGTCGCTAGTGGGGTGTGAAGATTTTTTTTCTCCCGTTGCAACGCACGGTCACATTTACTAGTCTACCTATATGGCAATTAATAGTTGCCCCAATAAGCAATCTCTCTCTCTCTCTATATATATATATATGTGTGTGTGTGTGTGTGTGTGTGTGTGTGTGTGTGTGTGTGTGTGTGTGTGTGTGTGTGTGTGTGTGTGTGTGTGTGTGTGTGTGTGTGTGTGTGTGTGTGTGTGTTCAATGCAAGCATTCGATTGGTGGTTTTGGCTAAAACCAATCTTCCAACAAGTGTTGAAGCCATAATCAGCTTATACTTACATGGAGAAGCACGATCCAAGCACTATTGTTCCTTCTCGCATGCTATATTGTTCATGTGCAATGTAAGTGGCACAAATGCAACACCTTCTTCTTGTGCTTCTGATCGATTCATTGCTTAATTCTAACTTGAACTCTACCGTGTGATCGCATGCGTTCCATGTCCAAATGTCAATAGTGTATTTTCCTTAACATTTGCATAGGTCAAGCCATAGGTGTTCATCACATCGATGACGATACATGCTACAAGAGTGACACCATCCCATCATACTTTTTTGTGTTACCCCAATAATCATTGCTTCAGGACGATGGACGACTGCAAAAGCTCATTGCATACAACCTCCGTCGATCACAATATCATCTTATGCACGTCCATGAGCGTGGGAAGTTATTACTAGCTGAAAGAATGTATTAGATTTGTCTTATGTGCCGATGAAGGACTATGAATGAATAAGAGACAATGAACTATTGCATATTTTTTTAGTTTTCAGCTTTTGTTGATAAGTTTCTTTGCAGTTTGGCCGATAAAATTTTGATTCTATCCCTCATGCCACGTGTATATTACATGTCCTAATTTCATTTCAGTTTGGAGGTGCTACATTGCAAAGATTGGCAGACCAACTATACAAACAAATTCAGTTTACCTCCATGGATTAGCATTTACTGGCCCGGAAATGAAATTGAACATACCGAGAGAACTTGCTTTGCTTGCCAACTAAAGTCATCCCTGATAGTGTTCACATCGCGAGTGGTCAAATTTGCCATACAGAATAAATAACGACGCCATAAAAAATACTAGCAATATGTCTAAAATAGCCTACAAAGTGTCTTATATTTTAATACAGAGGTAATCCCTATAAACTAATATAAGACTGTTTATATTACTAAAGTAGTGATCTAAACGACCTTATATTAGTTTACAGAGAGAGTAATAGAATCAAAGAGAACCAGGGTTTAACGGACAGCGTAAGATTGTAAAACTCGCAGCATCACTGGCCGCGCTTGCTGTCACGGCTAGAGGCAGACCCCATTTCAACTTCCTTCATGGCTCCACGCCCTTGGGCATGTCAACATTTAGATGAAGGCCAGTGCCATGAACGGTTGTGGTTGCCGTGCAACGTGGATTTGAATAATCTAATTTCTTATGTTTGTTATAAAATTGGATAGAAGAAGTGAAGGGGTAGTCGCACGTTGATCAGGTTTTGTGAAATGAGCGACATTTACCACTTACCGCTAATTCTTAATAGATGCAAAAAATAAAAAAACCGTTGCAACGCACTAGCATTTCTGCTAGTTGGTGTTGAAAAAATGAAATTCAAGTTGCCGCGATTTCGCCATTGTTGATCCGAACACGTACGAGGCCCGCTCGTGAACATGTGCGGCATTACCTACCACACCCATCAATGCCCGTGACGAGATCACCACCAGGGGGAAAAGTATCTAGTGCTCCTAGGTTTGGGGTGCTCCCGGTGCTCCAAATGTCCGAAAAACATTTTTAAAATGTTCAAAAAATTCTGAAAAAATGCAGCACATCGACGGAACATTGATGTCTCTTGTCACAAAATTTTAAATCAAAATTCGAAACATTGCTCGAGATACAAAAATGGCAAATTTTTGTACATAACATAAGTTGGGCTTTAGTTTTAGCCCATTAACACACTGATGTCAAATTTGTCATTTTTGTATCTCGAGCAATGTTTTGAATTTTGATTTGAAATGTTGTGACAAGAGACATCGATGTTCCGTCGATGTGCTGCATTTTTTCAGATTTTTTTTAACATTTTAAAAAATATTTTTCGCATCGAAGCACCGGAAGCACCCTAGGCCTGGGAGCACTAGATACTTTCCCCCACCATGGTTCACCCAGCCGGACCTCAATTCCGACCGAGAGACTCAGCCGCCATCTTTTGTCGCGTGCAACCGCGACATACTTCACACGTCGTCGGTTTCAGAATTCTCGCAACCGCACCTAGACGAACCGAATTGTATAGCCTACTGATGGCCATCCTTTGTCGCCATAACAATACAGCTCGTGCTTTGTGCGCTTTCGCACTTTGACAATTTCCTGATCATGCACATGCACTGCATCTCTGCGCCTCGGTCGGGCTGCAAATGCACTTTCGGGAGTACTCCCTCCTTTCCGGTTTATAAGGCTAGTCATAGTGGGAGTAACTTAACTAGTAACATAATGCACTCCAAGAAATTTTTGCTTATGTGGCAAGTATTTAATGTGAGGTAGTAACATAATATGTTACTGTAACATAGCGCTTCTCAAGACAAGATGAGTCTACAAGCTAATAAATGAAGCCATCTATGACACTACTATCATGTTACTTTGCATTATAAAGGTAGTAACTTAGACTAGTATCATGCATATAACACTAGTCTAAGTTACTCCTCACTATGACCAGCCTAAGGCTCAAATCTCAAATCTCATCAACCAATGCATTTTGTGAGTGAAGGAATGTATCTCGTACTTTACAAAACTACCCCAATTAAACTCATGCATTAATTTGGGTTAATTGCAGTGCATGCATGCTTGGCCACTAGATGAGTAGGAACATTACATACATTGGTGTGTTCCTCTTTAATTCTTGCATGCAAAGATTTAATGCACATTGGAAACTAAAAATGAGATGGAGATGAGCCCTTTAAATTGAAAAAACAAAAAAGTTGAAATGAGCCTTATAAACCGAAAAGGAGGGAGTACCTTTTTTTTCTTACTCTGATGAAAAGTTGTGTGCTTCTCGAAAAATAATCATAGATAGATCAATGGACGTCGACATTGCATTGAGCCACTGACATTGTCCCCAAGTGGCAAATTCGTGCACTACTCCATGCCATGTGAAATTGTCATCAAGTTTCGTTGTACAGATGAAGAACAGTAGTATACACTAGTACCACCAAGAATTGCACACATACACTACCACCAAGAATTGAATGGCATATATTTCCTGTCCGGTGACTTGTCTCACATGCATGCATGCATGCATGCAGAGCCTCTTTGGAAACATAAATTTTGTCGAAATTTGGCCGGAGTTGGTTTAGGAAAATGAAACAACAATTTCCGTGTTCCAAACGAAGGCGAGCACATGGATTTTTTGAATATGAAATTAACATCGATCCGTCGATCATTTCTTGCTGCATGTCGATCTCGTCGGTCGTGACACCAACGATCGAATGAAAGGCCGATCAGACTTGCATGCCGTCGTCGCTCTCGGCATCGGTCAGCTCCACTTTGTCACTGACCTCGCCACCCTTTCCTCTCTCGACGTACACCATGTCGATGTTGTACAGTACCGGGATCATGACCATGGAGCAGAGGCACGCGAGCACGGGCCCGAAGATCCACAGCAGGAGCGGAACGCCGCCGAAGAAGAGCCTGTTCCCGACGAAGTTGAGCAGGAACCCCCTGTCGAGGACCTCGAGGACGTACTCCTTGTTGACCGGCAGGTGGCGGCCGCCGTCGGGGAGGGCGAAGAGGTGGGAGAGGGCGTTGACGAGGAAGGTGGCCTGGTTGAAGGTGCAGATGGCGAGGGTGTGGCACAGGAAGGACAGGAGGAAGGCGGTGAGGAGGGCCACGTACTTGAGCGCCATCATGTACTCGCCGTGCGCGCCGAAGACGGCGTCGCTGATGGGCTTCTTGACGGCGTAGGTGCTGCTCAGCACGGCGGCCACGCCGGTGCAGAAGAGGACGGACGTGGTGGCCACCAGCGTGGAGCCCATGATCACGTTCCGCAGCGACTGCACTACCAGCACCGCCTTCTTCTCGTTGTCCTTCATCATGGAGAGCACCCAGAGGCGGCGCGCGGCGGCGTTGATGCCGATCGTGGAGCGCAGCGGGCAGCGGTGGACCGCGCGCCACAGCCACATGTGGTACACGATCGGGAAGAGGAGGCCCACGGGGATCAGCACCAGGTCCAAGTAGCTCTCCCTCCACGCCATGATCGCTCTCGCTCCTAGCTCCTCGACCTCCCTACAAATCTCTCTTTCTCTCTCACTCCACCTTGCAGTGTGTGTGTGTGTGTGTGCAATTTTCTTTGTGTGACTGTGATGAGTGCACTCGAGTCGTCTGCGATTGTTTGGTTGATGGTGGAGAGCAAGCATGCATGCTGATATATATAGGGAGACCAGCCGGAGACGACGATGGTAGCTAGCTGGACAAAAGCGACGACGACCACCGAGCTAGGGCACGTAGGTGTGAAGCACATTGCAAGCATGGTGATATGTGGTGCAAACTCTATTCAAGGGCCACCATGAACTAGTGACCTAAAAAGTAGTCAAAAAACCAGACATGACCAACCTCACCCTGCATGACGACGAAGCAGCACACAAATGTCACATTCCGTTCGTGTTTTTGTTTGTTTATCTCTCTGTTTGTTTATGCTTTACCTTTTTATAGTGGGAAAAGTAGATCATGAGTAGCATATTCGGAGGGATGCCAATTGGAGCTCTTGTGGAAATATTAAACGACGATATGCCCAGTAATGGTATCCAGCTGCTAGTAAGTTACTCACACACGTATTGGTCTGATTTCTGAAAACCAATAGATGAAGAATGATGGATGAAAAGATTCTAGTTTCACACTAGTATAAATCAATTGAGGAAACCGTGTCTGTATGCACATGGCGACTACTAGGCGCCGGCGCACCGACCGAAATTGGGCCGGTTGGCCCTCAGCCGCCCGATACATGCGTCCACAACTACTCGATTGGATCCCACATCGTCTTCTTCCTTTCCCTCACCCATCAAAGCTTCGAAACAAAAACAAAGCGCCGTCCGCTCACATCAGGCAAGCCCCCCCCCCTCCTGGTGCCCCTCGCCGGTGCTGCGCACCCTCCCCCTCCCCTTCCCGTCCCCTCCCCCCTCGCCCACCAGCAAAATCGATGGTGACGACGCCATGGCTCGCCGTGGTAGCAAAAACGACAATGGTTCCAGCAAACCCAAAAACACCCTTAGTACCAAAAAAGGGGGCTGGTTCCAGCAAATCAAAACGCTAGTTGTAGCAAAATGCAATAATTTGGTGCTGATTTCCAGCAAAAACTCAGAAACTGTATGGTAGCAAAAAAGAAACATAGTTCCAGCAAAACACATTGCCGGTTGTAGCAAACCAAAAAGACGGTGCAAGCAAAATTTACTGGGAAAACATGACTTCCATGCCGACGGCCTTGGCCAAATATGTCACCAATCCAGCAAAAAATCTTGCCGGTTGTAGCAAAAACAAAAGCCGGTGCCAATAAAATCAAATGGACTGGTTCTCTCATTGGAAAAATGACCTGAGCATATGAGAACTTAGTAGCGGATGAAGCAAAAAAATGCATTGGTTCCAGCAAAATAATGCATCGGTTCCAGCAAAAATCAAATGACGATTCCAACAAAAGAAACGGTTGCAGCTCAAAAAAGAAAAAGGTACTGGCAAAAAAATTGTTGGGTTCCTGCAAACCAGATCGCCGGTTGTAGCAATTTTGCTCGCCAAGCCTCCATTGCAAGGTGGGGAAAGAACGCCGGTTCCAGCAAATTTTTTGCTGCTTCCAGCAAAATGGATCACTGGTTCCAGCATCGCATTCGCTGGATTCTCGCACAGCCTGAGGAGCGGAGAGGAGGGGAAAAAGTTCACAACGGAGGAGTCACGCCGGCGGGGGAGATGGAAGAGGAGGAGAAAGAGAAGCGTCTTGTGGAAGAAGGAGAGGAAAGAGTGGTCGAACAGCGGTGGGAAAAGGATAAGGCAAGGTTGAGCGATCAGGTGAGGCGCGAGTGGATTAGTAGCCATGTTGTGCGAGCGATGGAGCGGTGCGACCGGCCCAAGTTTGGGTCGGCGCACCGTTCTCAAACGTTTCCCTATGCACATGCATATGTGCTCATTCGCGGATCCTTCAGATGGAACTAGCTGGCCTGTACTTAACCAATGCACGTTCTAGATCTCATTTGACATTATTTTTCAATATGGGTTTTATTCCTCAGAAATGGTGTTACAGTCTGCTAATATATACAACCTCGGTGATATGGTCTGAAACCCGATGCAACAAACATGCGGTGCTAGCTTCAGATCTTTCTATATTAGCTAGACTATGAGCAATTCTATTTTGAATGCACTCGATTTTCAACAGAATAAACCCACACTCTACTAAAACTACCATAAACGAGTCTATACCAAGTTCTTCCGTTTGCACAAGTTCTTCTAAGGTTTGTCAGTTTCAATCCCCTCTCACTGTCGGTGTGGAACGACACCTATGGGATCACAAGAATCCCTACTACGGTTGCCGGGGCGTAGGGTTGCGAGAAGAGCAGGATTAGTAGTCAGCACAAATATTGTTTACCCAGGTTCGGGCCGCGAAGATGCGTAAAACCCTAGTCCTGCTTTGGTGGGTGTATTTCAGAGGGTTCTTGAGCTCTCGAACTAGCTATGGTGAGTGCGTGGTTCGAAAGAGCCGAATCCTTCTCCAGTACGCCATGGGCCTGGCTGCCACAGTGGCACACAGGAGGTGGAAAGGCGTACAGTATTGCGAGATATCGCTCGTATTACAGGACAAGCCGCATTTAATGCGCTGCTGAGGTGTCCCCTAGCTTTATCGGGGATGGGGCGAGGCTCGTCCCGTCCGTCGCCGCTCCTCCTCGCTTCGACACGCACCCTGGCCAACGATGCGTGCGGCGCCATGTAGGTAGGCAGGCAGCTGAGGTGGCGCGGTGGTGGGGCCTTTACGAAGATCTGCATGCCGCCACGCAGGCGCTCGCTGAGTTGGCCTGGGAGCTGCATGTTGCCACGCAGGCGCCTGCCCAGCTGGTTGGGCTGGCAGCTGCATGCGAACGGCGGTGGAAGCTTGGTTGGTGTGGCCTGGCAGTGGCCCTGCTGGTGCCCTTGGTGAGAGCCTTGCCGGATGGCCTGGAAAGGATCTTGCCGTGGCGCGCGATCATCCCCGGCAAGGATCTTGCCAGGGGTCTTGTGGTTCTCCTCGGCAAGGATCTTGCCGAGGACCGTTGTCTTCTAACCCTCATCTGATCTTGAATATGTCTTCACAAAGATCTGCATGCCACCATGGAGGTGCCTCCCGAGCCCTAGTTCCAACGTGGTCGATAGTGTTGGAGACCGTGGGCTCGAGGGTGGCTCGCTTTGTTGGTGTTTGGGCGCGCTGCCCCGGCAAGGGTCTTGCCGGGGTTGCTGAGGCTGTCCCCGGCAAGGGTCTTGCCCGGGGAAACTTCTCCGCCCCTCTGCTTCTTTGCGTTCTTGGTCTTGGCGTTGCTCTCGCTGTCTTGGGCTTCAGTTTTGCCTTGGTTCACCTCCCCTGCTCTGCTTGGTGTGGCCGTGGGCGTGGCTCCGATTGCCCGTGCACAGGTAAAGGGGTACAAAGGTGCGCCCCTTCTTTTGTACAACGATAGGAGCCCCCGGTCCTGGGCCACACATAAGCGCGATACGTTGTTGGGCCAGGCCCAAAACGGTGCGCGGGCAGGCGGGGCGGTTTTTACCGCGGTGAAACTTTTTGCGTGCCGGGCTTCCCACGACCTGTGTTGAAGGCGCGACGTGGAGGGGCGCGCATGACGTGGGCGGCATGCGTGGGCGGTTCCTGCACGCATGCATCACATCGCAGTAAATTGGCAGGTCGCGCCTTCCCCATGAAAGGAGGGAGGCATGGAGGCGCGGCTTATTTACTGCGCGGGGCCGGGATGCGGTCTTCAAGGCGTCCATACCCCACGATCATGGGGTGGAGAGAGGTCGCTTCACCCGTCCCCTCGATTCTGCACGTTCGCCACGCGTCCTCCATGCGCTTGGGGTGGCAAGCGGTGGAGGCAGGAAACCGGGCCGTCGCTGGTTGGGGCAGCGGGTCGGTCTCGACTCCCTGCACCTCTGGTGGCTGGATTGGCCGAGCGGGGCGGCCGAGCCCCGACCCCGCCCCTTTATAAGGAGGGGGAAGGGGGGATGGCATCCCGCACTCTTCTGTCATCCATCTCCTCCTGCTTCCGCTTCTTCCTTTCACTCGCCATGGAGAAAGGGAATCATGTTCCCTCGTCGGTGGCGGCAAGGGTCGCCGCTCGACAGCGCGTCCCTCCTCCCCCTTCCCCTCGCGGCCGGTGCCAAAGATGTCGGTGTGGAACGACACCTATGAGATCACAAGAATCCCTACTACGGTTGCCGGGGCGCAGGGTTGCGAGAAGAGCAGGATTAGTAATCAGCACAAAGATCGTTTACCCAGGTTCGGGCCGCGAAGATGCATAAAACCCTAGTCTTGCTTTGGTGGGTGTATTTCAGAGGGTTCTTGAGCTCTCGAACTAGCTATGGTGAGTGCGTGGTTCGAAAGAGCCGAATCCTTCTCCAGTACGCCATGGGCCTCCTTTTATAGTCGAAAGGGGCTGCCACAGTGGCACACAGGAGGTGGAAAGGCGTACAGTATTGCGACATATCGCTCGTATTACAGGACAAGCCGCATTTAATGCGCTGTTGAGGTGTCCCCTAGCTTTATCGAGGATGGGCGAGGCCCGTCCCGTCCGTCGCCGCTCCTCCTCGCTTCGACACGCGCCCTGGCCAACGATGCGTGCGGCGCCATGTAGGCAGGCAGGCAGCTGAGGTGGCGCGGTGGTGGGGCCTTTACGAAGATCTGCATGCCGCCACGCAGGCGCTCGCTGAGTTGGCCTGGGAGCTGCATGTTGCCACGCAGGCGCCTGCCCAGCTGTTTGGCCTGGCTGTTGCATGCGAACGGTGGTGGAAGCTTGGTTGGTGTGGCCTGGCAGTGGCCCTGCTGGCGCCCTTGGTGAGATCCTTGCCGGGTGGCCCGGCATGGGTCTTGCCGTGGTGCGCGGTCATCCCCGGCAAGGATCTTGCTTGAGGTCTTGTGGTTCTCCTCGGCAAGGATCTTGCCGAGGACCATTGTCTTCTAACCCTCATCTGATCTTGAATATGTCTTCACAAAGATCTGCATGCCACCATGGAGGTGCCTCCCGAGCCCTAGTTCCAACGTGGTCCATAGTGTTGGAGACCGTGGGCTCGAGGATGGCTTGCTTTGTTGGTGTTTGGGCGCGCTGCCCCGGCAAGGGTTTGCCGGGGTTGCTGAGGCTGCCCCGGCAAGGGTCTTGCCAGGGGAAACTGCTCTGCCCCTCTGTTTCTTTGCGTTCTTGGTCTTAGCGTTGCTCTGGCTATCTTGGGCTTCGGTTTTGCCTTGGTTCACCTCCCCTGCTCTGCTTGGTATGGCCGTGGGCGCGGCTCCGACTGCTGGTGCACAGGTAAAGGGGTACAAAGGTGCGCCCCTTCTTTTGTACACCGACACTCATCGACCGGTCTGGTTGGGTTTCCATGAAGTTTGAAAGTTTCCTTCCATGCCCTCTCAGTCTGTGCATCTCTATGGTCTTTGTTTTCCTCAACAACCCCTCTTCTGAGTCGTTGCGGACATGGTTGTTGGCATGTTATGGTAATGCTTGTGGACTGCCTGTCTTGATTGGGCTGACGTCCCTGCCGATATTCTTGGGCAGACTTCCAATCTCGGTCATACACGACGGCCTACGACAACGGCGATTCAACGTGGTTTAGTTCTCTACAGATCTTTGCATATATTTCGAAGGCTAAATTTCTCGATGTTGTCCATCATTGCCGAGAGGTATGTTGGAGCAATGATGACAAGTTTGGTTGGGGCTGTTGCGAGAATTTTGGGCCTAGTACCATGGTAGTATGTTCCCCTTTGTTCAGGGTGTTTATGCGCTTGTGAGTCGAGTTACTATCTTATCTTGTTGTACCTAATGTTCTCTTTATCTAATATAAGCCAGATTTAATTTATAAAATAGGATAAAACCTGCCGCTAAGTCACAACTAGGTAGTAGAATATACTAAATAAATAAATAAAATAAATAGGTAGTAGATTATACTAAAATAATGAAGTTGTATGATCACTTCGTGACATGTTAGTTTCATCATTTGACATTGGAGCCGTATAGTTTTACAAAAAAACATATATGAGTAAACACCCAACTTAAACTTGTGTCGTAGATCTCTAACAATACATCCAACGGTCTAACTATGTGCGGAGTCATGATCTTCAGTACATAGATGATATTTCACCCGTTGTTGCGAAAATTGGTTGCAATATATTCGATGAGATTTGGTTGTATGGGACATGGATATTTTGGTTAATACTATGAAAACTAAAAAAATGCATATAATTTTAAGTATTTGATTGTTATTGTGTAGTTTTAAAATATTTATCGCACAACAATAGCGTAATAGAATGGAAATAACTCAACCTTTTCCCATGCATATTTGCTTGTTGGGGTGGCATGTCTACTGAGATGACAAGTTTGCATGTTGAGAGAAATAAATTAATGAAGTTCACATATTTAGTTACTACATAGGATTCACTTCTCTCATTGTTGTCACCATTGATGATGATGCAATGTTGTGATTGCGAAAATTTATTGCTCCAACATTGTTTAGTTCTCTATAGATCTTTGCATATATTTCGGAGGCTGAATTTCTCAATGTTGTCCATCATTGCCGAGAGGTATGTTGGAGCAATGATGAAAAGTTTGGTTGCGGCCACTACAAAAAAAATTCTGTCATACATATGACACTTCTATGACGATAATTGTGACAAAACCCGGTAGATGTGGTGGGCTCCTACTTCTATGACAAAAAATCATGACAGAAAATTGGCTTTTCGTCCTAGGCGGGCCGGAGACGCAGCTGCATGACATTCTTTGGGTCGTCCATGACGGAAAAAACCGTGGTAGAAGCGAGGGGGAGGAAAATTTCAGGGAGTTCCCGGTTACGGTGGGAGGTCGGGGGCCGAGCGATGCGCGTTTCTCTCGTACACGTATGCATGTGTGTGCGAGGCGTTGGCTCTAACTGAACCCGAGCGAGGCGTTGGGCTCTAACTGAACCCGAGCGATTGCACTGCAGGCTATGCGTTATTGAACCCGAGCGATCGATTGATGGCTGTTAACTAAACCCGATCGAGCGATTCCTTCGCTACTGCTGCTAACTGAAGCCGATCGATGTTGCCTCTGGGATGAACAGTGAGCGTTGCGCGGGGGGGGGGGGGGTTGGATGAACAGTGAGCGGTGGCGTTGCCTCTAGATGAACAGGACCCCGTGGTGTGGTGGAGGGCTGGATGAACAGTAGACGATGGAGGGGTGCCCGTGGAGGGGTGGATGAACAGGACCCCGTGGTGTGGAGGGTTGGATGAACAATAGACGATGGAGGGGTGCCCGTGGAGGGGTGGTTGAACAGGACCCCGTGGTGTGGAGGGCTGGATGAACAGTAGACGGTGGAGGGGTGGTTGAACAGTAGCCGATGGAGTAGCGCGCGGTGGAGGCTGGATGGACAGGAGCCCGTGGAGGCTGGAGGAGGTCGACGGTGGAGATGAACAGTATCCTGTGGAGTCCCATTTTGCAGTACGCCACACCCCTCCCGATGAACAGGACCCCTGTTTCGACCGTAGGAGGCCCGTTTCGTCCGTTTTGCGGTACGCCACACCCCTCTCGATCAACAGGACCCCCGTTTCGATCGTAGGAGGTCCGTTTCGTCCGTTTTGCGGTACGCCACACCCCTCCCGATCAACAGGACCCCCGTTTCGACCGTAGGAGGTCCATTTCCTCCGTTTTGCGGTACGCCACACCCCTCCCGATCAATAGGACCCCGTTCCGAACGTAGGAGGTCCGTTTCCTCCATTGTGCGGTACGCCAGACCTTGTTTCCTGTTCCATCCAAGCCCTCCCGATGAACACGACCACGCATTCCGTTCCGACCCAGCCGGTTGGCTCCCACGCATTCCGTTGCCTCCCGATGAACACGACACATTCCGTTGCCTCCCCATGAACACGACGCATTCCGTTGCCTCCCCATGAACACGACGCATTCCATTGCCTCCCCATGAACACGACGAGGACGTTGCTTCTCCGTTCCGACCAAGCCATGTACACGAGCCCTGGCCGTACGTATGCGCGAGTAGGCGTTCGAGACCCTACCCGTATGTACGTACGTGACCGTATTTTATTTCTTGCACCCTGGCCGTTGTACGTACGTGTACATGCTACGTGTGCGCCTCTACTACGGCACGTACGCGCCTCTACTACGACACGTGCGCGCCTCTACATCGACTACTATGACAACGCTACGTACGCTTCGACCAGATGGGTCCCGACTGTCACGCACTTCCTTGCCTATGAAGATGTAGCTGGTGGGTCGCAACAGTCAGGGGGGCGAATCATTTTTTTGCCCGGACGCACTTCCTTGCGTGCGAAGATGTAGCTGTTGGGTCCCAGCAGTCAGGGGGGAATCGTTTTTCTTTTTTTTTGCCCGGACGCACTTCCTTGCGTGCGAAGATGTAGCTGGTGGGTCCCAACAGTCAGGGGGGCGAATCATTTCTTTTCGGACGCACTTCCTTGCGTGCAAAGATGTAGCTGGTGGGTCCCAGCAGTCAGGAGGGCGAATCGTTTTTTTCGGACGCACTTCCTTGCGTGCGAAGATGTAGCTGGTGGGTCCCAGCAGTCAGGGGGAAACGTTTTTTCGCGAAATACGGTGGCCCGTCCGGTGGGTCCCCGCTGTCAGGTGGAGGAATCACTATTTTGCGCGTGATAAGGAGGCACTTCCTTGCTGCGACCGTGGACCCAGCTGTCAGCCTCTCCACATACAGTCCACGTCCGATGGAAGTCGTTCCTTGACCACGTTGACCACGCCGCGCCGAGAGCACCACGACGGTTGACGACGGTGAGGACTAGGAAGGGGACGACTCGGAGCCGGGAAGACGCAGCAGTGGATGCCCACGCGAAGAGGATAACGAGGGTTCACTGGTTCGGCTACGGTGTGAGGCTGCTGTCGCCGCAGAATAATAGGGGGTGCGGGTGAGTAGAGGGATAGCCTAGCCAGTGGTGGGAGTAGTAGGGGGCGGTGAGGCCTCCGCGGCATCACAGCCGGCCACGGGAGGCAGGAGCACGCGGCACAACCGGCGCTGGTTTGGGCGGCTGGAGCAAGAAGACCAGAGGTTGAAGAAGCACTACGGCCGTTGGATGAACATCGTACGGTAACAGGAGCTAGAATCGTTCATATTGACTAAGTTGACAAAGCCCTCCGTCCCTGTCAACTTGGTAGGCCCACAAGTCAGCCTCCCACTATGCTAGGTTCTAGCTGGCAGGGGGAATATTCATTTTTTGTGCATAATAAGGAGGCACTTCCTTGCGTGCGAAGATAGCTGGTGGGTCCGACATGTCAGCGGGGGGCACGTTATTTTCGCGAAATACAGAGGCCCTTCCGGTGGGTCCCAGATGTCAGGTGGAGGAATCCTTATTTTGCGCGTAATAAGGAGGCATTTCCTTGTGTGCGGCCGTGGACCCAGCTGTCAGCCTCTCCACGCGCAGTCTACTTCTGATGGTGTCGTTCGTTGACCACCTTGACCACACCGCGCCGAGCGCATCCAAGGTGGTGAAGACGCGGGAGTAGAGTCGCAGACGGAGAGGTGTACGAGGGTTAACTGGTTCTAGTGCGGTGTGGTTCGGCAGTCGGTGGAGAAGAACAGGAGGTCTGGAGGGGCGGAGGGATGGCTCGGCCAACGGTGGAGTAGCGCTTCATAGCGAAGCATGCTAATCAGAGCTGCTAGCAGCAGGAGGCGGGAGGTGGTCCCGACGGCGCTGGAGGAAGAAGACAAGAGATTAAAGATGGATGCCGGTCGTTGGATGTAAATCCAACGGCTAACATGTCAGAATCATTTGTTGACTAAATTGACAATGACTTGCATTGGCTTCGACCTATTGGCCCACATTTCAGCCTCCAAAAATGTGGCACATATTCAACCCATTTTTTTTTTCAGAATTTACAGTCTTTTTTTTGCGCGGTAGAATTTACAGTCAATTTGATCTTTTTTTGAATTACAACCATTAGCTGGGCTGGGTGAACAAATAACGTAGCGTCCATGCGGCCCATTCATTTTATTTCCTAAAAAAATTTAGGCCATTTGCACTTTCTCGGAATACATGATTTTTTTGGGCTGATTCTAATTATAATGTTGGGTTGGACCAACAATGTTATCAAAAAAATAAAAAGGGGCTGAGCATTTTGTTATAAATATATTTAAATAATAAGTGATATTATTACATTCATCCTTAAATCTTACCAAGCTTTTGTACACAATCACTAGGATTTTCATGCCAAAACAATCCAGGATTTTATTTGTTAAGAAATTCTTTTTATAAGTTAATAAGATGTGGGATATTGTTTTCTTACATATGTAAGTATTTGTTAAATATATGATGACAATAAAAATAATATATAATAACATATAAAATAATTTTTTTTAGAAAAACAGGGAGCATCTCCCCGGTTCCATTGCTGAGAACGAAACCACAACATATTCTGATACAGCAGCTCAAAGAGCAGTTCGAAAGCAAAGGTAGAAAAGCTACAAACTAGGGGGGGGGGGGTGGATGAACAAGTTCTCTGAATAACACAAATCACCCGAGCGGTGCCAAAGGCAGAGCGGATAGAGCACTCAAATGACACAAGGAGGGTCCAGCGAAGCCTTCATGGTCTTTAGCTGAGGGGCCATGTCAGCCTGCAGCGACCAGTAAGCAAGCGGAGACACTGGGCTGGAAGGCGTAGCATGCTGGATGTCCCTCTTTTTCGGCACTAGGTGCCCATCATCTTCATCAGAGATCTTGAGACGAGCCCACGGGTCCAGCCCCAGAACAGGTCGAGCCTTATTCAGCCACAAGTGATTGCCAACGGTTTTTGGAGGGATCTTGTTAGGGTTTCCATGAAGCTCATCAACTTGTCCTTGTCCGATCCGGAGGAGAGAATCGCCCAGTTCCTCACCATGTTCCTAATCAACCTTAAGACCTGCGGAATGGAAATCCAGGAGGTGTTACTGAAAATCATAGCATTTCTATATTTCCAGAGGCACCAAAGGATAGCTGAGCTAACAGTGTTTAAAACTAAGAACTTTTAGGTAGCAATCCAGAATCTGGCGACAGATTCGAAGGATGAGCCAATCTGACTAGAGAAATATTCATCAATGTGGGCCCAGAGATGTTTAGCAACTATACATTCAAAAATAGGTGAGAACAAGACTCTTGTTCCAAGCAGTAAACACAATCAAGGGGTTTGATGATGTGTCTCTTCCTAAGGTTATCCCTAGTCATCAATTTGTTTTTGGAGAGAAGCCAGAGAAATACATGAATTTTAGGGGGAACTCTCAATTTCCAGACAGCAGGGATAAACAAGGGTTGAACCCCTCTAAAGTTGATAACATGATAGAGGGAGCTGGAGGAATACTTCCCCTTATTGTCCAGCTGCCAAATTAAGGCATCCGGCTCGGCAGTAAAGGTAGTGCTTTTGGCAATTTCCTCCAACTGGAACAATTGTTCCATGAGACTATCACTAAAGTTCCTTCTAAAAGAGAGTTTTAGGCATTGAGCGTCCCAAACTTCATTGACACTTTTGTTAAGCTCATTGCAGACAGATTAAATAGGCCAAAATTGGACTGCTAGGGGGGATGTGCCAAACCAAGTATCTTCCCAGAACCTGGTTTTGCTCCCATCCCCTATGTTCCATATGTAGCCTAATTTCACAGCATGCATAATAGATTTTAATCCTTTCCAGAATCTAGAGGTCTTAGGGTTGGAGGAAGGGACAAAAATATTAGGTTTATTTCCTAGGTATTTATGGGCAATAAGAAGCTTCCAGGGTTTCAGGTCTTCCTCATAGAATCTTTTAATCCAAGACCCTAGAAGACAGATGTTAATGTCTTGGAGGTTAGGTATGCCTAGGCCTCCAAAATCTTTTTTCATAGAGACTAGGGCCCAATTAGCAAGGTGTAGCTTCCTATTTCCCTCAAAATCATCCACAAGCAATGAGACATCTGAGAATTGATGAGGTTCACTACCCATTTAGGGAACTTGAAGAAGGAGAGGAGATACACTGGAATGCTAGCCAAACAAGCTTGTATGAGGATCAATCTACCTCTGTAAGAGAGAAGTTTGCCCCTCCACCCATCAATCCTTTTAATGATTTTATCCAGAAGGGGTTGGATATCCTCTCTCCTCAGTTTATCATAGTGGAGAGGGATACCTAGGTACTTAATGGGGAAGTTACCTTTATTACAGACTAGAATAGGGATGAGTTCACTTTTAGAGTAATTGATTATCATGCCTGAGACTTGTTCAAAACAGGTTAGAACAATTTTCAGATTAGCATGTCTGGAGTCATTGTCTAAGAAAAGGATGGTATCATCTGCATATTGAAGGCAGATGATGCCACCAAGGCAGACCTCAGGACAGAGCCCTGCAATCAGACTATGATCAGCATATTTGCTCAGCATTTTAGTAAGAACATCCACTACTAAATTAAACAAAAGCGGGGAGATGGGGTCACCTTGCCTAAGGCCTTTACGATTAAGGAAAAAATCACTTTCACAATTATTTAACTTGATCCCAACAGACCCCCCATGAGTAAGTTGCTGGATCCAACTCTCCTCTATGAAAGGCTTGGAAAAGATCTAAGAGATCATTTTTCACCAAGTCCCAAAAATGCTTGTAAAACAAGAAGGGAATCCCATCAGGACCAGGAGCCCCATCAGGATAAGAGCTAAAAATGGCTTCCTTCACCTCTGTCTCTGAAAAAGGGGCTTCTAGCAGCTCATTTTCAGCAGGAGAGACTTTTTCAGAAGCAGAGAAAAAAATTTATAGAGGGTTTTCTTTCTTAAACAGGTCTTTGTAGAAGTCATTAGCCACTTTCAGCATCTCATCTACCTCAGTAACAGGGCTATTAGGGCCATCAAGGGAGTGAATGAGGGTTTTCCTCCTCCTCTGGTTAGCTACTGCATGGAAGTAAGCAGTATTTCTATCACCCTCCTTAATGTTCCTATCTCTAGACCTTTGTTTGGCTTTGATTTCTTCTTGAAGCCAAATTTTATTGAGCTCTTCATGGACAAAGTTTAATCTATTAGTCTCAGCCTCAGAGAGGTCAGTGGTTCCTGCCTTAATATCTATAGAATCAAACTCAAGGAGGAGAAGCCTTTTGTATCTTCTAAGATTAGCTTCCTCATTAGAGTTCCACCCTTTGGTAGTTCTTCTAAATCTCCCGATTTTGATCTGCCAATTTTCTAGGGGCATCTGCTCCCAGTAGGCTCATTCCAGATTTTCCTGACTAGCTCAGTAAAATCTTCTCTAAGAAACCACCACTTTTCAAATTTAAAACTATTGCTCTTTGGAGTTTGGTTAAGACCAGAGTTCCAGAGCAAAGGAGTGTGGTCACTGCCACATCTGGGCAGAGCTCTACAACTAGAAAGGGGAAAGAAACTATCTAATTCTGTGTCACAGAAAATTCTATCAATGGTGGACATAATCCTGGAGTAGCACTTCCAACATATCTATCAGAACTGTGGGTTTTCCTTCTGACAGGGCAATTCTCAACTTTATGGGTAACCATTTTGTAGATAAAACAACTCTTGGGCTTGACACATTTATCCAAATGATGCCTGGTTCCCCACAGTTGTAGCAGATCACCTCAGACTATGCCATAAGGCCCGAAGCAGGGGCAGGAGCAGTTTTCTGGATGTCCTATCTCTTCTTTTGCTGATTCTTGCCATGAGATTTCCCACTGATCTGAGAGTCAGAACCACCAGCAGATTGATTTTGGGCAATTACAAGTGCCTGCCCAGATTGTGCCCCCATTTGGGGAAGAGGTGGGCCGTACCACTGCCCAATCGGTGCTCCCCCCCATTGTGATAGGGGAAATTCATCGGAGTTCCTGGTTCCTTCTCATCCTCCAGCCAGATGTTGTCTCTCAGGAAGCAAAAATAACCACCAAACAGCTCAATTGAAGCAGATTGCAAGCCTAATTTCAATCTTCTGTAGGTTTGGGGGAGAGGTAAGGTAGGGGATCCACCTGCTCCGGCTCCGGTGGCGTGCTGGTGGGCATGAGTCCAGTCAAGCATTCCCATCTCGCAGCACGGCGTGGATCTCCTGAATTCACTTCTCCTTTCGCCCATCGAACGAACGCAATCGGCGGCTCACTGGGGTGGGGCATCATGTGCTTCTCCGAGAAATCTCCTTCGAAGTAGATCCGCAAGGCTAGATTCAGCAGCTCCCAATCCACATGATCCTTGCACATCCGAGCATACCCGCGCAAGTGAGAGAACGGATTCGGTCCCTCCTCGGCTTCCTCCCTCGCAGCTTCCTCCTCTGCTTCCCTCCATTCGCGCGTGCAATGGGTCCAGGAGAGAGCGTCGCCGCGGATCCGCATCGCCTGCTCCCTCCATCTCCTCCCTCGAGTCTCCCGCAGCACCGCCGGCGCGACGGAGTTGAGCGGCTGGAGTATCCGCGAGAAGGCTTTGTAGACATGTGGGAGATGCATCTTGTACATCTGCCTGTCTTCCAACCATTCCCCTGTGGATATGGCTGGCAACTCCATGGGGCGCGCGAGCGGACTTGCGGAGGGGGCAGGCACGCCCGGAGTTAGGAGGCGGGGGGTGGCGGCGAGATCTATGGCGGCGGCAAGGGTGGAGGTAGTGGCGGGGGCGGCGGCGAGGGTGGAGGTGGTGGCGGGGGCGAAGGGGATCGCGAGAGCGGTCATCTATTTGCCAATTATGTGAACTAAACAGTCAACATATAAAATAATTTAAATATATATAGTATAGTTAGAAGGGAAACATAAGTTGGACCTGGCATTCCTATTCTTATATTGAAAAATAGAACATACCTCTGGGTTTTCTTCAAAAAAGTACATAAATTGGGCTGCCAAAAATAAAACCTCGGATGGGAGGTCCATAGGCCGGTCGATAAATGACGGCCCTAAGAAAATACAAACAGGCCTATGGACCTCCTATCCGAGGTCGTGGGCTGCGTATGTTAAAAATAAAAGCCTAGATGGGGCAGCCCAAAACCACGTCCAACACTTGCCAAAACTTCGTCCCTCGTTTTCTCTGTGTTTCGCGCACTCGACATTGTGTGGGCATTTTGACTGTGCATCGTATGAAGATGTGCTATGCATGAATGTTGATTAGCATGATGTTAACTGGCTGGTAGTTCCATTTTCGACCATGAATAAAACTTCCAACATGATGTTAACCCTGTTTGAAAAGGCCGTGTTAATATAAATGCTCTGCCTCTGAAAGTTGCAGTTTCTTATTAGTTTCTTATCTGAAACTGAACTTGCAGTTTCTTATCTGAAACTGAAACTTGCAGTTTCTTCTCTGAGAATCACATTGTCTACACTTTTATACTCCTATGAAACTACATTTTTTGAAGTGCTAAAAATAGATCTCTAGAATTCATAAAATACTTCATATGCTCAATACTGCAAATCTGAAATTCAAAAGACATTCATATCTGAAAGTACTCTCAAAATACACAACACAAAACACAATTCACAACCTGCAAATACTGACAACCCTAAGCTCCTCCTGACAATTCACAACCTTCCCGACTATTGGGCTGGGGAGGAAGCCCCCTCCTATTCATCGGCGGCAGACAGCTACCCCGTGAGATGATGTGAACGGCGAGGGAGACGATGGCGGGGAAGCGTCGTTGGGCCAACTGCTTTTCTCCTCTTGCAGTTGGGTTCGGTCGACGAAGACTCCACCGGCTCGCTCTGGCAGGACACCCTCACAAACGACACCCTATAGATGCTCGATCCTTCAATCTCTGGTGGATGCTCCATCTGGGATCGATACTCCCAGCACTGCTCCCTCACGATCGGATTCGGTGAATCTGTTTGCTCCATGGCCCAGAGGAGCAGCTCTATGTACTCCGGTGTGACTCCCTCCGGGAGTATCGCCGCCTTTTCGCTCTGTTGCAGATATTTGGCCATGGATGTCGCCGTCGCCGCTAGTTGGTCCTTGTTGTCAAACCAAGACTGTATCTCCAACATCCTAGCTAGCTTCACAGGGTTGCCGTCCGTGATCCTCACGTATCGGTTGTACTCCTCCATCGATCTACTTATCCACAGCACCTTCACTCGCCGGCGGTGGTTTTTGAATGGAAGAGGAGAGGAGCAGCGCTGGTTTTGGATTAGAACGGGAGAGGAGCGACGCTGGTTTTGGACTGGAACAGGAGAGGAGGGGCGGTGGTTTTGAAATGGAAGAGGAGAGGAGTGGCACTGCATTTAGATTGGAACAGGAGAGGAGCGGCAGTGGTTTAAGAGGAGAAGAGCCGAAGAGCGGCGCTGGTCTTGGAAGTATTTTTTTTGTTGTTTTGCGTATTTTGGGTCGAAGTTTGACCACGTACTGTATTTGACAAGCAAAATGTGAATGCATGTCACCAAAAATTGTATCGTTTGGTTCGTATCTGAATGTACTTTCAAATTATACTCCCTCCATTTTTGTATACAAGGCCAAAAACTCATATTACAGGTACCAAGGTAAAAATCAATGCTATGTTTAAGTCAATGTTGCAAGCTAGCTTGTCACCTTGATTGTCATGTTAATTAATGTGGTTTTTCTCACCCAAGCACAACAAGCCAACCCTCTTACTCCCGCATGCACACAAGGCATATTAATGTCCTCGGGTGCTAGTACGAGGCAAACGCCATCAATTTTGCCTCGATTAATGTTAGTGGCCTTGTATAGTTGCAAATTGTAATTTTGATAGTGGCCTTGTATACAAAAATGGAGGGAGTATTATTTTTACAACGTATAACATATATTTTATGTGCGAAAATCATGGTCAATTATGACCCAGAATAAAAGGGAGACTAGTTAATGTGGGTTCGCTTCCTTAATTGAAGGGTAAATTGATTTGATTTTGATCCAGTCACAGCGCGCCAGCCCTCTCGTCTCGGGTGCGACACGAACGCGACTGGCGTGCCTATGGTCGGTTCTCAATTGTCGTCCCTCATGTGTGTGCAAACGCAATATGACGTGCGTTCCATTCAGAGACCAGCGTGCCAGACCGACCGACCGTCTGGGGTACGACGCGAACGCGACGGGCCTGTTGTATACTCCGTACATGTGCACCGCCATTTTCTAGACGCTTTGCTCCATGGCGCGGGCGCAATCCATGGATACAAAATTAGTATACTGTATACTATTTAAAAGTCGAGGGCGGGGGTTTTCCTGCGCGGTAGGCGGCGGGGCAGTTCCGCCTAGTCGGTTCGACAGAGACGTGAGAAGACGAGGGAGTAGGCTGCTGCAAACGTAGGGCTGTGTGATTTGACAGCGAGTTATTGTTGGACAGGTGGGGCCCCGTGATTTGACTTGCCATTATCATTTTAACTGCGGCGCTACCGATTCCTGACCACCTTGCCTCTCCCAATGCTCCACCATGTAGTAGAGGCTGGCTCTTGCATGAGAGCCCACTTCTCCACTTTTTCCTTGCCTCTCTTTCCTCCACATATGCAAAAATGTCATGTAAAGCGCACTATTGTACTAATTACTTTTACTTGCTCGTACAGGTGCTTAAGCTTGCCACATAGGCATAAAGTCTGATGTGGCAAGTTAATCAAGAAGAGAGAGACTAGTTTGGTGACCCAAGGAAGAAACGGTGCTAAGCGCATGTACCTGGGTGAAAAGACAATTTTGAGTCTATAGCTAATTAAATGAAGCAAACTTAGCAACACCATTTCATTGGAAGAGGTCACTCCTTGGCAAATGCAATAAATACTAGTAGTACGAAGAAAGAGATAGAGAGGAGTAAAAAAACACTTATAGCCAACCTTGTTGTAGTATGAGTGACTAAGTGATGACTATGTATGACATGCCAACATCAGATAGCCTAACGCACCATGTTAAATCTCCAAGGGCGTGACCGCGCGAGCGACGCGAAGGTCGTGGTAGGTGCGACCATGATACGGGCTGCTGGCAGCCCTTGGATCTGACATCAAATGGTCGCATGCTAAGTTGCTGAAAATTTGCAGAATAACCCTCCAGGATAGGATATTCATCCATAGGTCTAGAATCACGCCATGCAACCGTTCGATCTCAGATCCAAGGGCACTCAGAAGCCCGTACCATGGGAGAATGGAAAGCCACTACCCTGCCGTTCGCATGTTGGCAGTTCGCTCCTACTCGTCCCCGCACGTCCTTCAATACTATGGCGGTTCGCTCCTAGTCGTCCCGTCCATTCACATTACGGCAGTTCCACTAATTCTAACCCTACTCCCAAATCCATGGCATCCCAAATCTCCACGATCGGCGGTGAGTACAGGTTAGAACCATCACCGATGATGAGTTCGAAAACTCAGATGATGAGTGGGTCCCTGGGCTAGATGTTGAGTACACCATGATCCTGGGACGAGAGAAGGGTCAAAAGTACGAAGAGAGGAAGAAGCCCGCCGTGATCCAGGTTTGCATGCATGAATTGTGCTTGGTCTACCACATATGCCATGCCGATGTTGAGTGCCAGGATTTTAAGGACTTCCTCGGGAGCAACCTAGTCAAATTCGTTACTGTAGACTTTGGTAACGACAAAGAAATCCTGCGTCGGATAGGCCTAGTTGTAGGAAACACCTTCGAAATCCAGAAGAATCGACTGGTGTCCTCTCTTCAGCCTTCAATGCTGACCCTGGCAGGAGCCATGGTTCATCCTTCATACGGTAAACTGGAGAAACCTCCATACACATTTCATCATCATGCACGACAGCGGAATGTACTAGATATAGACCACATCCACTATGCTGCAATGGATGGCTACCTTTGCTTCAATATCTACAGGGGTTGGATGAAGAGCAGCAGCCAAGTGTGCGGTTCAAGCAAAGAAGTATCGGCCAAGAGGAAGAGGGACAAGGACGAAGTCGAGGACGTGGACGAGGACTCCGAGTAAGGTGGCAGTGCCGTTGCTCATGGTGGTTCTAATGCAGTGTCTACCGGAATAGTTGCAAAGTTTAATTTCAGGTGTGCTTAATTTAATTTGAGGGGTGTGTTGTGCTGAGCCCCCAGCAAAACTATGTTATGTTTCTTCTCGTTACTTTAACTCTTCAGTACATACATACTAGTATTTCTTACATTTTATCTTTTAGTTGGTATAGTAGTACCACTCGTTTCTTCACATTATATACGTACAATATATATGGCCAACATCACATAGCCAGCAGTTTAGTTGTCAAAGAATTTCAGGGTGCTTAGTTTTTTCAAAGAATTCCAGGATGCTTAGAGGGTGCTTCGATCCAAGGGACTTATTTTAGTCTAACTAAAAATAGTCTCTTTAAGAGGCTAAAGTTTCAAGCACCCCTGGCTAAAGAGGGGCTAAAACTAGTCTTGAGACTAAAAATGTTTAGTCAGGGGTACCCTACTAAAATGTGGATTAGTCCTCTCTCTACTCATTTAACTCCTCTCCTTTAACACATGCGAGTTCTGGATTGGAGGGTTTGGAGGATAATAAATGCTCATTTTAGCCTTTTTTAGTATTTGGATCCAAGCATGGGTGAGGCTAGCATGTTTTAGTCCCACTACTTTTAGTCATGGGACTAAAACGTATCCAAGCACCCTCTATTGTGGCTAGCCTTTTTAATAGTACTATATGCATAATTTGGCGACGAGCGCTCTCTATATGTACCACCTTTTTTTATTTCAAGTTTTGCTCCATGGCGTAATCCATCGATACTACTGTTGTACAAAAGTATACATTTTTTAAAAGGCTAGAGGGCGGGGCAGTCTAGCTTGGTCGGTTTCACGAGAGGCGAGGGCCTTTGTGATTTAACGGCTCACTACTGCTGGAAGGCAGGGCCTTATGATTTGACTGCTCGTATAAATGCGCCGATGACCTGATCGAGGAGGAGCAAAGAACTGTGCGGTATACTCAAGTTTTCCACTGGAGTAGTACTGCGACGGAGGAGCACAAAACACAGCAGCCCAGTGCCATATGGCAATAAAAAAAGATCTAATTTGCTAGTCATCTCATTGTGAGCATTGTTCTATTCATTCCCTAAAAAACCATTGTTCTATTCATGCCTCGCAGAGAACGTGACACGTGCGGCGAAACACCCGAAGCAAAAGATGAAACACAGGAGCAAAAGAAGAAGGAAGATTATCACCCCAAATGATCTAATTCGCCACGGAGTCGTAACTGCTTCTTCATCGCCTCCATGACCTCCATCTCCTTGCGCGTCTCCTCCGCCATCATCTTCATTCTGTCCATGACGCGGGATTTCTCGACGCGAGCCTTCATCATCTGTTCCACGGTCGCATTACGTACCTTGACAGCAGCCGGGTGCTCGATGCGGAGCTTCGCCAACTCCTCCTTATGTTCCATGCCGAGGGCCTGCAGCATCTTCATCGAGGAACTACTATTCTCATGCAGCTTCTTCCAGCGGGCTTTCTTCTCCTTCAACAGGTCGATCTCGTGGCAGAGCTTCGCATTGTCCTCCTGAAGTCGCAGGATTTCACCGGTCGCCTTCTTCTCCGAGGCAATGCTCTTCTTCAGCAGCATCACTAAGCCGGCGGTCAACTCCCCCTGCTGATTGAGCTCAGCGGGCATGTCGTCGAGGCTCTCCTTCAGCAACTCCATCAAGCCTTGGATGAACTCCTTTTGCTTATTGAGGTGCTTATTGAGCTGATCGGGCATGCCGTCGAGGGATAACGACTCCAGCTCCGCCAGCTCGGCATGTTCGCCTCCGCGGCTAGGGCGCTCCTGGGAGCCATCACCTACCCGTGAGAGATCTTTCGAGGTATCTGCGTGGCGGCGAGCCCTCTCTTTTTTTTTCGCAGCCTTGGTTGCCGCTCCCTTGTTACCTCTAGTTCTCGACCTAGAGCTCTGCTCACCGGCCATGGAAACGACGGACGAAGAAGAAGCACTTATGAGGAGGAAAGGTAGAGTAATTTTCGGTTAGGTAGTTCCCCTTTTTATAACCTAAGTACTAGCACTAGTACTAATACCTACTTAGTGGGAACACGTTCAGGTTTGGTACATACTAGTAGGTGTGAGCAGGCTTTTGAATGTGATGGGAACAAGGTAAAGTTTAATTGATGGTTTTGGTTTCGAGGCCCGAAACGGCTCCCGATGAGTTTAGCGGAACATAAATTTCAAGTACTACACTTCTCAAATGCGTAAATATTATGTTACTGTCAAAAATTGGCACAAAATACGAAGGAGACCAATGGAAGTACTACTAGAAACCCATGATTTAACTACTCGCATGCGCGCAGTGGAGTAACAATGTCTTTCTTCCGCCCTCACGTCCACTCAATTTGCATGCGCTGTATTAATTGACCATCAATGAAGTGAATGACTTCACACGCGTCAAATTATCACATGGGGTGGATCTTGGTACCAAATTGCGTCCGCCCGTGTACCCGCATGTACCTGCGAGGGAATGAGTGCGTGCGTGGCGTGCGTGCACATCTTCGCTTTGTGCATGTACCGCCAGTATGGCTCAGGGAGGATGAGTACATACTTCTGGAACCAGCAGCACGTCACTGTGATCAATCCACGCAAGGAGGTTGCGACAACGCCTCCACATGTGCCACGTGGCTTCATGAACTATAAGAGAGACACTGTGTAGCGTGCCATTGGTATTCTAATTTACGTGTTGTGCACATACTCGAAGTACTAGTAAGGTACACGTGCATTGCACGCATCAGATTTTGCAACCAAGTTATGAATAAATACCACACTATAGCATGTAAGCTCTGAGTCATATATGCCTGATGTAGCCCTTCATTTAATTCTTATAGTTCATCTCATTCAAAATCAATTAGTTTTTATAAAAAAATCTAAGAACGCGGGAATAGGAAAAACATGGGATTATAGTGGAATGTCGTCTTGGATCCTACATGATTGTACGAGTGTTTGATTGTGCATAGAAAAAACGCAGAATTCTTTCAAAGAGGTTTGAGTGGATGGGATGTTTCCTATGAAATCTAGTGCAAATGAATCATATGGAAAAATTCCTATGGTTTACAATCCTACGAATCAAACAACCAAGATAGGAAAAATTCCTAATGATTAGAATCCTCCAAAATTCCTTTGAGAATCCTTTGAATCAAAGAAGCCCTTAATCTATTTTATGATTCATGGAATTGTGCATTGTAAAGCATAAATTAAAAACAAATAATGGCAATTCAACTAGAAAAAAAGTTTGGGCAGTTATGATATGGAAGATTCTAGAACAAAAGAGAACCACTGTTGTTTTGAGGTTTGTGCATAATGCTTAAGTTCAACCATGGAGTCTGCTAGAATGTACATGTGGCAAAATCCGGTGGGGGCTAGAAGATGGTGCGAGGGGCCGAGTGGAGGGAGACTATGAAGGAATGCACAAGTGCGAGATTGATATTTAGAGAGAGGGGGCGAACACGTGCGCTGTTGCGCGCAGTGGCGGAGCCATGAAAAATAAATGAGCTAGGGGGCCAAGCATTGCTAATCCTTTACGAGGAGGGTCAATTCATGAACTTAAACCATTTTTAGCAGCAATTGTCTAATGATCACAATCACATTCATATTAGCCTCGATATATAGTGATGTTAGGGGGGAGGGGGCAGGGCCCTTACTGCCCCTGTCTTCGCCATTGTGCACGCGTCTGAGAGATGAAGCGGAAGGCATGGATGATGAGAGGGGACGTTGGATATATAATTAATGTGGGTGTATTAGCTATATATGTTAATCCTATATAGAGAGGTATAGATTGATCAATGTGGACGTGGGAAAGAGGGTGAGACCTCACTGGATATATCGATTGATCAGTTTGTGTGGAAAACTATGAAAGACCTAGCTATATACACACATACATAGAGGAACATCGATCGTTGCGCATGCACGCGTGAGAGATAAAGAATGCCCGATATGACAGAGAGGGGGATGTGTGTGGGTGTGTGCCTTCATGGGAGACCGATCTGAAGAAAACTATTGCATGCGTGCGATGGATAATGCCGACTGGTATGCACGAGAGAAAGTTAGTGGTACAATTATAAAGAGAAGACTATTGTGTGGGTGTAAAAGAATAGGTGAGGTCATAATCAATGTAAAGTTAAATTCAAATATTTGAATAAGAGATCCTGATGTTTGAAACCCATGCATGCATGAATATAACGGAGATCTGCACGGTGTGGTTTGGAAACGCACATGTTTAATGTATACGCATTGAACAAGGTTAGACTGATTTGAATTTGAGATACCGATGGCAAACATCATTTGGCCACGTCGCATCCGTGCATGGACACACTATTCTAATTGAAGATGATGGGCGGCTTTCGCATCACATATCTATATCTATACCCCTATATATACATATATTATATATTATATTTTTTTATATTGTGTGCGGGTAACTTTAACTTTGAAAGATGGTCGTTGGATGAGGCGAATCCGATGGTCCAAAGATGGAAAATTTGAGCACTACTGGCCATTGGATATCATCTAGATTTCACCAGATTTCGCCACATGTATAATCTAGAAGACTCCATGGTTGAACTTAAGCATAATGCACAAACATCAAAACACAATCACTTCTTATTTGTTCTAGAATCTTCCGTATCAGAATTGCTCAAATGTTTTTCTACATGATTTGCCATTATTTGTTTTTACTTTATGTCTTACGACGCACAATTCCATGAATCTTAAAATAGATTAGCTTTCTTATAAAAACTAGATGATTTTGAATGAAATGAACTATAAGAATTAAACGAACATCTACATCATGCATATATGACTCAAAGCTTGCATGCTATAATGTGGTATTTATTCATAATTTGATTGCCAAATCTCATGCGTGCAATGCACGTGTACCTTACTCTAGTCTAAATGGTGTTTGTGTGTGTGTTGTGCGTGTTGAGGTGCAAATTGTCTTTTTTGGGTGCACATTAAGCTTGTTCTTCCAAAATTTCAAGTCGCGCCTTGTTATGCCGAAAATTCATTCTAGCGTCTCTGTCTATCGTGCTGCGAAACTCCCGCCTCTTCAACCCGCGCCTTGTTAGCCCGAAATATTTAAGATATATCTTTGTCTCGTTGTGCTCAGACAACTCCCTCCATCTCAACCCGCGCCTTGCTATTCCGAAATTACAACGCGCGCGAAAACTCCCACCTCCTGTGAAATTCCGACATGCGAAATGCCCGTGGTACCCCTGAACCGAAAGAACCGCCTCAAATCGGTGGGGGTACTTTCGTAACTTACCCCACATTTTGGACAAGCGCGTCTCTAAGCCATAGTTCCCCACTGCCATCCCATCCGCCCACCCATTCGTACACCGAAGCCGCGAAAACCCGCGACGAAACCCCACACCCTGCTTCGTCCGCCACCCAGCCGGAGCCTCTTCCCCGACGACATCGTCCACGGCAACACCTCGACGTCCCCCATCCACCGTACCGGATGAGGATCCGTCGTCGATCTCATCGTCCCGCCGGTTCAGCCACCCCGTCCTCCACCTCCAAGGAGCTGCCCCGATGTTCCCCTCGTCTTTCGTGCCACCTCCATTCCCACGCTGCCGTCTTCACCTGCACCACCGGAAGAGCATCATCATCACCGTTTCCTCGGATGAAGTTGCGGCCTAATCGGGGCCACCAAAGAGGTTGTACACTAATCGCCGCATTTTCTTCTTGATTCGATCTCACGGTGCTGCCGGCGCTCGGTCCCGATCCGACACGGTGCGGCTCCATCCACAACGGCGTCGCCGGCCACTTCCTCCACGGCGTCGCTCCCTCGGCGGAGACGTCGACATCAGTAGGAGTTGCTACTGCTTTAGCTCTCGCTCGCGCTGCTGCTCTGCTCTTGCTCTCGGTCACCTGCCTGGTCTGCTCTTGCTGTTGCTCTTGCTCGCGCTGCTGCTCTCGCTCTTGCTCTTGCTTGCGATGCTGCTCCGATTTAGCTACACTTCAGTCGACTGAATCGACTTTTGGGTCAGTCGATTTTCAAGGGGTAGGGGGCTCGCCAGAGTGAAGGAAGAACCAGCCGCATCAGGGAGGGGGGCTCACCGGAGAGGTACCCCACTATCTATCTTAGGGTTCAAGATGGGGGCGGTGGTCGCCGGCGGTGGCGGGGCGGTGGTGTGGGGATCGCCGGAGAAAAATCTCGGCACGGGGGGCCTAGAGGGATGGCCGGGGCAGCGGCGGACCGGCGGTGGGGAGTGTTTCCGGGGAGGGCGGGGCGGTGCACCGCCGGCCGCGGGCGACGGGGGGTTGTTGTTTGGCCAGTGGTGGCTGGCGGCTCAGGGGGGTGGAGGTTGAAGATGAACCGCAGGCTCTTGATTTCGTATCCAACGGCTGCAAAATAGACTGAACAGAGATGAAAAAGTCAGTCGACCGACGTGTAGCCTCACCTTGCTAGTGTGTTCAGTTTCGACAACAAAATTCAGTTTCGGCAGCAAAATTCAGTTTCGACAGTTAAGTTCAGTTTCGATAGTTAAGTTCAGTTTTGGCAGTTAAGTTCAGAGATGAGCGGCTGATGTATTTTACATCTAGCACTTTGTGGTTATGTATTTTACGTCATGTATTGGAGATGCTATTAGAATTCCACTCAGGTTAACGTTTTTCGTTGTCTCTCTTGTCCTGCTTCAGCCTCGGCGTCGTACAACTCACCGGAGCTGCTCCAACGACGAAACCCTCCATCACAGCGGAGCAGTACCTCGGGCTCCATCTCTAGACGCCTAAGATCTTCTTCCCCTCCTCCGACAGCCAAGTCAGCCGGAGCATCCTCACCGGCCAACCCAATCATGCTGAGATCGACATGGCTTCGCCAAAGAGGTTGTACACTTGCTGCATCTCTTTTTTACTCTACATGTTATATATTTTCCACTAAGCACTCGTAGTAACGGGAAATACGATTATTTTATCCTACTATATGACAAGTAGTGAGGTATCAGGCAACTTAGCTATCCGTGATGGACTCTCTTGAACGCCATCATTATTTATCTTTGTGCGTTTGAGTTGTGCATTTGTCGATGGGCCTGGGAGTTGAGCTAGTATGGCAGTGGCCTGGGTCCAAAGTAATAGAAGTAGCACAAGAACATTTTTTTAGTGTAGGATTTTCCTTGCTCAAGCCTGCCTACTAGAATCGCCAGTGCTTGAAAGCAAAAGTGAATGAAAAACATCGGAATTGGAAAGTTTCCTATGGTACTACTTTTCATGAATTTGGTGCAAAGGAATGGAGCAAAGGAAAACTGTAGGATTTGTTCCTTTAGTGTCTCCTTGAAAGAAAAACCGTACGAATTCTAATTTCCACTTCTCCTCCTTTTCATATTCCTATTCATCAAGCACAAGACTAAGAGATAGTAGCATAATAGCATTATAACCGTACATTTTCTTGTGGTTTGACTTAATCTCACCATGCTTTTTTGCATCCTGTGATCTTCCAATTGTTGTGAATCAAACACCCAGATTGGCAGAAATCATGTGTTTTTAAATTCTCTGTTTTGCACGTGCATTGCTATCCTATTCTTGTCTATTTCCTATCCCTGCATTTCAAACAAGCCCTTACTCAATTACTTCTGTTACAGATATGTGTCAAAGAAAACCTTGTGTGGTTTGTCCTGCTCCTGCGGCGCTGTGTTCCACCCCAGCTCAGCTGCTCCAACGATGGAAGAGTTCACCACAACAGGGATCCGCTCTCCAGACTGTCTTTCGCCGCCTCAGATCTTCTTCCTCGTCGCCGGCAGCCACAGCAACTGCATTACCATCATCAACTAAGCAGATGACCTTGAGGACTACACGGGTCCACAAGAGAGGTCGCACTCTTCCGTGTCTACTTACGTTATGCGTCGCTTAATATGATGACATGCTACATTATCGTCGTGTTCACCTATTAGACTCCGAGTCAGGTCCAAACTAATGCTGAAACTTGAGTTTTTAAATGGTTGTGGGGTACATATTGGGGCAGCAATCAGTACTATTTGTCTACTATCTGGTTAATCTCCGATGTCTACTATGAGTTTCATGTTGGGTGCAAAAAAACATTAAAGGAGCCATTATCTGTATTTTTTAACTAAAGCTATTATCTGCCTGCTATCATTGGTTTTGGGTCTATCCACAGTTTGCTACCATCACTCTGGATTTGTGCATGCACTCCTTACATAATCTCACTATGTTTTATTCCTATGCATGCCAATTATTGTACACAATGGAACTGATCATGTAGAGCAAACGAGACGAGCCTTGCGTGGCAATAAAATTTCATGCAGACGTCGTTCCATGGTGGGCGCAAAGGCAGCCCCCCTCCACCCATTTCGGATCGTAATCAAGAGGAAGATAACTGTTATGAGGGGGATTCAGAAGGAGAAGACCACTCCTATATACCCCATGAGGTGTTCGCTCTAACTTGGCATGCTGATGTTGGTAATACCATGCATATGGTGCCTTGCATTGCTTACTGTATACATTAAAGATGTCATCTGCTTAGTTTAGACATGCTTTGTGTCAATGACATCTGTTTAGTTTCTTTATCGTATATGTGAATCATACAATGCCATCTTGTCTAGCCAGGCATCATATATGTGAATTTTGCAATGCCACCCTGGTTAGCCAGTCATCTTATATGTGAATTATATCATGTCATCATTTTTTTATTACGTGTTAAATTTTTCAACAATTTTAGTACATTCAATTACTCTTCCTGTGCATCAGCCATTCGGCACGGTCATGGAAAAATCTGGAGTGGAAACAAGGTCTTCATAGCAGACAATGCTATCTGACGAAGCGCATGTCTTGCTGGTTACCGATAGCTCCTCAGAGGAGGATTCAGAGACAGATGACCAGTCATATCCCCCCCCCCCCGAGGTGCATGCCCTAACTTGGTAGGGTTATGTTGCTCATATCATGCGTATGGTATCTTGCATTGCTATGCCATTTGCTTAGTTTAGACATGATTTGTGTGAATGCCACCTGTTTAGTGTCTAATTACCATATATGTGAATTATGCAATGCCATCTTGTTGCAAGACATTATATATGTGAATTATGCAATGTTATCTTCTTGCAAGGCATTATGTATGTGAATTATGCAATGCCATGCTGTTTAGGCAAGCATCATATATGTGAATTATATCATGTCATCCTTTTTTTTATTTCTCATTGCTTTTGTCGACAATGTTTGTATATTCAACTGCTCTTCATGTGCATCAGCCATTTGAATTGGTGATGGAGAAATCTGGAGTGAACACAAGGTCTTCAGAGCAGACAATGCTACCTGCTGAAGCAGATATCTTGCTGGTTACAGATAGCTCTTCAGAGGAGAATTCAGAGGCAGATGACCAGTCCTATTATCCCCCTGAGGTGTATGCTCAAACTTGGCAGGGTTATATTACTCATATAATGCATATGTTGTATTGCAATGCTTAGTTTTTACATCATATACACAATATTGAATGCCATCTCCTTAGTTGACACATCATATATGCGATTGCCCTCTACTCACCATCTTAGTATATAAATCATATATTTGAATTATGTCATGCCATGATGTTTACATAGACAGCATGTATCTGAATTATGGCATGCCAACCCATTTTCTAAAGACATAATATAGTTATATCATCTCATCCTATTTACATAGTCATCATATTTTAAATTATGCCATTCTATCCGTGAATTATATCATGCCATCATGTTTCCATCGACGGCATGTTTGTGATTTATGGCATGACAACCACTTTACTAGACACATCGTATAGTTATATCATGTCATCCTGTTTACATAGTCATCATATTTTGAAGTATGTCATTCTATCATGTTTAGTTAGCCATCATACATGTGAAATTGTGTCATGCTATCCTGTTTAATTAGCCATCATATATGTGAAATTATGTCCTGCTATTCTATTTGCTTAGACAACATAAATGTGAATTATTTCATGCCATGTTTTCTTCCCTACTATCCATTGCACCTGTCTATCTTACAATGTCTGTACATTCAATTACTTTTCTTGTTTATCAGCCATTTCAATTGGAGGGAGTGATGGCAGTATCTGTGGGAGTAAAAACACGGTCTTCAGAAAAGATCGTGCTACCTGTCGATGCAGATAGAACCACGGTTGTACTTGCCCAAGAACCAGCCCCACCACACATAACCCACACTCATGCAAATTGTACCCCTACCCAGTTGGACAGAGAACCAGCTACACCCCTTCTAACCCCAACCCCAGCAGATAGACACCCAGTTCCCGTTGACACAGCATCGTCTCCACCATAGACCACCCAAACACGAGCAGTTAGTAAGGCAACTGTAGTGCCCAAATCACGAGGACCACCACTCCGAACCCGAAGTCAACGCTTAAAGCAGAAGAAGAATTGTTCTCAGGTCAGGTTCCGTTGCTATGGTTCATACTACTTTGCTCTTGCATCACTGTATTTACTGATACCAACTAATTTCAATTTTGAAGGATGCAATTGAAACTCCAATGGCGCAACAGGTATGTTTTAATCATGTTTCTTCAACGTGTTTGGCTGTTTGCTGTTGTAACTTGCTCTATGTTGATTTCAGTTTCAATTGAATAAACAGTTATGTTCTCATGCCATGCACATTACAAGTGTTGTTATTGCTGTGTAGTTTCCCACACTTATATTCTGTCTATGCTGCTTTGTCTTAAATAGATATGATTCGAACTGTATCTATCTTGATTTGGCAACATAAACTAGAATGATATAGACCATACTGTGACCATACTACATAGATATATGTTTGTTTCATGTTGTTATCCTGTCCACCTTACTACTGAACTGGTTTACCAAAATGAGTCTCATATACTACATTGTAAACCTGAGATGTGTTTGTTTGTTTCTCTTTTAGAACGCGGATAAAATATTGGAGAAGAGTACCCCGTTATGCAATGGTAAAGGAAGTAATGCAGATAAGGTTCAAGATAGTGAGACATCCCTGTTGGTCTCCAAGAAAGCTGATAAAAACTATATTGGAGACATTGAGACAACCCCAAAGTCCTGTCTTGATGTAGTGTTCGAGTTACTACTAGCTACCACTGCTGGCACTAGCTCTTCGAACTCGTTGCTTGAATCAGTTCGGCTTCTTGAGTCTCAACTTCAAGTTGAAAGACATCGATCACATGTTATGCGACAGGAAGCCGAAGGACTGAGGAAGTCCCTGCAGAATTCAGATGCATACTTTCTGGTGCAACAGCAAGCGCTGGAGGACTTGCTAAGCATCTTGCCAGCATTATGGGTACCCAGGATATTGTTTCTTGAGCTCTTCTGAAGTGGTTTCAGTTCTGGACTTGTTTTGCTGCGGCGTTTATGTGCTGTTGTGTTCCCTATATTTGCACTGGTGGCAAACTTTGATGCCTAGTGGATGTAATATGTGTAATAGCCGTGATAGCCTAGCATTAGTTGCTTGCTTATTTATTTCCTTGTTGTCTTGTTTATTTTTTTTGCTTGTAGTCATTGCAGTTCTTTTTCCACGGTTAGCTAGTGGCTGCAATAACCTATTTTTTAAAACTAGGCCACAATAACCATGGGCTAATATTTACTGTAGTGACACTTGGCCTCCTACTGGCCGTAGAAACAGTGGACCTTCTACGGGCCGTAGAAACAATGGGCCTTCTACGGGCCGTAGAAACAATGGGCCTTCTGCGGGCCGTATCATCAATGGGCCTTATACGGGCCGTATGATCGATTGGCCAAACATGGGCCAAACCGACCACATTATGGCCGTAAACGGGCTAGAGTTGGAATCGTCCGTTCATGGGCCGACCATAACAGGCCATCATTAATAGGCCGTATTTGATGACGCTATGAAAACGGCCCAACATATTAACGGACCACAAACGGGCCGACAATAACCACAGGCTGAATTTGGCGCACAAGCAGAAAATGACAGTAACGGGTCGTAAGTAAACGAATGCTGGAAATGAGCCCAAGATTAAATGGGCTCTGAGAAGGCCGAAAGATAACATGGGCTGGAAACAGCCCAACGGAATAACGGACCGTTAATGGGTATAAAGTGATACACTATTCATTACGGGCCAGTTTCACCACGGGCCGTTAATGGGTGTAAAGTGATACACTGTTCATTACGGGTCAGTTTCACCACGGGACGTTAATCGGCCAAGAGTTACATAGGGCCTCATATGGGCCGAAATACGTCATGGGCCATACATGGGCCAGAAGTGAAAATAGGCTGGAATCATATTGGGTGGCCCAGATGATGCTACTGGGCCTAATTCGGATAGGGTGTAACAGGCCTTGGGTTAGCGGGCTGTAAATGGGCTATATGCGAACAGGCCGTTAATAGGCTTTCCATGGGCTGGCCCGCCACCTTTTGACCAAGTCAAATGGGCCGGCCTTTTCACAGGGATGGGCCTCTGTTGGGCCGTGCCACGTGTCAATGTATCATAGGCGCCTTCCGTCCAATGAGTGGATGACATCTATCCCAACGATGAGGCGACACGTGTTTCCTCCAGCCAATGATGGTTTTACATGTGGAAAATCCCCATTTGTCGGGTCTGTTAATGGGTTATCGGATCCAAAACCCGACCCGATAGCTTAACGGTGTTCCGTTACGGTGGATGCACGTGTCGGCCACCCTTGACGAAAGAACTTCTGTGACGCGCGATTTATCGTCATGGAAGTGGACACTTCCATGATGATAATTTTGGTAATGTCATGGAACACTTCTACAACAGCACAGGTATGACTATCTTGATTCTGTCATAAATTTGTCATGGATGTACATGCATGACAAAAAACGTGACCTACTGTGACAAACACGTATCATCACGGAAGTGTATTTTTTTGTAGTGGGCTTATGCAAGAATTTTGGGGCCTAGTGCCATGGTAGTATTTCCCCTTTGTTCAGGGTGTTTATGCACTTGTGAGTTGAGTTACTATGTTATCTTGTTGTACCTAATGTTCTCTTTATCTAATATAAGACGGACTTAATTTATAAAATAGGATAAAACATGCGCTAAGTCACAACTAGGTAGTAGAATATACTAAATAAATAAATAAAATAACTGGGTAGTAGATTATACTAAAAAATGAAGTTGTATGATCACTTCGTGACATGTTAGTTTCACCATTTGACGTTTGAGCTGTATAGTTTTACAAAGAAAACATATATGAGTAAACAACCTACTTAAACTTGTGCCACAAATCTCTAACAATACATCCAACGATCTAAATGTGTACGGAGTCATGATCTTCAGTACTTAGATGATATTTGGCTCGTTGCTGCAAAAAAGTGGTTGCAATATATTCAATGAGATTTTGTTGTATGGGACATGGATAATTTTATTAATACTACGAAAACTGGAAAATGCATATAATTTTGAGTATTTGATTATTGTGTAGTTCTAAATATTTATTGCACAACCATGGCATAATAGAATGGAAATAACTCAACCTTTTCCCATGCATATTTGCATGTTGAGGTGGCATGTCTACTGAGATGGCATGTTTGCATGTTGAGAGAAATAAATTAATGAAGTTCACATATTTAGTTACTACATAGGATTCACTTCTCTCATTGTTTTCACCATTGATGATGATGCGATGATGTGATCGCCAACTTCTTGAAAGCTAGGTGGTGTTCGTTTCACGGATATTGCAGTGCCATTTTAGCGAATTCCTCGCGCAAGAATGAAGCAACTAAAGACATGCCGATGAGTGTCATGGCTAATTCTGTTATGGCATGGTGCTCACGGCGGACACACTTGGCAGCATTGCATGGAAGCAACCAAGGCACCAATGAGGTCGATATTCACAGGAACCAACACCACACTCCTAGCGCTCAGATGGAAAACCCTAGTTGTTACTAGAGCACCCTCCTCCTCCTCTCCCATCACATTCACCTAAGGATGTCAACAGGAAAAAGCCCGCTCGGCGAAGAAACATCGGACATTTTTTGGTCGGTGGTGGCCCATATTGGGTGGCCATGTTTTGTGTGGCATGGCGATGCTTTCGTGCATGGAGGGAAGGATGGCATGAGCCGACATGTAAAGGTTGTGCTACATCCAAGTAGGGTTCTAGTGGGGAAACCACTGGGACAAGTCAATCCTTGGATTGGGTGGATTACTGTGCTCCTATTGTTATGGTGGTGTAGCTTCCTGGTGCAGCCGGCGACACTCGATGCGACAACGGTTGGCTGATGTGTGGTTCTCGTCTGCTCGTGGCCTTTTGGTGGCACGCTGCAGTTAGTGTGTAAATCATGTTGTGTCTCATTTGGGCACTTGATAGATAGATCTAGATGACCTGATTTGGTGATGGCACACCCCTTCGGCATTTGCATCGGCCAATCTGACTTGGGAGGAGGGGTAGCTTGTTTTTGACATTTTGCTTTGCATGCTAGTTGATACGTATCCAACGTATCTATAATTTTTTATTGCTTCATGCTATATTATATTCTGTTTTGGATGATTAATGGGCTTTACTAAGCACTTTTATATGATTTTTGGGACTAACCTATTAACCCAGAGCCCAGTGCCAGTTTCTGTTTTTTTCCCTAGTTTCAGAGTTTCGCAGAAAAGGAAAACCAAACGGAGTCCAATTGAGCTGAAATTTGACGGAGATCATTTTTGGATCAGAAGAAGCCCACGGAGTACCGGAAGTGGGCCAGAAGAGCCTCGAGGCCACCAAGAGGGTGGGGGGGCGCCCCCTGCCTCGTGGCTGCCTCAGGGACCCCCCTGACTTGTTCCCGACTCCAACACCTCATATATAACCCCAAACTTCCAGAAAGAAACCTAGATCGGGAGTTCCGCCGCCGCAAGCCTCTGTAGCCACCAAAAACCGATCGGGACCCTATTCCGGCACCCTGCCGGAGGGGGTAATGCCTCTCTGGTGGCCATCTTCATCATCCCGACGCTCTCCATGACGAGGAGGGAGTAGTTCACCCTTGGGGCTAAGGGTATGTACCAGTAGCTATGTGTTTGATCTCTCTCCCTCTCTTGTGTTCTGAGGTGATACGATCCTGATGTATCGCGAGCTTTGCTATTATAGTGGGATCCTATGATGTTTCTCCCCCTCTACTCTCTTGTAATGGATTGAGTTTTCCCTTTGAAGTTATCTTATCGGATTGAGTCTTTAAGGATTTGAGAACACTTGATGTATGTCTTGCTGTGCTTATCTGTGGTGACAATGGGATATTCAAGTGATCTACTTGATGTATGTTTTGGTGATCAACTTGCGGGTTCAATGAACTTATGCATAGGGGTTGGCACACGTTTTTGTCTTGACTCTCCGGTAGAAACTTTGAGGCACTCTTTGAGGTTCTTTGTGTTGGTTTAAATAGATGAATCTGAGATTGTGTGATGCATATCGTATAATCATACCCACGGATACTTGAGGTGACATTGGAGTATCTAGGTGACATTAGGGTTTTGGTTGATTTGTGTCTTAAGGTGTTATTCTAGTACGAACTCTTGAATAGATCGATCAGAAAGAATAACTTTGAGGTGGTTTCGTACCCTACCATAATCTCTTCGTTTGTTCTCCGCTATTAGTGACTTTGGAGTGAGTCTTTGTTGCATGTTGAGGGATAGTTATATGATCCAATTATGTTATTATTGTTGAGAGAACTTGCACTAGTGAAAGTATGAACCCTAGGCCTTGTTTCTACGCATTGCAATACCGTTTTCGCTCACGTTTACCATTAGTTACCTTGCTGTTTTCATATTTTCAGATTACAAAAACCTATATCTACCATCCATATTGCACTTGTATCACCATCTCTTCGCCGAACTAGTGCACCTATACAATTTACCATTGTATTGGGTGTGTTGGGGACACAAGAGACTCTTTGTTATTTGGCTGCAGGGTTGTTTGAGAGAGACCATCTTCAACCTACGCCTCCCATGGATTGATAAACCTTAGGTCATCCACTTGAGGGAAATTTGCTACTGTCCTACAAACTTCTGCACTTGGAGGCCCAACAACGTCTACAAGAAGAAGGTTGTGTAGTAGACATCAAGCTCTTTTCTGGCGTCGTTGCTGGGGAGGTGAGTGCTTGAAGGTATATCTTTGGATCTTGCAATCGAATCTTTTTGTTTCTTGTTTTATCACTAGTTTCATCTATAAAACAAAACTATAAAAATGGAATTAAGGGTGCCTCATATGCTTCATCTTTTTAATGTCTTTCGTGAAAATGATGGGAAGGAAAATTGTGCTCAAGTACTAGAAGAAGAATTACATAGCATGCTTGGCATAAAATATGTGAATGATGAGCATGATTGCAATGATGTTAGTATGGATTCTTTGAATACCCATGATGCTAATGATATGCAAAGCCACAAGCTTGGGGATGCTATGTTTGATGAAGATGATATGTTTAGTCCCCCAAGTTTTGATGAGCAAATTTATTATGATGAAAGCATGCCTCCTATTTATGATGATTATTGTGATGACACGTATGCTATAAAGAATAAAGATGACCATGAAACTTGTCATCATGATTTTAATTTTCAATTGGATTATGCTTCACATGATAGTTATTTTGTTGAGTTTGCTCCCACTACTATTGATGAGAATAAATTTGTTTATGTGGAGAGTAGTAAAATTTCTACGCTTGTAGATCATGAAAATAATGCTTTATGTGATAGTTATATTGTTGAATTAATTCATGATGCTACTGAAACTTATTATGAGGGACGAACATATGCTTGTAGGAATTACAATAATATCAATTTTTCTCTCTATGTGCTTAAAGTTTTGAAGTTATGCCTGTTTTGCCTTCCTATGCTAGTTGATTATTGTTCCCATAAGTTGTTTGCTCACAAAATCCCTATGCATAGGAAGTGGGTTAGACTTAAATGTGCTAGTCATATTCTTCATGATTCTCTCTTTATGTTTCAATTCCTATCTTTTATGTGAGCATCATTGAAATCATCATGCCTAGCTAGGGGCGTTAAACGTTAGCGCTTGTCGAGAGGCAACCCAATTTTATTTTAGTTTCTTGCTTTTTGGTTCTTTTTAGGAATAAATATTTGATCTAGCCTCTGGTTAGATGTGTTTTTATGTTTTAATTAGTGTTTGTGCCAAGTTAAACCTATAGGATCTTCTTGGATGATAGTTATTTGATCTTGCTGAAAATTCCAGAAACTTTCTGTTCACGAAAACAATTGTTAAAAATCACCAGAACATGATAAAATACTGATTCCAATTGCAGTAGATCAATAAACAAATATAGGTCTTCCTATTTTGGTAGAATTTGTGGAGTTCCATAAGTTTGCGTTAGATACATATTACTACAGATTGTTCTGTTTTTGACAGATTCTCTTTTCTATGTGTTGTTTGCTTATTTTGATGAATCTATGAGTAGTATCGGAGGTTATGAACCATAGAGAAGTTGGAATATAGTAGGTTTAACACCAATATAAATAAAGAATGACTTCATTGCAGTACCTTGAAGTGGTGTTTTGTTTTCTTTCGCTAACGGAGCTCATGAGATTTTCTGTTAAGTTTTGTGTTGTGAAGTTTTCAAGTTTTGGGTAAAGATTCGATGGACTATGGAATAAAGAGTGGCAAGAGCCTAAGCTTGGGGATGCCCGGATGGCATCCCCTCTTTCGTCTTCGTTCATCGGTAACTTTACTTGGAGCTATATTTTTATTCACCACATGATATGTGTTTTGCTTGGAGCGTCATTTTATTTTCTTTTGTATTGCTTGCTGTTTGAATAAAATGCCAAGATATGAAATTCCTAAATGTTGGATAGTCTTCACATAGTTACATAATTATACAACTACTCATTGATCTTCACTCATATCTTTTGGAGTAGTTTGTTGTTTGCTCTAGTGCTTCACTTATATCTTTTAGAGCATGGCGGTATATTTATTTTGAAGAAATAGATGAACTATCATGCTTCACTTATATTATTTTTAGAGTCTTAAACAGCATGGTAATTTACTTAAATTGGGAAATTAATCCTAATATGTTAGGTATTCAGGACTAGTAAAAACTTTCTTATAAGTGTGTTGAATACTAAGAGAAGTTTGATGCTTGATGATTGTTTTGATATATGGAGGTAGTGATATTAAAGTTGTGCTAGTTGAGTAGTTGTGAAATTGAGAAATACTTGTGTTGAAGTTTGCAAGTCCCGTAGCATGCACGTATGGTAAACGTTATGTAACAAATTTGAAACATGAGGTGTTCTTTGATTGTCTTCCTTATGAGTGGCGGTCGGGGACGAGCGATGGTCTTTTCCTACCAATCTATCCCCCTAGGAGCATGCGCGTAGTGCTTGGTTTTTAATGACTTGTAGATTTTTGCAATAAGTATGTGAGTTTATTTATGACTAATGTTGAGTCCATGGATTATACGCACTCGTACCCTTCCATCATTGCTAGCCTCTTCGGTATCGTGCATTGCCCTTTCTCACATTGAGAGTTGGTGCAAACTTTGCCGGTGCATCCAAACCCCGTGATATGATACGCTCTGTCACACATAAACCTCCTTATATCTTACTCAAAACAACCACCATACCTACCTATTATAGCATTTCCATAGCCATTCTGAGATATATTGCCATGCAACTTTCCACCGTTCCGTTTATCATGACACGTTCATCATTGTCATATTGCTTTGCATGATCATGTAGTTGACATCGTATTTGTGGCAAAGCCACTATTCATAATTTTTCATACATGTCACTCTTGATTCATTGCCTATCCCGGTATACCGCCGGAGGCATTCATATAGAGTCATACTTTGTTCTAGTATTGAGTTGTAATCATTGAGTTGTAAATAAATAGAAGTGTGATGATCATCATTCATAGAGCATTGTCCCAAACAAAAAAAGGGAGAAAGGCCAAATAAAAAAAGGGAGGCAAAAAAGGAGAAAATAAAAAGGGACAATGCTACTATCCTTTTTTCCACACTTGTGCTTCAAAGTAGCACCATGATTTTCATGATAGAGAGTCTCTTGTTTTGTCACTTTCATATACTAGTGGGAATTTTTCATTATAGAACTTGGCTTGTATATTCCAACAATGGGCTTCCTCAAATGCCCTAGGTCTTCGTGAGCAAGCAAGTTGGATGCACACCCACTTAGTTTCTTTTGTTGAGCTTTCATGCATTTATAGCTCTAGTGCATTCGTTGCATGGCAATCCCTAGTCCTTGCATTAACATCAATCGATGGGCATCTGCACAGCCCGTTGATACGCCTAGTTGATGTGAGACTTTCTCCTTTTTTGTCTTGTCCACATAACCCCCATCATTATATTCTATTCCACCCATAGTGCTATATCCATGGCTGATGCTCATGTATTGCGTGAAGGTTGAAAAAGTTTGAGATTACTAAAGTATGAAACAATTGCTTGGCTTGTCATCGGGGTTGTGCATGATGAGAGCATTCTTGTGTGACGAAAATGGAGCATGACTAAACTATATAATATTGTAGGGATGAACTTTCTTTGGCCATGTTATTTTGAGAAGACATAATTGCTTAGTTAGTATGCTTGAAGTATTATTGCTTTTATGTCAATATTAAACTTTTATCTTGAATCTTTCGGATCTAAATATTCATACCACAATTAAGAGGGTTACATTAAAAAATTATACCAAGTAGCATTCCGCATAAAAAATTCTGTTTTTATCATTCACCTACTCGCGGACGAGCAGGAATTAAGCTTGGGGATGCTTGATACGTCTCCAACGTATCTATAATTTTTTATTGCTTCATGCTATATTATATTCTATTTTGGATGATTAATGGGATTTACTAAGCACTTTTATATGATTTTCGGGACTAACCTATTAACCCAGAGCCCAGTGCCAATTTCTGTTTTCCCCTTGTTTCAGAGTTTCGCAGAAAAGGAAAACCAAACGGAGTCCAATTGAGCTAAAATTTGACGGAGATCATTTTTGGATCAGAAGAAGCCCACGGAGTACCGAAAGTGGGCCAGAAGAGCCCCGAGGCCACCACGAGGGAGGGGCGCGCCCTACCCCCCTGGGTGCGCCCCTGCCTTGTGGCCACCTCGAGGACCCCCCTGACTTGTTCCCGACTCCAACACCTCTTATATAACCCCAAACTTCCAGAAAGAAACCTAGATCGGGAGTTCCGCCGCCGCAAGCCTCTGTAGCCACCAAAAACCAATCGGGACCCTGTTCCGGCACCCTTCCGGAGGGGGAATCCCTCTCCGGTGGCCATCTTCATCATCCCGGCGCTCTCCATGACAAGGAGGGAGTAGTTCACCCTTGGGGCTAAGGGTATGTACCAGTAGCTATGTATTTGATCTCTCTCTCTCTCTCTCTCTCTCTCTCTCTCTCGTGTTCTTGAGGTGATACGATCTTGATGTATCGCGAGCTTTGCTATTATAGTTGGATCCTATGATGTTTCTCCCCCTCTACTCTCTTGTAATGGATTGAGTTTTCCCTTTGAAGTTATCTTATCGGATTGTGTCTTTAAGGATTTGAGACACTTGATGTATGTCTTGTCGTGCTTATCTGTGGTGACAATGGGATATTCACGTGATCTACTTGATGTATGTTTTGGTGATCAACTTGCGGGTTCAATGAACTTATGCATAAGGGTTGGCACACGTTTTCGTCTTGACTCTCCGCTAGAAACTTTGGGGCACTCTTTGAGGTTCTTTGTGTTGGTTTGAATAGATGAATATGAGATTGTGTGATGCATATCGTATAATCATACCCACGGATACTTGAGGTGACATTGGAGTATCTAGGTGACATTAGGTTTTTGGTTGATTTGTGTCTTAAGGTGTTATTCTAGTACGAACTCTTGAATAGATCGATCAGAAAGAATAACTTTGAGGTGGTTTCGTACCCTACCATATTCTCTTCATTTGTTCTCCTCTATTAGTGACTTTGGAGTGAGTCTTTGTTGCATGTTGAGGGATAGTTATATGATCCAATTATGTTATTATTGTTGAGAGAACTTGCACTAGTGAAAGTATGAACCCTAGGCCTTGTTTCTACGCATTGCAATACTGTTTTCGCTCACGTTTACCATTAGTTACCTTGCTGTTTTTATATTTTCAGCTTACAAAAACCTATATCTACCACCCATATTGCACTTGTATCACCATCTCTTCACCGAACTAGTGCACCTATACAATTTACCATTGTATTGGGTGTGTTGGGGACACAAGAGACTCTTTGTTATTTGGTTGCAGGGTTGTTTGAGAGAGACCATCTTCAACCTACGCCTCCCATGGATTGATAAACCTTAGGTAATCCACTTGAGGGAAATTTGATACTGTCCTACATACCTCTGCATTTGGAGGCCCAACAACGTCTACAAGAAGAAGGTTGTGTAGTAGACATCACTAGTCTCATTCTAGTGGTCACTCGTTGGCATGTACATACATTGTGGCGACCGATGGAGTCGGTGGTGGTCCACACGACTTGGTTTTCCGGCTTCGTATGGAAGGCTTCCCTCTAGGCCTCATGTCCTTGCATTGGATCATCTCTAGTGGGTATTCGTAGTGTACCCTAATGGTCAGGGGTGTGCCCCTCATCGACACATGTGTTAGGAAGCTCAAGATGTTCTGTGATTGCAAGTCTGGCGTGCTAGAAAATTTCTCATGTGTGGAGTTCATTCCGATCTGTGATTTTGATGAAGATCGGGGCATTGTGTGTTGGGGAACTTAGTATTTCAAAAAAATTACCTACAATCACACAAGATCTATCTAGAAGATGCATAGCAACGAGACGGGAGAGTGTGTCCACATACCGTCGTAGACCGAAAGCGGAAGCGTTTAGTAGCGCGATTGATGTACTCGAACATCTTCGCGATTCAACCGATCCTAGCACCGAACGTACGACACCTCCGTGTTCAGCACACGTTCAGCTTGATGACGTCCCTCGAGCTCTTGATCCAGTTGAGGCCGAGGGAGAGTTTTGTCAGGACGACGGCGTGGTGACGGTGATGATGAAGTTACCGGCGCAGGGCTTCACCTAAGCACTACGACGATATGACCGAGGTGTGTAACTATGGAGGGGGGCACCGCACACGGCTAAGAGAAGACTTGGTGTGCCTTTGGGGTGCCCCCCTCCCATGTATATAAAGGGGGGAGGAGAGGAGGCCGGCCCTAGAGGAGGCGCGCCAAGGGGGGGAGTCCTACTTCGACTCCCGGTCCAAGTAGGATTCGGCCCCCCTTTTCCTATTCCAACTAGGAGAAGGAAGGGAAGGGAGAAGGTGGGAGAAGGAAAGAGGGGGGCGCCGCCCCCTCCTAGTCCAATTCGGACCAGCCCATGGGGGGGCGTGCGGCCATCCCTTGAGGCCCTCCTCTCCTTTCTAATAAAGCCCATTAAGGCCCACTACTTCCCCGGGGGGTTCCGGTAACCTCCTGGTACTCCGAAGTTCACCCGAACTACCCGACCCATCCCGGTGTCCGAATGTAACCTTCCAGTATATGAATCTTTACCTCTCGACCATTTCGAGACTCCTCTTCATGTCCGTGATCTCATCCGGGACTCCGAACAAACTTCGGTTCATCAAATCACATAACTCATAATACAAATCGTCATCGAACGTTAAGCGTGCGGACCCTACGTGTTCGAGAACTATGTAGACATGAACGAGACACATCCCCAGTCAATAACCAATAGCGAAACCTGGATGCTCATATTGGTTCCTACATATTCTACGAAGATCTTTATCGGTCAAACCGCATAACAACAATCGTTGTTCCCTTTGTCATCGGTATGTTACTTCCCCGATATTTGATCGTCGGTATCATCATACCTAGTTCAATCTCGTCACCGGCAAGTCTCTTTACTCGTTCCGTAATGCATCATCCTGTAACTAACTCATTAGTCACATTGCTTGCAAGGCTCATAGTGATGTGCATTATCGAGAGGGCCCAGAGATACCTCTCTGATACACGGAGTGACAAATACTAATCTCGATCTATGCCAACTCAACAAACACTATCACAGACATCCATAGAGCATCTTTATAATCACCCATTTACGTTGTGACGTTTGATAGCACACAAGGTGTTCCTTCGGTATTCGGGAGTTGCATAATCTCATAGTTAGAGGAACATGTATAAGTCATGAAGAAAGGAATAGCAATAAAACTAAAAGATCATTATGCTAAGCTAACGGATGAGTCCTGTCCATCACATCATTCTCCTAATGATGTGATCCCTTTCATCAAATGACAACACATGTCTATGGTCAGGAAACTTGACCATCTTTGATCTACGAGCTAGTCAAGTAAAGGCCTACTAGGGACATTCTGTTTTCTCTATGTATTCACAAACGTACTAAGTTTCCGGTTAATACAATTCTAGCATGAATAATAAACATTTATCGTGATATAAGGAAATATAAATAACAACTTTATTATTGCCTCTAGGGCATATTTCCTTCAGTCTCACACTTACACTAGAGTCAATAATGTAGTTCACATCGTCATGTGATTTAACACCAATAGTTCACATCTTTATGTGATTAGTTCACATCTCCATGTGACTAATACCCAAAGGTTTACTAGAGTCAATAATCTAGTTCACATGGCTATGTGATTAACACCCAAAGAGTGATCATTTTTTGCTTGTGAGAGAAGTTTAGTCAATGGGTCTGCCACATTCAGAGCCGTATGTATTTTGCAAATTTTCTATGTCTACAATGCTCTGCACGGAGCTACTCTAGCTAATCGCTCCCACTTTCAATATGTATCCAGATTTGAGACTCAGAGTCATCCGGATCAGTGTCAAAGCTTGCATTCGACGTAACTCTTTAAGCCGAACTCTTAATCACCTCCACAATCGAGAAATATTCCTTATTCCACTAAGGATAATTTTGACCGCTGTCAAGTGATCCACTCCTGGATCACTATTGTACCCTCTTGCCAAAATCATGGTGAGGTACACAATAGGTCTGGTACACAACATAGCATACTTTATAGAACCTATGACTGAGGCATAGGGAATGACTTCCATTCTCTTTCTATTTTATGCCATGGTCGGGTTTTGAGTCATACTCAACTTCACACCTTGTAACACAGGAAAGAACTCCTTCTTTGATTGTTCCATTTTGAACTACTTCAAAATCTTGTCAAGGTATGTACTTACTGAAAAAATATTGTCGACGTCTTGATCTATCTCTATAGATCTTGATGCCTAATATGTAAGCAGCTTCACTGAGGTATTTCTTTGAAAAACTCCTTTCAAACATTCCTTTATGCTTTCCAGAAAATTCTACATCATTTCTGATCAACAATATGTCATTCACATATACTTATCAGAAAGGTTGTAGTGCTCCCACTCTCTTTCTTTGTAAATACAGGCTTCACCGCAAGTCTATATAAAACTATATGCTTTAATCAACTCATCAAAGCGTATATTCCAACTCCGAGATGCTTGCACCAGTCCATAGATGGATCCCTGGAGCTTGCACATTTTGTTAGCACCTTTAGGATTGACAAAACCTTCTCGTTGCATCATATGCAATTCTTCTTTAAGAAATTCATTAAGGAATGCAGTTTTGACATCCATTTGCCACATTTCATAAAATGTGGCAATTGCTAACATGATTCGGACAGACTTAAGCATCGCTACGAGTGAGAAAATCTCATCGTAGTCAACACCTTGAACTTTTCGAAAACCTTTTGCGACAATTCGAGCTTTGTAGATAGTAACACTACTACCAGCGTCCGTCTTCCTCTTGAAGATCCATTTAATCTCAATGGCTCACCGATCATCGGGCAAGTCAATAAAAGTCCATACTTTGTTCTCATACATGGATCCCATCTCAAATTTCATGGCCTCAAGCCATTTCGCGGAATTTGGGCTCATCATCGCTTCCTCATAGTTCGTAGGTTCGTCATGGTCTAGTAACATGACTTCCAGAAAGGATTACCGTACCACTCTGGTGTGGACCATACTCTAGTTGACCTATGAGGTTCGGTAGTAACTTGATCTGAAGTTTCATGATCATCATCATTAGCTTCCTCACCTATTGGTGTAGGAATCACTGGAACTGATTCCTATGATGAACTACTTTCCAATTCGGAAGAAGGTACAACTACCTCATCAAGTTCTACTTTCCTCCCACTCACTTATTTCGAGAGAAACTCCTTCTCTAGAAATGATCCATTTTTAGCAACGAATATCTTGCCTTCGGATCTGTGATAGAAGGTGTACCCAACAGTCTCCTTTGGGTATCCTATGAAGACACATTACTCCGATTTGGGTTCGAGCTTATCAGGTTGAAGCTTTTTCACATAAGCATCGCAGCCCCAAACTTTAAGAAACAACAGCTTAGGTTTCTTGCTAAACCACGGTTCATACAGTGTCATCTCAACGGATTTAGATGGTGCCCTATTTAACGTGAATGCAGTTGTCTCTAATGCATAACCCCAAAACAATAGTGGTAAATCGGTAAGAGGCATCATATATCCCACCATATCAAATAAAGTACGGTTACTACGTTCAGACACACCTTTACGTTGTGGTGTTCCAGGTGGCGTGACTTGTGAAACTATTCCACATTTTTTAAATGAAGGCCAAACTCATAACTCAAATATTCGCCTCCGCAATCAGATCGTAGAAACTTTATTTTCTTGTTACGATGATTCTCCACTTCACTCTGAAATACTTTGAACCTTTTCAAATGTTTTAGACTTGTGTTTCATTAAATAGACATACCCATATCTGCTCAAATCATATGTGAAGGTTTAGAAAATAATGATACCCGCCGCGAGCCTCAACAATCATCGGATTGTGTACATCGGTATGTATTATATGCAATAAGTTAGTGGCCCGCTCCATTGTTCCGGAGAACGGAGTCTTAGTTATCTTGCCAATGAGGCATGGTTCGCAAGCATCAAATAATTCATAATCAAGTGATTCCAAAAGCCCATTTGCATGGAGTTTCTTCATGCGCTTTACACCAATATGACCTAAACGGCAGAGCCACAAGAATGTTGCACTATCATTATCAACTTTGCATCTTTTGGCATCAATATTATGAATATGTTTATCCTATGATCGAGATTCAATAAACCATTTACATTAAGTGTATGACCATAGAAGGTTTTATTCATGTAAATAGAACAACAATTATTCTTTGACTTAAATGAATAACCGTATTGCAATAAACATGATCCAATCATATTCATGCTCAACGCAAACACCAGATAACATTTATTTTAGGTTCAACACTAATCCCGAAGGTAAAAGGAGTGTGCGATGGTGATCTTATCAACCTTGTAATCATTTCCAATACACATCATCACTTCATCCTTAACTAGTCTTTGTTTATCTTGCAACTCATGTTTTCGAGTTACTACTCTTAGCAACTGAACCAGTATCAAATACGAGGGGTTGCTATAAACACTAGTAAAGTATACATCAATAACATGTATATCAAATATGAAGGAAATATGCCCTAGAGGCAATAATAAATTTATTATTTATTTCCTTATTTCATGATAAATGTTTATTATTCATGCTAGAATTGTATTAACCGGAAACATGATACATGTGTGAATACATAGACAAACAGAGTGTCACTAGTATGCCTCTACTTGACTAGCTCATTGATCAAAGATGGTTATGTTTCCTAGCCATAGACATGAGTTGTCATTTGATTAACGAGGTCACATCATTAGGAGAATGATGTGATTGACATGACCCATTCCATTAGCTTAGCACCCGATCGTTTAGTATGTTGCTATTGCTCTCTTCATGACTTATACATGTTCCTATGACTATGAGATTATGCAACTCTCGTTTGCCGGAGGAACACTTTGTGTGCTACCAAACGTCACAATGTAACAGGGTGATTATAAAGGAGCTCTACAGGTGTCTCCAAAGGTACATGTTGGATTGGCGTATTTCGAGATTAGGATTTGTCACTCCGATTGTCGGAGAGGTATCTCTGGGCCCTCTCGGTAATGCACATCACATAAGCCTTGCAAGCATTGCAACTAATGAGTTAGTTGTGAGATGATGTATTACGAAACGAGTAAAGAGACTTGCCGGTAACGAGATTGAACTAGGTATTGAGATACCGATGATCGAATCTCGGGCAAGTAACATACCGATGACAAAGGGAACACCGTATGTTGTTATGCGGTCTGACCGATAAAAATCTTCGTAGAATATGTAGGAGCCAATATGAGCATCCAGGTTCCGCTATTGGTTATTGACCGGAGACGTGTCTCGGTCATGCCTACATTGTTCTCGAACCCGTAGGGTCCGCACGCTTAAGGTTTCGATGACAGTTATATTATGAGTTTATGAGTTTTGATGTACCGGAGGAGTTCAGAGTCCTGGATGAGATCGCGGACATGACGAGGAGTCTCGAAATGGTCGAGACGTAAAGATCGATATATTGGACGACTATATTCGGACATCGGAAAGGTTCTGAGTGATTCGGGTATTTTTCACAGTACAGGAGAGTTACGGGAATATGTATTGGGCCTTATTGGGCCATACGGGAAAGAAGAAAAAGGGCCTCAAGGTTGGCCGCACCCCTCCCATTGGTATGGTCCGAATTGGACTAGGGAAGGGGGGCGCCCCCTTCCTTCCTTCTCCTTTTCCCTTCCTCTTTTCCTATTCCATATGGGAGGTGGAATCCTACTAGGACTAGGGAGTCCTAGTAGGACTCCACACTTGGCGCGCCCCCTCCTAGGGCCGGCCTCCTCCTCCCTTGCTCCTTTATATACGGGGGCAGGGGGCATCCCAAAGACACAACAATTGATCCTTGAGATCTCTTAGCCGTGTGCGGTGCCCCCCTCCACGATAATCCTCGATAATATTGTAGCGGTGCTTAGGCGAAGCCCTGCGACGGTAGAACATCAAGATCGTCACCACGCCGTCGTGCTGACGGAACTCATCCCCGACACTTTGCTGGATCGAAGTCCGGGGATCGTCATCGAGCTGAATGTGTGCAATAACTCGGAGGTGTCGTAGTTTCAGTGCTTGATCGGTCGGGCCGTGAAGACGTACGACTACATCAACCGCGTTGTCATAACGCTTCCGCTTTCGGTCTACGAGGGTACGTAGACAACACTCTCCCCTCTCGTTGCTATGCATCACCATGATCTTGCGTGTGCGTAGGAAATTTTTGAAATTAATACGTTCCCCAACAGTGGCATCCGAGCCTGGTTTTATGTGTTGATGTTATATGCACGAGTAGAACACAAGTGAGTTGTGGGCGATATAAGTCATACTGCTTACCAGCATGTCATACTTTGGTTCGGCGGTATTGTTGGATGAAGCGTCCCGGACCGACATTACGCGTACGCTTAGGCGAGACTGGTTCTACCGGCGTGCTTTGCACACAGGTGGCTGGCGGGTGTCAGTTTTTCCAACTTTAGTTGAACAGAGTGTGGCTACGCCCGATCCTTGCGAAGGTTAAAACAGCACCAACTTGACAAACTACCGTTGTGGTTTTGATGCGTAGGTAAGAACGGTTCTTGCTAAACCCATAGCAGCCACGTAAAACTTGCAACAACAAAGTAGGGGACGTCTAACTTGTTTTTGCAGGGCATGTTGTGATGTGATATGGTCAATACATGATGCTAAATTTTATTGTATGAGATGATCATGTTTTGTAACCGAGTTATCGGCAACTGGCAGGAGCCATATGGTTGTCACTTTGTTGTATGCAATGCAATCGCCCTGTAATGTTTTACTTTATCACTAAGCAGTAGCGATAGTCGTAGAAGCATAAGATTGGCGAGACGACAACGATGCTACGATGGAGATCAAGGTGTCACGCCGGTGACGATGGTGATCATGACGGTGCTTCGGAGATGGAGATCACAAGCACAAGATAATGATGGCCATATCATATCACTTATATTGATTGCATGTGATGTTTATCTTTTATGCATCTTATCTTGCTTTGATTGACGGTAGCATTATAAGATGATCTCTCACCAAATTTCAAGATAAAAGTGTTCTCCCTGAGTATGCACCATTGCCAAAGTTCGTCGTGCCCAGACACCACGTGATGATCGAGTGTGATAAGCTCTACGTCCATCTACAACGGGTGCAAGCCAGTTTCGCACACGCAGAATACTCAGGTTAAACTTGACGAGCCTAGCATATGCAGATATGGCCTTGGAACACCGAGACCGAAAGGTCGAGCGTGAACCATATAGTAGATATGATCAACATAGTGATGTTCACCATTGAAAATAACTCCATTTCACGTGATGATCGGTTATGGTTTAGTTGATTTGGGTCACGTGATCACTTAGATGATTCGAGGGATGTCTATCTAAGTGGGAGTTCTTAAGTAATATGACTAATTGAACTTTAATTTATCATGAACTTAGTCCTGGTAGTATTAGCATATCTATGTTGTAGATCAATAGCTCGCGTTGTTGCTTCCCTAAGTTTTATATATATATATATGTTCCTAGAGAAAACTAAGTTGAAAAATGTTAGTAGCAATGATGCAGATTGGATCCGTGATGTGAGGTTTATCCTCATTGCTGCACAAAAGAATTATGTCCTTGATGCACCGCTAGGTGACAGACCTATTGCAGGAGCAGATGCAGACGCTATGAACGTTTGGCTAGCTCAATATGATGACTACTTGATAGTTTAGTGCACCATGCTTAACGGCTTAGAATCGGGACTTCAAAGACATTTTGAACGTCATGGACCATATGAGATGTTCCAGGAGTTGAAGTTAATATTTCAAGCAAATACCTGAGTTGAGAGATATGAAGTCTCCAACAAGTTCTATAGCTAAAAGATGGAGGAGAATAGCTCAAGCAGTGAGCATGTGCTAAGATTGTCTGGGTACTACAATCGCTTGAATCAAGTGGGAGTTAATCTTCCATGTAAGATAGTGATTGACAGAATTCTCTAGTCACCATCACCAAGTTAGTAGAACTTCGTGATGAACTATAATATGCAAGGGATAACGGAAATGACTCCCAAGCTCTTCGTGATGCTGAAATCAACGAAGGTAGAAATCAAGAAAAACATCAAGTGTTGATGGTCAAGACCACTAGTTTCAAGAAAAGGGTAAAGGGAAGAAGGGGAACTTCAAGAAGAACGGAAAGCAAGTTGCTGCTCAAGTGAAGAAGCCCAAGTCTGGTCCTAAGCCTAAGACTAAGTGCTTCTACTGCAAAGGGACTGGTCACTGGAAGTGGAACTGCCCCAAGTATTTGGCGGATAAGAAGGATGGCAAAGTGAACAAAGGTATATTTGATATACAGATTATTGATGTGTATTTTACTAGTGTTCGTAGCAACCCCTCGGTATTTGATACTGGTTCAGTTGCTAAGAGTAGTAACTCGAAATGGGAGTTGCAGAATGAACAGAGACTAGTTAAGGGTGAAGTGACGATGTGTGTTGGAAGTGGTTCCAAGATTGATATGATCATCATCACACACTCCCTATACTTTCGGGATTAGTGTTGAACCTAAAATAAGTGTTATTTGGTGTTTGCGTTGAGCATGAATATGATTTGATCATGTTTATTGCAATACGGTTATTCATTTAAGTAAGAGAATAAATTGTTGTTCTGTTTACATGAATAAAACCTTATATGGTTACAAACCCAATGAAAATGGTTTGTTGCATCTCGATCATAGTGATACACATATTCATAATATTGAAACCAAAAGATGCAAAGTTAATAATGATAGTGCAATTTATTTGTGGCACTGCCGTTTAGGTCATGTTGGTGTAAAGCGCATGAAGAAACTCCATGCTGATGGGCTTTTGGAATCACTTGATTATGAATCACTTGATGCTTGCGTACCATGCCTCATGGGCAAGATGGCTAAGACTCCGTTCTCCGGAACAATGGAACGAGCAACTGACTTATTGGAAATAATACATACTGATGTATGTGATCCGATGAGTGTTAAGGCTCGCGGCGGGTATCGTTATTTTCTGACCTTCACGGATGATTTGAGCAGATATGGGTGTATCTACTTGATGAAACATAAGTCTGAAACATTTGAAAAGTTCAAAGAATTTCATAGTGAAGTGGAAAATCATCGTGACAAGAAAATAAAGTTTCTACGATCTGATCGCAGAGACGAATAATTGAGTTATGAGTTTGGTCTTCAATTGAAACAATGTGGAATAGTTTCACAAACTCATTCCACCTGGAACACCACAGCATAATGGTGTGTCCGAACGTCATAATCGTACTTTATTGGATATAGTGCAATCTGTGATGTTTCTTACCGATTTACCACTATAGTTTTGGGGTCATGCATTAGAGACAGCTGCATTCACGTTAAAAAGGGGCACCATCTAAGCCATTGAGATGACACAGTATGAACTGTGGTTTGGCAAGAAACCAAAGTTGTCGTTTCTTAAAGTTTGGGGTTGCGATACTCATGTGAAAAAGTTTCAACATGATAAGCTTGAACCCAAATCGGAGAAATGCTTCTTCATAGGATACCCAAAGGAGACAGTTGGGTACACCTTCTATCACAGATCCAAAGGCAAGACATTCGTTGCTGAGAATGGATACTTTCTAGAGAAGGAGTTTCTCTCGAAAGAAGTGAGTGGGAGGAAAATAGAACTTGATAAGGTAATTGTACCTTCTCCCTTATTGGAAAGTAGTTCATCACAGGAATCTGTTCCTGTGACTACTACACCAATTAGTGAGTAAGCTAATGATAATGATCATGTAACTTCAGATCAAGTTTCTACCGAATCTCGTAGGTAAACTAGAGTGAGATCCGCACCAGAGTGGTACGATAATCCTGTTCTAGAAGTCATGTTACTAGACCATGACGAACTTGCGAACTATGAGGAAGCGATGATGAGCCCAGATTCCGCGAAATGGTTTGAGGCCATGAAATCTGAGATAGGATCCATGTATGAGAATAAAGTATGGACTTTGGTTGACTTACCCGATGATCGGGAAGCCATAGAAAATAAATGGATCTTCAAGAGGAAGACGAACGCTGATAGTAGTGTTACTATCTACAAAGCTAGACTTGTCAAAAAAGGTTTTTGACAAAATTCAAGGTGTTGACTACGATGAGATTTTCTCACTCGTATCGATGCTTAAAGTCTGTCTGAATCATGTTAGCAATTGCCGCATTTTATGAAATCTGGCAAATGGATGACAAAACTACAATCCTTAATGGATTTCTTAAAGAAGAGTTGTATATGATGCAACGAGAAGGTTTTGTCCATCCTAAAGGTGTTAACAAAATGTGCAAACTCCAGCGGTCCATCTATGGACTGGTGCAAGCATCTCGGAGTTGGAATATACGCTTTGATAAGTTGATCAAAGGATATAGTTTTATACAGACTTGCGGTGAAGCCTGTATTTACAAGAAAGTGAGTGGGAGCACTACAGCATTTCTGATAAGTATATGTGAATGACATATTGTTGATCGGAAATAATGTAGAATTATTCTGCAAAGTATAAAGGAGTGTTTGAAAGGAGTTTTTCAAAGAAAGACCTCGGTGAAGCTGCTTACATATTGAGCATCAAGATCTATAGAGATAGATCAAGATGCTTGATAAGTTTTTCCAATAAGTACATACCTTGACAAGATTTTGAAGTAGTTCAAAATGGAAGTCAAAGAAGGAGTTCTTGCCTGTGTTACAAGGTGTGAAATTGAGTAAGACTCAAAGCCCGACCACGGTAGAAGATAGAAAGAGAATGGAAGTCATTCCCTATGCCTCAGCCATAGGTTCTATAAAGTATGCCATGCTGTGTACCATATCTATTCTATACCCTACACTGTGCTAAGCAAGGGAGTATAATAGTGATCTAAGAGTAGATCACTGGACATCGGTCAAAATTATCCTTAGTGGAATAAGGAAATATTTCTCAATTATGGAGGTGACAAAAGGTTCGTCGTAAAAAGTTACGTCGATGCAAGTTTTGACACAGATCTGGATGACTCTAAGTCTCGATCTAGATACAAATTGAAAGTGGGAGCAATTAGCTAGAGTAGCTCCGTGCAGAGCATTGTAGACATAGAATTCACAAAATACTTACGGATCTGTATGTGACAGACCCGTTGACTAAAATTACCTCACAAGAAAAACATGATCACACCTTAGTACTCTTTGGGTGTTAATCACATAAGCGATGTGAACTAGATTACTGACTCTAGTAAACCCTTTGGGTGTAGGTCACATGACGATGTGAACTATGGGTGTTAATCACATGGTGATGTGAACTATTAGTGTTGAATCACATGGCGATGTGAACTAGATTATTGACTCTAGTGCAAGTGGGAGACTGAAGGAAATATGCCCTAGAGGCAATAATAAATTTATTATTTATTTCCTTATTTCATGATAAATGTTTATTATTCATGCTAGAAATGTATTAACCGGAAACATGATACATGTGTGAATACATAGACAAACAGAGTGTCACTAGTATGCCTGTAACGACCAAACCTCGAAGGATTTGAGTCTCTATGCTTACCGTGCTAGTCCCTGGATCGAACTCGCTAGCACACACAGTATAGATGAATACCAGAATAGCAAGTGCATCATTTATTACAACGTATGATCCAAAGTATATAAAATAAAACAATCTGCATAGCACTTGGCTAGCTTATTCAATCAAACGGCGGAAAAGTAGCAGAAAATAACGATGAGTCCCATCATAGCCCACTGGTGATGCTGAGTGCAGACTCGCGACCCTAACGGTACCTTACTCTTCGTCTGAATATCCTACAACATGAGACATTGCAGCCATATAGGTCAATACTTTGAATGTATTGGCAAGTTACACAGGAGTAATAATAAAGCAGACCTACATGTATATGCATAGTATATTATAAGGAGGACTTGAGGGGTTATTTTTGCAGAAAGCTGATTTTGTCCTAATAACTACCTAATAGTCAAATTTTTATTTAGTTCTTTTATTACTACAATTAAATACACAAGGTTGAGTTGGCAAAATCAACTCCAACCTACCCTTTATTAAGTTGCCCAACAAATATTATTAAGTGTCACATCTGTCAAGATCATCCAACAACTGTAATGGCATAGTGGCTCAAAGTTACCCATAACCGGGGGCACGGCTAATCATGATTAGTTTTAATACTCTGCAGAGTTTTGTATGCTTTACCCACTAGACCCAATCCGAAGATTGAGACAAAGTCTTTCAGAAGAGGTTCCCTTAACCACCTGACGGCCACATCCCACCTACATATGCTACATCTGTCGACACTGTCTGGGCCAGGGTTCCAACAACTGATCAACTAAGCCAGAGCCCATATAGCTAGTGGCCGCACATGGAAGCTACTAGTCACTAAGTCTGTCTGATCTTTTTGAACCTGTGCGGCATTCCACTTAGGGTGCACTCTCATGGGCGCATGGCCTTAGAAAAGGTGCAAGACCCCATGATGCCTTCCCTCAACACCAAGCAATACCACTTCCGCCCAGAGGTGAGTTAAATCCTGAGTTACTACTCAATTGTTATATATATATATAATCCTCACATAAACTCAATGAATACACGAACCACCCCCGTCTACAAAGCATAGCAAACATCAACTACCACGATTTGCAAAAACGGGAAGACAGCTCAACAGCATAGCAAAATAATATAGTATCCCTGTACATGCATATTTTCATAGTGTGATATAACTACATGCATAGAAAACAATAGGTAAAGGATGATCAACATGTAACTTGCCTTGGTTCTGGTTCAGAAAGTCACACTCCTGACAATAGCTCGCGTCGCACTCCGGACAATCTACACGTTTCACGCAATTCAACAAATCAATCACCGGAACACGAATAGAACCAAAACAAAACCAACAGCAAGAAAACCATTTTTAAAACTCAACATCAGAATCTTAACAGCACCTAAAATGCACTACGGTTACAATGCAAAAAGAATCACTCGATTCCGATAAACGGTTTGAGAGTTATGGCCTCCGAAAGATTTATTTCGAATTCAAACGAATTCAAATTTGAACAGTGCAAACATGTACAAAGTTGGTACTGTGCTAAAGAGCTGATTTTTTTTGAGTGCACAGGAAAAAGAACTACCTAATTTTGATAAATATACTAAGAGTTATAGCAACTTGAAAATTGGATGAAAATCTAGAAAAGAAACAAAAGGCAGCAGAAAACTCCTGAACTGTAGCAAATCCTGCGCGTGCACTGTAGCCGTGCCACATGGCAGTTCGTGATTGGCTGAAGACCTCTTGTGCGTGCGCGTGCTCACCAGAAACAGAAAAACGGCGGCGGCGGTCGGGCGGCGGCGGCGGCGGCTCTCCAGTGGGTCTCCGGCGAAGACGAAGCGACGGACGGGTGCGGCGGTGAGTGGCGGAGGCGGTGGTGGCGTTGGACGGCGGCAAAGCGGACTGTGCCAACAGCGGTGAAGACCTGAACGCGGCAACTCCGGCGGCGGCGGTCGAGCTCGTCCCACTCGCGCTGCTGCGTCTTCGTCCAAGCAAGAATGTCAGGAAAGCTCGTCGTGGAGGGGGGAAATCGAACGGAGCAGGCATTGCAACCGCGGTGTTCTTACAGCGACGGAAACGACCGGGGAAACGGCGGCGGTCGGCGGAGCTCCTGATGAGATCCAATCACCCCAAACCGAGGCGTGCGGCAGCGAAGGAGGTCGAGGAACGGGGTTCTGGGTTCCTCGAGGGCGTTGGCTCGCGTAGGCAACTCGGGCGCGCACAGGGTCAACCAGGGCGCCGGATCGAGTCGGGCTCGTGCTCGGGTGCGCGTGCGGCGGCGCGTCCGACTCGGGGTGGAAGACAGCAGCGCGGGTCGGGTGCGGGTCAGGTGCGGGTCCCCCCGGTCAGTGGCCCGAGGCGACGGCGGATCGGGCGTGGCGCTGCTGGCTGCTGCGTACCGCTTCGCGGGTAGGTGGGCTGGGCGACGGAAGGCTGTTGGGCTGGTTGGCTGGCCGGCTGGCTGACCCTGTTTTTTTAATAAAGACAGCAGCAGGACAAAATAAATAAAATAAAATACACAATATAAAATCTAAATAAAAATACCTAGACACGCAGCAAAATCTATACTGCTAATATAAACTACAGGAACACTAGTTCCAACACTAATGCAGTTTTCGAAAATAGTTTTTGTGCAATAGGCAACACAAACAGCAATAAAACAATCAAATAAAATATTTTAAAGATTGCAAAAATTACCAGAACATATCATATGAACTGGAAATAATATTCTGCACATTATGAACATTTTTGAACTAGAGGAGAAGTCACGTTATCTCCACCCCAAATAAATTGCCTTTTGTTGCATAATGATTTGAATATTCTGAAAAAGCAAATAATGCAATAAAAATATGATATGCATATGAATGATATATTAACATCCTAATTTAGGAAAATTGGGATGTTACAAACCTACCCCCCTTAAGATGAATCTCGCCCTCGAGATTCGGGCTGGCTAGCAAATAGGTGTGCGTGATCCTGCCTCAGATCTTCCTCTCGTTCCCAGGTAGCTTCTTCCTCTGTGTGATGATCCCACTGAACTTTGCATAACTTAATTGTCTTGGTGCGAGTAACTCTCTCTGTTGTCTCCAAAATCTTAACAGGCTTCTCCTCATATGTCAAATCACTCTCCAACTGAATTGCCTCAAGTGGCACCGTGTCCCTCAATGGAACACCCATCATCTCTGCATGACACTTCTTCAACTGAGATACATGAAACACATTATGAACTCCTGACAAGGATTCTAGCAACTCCAGCTGATAAGCTACCTCTCCTCTACGTTCCAAGATCTTGTAAGGCCCCACAAAACGTGGTGCTAACTTACCCTTGATTCCAAACCTCTTAATTCCACGAAGTGGTGAAACTCTAAGATAAGCACGGTCTCCTACCTCATATGTCACCTCCTTACGTTTTGCATCTGCATAACTCTTCTGCCTGGACTGTGCTATCTTCAGCCTGTCACAAATCAACTTGACCTTCTCCTCAACATCTCTGATCAAGTCTGGTCCAAAGAATTGACGCTCTCCAACCTCATCCCACATCAACGGTGTCCTGCACTTTCTTCCATACAATACCTCAAACGGTGCCATCTTCAGACTAGCTTGATAACTATTATTATATGAGAACTCTGCATAAGGTAAATTATCATCCCAACTGGACCCATAGTCCAAAGCACAAGCTCTCAACATATCCTCCAAAATCTGATTTACCCTCTCTGTCTGCCCATCTGTCTATGGATGGAAAGCTGTACTGAACTCCAGCCTGGTACCCAAAGATTCATGCAACTGACGCCAAAATTTGGATGTGAACTGAGTACCTCTATCATACACTACCTTCCTTGGAACTCCATGCAGACAAACAATTTTAGACATACAAATTTTTGCTAGCTGAGCACTGGTATAAGTTGTCTTTATCGGGATGAAGTGAGCGACTTTAGTTAAACGATCAACAACTACCCAAATAGAATCATAACCTGACCGAGTCCTACGTAAACCTGTAATGAAGTCCATACCAATATCATCCCACTTCTAATCAGGTATAGGCAATGGCTGTAACAAACCTGCTGGTCTCTGATGTTCTACTTTAACTCTCTGGCACACATAACATGTTGCAATATATCCAGCAATTTCCCTCTTCAGGCTAGGCCACCAAAGTCTTTCTCTCAAATCCAAATACATCTTAGTATTACCTAGGTGAATAGAATAAGGTGAATCATGCGCCTCCTGAAGAATCAACTTCCTGATATCTGCATCTTGAGGTACACAAATACGCTTCTCAAACCATATGGCTCCATGTTCATCCTCATGGAAACCTTCTGCCTTACCTTTAGCCATATTCTCTTTTATCTCAACAATCTCCTTATCATTCTTTTGAGCTTCTCTGATCCTGTCAAGCAAAGTAGGCTTTACCTCAAGTGTTGCTAAATATCCCTTAGGAACCATCTCCAACCTGAGATTCCTGAACTGTTCACATAACTCAGGTGGCATATTATCAATATTAATTGCATTAGCATGGCTCCTACGACTCAATGCATCAGCAACAACATTAGCCTTACCAGGATGATACTGCACATTCAAACCATAATCCTTAATAAGATCCAACCATCTCCTCTGCCTGAGGTTCAAATCCTTCTGGGTAAAAATATACTTCAAGCTCTTATGATCAGTAAATATATCACAATGATTACCAATAAGATATGGCCTCCAAGTTTTCAATGCATGCACAACTGAGGCTAACTCCAAATCATGTGTAGGATAATTATGCTCATGATTCTTAAGCTGACGTGAAGCATATGAAACAACTTTACCTTCCTGCATCAAAACACTCCCAAGTCCTTGACGAGAAGCATCACAATATACCTGGAAGTCCTTATGTATATCTGGTAGAGTTAAAACTGGTGATGTAACCAAACGCTGCTTCAACTCCTGAAAACTGGCTTCACATTCATCAGTCCAAACAAACTTCTTATCCTTCTTCAACAATTCAGTCATAGGCTTTGCAATTTTGGAAAAGTTCTCAATAAACCTCCTGTAATAACCTGCAAGGCCCAAAAAGTTGCGAATCTCTCCAACTGTCGTGGGTGTCTCCCACTCTGTAACTGCAGCAACCTTAGATGGATCAACTGCAACTCCATTACCAGACACAACATGTCCAAGGAAAGCTACCTCATCCAACCAAAACTCACATTTGCTGAACTTGGCATACAACTGATGTTCCCTCAATTTCTCCAATACCAAACGCAAATGCACCTCATGCTCTTGCTTATTCTTGGAGAACACCAATATATCATCAATGAAAACAACCACAAATTTATCCAAGAACTCCATGAACACCTTGTTCATCATATTCATGAAGTATGCGGGGCATTAGTCAATCCAAATGACATAACAGTATATTCATACAACCCATACCTCGTAGTAAAAGCAGTCTTTGGAATATCTTGCTCACGAATCTTTAATTGATGATAACCAGAACGAAGATCAATCTTAGAAAACACAGTAGCTCCCTCCAACTGGTCAAATAGATCATTTATCATAGGCAAAGGATACTTATTCTTAATGGTTACCTCATTCAAAGAACGATAATCAACACACATCCTCAAGGTCCCATCCTTCTTCTCCACAAACAATACTCGAGCTCCCCAAGGTGATGAACTTGGGCGAATAAATCCTTGTGCCTGCAATTCTCTTATCTGCTTCTTCAATTCCTCCAACTCTTGAGGGGGCATTCTATACGGTCTCTTTGCAATAGGTCCAGTGCCTGGTATTAAATCAATAAGAAACTCAATATCTCTATCTGGTGGCATACCTGGCAACTCCTCTGGAAACACATCTGGATAATCTCTCACAACGGTCACCTCTTCCAGGCTACCCCCTTAAGAGAGTTCACCTGCACCTGATTACGCTTATACTTACACACATATTTGATCCTCTTCCCTCCTGGTGCACTGAGAGTAATAGATCGACTGGCACAATCAATACGACCTTTATATAACTGCAACCAATCCATACCCAAAATAATATCCAGACCTTGTGACTGCAATATAATCAAATCCATAGGAAAATCATGCTTTCTAATAGACAAAGTCAATTGATGACAACCAACACCTGCTATCATCTCAGCTCCTGGGGAACTCACTCTAATAGGCATACTAAGTGTTTTGGATGGCAAGAATAGATGAGTTATAGATATAATAGGGCCAAACGCTATGTATATATAAATATATTCTACCATATGCATAATATGATCAAGCCAACAAAACACAACAACGAATAACACCAACAAACAAACAAACAACAAACAATATGATAATATTATATATATATATAGTCGAATAATTTTGACACTAAGCAATTTAACAAACAACTATCAATCAAGCAAACAATCTAGTATCTTCATACCACGAAAGTGGGCATAATTAGATACGCTAACACCATAACGTTGCAATACAAAACAAGCATGAATGGTGGTCTCAGCACTAGTTCCTACTTAACTGTTCAAATACTTGAGGGGGTTAACTAATAAACAGTAAGAAGTATACCTAGTTTATAAAATAATTTTCACTCCTATGGCTTTTCTAATCCATTTTCTACGGTCACGTCCTACAGTCAACACACTGCTCTGATACCATCTGTAACGACCAAACCTCGAAGGATTTGAGTCTCTGTGCTTACCGTGCTAGTCCCTGGATCGAACTCGCTAGCACACACAGTATAGATGAATACCAGAATAGCAAGTGCATCATTTATTACAACGTATGATCCAGAGTATATAAAATAAAACAATCTGCATAGCACTTGGCTAGCTTATTCAATCAAACAGCGGAAAAGTAGCAGAAAATAACGATGAGTCCCATCATAGCCCACTGGCGATGCTGAGTGCAGACTCGCGACCCTAACGGTACCTTACTCTTCGTCTGAATATCCTGCAACATGAGACGTTGCAGCCATATAGGTCAATACTTTGAATGTATTGGCAAGTTACACAGGAGTAATAATAAAGCAGACCTACATGTATATGCGTAGTATATCAAAAGGAAGACTTGAGGGGTTATTTTTGCAGAAAGCTGATTTTGTCCTAATAACTACCTAATAGTCAAATTTTTATTTAGTTCTTTTATTACTACAATTAAATACACAAGGTTGAGTTGGCAAAATCAACTCCAACCTACCCTTTATTAAGTTGCCCAACAAATATTATTAAGTGTCACATCTGTCAAGATCATCCAACAACTGTAATGGCATAGTGGCTCAAAGTTACCCATAACCGGGGGCACGACTAATCATGATTAGTTTTAATACTCTGCAGAGTTTTGTACGCTTTACCCACTGGACCCAATCCGAAGATTGAGACAAAGTCTTTCAGAAGAGGTTCCCTTAACCACCTGACGTCCACATCCCACCTACATATGCTACATCTGTCGACACTGTCTGGGCTAGGGTTCCAACAACTGATCAACTAAGCCAGAGCCCATATAGCTAGTGGCCGCACATGGAAGCTACTAGTCACTAAGTCTGTCTGATCTTTTTGAGCCTGGGCGGCATTCCACTTAGGGTGCACTCTCATGGGCGCATGGCCTTAGAAAAGGTGCAAGACCCCATGATGCCTTCCCTCAACACCAAGCAATACCACTTTCGCCCAGAGGTGAGTTAAATCCTGAGTTACTACTCAATTATTATATATATATATATATATATATATATATATATATATATATATATATATATATATATATATATATATATATATAATCCTCACATAAACTCAATGAATACACGAACCACCCCCATCTACAAAGCATAGCAAACTACAACTACCATGATTTGCAAAAACGGGAAGACAGCTCAACAACATAGCAAAATAATATAGTATCCCTGTACATGCATATTTTCATAGTGTGATATAACTACATGCATAGAAAAAAATAGGTAAAGGATGATCAACATGTAACTTGCCTTGGTTCTGGTTCAGAAAGTCACACTCCTGACAATAGCTCGCGTCGCACTCCGAACAATCTACACGTTTCACGCAATTCAACAAATCAATCACCGGAACACGAATAGAACCAAAACAAAACCAACAGCAAGAAAACCATTTTTAAAACTCAACATCAGAATCTTAACAGCACCTAAAATGCACTACGGTTACAATGCAAAAAGAATCACTCGATTCCGATAAACGGTTTGAGAGTTATGGCCTCCGAAAGATTTATTTCAAATTCAAACGAATTCAAATTTGAACAGTGCAAAACATGTACAAAGTTGGTACTGTGCTAAAGAGCTGATTTTTTTTGTGATTGCTCAGGAAACAGAATTACCTAATTTGGATAAATATACTAAGAGTTATAGCAACTTGAAAATTGGATGAAAATCTGGAAAAGAAACAAAAGGCAGCAGAAAACTCCTGAACTGTAGCAAATCCTGCGCGTGCACTGTAGCCATGCCACGTGGCAGTTCGCGATTGGCTGAAGACCTCCTGTGCGTGCGCGTGCTCACCAGAAACAGAAAAACGGCGGCGGTGGTCGGGCGTCGGCGGCGGCGGCTCTCCGGTGGGTCTCCGGCGAAGACGAAGCGACGGACGGGTGCAGAGGTGAGTGGCGGAGGCGGTGGTGGCGTTGGACGGCGGGGAAGCGGACTGTGCCGACGGCGGTGAAGACCTGAACGCGGCAACTCCGGCGGCGACGGTCGAGCTCGTCCCACTCGCGCTGATGCGTCTTCGTCCAAGCAAGAATGTCAGGAAAGCTCGTCGTGGAGGGGGGAAATCGAGCGGAGCAGGCGTTGCGGCTGCGGTGTTCTTACGGCCACGGAAACGACCGGGGAAACGGCAGCGGTCGGCGGAGCTCCTGACGAGATCCAATCACCCCAAACCGAGGCGTGCGGCAGCGAAGGAGGTTGAGGAACGGGGTTCTGGGTTCCTCGAGGGCGTTGGCTCGCGTAGGCAACTCGGGCGCGCACGGGGTCAACCAGGGCGCCGGATCGAGTCGGGCTCGTGCTCGGGTGCGCGTGCGGCGGCGCGTCCGACTCGGGGTGGAAGACAGCGGCACGGGTCGGAAGGCTGTTGGGTTGGGTGGCGGAAGGCTGTTGGGCTGGTTGGCTGGCCGGCTGGCTGGCCCTGTTTTTTTAATAAAGACAGCAACAGGACAAAATAAATAAAATAAAATACACAATATAAAATCTAAATAAAAATACCTAGACACGCAGTAAAATCTATACTGCTAATATAAACTACAGGAACACTAGTTCCAACACTAATGCAGTTTTCGAAAATAGTTTTTATGCAATAGGCAACACAAATAGCAATAAAACAATCAAATAAAATATTTTAAAGATTGCAAAAATTACTAGAACATATCAGATGAACTGGAAATAATATTCTGCACATTATGAAAAAATTTGAAATAGGGGAGAAGTCACGTTATCTCCACTCCAAATAAATTGCCTTTTGTTGCATAATGATTTGAATATTCTGAAAAAGCAAATAATATAATAAAAATAAGATATGCATATGAATGATCTATTAACATCCTAATTTAGGAAACTTGGGATGTTACAATGCCTCTACTTGACTAGCTCATTGATCAAAGATGGTTATGTTTCCTAGCCATAGACATGAGTTGTCATTTGATTAATAGGGTCACATCATTAGGAGAATGATGTGATTGACATGACCCATTCCATTAGCTTAGCACCCGATCGTTTAGTATGTTGCTATTGCTTTCTTCATGACTTATACATGTTCCTATGACTATGAGATTATGCAAATCCCGTTTGCCAGAGGAACACTTTGTGTGCTACCAAACGTCACAATGTAACTGGGTGATTATAAAGGAGCTCTATAGGTGTCTCCAAAGGTACATGTTGGGTTGGCGTATTTCGAGATTAGGATTTGTCACTCCGATTGCCAGAGAGGTATCTCTGGGCCCTCTCGGTAATGCACATCACATAAGCCTTGCAAGCATTGCAACTAATGAGTTAGTTGTGAGATGATGTATTACGGAACAAGTAAAGAGACTTGCCGGTAACGAGATTGAACTAGGTATTGAGATACCGACGATCGAATCTCGGGCAAGTAACATACCGATGACAAAGGGAACACCGTATGTTGTTATGCGGTCTGACCGATAAAGATCTTCGTAGAATATGTAGGAGCCAATATGAGCATCCAGGTTCCGCTATTGGTTATTGACCGGAGACGTGTCTCGGTCATGTCTACATTGTTCTCGAACCCGTAGGGTCCGCATGCTTAAGGTTTCGATGACAGTTATATTATGAGTTTATGAGTTTTGATGTACCGGAGGAGTTCGCAGTCCCGGATGAGATCGGGGACATGACGAGGAGTCTCGAAATGGTCGAGACGTAAAGATCGATATATTAGACGACTATATTCGGACATCGGAAAGGTTCTGAGTGATTCGGGTATTTTTCGGAGTACCGGAGAGTTACGTGAATACATATTGGGCCTTATTGGGCTATACGGGAAAGAAGGAAAAGGGCCTCAAGGGTGGCCGCACCCCTCCCCTTGGTCTGGTCCGAATTGGACTAGGGAAGGGGGTGCCCCCTTCCTTCCTTCTCCTTTTCCCTTCCTCTTTTCTTATTCCATATGGGAGGTGGAATCCTACTAGGACTAGGGAGTCCTAGTAGAACTCCACACTTGGTGCGCCCCCTCCTAGGGCCGGCCTCCTCCTCCCTTGCTCCTATATATACGGGGGCAGGGGCACCCCAAAGACACAACAATTGATCCTTGAGATCTCTTAGCCGTGTGCGGTGCCTCCCTCCACGATAATCCTCGATAATATTGTAGCGGTGCTTAGGTGAAGCCCTGCGACGGTATAACATCAAGATCGTCACCACGCCGTCGTGCTGACGGAACTCATCCCCGACACTTTGCGGGATCAAAGTCTGGGGATCGTCATCGAGCTGAATGTGTGCAAGAACTCGGAGGTGCCGTAGTTTCGGTGCTTGATCGGTCGGGCCGTGAAGACGTACGACTACATCAACCGCGTTGTCATAATGCTTCCGCTTTCGGTCTACGAGGGTACGTAGACAACACTCTCCCCTCTCATTGCTATGCATCACCATGATCTTGCGTGTGCGTAGGAAATTTTTGAAATTACTACGTTCCCCAACAAAATATACCTTTGTTCACTTTGCCAGCCTTCTTATCCGCCAAGTATCTAGGGCAGTTCCAATTCCAGTGACCATTTCCTTTTGCAGTAGAAGCACTCAGTTTCAGGCTTGGGTATAGCTTTGGGCTTCTTCATGGGAGTGGTAACTTGCTTGCCATTCTTCTTTGAAGTTCCCTTTCTTTTCCTTTGCCCTTTTACTTGAAACTAGTGGTCTTGTCAACCATCAACACTTGATGCTTTTTCTTAATTTCTACCTTCGCCAATTTCAGCATCGCGAAGAGCTCGGGAATCGTTTTTGTCATCCCTTGCATATTATATTTCATCACGAAGTTCTAGTAATTTTGTGATAGTGACTAGAGAACACTGTTAATCACTGTATTATCTGGAAGATTAACTCCCACTTGATTCAAATGATTATAGTGCCCAGACATTAAGAGCACATGCTCACTAGCTGAGCAATTCTCCTCCATATTATAGGCAAAGTACTTGTCAGAGGTCTCACACCTCTCGACACGGGCATGAGTCTGAAATACTAATTTCAACTCTTGAACATCTCATATGCTCCATGGCGTTCAAAACGTTTTTGAAGTCCCGGTTCTAAGCCGTAAAGCATGATGCACTAAACTATCAAGTGATCATCATATCGAGCTTTTTCAAACGTTCATAACGTCAACATCTACTCCTGCAATATGTCTGTCACCTAGCGGTGCATCAAGGACATAATTCTTCTATGCAGCAATGAGGATAATCCTCATATCACGGACCTAGTCCGCATCATTGCTCCTATCATCTTTAAACTTATTTTTCTCTAGGAACATATTAAAAACATAGGGGAGCTACAACGCGAGCTATTGATCTACAACATAGATATGCAAATACTATCAGGACTAAGTTAATGATAAATTAAAGTTCAATTAATCATATTACTTAAGAACTTCCGTTTAGATAGACATCTCTCTAGTCATCTAAATGATCACGTGATCCATATCAACTAAACTATGTCTGATCATCATGTGAGATGGAGTACTTTTCAATGGTGAACATCACTATGTTGATCATATCTACTATATAATTCACGTTCGACCTTTCGGTCTCAGTGTTCCGAGGCCATATCTGCATATGCTAGGCTCGTCAAGTTTAACCCGAGTATTCTGTGTGTGCAAAACTGGCTTGCACCCGTTGTATGTGAACGTAGAGCTTATCACACCCGGTCATCATGTGGTGTCTCGACACGACGAACTGTAGAAACGGTGCATACTCAGGGAGGACACTTGTACCTTGAAATTTAGTGAGGGATCATCTTATAATGCTACTGCCGTACTAAGCAAAATAAGATACATAAAGGATAAACATCACATGCAATCAAAATAAGTGATACGATATGGCTATCATCATCTTGTGCCTTCGATCTCCATCTCCAAAGCACTGTCATTATCAACATCGTCACCGGCTTAACACCTTGATCTCCATTGTAGCATCGTTTTCGTCTCGTCAACTATTGCTTCTACGCCTATCGCTGCCGCTTAGTGATAAAGTAAAGCAATTACATGGCGATTGCATTTCATATAATAAAGTGACAACCATAAGGCTCATGCCAGTTGTCGATAACTGTTACAAAACATGATCATCTCATACAACAATTTATATCTCATCACGTCTTGACCATATCACATCACAACATGCCCTGTAGAAACAAGTTATACGTCCTCTACTTTGTTGTTGCAAGTTTTACGTGGCTGCTACGGGCTTCTAGCAAGAACCGTTCTTACTTACACATCAAAACCACAATGATTTTTTGTCAAGTGTGTTGTTTTAACCTTCAACAAGGACCGGGCGTAGTCAAATTCGATTCAACTAAAGTTGGAGAAACACACACCCGCTAGCCACCTGTGTGCGAAGCACGTCGGTAGAACCAGTCTCATGAACGCGGTCATGTAATGTCGGTCCGGGCCGCTTCATCCAGCAATACCGCCGAATCAAAGTAAGACGTTGATGGTAAGCAGTATGACTATTATCGCCCACAACTCATTGTGTTTTACTCGTGCATATAACATCTACGCATAGACCTGGCCCGGACGCCACTGTTGGGGAACGCTGTATTTCAAAAAATTTACCTACGATCACGCAAGATCTACCTAGGAGATGCATAGCAACCAGACGGGAGTGTGTGTCCACGTACCCTCGTAGACCGAAAGCGTAAGTGTTTAGTAACGCGGTTGATGTAGTCAAGCATCTTCGTGATTCAACCGATCCTAGCACCGAACGTATGGCACCTCCGTGTTCAGCACACATTCAGCTCGATGACGTCCCTCGAGCTCTTGATCCAGTAGAGGCCAAGGGAGAGTTCCGTCAGCACGACGGCGTGGTGACGATGATGATGAAGTTACCCGCGCAGGGCTTTGCCTAAGCACTATGACGATATGACCGAGGTGCGTAACTGTGGAGGGGGGCACCGCACACGGCTAAGAGAAGACTTGGTGTGCCTTTGGGGTGCCCCCCTCCCACGTATATAAAGGGGGGAGGAGAGGAGGCCGGCCCTAGAGGGGGCACGCCAAGGGGGGAGTCCTACTTGGACTCCCGGTCCAAGTAGGATTCGGCCCCCCTTTTCCTATTCCAACTAGGAGAAGGAAGGGAAGGGAGAAGGGGGGAGAAGGAAAGAGGGGGGCGCCACCCCCTCCTAGTCCAATTCAGACCAGCCCATTGGGGGGGCGCGCGTCCACTCCTTGAGGCCCTCCTCTCCTTTCCACTAAAGCCCATTAAGGCCCATTACTTCCCCTGGGGGTTCCGGTAACCTCCCGATACTCCGAAATTCACCCGAAACAACCCGAACCATTCCGGTGTCCAAATGTCACCTTCCAATATATGAATCTTTATCTCTCGACAATTTCGAGACTCCTCGTCATGTCCGTGATCTCATCCGGGACTCCGAACAAACTTCGGTTAATCAAATAATATAACTCATAATACAAATCGTCATCGAACGTTAAGCGTGTGGGCCCTATGAGTTCGAGAACTATGTAGACATGACCGAGACACATCTCCGGTCAATAACCAATAGCGGAACCTGGATGCTCATATTGGTTCCTACATATTCTATGAAGATCTTTATCGGTCAAACCACATAACAACATACATTGTTCCCTTTGTCATCGGTATGTTACTTGCCCGAGATTCGATCGCCGGTATCATCATACCTAGTTCAATCTCGTCACCGGCAAGTCTCTTTACTCATTCCGTAATGCATCATCCTGTAACTAACTCATTAGTCACATTGCTTGCAAGGCTCATAGTGATGTGCATTACCGAGAGGGCCCAGAGATACCTCTCCGATACACGGAGTGACAAATCCTAATCTCGATCTATGCCAACTCAACAAACACCATCGGAAACACCTGTAGAGCATCTTTATTATCACCCAGTTATGTTGTGACGTTTGATAGGACACAAGGTGTTCCTCCGGTATTCGGGAGTTGCATAATCTTATAGTCAGAGGAACATGTATAAATCATGAAGAAAGCAATAGCAATAAAACTAAACGATCATTATGCTAAGCTAACGGATGAATCTTGTCCATCACATCATTCTCCTAATGATGTGATCCCGTTCATCAAATGAGTTGGCCATTACCTCTATGGGCCCTTCTCTTTTTCTTTATTGATGGTGTGCATCCTAGCCATGTGGTTGTCGGGTGTATACTCGTTGTTTTTGTACCGTTGCAACATTAGGACTAAATAAACGAGTGTCATTTATTAGGAAAAAAATACTAAACCATGGATAAGTATGTGTCCATACTATGGTAACATCCAATTTAGAGCATACTTTCAAATTTAAGAAGTTTGTGTATCACAAAATGACCTGATTAAGGTGGGACATATTATGTGCAAACTCCTCCCTTCATGACATTTTGATGTTCATATATGTAATGCAACTCGGATGCGCGCGCATACACAGTATTACTGAGAATAGTTTCAAGATCCACCAAACAAATCTGCTCAGAAAATGTTCAGAAAATGAATGCCATCTAATTTGGACCCATCTCGCGTTCTCCAACCTACCACAAACTTATTGTCATGGACCATAATCCATAGACCGAGCAACATAAGACCCAACAAAGAGCATGCCTCTCCAAGAGAACGCCTCCAAAATGAAATCACCACTCATATGCCAATGTTGTCGAATTCAACCAAAACGCTGGATATATGCCTATGACCAACGAAGAGGAATGTCGAGCTAACATTTCAACATGGAAACGACGTGATGACATCGACACTGCATGAACTAACTAGAAGGGTAGATCATGGGTTCTCACTCGGAGACGCGCAAGAGCCCTCGTTCTTCTCACGTCAATGCAGTACTCACGAGAATGTACAAGTTGAAGATGCCAATGCATCACTTCCCGTCATTGTTGCACCATCGCCCCATCATTCTCATATCATTGTCATCCTTAATGCGAAAGAACCAGTAGTTCACTTGCATGGCTAAACTGAACAAAAAAATCTACTTTAATTTAATTTTCCTGGACATACTACATCGCCAAAATCAAAGTAACATAATTATACATGTATTCCCTCCGTATCACAAATACATGTTGCCTTGGACATATCTTTACTCAAACTTTAAAATTTCTGACTATAAATATTGTTTCAAATATTTGGATTGACAACATGTAAATCATATGTTTAAATTTGTCTCGCAAAGTATATTCACAATATAATATATTTTTGTGTTAATTTTCTTATGCTATATACGTACATATAGTAAAACTAATGGACAATGATAAATCACCGTATCAATGTCTGAAATGATATGTATTTCTTATTTGAAGGGAGTAGTTTACTTGTTTGGAGACTTTTTTTGCGCGGTACTTGTTTGGAGACTTTACATGCATTTAGTTTGCTTACTGTCGTTGTCTTGCAAAGCAAGCTCTGTTATAGAAAATAATTTGTCTTGACAATGTCGGAGCCAAATATAAAGCAATAACATACACTAGTTTCCTCAAAGACAACTTGTGGTTGTGATACCTCGTGTATCCATCTGTGCATGTACAATCCGCACTATATCATATATCAATTTTATATTTTCATTAAGCTCAGTATGTTTCATTGCCTCTTTATAGTATGAACCTAGCCAGCCCAGCGTCCACATACATCAAGCCATAAGCCAGGAATGCCACAAACCACGTCTTCGTTACTTGGGCATGACACTATGCTTTATTCACAACTTGAGGGTTCAAATACTATGTTGATATATTACACACACATTTGTTTTGTTCAAACATAAGAATGTAATAGTGAGGTCTATTGAATTTACTACTGGTCTGTGTCAATTAGAAAGATTGTGCTTAACATTCTTGTAGTTAACTAATAACTGTGTACGTGCAACGCATACTGATATTAAACAGGGTGTTAATTGCATATTGATATTACGTATGGCATTAACACACTAAACACGGCTGGTGCTCGAGATTTGAGCGATTTAGGCCGATAGATCCATGTGATTAGATGGTGGTGAGCAATTGTTTGAATCAGTTCCATTGTGCTTCTATATATTAGTTAGAAAGCAAAAATAAACTACCAAGACTTTACAACTCACCTTTTTCCCTTGTGAGGGAAAAATCCAAACTTGTGATTTGTTTAGTCAGCGATGATAAGTCTAGTAGGAGACCATTTGCTGATGAGAAGGCAAGTGCTCCTGAAAGGGAAAATGATGGATAAGCCAATCTCAGCTAATGTACAGAGTGCAAGCATCACCACAATGCACTATGAGCTCACCTTTCCCGGACGTTCTGCCCTAAAATTCTCCCTATCTCTTATACAACCCCTACAATGCTTCCACACAAATTTCCATTTGGTTCCCCACTAAATTTGGTCATATTTGCTGTTGTTGCGAGGACAGAAACTAGCCATGTGTCCAATCTAGCTAGTGAAAAGAGAGCCACACGAAAAGGGGTATATCAGCACACTGACAGTGCTTGCTACACCGACAGTGTTAGCTTCTGCGATAGTGTTTCCAGCTTAATTGTCGCATATAGGAAATTCACGAAATACAACGTGAGTCGTCTGGAAATTAAGAACGTGTATCATGTACGTAGTTGCTACAAACGACATGTAAAAGTAGATTTCAGAAGAAGAAAAATCAGCGCATTGCACCAGATTTTATAGCCAAGGACAGTTCGCCAACTGGGATTACGAGAGAGAGCAAATCAGGCGGGTTTTTTTTTACGGTGCCATGGCAGGCTTACGCCGACCTGAACCATTTTCATTAGAGATAGGAGTAAGATACAACACATCGGTTATAGCACAACACACACCCGAAGTTACAGGGGACATCAAAGACACAAGAAGAAGAAGCAGAAGTGAGTGAGAAAAACAGCCAACACCGAGAACTAAGCACCCAGGCAGACCGAGAAAATCAGGCGCTTCTTCTTTTTTCTTTTTTGCGAAATAAATCAGGCGCTTCTTAACCATAGCAAGCTTCAAATGCCAGTACTTCAAAAAAATAAAGCTTGAAATGCCAGTGCGGCAGTTTAATTATTTTTGCCGAAGATGTTAGCGAGCAGAGAGCTGGATCAGTTGTTTATTAACCAGAGCAACGCTACTACGGCCTACCTGAAATGGCAGTATGGCATTATAAACAACAGCTAGAGTGAATGTTGCCGACAGTTGGACAGTTGGTAGAGGGCCGGCTCGCCGGAGAGTGAGTCACCACGCATTGATTGGTCAGCCTCGCCTCGCTGCTTCGCGCCGCGTCAGGTACCACGAAGAGAATGGTGCCACGAGAGGGCATAGGCGCGGAGTGAAATCTTGTTTTTCCGTGACACTTCGTGCACGCGCGGCCGGTGATGATAGGCCATCTTCAGCCTAGAGGCGCAAATTTTCTCCCGCGTCCGTCCACAGACAGGCGAAATCAGTCCGCGAACAAAGATACGAAAACCGGCCATTAAACGCTATCTGCATACAATTCAAAGCGGATTTGAATAAACCGGATGAAATTCATGCAAACAAGATAAAATTTACTTAAGTTTGAACTTAATTTAAATAAAAGGTTGATAGTTCGACTCTTTTTAACTAAAAACTCAGGAAAAAAATCTAAACCTTATACAGGATGACCACCTTGTACGCTTGGCCGCCCTGCCTTGTTGCACCGCCGTCGGCGTCTGTGCCGTCGTTGTTGTCGTCCCTCCAGCGGCGGAAGGGCGCCGGAGGGCCACGGTAGCCTTGTTCGAGAGCGCCAAGATCCGCCCGATGAAGAGCTGCCACCGCCTGCCGGAGCGGAGAACCATGACTTCGGCATCACCGTTGGAGTTTTGGGGGCTCGGAGAGGAGGAGGTGTGGATGTCCATCACCAGCGCGCGGCCTAAATAGCTGCATCCACGGCCAGGCGAAGGGGCTGTTAGCCCGCTTCAATGCGGTGGAGCGGCCGGTGTTGGTTTCTCGGGACGCAGCGTCTGCATTGAAGCGGCGAGGCCCGAGGTGTCGCGTACATCAACACTGCTCTCACGTCTGGTCACGTCAAGCGGTATCAATATCAGTCGCTGCATGCTCTGGGACGGCATGAACGCGGTGTGGCAAGCGGCATGGGCGCTTGCTAGAAAGCGCAAGAGAGACGGGTGGTTTTTGTGTGACCTAGGTTAGTCAGGAGTGAGCATGGCAGTGGTCCAAAGGCTAGAAAAGCCACACCCTCCCCCCCTCCCCCCTCGGCCAGCAAACCCAAAAAAAGTCGCGTTGGATGGCAAAACACGTCCCGACCGCACGGTCCGAACAAATTGCCAGTGGTTTGAGGGTCCGCATTGGAGACGCCCTTAGCGAGTTTTGCAATCATGGTTCTCTCTTTGATTCTGTAAGGGCATCTCCAACGGCAACCCGCAAAAAGCCTCCCGCATCCGTCCGCGGATATGGGGGACCAGTCCACGGAGACGGATGCGGGAGGCAACCATACAACGGTAGCCGCATACATTTTCACAACCACTAAAACCAACCGGACGAAATTCGTACAAACCGGATGGTTTTCATTCAAGTTCGGATATAATTTACATAAAAAGGTCCATACTTCGACCGTTTAACTAAAAAACCAAAAAAATTAATCCCTATACCGGACGACCACCTCGTATGTGTGGCCGCTCTGCCCTGCCACACCGACGTCTCCATCGGTGGCGTCGTCATCGTGGTCCCTCCAGCGCGGAATGACACCGGAGGGCCGCGGCAACCTTGCCGGCGGTTGCCTGCCACTCATGAAGGATCCACTCCGCCTCCTGCTGCACCGTGCGGAGGGCAGCTGCGCCCACTGCCGACGTGGCCTACGGAGCCCGTGCAGAGGGCAGCAAGGCCGCCGGCGTTCGCGGAGCAGTCGCTGAGCGACCACTCCTCGCCGATCTTGGCGAGCTCGCCGTCAAGGCGGGGGCGCCGCCGGGCGGCCATCTCCGCGGTGGCGACGGAGCGGTCGAACGCCCACGCGGTGGCGAGGTCGGGGTCGTGCGGACCCACTCCGGTGCCACGTCCGTCTTAGCGAACTCGGAGCACCGATCGGCATTGCGCCGGTCGTACCTGCCTGCCACCGCGTCACGCGCTCTGCCTCGGATACCATGGCTCGAGAGCCAGAGGTACTGCTATAACCGCCGCCTCCGAGATAGTGGAGGATGCGACCACGCACCTTGGCAATCGCGGGTGGCAGGTCCTCCTTCACGCGGGTTGACGCTGTGGTGGCGATGAGGGCCCGTCGATCCGTGCGTAGCGGCTGTGCGGCTGCTCCTTCACGCGGAGGAGGCATTGGGGGATGGCAGCTCTTGCTTCATGCGGTCGCCGATGTGGAGGTCATGGTTGTGTGGCGGGGGCGCCGGCTCGTCCTTCACCCGCCAGCGTGGGCATGCCGGCTCCCGCTTAACATGGATCCGCATCGGGGAGGTTGGCTCCTCCTTCACGCGCACCAACGACGGTGGCGCCGGACACATCTGACGGAGCGAGCGCTCCGTCATGATCTTCATCTGATGGATGAATTCTTCGTCCGTCAGAGCCGCCTCCAAGAGTAGACGTGGCCGCTGCTACGGCTGGTCCTCCTCGTCACCGGAGGAGAGGACTATCTCCTCCTTGCCAGAGGAGCCCGTCGCCGTGGACGTCATGATCCGCCTGACAACGAACTTCCATCGGTGCCGCCTGCCGACGCGGAGAACAAGGACTTGGGCATCGCCGCTGGGCTCGGAGAGGGGGAGAAGGACGGTGCGGTGCTTTGGAGGGTCTGGATCTAGACGACGCCGGAGTGTGGCTTAAATAGCCACGGCCAGGGGAAGCGGAGGGGCGGTCAGCCCGCTTCAACGCGGCGGAGCGGCCGGAATTGGTTTCTCGGAACGCGGCGTCCACATTGAAGCGGCGGGGACATCCGAGAGGTCGCTTCCGTCTGCGCCGCCTTCCGATCCGGTCAAATCGTTGCACCAATGCCAGCCGCTGCATGCTTTGGGGCGGCATGAATGCGGCGCGGCAAGCGGCGCGGGCTGGAAAGTGCGGGACGGGCAAATGGGGGTTTTTGGTGGGCCATGGTGGTCAGAAGCGGGTTTGGGATCGGTCCGGACTCCGGCAAACCTCGACATGTTTGTCACCGGTTTGCGGGAGAAATCACTTCCGGACCGTTCCACGGACCGATACAAGTCAGTGTTGGATGGCTTCCGCGGTCCGAACAGCCCGGTCCAAAAAATTACGGGAGGTTTACGGGTCTGTCTTGAAGATGACCTAAGCAAAACAAGTTATCAGTATTTTCTCTTTTATGCCGAATCGGTAAAATGCTAATCCATGGAGGTAAACTGATTTTTTTAGTACTAGCCGCAGCAAAGGAAGTTGACAACAAAAGCTGAGTACTAAACATACTAGTATAATGCCCGTGCGTTGCCACGGGCCTTCTAATATTTTTGTCGGTTGCATATTGAAACATGATGCCCTTCAAATTTCACATGTGTAGAAAGGATTTCCAGTAACAGTCGACAAATATACTTGATGCAATGCATTTCCATTTTCCCACTTCACTTGCATCTCCATTATTTCTTTTTAGTTGCAATGTATTAAAAATGTAATTTGGCAACATATACATGAAGAGCATAAAATCATATACTTCCTCCGTTCTTAAATATAAGTTTTTCTAGAGATTCCAATACAGACCATTTGCGGAGCATAATGAGTGAATCTACACTTTAAAATATGTCTATATACATCTGTATGCAGTTCGTATAGAAATATCTATATAGACTTATATTTAGAAACGGCGGCAGAACAAAATAACCCAACACACTCTTGTAACGAATAAATTATTATTATCTAGAATATATATATAATGATGATAATAATAATTGCATGTATCTTGATTATAAAAATAAAATAGATAAATATACCTGTCTGTGCTCGTTGGAATATCAGCCAACAGAGAATATAGGTTGTGAAATGTTATTTCAAGTGCGTTATTGAAGTCCCTTGAAAATCTCAGTAATTTCAATATCTCATAGCTTTATTCTCTACCAAATGTGATGTAGAGTGAGTCCAAAATATATACATGGTATGCATGTGTGGAGTGAATCGCATCCTGCTTTGTAGCAACATAGGACATTCTCTAGATCACTTGTTTGGCTATTATCTTTAGAACAATTTTTGCTATTTCTAGAATATCTGACACTTCTCTCGTGGCATAATAACCACTCCTCTCAGTTCACAAGGGAGAAAGGAAAAGAAACTAATCTGTTCTAGACAAATAAACAGCCTCCCTCAAAAAGGAAAAGCTACTCCACGCCTCTCACTACACATGCACAACACACATCCCTTATCCCCACCTCAAAGGCACAACTTCAGCAACTCACATGGCATAGTTCCGCTTTCTCTCCCCGCCACTGCTCCTCTTGTCCCGCCATAGCGTCATCTGTCGGCTCCTCTCCCAGCCTTGGTGTCAGCCATCACTTCCTCTCCCTGCCACTACGTAGACCACCACCCCCTCTCCTAGTCTGGTTGATTTGTACCCTTGATCCGTGATAGTTGCCGGCCTAATGCTATTGCCTACAGCTAGTGGCTGGTGGACCACGCCCAACCGAGAGAAGCGACAACGGCGCCGTAGGTAACAGGCATACACACAGTCGGTGGGCGCCTGAAACAATGCCATCAAACATGCATGAGCAACAACCTCGATCATGCCTCCCTGTAGGTTAATTCTTCCCCTTTCTTATCGTGTTTTGTTAGAGGGATCTCAAATGAACTATTCATATTCAGCAAAAGTAATAAACAAAAAAATATTCACATGTATCTATGAAATAAAAACTACACAGCAAATTTGCAGTGAACTTCATGGCCAATAATGAATTTAATTGTTTATAGGACAAATTAAGAAAGAATTTCTCAGAGATAGTAATAACTGACCCAGTAGTCAATTGTTGATTGGAAATGTATGCTAATATGGCTCGGAGATGCAATAGAACAACTGAAGGATTGCACTTGAAGATCAAATACGATAACTCTGAGTAGTCTATGGTCACAAGTTGTTTAGGCTCTGGATCTCAAGTAGCAGCTCTAACAGGAAGGGAATAAAGTGAACTACACTTCACAAGAAACAACAATATTGAATTTCTTGTTATCTTGAATACTACCAATTGGAAAGCAAAGAAGAGAATATTTTCAATTATTTCTACTGTCTAGCAATCGCAAAGGTTTAAATGGAACATCAATAGCAACTAATAGTTCACTTTATTCCCTTTCTGGTAGAGCTGCTACTTGAGATCTACGGCCTAAAGAATTTGTAACATCAACCAGTAGAATCCCGTGCGTTGCTATGGGCCTTTTAAAATTTTTATTGCGTACATATACTAAACTTGGTGAATTTTTGCCTTCTTCCAACAGCATCGCCTTGGACCCTTGTCGTTGGATTTCTTTTTAAACATTGACATAATTCATCTTCATCTTTCTCATGTAATCTACAAAAATAAAATATATAGAAATGCACCTTTTGAATTATCATGAAGAACAATTCTCTAAAATTCGATGAGTTTTTAGTTCGGTCCAAAATAGTTATGGTAGTGACTTTGTCAATCAACATTTTAAAAGTATCAGATATACAAAGGTGAATATATAAACATATATTAAACAAATCTCATATACAATGTATATTCATTGGTCAGCTATTAGATGCAAGTAGGTGACCGTTTTGAATCAAAATGAGCGACATCGTGCTTTTTAGTGGAGCGAGTCGCATCCCAATATGAATAATAACATGTAGGCTCACCTGTAAATCATTTGTTGGTAATTATTTTTTAGAAACGACTGGTTAGGGTATGTGATATCTTTCACTATATAAAAAATTATATGACATTTCTATCATATCAAACAACCGGTTTTCCCTTAAAAACAAACAACTCCTCCTTCTCTTCTAATCCTAAAAAAGCAATTCACCATCTCCACTCATCGCATGACGCGGCGGTCAGGCTCACATTTCATTACCCCGGCCTGCCCTGCCCACCATGGCTTCTCACTGTCACCTCCCACCTCCCATCGATGCCACATCATTTAGCTTGCACCATGCTCTCAACGCCACATCCCCTCCTCTCCACGACGTCGCCCGCCCCCTCCTCTCCACTCCATGGCATCCCAGGCCGATTCCCGGTGCCAAGGAGTGCACACCATCGTAGCCGAGGGTGACCACCACGACGACACAACCTGCTGCTCACCGAAATGTTGCACCTTCTCCGACAACATATTCCTCTGTAGCTGATCAAATGCTGATTTATATCTGTCAAAGATTGACTCCAACAACATATTCACAATAACAATGGATGACAGAATAGTAGTCATAGAAAATAATCTTGCATACCTAGTTCACATTGCCATGGTATCATGATTAAAATAGAAAAAATATTTACTATGATAATAAAATTGAACATAATGGACTCTACAGTTCAGAAAGAAGTGGTTAATTTGGCGCAAGATAGATAACATAATTCTGAAAAGAAAACAGAATTTTGGTCAGGCAAACCACAAAAATATCTAGTTAGAGGAGATAGTAAATAAAATACCTCTTCAATTGTAGAATTGGTATAGAGGCGTCACAACTATTCTACTACTGCACAATTCTATAACAAATTGTGAAATTAAATTAAATTAAATTCCATACAATTTCTCTCCTAAGAATATCTAAGACATGAATCTTAAGAGCAATAGTAACTGAAGAACAACAAGCAGCTAGATGTCCTCGATGGTGACACAACAGTTGAGGTTGGGGGTATGCAGCTTCATTTCTACGAGAAGTCAAACATTAAGGACCAATCCGTATATGAACATGCATAAGAAAATAAGAGTAATCTGAAAATGTAAGGATTATATTATTTTGTCTTCCTAAGTTCGCTTCCCAGTGAAATATCTATCATTTCTTTTTATTGCAATATCAGAGCCCCTCCACTTTCCATTTTGTTTTTAGTTACAGTTCCAAGTCCTTCCTTCAGCATATGATTATTTCTGCATGACTAATATGCTTCTGCATCTGCATATGATTATTCTTTTTTGATAAGTTGTCAACAGTTTAGGCCATTAACTAATGATAACACTGAGAGGCAAAGCGCAATTGAGCAAAGTCTTTTTTTAGCAAAGAACAATTCCGTACAATAAATTGGCAGGAGTCCTAGATCCTCCGTGCAAGATACTATTAAGTGCTTCAAAATATATAGTTCAATGCACATAAAAATAATTAAGCCACTAATACCATGATGCAATTATTTATTTTCTTGATATAGAATAGTAAAGTACAAAATTGGCAGTTTACCATTCACATGTAGAGATCAGAAGCTCTTCGGTTAAACTATCTTTGGATTGTCAGTCAACGCCCCACTTGTGGCCATTCATTTTTTTGACTTGAAGCAATACCCTACAAAACTACTTCACAAAGAGGCTCAAATTGTCGCTGATAGTCTACATGCTACACATAAATCATGGAAGGGGCAAACACTGATAACATTACCATTTGAGCCTCTTCTATATCTAGTCATAGTATTCCAACTATCCCAAAGAAAGAAGTTATCTGAAAGCTGCACTCTAACCTGCAACAATAAGGGGAGAAAATTAGAAACACATAGGCTAGATAAAATGATTGCCATGATCTTAAATAAGCAAGCAATAGAGCAGTGTCATTCCCACAAAGGCAAATCACAGAGTACAGCAAAACTTGAAGTACCAAAACCATCATGTCTTGAAATGTGTTGTTTTCTTCATCGACGAATCTAACAAAAATGAATAGAAACCTGATCGGGTGAATGCTTGCAGTATGGAACAATAGATCAACCATGGGTACAAGAAAGGAATTAAATCCAATATTGAATAATCTCCTCACTCATCTCTAGTGCTTTTGCAAGAAAGGAATTAAATTCTATATTGAACAGTAGATCTCTTGCTTTCAGCTTCACTTGATTATATTGTTAACTGCATTCCCAAAACATAATGCTCGCGTTCAAAAATTTGAGTCATCTAGCAAAATGTAGTTTAATTTATAAAGTTGTTGGTGCAGGCATCCACTCTGCCTCTGAACCTCCATTTATCTTGTTGTCATGGACATATTTTTGCAGAATTTTTTTAGAACCATCAAGTGAGCTTGAGTTAACTCAGAAGCTTATATGCATCTAGAACTTTAAGTTATACTCAAAACTCTACAGAAAGGTGAAAAAACATGCTGGAACTAAGAACAGATCATGAACAGATCATGAACTTCTAACAAAAACTGGCACATGAGGGGACATGTCTTAATATTAAACGTAAGTCGGCATGAAGATGTCCCCAAGATACAAACTTCCTATAATTTATCATTAAAATTGTCCCTGATACAGTCTAAAGTCCAAATTTTCATCAATCTTTATTATATCAAAAAATTGTGTTTTCTTTGGTTAAATATGCATACCAGACCTCTCCAATAAGAGGCACCCCTCCAAAATGATTTATGAAGCTGACAGATATAGAAAGCATGTAGCCATACCTATTTTTGAATGTGCATGTCTTCAGAGCTTGAAAAAACAAGGTACCAACATCTTTCCAGTAGTTTGCTGAGTGCTAATCACCTTGAAGGCTGAACAAACACGATGGTCAAAGTGCTAATTAATTCAAACACAAACAACATAAAAACCAGATTGAGATAGAAGCTACTGAACACGTACTATTCTAAGTCTGACAATCAATTGAATTGGCGCCTTTCTATTTGTAACCTTATAGACATAGCAAACATCGCAACTTACAGTTCAGATTTTGTTCACACCGGATTTTGTTCACATACTCGAGTAATTACTGGTAATAGAAAAATGGTGTACAAATAGAACCTGGCGTGTTGTCGCTTCAGCATCGCGTTTCTACAATGGGAAGCCATCGGCCTCCTTCTGGCTAGGTCCGAGAAACCACATTTCCATTGTCGGGGCGACGACGTCTTCTTCAACACGATAGCCTCCCTCCCTCTGCTTCTTGCCGTCAGCTGTGCTAGCATCAAAGAACCATCCACCATTCCACCCGTAGGCTTGGCGAGTACGCTGCATGGGCGACAGCAGAGTGAGAGTTGGGCATGAAGATGTTGTCACAGGCCTTGGTGATCATGTGATGCTGCCCTTGAGAAGCCAGTGATGAGGTGATGGAGGATGTGTTATAGATCGACATTTCATGTAGGCCCAACCCACATGGCATTGTGGCATACACCACATGGTACGTCCAGAACGCACACATGATGGTCACCGGGCTCGCGTGCTAGCGCGTCCCCCAGGTCACAATGTTGGAAATATGCCCTAGAGGCAATAATAAATAGGTTATTATTATATTTCCTTGTTCATGATAATCGTTTATTATCCATGCTAGAATTGTATTGATAGGAAACTCAGATACATGTGTGGATACATAGACAACACCATGTCCCTAGTAAGCCTCTAGTTGACTAGCTCGTTGATCAATAGATGGTTATGGTTTCCTGACCATGGACATTGGATGACGTTGATAACGGGATCACATCATTAGGAGAATGATGTGATGGACAAGACCCAATCCTAAGCCTAGCACAAAGATCGTGTAGTTCGTATGCTAAAGCTTTCTAATGTCAAGTATCATTTCCTTAGACCATGAGATTGTGCAACTCCCAGATACCGTAGGAATGCTTTGGGTGTGCCAAACGTCACAACGTAACTGGGTGGCTATAAAGGTACACTACAGGTATCTCCGAAAGTGTCTGTTGGGTTGGCACGAATCAAGACTGGGATTTGTCACTCCGTGTGACGGAGAGGTATCTCTGGGCCCACTCGGTAGGACATCATCATAATGTGCACAATGTGACCAACGAGTTGATCACCGGATGATGTGATACGGAACGAGTAAAGAGACTTGCCGGTAACGAGATTGAACAAGGTATCGGATACCGACGATTGAATCTCGGGAAAGTACAATACCACTCGACAAAGGGAATTGTATATGGGATTGACTGAATCCTCGACATCGTGGTTCATCCGATGAGATCATCGTGGAACATGTGGGAGCCAACATGGGTATCCAGATCCCGCTGTTGGTTATTGGCCGGAGAGTTGTCTCGGTCATGTCTGCATGGTTCCCGAACCCGTAGGGTCTACACACTTAAGGTTCGGTGACGCTAGAGTTGTTATGGGAAATAGTATGTGGTTACCGAAGGTTGTTCGGAGTCCCGGATGAGATCTCGGACATGACGAGGAGCTCCGGAATGGTCCGGGGGTGAAGATCGGTATATTGGACGAAGGGTATTGGAGTCCGGAATTGTTCTGGGGGTATCAGGTGATGACCAGCGTGTCCGAAAGGGGTTTCGGAGGCCCCGGCAAGCATTGGGGGGCCTTATGGGCCAAGGGGAGAGGGCACATCAGCCCACTAAGAGGCTGAGCGCCCCTCCCACCCCATCTCACGTAACCAGGAGAGGTGGGGGCGCCACCCCTAGGGCAGCCGCCCCTCCCGGCTTGGGGGGCAAGTTTCCTAGGGGGTGGGGGCGCCCAAACCCATCTAGGGTTTCCCCTGTGGCCGCCGCCCCTCCCCTAGGGAACCCTAGGGCGCCTCCCCCTCCTCCCTTCCCCCTATATATAGTGAGGGAGAGAGGGGGCAGCCGCACCCTTCCCCTGGCGCAGCCCTCTCCCTCCTCCAACACCTCGTCCTCCTCCGTAGTGCTTGGCGAAGCCCTGCCAGAGAACCACGAGCTCCATCACCACCATGCCGTCGTTCTGTTGGAGTTTTTCCCTCAACTTATCCTCTCCCCTTGCTGGATCAAGAAGGAGGAGATGCCCCGGGCTGTACGTGTGTTGAACGCGGAGGTGCCATCCGTTCGGCACTAGGATCATCGGTGATTTGGATCATGACGAGTACGACTCCATCAACCCCATTCACTTGAACGCTTCCGCTTAGCGATCTACAAGGGTATGTAGATGCACTCTCCTTCCCCTCGTTGCTAGATTACTCCATAGATTGATCTTGGTGATGTGTAGAAAATTTTGAATTTCTGCTACGTTCCCCAACAGTGGCATCATGAGCTAGGTCTATGCGTAGTTTCTATGCACGAGTAGAACACAAAGTAGTTGTGGGCGTTGATTTTGTCAATTTACTTGCCGTTACTAGTCTTATCTTGATTCGGCGGCATTGTGGGATGAAGCGGCCCGGACCGACCTTACACGTACTCTTACGTGAGACAGGTTCCACCGACTGACATGCACTAGTTGCATAAGGTGGCTAGCGGGTGTCTGTCTCTCCCACTTTAGTCGGATCGGATTCGATGAAAAGGGTCCTTATGAAGGGTAAATAGAAATTGGCATATCACGTTGTGGTTTTGCGTAGGTAAGAAACATTCTTGCTAGAAACCCATAGCAGCCACGTAAAAACATGCAACAATAATTAGAGGACGTCTAACTTGTTTTTGCAGGGTATGCTATGCGATGTGATGTGGCCAGAAAGAATGTGATGAATGATATATGTGATGTATGAGATTGATCATGTTCTTGTAATAGGAATCACGACTTGCATGTCGATGAGTATGACAACCGGCAGGAGCCATAGGAGTTGTCTTAATTTACTTATGACCTGCGTGTCAACATAAACGTCATGTAATTACTTTACTTTATTGCTAATCGTTAGCTGTAGTAGTAGAAGTAATTGTTGGCGAGACAACTTCATGAAGACACGATGATGGAGATCATGGTGTCATGCCGGTGACGATGATGATCATGGAGCCCCGAAGATGGAGATCAAAAGGAGCAAAGTGATGATGGCCATATCATGTCACTATTTGATTGCATGTGATGTTTATCATGTTTTACATCTTATTTGCTTAGAACGACGGTAGTAAATAAGATGATCCCTCATTAAAATTTCAAGAAAGTGTTCCCCCTAACTGTGCACCGTTGCGAAAGTTCGTCGTTTCAAAGCACCACGTGATGATCGGGTGTGATAGATTCTTACGTTCACATACAACGGGTGTAAGCCAGATTTACACACGCGAAACACTTAGGTTGACTTGACGAGCCTAGCATGTACAAACATGGCCTCGGAACACAAGAGACCGAAAGGTCGAGCATGAGTCGTATGGTAGATACGATCAACATGAAGATGTTCACCGATGATGACTAGTCCGTATCACGTGATGATCGGACACGGCCTAGTTGACTCGGATCATGTAATCACTTAGATGACTAGAGGGATGTCTATCTGAGTGGGAGTTCATCAGATGAACTAAACTATCATGAACATAGTCAAAAGGACTTTGCAAATTATGTCGTAGCTTACGCTTTAGCTCTACTATTTTAGATACGTTCCTAGAGAAAATTTAGTTGAAAGTTGATAGTAGCAATTATGCGGACTGGGTCCGTAAACTGAGGATTGTCCTCATTGCTGCACAGAAGGATTATGTCCTTAATGCACCGCTCAGTGAGCTGAACCTCGAGCATCGGTTGTGGATGTTGTGAACATCTGACATACACGCTTTGATGACTACATAATAGTTCAATGCGTATGGTTTAGAATTGAGGCACCAAAGAAGTTTTTGAAACGTGCAGAACATGTGAGATGTTCCAAGAACTGAAATTGGGATTTCAGGCTCGTGCCCACGTCAAGAGGTGAAAGACCTCCGACAAGTTTCTTAGCCTGCAAACTAAGGAGAAAAGCTCAATCGTTGAGCATGTGCTCAGATTGTATGAGTACTACAATCGCTTGAATCGAATGGGAGTTAATCTTTCAGATAAGATAGTGATGGTTCTCCAAAGTCACTGCCACCAAGCTACTAGAGCTTCGTGATGAACTATAACATATCAGGGATAGATATGATCCTTGAGCTATTCGTGACACCGCGAAAGTAGAAATCAAAAGGGAGCATCAATTGTTGATGGTTAGTAAAACCACTAGTTTCAAGAAGGGCAAGGGCAATAAGGGATACTTCATGAAACGGCAAATCAGCTGCTGCTCTAGTGAAGAAACCCAAGGTTGAACCCAAACCGGAGACTAAGTGCTTCTGTAATAAGGGGAACAGTCACTAGAGCGGAATTACCCTAGATACTTGGTAGATGAGAAGGCTGGTAAGGTCGACAGAAGTGTGTTGGATATACATTATATTAATGTGTACTTTACTAGTACTCCTAGTAGCACCAGGGTATTAGATACCGGTTCGGTTGCTAAGTGTTAGTAACTCGAAATAAAAGGCTACGGAATAAACGGAGACTAGCTAAAGGAGAGATGACGATATGTGTTGGAAGTGTTTCCAAGGTTGATGTAATCAAATATCATACGCTCCCTCTACCATCGAGATTGGTATTAAAACCTAAATAATTGTTATTTGGTGTTTGCGTTGGGCATAGACATGATTGGATTATGTTTATCGCAATACGGTTATTCATTTAAGGAGAACAATGGTTACTCTGTTTATTTGAATAATACCATCCGATCGTAGTGATACACATGTTCATGCCAAAAGATATAAGATAGTAATGATAGTACCACATACTTGTGGCACTGCAATTTGAGTCATATTGGTATAAAATGCATGAAGAAGCTCCATGTTGATGGATCTTCAGACTCACTCGTTTTTGAAAAGATTGAGACATGCGAACCATGTTTATTGGTAGATATGCATGAAGAAAGTCCATACAGATGGATCGTTTGGACTCACTTGATTTTGAATCACTTGAGACATGCAAATCATACCACATGGACAAGATGACTGAAAGACCTCGTTTTCAGTAAGATGGAACAAGAAAGCAACTTATTGGAAGTAATACATTTTGATGTGTGCGGTCCAATGAGCGCTGAGGCACGCAGTGGATATCGTTGTGTTCTTACTTCACAGATGATTTGAGTAGATGTTGAGTATATTTACTTGATGAAACACGAGTCTGAATTATTGAAATGTTCAAGTAATTTCAGAGTGAAGTTGAAGATCCTCGTGACAAGAGGATAAAATGTCCGTGACATGATCATAGAGATTTATATCTGAGTTACGAGTTTGGCACACAATTAAGACATTGCGGAAATTGTTTCACGACTAATACCATCGGGAACACCATAGTGTGATGGTGTGTCCGAACATCATAACTGCACCCTATTGGATATGGTGCATACCATGATGTCTCTTATCTAATTACCACTATCGTTTATGGGTTAGGCATTAGAGACAACCACATTCACTTTAAATAGGGAACCACACAAATCCGTTGAGATGACACCGTATGAACTATGGTTTAGAGAAACCTAAGTTGTTGTTTCTTAAAAGTTTGGGGCTACGTCGCTTATGTGAAAAGTTTCAGGCTGATAAGCTCGAACCCAAAGCGGATAAATGCATCTTCATAGGACACCCAAAACAGTTGGGTATACCTCCTGTCTCAGATCCGAAAACAATAGGAATTGTTTCTGAAATCGGGTCCTTCCTCGAGAAAAGTTTCTCTCGAAAGAATTGAGTGGGAGGATGGTGGAGACTTGATGAGGTTATTGAACCGTCACTTCAACTAGTGTGTAGAAGGGCACAGGAGTTGTTCCTATGGCACCTACACCAACTGAAGTGGAAGCTTATGATAGTGATCATGAGACTACGGATCAAGTCACTCCCAGACCTCGTAGGACGACAAGGATGCGTACTACTTCAGAGTGGTACGTAATCCTGTCTTGGAAGTCATGTTGCAAGACAACAATGAACCTACGAACTATGGAGAAGCGATGGTGGGCCCGGATTCCGATGAATGGCTCGAGGCCATAAAATCCGAGAGAGGATCCATGTATGAAAACAAAGTGTAGACTTTGGTAGAACGGCTCGATGGTCGTGAGGCTATTGAGTACAGATGGATTTTAAAAGGAAGACGGACAATGATGGTAAATGTCACCATTAAGAAAGCTCGACCTGTCGTTAAGATGTTTCCCGACAAGTTCAAGGAGTTGACTACGATGAGACATTCTCACTCGTAGCGATGCTAAGAGTCTGTTGGAATTAGCAGGTACTGCATTATTTATGAAATCTTGCAGATAGGATGTCAAAAATATTGTTTCCTTGTTCTTGAGGAAAGGTTGTATGTGATACAACCAGAAGATTTTGTCGATCCTGAAAGATGCTAACAAGTATGTAAAGCCCCAGCAATCCTTCTAAGGACTGGAGTAAGCATCTCGGAGTTGGAATGTACACTTTGATGAGATGATCAAAGATTTTGGGTTTATACAAAGTTTATGAGAAACTTGTATTTCCAAAGAAGTGAGTGGGAGCACTATAGAATTTCTGATGAGTATATGTTGTTGACATATTGTTGATCAGAAATGATATAGAATTTCTGGAAAGCATCTAGGGTTATTTGAAAAGTGTTTTTCAATGGAAAACCTGGATTAAGCTACTTAAACATTGAGCATCAAGATCTATAAGGATAGATAAAAACGCTTAATGGTATTTTTCAAATGAGCACATACCTTAACATGATCTTGAAGGTGTTCAAGATGGATCAGTCAAAGAAGGAGTTCTTGCCTGAATTGTAAGGTATGAAGTTAAGACTTAAAGCTCGACCACGGCAGAAGAAAGAGGAAGGATGAAGGTCGTCCCCTATGCTTTTGTCATAGGCTCTATACAGTATGCCATGCTGAGTACCACACCTGATGTGTGCCTTGCTACATGTCTGGCAAGAGGGTACAAAGGTGATCTAGGAGTAGGTCATCAGATAGCGGTCAAAATTATCCTTAGAGGAATAAGGATATGTTTCTCGGTTATGGAGGTGATAAAGAGTTCGACGTAAAGAGTTACATCGATGCAAGCTTAACACCTATCCGGATAGCTCTGAGTAGAGTAAACGGGATTCGTATAGTAGAACAGTTGTTTGAAATATAGCGTAGTAGCGACATCTACAAGATGACATAGAGATTTGCAAAGTACATATGGATCTGAATGTTGCAGACCCGTTGACTAAAACCTCTCTCACAGACATAACATGATCAAACCAAGAACTCATTGAGTGTTAGTCACATAGTGATGTGAACTAGATTATTGACTCTAGTAAACTCTTTGGATGTTGGTCACATGGCGATGTGATCTGTGAATGTTAATCACATGGCGATGTGAACTAGATTATTGACTCTAGTGCAAGTGGGAGACTGTTGGAAATATGCCCTAGAGGCAATAATAAATAGGTTATTATTATATTTCCTTGTTCATGATAATCGTTTATTATCCATGCTAGAATTGTATTGATAGGAAACTCAGATACATGTGTGGATACATAGACAACACCATGTCCCTAGTAAGCCTCTAGTTGACTAGCTCGTTGATCAATAGATGGTTATGGTTTCCTGACCATGGACATTGGATGTCGTTGATAACGGGATCACATCATTAGGAGAATGATGTGATGGACAAGACCCAATCCTAAGCCTAGCACAAAGATCGTGTAGTTCGTATGCTAAAGCTTTCTAATGTCAAGTATCATTTCCTTAGACCATGAGATTGTGCAACTCCCAGATACCGTAGGAATGCTTTGGGTGTGCCAAACGTCACAACGTAACTGGGTGGCTATAAAGGTACACTACAGGTATCTCCGAAAGTGTCTGTTGGGTTGGCACGAATCAAGACTGGGATTTGTCACTCTGTGTGACGGAGAGGTATCTCTGGGCCCACTCGGTAGGACATCATCATAATGTGCACAATGTGACCAACGAGTTGATCACCGGATGATGTGATACGGAACGAGTAAAGAGACTTGCCGGTAACGAGATTGAACAAGGTATCGGATACCGACGATCGAATCTCGGGCAAGTACAATACCGCTGGACAAAGGGAATTGTATACGGGATTGATTGAATCCTCGACATCGTGGTTCATCCGATGAGATCATCGTGGAACATGTGGGAGCCAACATGGGTATCCAGATCCCCCTGTTGGTTATTGGCCGGAGAGTTGTCTCGGTCATGTCTGCATGGTTCCCGAACCCGTAGGGTCTACACACTTAAGGTTCGGTGACGCTAGAGTTGTTATGGGAAATAGTATGTGGTTACCGAAGGTTGTTCGGAGTCCCGGATGAGATCTCGGACATGACGAGGAGCTCCGGAATGGTCCGGAGGTGAAGATCGGTATATTGGACGAAGGGTATTGGAGTCCGGAATTGTTCTGGGGGTATCAGGTGATGACCAGCGTGTCCGAAAGGGGTTTCGGAGGCCCCGGCAAGCATTGGGGGGCCTTATGGGCCAAGGGGAGAGGGCACATCAGCCCACTAAGAGGCTGAGCGCCCCTCCCACCCCATCTCACGTAACCAGGAGAGGTGGGGGCGCCACCCCTAGGGCAGCCGCCCCTCCCGGCTTGGGGGGCAAGTTTCCTAGGGGGTGGGGGCGCCCAAACCCATCTAGGGTTTCCCCTGTGGCCGCCGCCCCTCCCCTAGGGAACCCTAGGGCGCCTCCCCCTCCTCCCTTCCCCCTATATATAGTGAGGGAGAGAGAGGGCAGCCGCACCCTTCCCCTGGCGCAGCCCTCTCCCTCCTCCAACACCTCGTCCTCCTCCGTAGTGCTTGGCGAAGCCCTGCCGGAGAACCACGAGCTCCATCACCACCATGCCGTCGTGTTGTCGGAGTTTTTCCCTCAACTTCTCCTCTCCCCTTGCTGGATCAAGAAGGAGGAGATGCCCCGGGTTGTACGTGTGTTGAACGCGGAGGTGCCGTCCGTTCGGCACTAGGATCATCGGTGATTTGGATCATGACGAGTGCGACTCCATCAACCCCATTCACTTGAACGCTTCCGCTTAGCGATCTACAAGGGTATGTAGATGCACTCTCCTTCCCCTCATTGCTAGATTACTCCATAGATTGATCTTGGTGATGTGTAGAAAATTTTTAATTTCTGCTACGTTCCCCAACACACAAGCCGCCACCGAGATGGCCTCTTCCATAATCCCCACCCGCAAGTTAAGCCCGTGCTTGCGCCACACACGCCTCCTGCTGTGTCAGCCTCTCCGTCCACACCGGCATCTTCTTCTGCAGGTTCTTCTCGTGCAGCCGCATCTCGTCGTCTCCACCAGAGATAACACCGAAACTTAGTCCACCCCTAGCCCCGGCGAGCGCGCTGGAGGCCACCAGCACCACGACAGTCGTAGCCTTGTAGGACTGCTTGCATGGTAGGGCTCGATGACTGCAATGGAAGATGGCTAATTGGAAGGCGGGCGGCGGGGATGATGAAAGGGGATCAGCGGGAACTGCGGTGGATTGGATGAAGATTGATTTGTGAAATCTGCTGGGAATGTGTCGGTCAAGGCAAGGCAAGTTTCGATTCTGTTATGCTTTTGCAAGGAAAGAGTAGGATGGGGAGGGCTCGGTTGTCATGTCATGGGAGTGAAATTTGAATGGAAACAAACAGACGGGGTGCGGTTTGTTTGGAAAAAATCAGCGAGGAGATCCTTCCATCGACGATGGAGCACTGCGGGGGAGGAAGCGAACGATACCAACGACAACGTATGAACGTACCATCACAACCACAGACTCCTCCAACAGTTTAGGCCATTTACTGAACCAATCTAACTCACAAACTTGTAGGCAGAGACATCAACGCACTTGTTGAATTCGCGACATCAATTGAACGCGTACGCATCAATTCTTAAAAGAAACTGATAGTTTAAAAATGTATACATTGTGAAAACTAATAACTACTACCTCCGTCTCTATTTACATGGCGCCCTCAGGTTTTGTGTTTGAACATTGACCAATAATAGATGATTCACATGTCAGAAAATATATATGCTGCTAGAAACTATTTTATAATAGAAATTCAATGGTATAATTTTTATGAACTAACCCACGATTAGTTGGTCAAAAGTTGAACCCGTAAATTTGTGGGGGCATGTAAACATAGGAAAAAAGGAGTAGATTTAATGGTGGAAAAAATTCATGCTTGCAAGTTACTTACTGTCCGTAACCTTCATTGAATCAGGTGAATCTATACTCCAAGCCAAACATAAAATATTGCATGAAGTAGTGCCACACTAAATACAGCCATGCCATGGCTGAGAAATCAACTGCACAAACACCAAACTATTTTTGTAAATTATTCACTATTTCAAATCGTAGAAGGAGGAAACGCATGAAAGACAAACACCATAGATAACAAATAAAACCTGCAACGCTTTCGTTGCAGACCCCCAAGCAGCACTTGAAACTAAAATTTGCACATACCGCAATCCACAGCCCAACAAATCATGCTAGTCTAGTACACAAAAGCTCCAAGAAGAAAGGCATTAACTGTAATATATTCAGAAGTTGTCCTGTGTAGCCGTGAGTTTAATGAGATAAGAAATCACGAGTACAGCCGAGGTTTCAGAAAAACAGTACGGAATCACCTTCCTAGGCCTGATGCCTCCAGCTGCAGGTAGTAGTCCGAAAGAGATAGATGCCAAGGATGACAAGTGACATCATGCAAGCCATTTTAGAAATTGCTCCATACTTGCATACTACAAGATCTTCAGCACCATCTGTAATGGCATCAGATATCTGAACGGTAGAAGCAATATGACAGATTAAGAACTTGGTAACATTATATGTGGAACCAAGGCCATGTACCTGATTAGTCACACGCCCCTGCCACCTGTCGGATCCACGCAACACCTCTGCGTACCAGTGAGGATCCGATGATGTCATTGCCTGGCTTCATAGGAGGGATCCTACAGCCACGTTGGCGCCACACCTCATCACAACTGTGTCATGACGTCTTGTCCACGATGAGGGGGAAATCCGCCAGTCCCGTTTCCTTAGCCATGACCTTCGCTGGTAGAGACCTGACTCTACTAAAATCTCTAATATATGACTTAAAGGCAATACAGTCAAACAATAGAAAGGGAAAAAAATAAATTGATTATCACCATGGTGAATGGAGTAGATGTAACCATACTGTCGTACATCTTAGAGCCGGTACAGAGGATCACGATGACATACTCATGGCTAAGAAAATATATGATTCTGGGCAAGGTACAACCATGTATACTCCTTTGCTCCATGTTCATCTAATTCATATACTAATGTATAAGCTGACTGTCAATGGAGCAAATAGAGAACTATGTGCAGGAGCTGAACAATAATTCTCAAGCTGAAGAACAAATACCTAAAGAGAGGAGCATAATGGAGCAGCAGTTCTGGGGAGCCCCTCGCCTCATGGAGTGGCGCGGAGGTAGGCTCCTCGCCCCGGCGACTGCGTGGTCCTCGCCTTATGGAGGTGTGCGACGGTGCGGTGGTGCGTCATCCTCCTCACCTCCGAATTAGTCTGAAGTTTCTAAAAACATTACTCGCAAAATCAATATTAAATGAAGGCGGTCTTTTAGTTCTAACCATTTCACAAACAATTTAAAAGACTGAACACTTGGGCAAATACACGATGGTTTCGCTGTTACTACCCACGAGTGCTCACTTCAGCAAATTTCAGCTAAACATACCCAAGACTTCACTTGCAATCAATTGTCATTTTCCTCAAATAAACATACACAGTATAATCACACAACATATCTAACAAAAGAACTCGGAGCTGAAATAATAAATATTAACAACAGATCCACCAGTAAGGTGAGCTACAGTTGTTCAATTTCCTGGACATAGTTTGCTCATAGCAACCTTCATGGCTCTGTTTTGATCTACAGAGCCTCGGCACACTAATGAACCAGATAACAACCTTGAGACATACAAATTATCTCAATCTACCTACCTGTCAAGATGGACTTTGGCGCCGGCCCACTGATCATATCTAACCAAAGAAGGTCGAACGGCATGTCCTACATATTGGTTCGTTATGAACCAATTGTTGTCATTCGCGCGCAACAACCTGATCAGTGACCGTCACTGACATATGCAAGACCGACGGTTCTCTGCCTCTAGCTTCCCCTGCATTAACAAATCGGAACACCATTAGGTCCATAGTCTATGATGTACTTACAAATGGTGACATTATTCAGCAATAAAGTACGCAAGACTCAGTGAACACCGCAAAATAATCTCCTGCGTGGATTCACTCTCCTCTGTGTTTAGTCTGCTCTTCCCATAACGTATGCCAAACTATTCCGGCCTAATAACATTCTTTGGTTCCTCGGCATATTTCCTGATTGACTGCTCATATTCACTCTTTTACGAAGCTTGCCAAGTTCTGTTGGGAGGTGCACTACCAAGGCGAAGCCTGAAACCATTTCTTCAATTAACAAACCAAGCGTAAATGAGGAGTACACAAACCACGAAACATGCCAGTATATTTAGTGGCTTCACCCCAAACAAGACAATATGCTCCTTTGCCGGAACACATTCAAATAGAGCCTGCAATTCTATGCAACACACACTGTACAGAATCGGTGGTTCAGAGATAACTAAGAAGAGCAGCAACTTTTCTTCATCTACAAACAGAATTCGAGTAGTTAAATGAAAGATTAGAGACAGGAATGAGGAGGCAGCCTCGATTGTGAAGACCTATGGCAGGAATGGGGGCTGAGCGTGCTCATCAGTCGTCACGGCCACGCCGGCGGCGTGTGAAGATCCGAGCCGACGGCGGCGACCTGGTGATCTGCGACGGCGGCATCCTGGTGATCCGAGGCGATAGCGGCGGCGGCGGCCCGCCGATTTGCGACAGCGGCGTCCTGCCGATCCGCGAATGCGGCGACGTCCTTGGATTCAGCGGCAGCAACAACGGTGTCCCACGTTTCCGCGGCGGCGGCAGATGGGAGCGGAGGGGGACCAGGTGGCGGCGGAGGAGGAAGACTGCGCCCTGCCCCGCCCTTCCCCGAGGTTCTGTGGCGGCGGCGGCCCACAAGTGGGGGGCCTCGGATCTTGGCGGAGGCGGCATATGGCAGCGGAGGAGTGGGATGCCCAAAAACCAAGGCAGGCAGGCAGGCAGGGTGAGGGGCGGCGGCGGCGGAGGAAGGCGGGAGGCGGCGGAGGAAGGCGGCGGCGGCGGCGGAGTGGGATACGAGGGAAAGAGAAAACACAGCGAAAGGGGGTGGATCGAGAGGAGGGGCGAGAGGAGCGTGCGTCGAGGGATCGAGAGGAGCGTAGGTTTTTTTAGTGCGTGGGGAAGGGCGAAAAAAAACCAACGAAAAAAACCGGACGAAAATGGTGGGACGAAAATAAAACCCGAAACGCGACCTACCAATTGAGACATTAGGAGTTTAGATATGGTGTACTTTATTGCCACTTATTCATTCATAGTTCTTCCTCATCGGCACATATCACAAATCTAGTACATTCTTCCAGCTAATACTAACCGCCCGTGCTCATGGACGTGCATAAGATGGGATTGCGGCCGACGGAGGCCGTATGCAGTGGGCTTTGCAGTCGTCCATCGTCCTAAAGCAATGGTTATCGGGGTAACACAAAAAGCACGACGGGATGGTGTCACTCTCGTAGCACGTATCGTCGTCGATGTGCTGCACGCCTGTGACTCGACCTACGCAAATGTTAAGAAAAATACACTATTAATATCTGGACATGTGACCAGGCGATTACATGGTAGTGTTCAGGTTGAAATGAAGCAATGAACCGAATGAAAGCACAAGAACAAAGTTGTCGCGTTTGTGCCACTTACATTGTGCATGAATAGCATAGCATACGAGAAGGAGCAATAGTGCCTGGACGTGCTTCTCCATGTATGTATAAGATGATTGTGGCTTCAACTCTTCTTGGAGGATTTGTTTTGGCCAAAACTACAGAATGCTTTGCGTTGCATATATACACAGAGACAGAGTGTGGAGGGGGGGGGGGGGGGCTTGCTTACATATGGGCCAACTATTAATTGCTATAGATACATATCGACTGGGCATGAATTGATTTTCTTTTTGAGGATAATTGGGCATGAATTGATTGATTGATTACACTCGGTTTCCTTCCAAAGTTATTTGGTCGTCCGAGCGAGTTTTTTCTTTTTTTTTTTTTGAGTCCGCGCGAGCGGTGGCTGCTTACCTGACGGTACACCGCGCGGGGAAACGCAAAGTACCTGCTGTTGCAATCCCAGCCCTGGCCTTGTCACCTTCCGACAGTCGCGATTTGCTTTCATTTTTGTTTGAGCGAACTTTGCTTCACTGGCAATATCCTCATGTTCTAGAAGCCCACCAGAGACCCGCGAAGTCGTTCGCTTATCCATGAGTTTTCACCCTCAAAAAAATCAATGGGTATTTCTCTTTTTAAAATGGGCGCTTATAGGCGCCGGTTCGGCCGGTCCAGTCCGGGCCGTTTGATTTGAGCCACGCAGTCGCTGGATCCAAGCAGAAAAAAAAAGTTAATCGCCCCAGCTCTCTTCTTCCTCAGGGAGTTGGTTGGATCCGCATGTCCCGTTTGGGGAAGCGCGGCGCCGCGCCTCCTGTCCCCTCCGGTGGTCGCCGGTCCCCACCCTCGCCGGTCTTCCTCGTCGCCGCCGGACCCCGCCCTTGCCGCCCGTCCTCGTCGCCGGTCCCCGCCCTCGCCGCCTGTCCTCGTTGCTGGTCCCCGCCCTCGCCGCTCGTCCTCGTCGCCGGTCCCCGCCCTCGCCGGCTGTCCTCGTCGCCAGTTCCCATGCAACAACTCCACCTGCGTTGCAAATTTTGACGGCGACGGTTGTGGCTCGGCCGCCGCCCCTCACCATTGATACTCGCTGCAGGAAATTATGTCGACGGCGGCCGTCAGTCAATCAACGCCGTTTTGAATGGATGTAGCAAAAAAATTCACCCGTAGTAGTAAAAACAAACTACGGTTGCAGCAAAAATCAAACACCGCCGCCGTCTTTGCGAGGTCGCGACTCCGCCTTACATGGATGTAGCAAAAAAAACTTCACCGGTAGAAGCAAAATTCTACTATGGTTGCAGCAAAAATCAACACCGTCGCCGTCTTTCGCGAGGTCGCAACTCCGCCTTACATGGATGTAGCAAAAAACTTCAGCGGCAGTAGCAAAATTCTACTACGGTTGCAACAAAAATCGTCGTTGTCATCGTCGCGAGGTCGCAGCTCCGCCTGATGGATGTAGCAAAAACATTCACCACTAGTAACAAAATCCAACTGCAGCTTCCCCTTATTGTGCAGTTCCATTGAAGCTTTTCTATCTATGGTTGAAGCTTTTTTCAACAGCTGTTGAAGCTGTTCTAGGTGACGGTTGCAACACTAGTATACGCGGGCTGCATCCAGCCATGGCGGTCGGCAAGGGAGCGCCTGGCCGCCGGCGATGGAGGTCGTGGTCGCCCAGTCGCAGCCCCGGGGGAAGGGGGGAGGGGATGCGCCCGCGTGAAGGCTCGAGGTAGGGGATGGATCTGGCCATGGTGGCAGGCAGCCATGGCAGACGGCGAGGGGAGCCTGGCCGCCGGCGATGGAGGTCGTGGTGGCCCAGTCGCAGCACGGGAGGAAGGGGAGGGGGGAGGGGACATGCTTCCAGGGGGGAGGGCGGCGCTCGCGAAAGGAAGAAGGAGCACAGAAGAAGAAAAACGTTTCGTCCGTGAAAAAGAGCGAGCGAGCGAGGGGCACCGGCCGAGCGTTTGGCCAGTGCACCGATGCCAAACGTTTCCCTTTTAAAAAAATTTACCACATTTGTCAGCGGTATCCATGGGTATTTCTTACTACCGCTCACTCGGGTAATAAGCTTCGGATCCGAAATCCCTATTGAATGTCCACTGCGTTTAATCTCTACTCCTAAGATCTGAGTTGGTAGTCTTGCATCACGATTTATTTTCGCCTCCACATCCCACCACCCCTGGTTTTTCGTCCTATCATTTTTTTTCTGTAGAAACCGATACCCCACCCCGCACACAAAAAAGAACGAGAGCCTTCCCCACCGATTTTTATCTATCGCAGGCATCCTGCACCGGTTTTCTAGCGTGCTAGCCTTCCCCACCGGTTTTTCTAATCAACAATTTCCTTCTAATCAGCGAACGATCAAAGATCAAATCTCTTTCCTTCTAATCAGCGAACAACAATGAGCCAAGGAAACGACCAAATATCAACACTTTCCTTCTAATCAAAACTCTCCGTATACAACCCTTCATATGCACCAGTCTCACCCACCGGCATTCTGAGGGGTTTTCTTTTCGGTCGCCGCGATTTTATGGCCGCGGCATTTGGGTGTCTCGCTGATTTCGTGTGTGGATTTGTTGGTGGTGTGCCAGGATGACTGGGGATTTGGATGCCGGTGATGTTGTTCACGGAGGGCCTGGACCGGGACGCGCTCAAGTTGGTGCGGAAGGTGAGCGGGCAGCGGTGGCCTCATGACACCGCCGGAGAAGTTCAGGAGCGGCCACGTCCCGCGTGCGTCGGTGCTGCTGCGCGCCGCGTACGGGAGGGCCTCCACAGCCTCCGACGTGGACAAGTCCTCGAACGTCAAGGAGGTCGAGCTCTGCAACTGCGGCAATTACTCCGTCGTAGGCCTCGCCCCGCCGCCGCACGGTCGTGCCCCGTACCTGATGAGGACATGACTACCTTGGATACGACCAAAAATATTGCATACATGCATATTTGTCAGGTGATTTCTAGTGTCAACTATTTAATAATCTATTTATATTATCCAGAAAAAAAATACTTCACACACTTTTGTGTTTTGTCTAATTGTAGGTGTATGGGAGATTTGTACAATCCACATATGAAGATAGGGGGAAAGGAAAAGCTTAAGTTCTGTTTAAAAAGTCCTCTCACGTCACTTTTGGGCCAAGAGAAGATAGAGTCCAAGTTTCTCACGTTCTGGATTCAGATTCGGACTGCACAGACATACCTGACTCAAAACGCCAAGAACATTTTCATACGGACTCCGAATTGGGTGATTCTTTTTTTGTTGGAAAGTAGATTTCATCCTCTTTCCAAACCAATTGGAATCACCTTTAAATTCGTCCGCAGCGTTGAGATATGGACGAAACAATCTGACGCTACAGCAGAATCCGAGTCAAACAACAAGTCCAAAGATGTTCCATCACCTCCACTTGGGCCCATAAGCCTTGTACGACCTAGGGTTGGTTTTAGGCTGCCTTGGGACGTCCTCCCACCTCCTTGGCCGCCACCCCTTACTCCTATATAAGTAGATCCATCTAGTAGTTTTTTCCTTGGGATTTGTTTAGTTAAAAGTTAGCCATTGCAACTTCGTGTACTTCGTTTGTGTCCAACGACCAGACCAAGACCGCTTACGGATTCCCACCATTATCAATACTTCATATATACTCACAATATTCAGATTGCTTTTATCATATTCTTGCTTGTTCTTCGATTGCTTGCAGGAATAGACCTTCGTGGTCAGGTTGATTGTGCTCCGGCGTGGTCAATAACCTCTCGAAGTTGGTTTAGCGATTGCTAAGGCGCAACGTCGTGCACGTTTGTAGTCGGATCTTCAAGGTCGACTCCCACCGAAATGATAGCCACCATCTCATCGAAACATCGGGACACCTTTGCCTCTATCAGGTGGTATCAGTTTTCAGGTTGCTCGGTGAGAATTTTCAGTTATCCCTAGATTATATTTATTTTCTTACCTATTGTCCAAGAAAAAGCCACACAAAAAAAAGTTAGATCTGTTCATCCTTTGTCCAAGCCAGTCTGAGCCTTTGCATAATCTTTTTAGTGTTTTGCTTTGTTGAATTTGCGGTTACATCATCGTGTCAAGTTGCTGTTCTTAGTGTCTAGTACTTAGAGTTTCGAGTTCTGTTCACAGTTTGTCACGCCACCGCCGCACCATCTTCATTGTCGTTGCCATATACCACCACCGCGTCATTATTGCATCCGCTGTCCACCACCGCCATCCATCAATTTCCACCACGTACTCCCCATCATTCATTGTCATAATCATACTTGAGGTTGTTCGCGTCATCACTAGATCCAATCTGCATCTTATCTAGCTTGTTTGTGAAAAAAAAAGAGAAAGAAAAAAAAGTGAGAGAAAAAAAGAAAAAAAGAGGAAAAAAAGAGAAAAATAAGTGAAAAAAAATCCGTGAAAAAAGGAGAAAAAAAGATATTCAGAGTGTGCTCCGCCTTTGTTACGCGTCGCATCGTGATTTTTTTTTAGCGTTCTAGGCTCGCGTCTCTAGCACGGTCTAGCCTAGGACCAGCACAGTACCGTCGTTGAGCGTTTATTCAACATTGCATCTCTGAATTGATTATTGCTGATCTTTTGCTACCATATATTTGGCCTTCCAAGCTTCACATATTTCTACACCGTGTATACATACGCTCACCTGGCAATCGCTTTACTCAATCTTTGGAGTTATTTGACACCACAGGTTGCCGGTCACCACCTACTGCATGGTAAGAACTTGTAAGACTTTGATATTTGCTATACTGTGAGCGTTTTACCACCACATCCTAGTAGTTCATAGGAACATTATTCTCGGATTTTGTTTCTTATTTTTCTACTAAATATGGCAGGTTCCAGAGTCAGTTGGGCTTCATCAATCGTGGGAGACGTGCCACCAGCTCCGAAAATAGAACCACCGTCACAAGAGGTGCAAAGACATAAGAATACGCACAATCAGGTTTTTGTTTCCATGCCACCTTTTAATGGTCGTTTTAAGCCTGATTTATATATTAAATGGGAGTTCGAAATAAATGTAATATTTGCTTTGCATGATTTTTCGGAATGTAAAAAAGTTAAGCTTGCGGTTGGTTCTTTCACTAGTTTTGCTACTGTTTGGTGAAGTGAACATTGTCGGTTATACCCTGATTATGTACCTACTACTTGGGATGATTTAAAACTTGTCATGAGAGATATATTCGTCGATGTTTATTATACTCATGGCATGATTAAAAAACTACAACATTTAAAACAAGGTAGTGACACTGTAAGAAAATATTATGATGATTTACAAACTACCTTGTTGCATTCCTTTTTAGAGGAAAGTGAAGAAGATTTTATGGATAGATTTTGGGGAGGATTAAACCGTGATATTCAGGAGATACTAATTCATGAAGAATGTTATCCTATGGACCATTTGTTTCATCTTACTTGCAAAGCTGAACAGGAAATAAAGAGGCGTGATGCCCACAAGACAAACAAGCATAAGGTGCACATCCAAGGAGTTGAGACGGTCCTTCCTTCTACCACTGCGCCTACTATGACAACAACATCCGTTGTTGTGAGCACTGCATCAGCTCCATATTATGACCCGTCACTACCGAGATTTCCAACATCGTCTGAGTTGGTAACACGAGGTAATGACAAATGTACTGATCTTCTAACTTCGCATGCGAATGATGAATGCCTTGTCGATTTAAATACACCATGTGATGCTCTAGCCACTACATTGATCGCACCACCTATTTTAGATGATTATGCTGATGATTTGACTTTGTCACGTGATCAAACAACTGCAATATCAAGAATTTTGAGTGCACCCATTGAATTAACCGTTGATGTGAAAGAACCATGTGAATCAGGCACTAAAACAAATTTGGATCAACTACGTTTGAAAATAATTGTGCCAATGTTTAATCATTTTGATACGACCTCTAATCTTGATAATGATTTTGTGTTGAATGACTTGTTGCATGTTTGCTTATTACAGCATGTTGTAGCATGTAATTCTGAAACTATTAAAGTTTATTCACCAATGTTGGGATGGTTTAACGATGAACTTTGTCAATCTTCTGATATGAATAAGAGTTTCACTTATATGTGCAAACTGAGTTACAATATTTTCATGTCTTCTACTTCTTGTGATAATATTTTGTCTTTATATTTTATGAACTTTGAAAGTTACTCATGTATACATGCGTCATACGTGCAAAAACTAAGGGAAATAAAAATGGATGACATATACATATACAATATGTACACCTTGTCTCTTTTGTTAGCCACATTTCAGATTAAGCAACGCCGAGGACGGCTTTATTTTCAAGAAGGGGAGGATGATGAGGACATGACTACCTTGGATACGACCAAAAATATTGCATACATGCATATTTGTCAGGTGATTTCTAGTGTCAACTATTCAATAATCTATTTATATTATCCAGAACAAAAATACTTCACACACTTTTGTGTTTTGTCTAATTGTAGGTGTATGGGAGATTTGTACAATCCACATATGAAGATAGGGGGAAAGGAAAAGCTTAAGTTCTGTTCAAAAAGTCCTCTCACGTCACTTTTGGGCCAAGAGAAGATAGAATCCAAGTTTCTCACGTTCTGGATTCAGATTCGGACTACACAGACATACCTGACTCAAAACGCCAAGAACTTTTTCATACGGACTCCGAATTGGGTGATTCTTTTTTTGTTGGAAAGTAGATTTCATCCTCTTTCCAAACCAATTGGAATCACCTTTAAATTCGTCCGCAGCGTTGAGATATGGACGAAACAATCTGACGCTACAGCAGAATCCGAGTCAAACAACAAGTCCAAAGGTGTTCCATCACCTCCACTTGGGCCCATGAGCCTTGTACGACCTAGGGTTGGTTTTAGGCTGCCTTGGGACGTCCTCCCACCTCCTTGGCTGCCACCCCTTACTCCTATATAAGTAGATCCATCTAGTAGCTTTTTCCTTGGGATTTGTTTAGTTAAAAGTTAGCCATTGCAACTTCGTGTACTTCGTTTGTGTCCAACGACCAGACCAAGACCGCTTACGGATTCCCACCATTATCAATACTTCATATATACTCGCAATATTCAGATTGCTTTTATCATATTCTTGCTTGTTCTTCGATTGCTTGCAGGAATAGACCTTCGTGGTCAGGTTGATTGTGCTCCGGCGTGGTTAATAACCTCTCGAAGTTGGTTTAGCGATTGCTAAGGCGCAACGTCGTGCACGTTTGTAGTCGGATCGTCAAAGTCATCTTCACCAAATCGAAAGTTATCATCTCATCGAAAGATCGGGACACCCTCGCCTCTATCAGTACCGGTACGGCAACATGCCCGCCGCCGCCACGGATCCCCATGGGCGACGCAGACGCCGCCAACCAGTGCAGAGCGTGGTCGCATTCTCCGCGCGGCTATACGGACGATCGCTTCGCCTAAGGTCGCCTTTCATGGCTGCCACCGACATCGGCGGGAACGACTCTCCGATGGCACCCGAGGACTCCACAGTGGTTTGTACCTCTTTTATGATTGACGAACTCAGCGCTGTTCAGCTTCCCTACTAGCTATCTCTCATTGTTCAATGTTTTCAGTATCGTCTAGGATGGGAAAGGTCAAGAGGGTAACCAAGGAGACAAATGTTGTCAAGATCAACCTGGACGGCACTGGTGTTCCAAACTGCAGCATAGGGAGACCGTTCTTGGATCACATGCTTGATGTGAGTATGGCTTACTCCTCATGTCAGTAGTTGTGGATTCAGGAATTTTTTTTCTAGACAATATATTTTACAAGAAAAAATGCGTAGCTATTTTTTCCCACCTAAGGTTTATTTTTAAGCAAGAGTTTTATTTCTGTGGTATTTGTGTGATGAAGACAAAACAAAACAAAATCTTAACTTGAACACACAAGACAAAAATGGCAGGTAGTGTTCTGAATTTGTGTTGGTCAAAGCCTTTATATGGAGGGCATCCTAACTTTAGGTGCTTATAAGAGCATGATAAGTATAATCATGTTATTATTCGGAGAAAGTCATAAATACACGACTAAGCCTGAAGGGGCCTGTTGTTTTCAAGTTGCACGTCTTAGGTGATGTTGAGCAATTGGGATGGGAACTCTTATTTGATTTTTCTTTTCCAAGGGTGATGTGATACATGCAAATTGTACTACTCTTCTTCTTAACTAATGTTTGTATGTGTGAAATGTGCATTTGGTTATTCCACAGCAGTGACAAACTGACAGCAATGGCCACCGTGGGTGTCAAGCCCTTACGTCTGAAATTAATAAGTGAAATGAAACTACAGTTAAGTGCTTACGAGTAGCAGAAACCAATGCAAGTGGGAACAAAAATATTGGGATGTATTTTTTGTTTGACTGGTTCAAAAAAAATTGTTTGACGGCGACGGCGGCATACGTGACGCAGGGTGGCGGGCTGACGGCGAGCTCCACAGATCAGCGCATCCTCTCTTCTCTACCATGAAAGTCCTTCCCGTCTTGTATCTCTCTGTCTGTGAGCGGTGGCGCCGAGAGGAACGAGGACGGCTGGCGTGGTCGCGCCTTCTCACCACCGACAGCGTTGCGTCGCTACCCGAGGGGCACGCTCCCCCATCAGTGGCGTCGAGGTCTGAAAGAACCACCGATGACCTCCCTGTCTGCTTCGCTTAGCAGCGTATCCCGGCGCGGTACCTCCGGTGTTGTTGCTGCCCTGGCCATCGCCCTTGGCACGGCGGGTGGCAACGACGGGGCCCTCGGACTTGGGGCGCCTCTGGCACGGCCTGGCCATCTCCTCTGTCCGGCAGCACTCATCAGAAAGCCTCGCTGTCGTCCCCACTCCGGCACATCCTCCGCCATGGATGGAGGGAACCAGAGACACTACGCCGCCTACTCCCTTCTCCATATTTCTTGATCCTTATTAAATTGTCTCGGCTAATGTTCAATTGCTCACATCATTTCCATTTGTAGATCTATTTGATGGGTTTAAAACTGATCTTATTAGGTGGAAGCTGATTCACGTATGTCAGCAATGTTTGCAAATTTGGGGGGAATTAGAGGATCGAGTAGGCTTGCCCTTGAATCTAACTGTTTTTAGATTTTAGTGCCCACGAAAGTATCAAAAGAATGTAGTTGCAAGCTGAAAAAATTATGTCAACTGTACTTTAGATGAACATGAACACATATTTGTTTCTAGAATGTTGCCATCTTGCTTTATGCAAAATGAACTATTGTACTTTGTAAAACTAAAATTTGTGCAATGGTTGTTGACTACCAAATTTTGATTAAAGGCATTCTATTTTCTTTCTCTCCTTTGAACAATAATGAAGATGATTTTGTCCAATTTTAGTTGATTCATCCTGACTTATTTTTTTATTGTCATTTGCAATACAGAATATCAAAGTTCTACATTTCCTGCCTCCATACATAAATATCTGAGTGTGTATCCTACATTCTGTAGAAAAAAAGTTGCATAAATGCAATGAGTAAAAGCCTAAAAAACTTTCATTCTACCTTGCTAACATTTTGGCACTTATGTGGAATTCAGAAATGTCAACATTGTTTTCTTGCAGTGTAAATGAGGTCTATGGACCTGTCAAAGGGTCTTGCTGCATATGGTTATGGTTGCATTGCGCGGAAGGAGCGAATGGAGAGCTGAAAGCAGAATCATAGGAGATGCTGCACAATATGAGAAATGACGGTAAATGCTTGAACTGTGATCAAGGTGATGCCCGATTTGACCATTAGTATATTCTCATCAAGGCAACCTGTAATTTCTGCTATGACATGGATTTTCTATTGTGAGGGGCGTCTCTCATGAAGAATGTGATTTCTGCATGATACACTAAATTGTTAGAACGCGAATATTCTATGCAAGGACTGACATTTAAGAAGGATGTAGTAACAAGTAAATCTTGATAGAATATTTTAACTTTTCATGAGGATCTTTTCATTCAGCACATACATATGTTGAGTTGTTCTTGTGTTTAGAAGTAAGAGGTGTAGCATGCCATACGTCCTTGTAGGAGTAGTCGAGTGGCGGATCTCCCTAGCGATTTGGATGTATAGAGTTTATGATACAGAGACCCTTTTTTTGTACTGACTATTGGATTTTCTCCTTTATATTTCTGAACTCTTTTGTTATGTTCTTTACTCTCGATTCCAAATTTGCAAGGTTTCTTGTTCTTCCAGGTTTTCAAAGAGTATGGACCACCGTATGGCCGAAGGATATGCCATTCTTGACTGTCGTTGTCCTTGGTGTGTTGCTGCTACTTTCCTGGCCGGTAATCTGTGCACTGCAGAGACCTTAGTCTCACTGTAGGGCATGCCCTCTGATCAATTGTTCGCAATCATTGAAATATTTTTCCATGCCCGTTTTGTCGCTCAAATTTCTGATTTATCTAGGTAGGAGTTTTGATGAATTTACTCTTCTCCATCGTGCGTTTTGAGGGCAGAATTTCATGGTAGTTCTCCAAAGCTGCTTGGCAAGAAAAAGGTTATCTGGTGATTGCTCTTCTCAACTGACGAGTTATTAGATTTTTGTGCACCATGTTAGGGGGGTAGAGATATATTCATACCTACAAAATTTGTAACGTTAGGGATAGCTCTTATCCCTTCCCATGGATTGTTGCAAATTTTGAAAAACATGGATGTTCCTGTTATATTATATACTCCATCCAAATTATAATGCGTTCATGTTACATGGCCGTGACTTATTACATGCTCAATGCAAATAGTTTATTTTGCAGTTGTAAACTCGGCATGATCTTTTCTCGCCTCTTCTCCATAGTGATCTGCTACAAGTAAATTGATTTCACTTCTAATATTTATGTCATCATCGCAACTCACGGGCAAGTAACTACATTTTGTATCCCAACACTGAACATCAATTTTTTTCGTGGCTAAAGAGAGATTAGATCTGACTTCTTGGCTTGGGGGGCATCACGGGCGACGCACACCTCCTCCCCCTTATGGCGGTGGTGGATCAGCACAAACACATGAGAGAGGATCAGGGCAGAGAGCGGGGCGGCTGGTGGGGTGAAGAACATAGGGCGCCATGGCAAAGATGAGGTGTGCGTCATACCGTTTTAAAGGGTGGAGAACATAGGGCACCATGTTAAAGGTGAGGTGGGCGTCATCCCGTTTTAAAGGGTGAAGAACATAGGGCACCACGTCGAAGGTGAGGTGGGCGTCATCGCGTTTTAAAGGGTGAAGAACATAGGGCAGCATGTCGAAGGTGCGGTGGGCATCATCGGGTTTTAGAGGGTGAAGAACATAGAGCACAATGGACAACGTGAGGTGGACGTCATCCGGTTTAAAGGACAGGGCTCCAACTAGAAATATTTCACTATGACGAAAATCAAGTGGGAAGGGGAGAGTGTGGCAGGAAAAGGCAAGGGTGTGTTGTTGGATGGGGGTTTTGTATTGGGCCCGCGTGTTGGAGATAACATGGTAATAGTCCGGACAACGACATTTCTCGTCTACATATGGTCTGGATTCGGGGAGCCTCAGACAGTTGAATTTTGGGAGCCTGGACACGCCCAAACATATGAGGAAGAAATGAGCTTCGACCCTGGAGACAATCTTAATTATTTGTTTGATTCATTTATATGTATTGTAGCCCGTAGTAACGCACGGGCATTCTACTAGTTGTCAAGGTGTCGCACAGGCGATCGAACCCAAGCGCGAGAGATGGGCCGGCCCACTTTGAGGGTATTGCACAGTACAAGCCAACCGGTTCTGGGAACCTTCCAGAAGGTTCCTAGCATGGTTTTTTCTTTACTAGTTTTCTTTTGTTCATTTCCTTGTATTTTTGTTTCTTTCCTTTGTCAAAATCACAAAATTAAAATATTCAAAAAATTCCCAGAATTTCAAAAATTGTTCGCGTTTTCCGAAGTCATTCGCATTTTTTTCCAAAAAAAACTTTCAAAAAAAGATCACATTGTCAAAAAAATGCTCGTGCTTTCAAATCAAATTTGTTCAAAAAACTATTCATGTTTCCAAAAACAACTGTTCTCGTTTTTCAAAAAATGTTCATGAATTTTAAAAACCATTTGAAATTTTGGTTCACAAATTTTCAAGAAACATTTGTGATTTTTTCAACAAAAATGCTACAGTACTGCTATAGGAAAACCAGGTCACTATAGTGTCAAACAGGGCACAACAAGAAAACCGCGTCGCTATAGGCAAAGTGCGCTATGTGCGTTTCTCAAATTCCAAATGAGGCCGCTTGGGAATTCGAAAGGTAGGTTTTGAGTGGGAGTGGTTCAGAAATTTCGAACTAATCTAGAAACATGTTCTGGAAGCCCAACATAGACCCACAAAGCCGCTGAAGCCGCACCACCGCTTCCTTCACCAGCACAGCTTCCCAACCTAACGGCACCGCCTCGTACCAGCGCCCTGTGCAAGGAGGTGAAACGCCTCGCAGCTGCCGACGTCGACGAGGCTTTGCTTGACGGCATCCTCTGCCGCCGGAGGCGAGGAAGGGGAGGGGAAATTGGCGGTGGCAGTGAGAGATGCCTCCCCGTCTCCCGCGTGAGGGGAGGAGTTTTTTTTCCTCCTCTCAAATCTGTTAGAAAGAATTATTCTGTTTTTTCCATGACACAATCAAATAGGACAAAATCCTGTAGGATTTCTTTTTTTGAAATGAAGGCGTGCCCTCGGCCTCCACATTATGATGATGCATGCATCCATTTTATTAATTGTTCACGCAAGACCTTACAAAGCAATACAACAGTAAGACTAGAACCACCGTCTAGGCAGCATCTGTCATCACTCATATCCAATTGATGAAGGGATGCCGATAGTCTGGGCCTAATACCAAACAGACCTTGCAGCCAAACCTAACATCTAAGACCGGAGGTCCCATCCAGGATGCCTGCCAGGTATGGGTAAACCACCGGTCCGGCGCACTCAACCAGGACGCCTGCCGGGTATGAGGCCGCCACAGCCACCTGCAATCAATCCATCTTCAGAGTTGTACGGTTGCATCTACCTTACCCGGTCTAGCTGTCGTCGACTCCACCACGACGCCAGACCGCGTCACCCTCCTGCGCGAGTCCATCTCCGTGCATCGGACGCCGAGTCACCATAGCGCCATGCCGCCGAGACCCGCCGCCATCAATGAGTGAGAAGACGCACCGCTCCACCAAAAAAATCCGTCCTCTGGTCCTACATCCAGCTGCTGCTCAAAAACGATGCCCCCATGAGGGAAGACGACGCTGAAAGCATCGCCATCATCCGATCCGGAAACTCCGGGTCTAGGTTTTCACCCGGAGCAGTGCAGGCAAGTCGACAGATGCTGCAGTGGCGATGTCTTCAACAAGATAACGAAGCGAACACGCCGCCATCGCCCGCCATGATCCGAGTCATAGCACGGTTTTCACCGGTAGCCTCGTGTCCCCACCCTACGCCGGGACTGGATGCGAGAATCCACAACCATATAGCCAACCACCTCCGGCGAAGAAGATGGCCACCACCTCCACGCCCAGGGATGGAGCCCCTGGCATCCTCGTGTCACGGGCTTAGTCCAGAGGCTGCTCGCCGCGCCGGAACAAAGGATGCGCACGACGGCTCGAGGAACCACCACCCAGATCCGAATGGGATCCAGATCGGGCACCCTAGCCGCCGACGTGATCTCTCCATTGCCGCCGCCAGCACGACAACCCTGGTCACAGCCGGCCTGCGCCACCGCCCTTGAATCGGCCGGAGTGGGTCGCCGCCACCCAGATCCTATCGCCGACCGAGGAAGGTTGTTGCCGCCACCACTGCGGCCTGCAGGCTTAGCCTGCGATGCCCTCGGCGGCGGCGGCGGGAGGAGAAGGAGGCCCGGGGTTGGCCCCGGTGCGGCGCCGCGCCGCCGCACGGGGGGTGGGGAGGGGAGGGGGAGGAGGAGGAGATGTTCGGGGTGGGGGGGGGGGCGGGGGACGGTACTAATGCTAGGTAGCGCATACTCGTACACAAGCACAGTGGCAGGGCCTGTAGGATTTCATATGGTGCGAGCATGACATTTCAATCTTTGCGATTTTTCTACTGCCCGTGATTTTAGAATGGGTCTGTCTAGGACACATCTAGATGTGACATAGTTATGTCACATCTAAGTTGATGTTCATTCTGTTTGTGGTCTATTTTTTTGTCTTTGTTTTTTTTGTTTCTTGTTGTTACATTATGTGTTTGTGCGAGCTTAGATGTGACATACTTAAAAAATATCTAGATGTGAATTAGTCAAACTGTTTTAGAATTATGTGAACCAAAAGGCCCTAAATTTTACAACTGTGAACAGGATCTGTACTAAAACACAACCCAAAAATGTTCTGAAATTCTGAATCCCTAATCCGCTTACAGAACATCAGATGAACTCTGTGACCAGCTAATAGATCAATTAGCTAAAGATGGAGAACTGTGTTAAAAAAACTAAAGATGGAGAACTGAGAGAAGATTTAGTTACCAAATTACTGCTACCACTGAACATCGAATTAAGGTAGAGTGCAGATCAGTACGTACTGGGTCCATGTTTAGTGTTGGCTCCATGTACGTGCGTGTTACACGGAGCGTGCTTAGTTGGCCTGTTAGACGGACGTGTGTTGATGTGTAAGCATGCATGGATCCATGGACGACCGATCAGTGGATGGCGACGTTGGTGAAGTCCTCGTCGCGCTCGGTGCCGTCGCTTATCGACGAGTAGAAGGAGTTGTCCTCCCTGTCGCCGCGTCCTTTGGCCTTGAGCTCCTCGATCCCCTTCACCGCGTCCTTGAGCTCCGACCGGCTCTCCGCGTTGCCGTCGCAGCACGCCAAGCCGATCTTGATCAGCTTCACCACCTCCGCCTTGTCCGCCTCGTCGTCGAACCTGAGGTCCGGGTCCACCACCTTCCGCAGCCAGTTCTCCTCCAGCGTCGACGCCACGAGGCCGGCGAGGTCGTTCGGGTTCTGCTGCTCCTGCTCCGGCGCCGCCGACGCCTTCAGGTCGTACGACGGCGGCCGCCCCGTGACGATCTCGAGGATGAGGAGCCCGAGGCACCAGACGTCGCTCTTCTTGGACGACTTGCCGAACTGCTTCCGCTCGGGCGACTTGAAGGCCACCATGAGCTGCGCGGCGTGGGACTGGTTCATCACCGGCACCAGCGCGTAGTCGGTCATCAGCGGCTCGAAGCGCTCGTTCAGCAGGATGTTGGAGGACTTGAGGTGGCCGTGCGGCACCGTCAGCATCGGTAGCTCGTCGTACATGTAGCTCAGCGCGCTCACCACGCCCTTGATGATCTTGAGCCGTGCCGCCCAGTGCACCACCGCCTTCTTCACCCCGCGCCCCTCGCCGTGGAGGAGGTGGGCGAGGCTCTTGTTCTGGACGTAGTCGTGCATCAGGAGCTTCTCCTCCTTGCGGTAGTAGTAGGCGACGAGCGGGAGGAGGTTGGGGTGGGAGAGCCGCCCCAGCCGCCGCATGTGCTCCTCGAACTCCTCCCTGCCCACGCGGTTCATCTCCTTGAACCGCTTCACCACGATGGACTGCCCGCCGGTCAGGGTCGCGCGGTAACACAGGCCGAGGTTGGAGCCGGCGTTGCCGCCCAGCACCTCCGCCGTCGCCTTGAGTAGGTCCTGCAGCTCGAATAACCTGCCCCGGTCCTCGCGCACGAACGTCAGCCGCCCATGCTCCCCCGCTTTACGCGTGCCGCCTCCGGCTGCCGAAGCAGTTGCGGCGGTAGGGGAGCCTGCCGATGCAGCCATGCGCCCCGAGTCGCCCTTCGTTGGCTCTGCGTTGATCTTCCTCATCGAGGGCTTCTTCGAGATCGACGGGCCGAAGTTCTCGGTGTCGTACTCTCGCCGCCGCCTCTGGAGCGCCAAGAGCGCGAAGCCCAAGAGGGCCAGCACGCCGAGGATTGCCACCAGGACGCCGTAGGACATAGAGCCCTCGGTGGGCTCCTTAGCAGCAGCATCTTGTGTGGGCTTGTCTGCCGGCGGGCCCGTCGTTTTGTCTGCCGCCGGGACTGCCGGTGGCGACGGCTGGGCTCCGCCTTTGTCAGACGACGGAGGCGTTTCCGTTTTAGCAGGCGCTGGCGGCGGAGACGACGGAGGCGTTTCCGTTTTAGCGGGCGCCGGAGTCAGTGACGTCGGCGGGGCCGCGCATTTCTGGTCAAGTAATCCACCGCAAAGCTTCTTATTGCCTGCACCGAAGGACAATGTCAGGGCCAGTTCCAGACATACATGCGCTGTCGTTGACGACGTTGCAGCACCAACCAACTAGGCCGTCCGGTAATGCGCATACGTATTTTGCTCACCGGCAAACATGGCGGCGCCCATGGATTTGAGGCTCGCCGGAATCTCCCCCTCCAGCTCATTGTTAGCGACATTGACGACCTTTAATTCCTTCTGCGGGAGGTCAGGGATTTTGCCCTGGAACTTGTTATCATCGAGCAGCAGGTCCATGAGCCTGGGCACGCCGGCGAGCGAGGCTGGGATTGGGCCGGAGAAGTTGTTCTTGGACAGGGCCACCTTCTTGAGCGAGCTCATCCCGTCGAACGCGTCGGCAGGGATCTCGCCGGAGAACTTGTTCCCGGAGAGGAAGATGGCGCGAAGCCCGGGGAGCTCGTTCACGTCGGGCATGGGGCCAGTGAACTGATTGTCCATGAAGCTAACCGAGCGGAGGCCGCGGAGGCCCTTGAGCGGGCGCAGGTCGATCGTGCCGGACAAAGCCATGTTCTCCAGCTGCAGGCCCGTCACTTCGCCCTTGTGGCATATGACGCCCGCCCAGCTGGAGCCGGCGCCGGCGCAGGGGCGTGTGCCCGGCGACCAGTTGCGCAGCACGCCGGCGTCGTCCTTGATGCCGTCCTTCAGCTTGAGGAGCGCGTCGGCGGCGGCGTCGGTGTCAGCTAGCTGGCGCGCGGCGTGGGCGGCGGCCGGGAGCAGGAGGAGGCAGACGGCGATCGACAAGAGGCGCGCGGGGAGGGGTGGCGCTCCGGCCATGTCCGGGGCGGTGCCGGGGAGCCAGCCCGCCTGCGCCACCGGTTGACGACGGCGGGCGGATGCGGCGAGGTCGCAGCCACGAAGCTGCAACCCGGTGGTTGTCGGACGCGCGGGAGGCGTTGGCTGGCCGGCCAGCACACGTTGTCGTCGTCGAGAGGAACGCAGCGCAGGGAAGGGTGACGCAGCGCGCGCAACCCCGGAAACGGAGAAGACTCAGGGTCGCGCGCGTGTGTGCGTTCGCGGGTGGTGTGGGGAGAGAATTCGGGAGCGTGTGGGAGGGAGCGTGGTGGCGAGAGAGAGAACTGTGGCGTAATCAATGGCGGCCTATTGCTCCCGGCCAAGAATAGACCAAGGTCTCCGCATGCGCCGATGAGGCTGAGGTTGTCAAATCAAGTCTTTCTAGCCGCTGTATGTAAACACTCTTCAAGGCCAAAATCGTTTCGTTGGCCTTAGCATCTCCCCATTTCGCGCCATTTTTTTCGAGCAATTTTCTTGGCTGCAGTTCCTCTAAAAATTGGGACTGACTACCAGTACCAGCCAGTCGACTGAATTTGTGAATTGGCTCACTCACTTCTTTTCTCTGCATGCAGCTCGTGGTGTGGTGTGCCGCTTGAGCAAGCTCCGGCTCGAGTATATAGCAAAATACTACTCTCTTCGTCCGGAAATACTTGTCATCAAAATAAATAAAAGAGGATGTATATAGATGTATATTAGTTCTAGATACATCTTTTTTTATCCATTTTAATGACAAGTATTTTCGGACGGAGGGAGTACCACATTAAAAGCTATGTCCGCAAAAAAAACTATCACTTCTTTTAATTTTTTTAAATGCTACTACAAATTTGGTTGGCTGTTCCAAAAAATGCTGATTGAACCATTAAGTTTTAAGCAAAATTATGACAGCTTGGGTCCACTTGTCAGATTGACCGATAGCTTTGGCCGCTAGGTTGACCGTTAACAGGTCATGACAGGTAGGCCCCACATATTTTTGAAAGGCATTCAGGTCCCTAGAAATAAGAATAAAAAGCAATCAGGTCCCTGTAATTTTTTAAAGAAATCAGGTCCCTGCGAAAAATTATAAAAAGCAACCGGGTCCCTGCGTTCCGGCTGCTGCACACAGCGGAGCAGCTGCTCCCGCCGCTGCACGTGGTGGCTCCCGTTGTTCCGCTGCTCATGGCTGACCATGGCGGGGCGTGGCGGCGGGGCTGGCGGGCAAGACGGCAGATGCTGCTGCGTCCCGAGGACCTCCGGGTCGGGATGGCACCATGGTGGGCATTGTGTTGGGTTGCCGAGCAGAGCAAGCATGTGCTATGGTCGGGCGTCCATGGCGAGGCTGCCGTCGGACTAGGGCGACAGGAGATGAGGGAGCTAGGTGAGGATCCATGGCAAACTCCAGGGCAGGGAGTAGCGGCGGCAACCGCGCTGGCAAGGAGCAGTAGCAGTTGCGCGCTGCAGATGCGCGTAGGGCTGCTCAAGGTGGCTGACTCTGTGCAACCTCGTCGGCGCGCCATCATGCGACCTGTGGCGGCCGTCGTGCCGGCTGTGGCCGCTCGAGGTCCTCCGACCGTCACTATGGCCGACCATGGCTCGGGAGAGTGAGAGATATGGAAGGAGAGGGAGAATAAATAGGAGGATGAAGAAAGAGCTCATATGTGGGACCCACATATAAGTTAACGGTCAAACAAACAGTCAACAAACGAGTTTTTTAGGAGCGGGCCGACCTGTCATAAACCGGGTTAATTCTAAATCGTATGGTCATTTGGGTTTTTTGGAACAACGAACCAATTTTGTGGTAGTTTTTTAAAAGATTAAGAAAAGTGGTAGTTTTTTTGTAGACATAGCCTGTAATGTGATAGTTTTTTGTTATATACTTCCCCGGCTGCGTCCGTGCATGAGCCAGCTAGCTCCAGCTGGCCGTGGTCACGACGTCGCAGTGCGTGGATGGCTCAGGGGAAATGAAAATTGTGAAAGAAATAGGTGGTCATTGATAAGTAGGTCAATTTTGTAGAGACGAGAACACACAATGGTTGAACTCACGGTCAATATGTGACACATGTGGTAAGCAATCTAAACAATTTAAAACAAAAATTCAAAGGAAAATGGTTGAACTCACGGTCCTATTCAACAGTGTTAAACATATATATAGAGAGCAGCCCATACAAGTCTCTGACCAACTGACTAGCTAAACTCTAGGAGATGAGCCTATCCGATAGTGGTTCCCACATTGAGTGCAAGTGTGGACTGGTTCCACACCCCCTCCCCCGGGTCATAGCGGCCCATCGGTGACGCAGAGACTGCAACCCTCAAACAGTGCGGTAGGCATTCCCTTGGTCATGATGTCCGCAAGCTGCTGACTGGTGGAAATATGCATGATTCGGTACGGACCAGGGGCGACCTTCTCCCGAACGAGGTGGATATCCAACTCTATGTGCTTCGTGTGGCGACGATGAACCGGGTTTTTGGCGAGGTAAACGAGGATACATTGTTGCAAAAGACCACGGTTGCTTTGTCAATGCCGGCGTGCGGTTCGTGAAGAAGTTGATGTATCCAACAGCAATCAACGACAACGTTCGCCACGGCTCGATACTCAGCCTCCTCGCTCGACTGCGACATGGTGAGCTAGCGTTTTGATGACCAGGACATGAGTGTGGAGCCGAGGAAGATGCAGTAGCCTGATGTAGACCTTTGTGTGTCGAGGCAGCCCACCAAGTCGGCATCACTGTACGCAACCAGCTCCGTCGATAGGGAAGGAACAAGCGCAAGGCCGTACCCTGTAGTGCCACGGATGTAGCGCAAAATGCACTTCACCATGGCGGAGAGGATTTAGGGCACGCAATGGCGGGGGCACGCGGATTCTGTGTCGTTGATCCGCGCCAAGATTTGCATATTTACGGATGTATAGACAAATTTCTATTTTCACTTTTATCCATAATGTGTTTGTATATCATGCGAATATACATGTTTGTGTGGGGTTGTATAATTGTTCCGTGGGGTGCTTAAACAGTGCAAAGGGGAAATAACAAACACTTATAGAATAGATAAGAAAAATGATTAACCATGTTGTAGTTCTGGTTCTCGTTGTGCTTCCTCTTTGTTCTTTTGAGGGTGTCGGCGAGGTTTGGAGACGAGTGTCGTACTCATTGAACGGGAGCTCGTTCTGAAAGAGCCCGTGGAATTCCTCCAGCGCCAACCCCCTACTGATTGCGGTTTTGGAGAAAGAGGCGGCGAATCGCAATCTAGAATGAGTGAGTCGTGGGATTCCGGTGGTTGACGATGCATGGGACTTGATCAGAGATGCGGCCGAGGACCCACCGGATGATGCACCAGTCCAATGCGTCAGACCGAGTCATGGAGGCGAGTCCGGGCGTCCATGGAGTCGTCGACGTGGTCCTCGAGGTTGAAGGACATTAGCAGGGCGTGGAAGAATGTCAGCCATGTGGTGTAGTTGGCGACACCAGCTCGAGGACGACGTGCACCTGGGAGGGTATGTTCATGGTGAGAATGTTGGCTAGCGACACCAACAGAGAGGTGGAGGAAGAGGACTCAATGAAGGGGTTTGCGTCGACAAAAGGGTTGCTGCCGGAGGCATATGAGAGATCTGAAAGATCTATGGCGGAAGTGAAAAGGAGGATTGTGGGAAACATGACTAGTCTGATACCATGTAGAGATGAGAACACATGTGATGGTCGAACTCACGGTTCTATTCAACAGTGTTACGTGTATATACAGAGAGCAGCCCATACAAGCGAAAATGCTCTTTAGAGCTCGGGCTCCATGGAGCCCGAGTTTGACTTGATCAAAATTCAAATTATCACGTTTCAAAAAATTTTGAAATAAAAATACACACATACTTAGAGGCATAAAGCATATGTGTGTAAATTTTCAGGATGAAACACCTTAAAATGAGTGCTACACAAAAAGAACAAATCTGAGGCTTTTTAGTAGATGCACTATTCATCCTCAAAGTTCATGAATTTGTTTACTTTGCACAGATCGCATTTTAGGGTATTTCATCCTCAAATTTTACATACATACACATAACATCCTTGTTTAATTGTATGGATTTTTTTCAGATTTTTTTGAAATTGAAAAGTACGAATTTTAAATTTTTCAAAAAAATCCAGCCTCCATGAAGGCCGAGCTCCAAAACGCCCTACTCCCCATACAAGTCTCTAACCAACTGACTAGCTAAACTCTAGGAGATGAGCTTATCCAATCGTGGTTAGTGGGAGACGTTGGGCGGCAATGTGCAAGTGTGGACTGGTTCTAACTTTTTTTTTAGCATGGTTCCAACATATTAAAAGGTTGAAATATAGTGAATATGATTTTACACGCAACCGAGTCAGTCTTCATATTTTCTGGCGATCACGTCCCTATCCATTATGACAATTATGCCTGAGTTGCTTTCAGTACGACACTAAAAGCATAAACCAAGTCTAACAAGCGGGATGGGAGTAAAAGGGACCGACTAAAAGGCAGTCGCCTTAATTCAATTTGGTTTGGTCTTTTTATTTCTGTCGTGTCCAAAAGAGTTAGCTCAGCTGGATGGTGAGAAACAAGATTTTTTGTCGAAAGAGACCCTCTGCCCACTGGAATTGCCAAAAAAGACCCCCTGCGGACGAAATTGACAAAAAAGACCCCCTCACTAGTGGCGGCAGGCGACACGTGTCACCTGCCGCCACGCCATGAGGCGGCGGGCCCTGCCGCCACTGCAGGAGGCGGCCGCGCGTGGCAGAACGGTATCTGCACAGGGCAGCACAGGCCAGCGTGCCGCGACGAAACGGGCTGCGCCAGGTGGGCCCGGTCGCCACCGGGTGAGGCGGCCTCCGCTGTCGCTGTCGCTATCCGGCCGACATGGCCTGCTGCGCGCGGGCCCAGCAGGTGGGCCACGCCGCCACCAGCCGAGGCGGCCTGTCCTGTGCTGCTGTACGCGCGAAAGTGCGCAGACGGCGCTGATTCCGAGGCGCGACAGTGACGGCTGTGACTCCGACGCGTGGGAATATGGACGCTTTTGGTTCTTTCGCCCGGGAATTAATCCTGCCTTTGCTTCTTTTGCCTCAGCGGATGCGATGGCACTGGGAATCCGAGGCTACGGGAAGCTGTTGTGCCGACACTACAGGGATCGTAAATATCCCCGCTTAATTTTCTCGCCATCATTTATCGTCCGAGCTTATAAAAAGAGACACCGAGGCTCTCGTCCAGCCATCCTCGAAATCGGCAGTGCGCAAAGTGTGTAACACATTTTTTCAGTCGGTATGAGTTTGCCTTGCTCGGATCAAAGCATTAGGTCGAGGAAAATGAAGAATGCAAGTTTGCCTCCGGGGGTGGCAGTCCTGCGGTGTTGGTGTGGCGATCTTTGCAAGGTGAAGGAGGTTACGGATTTTTCAGATTGGTTGGGCATGAAGTTTTTCATGTGCGCCAATTATGAGGAAGATCCACCCATAGCTATTTCAGAGTACGACAAGCCTCCGGTATGCTTTAACCATCACAAATAGATATTGTTGGTATTTTGATAGATTCTTTAATAACATTCTGGTTTCTTGTTGTAGTCTCCTCCGCCTCTGTGCATGTACTATCGTTGGATTGACACGGAGATGCCGGCTTGGGCAGTGACTGAGATTCGTGAAAGAAGTCGCCGTGCGTGGAATAGTTTCTATGCGGAAGAGCGACGCGAGAAGGCGGAAGCTGAGGAGAAAGCAGAGCAAGAGAGAGAGTTAAAAGAATACTATGCGGAGCAACACCGGTTTTTTCAGGATTTAGGAAAGAAAAACAGGGAAGAGGCTCGTCGCATGGAGGAGCAGGAACGACAGCGAAAGGAGGCTCGTGAGGCGGAAAGGCAGAGAAAGAAAGAAAGGGCTCGTCAGGCCAAGGCAGCAGAAGAAGCTGGCGATGGAAAAGGAAAATATCCACGTTGGACTCAGTAGATTCCTGTGGTAGTATTTTAAATTTCGCAATCATTTGTATCTTTATTTCTGCAGTTTAATGTAGCTTCATTTCAGTAGTTAAATGTAGCTTTATTTAAATTCTATGATGTATCTTATTTTCAGTTGTACTTGTCGTGTTCTATCTTATTTTCAGTTGTATCTTGTCGTGATGGAAAAAATATATAGTTTTAGAATAAAGTAGTGGCATTTTCTTTCCCTCCACTAATTATCGAACATCGTGCAACAACTATAAAATGAAATTAAGATAGAACATAATGCCTTACAATAAGAGAGTACAAACTAATAATGCAAGTACATCTGAATTAAACGGTACAACTGGAATACAGCTTAAAAACTACATGAAGGCATCATCGTCATCCTCCGTCGATGCAGAACTCTTGCCCTTCGAGGATGCAGAACTCTTACCCTTGAACGATGAAGAACTCTTGCCCTTCGATGATGCAGTACTCTTGCCCTTGGACAATGCAGAACTCTTGCCCTTTGACGATGCAGAACCCGGAAGCGGCGGCATGAAGATATCATCTTCGTCCTCGCTCTCCTCGGTCCATAAAAATGGATGCTTTTGTGCAGTCCTTCTAAAAGTTTCACTCTTCGGCTCCACAACCTTCTTCCACCTTGCATCCAACCTAAGAAGTTCTTTACGTACCTCCTCATAGGTCCTTTCAGGCCACCCAGACCTACGTAATTGGTGAGCCAACTCATTCATTATGGTGTCACTACCGGTGAGTTCGTCCCATGGAACTATCCTATTGTCCATCCTGAAATCAGTAGCTAGCCTCAGAAGAGTGCTGCTCATCCCAGGGTGAAAACTACGATCGAAAGGATAATGGGACATCTCGACTACACTACACTCGAATGCTTATCCACCTCCGTCTGAAGGGGGTTTTATAGGTAAAGAGGAGAAAATGGCGGGAAAGAACGACCGCGGTATGGAGGGAAAGGGTTGGCGGGAACATATGGCGGAAAACGGGTGGCAGGAAGATATGGCGGGAAGGGGTTGGCGGGAAATGGGTGGCGGAACATATGGATGGAAAGCGTTGGCGGGAAAATATTGAGGGGAAAGCGTTGCCTGAAAATATTTTTTTTCAATGTCTAAGACGGGCAATGGTTGCACAGTATTCATCAGCCAAATTTTTTTAAAAAATTGGCCTAACATAAGCAAAAGAGTGCAACGCGATAGTATGGCGGGAGATATAGGCGGGAAAAATTGTTCCTGGCTGGTGCATTTTTATTTCAGCATACATAGATGTTCTAATCGAAAAGTCTGATATAGACATAAATTGTACACGTGCATAGATGAATCACCCTACTTAACAACGACAACTCGGCCTTTCCTTCCGACTGGAAGGCGACAAGCGATTAGGTGGCCGGGTCACATGAAGACCGCGGTCGTACTCCAATTCGGCTTCATGTGTCTGCGAGTCCTGCGTAGGTGGTGGAGTCGCGAATCCTTGTTGCGAACCTGAAGCGTAATTGTAGGCGTATGGTTGTGACTCCGCGGGGATAAAAGATGGGCCAATAACGTCCCCTCCGAAGAACTCTGTAACTAATGATGTAACCGGGTCGCCAAGATCATGTGATGCTCCCCGGAAGCCTGTGTTGACGCCATGATCATGTGATGCTCCCCGGAGGCCTGTGCTGACGCCATGATCATGTGATGCTCCCCGGAGACCTGTGTTGATGCCGCGTTGGGTGTTCTCATCACCCCAATTAACATCAGGTGTGTCCTGCACATAGAAACATTTTAAACAAACTGTTAGAGGATAATATATGATATCATTGTAAATGCATTGAAATGTAAACATGACTACCTGAGCATATCCCTCTCCTATACTGTCTGGCCATTGTACGTGGTGCTGGTTTAAATCTGGTACACGAGTCTCCTCGGGCATGGGGATCCCTCGCGTGGAGAGATACGACTGAGATCCCTCACCTTGGGTGTATGCATCATATCATGTGTACGCATATGGGTTAGGGGAAAGAAATTGCTCGGGCATCGAATCCAAGCCCGTGCCATGGTCCTGAGATGTCTGCCCCTGACAAAGCTGCATCGAAGAAGAGCGATGCAGTGGCAGAGATGAGTCATGTCGTGGCAATGTCGTTCTAGTACTCGGACCCTCCCCCCATTGCTCATGGCTCGTACGCGCCTCGCTCGGTCTAGACGACGGCGCCGCACTCGGTCTGGCTGACCTCGCTACCGGCATGTATGCTCCAGTGACAACGTCATCGCCTCTACCGCATCTGAGCTTCTTTGCCACGAATTGTTGTAAAAGTTTCTAGAATGTCTTGCGATATGGGCCCTGGGCCGGCATGCTATCCGTAGCCATCTGCCCTACTTCGTTGACATTTTCAAGCTGAACAATATTTGGATGTTATTTAGTTCAAATGATTATGAAATGATGGACCTAAAAAAGTTACAAGTGATTACCATCTGGTCACGATAGTAAGCTGCATGCAGCTCAACATGTCTCCGCGCCTGCTCCTCTTGTGTGAGATGTGTTGGTATAGTAGCCGGCTGACTGGCCAGGCTAGCACGTGTGTTCATGCAGTACCACTGCTTGTACGCTTGATCTGTACTTTCATCGTACGGTCTACAAAATTAAATAATTACATAGACCGTTGTGATGAAAGCAAAGCATCTTCATGCATCGTATGATCATCGTAAAAAAATAATGTACATAAAATATACCTAAGTTGATGCACTTTATCTGCTAGCGCTTCATTTTCCCACTTGTGTACCCATTCAATGTTCTCTTCCCTCCAATCGTATAAACTCCAACCCCTGCCCATATTGGTTAGCCTGCAAATTGTGTAACAAAGTGTGAGTTTAGTAAATTACAAATGACACTCACTATTTAGGGATGTCACATATTACTTATGTGTTTCCTCGTCGATACGTCTGGGAAAAGGTGGTGGAATTTCTTGATAGAGACCGAACTGTCTCATTACACGCTCTGGGTTGTAAGGCTCAACACACCGCAGGAACAATAAGTTGCAGCGAGTCAGCCAGAATGCACTATCGGTCAACATGCCTGGTGTGAAGTGTCGAGCATCAAAGACCATTTTTAGCTGGTCCCGAGTCCACGGGTTCCATGTGACTTCTGCCTCATCAAGTATCTCAAACTTCTGGTGGTACATAGGGTAACAATTTTTCGCAATATCTGGAGACCAACGTTTCCGTGCCTTTGTCCACCTGGTGGCCATAGTTGCGCAAGCACCCTCGCTAAAGTCGTATGGGTATATGGGTTGTGCTATACGAGGTCGTCCTACAGGGAGGTATTCCCAGGACCACAACTGTAGAAACTCATAGGCGACACAAAGTAATGGAGCTTTTTGTGCGAAAGAGGTTTTTTGCGTGGCATCACACAAGCTTCTGTATGTATGAGATAGCATGGCAGAACCGAAGCTGTATTTTGGCTGCTCGGGTAAAGGTTCATCTACCATATTTTCTGCAATGTAGATGAGACCAGGGACAACAACGTCCCCTTGTGAATTTGGAAATAGATTCCCGAGGAGCCACAACAAATACGCAAACAGATGTCTTTTTCTCGTCTCCTCATTGGCGAAGCTAGATATATTAAGAAAGTTATCACGAAGCCAGGCGAGTGGGATGCCCCGAGGGTTACCAGAACGTTGTGATTCTGGCATTTCCATCCCAAGACGGGCTGCTATATCTAATGCCCAAGATGGAGACACTCGTGGAGAGACTACCGGCTCACCTCTAATTGGTAGAGCAGTGATCATAGAAACATCTTTCAATGTAGGTGCAAGCTCCCCAAAACGAAAGTGAAAGGTGTGGATTTTAGGTCTCCACCGGTCAACGAGGGATGTCAAAAGGGATGGGTCCGAACGTACTTGGTCGTTGCATGTGAGCCTAGCAAAACCTTCTAGTCCATAAGCGTCAAGGTGAGCAAGGAAATGATTGTGTATTGGCCATGTTTTTTTATGGTTCGAAGTCTGAAAGGCCGATAATCATGCTTAGTATTTGGTTTCAAAAATAGGTGGCAACGGTGGCCGGCGTCATGGGGCCCCTGCAAAAGCACTGGCACTTCACCCATAACCTGCACACAAACATACAAATATAAATTACGAGGAAGACAGAAATACAAATGCAAATCAAAATTAACTTAAAAAATACAAAGACATACGATTTACATTAATTATCTGAAGTTAACATCAGGAGTACAATAATACAAAGAGAATCAATTTAAATTTAATATAAGTACACCTAACGAGTAGAAATATAAATAGACATGACGAGTACATATATATCAATATCATGCGTTGTTGTTGGCTCGATAAGGGCAGTCTTTGCGTGAATGTCCAGGACACCTGCAAACGCGGCATCGCCTTGGTTCTCCCATCTGGCTATGGTCCATGTCATTGCGATTACGCCTAGACTGACGTCGTCCCTTTGCGGTTCTCATCAAGTCGGCGTTCGGAACCCATTTCGGCCCATATGGCCACAACATTTTGTAGTTCATATCAATGCCCCAAGCCCAGAACTCACCGTTCCAAGTGTTGTACAGATTGTACATGTTGAAGTATGGCGATATGTATGGCTCGACGCTGATTTTTTGAACAGCAGCCGCCCAGAGCACATGACTGCAAGGGTAGCCCTCAAGCTTGGGCTTGTTACAAGTGCACTCACAGGAGGTTGAGCCAAGGGTGACAGCTTGCTTTTTTGATCCTCTGTGGTGACCCTTAACGTACTTGGCTCGCACATTGACCTCCCACTTATTCCTAAGTGCGTCCACTTTCCTGCAGCCATGACTTTGGGACTTCTTTGCTTTCTCGTCCAGATGTCTTTGCATCTTCTCGGACCATGGCTTGTTCAATTCAACTTGTGCTTTGGCGACGGTGACCCTGTCTGCAAAGTATGACAGGGTTCGGTTCCAAGTTTCTTCAATTAGGGCTGTGATAGGCAGTGCTCGCACCCCTTTAAGAACACCATTGTACACCTCTGACATGTTGCTGGTCATTATTCCATACCGAGACCCGGTGTCGTGAGCCTGCTGCCACTTCTCCAAATGAGGGCAATTCTCGGCGATCCACTGGCTCAAATTTATGGCCGTCCTACGACCCCTCCGGTCTTCTCTCTGCGGCAAGGCCGCGCGGTCGATCTCACCATTGATACCTGCCCATATCGCATTCATTTTGGCTTCAGTTTTTTGCATGCACATCCTCTTGAATAACTTGAACCAATCCTTGTTTTTGAATTTGGAGTAAAAGTTTGCTGCCAAATGCCTCATGCACCACCTTCCCTCTAGATCGGGCCAGCCCCACTCTTCTTCCGACGCCTTAATTATTTCAAGAGCGCTTAATAATCCAGTGTTGCGATCAAAAATGATGCAAACACCTTTACGCTCTTTCACGACACCAATCTTCACGCAGCTCAGGAACCACAACCAGCTATCTTTGTTCTCTCTCTCGACCAATGCATATGCAATAGGAAGAAGATGATTATTTGCATCCGCTGCAATCGCCACCAATAGTGTGCCCTTGTACTTTCCAGTGAGAAAGGTACCATCAACAGATAATACCGGACGACAGTGCCTGAAGGCTTGTATAGTCTGGGCGAATGCCCAGAATAAGCGGTCTAGGATTAGCTCACCCGGGTTCATTGGGTTTGGACGTTCTCTCCGCCAAACTTGAGTCCCCCTATTAGCACTTGCTATTTGATGAAGCATTCTAGGGGCATACGAATATGCCTCCTCATAGGTACCATACAAGTTCTTGAATATATTTTTCCTTCGCACGCCTAGCCTTGCTGTAGCTAACAGGGAATCCAATTAGATCCTCTGCATCTTTTTGCAGAGCCCTAACACTAATGTTGAGACTTCCCTGCACAATTGTTTCCATAGTCTGTGCCACAAATTTTGCTGTCACATTGAAGTGATCTGAAAGAGTTCCAGTTTGCTCACAGGTATGCTCCACTATTTTTGTGATATGCCATGACTGACATACCCCAGGCTTCAATCTAGCGAGAACTCTTCCGCGGCAACCTTTCGCGGTGTGGATGCATATGACCTTCAACTCTTTTTTATCAGACTGCTTCACTCTATGCTGGTGGTGGATGCCGATTGCATAGCTACCCATTGCCTGGTAAGCAGACTTCTTATCTGGGAAAACTTGCCCAACCTCCAGGCTTCCCTCTCCTAGGCCAGAAGCAGAGTGAAATTCGTTGGTGATGCTCATATCCTGTAAAAACCCAGGTTGCAGTGCCGCCGCGACCGCCCTCTGAGGAGGAACATCTTCTTCTCCACTTGACTCCGAAGACGCAGAAGAATGATCATCATCATCTAGAGCCTCCGGTAATCCCTCCACGTGTTCGCTCATGTCAACGGCCGCCGACCAATATCCTGTGTCATACACAGGCTGGCCGCCCGTCGGTTCCGATGGGCCGATGCTAGGGGCTGATGTGATGGCCAACTCGACCTCACCACCCCTGCTACTGCATCCGGCAACATCAGTGACTGAAATGAACTCCACATACACCATCGGCTGACCATACATTGAGTTATTGGGATTGCTTGCAAACCTCATGTACGACCCCATGACCGATCACCTGTGACAGGCCGCAAACCCCAACGGGCAACTGTCCCATCATTTTCTCCGTCAACGACGAAGGCCTCCATTGTCATTTTTTTTCCTGCATCACTGGGCCAAACACCGCTCGGATGCACCTTCTAACAACTGTGTAACCCACGTTGACCATGTCTCTCACCACAACTGTAGTCAACTCGCACAAGGACACATCCACCCCGAATGGACTGTCGCGTAAGACGTTCCCATAGTACACTACTAAATTTTCCATAGTACCTAACCAACATACATGTTTACATTTCAAATAATTAGTAACTGAACATTTATTCGGTTTGTTTTTAGAATCATTTGCTTAGACTTTAAGGGGTTGTTTGGTTAACGGGTATTTAAAGATCTATTTTTCTCAAACTTGTCTACGAGCGTAACAAACTAAAACTCTGTTTGCTTTTCTCTAACTACCCCAAAAATATCCTAAAATAGTTCTCGTAACATGCAAAAACTTAGCTTCTGGAAAAATGACTATTAGTAAAATATGGTTTTCTACATAATTTTCTTACAACAGGTTATGACAAAACTGAGGGTAAGTACTCGCTATCCAAACAACCACTAAACATAATATTACGATAATAACATTTTAATATCATATGAGTAAAATATCTAATTTCTTCCGGCATGATATAATGTTTTTCATATCATACGATAAAATTCATTTATTTACAAATAATAATATTTGCAGCGGCATGACAGTACATCAATATAAAAAATATTAACAAAATTACGGCGTCATTTTATACCTTAGCTCCAATATGGATGTGCTTGCGAATGCAATTAAGAGTCCAAATAGTTCGAATAAATATCCGTCACCAGTACTATATGAACAGAGTCAACCTATTATCATATGAACATCAATAGTACACACGGATTTTTCTTTCTGCTATCAAAAGTATGAAAATAGCACTTGCATGTATCTGGTCATCACCTCAAAAGGGACAGCGAAGATGGAAACACAATTTCTTCAATCACGTCATCTCGTCCTTGTTTGCTACTAAGATTAATTATTTTACCTAATTACATACATCATCAAGCACATTAGCACATATTCGTAACATATAAAATTTAGATTATTTCGACATAACAAAGTAGACCTACAGCCTCCTAACTATAGACTTATTAATAAACATACCACATGAAATAACATACCAAATGCAATGAACAATTACAGTGCAAGTGTTTCTTAATTACCGTATTAAGATTTCTTGCATGTCAATACTAATGGACGCACCTAACATTGATACAACATCTTCAACCTACTCTTCTAAAAAATATATTATAAATGCTACATATGTCGTCTGAAATTATTTCTAACCTCTAATCACTAACATTGCATAGCTAATGATGAGCTAAAAGACTAACTAATTACCACCTTGCATGCATAAAAAATCAATTTATCGCAAAGCTCATACCTTGATCTTCAACTTCGTAGTTCACTTCGCTAGGCAAATCGTACTCCTGAAGCTCTAGATGACTCCAAAAAGTGATGAAATAATGCCTAACAAAATAGATAACACATAGTTATGAACTAAATAAAAAGAGTAAAAACATCATGCATGCAAACGAAACCAACAAAAATGGATAGATCTTACCTTCGTTATCTTTTCTTCAACTTCAACATATTCAAAATACAACTCCAAATCGCCCTAAATCACGAGTGAAAGTGCCTACTAAGTTTTTCTTTCTCTTTGTTCTTACACACTCAGAAGGTAGAAGAGGATGTCAGTGTGCTTGCGCACGGAGCAGAAGCATACTATATAAAGAAAGAGGATCCCTGTAGTGTCGGCACAACAGGTTCCCTTAGCCTCGGATTCCTGCAGCGAGTGAGTGATTCCCGCAGTGCCGTCGCATCCGTTGGAGCAATAATCAGCGTGATTCTTGCAGTGCCGTCGCATCCGCTAACGCAAAAGAAGCAAAAGCAAGAGTGATTCCCGCGTGTGAAATTCGTCGTCCTCCGCGCGTGGGAATCAGCCCAGTTAGCAACAGCGAGCGCGTGGGAATCGTCCTGGCAAAGCAACAAAAGTGACGCATGCGAATCAGCGCTGTCCGCGCACGGGAATCAGCGCCTGGCAGCGCTGCCGCCTCGGAATCAGCGCAGTCTGCGCACTGTCGCGAGTGCAGCAACACAGGACAGGCCGCCTCGGCTGGTGGCGGCGTGGCCCACCTGCTGGGCCCGCGCGCAGCATGCCTTGTCGGCCGGATAGCGACAACGACAGCGGCGGCCGCCTCACCCGGTGCGGCACGCTGGCCTGTGCTACCCTGTGCAGATACCGTTCTGCCACGCGCGGCCGCCTCCTGCAGTGGCGGCGGGGCCCGCCGCCTCATGGCGTGGCGGCAGGTGACACGTGTCGCCTGCCGCGTCTGCCGCCACTTGTGAGGGGTCTTTTTTATAAATTTCGTGCGTAGGGGGTCTTTTTTGACAATTCCAGTGGGCAGAGGGTCTCTTTCGACAAAAAATCCAGAAACAAACGAAGGTATGACGTGTACATGCAGGTGCAGCTCACCCAATTGGTACATGACAATGAATTCGTTCACATACCCGGCATTTACATGGTGTATGTGTGTGTCTCTGAACTAACGTTCCCTCTTGATAAAGGGAGACACAATCAGTGGCACTGGTATTACCTTTAAAAAAATTGAAAAGCAATAAAACAAATAATGACAAAATTTGCATACAATTTACACGTAATTTGTGTTTTTAAAATATACAAGAATAAATATATAATAGTGGAATTTGCACAGAAAAGGAAGTTTTCTCAATCAAAATCAGGTGAAGAAACCAAAACTGGGAGCATGACCACGACCGCGCCCGATGCCGCGTGAGCACGCGGCCGCCGCCGCCCGGATCAGCCGCTCCGTCCACCTCCGCGACCGCGGCGCCCGGATCCGGCCTCCTCCGAGGCCGCAGCTCCTGGATCCGGCCTCCTCCAGCTCTTCCCTGCTCTCCTGCACCCGGGGTGTGCATGACGAGGACATGAGATCCCAGCCGCGTTCGGCGCCTTCCCCGGCGCCGACGACCCCTGCCCAGCCGCTCGCCGCATCCTCGGCCACCTGCGAGCTCCGGACGCCCCTCCCTGCACCGCCGCTCGTCTTCTCTGAGCTGGAGCCGCCACCACCACCACCTCCTCTGCTCCTGGCGGCGCCCTCCGTCCTGGATCTTGATATGCAGCGGACTCCTCCACCGCACACCTTCAAGATCTCTGTAGCCCCTCCGAAGCTCCTACTGGAAGGGGCGCCGCTGCGTGTGGCGAGCCCCTGCTCGGTCGTCACGGCCATTGCTGTCGGGGAGGAGCCCTCTCTGCCTTCAGCGCTTGCTCCGGTGCGGCCGGGCTCCCTGAGCTCCAATGAGGTGCTCGCTCCCGACGCCGTTGTGCGGGCCTCGCAACCGCTGTTGGCCGTGTCGTGGGCTTCCCTCGCTGATGAAGTCTGCAGCATTGACGACGAGGAGGAGCTCGCCCCGCTGACGCCATTAGCTGCCAGATGCTCTGGCGGGGTGAGCGATAAGGTTGCTGCTGTTGTTGCTACTGCCCCTGAGGTATCTTCGGAGCTAGGATGGGTGAAAGTGGAGGGCCGGCATCGGTCGGCGTCGCCGGCCTTGGCTCTGGCTCCCCGGCCAATCCCCGCTTGGCTTCACGGCTCTGGCTCCCCGGCCAATCCCCGCTTGGCTTCACGGTCGCTGTTGCAGATGCCTCATCCCTGGCCACCGTGCTGCGGTTTGCAGAGATCCCTTCCGATGCTCTCGTTGCTTGGAGAACGGTCATCGTGCGCGCTACTGCCGCAACCCATGGCGTCCTCTTAGTTCATTGGCATGTCATGTCGTCCCGCTGCTCTCGTTGCTTGGAGAACGGTCATCGTGCGCGCAACTGCCGCAACCCATGGCGTCCTCTTAGTTCATTGGCATGTCATGTCGCCCCGCCCGTCTCTCGCCTTGGCACCCAACGACGTCCACCTCCTCCTTCAAGAGAGGGCCAAATGAAATCCACGCTCCCCTTCACTGCGCTTCACCGTGGGTCTTGGGCATCTGTGGTTTCTACTTCTGCTAGCCCGACAACCCCATCTTCTATGGTGCTCCAGACCGCCCTTGTTGATTAGACTGAGTTGCTTCAAGGCTGGCAGGCATGAATTGAGAGCTTCCTGGAGCGGGCAGAGGCTGCTTTGAGTAGGCTCTCCCTTGTGCCGGCTATGTTGCAGGCCACGCTACAACCTCTTGGTGTGGCAGTTGTTGACTCCACGGAGGACCGGGGGACAGAGCCCTATGGTTGTTTCTCTCCTCGTGTCCGGGACAATTCACCATCGGTGTCTGCTTCTTCCGTTGTGTTGCCTCCCGCTGTGGGCGAGTCCATCGTCGGGCTTGCGACTCCGGTGTTGCAACTCATGCCCGAGCTTCGGGATATATGTTCGAACCTTGCTTCGCCTTTGTCCTTGGAGCGATTGGAGGTGGACTCGTCGACGACGTTGTGTAAGGAACATGTTTCATCTCTATCATGTGAGCAACTAAAGGTGCCGAAGTCGATTGTGTCGTTGGTTCCTGCGGTGGAGGATGTTCTGTCGGTGGTTCCTCGGGTCGATGATGTTGATGTTGCCGGTTGGTTGGTGCCTGCTCCTACGAGCCCCTTAGTTGACGACAACGACATCAAGAAATTCAGTGAGTTTTATGATTTTCTTGACAAATGGGTGGCTCAACAGCCGACATCTGGCAAGACAAGTGACCTTGCAAAGAAGATGCCAAGTAAGGAGGAACCAAAGAATAAGAAAAACAAGAAGTGTGGCGCCACCCGAAAGGCGTTTGTGGTTTCATGATGGAGGGTGGTCAGTTTTCGTTAGTGTGCTTGTTAGGAGTTTCATTGTGTTCTCAAGTGTTGAGGGTTGCGGTTGTTGTTTGTTTAGAGGGCCGCTTAAGCGGTTTTGGAGTTTCCTACTTTGCGAGTAGTCCGCATTTGGGAGTCTGTATCGGTTTTCACCCGGTTTTCCGTAAATTAACTGGGCAATTCTCTTCTTCTTAATTAATCGATAAGGCAAATATTTTTGCCTCCGTTTCAAAAAAAAGAATAAATTAGTTACAATGGTATTGCCATTAAAGAAGAAGGACATGAAAAAAAATCATAATCAAAATAATGATTTTTTCTAAAAAAATTAAATTAGTGGCATTGATATTACCCTTTAAGAAGAAAGAAAATGAAAAGTAATTAAAAATGAAAAAAATTGCAAACCTTTTATACATAAATTGTGCTTTTTATAATACACAATAATAAACATATAATACTGGAATTCACCTGAAAAGGAAAGTTTCCTAAGAAGGAATAAATTGATGACATTGGTATTACCATTAAAGAAGAAAGAGATAAAATAAAAAACTGAAACTAAATAAAAATAGTGATTTTTTTTCTAAGAAACAATGAATTGGTAGCTTTGGTGTTACCCTTTAAGAAGAAAGAAAATGAAACAAATACTAATACAAAATCAAAATAGTGAATTTTTCTAAAGAAGAATGGATTACTAGCATTGGTATTATGTTTAAGAAGAAAGAAAATGAAAACAAATCTAAAAAAATCACCAAATTAGAGAAGACCGAAATTAAAATAATAACTAAAACAAAATAAAAGTAATGAAGTTTAATATGCAACAATGAATTAGTGACATTGGTATTATCTTTTAAAAGAAGAAGAAAAGGCGTGCACACAACCTTGCACTGAAATTGCACTATTTTATAGTATGCAAGAATAAACATATAATGTTGTAATTTTGTATATATTTTATATTTACACTCACCCAACATCCCAAATATACCCAAAAGGACTAATAAAGAAAAGATCAAGAGCAAAACACATAAAAATCAGAAAACGGGAAAAAATCAAAGGGAGAAAGGGGTTGGCTGGGCCGCACAAGTAATGGGCTTTAGCTAGCCCATCAAGGAATTGACCGTCCCAAATTGGTGTCAGTCAAAAGAATCAGTCCAAAACAATTCAGAACAGTCCAAAAAGAATATGAATGATATTCCAAAGGAATAACTAAAAAACTTAATAAAACTAATATGACTGCTACAGAGGGTCCAATGCTAAATAAAGAAGTATCTCCCCGGGATGATAGGATATCTTCTTTAAAAAGTAGCTTAGTGCGCGACTTACCTAAAATCAATTTTCAGGCGACTTGCATATAGCTAAAGTGCTAGAAATTTCAGGCAATCGTGAGTTTAGCTGTGTTATATCGTTGTTTGGGGCTGAGCATCCCTTGACCTTCTGCTCTAGGCATCATTCATGCCACCTTTCGTTCGTGTGATGTGTTGTACCATCTCTTTGTATTCATTTCACTCACTTCTATCAATGAAAAGATACAAAGTTTTTGCGTGGCACGGATGAACTCAAAACGCAAAACTGATGTGTAATTATTCTGGAAGCAATAACTAGCTGAATTTACTTACACTTTCGTCAACGACATCGTGGTTAATTATCAAATACTACTAACAATCACTGGTCTCTTATGCAGTAGTCGATGTACTGGTAGCTAGGAGAGAACTACAGCTTTGCTGAGGATCCAGAGCACAAGGGTCATCTCGAAGGCGAAGATGGTGTGGAGGAGGCCCCTGTCGAGCGTGAAGCCGAACAAGGTGATCCCGCCACTGTTGTGCCACAGGTACGTCACTGAACACACAGCAAGCACATCAACAAAGTTAGATTGTTAGATTAAGAAAATTCAGAAATCGATTGCTCCATTATTCCTTTATATATCTTCCTAAGAAAATAGTTTTGTTACCAAGAGCTTGTCTGCTTTTGTAGTCACATCCTGCTCCGGGGAGCAATGGCGCCGTCAGAGCGACCGGGTCGATGTCGCTCGCCGAGGTGCTGACGCCCGGTTTGCCGTGGTGCAGAGCGGCGGACACCATGCGCATGTGCCACTGGCTGGCGATGGACACGATCCGTTGGGCTCGGTGCGTGATCCTGGCCGCGCCGAACAGGCACATGAAGAACCCACTCAGCTGCACCGACGAACCAACCTGCAACAATGCAGCAATGCTTGTATTACTTTCCAGGCACGTACTCGCTCATGGACACATGGTGGTACTCTCCGTACGTACAAGGAGGTCGCCGGAGTTGGCGAAGCTCTTGCCGTCCTTGGAGGAGAGGGCGACGAGCAGGGCGCCGAGCTGGCTGACGGTGATGGTGACGAGGCAGCAGATGATGAACACCCTGTACCGGTGGCTGGTGGCCAGCAGCTGCGTCCGGATGCGGCGGTGCTCCACGAAGATCTCGTCGGCGGCGGCGCACGCCTCCGCGTCGAACATGTGGTAGATCCCCTCGAAGCGCAGGATCTGGAGCTCGCAGGTGAGGCGGAACAGCACGCACACCAGCAGGAACACCCCCGTGCGGTACACCCACGACGCCACCGTGGCCACCAGCGCCACCGCGCGCCACGGCACGTGCGGGAGCGGGAGCGGCGGCTCCACGCGCACGGTGGAGAAGAAGAAGACGGCCTTGTGCGCGGCCTCCACGCAGAGGGCCGGGACCAGCAGCGCCGCCAGGAGGCGGAACGCGCGGTCCAGCTCCCGCTCGTAGCGGCGGCGGACGAACGCGGTGTCGTCGCGGAGCCCCCCGTCCAGGAACAGCAGCTGCCGGAGGCCGCCGCAGCGGCGGAAGAAGACGGCGAGCGTGACGAAGGAGACGGCGGCGAGGCCCGACGCCGTGAGCGTGGCCACGCGGTTGAAGGTGACCGCGGACGCGGAGGCCGGGGACAGCGAGTCGTCGGCGCGGAGGGAGGCCGAGACGGCGGCGGGCACGGCGAGCGCCAGCGCGAGGAACGCCGCGTACGAGGCGGCCCGCGCGGCGGGGGAGGAGTGGTCGAGCGCGCACCACTGCAGGAACACGCGGAAGCTGCTCAGCTCGTCGTGGATGACCGATTTGCTCCGCGCGTAGGCCGGGTCCAGGAGCAGCGGCTGCGACGGCCAGGACGTCGGCGTCCGCGGCGGGGACGGGTCCTCCAGCGAGCTCTGCTCCTCCTCGGATGCCATGTGTACGGGCTCCGGCTGGCCCGCGCCGTGTCACCACCGTAGGCGCTACTAACTCCGTTGACTCGCAGTTGGCCCGCGCCATGTATATAGATAGCAGCGAGCCGGGAGGCCGGAGATGGGCGGGGGGAAAGGTCGAAAGGAGAGGCGCGGGAGGGGAGCTCGTGACGATGGTTCACAAGGGCGGCAAGGCGCGTGACGCATATGAGCGCGCGGCAAGATGTGTGATTAAAAAAGCTACGTGCAGAGACGAAGCTGGAAAGGCTCGTGGGCTGCATGGACACCGGGACTCACACGGGAAGGTGCTGGTCACCACCGGCCGGCCTCAGATTGTTGCCTGTGGACGAACGGAGTAGTTCTTGGTCAAATGTTGTGTCAAGTGTCGGAAAAAAATTCCGTGCATACCGGTTGCAAACCTCATCGTTTGCAATCCGGACGTCATCTGCTGCCACGTGTACAACTAGACAATCGAACGGCGTCCTCAATTTTGCCCAGGCGATACGCAGCTCGGCTCCAATCGGCACACCCGCGCCGCCCTCGGCTCGCGCAGCTCGGCTCCTTCCCTCTACAGCGGCTCGATTAGCACAGAACAAGCATTCGATCCCGACTCATAGACTCTGCGCACATAGCAGCTCCGCCGCCGCCGCCGGGATTCGCTTCCCCGCCGCCGCTGGGAATCGCATCGCCGCCGCCGAGAGTTGCCTTGACTCCGCGCCGCCGCTGGGAGTCGCCCCCGCCGGTCCCTGGAGTCGCATCCGCCAAGGCCGCCCGTGGCCCAAACTCGCGTACGCAAGATGTAATTTCCCCGGCCAGCTCTCCTCCTTCCGTGCAGTGCTTTGGTACATCTTTATGCCAAGCAACCTAGTAGTAGTAGACGTAGATTCCCTTAGATGAACTTTGTTCCAAAAATTGTAGCTGATGCTTTGTAGTTTGATTCTAATCCCGATTAATGATCAATAAATCTCTTCAAGTCTGAAAAGAAAAGAGATAGAGTACCTAATTAGCCATTCAATTTAGAATTGTCAACCATTCATAATTTGTAGGCATGATTTTGTCCATCATCCTACACATGTGTCGTATGGATTGTTGATTTACCGGCTGATGCCATATCAATTGATAGTGTAATCATGTGCCTCCTTTTTGGCATGATGATTTACATGTACTGAATTGTTTTGTCAATCTTGTATGGATAATTGCTAATGCAGGATCTTGGACTTGTGATTAATCCAGGTAGCTGTATCTCTTTGCTACAATCCGAAGAAGTGGAGGGCAAGGAAATTGAATCTTATTTACTGTCTGTACAAGACTAGAGTCAATTGGATTGCTGCTGGGAGAGCTCCAGTCAAGATGGTGTTGCACAACATTGGTGCTTCGAACAAGGATGATGCCTTGTACAGGTGCAAGATGCCCAGGAGGCCACCTACTCACGCAACAACCACACTCCACCGTCGTTCTTCTATCCGAAGACCCTCACGTATACTGCTGGAACAACACAGCTGCTGAGAAAACCGTTGAAGAAGACGCAATGGTTGCGGATGGAGTATACTTAGACTAGGAATGTCAAATCTTGCAAATTTGATGTTGAATTCATGACAACTATTGTACCAACCTATAGATTGCTCTCCCTGACAATGTACTAATTAGTATACAATGTATCTTTTCCTATCAAATTCATATGGAATATAAAATCTTCATTTTGCTAGATGTGTTTAAAAAATCTGAATATTTCTCCATGTTTCTTTGATTTGCTATATACTGTAGGGAAGGTGCTATTTTTTTCTACTGTCCTTGAGTAGGCCTAAGCTTCAATGGGAGACGCATTTTTTAGTATGAAATCTGACAACCATTTAGACGGGCAATTGGAAAGTAATTGTATTCTAATACACCAGTTCATAAATTCTATAACTTATTTAGAAAATAGGCGTACAAACTCATCAAACCTTGCAACTGGCACAATACTCAAACATTGTAAATGAAGACAAAATCCAGTGTGCTGCAGTACATCAATTAAAATTCATGGTACACCAGATTACATAAAAAAGATCATACTCCTTATATGTTGCGCCAAATACTATTCATCAAAATGTAACTTTTTAGCAGACGAGGACAGTGTGGCATCCTTATGAACTCCAAGCAAAAGACTTGTGAATTCGCCTTGGATGAAAGGAGCATACATGGTTGAAGGTTGCCCGTACGCATCATTTGCAAAGGTTGGAATTGCGGCATTAGTAAATCCACCTTGGATCAACGGAGCAGCCATGGACGAAGGCTGCCCATACACATCATTTCGAAAGTTTGGCATTGCACTAGAAACGTCAATGCTACCAGTCCCAACATCCTGTGTCATATAATTTAAAATTGTTCATATAAATATGTAAGGAAAATATGAAAAGTGAATACTGAGTCCAAGTCATATGTTTTACCATCAATTCCTGTGGATGAATGCCATCATCCCTATTTTGTACTGCATTTTTTTGGATCTTCTCCTATTTTCAGACAAGAGTTGAAAGATAAATTAAACACTAACTATAAAAGTATATAACAGAAAAGGCTTGCTAGAATGTGTAGGATCAGTACCTTTCTTTTTAGTACTATTCTTTTTCTTCCCTTTCTTCTTCTCAAAGGGGAGTTTTGACCGTTTAGTCTTTGCACCTTTTACCACCCGAGGAACCCTAATTGATATTGTAACTTTTAGTGTGTCGATAGAAAGGTCAGTCGAAACTAGCGGAACCTCATTTGATTTTTCCTCCATCTTGCTGAGAGAGTTATCTGCTTGTACGTCAAACTTATCTATAACTTTCTCGAAATCAATAAGAAGTTCCTTTGATCGGGTACACTTCAATGCAACGGACGTGGCCTTTCGTGAGACACGTGCAGCATGCGTTTTCAAACTTTCCTCCTCAGTTCCTAGTTTTTCAACATAATATCCTCTCTTTGCATATTTTGTCCATCTTTTTAGTATATATTGTGATGGCAAAATGAAAACATCATTCACACTGAAAACTTTAAAAGCATGCTTGCACAATATACCTGTAAAATACAGATACCATATTTCATCAATTTGTATTAGAAACTAGTATATTGGAAATTAAATAAAGCATACATACCTATGGATTCATACTTTCTGCAACAACATGTAATGGTAGTATCCGCAATATTGAATATAAATTTTGTTCCATACTCACTGTTCATATGTGTAACCATGTATGTCAACACTGACCCCTCAGTTTGTAACAATTTACAAGACATCGAAAATTGTCCTGTAAATTCTTCCTCGAACTCTGAATACATCCTCCTTGTATATGATTCGGATGCGGTCTTCAGCAAAGGTAACTTAGATGAGTAAGTAATCGGGTTCTTTCGACGCGAACTAAAATCTGCATCCAACTCATTTTCCCGAAGACTATGATAAACCTTCTCACATTCTACAAGGAGTTCGGAGAGACCAAGTCTCCTACGAAATCTTTGCTTGAAGACATTATTCATACCTTCACTCCTTTGAGTCGAGTTCATATCAGCTATAAACGAGTCACGATAGACAGCAGCCCACTTTTCCCTCAACTCATATAACTTTGCCATCCATTCGTTGTCCTGGAGGTTGTACCGATCCAACAATTCATGCCACTTCTTGTTGAACTTATACTCTGATCTATCTTCATAGACACATCTCTTAAAATCAGGTAGAAACTTCTCAGGATGCTCATGAATTACATGTCCAAGATGTTTAGCAGCATTAAGATAAATGTGCCATAGACAAAGTCGATGACTTGTATTTCGAAACACATATGCAACTGCTCCTGCCATGGCCGCATCCTGATCAGTGAAAATTGTGCTTGGATGCTTACCTGACATTGCTGTTAGAAAGGTTTCAAACAACCAAACAAATGACTCAATGGTTTCATTATATAACAACGCTGCCCCAAAAATTATTGTCTGCTTGTGATGGTTGGTTCCCAGGATTGGAGCAAAAGGCATTTCAAACTTATTAGTTTGAAACGTAGTGTCAAATGATATAGCATCTCCGAAACATGCGTAATCCATGATAGACTGTCCGTCTGCCCAAAAGAAATTAGCAATCCGACCATCTTTCTCATCTACTTGAATGGCATAAAATAATGTTGGATCCTCTCTCTGCTTATTTTTCAAGTATTCTAGAAGTGTTTGTGAATCATTTGATTCTAAGTACTTTTTGCGCTCACGACCAATCTCATTATTGCAGTCCATCTTTGCGAATGGCACTTTGTCTGGTCCTCCGTAAAACGCTACCATGAAGTCATACACCTTGGGATGGCTTCATTCCGGCTTCCCGTATCTGGCCAATTAGATGTCTGTTTGCTTCTATAACACGTCGTTGGGACCTCAGTTTGTGCACCTTATTGGGACTAGCAAGATAATGATTATGATCGGTTACAACCTTTTGCACCGTCCAAATCCCCTCTCTGCTAACACTGAACTGAATACGGGCATTGCAATCCGTCCTTGTAGTGTCCTTCGACGACTCGGTTTCTCGATGGCCTTGGTTACTGCAACACATTTTTTTTGATATACAGTACCATCATGTCGACGCTTTGTCTGGTTCTTTCTAATACTAAATCCAACTTTGCCGGCATATGTGTTATACATGTCATAGGCGTCTTTCTCTGACTCAAACGTTTTCCCAACTTCAGGAACCTGCAGTACACATAGTTCAAAGTTAAATTTTCTATTACCACAAAGCGATGTGAAAAAATAAAATTCGCTTGAATTTGAGCCGAGAGACCGCCGTACCTGAATTGTTTGCTCTCCATTTTCTCCACGACCATCTGTAACTGCGTCATCTTGCTGGCCTCCTCCTGACATGACTTGTGGCAGCGCCAAGTCCATGGTGCATGTCGTGGCTTCTGACATTGTATACGACGGACGGTACAATTTGGAGCAGCGACTGTTGTCATCAACGAGGTTTATATGGTGCAAGCGAGAGGTAGAGCCACCATGGTCGTCGTTCGAGGCGACGGTGTGAGATTCCGGCATGGCCACTCCCGACCTTCTCAACGACAGCTCTGCTTCAGATTGCGGCAGCACGGCCAGTGGCGGCCGTGGCTGTCCTTCCAGCCCGATCCCGTCATGCAAGGGAGAGGGCGTGTTTCGACAGCCGGCGGACATGGCTATCGTTCCTCCTGCTGCAGTGAGCGTCGGGCAAGGGAACTGGCGGCTAGTCCCATCGCCTGGAGGACACTGTTCCGGTCGCTCAGCCATCAGAAATTCTCGATTGGATTGATGGAGGATTGGAGGCGGACAAGGCTGCAGCTACGCATCTGATCGGGGCTATGATCTGATCGGAAGCAATCACGTAATTATGAGAGCCAATATTGCACGTACAGTTTTGGAGCCGAGCCATACGCATGCGTGCAGCGATTGGAGCCGAGCTTCATCTCGCGTGGGGCAAACGTGAGGACGCCGTGCGATTGTCCAGCTGTACACGTGGCAGCAGATGACGTCCGGGTTGCAAACGATGAGATTTGCAACTGTTATGCACGGAATTTTTTTCCTCAAGTGTCAACCTGTGACGCCCGAACAACAGTGTTGGAGCACCTGAGCGTTGCTGGTCTACTGTAGTATTTGTGGCTAGGAGCTCTCTCCATGTGATCTGAATCAATGCCCTGCACAGATTTACGCAACAACAAAAAAACACTTCATAAATAAAACAGTGTAAAATCTTCAGATGTTCAGGTTCGTAAAAAATAAATCTAGTAAAATACACAGAACCACCACTTCCGTGTCATATCTCTCGAAAAATCGCCACTTTACAAAACATGACACTTTGTACTGCATCGAAATTTTGATAGTGGCAAAAAACGCCGAACACAAAAATGATCTCGTTTTGACGTGGCCAATCGCGTGCGGGCCGACAGCGAGACCGTGCGCTACTAGCGGCTGGTAATGCCCGTTCGGAAGCGGCCGACTCAACTCGGTCGAAAGCGGGCAGCGCGGGCTGGTCGACGCATTGGCTGGCCGGCTCGTTCGTCCCGTAGCCAGTCGGTCGATGGGTCCGCTCTTTTTTTTCAGGTAGCAGTTGGTAGTTCGCAGCGTAGCCCTGGCCGTTTTGTTTTACACAGAATTCAGAAACCCTCGTCTTCCCCCCACCGCATTAAGTACTAGTCACTTCGCTCGCACAGAAAATCACCACCGCTCCTCTCTCTCTCTCCTATCCTCTTGCCTCTATTCTCTCACCACCCACCACTCACTGTCGACGTCGCCGGCACCGCCGCTGCCCTTGCCGATGTCGAAGTCGAAGCTGATGCGTAGTTGGGAGAGGGTCGTAGACGATTGGGCCGGCGATGACCCAACCAAGGCCATCGGCAGGGACCTCGCCGAGCGGTTCAAGAGCTTGCTCGCGCCCGTCAACCACACCATAGGCCTCTTGCCGGTGTTCACGAATGGCGAGAGGGAAAGCGTCTTCTACGATGGCCGTAAGGCCATGCCGGCGGCATCCGTCCTCGTGTGGTGCATGCTCGAGTCGATGTCCGGCCGCTGTAACACCCTGGATTTTTGGCCTTTTCTTTTTCTTTTGATTTCATTTGAGTTATTGTTTTGATTTGCTTCTCCGTGGCTCTGTGATCCAAAAACTTGGGAAGATCTTGTCTTCCTAGGTTTCATAGTGGCTTGTCATGCTCTAAATCATCCCAAGATCCTGTCATTTCGCATCCTAGCCCAAATCCCAATATTCTTTTTATTGGGAATATTAATTTTTCTATTAAAGGAACAATCCTTTTAGCCCTAGGTTGTGAAACAACCTATATTTCTGTCACTCCCAAAATTCCCAAATAATTCTCATAAATTGTTTGGGTCATATCTTCCACAAATATGTCAAAACCCTTCCTTGGCATCATCAAAGATAATTCACAAATATTCCTTTTCTCATTCTGCCGTAAGTGGTTTTTTGAGAAGGAAGTGTCATTATCTTTGCTTGATTGACCCCAAACTTTTTGGACACCTTTTCATGTCCATATCATTGCCTCTTGTCAAAATTCAACTCAATTTCCCTAGTGAATATTCCTGAGCATTTTTTGAAGTTCCTGTGTGAGGGAATTCTTTGTGAAGTACTAGCCAGGTTAATCCAAATGAGTTGAAATTTTGCAAGGTCCTTCATGTGATCAAATTATCACTCTCCTCAAGATTTGGGCTCATGTCATCACTCTATGTGAGCTCATCATCAAATCTTGGTTTCTGGTCATTTTTAGGTTGTGAAGCAACCATATTTTATATTGCTTTAGTTAGGCTGAAAATTTACAAGGAGATTATCCTATCCATATCAACTCTCTCCACAAAATTTTGGCTCATTTTATCTGGCCAATTTTCCTCAACTATTTTTCTTAAATTCTGTCCAGAGAGTTGCATTGTGAAGCAAGTACCATTTTGGTATTTTCAAATGGCATGAAACTTTTACAACAGCTTCATATCATCAAATAACTCATCTTCTCCAATTTTTAGCTCAGTCAAATTAGCCATGAGAATGCCACTTCAAGATTTGCATTTCTGACCAGTGGGTTGCATTGCACAGCAAGTCCTAGCTAAACCCTCCCTCTTAAGCCGATTCTTGGTCATCTCAGTCATCTTAGTATGTGATCATCACCAGACAAATCCATTCCTTCGTTCCCAAGCTTGCTGTTTCCCTACTGCACAACACAAACACTTTGTTGTTGATATGTTTTGGAGCCTCCTATCAATCTCTTTTTTGCCCCTGGACTGAATTCTTTTTTTATTTGAACTAAGAGCAATATGGATTATTTACTGGACATGGTCGGTCTGGTAAAAATGCGCCGCTTGCATCAGTGCACGCAATGATCACGCTTGCGTCATGCAAATAGCGAGCTCTGGCTCGTTTCGGTCGCTGTTCTCGTCCGCTCCCTTCGTGTCTCGATGTCCCTCCATATCTAGTAGCTCCCCCGTGAGCCTCTGCATCGAACCGTGCCTCTGCCTCGTCCTGGTTCGCCATGAATGCGTCACCGACGAGCTGCCCGTGATGCTAACCTCCCTTGTCCTTCATTTTAACTTGCCCGTGCCTCTGCCTCGTCCTGGTTCGCCATGAATGGTTCGTCCTGGTTCGCCATGAATGCGTCATCCACGCTCAAGCTCGCCGGTGAGCTCTAGAATCCTCCCCCGCGACTATTTAAGAGCCCCCGAGTCCCCTCGCAGCTCTTCACCCCTCCCCCGCCTCTCTATCCCACCGGAGCGGCCTCACCCTGCCTCAGTTCGCCGCCGTCCACCATGGCCGCCTCGCCTCGGCTTGATTCCGGTTGTCCTGAGCCTCCTCCCCCTTACCTGACCACACCACCACCGTCCCCACTCTCCGGCGGTCCTTCCCACCCCCTCGCCCTCGCCGGAGTCGGCCCACATCGTCGGAACCGCCGCCGACGCCCGTCCTCTGTACTCCTCCCTGCCGCCTCACCTTGTCGCCGTTCCGCGCCTCCCCAGCGTCCCCTCTGGCCGGGGGTGGGTGTGGCTGGCCGAGGCGTGCCTGCCGGTGCCCCCGCCCCGGCCGGGCCCCTCGCCCCCACTCCTCTGTTTTCCTCCTCTGTCTCGTGCGGGGCAGGGAGCGAGGAAGACGACGACGAGCGCAGCTTGCCCCCTGCCTGTAGGCCCCGCGCTCCCCGACCCCACACGTCAGTGGCTCAAGCTTCGCTACATCGTGGATACGACTTTGCGGAAATACGGTTTCTAACTCTGAAAGCGTATTTCTTTCCTCCTTTGGCTGAAATGCGCTTTCATTTCTCTGAAAGCGCATTCCCTTCTTCTGCAGCTCGAAATACGCTTCCTCTGTTCTGAAAGCGTTTCCTCTAAAAAGCGTTTTCTATTTTTCAGCCCAGGGACCTGTTTGTGGGGAAACTTTTTATAGATTGGTCCCTAGTGTTCAACCTCTCGTATCTTTGCGACCGTAGCTCCGTTTGAGGTGAATCCAACGCCTACTTCTTTGTCTCGTCGAGCTCTATATTTTGGTATCATTTTAACTAGGTGGTCCCACTATGAAAATGACCTTTATGCCCTTGCCCTCTTCTAGACCCCTCCGAGAGTGAAGCGTCTGGCGAATTGTCCCATGACTTCACCGTACCTCTTCCCGGAGTATCCGACAACCCCAGGCAAGCCATGACAGTCACTTGCATGATGGATTTCAGTAGCCATGGTTTTCAACTTGAACATTTAAATAAGTTGTGCATGTTAAAGTTTTCATGAATGCTTTATATGCTTATGAATCCATGTTTATGCCATGATTATTTTCATCTTGTTGGTTACATGCTTACTTGCTAATAGTATTGTCGTGTTCTTTTCTGGTAATTATGTTCTGGTGCTAGTGATCATGTTATGTCCATCTAAAGTGTTATTATGCCTGTGCTATTCATGATCATCGGTATGACATGCTCATGTGCATCAGTAGTACAAATATTGTTGCTACGATTCATATGTTAATGGTTATGATTCCCATCCATTTTCATTTTGTTATCATGCTCATATGCATTGTTGTTTCATCATGTTATTTTATTATGACTCAGCTTGTTACATTCAAGTTTAAACGGACTTTAATTGAACTTGAACACCTGTTGGCTGAGTCATAGTGCCATCAAATCGAGCTGACCAGTGCAACCCACACTTGCCTTTTATGCGGGGGGGGGGGGGTCCTAACTGGGTCTATTGTCATGCCTCCCGCCGGTGCCTCCAACTAGGGAAGGTTATACGTGCGCACTACCCTGATCAGGTAGGCCAGTATAAGCTTTGTGAGCCCGAGTTGGTTATGTGCACATGTCCCTGTTTGGGACCGTTTTGTTTTGCCATGACGGTGGCCGTTGGGTGTCACGAGGTGACATCGGGGCCACCCATGACTTAGCCCAAAGGGGAGTTTGTCGGGGTGGCCGGGAGAGTGTCATGGCGATAGATCGGTTTTGTCGGAATGCCATTGGTCCACCCGAATGGGAGCACGAGGCCTTGGGTTTCGTGGTGTGGGTACAGTGTGCTAACCTCTGCAGAGTGTGTTTAATCTACGATAGTCGCGCCCACGGAAAAGGGCCCAGTTCGTAGTAGGTCACACTATGGGTCAACAATAATAATTACTTGTTTATTAACAACCCCGGTTCGATGATGAAAGAAGTGGTTGATTCTTATGTGATCGCGAGAGGATCACAGTAATATCGAGGGTATCGAAGATGGTTGAGGTTTATGGTATTATGCGAGAATCGAGGGCAAAGATCAAGATCCTTGTGGTCATGTAATGATTACTACAGTATTGTCAATACCAAGCTTGATTTGATCCTGAGGTGATCGTGTGATGACCATGATGGTAAGTGATACATGTGGTGGTTACGAGATAACCCCAAATAGAGTAAGTTGGTGCATAATATTGTTAACATGTTGCATGCTAGTATCCTCATATGTTCATGCCATGCTCATCTGGTATTGTTCTAGCTGTATCATGTTCATCTTGTGCATGCCATGTGTTATGCTAGTATCATGTTCATCTTTGTTAAGTAACCTGTAAATGCCATGCTGTTGTCTATCTTGATTGCTTTGGTTGCTGTGAGCTTGCAAGTACATTCTGTACTGACCTGGTGTGTCATGCCAATTTTCAGGTCATGCGTTATCTGTTTGCTTGTCTGTTGAGGATTGAGGGAATCCTTGATAAGGGGGTATCCGGACAGCCGGACTATAACCTTTGGCCGGACTGTTGGACTATGAAGATACAAGATTGAAGACTTCGTCTCGTGTCTGGATGGGACTCTCCTTGGTGTGGAAGGCAAGCTTGGCGATACAGATGTGAAGATCTCCTCCCATTGTAACCGACTCTGTGTAACCCTAGCCCCCTCCGCTGTCTATATAAACCGGAGGATTTAGTCCGTAGGACACAAGAAACAACAATCATACCATAGGCTAGCTTCTAGGGTTTAGCCTCTCCGATCTCGTGGTAGATCAACTCTTGTACTACCCATATCATCAATATTAATCAAGCAGGAGTAGGGTTTTACCTCCATCGAGAGGGCCCGAACCTGGGTAAAAACATCGTGTCCCTTGTCTCCTGTTACCATCCGCCTAGACGCACAGTTCGGGACCCCCTACCCGAGATCCGCCGATTTTGACACTGACATTGGTGCTTTCATTGAGAGTTCCTCTGTGTCGTCGTCATTAGGCTCGATGGCTCCTTCGATCATCGTTACCGATGCAGTCCAGGGTGAGACTTTTCTCCCTGGACAGATCTTTGTATTCGACGGCTTTACACTGCGGGCCAATTCGCTTGGCCATCTGGAGCAGATTGAAAGTTACGCCCCTAGCCATCAGGTCAGGTTTGGAAGGTTAAACTACACGGCCGACATCCGTGGAGACTTGATCTTCACCGGATTCGAGCCCCTGCCGAGTGCGCCGCACTATCACGATGGGCATGATCTAGCTCTGCCGCCGGGCAGTGTTCAGGAGATCGCACCCGCAACCGCTCCAACCTTCAATTCGGAGCCAACTGCGTCGCCCGTGGATGGGTGGATAGACCCCGCCTTGGAGGTCGCAGCCTCAACGGAGATCGAGCCAAATACCAGCCTTACCCGTCGCGAGGCCCGTGACTCCAAATTGTTGGACTCTCCTCCGGACTCCGAGCCACCCGCGGCCCTGCCAATCGAATCCGATTGGTCGCCGATCATGGAGTTCACCGCCGCGGATATCTTCCAGCACTCGCCCTTCGGCGATATACTGAATTCACTAAGGTCTCTCTCCTTATCAGGAGAGTCCTGGCCGGACTATGACCGGCAGGATTGGGATGCGGATGACGAAGAAACTCGACGCCCACCCACCACCCACTTCGTAGCCACTGTCGATGATTTGACCGACATGCTCGACTTCGACTCCGAAGACATCGACGGTATGGACCCTGGACAGCCACCTCATCATATGATATATATATATATATATATATATATATATATATATATATATATATATATATATATATATGGTGGATACACCCAACGAAGGCAATGGCGATGGGACAACAGAGGATGACCTCTTCAAGAAGCAACCCAAGCGTCGGTGTCAACAACGCCGCTCTAAGTCCCGCCAAAGCAAAAACGGTGATACCGGCACAGGAGATAATAACACTCCGGACAGTGCCGAAGACAACTCCCTCCAGCAAGATTCAGCGCAAGAGGATGGAGAAGCCAGCCCTCCTGAGAGAGCGGCAGATAGAGAGGTAGAGGATGATAATTACATGCCTCCCTCCAAAGACGAGGCAAGCCTCGACGACGACGAATTTGTCGTGCCTGAGGATCCCGTCGAGCAAGAGCGCTTCAAGCGCCGGCTTATGGCCACGGCGAATAGCCTTAAGAAAAAGCAGCAGCAGCTTAGAGCTGATCAAGACCTGCTAGCTGACAGATGGACTGAAGTCCTTGCGGCCGAGGAATACGAACTTGAACGCCCCTCCAAGAGCTACCCAAAGCGCAGGTTGCTACCCCGATTAGAGGAGGAAGCATTAAAGCATACATCTCCAGCGTATGACGCGGCTGATCGGCCACCTCGTGGCCGCGATAGAGAGATATTTCAGCCAAAAGCTCAAGCCGCACCCCGTCGCCATTCAAAGAAAAATGCCAAGGCACAGGGAAATACGCTGGACCTGCGAGACGTATTGGAGGATAAAGCAAAGCAAACAAGATCCATCTACGGATCATGAGGGCGCCCCACCACGAGAGACGATAACTGTCACGCCGGATACAGTAAAAGTCAATCCGGCCGGGCCGAACACAGCAGACAAGAGTCATTCGAGCTGCGTCATGACATAGCCCAGTACAGAGGCGCCGCACACCCCCTATGCTTCACAGACGAAGTAATGGATCATCAAATCCCAGAGGGTTTTAAACCCGTAACTATTGAATCATACGATGGTACAACAGATCATGCGGTATGGATTGAGGACTACCTCCTGCATATCCACATGGCCCGTGGTGACGATCTACACGCCATCAAATACCTCCCACTCAAGCTTAAAGGACCAGCTCGGCATTAGCTCAACAGCCTGCCAGCAGAATCCATTGGCTGTTGGGAAGATCTGGAAGCCGCATTCCTCGACAACTTCCAGGGCACTTATGTGCGACCACCGGATGCTGATGACTTGAGCCACATAATTCAACAGCCAGAGGAATCGGCCAGACAATTCTGGACATGGTTCCTAACAAAGAAAAATCAAATCATCGACTGTCCGGATGCAGAGGCCCTAGCAGCTTTCAAGCATAACATCCGCGACGAGTGGCTTGCCCGGCACCTTGGCCAGGAAAAGCTGAAATCTATGGCAGCCCTCACGATGCTCATGACCCGCTTTTGTGCAGGAGAGGACATCTGGCTGGCTTGAAGCAATAACATATCAAAGAACCCTGGTACTCCGGATACCAAGGACGGCAATGGTAGGTCGCGTTGCAACAAACACAAGTGCCGCATCAACATCAACAATACCGAAGATACGATAGTCAATGCCGGATTTAGAGGCTCCAAGCCCGGTCAGCGGAAAAAGCCATTCAAACGAAGTACTCCGGGCCCGTCCAGTTTGGACCGTATACTCGATCGCTCGTGTCAGATACATGGCACCCCCGACAAGCCAACCAACCACACCAACAGGGATTGTTGGGTGTTCAAGCAGGCCGGCAAGTTAAATGCCGAACACAAAGACAAGGGGCTACATAGCGACGACGAGGAGGAGCCCCGACCGCCGAACACCGGAGGACAGAAGGGGTTTCCCCCACAAGTGCAGACGGTGAACATGATATATGCAACCCATATCCCCAAGAGGGAGCGGAAGCGTGCGTTAAGGGACGTATAAGCATTAGAGCCAGTCGCTACAAAGTTCAACCCATGGTCCTCCTGTCCGATCACTTTCGATCGCAGGGACCATCCCACTAGTATCTGCCACGGCAGATTCGCCGCATTGGTCCTAGACCCAATCATTGACAGATTTCACCTCACTCGAGTCCTTATGGACGGCGGCAGTAGCCTGAACCTGCTTTACCAGGACACAGTGCGAAAAATGGGTATAGATCCCTCAAGGATTAAACCCACAAAAAACGACCTTTAAAGGCATCATACCAGGTGTAGAGGCCCATTGCACAGGCTCAGTCACACTCGAAGTGGTCTTTGGATCCCCGGATAATTTCCAAAGCGAGGAGTTAATCTTCGATATAGTCCCGTTCCGCAGTGGCTATCATGGACTGCTCGGGTGAACCGCATTTGCAAAATTCAATGCGGTGCCGCACTATGCATATCTCAAGCTCAAGATGCCAGGGCCTCGGGGGGTCATCACAGTTAATGGAAACACGGAGCGCTCTCTCCGAATAGAGGAGCACACTGCGGCCCTCGCAGCAGAAGTACAAAGAAGCCTCTCAAGGCAATTCTCCAGTCCGGCGACCAAACACCCAAACGCCTTCAAGCGCACCCGGAGTAATCTGCAACAAGACCGCTTGGCACGTTCCGAGCTCGCATAGTGAAAGTGCAACTATCCCTGGGTGGTTTTGGTAATTCCTAACAACATATAGCTCATTGAGCTAACATTGTTCCAAGATTAATATTTCAGGAAAAGCTCAATGGATGGCATGGCATGGATGAGGAAAGTGGATCCCTCAAAATTATAAGGACAAAAGATTGGCTCAAGCTTCAAGATCAAGACTCTACGTTTTATATTTTAGTGATCCAAGATCACATTGAGTCTATAGGAAAAGCCAATACTATCAAGGAGGGATGAGGTGTTGTTCAATGAGCCTCTTGCTTCATGTGCTTAGTGACATGCTCCAAAATCCTCAACTACCTTCCCACATCCACATATGACCTAAACCAAAAAGTCAAACTCGGCCCCACCGGTTCTTTCTATGCGGCGCCACCGAGTTTCAAATGTCATAGCCACTGCCACAAACCCTAGCAATTCAGTTTCACCGATAGGGATCTCGGTCTCACCGAGATGGGATTGCAATTTCTCTGTTTCCCCTCGTAACGTTTCGGTCTAACCGAAGTGAGCGATCGGTCCCACCGAGATTGCAATGTAAACTCTCTGTTTCCCTTTCGTAACATTTCGGTCTCACCGAAAAGAGCGAACCGGTCCCACCGACTTTACCTGACCAACTTTCTGGTTAGCTTATTACCAAAATCGGTCCCACCGAGTTTGTGTAATCGGTCACACCGAGATTACGTTATGCCCTAAGCCTAACCATATCGGTCCTACCAAGTTGCATCTCAGTCCCACCGAAAATCCTAACGGTCACTAGGTTTGCTGAATCGGTCCGACCGAGTTTAACGATTCGGTCCCACCGAGTTTGGCAGATTGTGTGTAACGGTTAGATTTTGTGTGGAGGCTATATATACCCATCCACCCACTCTTCATTTGTGGAGAAAGCCATCAGAACACATCTACACTTCCAATACACATGTTCTGAGAGAGAACCACCTACACTTGTGTTGAGGTCAAGATATTCCATTCCTACCATATGAATCTTGATCTCTAGCCGTCCCCAAGTTGCTTTCCACTCAAATCTTCTTTCCACCAAATCCAAATCCTGTGAGAGAGAGTTGAGTGTTGGGGAGACTATCATTTGAAGCACAAGAGCAAGGAGTTCATCATCAACACACCATTTGTTACTTCTTGGAGAGTGGTGTCTCCTAGATTGGCTAGGTGTCACTTGGGAGCTTCCGACAAGATTGTGGAGTTGAACCAAGGAGTTTGTAAGGGCAAGGAGATCGCCTACTTCGTGAAGATCTACCGCTAGTGAGGCAAGTCCTTCATGGGCGACGACCGTGATGGAATAGACAAGGTTGCTTCTTCATGGACCCTTTATGGGTGGAGCCCTCCATGGACTCGCGCAACCATTACCCTCCGTGGGTTGAAGTCTCCATCAACGTGGATGCACGATAGCACCACCTATCGGAACCACGCCAAAAACATCCGTGTCTCCAATTGTGTTTGAATTCTCCAAACCCTTCCCTTTACATTCTTGCAAGTTGCACGCTTTACTTTCCGCTGCTCATATACTCTTTTGCATGCTTGCTTGAATTGTGTGGAGATTGCTTGAATTGTGTGGAGATTGCTTGACTTGTGCTAAGATAGCTAAAATCTGCCAAGAACTAAAATTGGGAAAAGGCTAGATTTTTATTTGGTCAAGTAGTCTAATCACCCCCCTCTAGACATACTTCCGATCCTACAAGTGGTATCAGAGCTTTGGTCTCCATTTGCTTTGATTTCCATAGCTTTTGGTGGTCATGGCCTTGGTTTCACAACCTAGGAGAGTATGGCGTCTAGCGAGGGAAATTATCACCGTAGAGGTCCTTACTTTGATGGAACTAATTTTGCTAGTTGGAAGCATAAGCTGAAAATGCATATTCTTGGACATAACCCCGCCGTTTGGGCTATCGTGTGTGTTGGCTTGCAAGGTGACTTCTTTGATGGGAAAGAACCAAACCGTGAAGCTACCGTAGAAGAGTTGAAGATGCTGCAATACAACACTCAAGCTTGTGATATCCTCTTCAACGGATTGTGCCCCGAAGAATTCAACAAAATCAGCCGTCTTGAGAATACAAAGGAAATTTGGGATACTTTGATTGATATGCACGAGGGTACTGACTCCATCAAGGAATCCAAATTGGATGTGCTTCAATGTCAACTTGACAAGTTCGAAATGAAGGATGGTGAAGGTCTCGCTGAAATGTACTCTAAGCTTGCTCTTATCACAAATGAGATTACCGGCTTAGGGAGTGAAGAGATGACCGATAGATTCATCATCAAGAATATCCTAAGAGCCTTGGATGGAAAATATGATACTGTGTGCACATTGATCCAAATGATGCCCAATTACAAAGATCTCAAGCCAACGGAAGTCATTGGAAGAATTGTTGCTCATGAGATGTCACTCAAGGATAAAGAGGAACTTCGCAACAAATCAAGTGGTGTTTACAAAGCCTCATGTGAAGCCCCCACATCATCAAGTGAGAAACAAACCTTCGATGAAGAATTGAGCTTAATGGTGAAGAACTTCAACAAGTTCTACAAGAGTAGAAGCAAAGATAGAAGCTCCAAGTCAAGGTCCTACAATGACAAAAGATATTTTAGTCGAGAGCGAAACTGCTACAATTGTGGAAGGCCCGGGCACTATTCCAATGAGTGTACGGCTCCCTACAAGAGAAGAGAAGATTCTCCCAAGAGAAGAAGTGGAAGAGAAGAATCACCATCTAGAGAAAGAAGGAGTAGAGATGATCGTTATGAACGAAGACACTCACGGAGAAGCAAGGATTCGGAAGAAAGGACAAATCATCAAGGAGCTACACAAAACGAAGAAATCAAGCTCATGTTGGTGAATGGGTATCCAGCTTCGACTCCGACAACCACTCCGAGAGAAGCTATCACTCCGATTCCGAATACACTCAAGATGAAGGTGTTGCCGGTCTAGCACTTGTGTCAACCAACTCCTACGACATATTTGACTCACCAAATGAAGGAGTTGGAACATGCTTCATGGCTAAAGGCCCAAAGGTATCACATCCCGAGTATGTTGATTTCAATAGTGATGAAGATGACTTGTTAGGTGATGATGATCTACTTGTTGACAACTCTAGTGATGAATACTATGATGAAACGTCAATTAATCATGCTAATCAAGATAAAACGAATGACAATGATAAGGAGAAGATTGAGTCTCTAACTAAAGAACTAAACACTCTTAAGTTAGCTCATGAAACTATCTTAGGAGATCATCAAGAACTTTTAAGGGCGCATGAGAAATTACACTTTGAAAAGCTCAACCTTGAGCAAGAGCATGAGTTCTTAAGAGCAATCAATGATGATCTTCGTAAGAAAAGTTCTTCTTACATTACCAAGCGTTTACTTTTATCCACTTACATGCCTCAAGTCAAGTCTAGTAACAAGAACAAGAAAGATTCTTCCTCTAGTAGTAACAATGATCATGCTAAATCCAATATTGTTGCTTCTAGTAGTTCTCTTGATTCCACTAATGATTCTCTTAGACAAGTTACACTTGAGCAAGAAAATAGCTTATTGAAGGGAATTATAGAGAAAGGAGTTTACAAGAGCCTTGCCGGAAGTAAGCAATTCGAGGAAATTGTACGCAAGCAAGGAAGGCACCGGAAGAATCAAGGTGTTGGTTTTGAACTAAAGTTCAATGCCAATGGAGTTGAGTGGGAAGAAGATCAATACCCCAAGATGAAGTTTGTTCCTCAACAAGAGAAGTATGATCCCACTTCTTTCAAAGGGACACAAGCTCAAGATGATCTTCCACCACAAGACTACAAGCAAAAAGGCAAGGACAAACTTCAAGAGGAAATTGATGCATTTGAAGAAGCTCCTAAGACCTTAGTCAAGTGGATTCCCAAGACTACTTCAAGTTCCACTTCATCAAGTACAACTACAACACCAAGGATTCCCATCAAGATGGTGTGGATCCAAAAGAAGAAGAACTAGGGAGTTCTTGAGGGTGACTCCGCCAACATACTTCACTCTTATCATCTTGGCAAGAACAAGTGCAATCAACTTCCACATCTTGCACTAGTTCAAGGAGTCACAAACCCTCTTGTTGGTAAGACAAGGGACAAGGTAATCTAAACGCTTTCATAGACATCATCTTGTGTGTGCATCACTCTATGTCTATGGATATCCTTGTTTGTTCCTTGTGGGACTAACCCATGTAGGTATTGAAAGTGCAACTCACTCCAATGGATAGCTCCAAATGATCTAGATCGACATTGAGCATCCACATCTTCAACATCTACATGAAGTCATCATCGACAAAACCCAAGGTTAGTTCATCCCTCTTAGGGGGGATATCACATCTAGGGGGAGCTTTACTCTAAGAATTGAGCTAAAGCAACTCTAATGGTGTGAACACAACAATGCTTTATGTAAAAGTGGTAACCCCACTTGTGCTTAAACGATGAGTATGACCTATGATCAAATGTTCTTATTTGACTCCTAAGTCAATATACTCATATATAGATGACCTAGTCATCGCCAATTGCTTAATAGATGCTAGAATTGGTTGCATGTTTTGCCACATATTGCAATTGCCATTTTATTGTGTGAGCATGTTGATTGCATATTTTACTCATTCGAGGACATCCACTTGTTGTTTTGATTGATTGGTTTTCTTTTCTTTTGCCAAGTGGATGGACAAGAATGCCTAAGAACCCTCTCTAGCTATCTATGCTTTTCTCGTCTCAAACTCTATTCATGCTACATCACAAAATTTGATCAAGTCAGTTTCAAACCACTCTGTGTGAGGAGCACTCGGAGTTCCCGATTTGTCATAGACTTAAACTTCCAAAACTTCTTTGTGCTTTTTGGTCTGACCGATTCCTCCATTTTGGTCATACCGAGATCACTAAGTCGATCTAGGTTTTCACCTCGGTGCAACCGACTTGAACTTTTCGGTCACACCGAGTTGCTATAACTGTCAACAGTTATGCATCTCGGTGCCACCGAGTTGTTCCACTCGGTCACACCGACAGGGTCGGGCTATATATACTCACGGGCAAATTTTTGGAAATTTCTCCGAAACCTGTTCGCCCGCGCATAGCTCGCTCTGCCTACTGGGTCTCCGGATCGTCTTCCTCGTCGCCAGCCGCCTCCTGTCGCTGGTCTCCGCCACCGTCAACGGATTTCGTCTCCGCCGTTGCCGCCATAGCGAGTTCACCGCCGAACTAGGGTATGGACTCGATCACATTGCTATCCCCGTCTGATTCCTAGCACATTGTGTTCATTATGATTCTTGCTACAATTGAAACACTTCTATCCAGTCAAAACAATCCTTAGAATAGATGCGATTTGAAAATTTAGGTTTAGGTTTCCGCTGAAACCATCTCGGACCCACCGGGTTGCGGAACTCGGTGCCACGGCCATTGCACATGTGGTTCTCGGTCTGACCGAGAATTGCAAATCGGTGTGACCGAGTTCAGGACTTTGTGAAACCCTAGCAGTCTCGGTGCCACCGAACTGTGACTCGGTCTGACCGAGTTCACTAGTTTTGGTTCCAAAAGCTGCTTCGGTATCACCGAGTTTGCAAATCAGTTGATCCGAAATGCTTTCTGTGGAAAACTAAAACTAAGTTTTTGACTCATTCTTTTGCAAAAATCTCTGCATTTTGTGATGCTCATCCACTCTATCTCATCTATAATCTATTCACAGGGTCTGCAGTCAGAATTTGCAACATGTCTGATCAAAGTGACAGCCAGAACCAATCAGAGGAGCAGGTTCACATGAGTGAGGGCACTAGTCCTTCTAGTAGCTCTCATGAGGGTAGCAGAAGCACCCCAAGCAACTTGCTCAAGGCTGCCACTAGAGCAAGCAAGAAAAGAACTTCTGAATCTGAGGATGAAGATTATGTGGCAGAAGAGGAAGCCACTTCTAAGAAGAAGGTGATCAAGAAAGAATATGGCTCAGCTGCAGCCACAAAGCCTGGAATGCATAAAAAGGCACCTGCAAGGAGAGTTCCTACTTCCAAGCCTAGGAAGGTTGCCACTGGAGAAACCTTGAAATTTACCATGGAGTCTGAAGAAGAAGTAGGTGGCCAAGACAAGAAGAAAAGAGAGTCAGAACCACTACTGCTAGAGTTCTTGGCAAACCCTCCATGAGGAGAGACTCTGAGGGAGAAGAAGAGGAAGAAGAGGTTGCTGCACCAGCACCCAAGGCACAAAAGCTTATGGGTGATGCTATAAGGTCAGGGGCTGCAACATCAAAGCCCAAAGAAGCACCCAAAGCTGATGCTAAGTCTACTGCTCTAGCTCCAAAGCCAAAACCAAAGAGGAACACTAGGAACATACCAGCTGCTGAGAAGAACAAGGCCACAGTGCCTGACATTGCTGCTGAAGAAGAAGAAGGACAAGTTCTCAGGAAGCTCAAGCCCAAGATTCCAGACCACAACGATGCTCATCCTATGGCCGAGGACATGAAAATCAGGAGAGATTCAGGGCTGAGGAAATGGAGAGAGGCTGATCCATATGCTTCAAGGAGAAGAACTGTTGTTGATTACAGATTCCACACCAAGGAACAACAAGACTTCTATGAGACAGTGCTGCTGGACAAGAAACCCATAGTGTGTGACATGAGATGGGTTGACTGGGAGTATATCAAGGAGAATGAAGAACACTATCCTGGAGTGCTTTATAGCTTCAAAGCTTGTGGAGTTGCAGACTTTGTTGGGCATAAGCTCACAAAGTGTAATGAGGAGCTCATAATGCAATTCTACTCCACAACACATTTCTATCCGGATGGCAGGATAGTATGGATGACTGAAGGCACTAGATATCAGTCTATAGTTGCAGAATGGGCTTAGTTGATCAATGCCCCTGAAGAGCAAGAAGATGACTTGGATGTCTATGCCAAGAAGAAGATGGATCACAATTCCATGTCAAACATGTACAAGGAGATCCCAGACAAAGCTCTTGAGACTTTCAAGTTTGGGTCAGTTCACTTCCTTTTGTCAGGGCTGCCTACAATCAACTGGATTCTAAGGCACACTCTCTTGCCCAAGTCAGGTGATCACAAAATGATCAGAGGCCATGCAATAAACTTGCTTCACATATTTGATGTGCCACAGAAGTTCAAGGTAATGAGCCTCATAGTTGAGACCATCAAGAGGACAGCAGCTGATCAGAAGAGGAGCTGTGGATATGCCCCACAAATTCATGAGTTGATTAACTCGAAGATGGGCACAGGCACATATCTATTGGATAAGGAACACCCGCCCATCCATCCAGATTTTGAGGACAATCAAGTTGTGATGAATGAGAATGAACCATCATCTGCACAAGCTCAAGCAAAGAAGGAGAAGGCAAAGATGGAGAAAGCTGCCAGGATGCCAACTCAAGAGGAGGCATCTGAGTACTTTTTGAAGAACAAGCAGGAGCAGCTCAGTTACCTGATAGCATCAACTCTGAGAATTGAGAAAGGACTGGCCACCCTGACTCGAAACCAAGAGAGCCTGGAAAGAATCATGGAACAAAAGTTCTATGACCTAGATGTGAAAGTAACTGAGATTCAGTCTGCTGTGGAGCAACTACAGGATGATATGCAGGAGAGGAAGGGCAAGACCACAACTGATGCATTTGCCAGAGTGCCTAGAGCTCAGAGATCATCTACAGTGCCAGTTCCTGACACCAGAGCTACTACTTCTGCACCAGCTACAGCCTCAGTTCCACCAGCTCTAGCTCCTACCCCAGCAGCTCCAACTACTTCTACTGAAGCTCTCGTCCTTGGCGTCATCCGTACTCCACCACCTGAAGACCAAGCCTGAGAGTCGTTTTAGTGCCATGCATTTTCTATGAACTTTTTGGTAACTTGTTGCCAAAGGGGGAGAAAAATGTATAGATCATAGGCTTCGAGAGAGAGAGTTTGCATTTGTTCTCTCTTGTCTTCTTTGTTGAACTTTATTTGCTTTTGAGTGCTTGAGACACTATGCTTTTATCTGTGATCACGTGTTTGATCATAAGCTACACTTAATGCTTGTTGGATGTTACTATCAGTTTATCCTTATTTTGATCATTCACTTTGCTTGGTGATGAGTGCATGTATTTAATTCTTATCATTTTGAGCGCTCCACCAAGATGTACTCCCTCCGTTCCTAAATACTTGTCTTTCTAGAGATTTCAACAAGTGACCACATACGAAGCAAAATGAATGAACCTACACTCTAAAATATGTCTACATACATCCGTATGTTGTAACCATTTGAGATGGCTAGAAAGACAAGTATTTGGGAACGGAGGGAGTATGTGACATGGAAGAGTAACCCATGATCCTAACTCATTGTGCATTTGCAGTCCAAAGCAAATCTTAAAATATGCACAAATTTAGGGGGAGCTCTTGCTTATCACATACTTCTCAAAGTGACAATATCCTTCACTCTTATTATCATTTGTCGAAGCTTTGATCTATATGTTGTCATCAATTACCAAAAAGGGGGAGATTGAAAGTGCAACTATCCCTGGGTGGTTTTGGTAATTCCTAACAACATATAGCTCATTGAGCTAACATTATTCCAAGATTAATATTTCAGGAAAAGCTCAATGGATGGCATGGCATGGATGAGGAAAGTGGATCCCTCAAAATTATAAGGACAAAAGATTGGCTCAAGCTTCAAGATCAAGACTCTACATTTTATATTTTAGTGATCCAAGATCACATTGAGTCTATAGGAAAAGCCAATACTATCAAGGAGGGATGAGGTGTTGTTTAATGAGCCTCTTGCTTCATGTGCTTAGTGATATGCTCCAAAATCCTCAACTACATTCCCACATCCACATATGACCTAAACCAAAAAGTCAAACTCGGCCCCACCGATTCTTTCTATCCGGCGCCATCGAGTTTCAAATGTCATAGCCACTGCCACAAACCCTAGCAATTCGGTTTCACTGATAGAGATCTCGGTCTCACCGAGATGGGATTGCAATTTCTCTGTTTCCCTTCGTAACGTTTCGGTCTAACCGAAGTGAGCGATCGGTCCCACCGAGATTGCAATGTAAACTCTCTGTTTCCCTTTCGTAACATTTCGGTCTCACTTAAAAGAGCGAACCGGTCCCACCGAGTTTACCTGACCAACTCTCTGGTTAGCTTATTACCAAAATCGGTCCCAACGAGTTTGTGTAATCGGTCACACCGAGATTACGTTATGCCCTAACCCTAAACATATCAGTCCTACCGAGTTGCATCTCAGTCCCACCGAAAATCCTAACGGTCACTAGGTTTGCTGAATCGGTCCGACCGAGTTTAACGATTCGGTCCCACCGAGTTTGGCAGATTGTGTGTATCGGTTAGATTTTGTGTGAAGGCTATATATACCCATCCACCCACTCTTCATTCGTGGAGAAAGCCATCAGAACACATCTACACTTCCAATACACATGTTCTGAGAGAGAACCACCTACACTTGTGTTGAGGTCAAGATATTCCACTCCTACCATATGAATCTTGATCTCTAGCCGTCCCCAAGTTGCTTTCCACTCAAATCTTCTTTCAACCAAATCCAAATCCTGTGAGAGAGAGTTGAGTGTTGGGGAGACTATCATTTGAAGCACAAGAGCAAGGAGTTCATCATCAACACACCATTTGTTACTTCTTGGAGAGTGGTGTCTCCTAGATTGGCTAGGTGTCACTTGGGAGCCTCCGAAAAGATTGTGGAGTTGAACCAAGGAGTTTGTAAGGGCAAGGAGATCGCCTACTTCGTGAAGATCTACCGCTAGTGAGGCAAGTCCTTCATGGGCGACGGCCGTGATGGAATAGAGAAGGTTGCTTCTTCGTGGACCCTTCATGGGTGGAGCCCTCCGTGGACTCGCGCAACTGTTACCCTCCGTGGGTTGAAGTCTCCATCAATGCGGATGTACGATAGCACCACCTATCGGAACCACACCAAAAACATCCGTGTCTCCAATTGCGTTTGAATTCTCCAAACCCTTCCCTTTACATTCTTGCAAGTTGCATGCTTTACTTTCCACTGCTCATATACTCTTTTGCATGCTTGCTTGAATTGTGTGGAGATTGCTTGACTTGTGCTAAGATAGCTAAAATCTGCCAAGAACTAAAATTGGGAAAAGGCTAGTTTTTTATTTGGTCAAGTAGTCTAATCACCCCCTCTAGACATACTTCCGATCCTACACATAGCAATGCGGCCCCTACCCCAGCCCCAGCCAAACGGCGACATACGTGCCACGCGTACATAATTACGCATTGAAAATACCATGGGCACAGGGGGAGGGACACGACTACGGCACGCTCCGAAATGCGGCTCAACCGCACTAGGGGCTTCCTACTTTGTTATTTTTTCTCTCTTTCAGGACTTTATCCTCTGGAAGCCCTGTCCGGCAGCATAATTGCCAAACACATGATACAAGGACCAGGGGGGCCGAAAGCTACGTCGCATCATGGAACTCCGAGGTGGTCTCTATAACGAGCGAAATACCTGCTTTAAATACCATTCCGCAGCTTACCCTTGGAGGAGACATGTCAAAAAGTCCCATTTTTTGCTTATCGCACTACTTGTATCGTTCTGCTTTAATGCACCGTTTCGAATAAACAATGCATTGCTTCAGTCTATTATTGCATTCTCTATTCCTTCCCTTTTTACATATATGTTCATTAATGACATTTTGCACCCGTACACTTTGGTACAGCCAATACGCTAGGGGCTTAAGCACCCCATAATACGGCGCGAGAAGTCCGAACACTTTCACAAGTGCGGCACCCCAAACTTATAGCATTATATGCATCGGCTCCGAATCATGTCTTGGGTCAATAGTTGGGTTTGCCCGGCTCCCACATTTTGGTACCTTACGTTCCGCTATATCGGCTAAGGTAGCACTGGGAGAACAACTACGATTGTGCCCCGGTTCAGCTGGGCTAAGCACCTCAGTAGAGAAAGCTAAAACTGACCGTCATGATAAGGCGAGAGCTGGTCGCTGTTCGAGAGGTTTCGAGTCCCTAAAGACTTATGCTGCTTGGGGCGAGGAGTCGGCTTTGTCCGGCTTAGGCGTGGATAGTGCTCCGAACTCAGTCTTCCGAATACTAGGGGCTTCGCCAAAATTTAAAATTATAGAATTCTCTGGCTAAGTGAGAGCGATAAAGCATTATAGTCCGATTGCCTTGTTCGTTGTGCTGAGCACCTCCCTCGAAGGACCCAAGAATGGGAAAAAGAGTGCTCAGGTTTATCCCGAACACCCCAACACTGGTGGCTTGGGGGCAGAAGCCGACGACTCGCCATCTCTCAGATTTAATAAACGGCCGCACAGAAGGTAATATTTTAAATTCAAACAAGCGTTGCATAGCGCATATGAACAAGTTTTCAGCGTACATGATCACACGAGCAAGTTTACTCAAATAATACATCTTTGGAACATTCATCCGCCACAAGGCGGGCACCCTTCAGGACACCCTCATAGTACATTTCTGGGCGGCGATGCTCCTTGCCCTGCGGTGGCCATCCTTCACCAGCTTCTCAGCGTCCATCTTGCCCCAGTGTACTTTAACACAGGCAAGCGCCCTGCGGGCACCTTCGATGCAGACAGAGCGCTTGATGACCTCAAGCTAAGGACACGCATCCACAAGCCGCTTCACCAGTCCGAAGTAGCTCCCTGGCATGGCCTCTCCAGGCCACAGCCGGACTATCAGACCCTTCATGGCCTGTTCGGCCGCCTTATGGAGCTCGACCAACTGCTTCAGCTGGTCTCTTAAGGGCACCGGATGTTCGGCCTCAGTATACTGAGACCAGAACACCTTCTCCGTCGAGCTCCCCTCCTCGGCTCGGTAGTGCTTTGCGGCATCTGACACACTGCGGGGCAAATCTATGAATGCTCCTGGAGAGCTCCGGACTCGGGTAAGTAACAAGTAATTCACTTTTACGTGCTTGCTTTGCATAAGGAATGCCTTACTCGCCGCTATCTTCTTTATCGCGTCAATTTCCTGGAGGGCCTTTTGGGCTTTGGCCTTGGCATGCTTGGCGCTCTCGAGGGCCGAGGCAAGCCCGGACTCTCGTGTCTTCAAGTCAAGCTCCAAACTCTCGTGTTTTTTCACGAGAGCCTGGAGCTCTTGCTGCACCTCCGCCACCCGCACCTCTTGTTTCCCCCGCTCGGTGCTCTCCGTGGCCGCTTTGTTTTCGGCCTCGGACAGCACTTGCTTCAGGGTCGCCACCTCGGTCGTGGCCCCTGGTATATCCACAATGATCCGGTCATTTTTTTCAACTGCACCTTTTTTATATATCCGTACACAAGGTATTACTTACCTTCATTCTCCTCGAGCTGCTTCTTGGCAAGGCCGACTTGTTTCTCGGACCGCTCGAGGCTCTGCTTCAGAGCATCGACCTCCGCAGTCAGTGCGACAGAGGTCAGCAGCGAAGCCTGCATACGCATATCGACATACTTATGTTAGACTCCTGCGGATATTCTTAGATCCTATATTCGGCTTTTCCTTGTGAACACTGAACAGAGCATCAGGGGCTACTGTCTATGCGGTAATATTTTCATATATTTTAAACACGTACCTCAAAGCCTATTAGAAGGCTGGCATAGGCGTCAGTCAATCCGCTCTTGGCGGACTGAACCTTCTGGATCACCGCACTCATAACAGTGCGGTGCTCCTCGTCGATGGAGGCACCGTTAAGCACCTCCAGCAAATTATCCGGTGCCTCTGGTTGGGCGGAGGTCACCGGCGCAGTAGGCTTGCTCCTCTTAGTGGGGGGCCGCCTGTCGGAGTCCGGAACCACTGGAGGTTCCGGTGCGGTATTCGGCCCAGGGCTGGACTTGGAGCCCTTGGGAGACTTGCTCCCTTTGCGCCTGGAGTCTGGGAAGTCGCCTTGAGGCGCCCCCAGGACTACCTCCCCTCGGTTTGGAACCCCTTGAGACAATACCTCAGCATTGTCCGTGGGGCGGGGAGAGGAGGTGGTCGGAAGTGAAAAGCTGTTCACATCCGACGAATCCAATGAACTGCTCGACCATATGTCGACGCAGTCTCGGGGCGGACTGCATGATCATATTCGGCGTTAGGAGAAGCTGTGCAATAAAGGAATGCTATGAGTTACTTTGGCAGCCGAACACTTACGATTTCGCTAGGGGCTTGGCCCTGGGTGGCCACTCGTCTTTGCTGTCGACGGTGGTGGTAGAATGGCCCGGAAGGAGAGTTCTTCCCTTCTTGGACCCTCCGGCCTCCCCGATTGGGGCGACCTTTCTTTTCTTTTCTCCCCTAGCTGGAGGGGAAGAAGCTTCTTTTTCCTCCTCCTCATCTTCATAGGAGGAGTGTGCCTCGGAGTCATCAGACGATGAGTCCGATATCACCGGGCGTCGGGAACTCTTTCGGATTCCCGTGGCCTTCTTCTTGGCCTTCTTCTCCGGCACCACGTAAGGTGCCGGAACCAGCAGCTCCGCTAAGCAAGCGTTTGCTGGGCCTTCGGGCAGAGGGGCCAGACAGTCAATCTGTTCGGCCGTCTCCAGCCATTCCTGTTAAAGGTACGGGAGCTTAGATCCCGCATATGATTAAACTATGAAAAATGAATACCCTATAAATGGTAAAATAGCTTACCGCTGTGGCTTGGCGCTTCGCGCTAAATCCGCGATCCTCGGTAAGGGGAGGGGGACCTCGGCGCCCTTGAATAGCACCTTCCAATCATCCTAGTGTGTTGTGTTGAAGAGCTCGCTCAGAGTTTGGTGCTGGGCCGGGTTGAACTCCCACAAGTAGAACGCCCGTTGTTGACACGGGAGGATCCGGAGGATGAGCATGACCTGGACTATGTTGACAAGTTTGAGCTTCTTGTTCACCATGTTTTGGATACAGGTTTGGAGTCCGGTCAGCTCTCCCGGACTACCCCAGGGTAGGCCCTTCTCTTTCCAGGAGGTGAGCCGCGTGGGGATTCCGGATCGGAACTCGGGGGCCGCTGCCCATTTGGGGTCACGCGGCTCGGTGATGTAGAACCACCCCGATTGCCACCCCTTTATGGTCTCCACGTAGGAGCCCTCGAGCCATGTGATGTTGGGCATCTTGCCCACCATGGCGCCTCCGCATTCCGCCTGCTGGCTACTCACCACCTTCGGTTTGACATTGAAGGTCTTTAGCCATAAGCCGAAGTGGAGTTTGATGCGGAGGAAGGCCTCACACACGAAGATGAACACTGACATGTTGAGGATGAAATTCGGGGCCAGATCATGGAAATCCAGGCCGTAGTAGAACATGAGCACCCAGACGAATGGGTGAAGGGGAAATCCCAGTCCGCGAAGGAAATGGGTAAGAAACACTACCCTCTCATGGGGCCTGGGGGTGGGGATGATCTGCCCCTCATCGGGGAGCCGGTGTGCGATATTTTCGGACAGGTATCCGGCTCCCCTCAGCTTCTCGATGTGTCCCTCTGTGGCGGAGGAGACCATCCACTTGCCTCCCGCTCCGGACATGGTTGGAGAAGGTTGAGGATGAGAATGCGGACTTGGGTGCTGGAGCTCGAGTGCGCGAAGAATGGATGAGCAAGGAGGAAGAAGGTGTGGGTAAAAAAAGGTGAATCCTAATCCCTTTATATGGGCGGCCAAAACTATGCGCCCCCACCAGCCTGGTAAAACTCGCTTATCCCCCAAGCGCTGTAATCGATGGCGTGGTTGGGTTACCCACGTCCGTATTGATGAGAATCCCGTAATAAGGGGACATGATCTCTGCTTCGACAAGACGTGCCAAGGAAACCGCCTCGCGAAACGCGCTGAGGTGGACCGTAAAAAAAAGATTCGAATAAAGGCTTGGCTGTGGTGTGATGTCACGCTACGGAATACGTCAGCAGATTAGATTTGTGAAAATATTATTCTCTCTACGGTGGTATGTGTCGGATCACGGGTTCCGGCAGACCCTTAAGGTTCGAACTCTAGGGTGCGCGCGGAGATTGTGCCCTCCACCTCTCCGTCTCGCAAGGATCTAAACTACAGAAAGAACAGCACAAGAGACATAGAGTTTATACTGGTTTGGGCCACCGATGTGGTGTAATACCCTACTCCAGTGTGGTGTGTGGATTGCCTCTTGGGCTGATGATGATGATGAACAGTACAAGGGAGAACGGCCTCGCGAGGGCCTGTTCTTGGCTAGGACGCTGAACTGCTCGGAGGAGTTAAGCCGCCCTTCTCTCTCTCTCTCTACTTGTTCTCTGCTTGCTCGGATTCTAGATACCCAATCGTCGATCCGGCGTGCCTGATTGCTAGATGCCTCTACCCTGGGGACGGCTAGTCCTATTTATAGGCAAAGGCCCTGGGCCTCTTCCCAAATATTGAGCGGGAAGGGCGCCAACAATTGGCCAATTCGAAGGGGAACATCTGGTACACTTATCCTGACTAAAGTTGGTCCTCGCCTGCCAAAAGCCCTGTGGTGACGCCATTCTGGGCTCCATGGTGACCTCCTTCCCACTGTTGGACTGGTCTTGGTCTCGTTGCACCGAAATGGGTGCCTTTGCTTGATCCTCTCGCCTGCGCTTGCCCCCTTTGCACCAAAGAGGAAAGGGGGACCCTGCGCGGGCTGGCACCCGCCTGGCACCCTCGATCGTCATGGCTTGCGTCATGGGCACCTCGCGAGGTACCCCGCCTTGATCTCTCCGCCTCCTCGTGAGCCAGCCTGAGGAGGCCGCGCCTGAGGAAGCGCCGTGTCGTCCGCCCCGCGAGGCTTGGCCCCTCGTGAGGGTCTTGAGTCTTATGTTGATGAAGATGGGCCGCGCTGGGCCCCCATTTGAGCCACGCCGAAGGCCGCAGGTAGGCAAGTCTGGGGACCCCCGTTCCCAGAACGTTGACAGTAGCCCCCGGGCCCAAGGCGCGCTTGGACTTGGCCGTGCCGAGAGGCGAAAGGGCAAGGGCGAAGCGCCGCAGGCCCTAACAGCCTGCGGCCTTGGGCGCCGCGTGGCGGTTGATTGGACGTGGGTGCTTCTGCAACTGCGCTGGTTATTAAAGGCGTGGCATCTGCTCCACCTTCGCTCTTCTCCTTCTCCGGTTGCTGCTCAGATCCCCTTTCTTGCGCCTCTCCTTCCTTCCTCCTAACTCCCAGATCTTCCCTTCACGTGTAACTTAGGAGTCATGGCGCCTCGTCAACCTCCGGCCGAGGCTTGGTTCGCGCCTGCTCTGGACTCGCCGAATGTGTCGGAGGCGAGCCTTGCCCAGCTGCGCCGGATGGCGGCGGCGCGGGGCATCGACGGGGCGCAGGTGTTCAAGGTCGGCTCCGCCACCCCTGAGGGCCGAGGGAGCACCTTTTACCCTCTCTTCGTAAGCTCCATCGCTGCGGGTCTGGTGCCCCTTTCTCCGAGTTCTTCCTCTCTGTCCTCCGCCATTACGACTTGCAAGCTCTGCATCTCCACCCCAACTCCATCCTTCTTCTGGCGATCTTCGCCTACTACTGCGAGGCTCATGTGGGGGTGCAACCCTCAGTGGCCTTGCTGCGCCACTACTTCTACCTCCGGGTCACCCGTGGTTCCCGTTCCGCATGTGCGAGCTTCGTCACGTGCGGCGGCGCTATTGCTATCTCGAATCTCGGGAAGAGGATCGAGGGCTTCAGGAGCAAGTGGGTCTTGGTGGACGCAGGGCGCATCCACCCTCGGCTGATCCTTTCTGCGGAGCAGCCCGTAAGTTCCAGTGACTGGTGCCGAGCGGAGCTCATGGACCCCCGCGCGAAGCCGGTGCTGGAGAAGATGGACGTGGACCTGAAGCCGGCCAGCGCGGCGGCGGCTAAGCTGACCGGCGCATCGCTGCTGAGGGAGTTCCTGGAGCACCAATTGGCTCCGCTCCGGCAGTACTCTCCTCCAATGTGGAGGCCTCATCCGAGCCCCGCAGCTGTGGGCGAAGAGGATTTGACCGCGGTTCTCCAGTCTCTGGTCGGGGGCAAGGTAGCAAGGTTAGAGGGCGCGCCTGCGCCCTTGTTCCTTCGCGACGATTGGAAGCAGGTGGTGAAGTCCATGCCTGTCTTCAACGGGGACGGGCTCGTGCCCGTGGTGGCTCCCGAGGGACTGGTGGACATGTCCTCTGGCGACTCCAGCGGAGAGGGTGGCGAAGAGGAGCAGGAGGAGGACCTTGGCTCCGAGGCAACTGACGGAGAGTCCAGGGCTCCCCCTTCCCGGCGCAAGTCCGGCACTCTCCGCCTTTCACTGAGTGATGATTACGGTGATGATGATGACGGTGATGATGATGACGTGCTGGGTAGCGGGAGCTCGCCCCTGATCCCGAAGAAGGGCAGGACCGGGTTGATCCCCCGCGGGTCCATCCTGGCTTCGGGGCAAACCGTGGACGCGCCTTCTGCTTCTAAGGTCGACCCCTCCAGCCGGCTCTCAGGCTTCAAGTATGGCCGGAGGCAGCTTGAGCTTTCTAGCGATGACCCGTAAGTGCTTGATCCTTGACCTTTTGTTTCTCGTTCCGCCGATGGGGCTTGATGATTACTTCTCTTGAATAGGCTGGTTCCCACGACGAAGAAGCCGAAGGGAGCTCTCGAGGCCCCATCTGCGGCGATGCCTCCGCCTGCGGGAGAAGGTGACGCGCGGGCTTCTCCTGCCCGCTCATCCTTGCGAGGCCTGGCTGAGCTGGCTGGGGCAAGCCCAGCCCTCATGGCTCAAGTGACTCCCGAGGTGCCCTCGTCTGGCGCCGCCGCTACGGCTGTGGAGGCGCAGCGGACTCCGCCTCGTGACGCTGCGGCCTTGCCGCCGCTACCTTCTCCTCCCGTTCCACCGACCGCTACTTCCCCTACTCCTCCCGTTGTCTTGGGGCGCGCCGATGTTTCTCCGCCTTCTTCTTCCATCCTGGAGCGTGCCACTGCTGAACTGGACCGGCTGCGGCAGGATCTTCTCGGCGCCGACCCTCGCCTGGTGGCCGGGCGCCTGGAATTGGCTTCGGGGTGGATTCGCTCTGACGCCTCGATTCGGGCGGCGTTGGTTCAGGCCTCAACGGCCTGTGACGAAGAGCGGGAGGCCACCCTCGAGGCGAAGGCCGCCCGAGACCCGGCCCTGGGAGAGGTGGTTGGAGTCCGTGGTCGCTGCAAGGAGTTGGAGGATGAGCTGCAAGGCTTGCGAGGCCAACTTGCGGAGGAGGTCCACCTTCGCCAAGAGCAGGAAAAGGGGACGAAGCCTCGCGAGGCGGCGCTCGAGGACCGGGAGGCCAAGCTCAAGAAGCGCCGCGACCGTCTAGGTGCGCTGAAGAAGGAGCTGGGGGTGACAAAGGCCGAGCTGGATGCCAAGGCCCGGGTCCTTGCCGAGGATCGCGTTGGCTTCGCGGACATGGAGAAGGATGCCCGCGCTTCGCTGAAGACGCTTTATGAGAGCGGCCTGGAGGGCCCGCTGGCCGGTGACGAGGATGGCCCCGCCAAGCAGCTTCCCTTCCTGGTTAAGGCCCTTGGAGATGTTGCCCTTGGCCTCGGCCCCACGGCTGAGGCCGAGGCGCGCGTCCTGTCTTCCGCTGCCCTGACGCGGGTCTTCGCCCACATCTATCTTCGCGATCCCAGCGCCGACCTCGACAGCCTGCTGGAGCCAGTGAGCGGCGAGGGTGCTGCCACCGCTGTCGAAGCCATGAAGGGGCGCGCGGAGGCGCTGCTGGGGAAGTTTCGGGCCTTCAGCACCAGGCCAAAGCAAGGCGCTGCCGGCCCTGCTGCTCCACGAGGCGAAGCCACTCCACGCAGCTCCACCGCCGACAAGTGACTCCGTTTCCATCCCTGTTCTTCTTTCAATTCCTGCACATGCACCATGCCTCGGGGAGGTATTTAAACTTGCGTTTGGTACTAAGACGACAGTATGGGTTGTAATATTTGCTTTTAAATTCCTTGAGTTTTATACTTTTCTTCCCTACTTGCTTGTGTTCTACGCCGGCAGAGCCCGGCCCCGCGCGTGCCTCACCCAGCATTAGCCCCGACCGGAAACCAGGACGGGACCAAAGGAGTGAGGGGCTACGTGACAAGTTAGGCTCCTGAGTCGCGATGCTCAGGAGTCCCCCATGGCGCACGAACTACAAGTAGGGGAGCGTGATGTAGGTGTATCTTCCGTTCTATGTCTGCAGAGCCCGACTCCGCGCGTACCTTACCCAGCATAGCCTTTCGGAACTAAGGAGTGAGGGGCTACGGAGCCAGTTAGGCTCCTGAGTCGCGATGCTCAGGAGTCCCCCTTGACGCGCAAACAACGAGTGACGAGGTGAGATGTAAGCGGGGCTACCATTCTACGTCTGCAGAGCCCGGCCCCGCGCGTACCTCACCCAGCATAGCCTTTCAGAACTAAGGAGTGAGGGGCTACGGAACCAGTTAGGACCCTGAGTCGCGATGCTCAGAGGTCCCCCTTGATGCTCAAACGGCCTTCATACCTTGGCTCCGCTCGGGGAGAGGCGCGCGACGAACCAGGCCCGAGGGGCCTGGCTGGGCGGCGTACGTCTGGGCGTGACCAAGTCGTAGCCCCCTTGCCTAGCCCCCTCGCGCGGCGCTCCCGAGGGGAGGCATTGCGATGGGGCCAGCCACTGAGCTCTGGGCTCCCTGAGGTTAATGCGGCCCGGAGGCCACCCTCAGTTGTTTATCACCAGCGCGGAGCATAGCGCTTCCGTATGTGTACGGGCATAGCCGCTCCTCGGCAGTGTCGTCAGCCAGCGCGGAGCATGGTGCTTCCACTGGTACGTGGGAGGGGGATCCCCTCCAGGAGGAGCCCCCGGGGCGTGTAGAGCCCCGCCCTGACACGTGGCCGGCACGGTAGGGCTAGGTGAGGTGTATCTGGGCACCCGTGAGCCAGCGCGGGACTCACGAGGCCCTACCTCTAGGCGGGTTGCGCCTGGCACTGTGCCGTATCTTGAGATGTGTTCCTGCAAAATTTGGTTAGATGCCGGCACTCTACGTCCTCGGGTCCCGGCCCTCGAGCTTGTCTCAGCCGTCGCTGGTATGCCAGGTCGCGATGCCATGGACAAGGCTAGAGGGTGAGGGCTGGAGAGCCAGTAAGAGCCCTGAGTCGCGATGCTCAGGCACCCCCCCTTTAACGTGCAAGTGGTCGACATGGAGAAGAAGAAGAGGTGCCGTGGACAGGCATCAAGTAATCAAGCATGATAGGCGAACGCATTGTTAGAAATAAACGCGAGGGAGATACACGCCGCTGGGCCTGGCCCGAGCGGCTTGGGGATGATGCAGCCCGAGGGGCGCCCCCAACAAGGCAAACTAACGATCGAAAAATAAAAAGGGATACACGCCGCAAGGACGGACCCACGCGGCCTGGGAGTGATGCAACCCTGGGAGGGCGCTCCCAGCTGGGAATGAAGCTGGAAAGATGTCACCTGAAGATGTCGACGGTGAAGTGGCGTTGGTGCGGCAGACTCGGTGGGCTGCGGAAGCCGATCCTCACGAGCCCCCAGGCCCTGGGGCCTCGGGAGGCTCCGGGGGCACTGGCGGCTCCTCGCGAGCTGTCTCCATCTCCGCCAGGGCCGTGGAACGCCTGTCTTCCTGAGCCTCCATGATGCTCTTCATGAGGTGCTGGTATGCAACAGCCATGTTTGGCAAGCCGTAAGGCATGCGAACATAGCTGTGGGGTGGACCCCCGCAGCGCCCCACTTGCAAGGGCCAGAGGCGCTCTGTGATGGCGATCTGATTGAGCCCTGGTATGTCGACGCAGACGCGCAGCCCACCATCCTCGCCTGGATGTGGAGCCACAGCTGGTGGACGACGACAACCTCTCATGATCCTTGACTCCTGTAGCTCTTGAGTGGCCTTGTTAACGAACTCCTGCTGGTCTGACCTTCCTTGCCTGGCTCCTTCTCGAGGGAAACGTGCTTCGAAACACGCCTCCACATGGTGCCCAAGCGCCTCCCTCGTGACCCTGGCTAGGTCGGTGGCCCTCCAGGTGAGAGCCCCCGAGCCCTGCCTGAGGAGGGCGCCGGACGCGCTTTCCTATGCGATGGAAGGAGGGTCCCCCTGGGCAGGCACGGGCCCTGAAGGGCCTGCCTCCTAAGGGGCTGAGCCTGACGACGTCTTCTTCTTCTTGGGGGTGGTCTTGGGAAGCCTCTTGCTTCCGCGATCTGGGTCTTCTAGCGACGCGGGCTGAAAGGCTCGCACCAGTGAACACACTGCATCCTTCTCTTCACATGGCACCGTGATGACGCCGCCACTCCCTGGCATCTTGAGGACATTGTAGCCGTGGTGAGTCACGGCCATGAACTTGGCCAGCGCTGGGTACCCGAGGATGGCGTTGTACGGCAGGCGGATGTGGGCGACGTCAAAGTCGATAAGCTCGGTGTGGTAGTTGCTACGGGCCCCGAAGGTGACAGGGAGGCGGACCTGCCCGATTGGGATTGTGGAACCGTCGGTGACTCCGGAGAAAGGCTTGGTTGGCTGAAGCTGGTCATAGGACACTTGGAGGTTGTTGAATGTTTCCATGGACATGACGTTGAGCCCCGCTCCACCATCGATGAGGGTTCTGGTGACCAGTACGTTGTTGATGACTGGGGAGCAAAGCATCGGGAGGACCCCGGCTATGGCCGCGCACTTGAGCTGATCTGCTGAGCTGAACGTGATGGCGCACGCCGACCACCTGAGGGGGCGCGTTGCTTCGAGCTTGGGGAGGACTGCATTCACTTCACGGGCAAACTGCTTGAAGATGCGTTGAGAGGCTGGGGCTTGAGCTCCGCCCAGGATGCAGGTGATTGCGCGCGGCTCTTGGAAGCCCCCAGCCCCCTCGTCTTGATGGCGGTCTTCGTTCCTCCTTGGCTGAGGCGGCAGCGGAGGGAGGCCTGCGTTGCCATGAGGGCGATCCTCACGAGGCTGATCCCTCCAGTCCCCCTCGCCAGGCAGGTCCCGCCAGCGGTCCTCGCGAGGTTGGTCGCGGCACCCTTGACGCGGGCCGCGATCTTCCCAGCATCCTGGGTTTCTTCCTCCTCCTCGGCCGTAGCCCCGATCAGCGCGGTCAGGGCGACGGCCGATCCTTCCTTCTCGCACGGCGCGGAGTTCTTGACATTCGTTGGTGTTGTGGGTGTGGAGGTCGTGGTACACACAGTACCGGCTGCCCCTGGAGGATTCGGGCAGATCCTTGCCCCGCTTGGTGTCCAGTTCTGCTGCGAGTACGGCAGCCCCCGTCCTTGGCCTTCTTCTCTTCTGGGTCTGCGGCGGGCAGCTCGAGGAGGGAGAGACGTCCCTCCTCAGCCCTGGCGCACTTGGTCGCCAAGTTGAACAGCTCCAGGGAGGTGCAGAGGTCTTCATGCATCGCCAGCTCCTCCATCTTGACGTCGCGCACGCCATCGGAGAAGGCCGAGATGATGGCTTCCTCGGACACCTTGGGGATCTTGAGGCGCACACTGTTGAAGCGCTAGATGTACTTTTGCAGGGTCTCCCCAGGTTGCTGCTTGATGCGGCGCATGTCGCCCACGGCGGGTGGCCGGTCGCGAGTACCTTGGAAGTTGGCGATGAAGCGGGTGCGCATCTGGTCCCAGGAGGAGATCGTGCTTGGAGCCAGATTTAGGAGGCAAGTGCGAGCTCCTTCCTTCAGCGCCATGGGGAACCAGCTCGCCATGACCTTTTCATCCCTGCTGGCAGCTTCGATGCCCAGCTCGTAGAGCTGGAGGAACTCCGCGGGATCAGTTGTGCCGTTGTAGCGAGGAGGCAGGTCTGGCTTGAACTTGCCGGGCCACGCGACGCTACGCAGCTCGGTGGTGTAGGCGCGGCAGCCTGCGGTGGCCACGGGAGGCTTCGGTTGAGGGAGAGCTTGGCCTTGCGGGTCCCCTTGCGTTGCAGCTGGGAGTAGCGCGGGGTCTTGACGTGCCGGAGCTGGAGCAGGGTCACGGCGAGCTGGGGCAAGAAGCGCCCGGGCAGCCTCTTGCGGTCGAGGGACTTCTTGGCAGCTCCGATCTTGCTGGGCCGGCGCCTGACGGAGCGGGTTCCGCCCAGGGTCCGCGCGCCTTGGAGCCATGGCGTCTTCTTGGAGAGGAGGCAGTTGGTTCGCCCCGGAGCTTCATTGCCCGCGCGGGGCGGGGTGCGGCGCAGCGGAGCGGACGGCGCAGGAGAGCCCCCTGCAGCGCGGACGAGCTCGGTGACGCGGTCGAGCCACTCTTCATAGAAGTCGTCGACGGGACGGTAGCGCAGGAGCTCGTTTGCTGCGATGAGAGCAGCTCGAGCCTCCAAGGGCGCGCGGAGCGCGCGGGACGAAGAGCCGGCGGGGGTGAGCGATGGAGTAGCGGTGCGGCCGTCTTGCCGCACGGATGGGTGCTGAGACGATGCCTGCTGCTCGTTCCCCTTCGGGCCGGTGGCGGCGTTGACGGCGGGCGACGGGGAACGACGAGGACGCCCACCGACGGGAGCCGTCTAGGTGACGCGGGAAGCGATGGCGGCCCGGCGCTCGGCGCGGGCCCGACGAGCGTCAGACATGGATGCGACGGTCGGAGGAGAGTGAAGCGGTGGAAGACAGATTCCGGTGCACCCCTACCTGGTGCACCAAAATGTCGGATCACGGGTTCCGGCAGACCCTTAAGGTTCGAACTCTGGGGTGCGCGCGGAGATTGCGCCCTCCACCTCTCTGTCTCGCAAGGATCTAAACTACAGAAAGAACAGCACAAGAGACACAGAGTTTATACTGGTTCGGGCCACCGATGTGGTGTAATACCCTACTCCAGTGTGGTGTGTGGATTGCCTCTTGGGCTGATGATGATGATGAACAGTACAAGGGAGAACGGCCTCGCGAGGGCCTGTTCTTGGCTAGGACGATGAACTGCTCGGAGGAGTTCAGCCGCCCTTCTCTCTCTCTCTACTTGTTCTCTGCTTGCTCGGATTCTAGATACCCAATCGTCGATCCGGCGTGCCTGATTGCTAGATGCCTCTACCCTAGGGATGGCTAGTCCTATTTATAGGCAAAGGCCCTGGGCCTCTTCCCAAATATTGAGCGGGAAGGGCGCCAACAATTGTCCAATTCAAAGGGGAACATCTGGTACACTTATCCTGACTAAAGTTGGTCCTCGCCTGCCAAAAGCCCTGTGGTGACGCCATTCTGGGCTCCATGGTGACCTCCTTCCCACCGTTGGACTGGTCTTGGTCTCGTTGCACCGAAATGGGTGCCTTTGCTTGATCCTCTCGCCTGCGCTTGCCCCCTTTGCACCAAAGAGGAAAGGGGGACGCTGCGCGGGCTGGCGCCCGCCTTGCACCCTCGATCGTCATGGCTTGCGTCATGGGCACCTCGCGAGGTACCCCGCCTTGATCTCTCCGCCTCCTCGTGAGCCAGCCTGAGGAGGCCGCGCCTGAGGAAGTGCCGTGTCGTCTGCCCCGCGAGGCTTGGCCCCTCGCGAGGGTCTTGAGTCTTATGTTGATGAAGATGGGCCGCGCTGGGCCCCCATTTAGGCCACGCCGCAGGCCGCAGGCAGGCAAGTCTGGGGACCCCCGTTCCCAGAACGCCGACAGTATGTGGAACTTGTTTTGCAGAGCCGGACACGATCCTCGTGTTCAAAATCTTCTATGAAGTATTCGGAGGAGGAACCCGCCTTGCAATGCCGAAGACAATCTGCGCGCCGGACTCATCATCATTGAAGCCTGGTTCAGGGGCTACTGAGGGAGTCCTGGATAAGGGGGTATCCAGACAGCCGGACTATAACCTTTGGCCGGACTGTTGGACTATGAGATACAAGATTGAAGACTTCGTCTCGTGTCCGGATGGGACTCTCCTTGGCGTGGAAGGCAAGCTTGGTGATACGGATGTGAAGATCTCCTCCCATTGTAACCGACTCTGTGTAACCCTAGCCCCCTCCGGTGTCTATATAAATCGGAGGATTTAGTCCGTAGGACACAAGAAACAACAATCATACCATAGGCTAGCTTCTAGGGTTTAGCCTCTCCGATCTCGTGGTAGATCAACTCTTGTACTACCCATATCATCAATATTAATCAAGCAGGAGTAGGCTTTTACCTCCATCGAGAGGGCACAAACCTGGGTAAAAACATCGTGTCCCTTGTCTCCTGTTACCATCCGCCTAGACGCACAGTTCGGGACCCCCTACCCGAGATCCACCGGTTTTGACACCGACAAGGATCTTGAGTTTGCGAGCTAGGATAAACGTTCCAGCCAGCGTCCCTGCGAAGTGGAGTCCATCGTCGTCATCATTGTTCTGCTGCTAGAAGTTATTCCGCTGGTATGTGTTGTTTTGCTGCTTGCATAGAGCAACCTTGACAGGCGTAGCGTCATCATGCCGATGTAATTATATCCATGTTGTAATTAAGAGCTGATTTGTTCTATGCCAGTAGTGTCGTATTGCAGAAGACTTCTCCTTGATCTCTGGGCTGGAATACAGGGTGTTTCGGTCTCTCTAAGTCGGGGTGCCACAGGCGCGCAACCGTTGGATCATGTATCGGTCACTGAAAAGTAGGTTTCCGCAGATCTAGTGGACGCAGACGTGTTGGTCAAGGTGTCCGTGCCGGATCGTGTTGACCACAAGTATGAAGCCCACCTCCGCAATCCCCCACACGGCACATCCTGTCATTTCCATCGATGGTGAGGAGCCGGAGGTGCAGGTCGTCACTCGCCCTCGCGTCGCTCGGGCGTCCATCAACGGAGGAGAGGCAAAAGCTAGTAGACATGAAGGTGATGCCCAACATGGAAGTGCCCGACATGGAGGTCCCGGTGAAGCTGGAGGAGAAGGAGGAGGAGCAGCCGGAGGAGGTGGAGCCCTTGGTGCAGAATCAGAAGGGGAAGAAGCAACCTCTTTGACGCTCTGCTCGCCTCATTGGTGCACGACCGATGCCTCGCCGTTCTGCTCGTCTAATGAACTAAAGCATTTCATCAGTCTGAAAACTTAAGGAAATTATCCTATGCAGTTAGTAGTGATCTTGTCATGTTTAGTATGAACCGGAGTACTGCTTGAAGTGTCTTTTGGAGTTGCAATGTGATAAAGTTGCCATAGTGAAATATCTCCTCTTTCTATCTGAACTATCTGAATTGGGTACTTCTGTTTGTTTGTCTCTGTGTGTCCATTTTTGGAAGATATTATGTTTGTCAGATAGTGATATTTGGCAGCAATTAGGTTTCCAATTTGGGGAGTACTCGATTTTGTAGCATCTCCAGCAAGTAGCTTTCCAATATGGGAGCATCTTCCAGTAGCAGTTGCAGCTATAATCGACACCAAATGAGTACAATAGAATAACCTCTTGCATTGAGTAAAAATGACTCCTACTATGTACATGTTTTATGATAAAAGTGGATCAAATTGGTACACTAAAATAGCCATATTAGTACAACACAAAATGATAAAATTTGGCAGAACAGAAACACTCATTCTTGCATACCAAATTGGTACAACAAAGTGACCATATTTTATGATAAAGGTGGATCATCACATAGATAACTCACACATACATAATTTATTTAAAGCTAACACAATATCACATTACATTACAATCATCCATACAATAGCATACCACATTCAATACCATATCACATTACTTCAGTTTGGACTCTGACAAAGCAAATAATTTAGTGTGCGTAGACCATGACGTAATAAATCACTCCCACTTCGCACCAATTGTTGTCAAGTAATCTCTTGTTTTGATAGTTGGTTTAATCAACCTTTTTGAAGGACCTATGCCAACAGTTGCTCTGGGGGCACAAAAAGTCCTAGACCTATTTTTTTAGTCTGCCTGATAGTTGCAGCCGTTGATCTTGTGACAGGTTTGCCTACTGCTGCCATTGATCTTGTCACAGGAGATGTAGGTGGAGGCCTGGTTGCTGATGGAGCCCTAGCTGCAGGAGATGATAGAACCCTGGTTGGAGCCCTTGTTGTAGCAGCTGATGTAGCCCTAAGTGGAGCCCTAGCTTCAGGAGATGCCCTTGGTGCAGTAGTTGCTGGAGCACTAGCTGCAGTAGTTGCCGGAGGAGCAAAGCTTATAGGAGTTGCCCTGACAGGTACATTTGGTCCACTATTTCTTGTTGTACTTGAGGTTGTCGGTGCGCTGCCTTGTGCTGATGATCCAAGCTCCTCACTGTAGGAGCTCTTGTTTGCGTGCACATGAAAACAATAAGCATGCTACCTTAAGAAGTGAGAAATGAAAGAAACCAGTTCCGAAGTATGTTATATTTGTTTTCCCTCATCTGAAGAGATGGTGAAAGAGTGACACCACATTTTGAGTATCTATGTCCTTGCTCTTTGCAATTACTGCAGGTTATGGTTGCCATCCTTGAGGAAATTTGGGCACGACAAACTCATCCTTGCCTTTCCTCCTAACAGTTTGTTGCACTCCTTTCTTGCTCTTGAAAACACGTGGATCAATGTCCCATGGGTTGGTTTTGGGCCATAGGTTAGGACCATGCACAAGATAGATGATGTGCTTGTAGGCTTCTCTATAGAGTGGCTTCTTGAAAAAGTGCAAGACAAAATCCTCAGGGTGGAGCTTGGCTTTAATGATGGCCGTCACAGCATGGTCGGATGGCACACCAGTCATATCCCACCTCCTATAAGCACACGTCCATGCCTCAAGCTTCACTACATATACCTTATCAACACTACTTACTTGCCACAATGGTGGGCCAGATTGTGCTACTTTGCAAAACCTAGAATACTTCTTGGACTTCTCTAGCCTCTCTGCATAGGTAGGGGTTATCTCCCACCCAGCCTCCTTTATCTTGTTCTTGGTTCCTTGATACTCCACCATCAACTTTGATCTTATGCCATCTTTCATGGTTTTAATTGGCTTTGATCTCACCTCTAGTATGTACATGTTGAAGACCTCACTAATGTTGTTCACAACCAAATAAATTTTGCAATTCATGTCCATTGCATGACTAGCCCAAGTTTCTTTTGGGATTCTAACCAACCATTTTCGTGCTTCTTCATCCTCATCTTTAAGTTTAGCCATTGCAACATCAAATCCATTTTCAGTATATGAATAACTAGCCTGATCCATATATTGCTTCAATTCCTCAACCCTAAATCCAGCTGCTTGAAAATTTGCATAGATATACCTAAGGCAATACCTATGTGGTGAATTTGAAAAAATTTGGCCAACAACATTTAGCTAGCCCTAAGGAAATAAATACAAATTTCTCAATGTGATAATTAAACAAAAAAACATTTCTTGATTTAGTACCAAGTGTATGTTGTTCACTAATCTTCTGCCTCTCTGACATGAAAGTGTAATTGCTAAATTTATTACCCTCTCCAATGTGTTGCTTCAATTAATACAAGAACCAGCTCCAAGATGGGGTATCTTCCTTGTCAACCACACAAAATGCAATAGGAAAGAGATTGTTATTTCCATCTCTGGCTGTTGCTGCCAGGATTTGCTGTCCACTGCTCAACTTTATGAAACATCCATAAACCCCTGCATCAAATAAGCAATGATTTGAGACAACTAGAATGCACGACAAAGGGTTACACAAAAGGTGCACTAATGAAAATACCTATGAATGGCCTTACAATCATTGAGAAAGCCTTCCCTAGATGCATTGAAGCATATAAACATCCTATGGAACCTAGGGTTTGGGCTTGGTTGTTTTGCTACTCTTCTTGTTGTCACAATACACCTACTACCAGGATTTGTATCTAAAACTGCCTGCAAGTAGTCTCTGGATCTAGTGTACTGTGCTTTAACATCTCCCTCAACAACTTTAAAAGCCTTCCTCTTAGCCCCGTAGGCCTTGCTCTTGGGTATTTCCACCTCATACTTCTCCTTTGCATTTTTTTCTAATATTGTGTCAACCTTTGTCCTAGGATCTGTTCTAATTACACGCTCACATTCCTTAGCAAACCAATCCGCTGTCACTTTTGTGTTCTCACTATCCGTAGGGCATGTGTGTGGCAGTCTCAATTTTCTAGTGGTAAATGTATTTTCATTCCCGATTTGAGAAGCTGTCATCATGAAGGGGCATCCATCAACTTTGCAATGAACAATTATCTCATCTTTGAAATTCTTCCAATAACTATAATTCCTCAACTGAACAACATGGAATTGTCTTAGAGCTCTTCTGAATTGGTACATCTTCAAAACATAAGTGCTCACATATCTGCTGATGAGGATTTTCTGCTTCCTCTTCATACTAAATCATGTCATCTTTCTTCTTATACCTTCTTTTCCTCTTGCCACATAAAACTAAATTCCTCTTGACAGCTCCATCATAATCACTGTCATTGACATCTGAAGGATTGATCAGTTCATCATCATCGTCTAAAGGCACCCAGTCATGAAAAGGAACTATTTCTTCATGACGAGCTCTGCTAGAATGCCCAGCTCTCTTTGGCCTCTTCTTCTTTGGAGGAGAAGGCGCATGCTCACTCTCATCCATTTCCTCTTCCCCAGGGTGGTAAATCTCATCCACATACGTGTCTCCTTCATAGTGGTACAAGGATCCTCTCTCTGCAACTTGACCTGCTCCAATCACTCAACCTCTTCTTCATCAACACCCAGTGGTCTAGGATCATAACCAAACTCAGGTGGCCAAATAAAATCAGCACTAAAACCCCTTTTCTTCTTGATCATCTTCACTTTCATCATCATCTCCCTCTGATTCCTCATAATGCAACCCTAACTTGCCCTTTCTCTGAAAGTTAATGCCCTGCTGTATGTTGATAACCCCCTGGCTGCCAACTACATATACAACAAGCTCACATATGTTACTGATGGGGATCTTCTCCTCACATATTTGTGGAGCTCTATTCACAGCAAGTGGAGTTGGGGCATCTCCTTTAAGTACAAGGAATTTTGGTAGATCTATTATGCTCAAACTCTTTTCGTATTTCCTGAACCATTGCATTGTTGTCAAGAAACTCTAAACCAGCTATGCCAGTTCCCTCTTGCTTCACATAAAAAATATAATCTATACTCCCAAAGCCCTCCAAATCCATAATAGCCAAAAGTCTGTTGTGTGTGATTTCAGAGGTAGCCATTGTCATGTCCAAGTTACCCCTACCATAGAATTGGAAACTCACTTTCCAAATGTCAGCTTCAACCCTAATTACATTAAAATGCAGCAACATTCAGTTAGTTCAGAAACAAAAAATTCAGTACTAAGCTACATTCAGTTAGTTCAGATTCAGTACTAAGCTACGTTCAGTCAAAAATGGGTAGCAACATTCAGCTAGTTCAGAACGATTTGGTACTAAACTACATTGTGTAAAACATATGGCACCAACGTTCAACTGTTTCAGAAAGATGTAGTATCTCCTCCAACTAGAATTGCAAATATGAAACCCTAGTTATAAGGATATGTTCAGAAAGGTCACGTGGGTGGCGCTTTTGCAGTGGGTACGCCCTCCACCACCCTACGAGTGACATCAGCCGACGACTGTGTTGCTGACGATGAGCGGAACACGCTGTTGCCGCAACAATCCTCCTCGATGCAGCTGCCCCCTGCCATGCCGCCATCTGGCCCCATCCGCCCTTCCAGCGCATTCCCCTCGTCGCCAATGGATCCGACCCCGCCACCGTGATGCCGCCTTAGTGAGGGTGAGGAAGAGCGGAGTCAGTAACGAGAGAGAGAGAGAGAGAGGGGGAGGGCAGAGCGTGTGGGTTTGATCCGACCGAGTCGCTTCTGACAGCCGACCAAACGGCCGTTACTGCGGCGTCATCTCTGTTGTTGGCCCGCGCACGATTGGCCACGTCAAAACGAGATCATTTTTGGGTTTAGTGTTTTTTGCCACTGTCGAATTTTTTGTGCGGTGCAAAGTGTCATGTTTTGTAAAGTGGTGGTTTTTCCGAGATCTATGACGTGTAAGTGGTGGTTTTATCCATTTTACTCAAATAAATTAGAGCCATATAACACCATATCACGTGCATGTATCCACCATCCGTCCACTCCGCTTGGAGATTCATGCCATGTTTTTTTGTTCGTAAAAAAATATACTCCCTCGTACAAGGTTTTAGTAAATTAGTGATGCTTATTTTAAGATAAAGAGAGCAATATCTTACTTTGTGCTGTTATATGATGCTTCATGACTCCTTTATCGTTTCAAACTGTATCATAATGTTTCATTCAAAAAGGCTAGACCTATGAAAATCTTCATATATAACCTCCTCCCTCGCTAATCAACCCCCCTAATTTCAAGGGTGGGCCCATGCCCCAACTAATGATCATTAAAAAATTGACAAATCATCCTCTTACTACGTAAGGTTTACGTAGGTGTAGCAAAGTTATGTTTCATTTCAGAGTGAATTGGCTAATACGCAATGAAATATTACATTTCAGAGTGAACTGGCTGGTACACAATGAAATAGCACAATACATTTTGAAACAAGATATAATTGCAACAAAACTTCTTGCATACTAAACATGGCAACTTTTTGTTGGGTGGAAATAAAGAATCACGTATGGGTCCACTAGTCTTATGCGGCTAGTCAGCATAAGTTCAAGACAGCCAACAAAAGTCCGAGCAAGTTAACATGACCATTAGATCAAAAAACAAGGCCAAATAAAGGCAAAAGTCAGCGATGAATGCAAGAAACAAAGGAGCCCAGGACTAGGTAAGGCCTAACTCGTTAAACACCCATTCTTGCAAGGATAAAGCGTCATGGTGCACCTTGGACTATGGACACGCCGACCCACCCACCCACCTTTGGCTAGTCTTCATGGACTCATGCAAAACAATTGCCATACTGCCCCTTCTAGCTACCTACCACCACCATAGATATCCTTAAAACTATCAAGGCACCCTCCTCTGTATAAGGCCTCCGTGGGGTGCAACTTTCTCAGTCATGCTTGAATAGACTCGATGGAAGGGCACTATTGCTATTCGAACTTTCAATAGCCTCAAGTCACACTAGAATTGAGTTTGAGGAATCGCATTACGAATCGGATCAAACTCCAATAGGGTTTGGAAAAGGTTTACGAGGGGACAGGGAGGAAGATCTCAAATTACCTGGCAAAGCATCAAGTGCTTTGACTTGCTTTGGTCCATTATCCAATTCGCCCGATGCCAAAGTCAATCTCACTCAGTCTTTTATTCATGAATGAGTCGGCTGATATGATTCGAAACCTCTGATACGTCTCCAACGTATCTATAATTTATGAAGTACTAATGCCATGTTTACAACAATTTTATATGGTTTTGGTATGATTTAATTAGAACTAACCCGAACTAACGTTGTTTTCTGCAGAACTATTGTGTTGTCGTTTTTTGTGCAGAAATAAAAGTTCACGGAATGGGATGAAAATTTACGGTGGTTTTTTGTGGAAAAAAAGAGACTCCCGAAGCATCGAGGAAGGACCAGAAGCTTCAAGAGGAAGCCACAAGCCTGGGGGGGGGGGCGCCGAGGCAGCTTGTGGGCTCCTCGGGCACCCCCTTGACGTAAACCGACGCCAAAAATTCTTATAAATGCCAAAACCCCCGAATAGAACCCTAGATTAGAAGTTCCGCTGTCGCAAGCCTTTGTAGCCACGAAAAATCAATCTAGCCCCTCTTCGGCAGGGTGCCGGAGAAGGCCATCATCACTGGAGGCCATGGAGGAGGAAGCCAGAGGGGGCCATCATCACCATGGAGGCCAAGGACCAGAGGAAGAACCTCTCCCCATCTAGGGGAGAGGCCATGGAGGAGGAAGCACGAGGGTGAGACTTTCTCCCCCTCCCTCTCGGTGGCGCTGGAGTGCCGCCAGTGGAACCATCAACGCGGTGATCGTCTTCATCAACATCACCTTCTTCATCACCTTCCTCATCTCTTTTAAGCGGTCCACTCTCCCGCATCCCGCTGTAATCCCCTACTTGAACATGGTGCTTTATGCCACATATTATGATCCAATGATGTGTTGCCATGCTATGATATTTTGAGTAGATTTCTTTTGTATTTTGGGTTGATTGATGATCTAGATTGGTTTGAGTTGTATGTTTTATTTTGGTGCTGTCATATGGTGCTTGATACGTCTCCATCGTATCTACTTTTCTAAACTCTTTTGCCCATGTTTTGGACTCTAACTTGCATGATTTGAATGGAACTAACCCGGACTGACGCTGTTTTCAGCAGAATTGCCATGGTGTTATTTTTGTGCAGAATAAAAAGTTGTCGGAATGACCTGAAACTTCACGGAGATAACTTTTGGAATTAATAAAAAATATTGGCGAAAGAATCAAGTGAAGGGAGCCCACACCCTGGTCACAAGGGTGGGGGGTGCGCCACCCGACCTTGTGGGCCCCCTGGACCTCCACCGACCTCAACTCCAACTCCATATATTCTCTTTCCGGGAGAAAAAAAATTAGAGAGAAGGATTCATCGCGTTTTACGATATAGAGCCGTCGCCAAGCCCTGTTCTTCCTTGGGAGGGCAGATGTGGAGTCCGTTTTGGGCTCCGGAGAGGCGTATCCGTCGCCATCGTCATCATCAACCATCCTCCATCACCAATTTTATGATGCTCACCGCCGTGCATGAGTAATCCCATCGTAGGCTTGCTGGACCGTGATGGGTTGGATGAGATTTACCATGTAATCAAGTTAGTTTTGTTAGGGTTTGATCCCTAGTATCCACTATGTTCTAAGATTGATGTTGCTATGACTTTGCTATGCTTAATGCTTGTCACTAGGGCCCGAGTGCCATGATTTCAGATCTGAACCTATTATGTTTTCATGAATATATTTGTGTTCTTGATCCTATCTTGCAAGTCAATAGTCACCTACTACGTGTTGTGATCCGGCAACCCTGGAGTGACAATAGTCGGGACCACTCCCGGTGATGACCGTATTTTGAGGAGTTCATGTATTCACTAGGTGCTAATCCTTTGGTCTAGTACTCTATTAAAAGGAGGCCTTAATATCGCTTAGTTTCCAATAGGACCCCACTGCCACGGGAGAGTAGGACAAAAGATGGCACACAAGTTCTTTTCCATAAGCACGTATGACTATATTCGGAATACGTGCCTACATTATATTGATGAACTAGAGCTAATTCTGTGTCACCCTATGTTATAACCGTTGCGTGATGAATGCCATCCGACATAATTATCCATCATTGATCCATTGCCTACGAGCTTTCCACATATTGATCTTTGCTCTGTTACTTTTCCGTTGCCACTGTTACGATTGCTACAAAACTGCTAATGTTACTTTTGCCACTGTTACCGTTACTTCCATACTACTTTGCTACTAAACACTTTGCTGCAGATATTAAGTCTTTCAGGTGTGGTTGAATTGACAACTTAGCTGCTAATACTTGAGAATATTCTTTGGCTCCCCTTGTGTCGAATCAAATCAATAAATTTGGGTTGAATACGCTACCCCGAAAACTGTTGCGATCACATGTTCTTGTGGGTTATCATTGCTCTCCGTGTTGCGCAAGCGTGAGGAGCTGATTCGCTTATAGTGGGTTGCTAGAGTGACAGAAGCTTAAACCTGAGTACGGGGGTTGTTTGCGTATGGGAGTAAAGAGGACTTGATACTTTAATGCTATGGTTGGGTTTTACCTTAATGATCTTTAGTAGTTGCGGATGCTTGCTAGAGTTCCAATCATAAGTGCATATGATCCAAGTAGAGAAAGTATGTTAGCTTATGCTTCTCCCTCATATAGAATTGCAATAATGATTACCGATCTTGTTAACAATTGCCTAGGATAATTCTGCACACCAATCCATCATTATTCCACACTCGCTTTTTGTAATATATTGTGATATATTCTAACTTTCTGATAGCAGCACCTATTTTTATATTTTAGTTCTCCGAATCATGCAAAGCTATCCTCTTCATACCCACAACGTAGTTTTATTTCTCGTTTCTAGATGGAAGCAAACATTTGGTGTACGTAGAGTCGTATCAGTGGTATATAGGACTTGAGAGAATATTGATATTACCTTTATCTCCTTGTGGGTTCGACACTCCATACTTATCACTTCCACCTTTGGAAATTGCTACGATGATTCCTTGCACTTGGGGATTATCAAGCTCTTTTCTGGCGTCGTTGCCGGGGAGCCATAGCGTGGGGTTGATATTCTCAGGTGTGCTTATTTGCTTCTTCACTAAGTAGATTTTGTTTCCCCTTTTGTTTTTGTTTCCTTTAGTTTTGGGTGAAGCAATTTGTTTTAAAAATTCAAAATACAAAAAAATTACTTGCCTCTTATGCCTAATTTTTTTTCAAAAAGAGAAGTGATTGGAAGGTTATGCATTGGAGAAGTGAGGGTTGACCTTGAACACTTGTGTTCATGCTCATGGAAACAATGTAGAATTTTTCATGGAATTTTCTCAAAAATAATTATCCCCTTATATATATCGATTGTATTATAAAAATAATGTGCCAAGATTTGCCTTGAGGATGATTAGATTGCTTTTTTGCTATGTGTGGTGGAAAAGCAGAAACTTTGGCTATAGTGCATGAATTTACATTTTTTACTAGAACGAAAAAAGTTTCTGAAATTTTTACACGGTACTACCATGCAAATATTCCATTTTTTTCCTAATTTTTCCTAATTTTTGGACTTACATAAGTTTGTTTAATGTTTAGATTGCTACAGACTGTCCTGTTTTTGACAGATTATGTTTCCTATGTGTTGTTTGCTTATTTTGATGAATCTATGGGTTGTATCGGGGGGTATGAACCATGGTGAAGTTGGAATACAATAGATATAATGCTATTATGAAATTGAAATGAGTTTACAACAGTACCTCAAGTTAGTGATTTGCTAACGGATCTAACAAGGGTTTTGTTAAGTTTTTTGTGGATGAAGTGTTCGAAGATCGAGTAGTTATCAATATGAGAAGAATAAGGAGAAGCGAGAGTTTAAGTTTGGGGATGCCCAAGGCACCCCAAGAAAATATTTGAGGGATACTCGAGCATCTAAGCTTGGGGATCCCCTGGAAGGCATCCCATCTTCATTCTTCAACAATTACCGGTATACCTCGGTTTTTGTTTTATTCACATGATATGCATATTTTGTGTTTTTTTCTTTTCTTTTCCTTTATGCACCATGCTAGTATGAGATAGTCCTTCACCGATTTATAGAATGCTTCATATGCTTCACTTAAACCTTTTGAGTATGGCTTTATAGAATACTCTTTGTGCTTCACTTAAATCTTTTGATTATGGCTTTCTAGAATGCTTCGTGTGCTTCACTTATATATTTCGAGCATGGATATTGGTCAATTCTATATTAATTGTAGAATGCTCTATGAACTTCACTTATATCTTTTAGAGTATGAGTAAAACTATCATCGAAATTGGGCTTGTAAGAGTATCATTAAAATATCACTACTTAGCTAAAAAGCTTTAAAGAAAAGTTCTTGTGTAGAGACAACCTAATATGTATCCTTACTATTTTTGTGTGTTCACATGATTAATATACCGTAGTAATCATGTTTTACATGTTTTTTCAATAAAGTGCCAAGTAAAGCCTTTGGGACAGTGTGGATGATAGTTGACTTGATTCTGTGCAAAAATAGAAACTTTTGCTTTAGTAACAGAATTGTTTAAAATCACTAGAATGCGATAAAGTTCTGAATTTTTTACACATGATTGGTATACAAATTGCCTAGGTTTCACAATTAAGTCATGTTTTTGACGGATTTTGTTTTCAATGCATAGTTTCCTTGTTTTTATAGTTTCTAAGGCTTATATTGGTCAATATAAATTGTGGAAATGATAGAGTACAGTAGGCCTTGTGTATATGAATCTTGTCTTGGTAGTACCCTAGTGAATGATTTGTTTCATCATACTAACCTATTTCACGAAGTTCCGTTAAGTTTTGTGTGATTGAACTTTTCAAGTTTTGGGTGAGATATCGATATGAGAAGAATGAGGAGTGCAAAGACCCTAAGCTCGGGGATTCCCAAGGCAAACCAAGGTAATATTCAAGGAAGACTCAAGCACCTAAGCTTGGGGATGCCCCGAAAGGCATCCTCTCTTTCGTCTTCAAAATTATCGGTATACCTTACTTGGAGCTATATTTTTATTCGTCACATGATATGTGTTTTGCTTGGAGCGTATTTTAATTTTACTAGATATTTGAATAAAATCATTGGATCTGAAATCTTGAATGAGAGAGAGTCCTCACATTACTATTTAACTACTTGACTACTTGATGCGGCTTGAACTACATCGGTATTTCCCCAAAGAGGAAGGGATGATGCAACACAGCTACGGTAGGTATTTCCCTCAGTGATGAGATCAAGGTTATCGAACCAGCAGGAGAACCAAGCAACACTGTGTACATGGTACCTGCACACAAAGAACAAATACTTGCAACACGACATGTTAAAGGGGCTGGCAATCCCTTTTGGGTAACTGCGCTAGAAATTGTCGAGTTGTCGAGATAAAAAATGCAATAGATTGGATAAATAGATCTCGACAAAACGCGAAATAAAATGAAGTGCAACAATATTTTTGGTTTTTTTAATAATATAGATCTTAAAATAAAAGAAAAGGCAAATAGTAATGTAGATCTGAAAATATATGATGAGAAAATAGACCCGGGGGCCGTAGATTTCACTAGTGGCTTCTCTCGAGAAGAATAGCATACGATGGGTAAAGAAATTATTGTTGGGCAATTGATAGAACTTCAAATAATTATGACGATATCCAGGAAATGATCATTATATAGGCATCACGTCCAGGATTAGTAGACCGACTCCTGCCTGTATCTACTACTATTAATCCACACATCGACCACTATCCAGCAAGCATCTAGTGTATTTAGTTCTTGGAGAAATGGAGTAATGCAATAAGAACAATGACATGATGTACACAAGATCTATTCATGTAGGAATAAACCCCATCTTGTTATCCTCAATAGCAACGATACATATGTGTCATTTCCCCTTCTGTCATTGGGATTGAGCACCGTAAAATCGAACCCATCACAAAGCAACTCTTCTCATGGCAACAAAAATCGATCTAGTCGGCCTAACTAAACAAAAGATTAGAAGAAGAAATATGAGGATATAAGTAATCATGCATATAAGAGATCAAAACTCAAATAACTTTCATGCATAAAATAGATCTAATCATAAACTCAAAGTTCATCGGATCCCAACAAACACACCGCAAAAAAGAGTTACATCAAATAGATCTCCAAGAGACCATTGTATTGTGAATAAAAAGAGAGAGAGAGAGAGAGAGAGAGAGAGAGAGAGAGAGAGAGAGAGGAAGCCATCTAGCTACTAACTACGGACCCGAAGGTCTACAACGAACTACTCACGCATCATCGGAGGGGCATCAATGAGGATGATGAACCCTCAGTGATGGTGTCTAGATTGGATCTATGGTTTCTGGAACTTGCGGCGGCTGGAATTGTGTTTCATCGACTCCCCTAGGTTTTTTTGGATTTTAGGGGTATTTACAGAGCAAAGAGGCGGTGCGGGAGGCGGTCGAGGTGGGCGCAACCCACTAGGGCGCGCCTGGGCCCCCAGGCACGCCCAGGTGGGTCGTGCTCCCCTCGGAGCCTCCCTCTGGTACTTCCTTGGCCGAACTTGTGTCTTCTGGTCCAGAAAAAAATTCCAAATTTTTTTGTTGCGTTTGGACACCGTTTGGTATTGATTTTCTGCAAAGTAAAAAACAAGCAAAAAACAACAACTAGCACTAGGCACTATGTCAATAGGTTAGCCCCAAAAAATGATATCAAGTTGCTATAAAATGATTGTAAAACATCCAAGATTGATAATATAACGACATAGAACAATCAAAAAATATAGATACGCTGGAGACGTATCAACATCCCCAAGCTTAATTCATGCTCGTCCTCGAGTAGGTAAATGATAAAAACAAAATTTTTATGTGGAATGTTGCATAACATGTTCAACATATTATTTTGTTTTGTAACATGGACATTTGGACTTTTATATGATTCAAAGCAATAGTCTAGTTTTGACATGAGGATTTCAATACTCAAGCATATGAACAAGCAACCATGTCTTTCAAAATATCAACACTAAAGCAAGTTATCCGTAGCCAATTATGCTCAATCATTGATCCATTCATAAAACACACTCGCATATTAGCTACACCCAATGCTCAAGTACAATCATAGTGCCCTCAAATAAAAAAAAATTGCATAAAGTAAAAAAGAAAGGCCCTTCGCAAAGGGAAGTAGGGATTTGTAGAGGTGCCAGAGCTCAAAGCAAAAAATTAAGAGATAAAACATTTTGGGTGGCATGCTTTTCCTGTCAATGGAAACGATCGAGTAATTCCCAATACTTTCCATGCTAGATATGTCATAGGCGGTTCCCAAACAGAAAGTAAAGTTTATTCCTTTTTCCACCATACTTTCACATTCCATGGCTAACCGAATCCACGGGTGCCGTCCATACCACACTTTCCAAGGAATTTATTATTTGACAACATAAAGTAAATTCATTTTTCATTTCAGGACTGGGCATCCCTAATACCTTTGCCGTACTCTTGTGCAATGACAAGTGAATAAACACTCATCTTGAGAATAACACATCTAGCATGGAAAAATATCAGCCACCCCCTACCGTTTCATGAGCGCTATGAGCACACAAAAAGAAAATTTATCTTGAAGATTAGAGTTGGCACATACAAATTTGCTTAGAACGGCAAAAGAATACCGCATATAGGTAGGTATATTGGACTCATATGGAAAACTGGGTTTAAGGATTTTGGATGCACAAGTAGTGATCATACTTAGTACAAGTGAAGGCTAGCAAAAGATTGAGAAGCATCCAACCAAGAAATGAAAACTCTCATAAGCGAGCATTAAGCATAACTAACACCGAATAATGCAACACAAGTAGGATGCAATTTCATTGCATAACTGTTGACTTTCGTGCTTGCATAGGGAATCACAAACCTTAACATCAATATTCCTACTAAACCATAGTTACTCACCAACATGACTCACATATCACTATCATCATATCGCAAAACTTTTACAAAGAATCAAGTCTATTTTGTCCAATGATCTTCATGAATTTTTTTATTTATCCCTATTTAATATCTATCACTTTGGGACTAGTTTCATATGTTGCTTTTGATAGCTCAAACAAATCTAAGTGAAGAACATGAGCATAAAATTTTTCTTCTCTCAAAATAAAATAAGTGAAGCATGAGAAAAGTTATTAAAAAATAATAAAGCACATCGTGATCAAAAAGATATAAGGGAAGCACTAGAGCAATTCCATAGCTCAAAAAATTTAAGGGAAGCACATAGAGCAATTCTAAAAAATCATAGCGTAATTGTGGCTCTCTCAAATAGGTGTGTTCAGTAAGGATACTTGACTTAAACTATAAAGCAAATCAAGCAAAGACTCATATAATACAAGACGCTCCAAGCAAAACTCATGATATGTGACGAATAAAAATATAGTTCTAAGTAAAATACTGATGGTATTTAGAAGAAAGAGGGGATGCCACTCGGGGCATCCCCAAGCTTAGTTGCTTGTTCATCTTTGAATATTACATTGGGGTGCGGTAGCATCCCCAAGCTTAAACTCTTCTTACTCCTTATTCATTCATCCATTGTGATCTCACCCAAAACTTGAAAACTTCAATCACACAAAACTTAACAAAACCTTCGTGAGATCCGTTAGTATAAGAAAGCAAATCACTACTCTAAGTACTGTTGCAAACCCATCCATATTTTTTGCATTATATCTACTATATTCCAACTTTACAATGGTTTATACCCTCCAATACAAACCATAGATTCATCAAATAAGCACACAACGCAAAGAAAACAGAATCTGTCAAAAACAGAACAATATGTAGCAATATGAAAACTTTGAATACTTCTGTAACTCCAATGTTTTTGAAAAATTAGGAAAACATGGGAAATTTGTATATCAATCTTGTGTCAAAAATTCAGAATTTCATTACTCTTCTGTGATTTTAAACAATTTTGTTACTGGCGCACAAAGTTTCTGTTTTTCAATAAGATCAAATCAACTATTTCCCAACATGATCCCAAAGGCTTTACTTGGCACAAACATAAAAAACACAATCATAACAGTAGCATGAAGCGTCTCCGTCGTATCTATAATTTTTGATTGTTCCATGCCAATATTATACAACTTTCATATACTTTTGGCAACTTTTTATACTATTTTTTTGGACTAACATATTGATCCAGTGCCAGTTCATGTTTGTTGCATGTTTTTTGTTTCACAGAAAATCCATATCAAACGGAGTCCAAACGGGATAAAAACTTCAGAGATTTTTTTGGAATATATGTGATTTTTGGGAAGAGGAATCAACACGAGACGATGCCCGAGGGGGCCACGAGGAAGGGGGCGCGCCCGTGACCCTCGTGGCCACCCCGTAAGGCGGTTGGTGCCCTTCTTTCGCCGCAAGAAAGTCAATATCCGGATAAAAATCGTGTCCAAATTTCAGCCCAATTGGAGTTACAGATCTCGGGGAATATAAGAAACGGTGGAAGGCCAAAATCTGGAGCGCAGAAACAGAGAGAGACAGATCCAATCTCGGAGGGGCTCTTGATGACCCGCAAGTATAGGGGATCTATCGTAGTCCTTTCGATAATTAGGAGTGTCGAACCCAACGAGGAGCAAAAGGAAATGATAAGCGGTTTTCAGCAAGGTATTCTCTGCAAGCACTGAAATTATAGGTAACAGATAGTTTTGTGATAAGGTAATTTGTAATGAGCAACAAGTAACAAAAGTAAATAAAGTGCAGCAAGGTGGACCAATCCTTTTTGTAGCAAAGGACAAGCCTGGACAAACTCTTATATAGAGAAAAGCGCTCCCGAGGACACATGTGAATTATCGTCAAGCTAGTTTTCCTCACGTTCATATGATTCGCGTTCGGTGCTTTGATAATTTGATATGTGAGTGGACCGGTGCTTGGGTGCTATCCTTACTTGGACAAGAATCCCACTTATGATTAACTCCTATTGCAAGCATCCGCAACTACAAAAGAAGTATTAAGGTAAACCTAACCATAGCATGAAACATATGGATCCAAATCAGCCCCTTACGAAGCAACGCATAAACTAGGGTTTAAGCTTCTGTCACTCTAGCAACCCATCATCTACTCATTACTTCCCAATGCCTTCCTCTAGGCCCAAATAATGGTGAAGTGTCATGTAGTCGACGTTCACATAACACCACTAGAGGAGAGACAACATACATCTCATCAAAATATCGAACGAATACCAAATTCACATGACTACTAATAGCAAGACTTCTCCCATGTCCTCAGGAACAAACGTAACTACTCACAAATCATATTCATGTTCATAATCAGAGGGGTATTAATATGCATAATGGATCTGAACATATAATCTTCCACCAAATTAACCAACTAGCATCAACTACAAGGAGTAATCAACACTACTAGCAACCCACAGGTACCAATCTGAGGCATTGGGACAAAGATTGGATACAGGAGATAAACTAGGGTTTGAGAGGAAATGGTGCTGGTGAAGATGTTGATGGAGATTGGCCCCCTCCCGATGAGAGGAGCGTTGGTGATGACGATGGAGATGATTTCCCCCTCCTAGAGGGAAGTTTCCCCGGCAGAACAGCTTCGCCGGAGCCCTAGATTGGTTCCACCTCGTGGCGGCAGAGTTTCTTCCCGAAAGCTTGCTTATGATTTTTTTCTCAGAAGAAAGAGTTCATATAGCAGAAGATGGGCACCGGAGGGCCACCAGGGGGCCCACGAGGCAGGGGGCGCGCCCAGGGGGGTAGGGCGAGCCTCCCACCCTCGTGGACAGGGTGTGGCCCCCCTCCGGTATTTCCTTCGTCCAGTATTTTTTATTAATTCCAAAAATGACTTCCGTGAAGTTTCAGGACTTTTGGAGCTGTGCAGAATAGGTCTCTAATATTTGCTCCTTTTCCAGCCCAGAATTCCAGCTGCCGGCATTCTCCCTCTTCATGTAAACCTTGTAAAATAAGAGAGAATAGGCATAAGTATTGTGACATAACGTGTAATAACAGCCCATAATGCGATAAATATCGATATAAAAGCATGATGCAAAATGGACGTATCAACTCCCCCAAGCTTATTCCTCGCTTGTCCTCAAGCGGAAGCCGATAACGATAAATATGTCCACATGTTTAGAGGTAGAGGTGTCGATAAAATAAAATACGGACATGAGGGCATCATGATCATTCTTATAACAGCAACATATATGGATATTGTCATATGATTTCTTATGCTCAAGTAATAATCTATTCACAATGTCAAGTACGAATCAGAAACTTCATTGAGAACTAACAAACTATAATCTCAGTCACTGAAGCAATTGCAATTTATCATAACATCGAAAAGAGTCTATGTAAGAGCTTTTCAACAAGTCCACATACTCAACTATCATTTATTCTTTCACAATTGCTAACACTCACGCAATACTTGTGGTTACGGAGTTTTAATCGGATACAGAGAAAGATAGGGGCTTGTAGTTTCGCCTCCCAACCTTTTACCTCAAGGGTAATGTCAACAATAATAGTTCATGCTAACTAACAAACATAATAAGGATGTTTCCAACACAAGGTGCTTGCCAAAGGATAAAATGTAAAAAGGAAAGGTGAAGATCACCATGACTCTTGCATAAGGGTAAGAGATAAAAGTAAAAGATAGTCCCTTCACAGAGGGAAGCAGAGGTTGTCATGCGCTTTCATGGTTGGATGCACAAAATCTTAATGCAAAAGAATGTCACTTTATATTGCCACTTGTGATATGGACCTTTATTATGCAGTCCATCGCTTTTATTTCTTCCTCATCACAAGATCGTATAAAGGTTATTTTCTCCACACTAATAAATCATACATATTTAGAGAGCAATTTTTATTGCTTGCACCGATGACAACTTACTTGAAGGATCTTACTCAATCCATAGGTAGGTATGGTGGACTCTCATGGCAAAACTGGGTTTAAGGGTATTTGGAAGCACAAGTAGTATCTCTACTTGGTGCAAAGAATTTGGCTAGCATGAGGGAGAAAGGGAAGCTCAACATGTTGGATGATCCATGACAGTATACTTTATTTCAGATATAAGAGAACATAACCCATTACGTTGTCTTCCTTGTCCAACATCAACTCTTTAGCATGTCATAGTTTTAATGAGTGTCCACAATCATAAAGATGTTCAAGATAGTTTATTTATATGTGAAACCCCTCTTTCTTTATTACTTCCTATTAATTGCAACGATGACCAAAGCTATGTTTGTCAACTCTCAACAACTTTTAATCATCATACTCTTTCTATGTGAAGTCATTACTCTCCATAAGATCAATATGATCTCTTTATTTCTTTTTATTCTTTCTCTTTTTCTTTAATTCCCTCAAGATCATAGCAAGATAATCAAGCCCTTGACTCATCACTAATCTTTATTATATATAGCTCACAGACTCGATTACATAGAGGGATCATAAAGCAAAACTCAAAACTAGATCATACTAAAATTTTATTCTACTAGATCAATATATTACCAAAAGGATCGAACTAAGAAAAACGGTAAAGATAGGAGTGTGATGGTGATACGATACCGGGGCACCTCCACCAAGCTTGGCAGTTTCCAAGGGGAGTGCCCATACCCATGTGATTATATCTCCTTTGCTGGTGAAGAAGATGGTGGAGTTGTTGATGATGTGGGCTTGTCGTCCATCTTCCAAGGCATAGGCTCACCATCATAGAAGGATGATCGAGTCTCCGGGATCCTCAAATCTGCAATCAAACTCATCCTCTTGAATCTATATTCATACTCACAGTTTTGGTTTTGCAGGTCATAGATTTGGGCTTGGAGATGCTCGTTCTTCTCGTGAAGCTTGAAGATGGTCTCCCCAATGTTCTTGGCATCCGGCTTGTGGTTGTTGGTGAACTCTGCGATCATCATGTGGTTGGCGTTGAGTCTATGTTCCACCATCCCCTGGCACTTGAAAACGTGTTGTTCCATTGCTTCGAGCCTCGTCTCCATGCTTCCGGTCCTCCTTGGTCCCTCAACATCGCGGATGTGCAGCAACCCATCACGCACCTCAGTGATTTGAGGGTGTTGCAGCACCTCCGCAAGGTAAGGGTTGATGACCTTCTCAAAGAACTTGTCCTTGGGGGCGCTTGGAGACGTCATGGTGATCTAGATCTGTCAGAAAAACAGCTCGAAATGAGAACAGAGGATAATTGCATGATACGGTGGTCAAAACTTTCGGCAAATTATATAATGAATTTTTACCGACCGAAAGAAGTATCGTGCAAGAAAACGGAGTCCGGAGAGCACACGAGGTGCCCACGAGGTAGGGGGCGCGCCTAGGGGGATAGGGTATGCCTCCCACCCTCGTGGAAGCCTTGTGTCCTTCCCGGACTACTTCTTATTTTCCTATTTTCTTAAATATTCCAAAACGGAGAAAAATTGCCATTAGAACTGTTTTGGAGTCATTTATTTACCGTACCACGTACCTATTTCTTTTTGAAGTCCGAAACGTTCTGGAAAGTGTCTCTTATGTATTCCTCAGGGGTTACGGTTTTAGTAACATTTGTTTCAAAATTTATAGGATTACCTGAGGTATAATGTTTGATTCTTTGACCGTTCACCACCTTCGGATTTGTGCAATCGAAGTTGTTGATTTTTATGGCACCGGAACAGTAGACCTCCTTGATAACGTAAGGACCTTCCCATTTGGAGAGAAGTTTTCCTGCAAAAATCTTAAACGAGAGTCTTATAGCAACACATAATCACCTACATTAAACTCACGCTTTTGTATTCTTTTGTCATGCTATCTTTTAAATTTTTCTTTAAACAACTTGGCATTCTCATAGGCTTAGGTTCTCCATTCATCAGGTGAGCTTATGTCAAATAGCCTCTTCTCACCGGCAAGTTTGAAATCATAGTTGAGCTCTTTAATGGCCCAATATGCCCTATGTTCTAATTCGAGAGGTAAGTGACATGCTTTTCCATAAACCATTTTATACGGAGACATACCCATAGGATTTTATATGCAATTCTATAGGCCCATAATGCATCATTAAGTTTCTTAGACCAATTCTTTCTAGATCTATTAATAGTCTTTTGCAAAATTAATTTGAGCTCTCTATTACTCAATTCTACTTGACCACTAGACTGTGGGTGATAAGGGGATGCAATTCTATGATTAACATCATACTTAGCAAGCATTTTACGGAAAGCACCATGAATAAAATGTGAACCACCATCAGTCATTAAATATCTAGGGACTCCAAACCTTGGTAAAATAACTTCTTTAAGAATCTTAATAGAGGTGTTAAGATCAACACTGCTAGTTGGAATAGCTTCTATCCACTTAGTAACGTAATCAACAGTAACTAAAATATGTGTATACCCATTAGAGGAAGGAAACAGTCCCATATAATCAAAGCCCGAAACATCAAATGGTTCAATAACGAGTGAATAGTTCATAGGCATTTCCTGACGTCTACTAATATTACCAATTCTTTGACATTCATTACAAGATAAGACAAACTTATGAGCATCCTTGAAGAGAGTAGGCCAATAAAAACCGGATTGCAATACCTTATGTGCAGTTCTATCTCCAGCATGGTGTCCTCCATAAGCTTCAGAGTGACACTTGCGTAGGATCTGTTCCTATTCATGCTCAGGCACACAACGTCTAATAACACCATCTACTCCTTCTTTATAAAGATGTGGGTCATCCCAGAAGTAATGTCTTAAATCATAGAAAAACTTTTTATTTTGCTGGTATGTGAAACTAGGTGGTATAAATTTAGCAACAATGCAATTAGCATAATCAGTATACCATGGAGCAGTACGAGAAGCATTTATGACATTTAATTGTTCATCAGGAAAGCTATCATCGATAGGTAGTGGGTCATCAAGAACATTCTCTAACCTAGACAAGTTGTCTGCAACGGGGTTCTCAGCTCCCTTTCTATCAATAATATGCAAATCAAATTCTTGTAGCAAGAGAACCCATCTAATAAGTCTAGGTTTAGCATCTTTCTTTTCCATAAGGTATTTAATAGCAACATGATATGTGTGAATAGTTACTTTAGAATCAACAATATAAGGTCTGAACTTATCATAAGCAAAAACAACTGCTAAAAATTCTTTTTCAGTAGTAGCATGATTTCTCTGGGCATTGTCTAGAGTTTTACTAGCATATTGAATAACATTTAATTTCTTATCAACTCTTTGTCCTAGAACAACACCTACAACATAATCACTAGCATCACACATAATTTCAAAGGGTAAATTCCAATCAGGTGGCTGAATGATAGGTGCAGAAATTAATGCTTTCTTAAGTATTTCAAATGCTTCTACACAATCATCATCAAAGACAAAAGGAATATCTTTTTGTAATAGATTAGTTAGAGGCCGATACATTTTTGACAAGTCCTTAATGAACCTCCCGTAAAAACCGGCATGACCTAGGAAACTTCTTATACCTTTGATGTCCTTGGGACATGACATCTTTTCAATAGCATCAACTTTAGCTTTATCCACTTCAATGCCTCTTTCAGAAATTTTATGCCCCAAGACAATTGAGGGAGTCCTGGACTAAGGGGTTCTTGGGCGTCCGGCCTGTTATCCATTGCCCGGACTGATGGGTTGTGAAGACGTGAAGGCCAAAGACTGTACCTGTGTCCGGATTGGACTCTCCTTGGCGTGGAAGGCAAGCTTGGCGACCGACTATGAAGATTCCTTATTATGTAACCGACTCTATGTAAACCCTAGATCCTCCCGGTGTCTATATAAACTGGAGGAGTTAGTCCGAAAAGGACACACATTACCATAGTCATATAGGCTAGACTTCTAGGGTTTAGCCATTACGATCTCGTGGTAGATCAACTCTTGTAATACTCATGTTCATCAAGATCAATCAAGCAGGAAGTAGGGTATTACCTCCATGAGAGAGGGCCGAACCTGGGTAAATATCGTGTCCCCCGTCTCCTGTTACCATCGATCCTAGATGCACAGTTCGGGACCCCCTACCCGAGATCCGCCGGTTTTGACATCGACATTGGTGCTTTCTTTGAGAGTTCCACTGTGCCGTCGACAAAAGGTTTGATGGCACCTTCAATCATCGATAAAGACATTGTCCAAGGAGGAACCTTCCTCCCCGGACAGATTTTTGTGTTCGGCGGCTTCGTACTGCGGGCCAACTCGCTTGACCATCTGGAGCAGGTCGACAGCTACGCCCCTGGCCATCAGGTCAGATTTGGAAGCTTGAACTACGTCACGGATATCCGTGGAGACTTGATCTTCAATGGGTTCGAGACCACGGCGATCGCTCCTCCTCGTTCCGATGAACATGACCTAAATCTGTCATCGGATCACACCCTGGAGATGGTTCCTGTTGCTGCAACGGCCTTAGATTCGGAGCAGATCCTACTGTCCGAGGCCACAGAATCTATGGCATTGGAGTCGCACACGGACCCAACACCTTGCAATATCTGCGTCAACGGAATTTTGGACTCGTTTTCGGCAATAAATTCCGAGCCACGTATGCCTGCGGACAACGAGTTGGATCGGTCATCGATCATCGAGTTCAGCGTTGCAGACATCTTTCAGCACTCGTCTTTGGGAGATATGCTAAATTCATTAAAAAAACATGTCCTTGGCAGGGGACTCACAGCCGAACTATGTTCGCTTCGGACTAGGGGCTGATGGAGAATTTTGCTTCCCACCCACCACCCACTTCATAGATACTGTCGAAAACTCAACTGACGTGCTTAACTGGGGCTCTGAAGACATCGACAGCTTGGACAGCGATGCCGACAAGGAGCAAGACCAAGACCATCCATTCACATGAAGTTGGACGGCCACCTCTTCATGCGATGTGTACATGGTCGATACACCAAAAGACAGCAACACCGGCACCGGAGGAAACAATACCCCGGACAACGCCGAACACAATGAAGACCCTGTCGAAGTAAAATCCGAACAGGAGGAACAAGAAAACGGGCAAGCTAGCCCCGACGAACAGGCCCTGCCCAGTGACAATTCGGAGGACGACAACTACCTTCCTCTCTCTGAAGACGAGGTAAGCTTCGGTGACGAAGACTTCATCGTACCTGAAGGACCCCTCGAGCAGGAGCGTTTCAAGCACAGGCTAATAGCTACCGCAAGAAGCCTGAAAAAGAAGCAGCATCAGCTTCAAGCTGACCAAGACCTGCTCAATGATAGATGGATCCAAAGTCCTAGCTGCCGAAGAATACGGCCTTAGTGGCCCAGCCAAAAGCTACCCGAAGCATAGATCGCTACCTCAGTTTTATAACGAGGTGTTGGAACCCATACCATTATCACACCATGCGGCAGATCGACGACAACCCGGTCCGGATAAAGAGGCAACTCAAGCCAAACTCCAGACCGCCCTACCTCGCCGTAAAGGCAAGAATAACACAGCTCGTGGTTGTACAGACGACCTTTGACGAGACTTGGACAGTAGAGCAGGACACGCAATATCGATCTACGGATCGCGATGGCATGTCCCGACACATGACGACGGCTACCTATTCGGATGTGACAAACCTAGCCAGGCCCGAGCCGAAAACCACAAATGGACTCCTTCGGAGTCACGTCGCATTGTGGCCAAACATAGAGGCGCCGAACACCAAATTTGCTTCACCGAAGAAGTAATGGATCATGAATTCCCCGAGGGATTCAAACCCGTCAATATTGAACCATACGACGGAACAACCGATCCCTCGGTATGGATAGAAGATTTTATTCTCCACATCCATATGGCCCGTGGAGATGACCTCCATGCCATTAAATACCTCCCACTAAAGCTAAAAGAGCCAGCTCGGCATTGGTTACAGAGCCTGCCTGAAAATTCCATAGGCAGTTGGGAGGACTTGGAAGAAGCCTTCCTTGACAACTTCCAAGGAACATATGTCCGGCCACTAGATTCCGATGACCTAAGCCAGATTGTCCAGCAGCCCGGAGAGTCAGCCAGGGAGCTCTGGACTCGGTTCTTAGTCAAAAAGAACCAAATCGTCGACTGTCCGGATGCGGAAGCCCTTGCGGCCTTCAGACACAGCGTCCGGGATGAATGGCTAACACCCCACCTCGGCCAAGAAGGACCTAAATCCATGATAGCCCTCACTGCTCTAATGACCCGCTTTTGCGTGGGAGAAGACAGCCGGCTCGCTCGCAGAAGCAACAACGCCAGCGACCCGAGCACTTCCGAAATCCGAGACGACAACAGCAAGCCACGATGAAGCAAATACAACAGTCGCAAAGATAATGAAAGATCACGCGACACAGCGGTCAACGCTGGATTCAGCAATCCCAAGCCCGGTCAGTGGGAGAAGCCATTCAAGGCGAATCGCGACGAACCATCCAACCTGGACAAGATATTGGACCGACCCTGCTAGATTCATGGGCACCCCGATAAACCAACCAATCATACTAACAGAAACTGCTGGGTCCTTAAGCAGGCCGGCAAGCTCAACGCTGAACACAGGGGAAGGAGGCCGCCAGGCGACAGGGGTGACGGAATGGTTCACCAACGAAGCACCAGGGGTAAGAAGCAATCTCCATCGGAGGATCAACCACTCCTAGAACGGAAATAGCAACCAGGCTTCCGCCGCCCACTTCGTACACCTACAAAATTTGTACCACGCATACATCATTATGCACTCAAGATACCATGGGCATTGGCGGAAGCACAATACGGACAACCCTGCAAACACCCCAGTAACATTTTTTTATTTATTTTCCTTTTTATGTTTTCTTCCTTTGCTATCCTTTAAAAATAGGTGACGAATAGGAAAAACGTCGGAAACTGGCTCTATCGGAGTCCGGATCCGTATACTCACCTAAGGGGCTATTTCCATCAAGGATTCCCCCACCGAGGACTGGCGGCGCAGACGTGCGACAGCAGGTCCAAAATAACTTTTTGTAGACCGCACTCTCTATTTTTGAGCCTGTACTATGCCTGTTCTTCCGCCTCCGACCCCGAACATGTCAAATAGCCGGGAGGATGGCTTTTATATATATCATAAGTAATCATTGGTATACCGCTCAGTTCCTAGTAAAACATATCCGAACTAATCATCCGTGTTGTCTCACCACGGAATATGGCTGCCACGTTTGTTTCACAAATATATCCTGGCATAACCTGCCAGGGGCTCGGTATGTGAACAAATGAGTTGCCAGCAAAAGCCCTAACAACTCTACAACGCACTTTGGCGTCGCAAGTTTGGCCTTATATGCATCAGCTCCAAATCATTGTCTTGGGTCAATAGTTGTGTTGCCCGGCTCCTGTGCTTGCTACCCTACGTTCCACTCTATTGTCTAGGGTAGTAAAGGGAGAACTACTGCGATTGTGCCCTGGTCTAAACCGGATGAGCACCTCAGTAGAGAGAGCCAAAAGCTGACTGTCATGATGCGGCGAGAGCTGGTCAACCACTTGACGACTTCTTGGAATCTTTAGCGATTCTCCGTGTCACACGAGGGATCTTTTTCAACATCAAACATGTAAGGCACCCTATGCCGCATACATACCAGGGGCTATGTCATAGCTCCACAATAAAACTCCTATGGCTAAGTGAAAGCGTTAACGCCCTATAGTCCGATTGCCTGGTTCGCCGCATTATCACCTCTTTCACGGACCAAGACATTGGATAAAGAGTGATTAAATGCTTTTCCGAACATCCCCGTACTTCCTACGAGGGGGCTGAAGCCGACGACTGGAAAACTTTCAGTTTATATCAAAACCGGCCGCACAGGAGGAATTCAAGCTTTCAAGCAAAAACATATATATAGATTAACTATAAAATTGTCTTTTACAATTATCATACACCTCACTCAAACATTTTGTCTTTCGAGCATTGACCCTCTATCAGGCGGGCGGCCCCTAGGACGTCTTCAAAATAATGCTCCGGTTCCGGTTGGTCCTTGCCTTTGGGTGGACTCTTCGTCGCAACATCGACGGCCTTCATCTTCCCCCAGAATGTCTTGACTCGGGCGAAGGCCATCCGTGCACCCTCAATGCACGTTGACCACTTCACAGCGTCGATACGCCGCACCACATCAACAAGCTTTTGCACCAAACTGAAATAGCTATTCAGCGCAGGCTCGGTTGGCCACAACCGGATTACGACATCCTTCATGGCAGCGCCGGATATCCTATGAAGTTTGGCCCATTGGGACATCTGTTCATTAAGCAGCAAAGGGCGCTTTGACGCGCCAAACTGCGACCAAAAAAGCTTCTCCATTGCATATCGATCTCGCGGTTGGTAATACCGCACCGCATCGGAAGAACTCTTCCGCAAGTCTAAATACTCGTCCCGAGAACTCCACACTTGGCTAAGCTGAGCATAGTCCGGGTCACCGAACTTAGTTTGCAACAGAAAAGGCTTTCCAGCCACAATCTTCTTTGCCTGCCGAACCTCCTCACAGATTGCTCTGGATCTGATTGCGCTTCTCTCGCCTCCTGTCGGGCCTTGTCAAGTTCAGCCGTTAAGGCTTTATTCTCCTTCTCCAGAAATTCGCAGCGGCGAGTGGAATTCTCTAGTTCGAGTGTCATTGTGGATATCTTCTCCTCACCTTGGCACCGGGCAGCTTGTTCGGCCTTTAATTCAGCCGATGCCTTTTCGGCAGCAGCATTGCTACGATGGACCTGCTCCTTGGCCCGGGTCAGCTCCGCTCGAAGAAATTCAATGGCGGCAGCACCATCTTCAGCCATGCGCATTAAAGCATCTAAAATCTCAGCATCATGTTTCTACCACAAACAATGTATGAGGATCTCGCCGAATACATAGCTTGCGACTCGTCAAGTCGCATATTGATTAATGCAAGATCATCCCCTGCCATGTCAAGCTTCCGCTGTAGCTCGGCAATTTCCATAGTCCGGGAAGTGGCCAAGGGGGAAGCAGCCTGTGTTCAAGCTCATCGGGTTAGTCATCAAAACGATCATTTTTTATCCTCTGCTTGCTTCCTAATGGAAGACAACCTGAGTCTCAGGGGCTACTACCTATACACAGGCACATCTTTGCAAAGGAAACATAGCTGAAAAACATTATGTCACAAACCTCGAAGCCTTTAAGTAGGCTCATGAAGGCTTCATTTAATCCGCTCTTCGTGGACAAAATCTCCTCAGTCACTGTACCCATTAAGGTACGCTGCTCCCTCGAGACAGATGCTTTCTACAACATGTCCCGCAATATATCAGGAGTCTTCGGGTTTCCGGACACTGCTCCAGGGGCACAGTCATCGTTTGAAGGAATCTGTTCACCCGCCTTCAAAATCACTGTCGGTTGTGAGCCAGACAGTCCGGGGCCTTCTTTATCATCGGCCATGAAATCCCGGATGGTCGGAGGTCCACCTTCGGGTACTGCCTCTCGTGTCCCCTGATCTAAAGGGACCCTCCGCGAGGACACTTCAGAGTCATCCGCCTTAGTGGGCGAGGAGGTTCGAGGAGGCATCTTGCTTTCCATCGTCTCTGGGAGGAGGCTCCCCGAAGAAGAGGATCACCCAGAAAAATTCTATGCCGACCTGTAAAAATGCATAAATACGTTACATATATCTTTGGTAACGATAATGGAGCGGGAACCTATTAAAAGTACTCCGGATTCTCTTACGGTTTGGCCAAGGGCTTATCCCCTTGTTGGAGCTGTTCAACGGCGTCGCTCTCTCCAAACCCAGGCCACTCGACAGCGGCATCTTGCCCCTTTTGGAAGACCGCCCCTCCCCATCTTCGAAGGTGGTCCTTTTTCTCCTGCTTGGAGAAGGGATACCGGGTCCTCTCCCCCCTCCGTCTTCGGGCGAGGAAAGGTCGATTTTTCCGGACTCAGTGTCCAACTTACCTCCGGAATCAAGGTCATCTTGGGTCTTCTCACCCTCCCCTGTTGGTGCCTGGTATGGCGCCGAGGCCAGCATCCTTGTTAACGCGGGAGTAGCTGAGTGTTCGGGAAGGGGAGCCGGACACCTAATCCGCTCCACCTTCTTTATGCAGCCCTGAAAGAGAGGATGCTACTATTGGTATCTAGCCACTGGGTATCTGAGCATAAGGTATTCAGTAAAAAGGGACTTACCAGGGTCCGGATGGTTACACTCTAGGCTGACATCTTCGGTGGTGTCCGGCCATTGCCTTCGTTTCCCAAAGAATAATCTCCACATTCCTTCATGCGTAGTGCCGAAGAAGTGCTGAAGAGTTCGCGGCCCTTCTGGATTGAACCCCCACAGGCGGAGAGACCTTCGCTGGCACGGTAGGGTCCGACGAACTAGCATTACTTGAACAACATTGGCTATGTCGATGTCCTTCTCAATAAGGCTTCGGATGCGACTCTGCAGAGTTCGCACATCACTCGTTGATCCCCAATCCAGCCCCTTGTTAACCCACAATGCAAGCTGAATTGGAGCGCTGCATCGGAATGCGGGTGCCGTTGCCCACTTGGAGCCACGAGGCCCGGTGATATAAAACCACCCCTGTTGCCATAAATCGGAAGATTTGGCGAAGGATCCTTTTAGCCAAACAGCGCTAGCAAGCTTGCTCACTATGGCACCACCACACTCTGCCTGCTCCCCCTCTACCACTTGCAGCTTCACATCGAAGGTCTTGAGCCACAAGCCAAAGTGCGGAGGAGTTCGGAGGAAGGCTTCACGTGACAATAAACGCCGAGATAAGAATAATATAGTCCGCGGCCAGATCGTGGAAATCTAGCCCATAATAGAACATGAGCCCTCAGACGAAGGGGTTGAGTGAAAACCCTAACCCACGGAGGAAGTGGGACAGGAACACGACCCCCTCGCTGGATCTGGGGGTGGGAATAACCATCCCCTCGATAGGAAGCCGATGAAGGATTTCTGCGGTCAGATACCTCGCCGCCCGAAGCTTGGCAATATCTCCCTCCGTGACAGAAGAAGCTACCCACCAGCCTTGACGGCTGGATCCGGACATGATTGGTGTTTGTGGCAACTGAAATCCGGGTGTTGGAACTCGGAGGAGCAAGGGTTGAGGGAGAAGCAAGCGTGAAAGAGAAAGACGGGATTGTGCCCCTATATAAAGCCTGTGAATATCAAACGTCCCCTCCTGGGTCTCAAAGCTTTCCTATTCCTAAGGAGTTGTACCCAAGTGATGGTTGGTTTACCCACGTGTGGGTTGACAAGAATCCCCTAAAAAACGGGGAGACATGATCTCCGCTTGGATAAGACATGACAATAAAACCATGTCTCGAGATGTGGGGCGTTGGGCCAGCTAATGGTTCGAATATAATGGCCGAGCAGGCACGATGTCGTATTACCACAAGGTTGCCAACAGATTGAACTCATGAAATATTATATCCTCTGCAATTGTGTATACAGGTCCGGATATAATCATTACATCTGAAGACTATCTTGGAGTTCGGAAAGGGGAACCCGTCTTGCAATGCTGAAGACAATATGCGCGCCGGACTCCTCGTCATTGAAGCCAGGTTCAGGGGCTACTTAGGGAGTCCTGGACTAAGGGGTCCTCGGGTGTCCGGCCTGTTATCCATGGGCCGGACTGATGGGCTGTGAAGATGTGAAGGCCGAAGACTGTACCCGTGTCCGGATTGGACTCTCCTTGGCGTGGAAGGCAAGCTTGGCGACCGACTATGAAGATTCCTTCTTATGTAACCGACTCTATGTAAACCCTAGATCCTCCCGGTGTCTATATAAACCGGAGGAGTTAGTCCGGAAAGGACACACATTACCATAGTCATATAGGCTAGACTTCTAGGGTTTAGCCATTACGATCTCGTGGTAGATCAACTCTTATAATACTCATATTCATCAAGATCAATCAAGCAGGAAGTAGGGTATTACCTCCATAAGAGAGGACCCGAACCTGGGTAAATATCGTGTTCCCCGTCTCCTGTTACCATCGATCCTAGACGCATAGTCCGGGACCCCCCACCCGAGATCCGCTGGTTTTGACACTGACAGTGTGCCAAACAGAGTCATCACCGACAACGACACCGAGTTCACGAGCCACGCCTTGATGCAGTACCTCCAAGACCTCGGCAGCAAGGTCTGTTTTGCTTCCGTTGCACATCCATTGAGCAACGGCAAGGCTGATAGGGTAAATGCTGAGGTGTTGCGAGGCCTCCGGACAAGGACTTTTGACAGGCTACGCAGGTGCGGGCGACGCTGGATTGATGAATTGCCAGCGGTTCTTTGGTCAATTAGAACAACACCAAATCGAGCCACCGGCCAGACATCCTTCTCCCTCGTTTACGGGGCAGAATCAGTTCTCCCCATGGAACTCACATACGGGTCACCTCGAGTGCTCGCTTATGATGAGCTTGAGCAAGAGCAGTTACGGCAAGATGACGCAACACTCCTTGAGGAGGATCGTCTTCGGGCTACTGTGCGGGCAGCATGCTACTAGCAAGCCTTGCGCCGCTACCATAGCCACAAGGTTCATGCCCGAAGCCTTGAGGAAGGAGACCTTGTTCTTTGGTACGTTCAGTCGGCCAAGAATTCCAACAAGTTGATGCCAAAGTGGGAAGGCCCTTATCGGGTAATATGAGTCACCAGGCCCGGCGCAGTCCGCCTGGAGACCGAAGATGGTATTCCAATGAGCAACTCCTGGAACATCGAACATCTTCGCAAGTTTTACCCGTGAGGCGCAGTTGTCGCCCCCCCGGCAAACCACCTTTTGTACAAGCCTTGCCGACAAGGCACGTAACCCTTTGTACAAAGCCAGGCGCAGACCCTAAGCATAAATAAATGAAGCGTTAGCGCCCTAAGTTTTAGCATGCATGCTAGGTTAAGTCTCTCTCTGTGTTAGGGTTGATAGTGCTTGGCAGCGACTAACCCTTAGCATAGAGGTCGAGTATGCATCTCTCTGTTCCTTTTCGTCCGTTTTGGGTTCGCAGGTTGCATGGACATTTCTGCTGACCTATTTTGGAAGAAAAGAGGACAGGCCGGCGCCCGGACCCTGACAAGACAAGGTTGCCGGGGGCTGCGGGTCTGAGAATCCAGACACGGCAAGCCAAGGTTGCCGGGGGTTGCAACATCAGATAAGTTTTTCTCCCCCACTCTGTGCCTCCGTATGAAACTTGAACGTATGAGACTTCGCCCGCTCTCATACCATCTTGCTCCCTCTGTCCCGTGCCCGAAATCCTTACTTTGGGCCGGAACTTGGTTGTAGTGCGATGGGAAGGGGACGGGCGAAGGGCCTAATCCCACTTAGCCCCTACCTCCGCCAAAGGCGTGAGTGTGGCCGAGCTATAAGGGCAGGACGGCAAGGTTTGTTGCCGGGGTAGAGTGTTTATCTTAGGATAATGAGGACTCGCCCTTGGTGTGGCCCTCGCCCACGCACAAACAAAACCCGGCAAACACCCTTCTCTTCATTAATACGTTGACAACAAGTACAATTCATATGGAATGCATACATGAGAAAGGGGGTTACAAGGCCTAAATTCTACTAAGGCCCGTAGGCTTACAAACTGAAAAAAGATAAGTGCCCCGTGATCCCCGTTCTTGCCCTTTTCCTCCCATGTGCGGCAGGTGAAGGCAGAAAGGGGGCGACGGGGAACGCGCCGATGGAGAGCTTGACGAGGAGGGCCCTCGGTAGGGCGCGTGGCTGAGGGAGGGGCGATGCAGTCAGTCAGAGTTGGCGTCCCCCACCCGGCGCCCTCGTCGCCGCTGTGACTGTCCTCCTCGTCGCTCCCGCTTGAGGAAGAGTTTTCGTCATTGGAGGAGCTCTCCACGTAGCACTTTAGGTGAGTTCCAAGGTCTCCAAAAACCTTGACGGAGAGCAGGCCGTTCTCCATTAATTTGAAATAGAGAACAAGCCCCGCCGTCAGGCTGTGGATACGAGCGAAGGTTTTCCACCCACGGCGAAGGTACATGACGTGAGGGGCAGGGAAATCGACATCCACCCGCGTGCTGCCATTCCCGCAGCCCCTCATGTGCAACCTCAGAGACTGTGGCGGGTCGAGCTCCATCTCCTGAGCGAACGGAGTAGGGAGACAAAGACGACGGCGGAAGACACGTGGCGAGCGAACATAAATCAAGGGGACAAGTGAGGTGACCGTTTTCCACCCCGTGATCGTGGGGCACGGGCGCCTCGAAGGCCACAACCCGAGTCCACTTAGTAAATGAGCCGCACCCTTGCGTCTCCCTCTTTTTATGGGGAAGGTACGAGCTGCCTCTTTACCACGACATGACGCATGAGGGCAGCGGCCACCCCACGCATGCCCCCCATGTCACGCACGACCCTCAACGACGCGCATTCAATGCGGGTCATGGGGAAGCGCAAGCAAGTGAAGGAATTAGTTCGGTAAAAATCCACCCTGCCTGCCCGCGCACCGTTCTGGGCTTGGCCCAACAACGCATTGTGCTTATGTGTGGCCCAGGCCCGGGGGCTCCTGTCGGCGTACAAAAGTAGGGGCTCTCCTTTTTTACCCCTGTTGGGGATATTACTACTGGGCCTAAACCGGCCTATCTGGGCCGGGTTAATTTCATCAGTAGCTCAAGAATGTTAAAGCCCAAGAAGCTATGTAAAGGCCTGAGGCCGTAGTCAGTTTAACATCTGTAGCCGTAAACCGGCCTGTGTACAACTTGTATTGTGAGTTAGGAATAAGCAAGAGACCAACCCGGGTACGAGTATAAACCGGAGATTGGGACTCTATGAACCGACGGGCGTCACCCGTGTATATAAGGGGACGACCCGATATCGGTTCAGGGGGGAACCAACAACTCGAAGCCTAGGAGAAGCGATTGCTCCCTAGTCGTCGAGACTTCATCAATTCCAACACCAACTAGACGTAGGCTTTTACCTTCATCGAAGGGGCCGAACTAGTATAATTCTCTGTGTCCTTGTGTCCGCTTTAACCCCTTCGAGTTAACCCGTTGCGATGGCTCCACGACTAAGTCCTTTGGATAGGACATCTGCCGTGACAAACCCACGACAGTTGGCGCCCACCGTGGGGCTGTCGCACGATGGTTTCAAGTTCTTGGAGGGCCGCTTTGAAGGACTCAAGGGATATGCCGTGGGCCGGATGACCAAGAGTCGCCGCGGTAAGGTTTACATCGACGACGAAGGCTGGGGCCCCGAGGCCGGCTCAGTTGAGTACGGGTACCGGGTCCCCTTTGGCAGTATACACGTTTTTATCAGCAAGATTGGTGAACCGGGCCCTGAGCTGGACACCTGCACCGACCTCATCGAGACAGCTCAGTGTGCGCGACCTGCCCGGGTTAAGCCAGCCGTAAAGCGTGCCTTTGTGGGAGTCATCCACGGAGGAAATTATGAGGACGGATCAGAATCTGGTGGCGAAACCGTCGTTTGTTCCGGCGATGAGTCGTCAACCGGGGAAACTGAGTCCCTGTATCAAGTGCATGATGGTCGGATTGGGGGCTGTTCCGACGGCAACAGTATTCCGGACCCCTCCGATCTGCCTAGCCGGGTCGGCATATTCATGGCCGGCACCCAAGCAGCGCCTCATTCATCGACGGCCGCAGCAATGGTTTCCGGTTCAACGGCTGCCGGAGCGGGAGGTTTTGTGCGCCCACCGGTTCAAGTATTATCCGATCTGTTCGACGCACTGGCGGCGCTCTTGACGGAGGCTAATCCGGCGGATCGGGATGCTCACAACGCAGAGATTGCAAAGGTGAGAGAACAGATTAGCCAGGCCAAGGCAGATCTGGCGGCCGAGGAGGTCAGGATGACTGCGGAACGGGCCGCTTTGGATGCACAAGCCTATAAGTTCATGCTGGATCAGAACGCTTCGCAGGAGGTCATGAGGAGGAAATATCGGTCCCGCCTGCCACCGGTTTTTGAAGGAAGGGATCTTTTCAATACTCCTGGAGCAGGGACCAGTAATCAACCAGTGGTAAACCGAGCAGAGGCGCCCGGGACAGGCGCGCCGGTTCAGCCCCGCATAGTAGATCTGCCCCGTTATAACCCGGAGCCACGGATTGTGACCACACCCTCGGATCACTACTCCAACCCGCTGGATAATCTTGTTGCTGCGGCAGCGCGTCTAGAGGCTATTCCGGTCGAGGGAGATTCGTTACAGGCAATAGAGACGCGCCGGGTCAAGGAGCTCCTCAGAACGGCACTGGTCCAACAGGAGGCATATTCATACAGCCGCGAGCGGATTCATTCTACTCCACGTCCAACCCGGAGTTATAGCAGGCACATGGAAGAACAAGCTGAGTCCAGCAATGCACGGCATGGAGTGCCCCGCGGCAACAATCCGGCTCCTGATGCTCAGGAGTTGGTAGACCGGGCCCGTGCACGCAGAGAAGCCGAATTGGCAGCACATCAGACCCGCCAGCTTACGCCGATTCGTCCCACCACTTCGGTCGAACCAGGGCTTGCTTCTAGTGCTTTGGGGGTGCCTTGCCTTATACCTGCTTTGCGCAATGTGCGCCTGCCTAAGGACTTCAAGGGGCCGCGCAAGGTACCGAATTATACAGCAGATCAACACCCGGAGGCATGGGTGGAGAGTTACGAGATGGCCATGGAGATGCTTGACATAGATGAAGCTGCATGTGCAAAATATTTTACTATGATGCTTGAAGGAACAGCCCACACTTGGTTAAAAAGCCTGCCGCCCAATACCATCGGTTCATGGGCTCAATTGCGAGCTCGGTTTATTGGTAATTTCAAAGATATGTGTAGGCAGCCCATGTCGATAGTGGACTTAGCCGCCTGCGTCCAGGCGGAAGGAGAGTCAACCACTCATTGGGTGCGCCGCGTTTCGCAAATCTTGCATTCCTCAGACCGCATCAATGCTGACACTGCAGTTGTGACTTTGGAAAGCAATTGCCGGTTTGGGCCCTTGAAATTGAAATTAGGACGAATGAAGCGCCATTGCACTGACATAGGGACTCTCATGGCTGCTTTGGTAAAGTATGCTAATTCTGATAGTACCAAGGATCCCGAGTCTGATGATGAAAAGGCAGGGAAGGGAAAGAAGAACGGCAACTCCAGAGGACAGCAGCATCACCCAGGGAGCAGCGTCAGAGGCAAGCGTAAAGCGGATGGTTCCATGGATTTTGTGGCTAACACCAATGTGCAGAACAGGGGCCGGCAGCGTAGGGGCAAAGGCCGCGGTGGCGGACCCAGCCCCAATCCAGAGCGCTTAAATAGTTTGTTGAATCAGCCCTGCCCAAAGCGTGGGACGACGGAGGAACCAACAAACCATCTGTGGAAGGATTGTTACATCATGCGAGAGTTCAAGAATTCCAACGCCTTCCGGTATGATCACAATCCTGGTGGCGGTTCAGGATCCGGGCCAAGCCACGGTGGAGGAAACTCCGGTTCAGGGTTTAATGGTAATCCGAGCGGGAATAGCAATCCGGGCGGACATGGTAATCAACATAACCAAAATGATCAAGGGGGCTATAGTCAGCAGTAGTCGGGGTACCAGAGCAATCCAAAGCAGCTAAACAGTGGCCAATATCATGTATTCACTACTAGCTTGGACAAGCGAGACCAGAAGGTCCGGAAGAGGGCAGTTAACTCTGTTGAACCGGCCGTGCCCCGATACCTACGATGGTCAGAGAAGCCGATCATCTGGAGTAGAGAGGATCACCCTCCTCGGGTGGATAATCCGGGTCAGCTGGCTTTAGTGGTGGCGCCTCAGGTAGGAGGTTATAAGTTCACCAAGGTGCTCATGGATGGGGGTAGCAGTATTAACATCCTATACTATGAGACCTTTCGACGTATGGGGCTCAAGGATAAGGATTTACGGCCTTCAAACACGGTTTTTCATGGCGTGGTGCCAGGCAAGTCTGCGTACCCCGTGGGCAAGATAGCATTAGAGGTGGCTTTCGGAGATGATCACGATTCCCGATCAGAAACACTGACTTTTGAGGTGGTGAAGATTCAAAGCCCGTACCATGCCCTGTTTGGTCGGCCGGCTTATGCCAAATTCATGGCACGGCCCTGTTATGTATATCTGCAGCTCAAGATGCCGGGCTACAAGGGAACCATCACGGTTCACGGGAGTCGCAGGATCGCTTTGGAGTGTGAAGAAGGAGATGCCGCTTATGCAGAATCGGTTTGTGCTACTGAGGAACTCAAATACTACAAAGATAATGTTGATCCGACGGATATGACTCCTTTAAGGAAGCCTACCACAGAGCATGATCCGGCTTTAAAATTCACGTCAGCCGCGGAGACCAAGCTTGTTGATTTCATGGCTGGTGATTCATCCAAGCAATTTAGCATCAGTACCAATCTGGATCCAAAATAGGAAAGCGCGCTCATCGAGTTCCTCCATGAGAATCGGGACATCTTCGCATGGAAACCTTCTGACATGCCAGGTGTACCGAGGCGACTCGCTGAGCACACCCTTAATGTGGATCCTAAATACAAACCGGTGAAATAGTTCCTCCGTCGGTTCAACGAGGAGAGAAGAAAGGCTATTGGAGAAGAGGTGGCCAGGCTCTTAGCAGCTGGTTTCATCGTTGAAGTTTTTCATCCTGAATGGCTTGCTAATCCGGTGCTGGTCCTTAAGAAAAACGGCACTTGGCGTATGTGTGTGGACTATACATATCTTAATAAGGCCTGTCCTGCAGATCCTTTTGCCCTCCCCCGTATTGATCAAATCATTGATGCTACGGCGGGTTGCGAGCGTTTATGTTTTCTGGATGCATACTCCGGTTATCATCAGATTAAGATGGCGGTTAAGGACCAGGAGAAGACGGCGTTCATTACTCCCTTTGGAGCCTTCTGCTATGTATCTATGCCTTTCGGGCTCAAAAGTGCCCAGGCAACTTATCAACGATGTGTGCAAAATTGTCTCCACTAGCAGATTGGCCGTAATGTGCACGCTTATGTGGATGATATTGTGGTCAAGTCAAGGAAGAAGGAAACGTTGGCCGATGATTTGAAGGAGACCTTTGATAACTTAAGGACATACAAGATGATGCTCAATCCGGCCAAATGTGTCTTTGGTGTACCAGCTGGCAAGCTATTGGGTTTCCTGGTGTCCAACAGGGGAATTGAGGCTAATCCGGAAAAAATTACGGCTATCACCTCTCTAGCTAAACCGAAATGCATCAATGACGTCCAACGTATGGTAGGCCGAATTGCTGCGTTGAGCCGGTTTATCAGCCGCCTCGGAGAGAAAGCAATTCCTCTGTATCAAATTTTGAAAAAGACGGATCAGTTCGTCTGGAATTCTGCCGCTGATCAGGCGTTCGAGGATTTAAAGCGACAGTTGGTCAATCCGCCCGTACTCGCTGCTCCCACTGATAAGGAACCATTGCTGTTGTATGTAGCTGCTAACGCTCGTGCGGTCAGTGTGGCTAATGTGGTAGAGCGGAAGGAGGCAGGCAAAGAATACCCGGTTCAGCGTCCGGTTTATTATATCAGCGAGGTGCTTATTGAATCCAAACAACGATATCCGCATTGGCAAAAGCTAGTATATGGAGTTTTTATGGCAAGTCGGAAGCTGAAGCAGTATTTCCAAGGCCACCCTATCACGGTGGTCAGTTCTGCTCCTTTGGGGGATATCATCCAGAATCGAGAAGCGACTGGTTGGATTGCCAAGTGGGCTATTGAGCTTGGACCGCACGGTTTAAAGTATGTGCCTCACACTGCGATAAAGTCTCAGGCATTGGTGGATTTCATCAATGATTGGACGGAGTTGCAAGTCCCTGAAGAGAAGCCGGATCACACTTACTGGACCATTCATTTTGACGGATCACGTCAATTGGAAGGATCGGGGGCTGGAGTCATATTAACTTCCCCACGAGGTGATAAGTTTTGTTACGTTCTCCGTTTAATGTTCCCTTGTACTAACAATGCAGCAGAATATGAGGCCTTGCTCCATGGCCTCCGGATGGCTAAGGAGATGAATTTAAGCCGGGTTAAGTGCTTTGGCGACTCTGATTTGGTGGCCCAGCAGGTGTCTGGTACATGGGATTCTAAAGATCCACTCATGGCTGCTTACCGTCGTGAGGTTGATGTGGTCGCAGGTCACTTCAAAGCTTATCAGGTGGGCCACGTGGACCGACGAAAGAACGAGGCGGCAGACGCTTTAAGTCGGCTAGGTTCACAGCGTAAACCGGTACCGCCTAATGTGTTCCTTGATGTGCTTTACAACCCGTCGGTTCAACTGCCTGGCGAAGCAGATTTGGCGGTTCCTGACCCAGAGGCTCAATTGGTGGCGGCATTACATGTCATCCCGGATTGGACGCTTCCTTACCTGGCGTACATGAACCAAGGGGAGTTGCCATAGGATGAGACTCTGTCCAGGCAGATAGTACGGCGATCCAAGTCCATGGTAGTTGAAAACGGCGAACTACATCATCGCAGTGTGACAGGAGCGTTTCAACGGTGTGTATCTCCTGAGGAAGGCCGTGAAATTTTGCGTGAGATCCACGAAGGAGATTGTGGTCACCACGCCGGTTCAAAGTCTTTAGTGGCAAAAGCTTTTCGTCACGGTTTCTATTGGCTGACTGCTCATGCTGATGCGGAGGATCTGGTCAGGCAGTGTGATGGTTGTCAAAAATTCTCAAGACGCGCTCATGTTCTGGCTCAAGAATTGAGGATGATTCCAATTACTTGGCCGTTTGCAACCTGGGGGCTGGACATGGTTGGGCCTTTCAAAAGGTCCAAGGACAAGAAGACCCACCTTCTGGTGGCGGTGGACAAATTTACAAAGTGGGTAGAGGCAGAGCCCGTTAGCAAGTGTGATGCAGCCACCGCGGTTCGGTTCATCAAAAAAGTGATTTTCCGGTTTGGTTTTCCACACAGTATCATCACAGACAATGGTACCAATTTGTCTAAAGGGGCCATGAAAGAGTTCTGCGAACGAGAGCACATCCGCCTTGATGTGTCATCAGTGGCGCACCCACAGTCCAATGGTCAAGCAGAAAGAGCTAATCAGGAGATCTTGAGAGGCATCAAACCCAGGCTTATGGTTCCTTTGCAGCGGACGCCGGGTTGTTGGGTCAAAGAGTTACCCTCTGTGTTATGGAGCATCAACACCACGCCTAACAGGTCAACCGGGTATACGCCGTTCTTCATGGTTTATGGGGCAGAGGCAGTTCTTCCTAGCGACATCCGTCACGATTCACCTCGTGTGGCGGCTTACGTTGAAGCAGACAACAAAAGTTCTAGACAGGACGCTTTGGACCGGCTAGATGAAGAGCGAGACATAGCAGCTGCCCGCTCAGCGATCTACCAACAAGATCTTCATCGCTATCACAGTCGTCGGATCAGGACCAGAACCTTTCAAGAGGGAGATTTGGTGCTTCGACTTATTCAAGATCAAACCGAGATGCATAAATAGTCTCCACCTTGGGAAGGGCCTTTCGTGGTCAGCAAGAATCTACACAATGGTTCATACTACCTGATAGATGTTCGAGAGCACAAAGGCTCACGCAAATCAGGACAAGAGACCGACAGGCCGTGGAATATAGCTCATCTTCGGCCTTACTATACTTGAGCCATGGGCTCTGCTTATGTATATATCATGACTATGTATATATTATAATAAACCGGATCCTCAGCTAAAGCGGGGTATCTATTCTTTTATATCATGTGTGGTTACACGGGGTTGTCTTTAAGCAACATCCGATTTACCCCTTGCAAGTCTTAACAAGATCACTTGAGGCTTCCTGTTCAAACATAGGTCGTATTCGAACCAAAGAGAACATAGCTATCCTTATGAGGTCATTTGGGGGCTCGGTCGTGTCCGAACCGATGCAATACCTCTTGGCCGGCGAAAGCCACCAGAGTCATTTGGGGGCTCGGTCGTGTCCAAACCGATGCAATACCTCTTGGCCGGCGAAAGCCACCAGAATCATTTGGGGACACGGTCACGTCTGAACCGGTCACGCCTCTTGATCGGCCTACAGGCCTTAGAGTCATTTGGGGGCTTGGTCGAACCCGAACCATAGCAATGCCACTTGGCTGGCGTAATGCCACGCGTCATTTTGGGGTCCTGGCTGACTGGCACCATCGCTACACCTTCGGGGGGCTCGGTTGCGTCGGACCATGGTAATTCCATCTGACCAAGCTCAATAGAGCTCTTCTTTTGCAAAAGGTTGTTTTTCACCGTTGATGGTTTATTGCCTTTCTCTTAAACCGACAATATTTTACACCGGTTCTACATAGCCAATTTGGCGGAACACGGCCTTTCTTTTTTTTCAACAATCTGAGATTGTTGGTTCGGTTTGAGTTTTTTCTGCTAAACATCCTTTTTCGAGCAACAAAAGATTGTTATCAGTAAAGGACGGTAAACCGGTGTTATATACACAGGAGCTCGGTTCTCCCACGACGGTTTAAAAGATATCAACTACCGTTTTAACATTGGCCACAAACGCCTATTTCACGCCTACTATATGGCAGGTATTTTGTATCACAAATAGTTTGATCATACTTGCAAGTTTCCTTGCTTATTTACATAAAGATTCACAAGCCGGATGACGGTACAACCTCCCTGGTAGTTTAAAATTTTGTGATTGCAGGAGATACAAGTTGGCAAAAATAATTTTTCAAAGGAGAATATCAGTACTGAATGCGCGAAGGAATCTCATAAAGCATAAAGTACAGTCTATCCTATTACAAGGCAACATGGTGCCTAAATAAGATAATTGTTTCTTGACAAAGTATCAAAAGGAAACCGATTAAAGCTGCCCTCGGTTCACGCCGGTGTGTCATTCCGGTTTGATGATTCTGGATCATCCTGCGCCGCTTCCGCTTCCTCCTCCCTACCCAGCGGCTGGAGGTCAACAGTGGTCCAATCAATCCCCATTAAAGCTTGAAAGACAACTTCCTCATGTATCAGGGACGACGGTTCAATATCAGGGGCATAGGTGTGTTTCCGGATTGGAGGAATTAAGTTTTCCGCTTCAGGGATTGGCGCTGCTACCCGTTTGTTCTGGTCATTATACTGGGCTTGATAATGAGACAAGTTTGCCTCTTCTACCAATTGACAGGCCAGAGGGCGCACTGCCCGGTTTATCTTTCTTAATTCTTCTTCATCGAACTCGGAGCCATCCTCCTTTAAGCTAGGATAACCTTGAGCCGCTTCAACGGAATCAAAATCAGGCACCCATGCTTTGGCCCGGATTAAGGCATTAATGGCTTCGGTTCGAGCAGCGGATCTTTTTAACTCTTCAATCCGAGCGGGAAGCATCGACAACCTCTTCAGCGTGTCCTGGATCAATGTGGGCGCCGGATTGTTGTGTGAAGCAGTAGTGATAACCCGCTGTGCGCCGGTGTACAGCTGCTCGGCTAAAGTATAGGCCGCTTTCAGCTTCATACGCACATCTGATCCCAGGTGGTTGATGCGAGTGCTTGTAATACGATCAGCAGGTCATAAACCGAGCTATTTTATAGAAGAATCAGGATTATTACACAAGTCACGCGAGGCTTACCAAAGATGGCGGTAGTCATTGCGTGCACCTGTCGCTTCACGCTGGTCAATTCGTCTGTTACCGGTTTAAGGGCAGATTCTGCATTTTCAATCTTTTTGGTTAAAGCGGCCTTTTCTATGACCCAGTCAGCCCGCTCCTTCTGAAAACCTTCCTTCAATTGTTCCATGCTGCCTAAAGCGCTGGTTAGTTCCTCTTTGGCTTTGGAAGTTTCTGCTTGCTGGGATTTTATATTCTCTTGAAGATCGGCAATTTGGCTTTCTTTGACCTTCAGTTTAGTCTGCAATCCGACAGTTGTACGGTTTAAACAAAGGAAGTACCAAGCACATAACAAGTTAGGTACTTTGTACTTGGGGGCTAATGCTTATTTGATCTCAAGTTATCAGTTAATTATCAAAGTTTACCCTAGCACGGTTTTGAGTGGAGGCAGCTGAGTACCAGTTGACTCGCCAGAGGATGAGTGCGAGGTGACCTGATAATCGGAGTCAGACGGATTAAGTGGTTGACGAAAGCAGCCCGCTTTAGGACAAAATTTGACAAGCAAATTAGAGACCTCTGAACGACGTCTCCGAACCGGACTGTTCGGTAAACCGGCGGAGGTAACTACCTGACCGCTGTGTCGGGTTGTACGACGCACCTCGTGCTGACGAGTCTACATAAGAAAGTTGGGATCCAAGTAAGCAAGAGGATGGGAAAATTTAACTTTGCGGTTCGCGTGACGGATTTTGTGGGAAAGCAGAAGGCTTGAATCAGAAGAAATAGTAATTACCTCTGCATCATCAGCATGGCTCGCTTCGGCATCATCCTGACAAATTGCATCGTTAATAAACTGCACAAACAATAAACTGAGGGAGTCAAGTTTAGCTTCAAAACCCGGATTACCCACCTCATCATCGGCAGGATCGGAAGAGGCCGTGGTTTTCCTCTTGTGAGCAGACTTTTTGACGACTCTCGTCTTAGGCCGGGTCGATTTCTCCGGTTTATCCGCCTTTCCTTGAGGGAGTTTTTTGCTCCAAAACGGGTCATCACCCTGCGTCAACAGATATTAGAATCAATCATACGCACACAAGAAAACATCAGACTTAATGAGAAGAAATTTTGATTTACCGCTGGTGGTTTATTGATGGCGCAGAAGGGAAGAAGGCCAGTTCATGCACAGACGCGTTCCGGTTCATTTAGAATCTTCTTTACGGCTTCGGTGACCTCTTCATCCGTAAGCTGGATGTTTACATGACGTAACAGATCATCAACACTGCCTGTGTATTCGCACATCAAACCGGAGCGTTGACTGAGTGGCAGTATACTCCAAGATATCCAGCAACGAGCGAGGTCGACTCCTGTTAAACCGTTGGCCATGAAGGCTCTGAGTTTGGACAGTTGGGGAGCGTATTTACTCCTCTCTTTAGCAGTCAACCTCTGAGGAAAGGGGTGAGTGTTGCTGAGCCGTTCTGGACGAAAACCGGGCAGGATATTCTCGTTCTCTAGGGAGGTGTCTTTACAGTAAAACCAGGAGTTATTCCACTCTTGGGGGTGACTATGCAGTTTCGCATGAGGGTAAGTGACCTCTTTCCTCTTCTGGATTGACACGCCATCCAGTTCCATGTTGGAGCCATCAGTAAATTCTGTGCGGCGGTTTAAGTGAAAGCAATCTCGGAACAACTCAACTGTAGGTTCCTCTTGAAAGAACACCTCACAGAGCACTTGGAAGTGGCATATGTTAGTGACAGAATTGGGACCAATATCTTGTGGATGGAGTTGGAAATTAGCCAAAACGTCGCGATAAAATTTTGAACCGGGCGGGTTGAAACCGCGGGCTAAGTGATCCGCGAACACAACGACTTCTCCATCTCGGGGTGTAGGGGGGCACTCTTTGCCTGGCACCCTCCAATGAATCGCGTTTTTGCTGCTCAAAGCACCGGTCAGGACCAGATTATTCAGTTGAGTTTCCGTGACCCGGGAAGGAGCCCAGTTGCACTCATACACTTGCTTAGCCATGGGGAAGTCTACAAAATGAAAATGATTCCGGTTCAGGACTTATGTTCTGCACAGATTTTTTTCATGTTGATGCTATCAATGTTAAACCGAAAGAAATCAATTACAATCTGACATTGGTAAAGCGGTGCGGTCTATCAAAGGATTACTGGCGGTTCAACAAGGGGACTAATGGTATGTACCGATTTGGTGATCTTCTACAACAAGGTTAAACCGCTGGATCTAAGACCGTGGAACAGTTGGAAATGCAAAAGAGCAGGTGTGCGGAAACAGGTTTCACATTGTCTCAGTGTGATATTGGATCTGAGGTGATCTCATACAAGGGGTAAAAACTCATGAGTTTTTGAAGATTGTGCAAGAACAGCAAGGTCAAACGGTGGATCAGATCTACGGTCTAGGTATATTACCCTGAAAACAGAGGCGGAAAACTGCTACTGAACGGAGCAAAAGTCGCGGGGTCATCTGAAGGTATATCCCAGTTTAAATGCGAAGAGCGTGAGGAACGCGAAGAACGCGAAGAACTCGAGGAACGGGAAGAACACAGTAAACCCTAGAGGCGGATCTGAGTTGAGAAGGTGGGGATCTCACCGGAGCTCCGAGGGGTGCGGAAGAACGCCGCAGTTTCTCTGGTCCAGTCAGGTTGATGCAGCGGCCCGAGGTGATGCAGAGGTCAGCGACAGCGGTGAAGCTTCGAGGCTGGCGGCGCGGAGAAGACGAAGAGGAAAGGGATGAAGGGGAGAAAGAAATGACCTCTCACCCCTATTTATAAGGCAAGGCACGTGTGTTGGGCGCGCGAATCCAGGAGCCACGGGTTTCGGAAGCAGAGCTGTCGCCTTGATTATTGCGAATTGGTTAAACAAAGAAGGCACCATAAAAGCTAGCTTCATGGTGATGTCATGCCGGTTTACGACCACTAGAGAAAATGACGACATATCGGTTTAGCAATGAAGGGAAGATGCTGAATATGATGGTTTATGCTAAGGGTTGACATGAAATCATTCAAATCAACCTGGGGCCTAATGTTGGGGATATTACTACTGGGCCTAAACCGGCCTATCTGGGCCGGGTTAATTTCATCAGTAGCTCAAGAATGTTAAAGCCCAAGAAGCTATGTAAAGGCCTGAGGCCGTAGTCAGTTTAACATCTGTAGCCGTAAACCGGCCTGTGTACAGCTTGTATTGTGAGTTAGGAATAAGCAAGAGACCAACCTGGGTACGAGTATAAACCGGAGATTGGGACTCTATGAACCGACGGGCGTCACCCGTGTATATAAGGGGACGACCCGATATCGGTTCAGGGGGGAACCAACAACTCGAAGCCTAGGAGAAGCGATTGCTCCCTAGTCGTCGAGACTTCATCAATTCCAACACCAACTAGACGTATGCTTTTACCTTCATCGAAGGGGCCGAACTAGTATAATTCTCTGTGTCCTTGTGTCCGCTTTAACCCCTTTGAGTTAACCCGTTGTGATGGCTCCACGACTAAGTCCTTTGGATAGGACATCTGCCGTGACAAACCCACGACAACCCCTCTACTTGTGCACGGGCAGTCAGAGCCACGCCTGCGGCCACACTTAGCAGGGCAAAGGGAGGAACAGAAGCATAAGACGGGCAAAGCAACGCTAAGACCAAGAAACACAAATAGCAAGAGGGCGAAGTGGACTCCCCCGGCAAGAGCCTTGCCGGGGCGGCCTTCGCAGCCCCGGCAAGAGCCTTGCCGGGGCAACTTGCCCAACGTCAGCAGAGCGAACCACCCTTGAGCCCAAGGGTTCCAGACGCCAACAACCACATTGGAACCAAGGCCCGGAAGGCGCCTCCGTGGTGGCATGCAGATCTTCGTCAAGATCATAAACACTCAAGATTAGATGAGGACCAGAAGACGATGATCCTCAGCGAGATCCTTGCCGAGGAGATCCATGAGACCACCGGCAAGATCCCTGCCGGGGACGACTGCGATACCGCGGCAATACCCTTGCTGGGGGCACCTGCGAGGCCACAACCAGGCCCGCGTCTGCCAAGACTCCACCGCCGTTCCCATACAGCTACCAGCCAACCAGCTGGGCAGGCACCTGCGTGGCAACATGCGGCTTCCAGGCCAGCTCAGCAAGCACCTACATGGTGGCATACAGATCTTCATGAAGACCCTACCACCATGCCATCTCAGCAGCCTGCCAGTCTACGTGGCGTTGCATGCCTCATTGGCCTGGACGCGCGTCGGAGCAAGACGGAGCGGCGACGGACGGCACGGGCCTCGCTGCCGCCCCCGATAAATCAACGGGACACCTAAGGAGCGCATTGAATGTATGTTGTCCCGTAATGACATGCAATAAGCTTGGGTGCTGTACACCTTTCCACCTCCTGTGTGCCACTGTGGCGACCCCTTTTGTCTATAGAAGGAGGCCCGAGGCATCCAGGAGAAGGATTAGGATCTTTTGGGCTACTCACACACTGTAGCTAGTTCAAGAACTCAAGAATACTCAAATACATACACCAAAGCAGGATTAGGGTATTACGCATCCTTGCGGCCCGAACCTGGGTAAACGATCTTTGTGCTGGCTCCTAGACCTGCTCTTTGCACAACCCCGCTCCCGCCAACCATAGAAGGGATCCCAGTGATCCCATAGGTTTCGTTCTCACCGACAGAGAGGATTCGAACTTTTTGGACCCTACACGCCTTGTAGCTAGTCCAAGAACACCAGATAAATAGAAACTAGCAGGAGTAGGGTATTACGCATCACTTGCGGCCCGAACCTGGATAACCCCCCCCCCCCCCACGTTAATCTCTTAATCCCGCTCTTTCCACAGCCCCGCGCCCGCCAACCATAGCAAAAGGGATTCCTCGTGACCCCGTAGGTGTCGTTTCCCCCGACATCTTTGGCGCGCTAAGTAGGGGGCGCAAGTTGTGAAAATCCGGTTTGAAGGTTAGCACACCGACTTCAGCATCACCATGGCCCCCAAGAGAAAGGGGATCACAGCGATCGGCTCGTCTAGGGCCAGCCCGTCCACGCCACCGCGAGCAGGCGGCCTGGTGCCCACGGATGGGGCCAAAGATATGGCCCGCGAGCATCAACGACATTCTGGCGATCGGAGCCAGGTGAGCGGCGTCGTCCGAATCCGAGACGACGAGCCACGCGCTGCTGGGTCCGGGGGCGGGGCCGTGCTACCCACAGGTGGCGCAGCAGCCTCTACGACACCCCAGCTGGCGCCCGCATCATGCCCTTCCCAGGCCGCGCGCGATGAGCAACACTGCGATGCTGGAGCCCCCGGGCAACGCCACGGAAAGAGCCCTATGCGCCACTCACAGGACGAACCAGGCCGGCGTGCACGCTCAGACGCCGGTGCGTGCGGCGTGCGACCGTGAGACCGCGACATAGCCCCTTCTAACCCGGTTAGAAGTCAGAGCGCGTCACGGTCTATGCAGATCTCGCCGCTACCTACGCCAGCAGAAGCGCTGGCGCGTGTGCTGCTGCTCTTCGACTTCCCCCTGCTGCGGAGAAGCTCGACGAGTGGAGAGGCACCATCCGAAGCCTTGTCAGCTTCGTCAACAAAGACGAGCTGCTCCCAATGGAACCCTTGCACCGGCGTCCTGACGAGCCGGTGCATGCCAGCGGTTGGGGGACCAGAGATGCCGCGACAACAGTGCACTCTCCCCCCCGCGGCCGCGACAACAACCACCGGCCCGTCGACCCGACGTCGGTGACAATGTTTCCACAGCGTCGTCCGACCCATGAACCCGCCGCGACCAACGTCAAGTCCTTCAGGAATGGGCCCAGGAAGACGCTCGAACTACCATCGAACGACAACAGGAGATGCACCATCAGTAAGATCGGCGTGCGGGGCCTACTATGGACCACCCAGCGCCGGGGTGGCTTGGCGAGCTGCCTTACGAGGTGGGTTGTCCAGCCTTTACCCGAGATCTGTGGCAGTTCCAGTGGCCCTCCCACCGCATGTTCAAGCCCGATGTTGGCGAGAAGTACAATGGAAAGACCCACCCGTCGGATTTCCTCATCATCTACACCATCGCGATGCAAGCTGCTGGAGCTCGCAACGACAAGGTGCTTGCAAATTACTTCCCATTGGCACTCAAACCCAACATCATGTCATGGTTGATGCACTTGCCAGTGGATTCCATTTCTTCTTGGTCGGATTTGTGTCATGAGTTTGTTTGCGCCTTCACTGGAGGCCACCAAGCTCATGGCCAGGCAAGCGATTTGCATATCATCCCCCAGAAAGAAGGTGAAAACCTGCACAAGTACATACACAGGTTCAACCGGCTGCAGTACAACATCCCAGATGTTCATCCCGCCGCCGTTATCAGCGCATTCCATCAAAATGTGCGCAACCGCAAGATGCGTGAAGAGTCGGCGATGAACAAGGTCAAAGATGTGGCCGAACTTTATGTTCTGGCCGATAGATGTGCTCGAGCTGAAGAGGGGAGGAAGTACCCTGTCGAGGACGTCGGTGCGAAAACCGACTCCTCAGACGAAGACACCGCCGCCCCAACGAAGAAGGGTCGGCGCCGCAACAGGAAGCGCAAGGGAAAGACTGTGCTTGCCGTTGAGGGATCCGGCGAGCTCTGCGCCGCCAAAAAGGCCAAGGCTAACGACCCCGGCAAGGAGGTTGCCGGGTGTGCTGCCTGCTTGGCCCTGGCGGTCGCCGACTAGCCAGGAGGCTCCGACAAGCAGTACTGCAAGGTCCACCGCACCAAGGGCCATGACCTCCAGAACTGCCGACAAGTTGAGCTGCTTGCAGAAAAGCAGAAGGCTGAATATGAGGGCGAGACAAGGAGATGGGTCAGGATGGTGCTGAGGGATCCGACAAGAAGCGTGGCGGCAAGGGGGTCGCCGCGGCAAAGATTACCAACAAGAGAGGCCCGCCTGGGGCCGCGACAAGAAAGAGGAGGATGATGATCACGACGAGGACGACGAGTGTCGGTGTACTAAAGTAGGGGTACCTTAGTATCCCGAACTTGTGCACGGGCAGTCGTAGCACCCCGCGGCAAGGCTTGCCAGGCGATCGCCAAGACTCTCCGTGGTCCCTTTTTGGGCCATCCAAGAACAAAGTATTTGAGCCAAGGCCCCGGCAGGAGGAGCCTGCCAGGAAGGCCACCCGAAGAGAGCCAGGCCCCGGCAAGAGGAGCTTGCCGGGACGACCGCTCGAAACACAAGACCCCGGCAGGAGGAGCCTGCCGGGAAGGCCAACCACGGCACGACAAGGACCTTGCCACGGCGTGTCCCGCGCTCCGGCAAGGCCCGGTGAGCGACAAGCTCCCGGGCGCGACAAGGCATCCACCGCGGCAAGTTACCACCCCGTGCCTGCGCTCTAGCTCACTCACCAACATGTCGCTCTGGGGGCATTCCAGGCGCACGTGGCGGGAGGTTGTGCAGCCAGGGGCATGCGGTGGCAAAGCGAAGCTGATAGAGTAGCCATCGTGGCAAACGGTGGCGCTCCTGATGGTCCAGTTCCATGCACCGTCTGGGCGACGCGGACGGGCATTTAATGCCCTTCTCCCCCGCCGTCAGAGTTAGGTATGATAGCACTGTACAGCCACTGTGCAGGCAGCTGTACCCACTACAGCACTCTCCCATTTTTGCCCCCCACCTGCGCTGCCACCTGTGGGTAACCCCTTGAGCATATAAAAGGAGGCCCCATGCGCACGTAGGAGGGAGGAGGACACCCATCGCCACGCTCGGTCCCGCCAGCAGCTCGTGTGTACTGTAGCACCACGCGCTCCCGAGCAAGAACACAATACAATCCACAAAGCAGCAGTAGGGTTTTACGCATCCTTGCGGCCCGAAGCTGGGTAAAATCCCCTTGTGTGCCGCGCCTCGATCCGCTCTTTGTGCAACCTCCGCCCCCCACCGAACCAGTAAGGGGCTCGGTCCCCATAGGTGTTCAAGGAAGCCGATTCCCCCCGACATCTTTGGCGCGCCAGGTAGGGGGCGTCGAAGTTGTGCGAACCTGATCCGGCGTCTGCACCAGCCTGATCTCCATCATCTTCGTCGACATGCCACCGAAGAAGAAGGATCCAGAGGTGGCTGGTCCGCCCGCGTCGAACCCACCGCCCCCGGAGCAAGCGGATGGTGGGGACGGCACCGGCGACGGAACGGGCGCCACCGAGCCAGCTCATGGCGCCACGGCATCCGAACGTACGCCGACACCTCTCGGTGCAGGTAAGCCCTGGTATGACCAGGCAGCCTCTCGCCCCATCCCGGGGAGCGGGGACAGTTAGCCCCACAGATCTCGCATGCGGGCCACCTCGAGTGTTCGCTCACGCTGAGCTCGAGCGAGAGCAGCTGCGTCGAGATGATGCGCTGCTCCTCAAGGAGGACCGTCTTCAGGCCGCTGTGCGAGCTGCTCGCTACCAGCAAGCTTGGCGCCGCCTTTATAGCCGCCAAGTTAGTGCCAGAAGTTTCGAGAAAGTGGGAAGGCCCTTCCCGGGTGAAACGAGTCGATAGGCCTGGCGCTGTCCGCCTTGAGACCGAAGATACCACTCCGGTGAGCAACTCCTGGAACGTTGGGAATCTTCGTAAGTTTCGCCCGTAAGGCGCGGTTGTCGGACCCCGTCCGGCAACCACCCCTCTGTACAAAGTCTTGCCGCTGTTGCATGTGATCCTTTGTACAGAGCCAGGCGCAGACCCTGTGCGCAGATTGAGTTCTTGTGCTCCGCGCACCTTGTCGATCTCATGCTCTTTATTCTTTGCATGCATTATCTGACACTCTGTGCAGCACTGACCCCCGGTAAGCGACGGGGAGCCCCATGTTTCGCCTTACTAGAAAGCGACCTCGCCGGGCAGCGAGCCACGGAAAAGCTAAGTTGCCAAAGTTTGAGCAATTGAGTTTTTAAAATTTTGAGGTTATCTTCCTCGAACGACCATACTTTGTATGGAAAACCTGTGCGCGGAAGGACCGGCTCGTGGCTAGTTGCGCCCTTACTTTGTTTCGAGTCCGCTCAACGACTTAAGTGTGCTACAACCAAAGTGGCATCCTTACTTTGTTTCGAGCTCGCTCGGCAGCTTAAGTGTGCTGCGACTGCAGTCGCAACACTTACTTTGCTTTGAGCCTGCTCAACAATTTTGGTGAGCTGCAGCTAGCCGCGGCAAGGTTTCTTGCCGGTAGTGGCGCCGCTGGCGGGCTGCTGATGTCCCGCACTCAGAGCCCGCGGTAAGGCGGAGGCCTACGCCGACAAGTCCCCAAAAGCGTAGGGCAAAAACATACAGAGCACGGAGTCAAGTAGAGGAAATAACAGTGCAGTCACTACCTAAGATAGAGTTATATTACAAAGATAAGCTTGTCGCAGCCCTAATGAATCGCTTTCATGACTTGGCCGGCAGCGACAGGAAAAGAAAAGGGGAGGCAGCCTAATCCACACGGTCGCCCTCGATCCTCTTGATCCCGGCCACCTTCTCCACGATGGGCGTGACGAGGGCCCTGATCTCCTCGAGGTCAGTGTCCGCCGGCAGGGATTTGAGGACGTTGGTGAGCCTGATGCTGGGGTTGCGGAAGGCGATCTTCACCAACACCTTCTCAAGGGCTCCGGCGATGGCATCGCGCGTCTCGCCGGACAGCTGCTCTGGGATCGCGTTCCGGAGATGCTGAAGGGCCGCCACCACACCTTTGAAGAACGAAGTGAGCTTGGCGCTGGGTGGGACATTTTCACCGGAGGGATACTCGTGACCCTCCATCCCCAGCAGCGTCAGCTCCTTGTCGATGGAGGCGGCGATGTCCACGAGGCCCTCGGTCCACTGCTCCATCGTCGCCCTGAATTCGTTCTGGGTGACCGCGGCGCTCTCCAACAACGCCTCGTTGTCCGCGACCTCCTTCCGCAAGGCCACCTCCTGCTCCTTGGCGCTGTCTAGCGCCTTGGACAAGGTGTCCAGCTTCAGCTCGAGATCAGCGTTGGAGTCCTTGGCGGCGTCGAGCTCCTTGATCTTCTCGGCGAAGCGGCCCTGCAGCTCACCAATGGTGTGGGCACCCTTCTCGCGCTCCTGCTTGAGCGCGGCGAGCTACTCGCCGCTCGCCTTGAGGTCGGTGTCAAGCTGCACCACCTTCGCCTCCAGTGCCTCCTTGGCAGTCTCGGCGGCCGCGGCAGCATCTCGCGCCTCCTTGAGGGCTCCGCCGAGCGCTTGCTCGCGTGCGGTGACCTCCTCCTCGTGGCTGGTGAGGCTGGCTTTCTGCTGCGCCAGCTCGCCCTCCCGCGCGGCTAGCCCCGCGGCGGCAAGCCTTTGCTGCTCTTCAGCTTCCGCCTTCTCGAGGATGAAGGCCATCCGCGCCTCGTCGATCTGCCTTCGCTCCTCCGCCAAGGATCGGAGGGCCTCCTGGTTGAGCTCCCGGAGCTCCCCGGCGCGCTTATCCATGTCCGCTCCCGCCTTCGCGACAAGCGCTTCCCGGCGTTCCACCTGGGCTTGTCGGGCGTGGTAGAGCGACACCAGCTTCCGGAGCAGCCGCTCCTCCTCGGGCTCGCCGCCGCTGCTGCTTGGCGCGTCGACCAGTGTCAGCCCGGCGGAGGCGAGCACCTCTCCATCCAAGGCCTCCCCCTCGACCGGCGCCCTGGAAGTCGACTCCCAGGGGAGCTTGATGAAGATATCATCGCCGGCCTTCAGGTAGGCGTCTGACGGGGGCTCCTCGGGGCCCGACGCCGCTGCGGAGGCAGGGTCGGCGGTCAGCGCAGCGCCTGGCGCTCCTGCGGCCTCAGGGCCGTCAGTACGATCGTCGGCCCCCTCGCCCACGGCTGCTGCGGCAGCCTTGGCGGCCTCTTCGCCGGCCGGATCTTCAGCACCATCCGTCTCCCCGGTGGCGGCCACGTCGTCAGTATGGCCGCGCGCGTCCTCCTCGACGACGACCTCGGTCTCCATCAGGTCCGTGGCGGGCGGGTCTGAAGGCCGAAAGAGGGGGAGAAGTCAAGCAACTATCCAAAGAAGAAGAACATCAGGGGAGTTTCGAGGCGAGAAGGTTACCTTGGCCGGGGTCTGCAGTCACGGTCTCCGTCGCCGAGGGGCCGCCCATGCCGTCCCTCGCCGGAGACTCCTCCCTCGCTGGAGACTGCTCCCTCGCCGGAGACTGCTCCCTCGCCAGAGACTGCTCCCTTGCCGAGGATCGCTCCCTAGTGGGGACTCCTCCCTTGCCGGGGAACTCCCCTTGGCGGTGTAGTTGTAGCGGGTGGCCCATCGGGGACGGTCTCCGGACGCTCCTGGCGGGGCTGCTCTGCTCCTACACAAATCGTCAGCCAGATGTCAAGAAAAGCGAAGGGCACCTGGGCGCGCCCAACGGCAGGAAGCAAGTATTATGCTTACGCTGGGGGCTGCTCTGAGGGCCAGTTGGCGGCTCCGGCAAGGTCATCTCGGGCGCACCCCCGGACGTCATGGTGGGCACGTCGTCGAGGATGACCACTGGGACCTTGGCTCTCTTTGCCACCCTCTGAGCCAGAGTCCTGAAAAGGGGCAAATTCAGAGGAAAGCAAATGGGATGCGAGACGCAACCACAAGAATTGAAGAAACATAAGAACAACGGGGATCTCACTCCTCTCCCTCTTCCTCGTCGGAGCTGAGCGCGGAGAAGTCGAAGACTGGCCCGCTTCTGGCGCGAGGAGGCGGAGGAGTGGGCTCCCTCGGCCGCTTGGCGGAAGCAGTGGTGGCGCTAGCCCGAGACAGCCTAGCCCCAGCCGCCGCCGTGGCGCGAGGGGCGGCAGGAGCAGAAGCAGCCGCCTGCGAAGACCCCGCTCCCACTGAGACAGCGGAGCGCATCGTGCGGCACTGCGGCTGTTGGCTCGCTTGCCGTACCTCCTCTCCGGCCTTGCGGAGGCGCCTCCGTGGTTGAGCCGGGGGCTCCGCTTGTGACGAGCTGCCCGAAGGTCGGGAGGAAGAGGCGCCAGCCTCCGGCAAGCCGCTCGTGCCCTCGGTGGACTCGTCCGCCCCTGCATCATGCCCGGCAAGCTCTTCCTCGCCGGCAAACTCTGCTCGGTCGGCAAGGCTTTCCGCCTCCGCTACGTCCGCCTCCACCAATGTGAAGCCAAATTCGCCCGCGGCCGCGGCTGCCGCCGCCTCTTCCATCCTGGAGGCGATGCGCGCCAACTCCGCGTCTGTGGTGTCTCGGGTGAGGCCCCTCTGCTCGTCGGCGTCGACTGGCCTCTCCACCAAGTCGTCGAAGAACGCCCGCATGACATCGTCGGCGGGCTCCTGCCAAGTGGAGTCGATCCCGTGCGAGTCGCACAGCGGCATCATTGCAAGGATGCGGCTGAGCAACGAATTGTTGCACAACGGGACGATGCCTTGCGGCAGCCTGAACCATTCAGGGTGGTCGGGGTCGTGCTTGAACAGCGCCCTGAGCGTCCCGTCAAGCTCCAAGACAGTGAAATTGAAATTGAGGCCAGGGTGCAGCCTCATGATATCTGCCGCATTCTGGAACTCCCAGGCGGGCCTCCCCTTCTCCTGCAGGGGAGCGATGCGGCGGCGGAGGAAATCTGCGCCAGCGGCGCCAACTGTGAGCCTGGCACGCCTGAGCCACAGGATCCGGGTGATGGCAATCTGCAGCTTGTCATCGTCCGGGGCCACGTCGCTCCAATCCCTGCCGCGCACCACAGGGGTTTGGCGCACGGCAGTGAACGGCTGCGGGTTCTCCTCGACGATCAGGCACCAGTCCGCCCTCCATTCCTCCCATTTTCTGCGGAGCTCCCCCTCCAGATAAGCATCCTTCTTGCCAAGCTTCGAGATCCAGGCGATCCCGCCGGAGAGGGGTTCTCCTCTCTCTACTCGAGGCGTGAAGAAGTGGCGGAAGAGGGCTACGTTTGGAAAGACTCTGACAAAATTTTCACAGAGATGTGTGAAAATTGCCATGGTCAAGACATCATTGGGGGTGAAATCAAGGAGGTGGAACCCGTAGGTGTTCATGATGTCGCAGAAAAATTCAGAGAAGGGCGGGCAGAGCCCGCAATAGAAGAACAGAGCAAAGAAGGGATACCCGGTCGGATACTCCTTCTGGGCAACGGCGGGAAGGACCCTCGTGCGCGGATGCGCTCGCGTCCTCGTCGACCAGAAGAGGTAGTATTCCTCCCTCAGGACCAACGCGTCGAGCTCAGGGGGGAAGGTCGCCTGCTCCTTTCGCAGCGCCTCAAGCCGCTACGCCTCGGCCGACTTCACGGCCTTCCCTTTCCCCTTGCCGCCCTTCGGGGCCATGGCGGGAGGAGGGAGGGGGGTCGACGGTGTTGGTAGCACTGGTGGCGGCGGAGGGGGGGGGGGCGGAGCGCTGCTTCTCTCAGGAAGTGGCGAAGGTTTTTGAGGAATCGCAACTGGCGGGTGGGCGGACTGCCCCTGTCTCCCCTGCTTATAAGGGGAGGAGGGGGGCGTTTCGCCTTTCCGAATAAACAAATCGCCTGCGACGTGACGCGCGCCTGCGGAGCTCAGCCCCGCGCACGCCACCCACGTCACGCACGCCTCTCCCCACGATGCCGCGTTCGACGCGTGCCTTTCGGGAGGACGTGGTGGGCGCAGAAGCAGATGCAACATGACCCAGGCCGCGCGTGCCCGTGCACTGTTTTGGGCCTGGCCCAACAGCGCTCGGCACCGTGTATGGCCCAAGCCCCGGGGCTCCTATCGGTGTACTAAAGTAGGGGTACCTTAGTATCCCGAACTTGTGCACGGGCAGTCGTAGCACCCCGCGGCAAGGCTTGCCAGGCGATCGCCAAGACTCTCCGTGGTCCCTTTTTGGGCCATCCAAGAACAAAGTATTTGAGCCAAGGCCCCGGCAGGAGGAGCCTGCCGGGAAGGCCACCCGAAGAGAGCCAGGCCCCGGCAAGAGGAGCTTGCCAGGACGACCGCTCGAAGCACAAGACCCCAGCAGGAGGAGCCTGCCGGGAAGGCCAACCATGGCATGACAAGGACCTTGCCACGGCGCGTCCCGCGCTCCGGCAAGGCCCGGTGAGCGACAAGCTCCCGGGCGCGACAAGGCATCCACCGCGGCAAGTTACCACCCCGTGCCTGCGCTCCAGCTCACTCACCAACGTGTCGCTCTGGGGGCATTCCAGGCGCACGTGGCGGGAGGTTGTGCAGCCAGGGGCATGCGGTGGCAAAGCGAAGCTGACAGAGTAGCCATCGTGGCAAACGGTGGCGCCCCTGATGGTCCACTTCCCTGCACCGTCTGGGCGACGCGGACGGGCATTTAATGCCCTTCTCCCCCGCCGTCAGAGTTAGGTATGATAGCACTGTACAGCCACTGTGCAGGCAGCTGTACCCACTACAACACTCTCCCATTTTTGCCCCCCACCTGCGCTGCCACCTGTGGGTAACCCCTTGAGCATATAAAAGGAGGCCCCATGCACACGTAGGAGGGAGGAGGACACCCATCGCCACGCTCGGTCCCGCCAGCAGCTCGTGTGTACTATAGCACCACGCGCTCCCGAACAAGAACACAATACAATCCACAAAGCAGCAGTAGGGTTTTACGCATCCTTGCAGCCCGAAGCTGGGTAAAATCCCCTTGTGTGCAGCGCCTCGATCCACTCTTTGTGCAACCTCCGCCCCCCGCCGAACCAGTAAGGGGCTCGGTCCCCATAGGTGTTCGAGGAAGCCGATTCCCCCCGACAATGAGTCCGGCGAGCACGAGTTCCAGAATGCTACAGAGGCTATGTGTGTCGACGGTGGCGGCTCGTTGCACACCTCACACCGCGAGCTGAAGCAGTGGGCGCATGAGGTCACTACGGTGGAGCCGTCGTTTGATGCCCAGAAGCACTGAAGTGGTCCCACACGCCCATCGTTTTTTACACCGAGGATCACCCTGACCCCACAACTGTGGTCGGGTGTTTGCCGTTGTTGGTTTCACCAACAATACGCAACCTCAAGGTGACTAGAGTGCTGGTTGACGGTGGGGCTGGTCTGAATTTGATCTCGCCCGCTGTGATCAAGAAGCTGCAGATTCCTGATGGAGACCTTGAAGAGACGGGCACGTTTCAAGGAGTCAACCTGGGAAGGAGCCAGCCTAAAGGTAAAATCACGCTGCCTGTTATGTTTGGGGGCGAGCGGAACTATATGACGGAGAAGATCGTCTTAGATGTCGCCGAGATCCCCTTGCCATACAATGGGATCCTTGGCTGCCCAGCGCTGGCCAAGTTCATGGCGGCGTCCCATTATGCCTACAACACGTTGAAGATGCCGGGGCCGCAGACCGTCGTCACCGTCCCCTCTGACAAGGAAGACGTGCTCATCTACACTGACCAACTCTAACGAGAGGCAGTTGCAGCAACTGCTGCCAGGGCACTTGCTCCTGCCGCCGAACCTCCAGGAAGGAAGAAGGCCGGCAGGACTCGTTCCGGAAAGACGTATTGCACCCACTCTGGCAAGCGCACCTCTTCGGAGTGTTGTGCTCCCGTTGAGGACGTGCCAAAGAGCTCCACCGGCAAGAGCAAGAAGTCCAAGGTTGCACCACTAGAAACCAAGAAGGTGTTCGTCAAGGAGGATGGCACGGGCGGGGCTTTGATTATAAGCTCCACCCTCGACAGCAAATAGGAAAGCGCGCTCATCGCCTTCCTGCGGGCGAATGTCGATGTATTTGCATGGCAAGCATCTGACATCCCCAGCGTTCCCAGGGAGCTGATTGAGCACCATCTTGATGTCTGTCCTCACGTGCGGTCCGTCAAGGAGAAGGTCAGGAAGCAAGCTTTGGAGCGACAAGAATTCATCATTGAAGAGATCAGGAAGTTGGAGGCAGCAGGCCTGGTAAGAGGAGTACTCCACCCCACGTGGTTGGCCAATCCGGTGTTGGTGTGTAAGGCAAACGGGAAGTGGAGGCTGTGTATTGACTACAAAGACATCCATAAAGCCTGTCCAAAGGATCTTTTCCCTCTGCCACGCATTGACCAGATTGTACACTCCACTGCCGGGTGTGACCTACTATCATTCCTCGATGCCTATTCAGGATACCACTAGATCTTCATGATGAAGGAAGCCGAAGAGAAGACCGCGTTCATCACCCCGTGTGGTACGTACTGTTTTGTACGAATGCCTTTCGGGTTGAAGAGCGTTGGTTTGATGTTTGCCCGAGCAGTCCAGATTGGTTTTGAGCCCCAGCTACATAGAAATATGGAAGCTTATATGGATGACATAGTGGTCAAAACCAAGGACAGGGGCCACCCTCGTGCAAGATTTAGAAGAAACATTCGCAAACCTGCACAAGATCAATATCAAGATCAACCCAGAGAAGTGTGTGTTTGGTGTCCCCTCCGGCAAACTTCTCAGGTTCTTTGTGTCTCAACGCGGAATCGAAGAAAATCCCGATCAAAGCGATCGAGTAGATTGAGGCGCCGAAACGGGTCAAAGACGTCCATAGGTTCATCTCCAAATCTGCTGAGCGCTCCCTCCCATTTTTTCAAAGTTGGCGGGTCCAGTAAAATGGACTCCGGAGGCAGAGGCAGCACTACAAGATTTGAATAGGTACCTCTCCCCCATGCCAATACTAGTCGCGCCTAAACCACGGGAGCCGTTGCTGCTGTACTTAGCAACAACAAATCAAGTGGTCAGTGCTGCGCTGGTGGCGCAGAGGGAACTTGAGGGAGAAGTAGCAGTTGCAGTAGAGCCATCGGATGGCGAGCCGGGGTCTTCCCTGGCAGAGCCTCACGCAGGCAAATCAGAACCCCCGGCAAGGCCTGGACCCACCGAGGCAGAGCCTGAGCTGATGGGCGAAGTGGGACAGAAGAAGAAGATGGTGCAGCACCTAGTGTATTTTGTCAGTTCCCTCTTGCAGGGGGCTAGGTCAAGATATTCTAGAATGCAGAAGCTGCTTTTCGGCCTTCTCATGGCCTTGAGAAAGCTGCGCTACTATTTCCAAGCACACGAGATCACCGTCGTCACCCGCCTCCCTTTGCAACGGATTTTGCATAACCCAGATGCGACAGGGTGGATTGTGGAGTGGGCACTGGAGCTGTCGAGCTTTGGCCTCAGATTTGAAAGTACTTCAACGATCAAGAGCCGAGCTTTGGCAAAGTTCATAGCAGAGTGGACCACAACGCCCGACGAGGAGATTCAAGAGACCACCCTTCCCGGCAAGGAGAAGAGCAGTGAGTGGATTATGTACTTTGACGGAGCTTTCACGCTCCAAGGTGCTGGTGCTAGCATGCTACTCATCACACCCACCGAAGAGCACCTGAAGTACGTAATCCAGACGCACTTCCCCCCGGAAAAATCAACGAACAATACGGCGGAGTACGGGGGGTTGCTTGCCGGTCTCAGGATCGCGGCAGACCTTGGAATCAAGAAGCTCATCATCTGGGGTGATTCGCAACTCATCGTCAAGCAAGTCAACAAGGATTACCAGAGCCCGTTGATGGAGGCCTACATGGATGCAGTGAGGAAGTTCGAAGAATGTTTCGACGGCCTACAGGCAGAACATGTTCCCCGAGCAGAGAACAGCATTGCCGACGACCTGTCGAAACACGCTGCCCTCAAGTTGCCTATGGAACCAGGTACCTTTGTACTTTAGTTAATACAACCATCCGTAGAGCCATCAGCAGGGCAGAACAAGCGAAGGAAGACAAGCCCCGACAAGTACCTTCCCGCTGAGCTCCCAGGAGCCGCCGGCAAGGAGGTTGCCGGGTACCCCAAGCTTGCCGAGGGGAAACTACCTCCGACGGGGCCCCAGGCCCTGCCGTAGAGGCAGCTGCCCCTGCGGCCGAAGATGTGCCTTTGGTCCTTACCGTCGAGCCCCAGGCTCCGGCATGAGCGCAGCTCACCGTCCGTTTCCTCCAAACAGGAGAGCTCCCCGAGGAGCAGGAAGAAGCAGAGAAAGTAGCCCGTCGGTCTAACATGTACCAGTTTGTGGGTGATACCCTGTACAGAAGGAGGCCAAACGGAGTCAGGCTGAAGTGCATTCCTCGATAGGACGGACTAGGGCTGTTGGCAGAGATACATGGAGGTATGTGTGGCTCCTACATAGGGTCAAGGGCCCTTGCCGCCAAGGCATTCCGGCGAGGCATTCTGGCAAGTTTTTTCTGACCCACAACCCTCCAGGATGCAGCTCCGTTAGTAACCAAGTGTGAAGCATGTCAGTTCCATTCGAAGAAGCTTCATCAACCAGCTCATGCCCTTCAAACAATCCCTCTCTCCTGGCCATTTTTGGTCTAGGGGCTCGACATACTGGGCCCCTTCCCCCGTGTTGTCGGGGGTTTTGAGTACTTGTACGTCGCAATCGACAAGTTCACAAAGTGGCCCGAAGTGGAAGCAGTGAGGAAGGTGACAACATAGTCAGCCGTCAAGTTCTTTAAGGGGCTAGTTTGCCGTTTTGGTGTGCCGAACAGGGTCATCACCGACAATGGCATGCAGTTCACAAGCTGCACCTTCATGCAATACATACAGGACCTCGGTAGCAAGGTTTGTTTCGCTTCAGTGGCACACCTATGGAGCAACGGCCAGGCGGAGAGAGGAAATGCTGAAGTACTATGACGCCTGAGGACAAAGACTTTTGACAGGCTGCACAAGTGTGGAAGGCGCTGGATTGATGAGTTGCCAACGGTTCTCCATAGGGTTTTGAGAAGGCACCGCCCCGTCCTCTTCTTCCCTGAGCGCCACAGTGGCCTCGGCCTCGCCCCTCCCCTTCCTCTCACGGCCGGCTCCGCCACCACGAGCTCTTGGGAAGGAGGGGCGCGCTGTCGAGCAGAGACCCTCGTCGCCGCCATCGGAGTGTTGGTGCGCCCTCTCGCCATAGCAGAAGAAAGGAAGGAGCCAAGGTGGAAGGAGATGACTTGAAAGATTGAGGGGTGCCATCTCCCTCCCCTTCTTATAAAGGGGCGGGGCCGGGGCTCAGCTGCCCCACTTAACCAATCCGGCCACCAGGGGTGCAGGAAATCGAGACCGGCCCGCTGCTCCAATCAGCGACGACCTGGTTCCCCGCAACGTCATTTAAGGTTCGTGCCCCTCGCGGCCACCACCTACCATCTTTGAGGCATGGGGGACATGTGGCGAGAAAGCCGAAATCAAGGAGATGAGTGAGGCGACCGTTTTTTACCCCGTGATCGTGGGGCACGGGCGCCTTGAAGGCCACGACTTGAGTCCACTTAGTAAATGAGCCTCGCCCCTGTGTTTTCCTCTTTTTATGGGGAAGGCGCAAGCCGTCTCTTTACTACGATGTGACGCATGAGGGCAGCAACCGCCCCATGCATGACCCCCACGTCACGCACGACCCCCACGTCGCACTTCAACGTGGGTCGTGGAGAAGCGCAGCGAGCAAGGGAGTTACTGCGGCAAAAACTCCGCCGCCCGTGCGCCCGCGCACCATTCTGGGTCTGGCCCAATAACGCCCCGCGCTTATATGTGGCCCAGGCCCGGGGGCTCCTGTCGGTGTACAAAAGTACGGGGCCCTTTTTGTACCCCTTTACTTGTGCGCGGGTAGTCGCAACCCCACGCCCTTGGCCACTCTTGGCGATTTTTTGTCCAAAAGGACCCCCTGCCGAACGCTATTGACAAAAAAGACTACCTACGGATAAAATTGTCAAAAAAGACCCCCTCACTAGTGGCGGCAGGCGCGGCAGGCGACACATGTCACCTGCCGCCACGCTATGAGGTGGCGGGCCCCGCCGCCACCGCAGGAGGCGGCCGCATCAGGCACAACGGCATCTGCACAGTGCAGCGTGCCGCGACGGAACGGGCGAGGCCAGGTGGGCCACGCCGCCACTGGGTGAGGCGGCCACTCTCGCCCATGCCGCGCCCAAGCCGACAACAGCATCTGCACGGAAGGCGAGGCGCGGGCCCGGCCGCCACCGGGTGAGGCGGCAGCGCTGCATGCGGCCCGACAGCTCCTGACCCCTGACGGCGCTGATTTCTATGACAGCGACCTGACGACGCTAATTTCGACGACGGGAAATGTGCTCCTGCTTTTCCCCGGAAATTGCTGCTGCGGCGCGTGATTTCTGCATTGTTTTGCTGCTGACACTGATGCTTTGTAATTTGGAATCAGATTCCCGCCTGTGTGATTTCCGCTTCTTGCCGACACCCGAGAGCGTTGTAGTTGCTGCGTGTGATGAGACACCGTGATGCTGGAATCCGAGGCTGCGTTAGGTGAGTGTACCTCGTTTTGCCGACAATACAATGCTCCTCTTCTTTATATAGACACAACCGCGGTTGCGCATACGCTCTCTCGAATATCTCTCGTTGCCTTCACTGCCTCTGTACTATGTCTAAGTCTACAAGAATACACAGAAGGAAATACTTGGTAGCCACTTTCACTCGTGATTTTGGCCGATCTAGAGTTGGTTTTCGAAGATGGTGAAGTTGAAGAAAAGATAGATTAAGGTAAGATCTATCTATTTTTGTTGGTTTTGTTTGCATGCATGTTGTTTTAGGCATTATTTCAGCACTTGGAGGAGGAGTCATTTAGAGCTTCAGGAGTAGGATTTGCGTAGCGAAGTGAAATACGAAGTTGAAGATCAAGGTATGAGCTTTGCAATACATGGATTTTTTTGTGCATGCATGATGGTAATTAGTTAGTCTTTTAGCCATTCATTAGCTATGCGATGTTAGTGCTTAGAGGTTAGAAATAATTTCAAACGACAGATACAACATTTATGTTATTTTTTTGAGAAGAGTAGGTTGAAGATGTTGTATCAATGATAGTTGCGTCCATTAGTATTGACATGCGAGAAGCTGTTAATACGGTAATTAAGAAAAAAAAATTGCACTGTAATTGTTCATTGCATGTGGTTTGTTATTTCATGTGGTATGTTTATTAATAAGTCCATGGTTAGGAAACCGTAGGTCTACTTTGTTATGTTGCGGTAATCTAAATTTTCTATGTTAAGATTAGGTGCTAATGTACTTAATGATGTATGTAATTAGGTAAGATAATTCATCTTAGTAGCAAACAAGGAGGAGATGGCGTGATTGAAGAAATTGTGTTTCCATCTTCGCTGTCCCTTTTGAGGTGATGACCACATACATGCAAGTGCTATTTTCATACTTTTGATAGCAGAAAGAAAAATCCGTGTGTAATATTGATGTTCATGTGATAATAGGTTGACTCCGTTCATATAGTACTGGTGACGGAAATTTATTTGAACTATCTGGACTCTTAATTGCATTCGCAAGCACATCCATATTGGAGCTAAGGTATAAAATGACACTGTGATTTTGTTAATATTTTTTATATTGATGTACTGTTGCGAATAATGTGTGCATGCCGCTGCAAATATTATTATTTGTAAATAAATGATTGCCATCGTATGATATTTAAAAATTATATAAAGGCGGAAGAAATTAAATGTTTACTCATATGATATTAAAATGTTATTATCGTACTATTATGTTTAATGGTTGTTTGGATAGCTAGTAATTACCATCGGTTTTACTCTCGTAGACGAGTTTGAGAAAAACTATATCAAAATTAGTTTTTAGTAATAGTCATTTTTACTCTCGTAGACGAGTTTGAGAAAAAATATTATCAAAATTAGTTTTTAGTAATAGTCATTTTTACTCTCGTAGACGAGTTTGAGAAAAATATTATCAAAATTAGTTTTTAGTAATAGTCGTTTTTACTCTCGTAGACGAGTTTGAGAAAAAAATATATCTTTAAATACCCGTTAACCAAATATTTGTAAGCAAATGATTCTAGAAACAAACCGAATATTTGTAACAAAAATACGGTTATTATTTTAGTCGTATGATATGTAAATGTTGTCATCGTTACTAAATGTTCAGTTACTAATTATTCGAAATGTAAACGTGTATGTTGGTTAGGTACTATGGAAAATTTAGTAGTGTACTATGGGAACGTCTTACACGACGGTCCATTCGGGGTGGATGTGTCCTTGTGCGAGTCGACTATAGTTGTGGTGAGAGACATGGTCAATGTGGGTTACGCAGCTGTTAGAAGGTGCATCCGAGCGGTGTTTGGCCCAGTGATGCAGGAAAAAAATGACAATGGAGGCCTTCGTCGTTGACGGAGGAAATGATGGGACAGTTGCCCGTTGGGGTTTGCGGCCTGTCACAGGTGATCGGTCGTGGGGGTCGTACATGAGGTTTACAAGCAATCCCAATAACTCAATGTATGGTCAGCCGATGGTGTATGTGGAGTTCATTTCAGTCACTGATGTTGCCGGATGCAGTAGCAGGGGTGGTGAGGTCGAGTTGGCCATCACATCAGCCCCTAGCATCGGCCCATCGGAACCGACGGGCGGCCAGCCTGTGTATGACACAGGATATTGGTCGGCGGCCGTTGACATGAGCGAACACGTGGAGGGATTGCCGGAGGCGCTAGATGATGATGATCATTCTTCTGCGTCTTTGGAGTCAAGTGGAGAAGAAGATGTTCCTCCTCAGAGGGCGGTCGCGGCGGCACTGCAACCTGGGTTTTTACAGGATATGAGCATCACCAACGAATTTCACTCCGCTTTTGGCCTAGGAGAGGGAAGCCTGGAGGTTGGGCAAGTTTTCCCAGATAAGAAGTCTGCTTACCAGGCAATGGGTAGCTATGCAATCGGCATCCACCGCCAGCATAGAGTGAAGCAGTCTGATAGAAAAGAGTTGAAGGTCATATGCATCCACACCATGAAAGGTTGCCGCGTAAGAGTTCTCGCTAGATTGAAGCCTGGGGTATGTCAGTCATGGCATATCACAAAAATAGTGGAGCATACCTATGAGCAAACTGTAACTCTTTCAGATCACTACAATGTGATAGCAAAATTTGTGGCACAGACTATGGAAACAATTGTGCAGGGAAGTCTCAACATTAGTGTTAGGGCTCTGCAAAAAGATGCAGAGGATCTAATTGGATTCCCTGTTAGCTACAGCAAGGCTAGGCGTGCGAAGGAAAATATATTCAAGAACTTGTATGGTACCTATGAGGAGGCATATTCGTATGCCCCTAGAATGCTTCATCAAATAGCAAGTGCTAATAGGGGGACTCAAGTTTGGCGGAGATACCAAACCCAATGAACCCGGGTGAGCTAATCCTGGACCGCTTATTCTGGGCATTCGCCCAGACTATACAAGCCTTCAGGCACTGTCGCCCGGTATTATCTGTTGATGGTACCTTTCTCACTGGAAAGTACAAGGGCACACTATTGGTGGCGATTGCAGCGGATGCAAATAATCAGCTTCTTCCTATTGCATATGCATTGGTCGAGAGCGAGAACAAAGATAGCTGGTTGTGGTTCCTGAGCTGCGTGAAGATTGGTGTCGTGAAAGAGCGTAAAGGTGTTTGCATCATTTCTGATCGCAACACTAGATTATTAAGCGCTCTTGAAATAATTAAGGCGTCAGAAGAAGAGTGGGGCTGGCCCGATCTAGAGGGAAGGTGGTGCATGAGGCATTTGGCAGCAAACTTTTACTCCAAATTCAAAAACAAGGATTGGTTCAAGTTATTCAAGAGGATGTGCATGCAAAAAACTGAAGCCAAAATGAATGCGATATGGGCAGGTATCAATGGTGAGATCGACCGCGCGGCCTTGCCGCAGAGAGAAGACCGGAGGGGTCGTAGGACGGCCATAAATTTGAGCCAGTGGATCACCGAGAATTGCCCTCATTTGGAGAAGTGGGCGCAGGCTCACGACATCGGGGCTCGGTATGGAATAATGACCAGCAACATGTCAGAGGTGTACAATGGTGTTCTTAAAGGGGTGCGAGCACTGCCTATCACAACCCTAATTGAAGAAACTTGGAACCGGACCCTGTCATACTTTGCAGACAGGGTCACCGTGGTCAAAGAACAAGTTGAATTGAACAAGCCATGGTCCGAGAAGATGCAAAGACATCTGGACGAGAAAGCAAAGAAGTCCCAAAGTCATGGCTGCAGGAAAGTGGACGCACTTAGGAATAAGTGGGAGGTTAATGTGCGAGCCAAGTACGTTAAGGGTCACCACAGAGGATCAAAAAAGCAAGCTGTCACCCTTGGCTCAACCTCCTGTGAGTGCACTTGTAACAAGCCCAAGCTTGAGGGCTACCCTTGCAGTCATGTGCTCTGGGTGGCTGCTGTTCAAAAAATCAGCGTCGAGCCATACATATCGCCGTACTTCAACATGTACAATCTGTACAACACTTGGAACGGTGAGTTCTGGGCTTGGGGCATTGATATGAACTACAAAATGTTGTGGCCAGATGGGCCGAAATGGGTTCCGAACGCCGGCTTGATGAGAACCGCAAAGGGACGACGTCAGTCTAGGCGTCATCGCAATGACATGGACCATAGCCAGATGGGAGAACCAAGGCGATGCCGCGTTTGCAGGTGTCCTGGACATTCACGCAAAGACTGCCCGTATCGAGCCAACAACAACGCATGATTTTGATATATATGTACTCGCCATGTCTATTTATATTTCTACTCGTTATGTGTACTTACATTAAATTTAAATTGATTCTCTTTGTATTATTGTACTCCTGATGTTAACTTCAGATAATTAATGTAAATCGTATCTCTTTGTATTTTTGTACTCCTGATGCTAACTTCAGATAATTAATGTAAATCGTATCTCTTTGTATTTTTTAAGTTAATTTTGATTTGCATTTGTATTTCTGTCTTCCTCGTAACTTATATTTGTATGTTTGTGTGCAGGTTATGGGTGAAGTGCCAGTGCTTTTGCAGGGGCCCCATGACGCCGGCCACCGTTGCCACCTATTTTTGAAACCAAATATTGAGCATGATTATCGGCCTTTCAGACTTCGAACCATAAAGAAAACATGGCCAATACACAATCGTTTCCTTGCTCACCTTGACGCTTATGGACTAGAAGGTTTTGCTAGGCTCACATGCGACGACCAAGTACGTTCGTACCCATCCCTTTTGACATCCCTCGTTGACCGGTGGAGACCTGAAACCCACACCTTTCACTTTCGTTTTAGGGAGCTTGCACCTACATTGAAAGATGTTTCTATGATCACTGCTCTACCAATTAGAGGTGAGCCGGTAGTCTCTCCACGAGTATCTCCATCTTGGGCATTAGATATAGCAGCCCGTCTTGGGATTGAAATGCCAGAATCACAACGTTCTGGTAACCCTCGGGGCATCCCACTCGCCTGGCTTCGTGATAACTTTCTTAATATATCTAGCTTCGCCAATGAGGAGACGAGAAAAAGACATCTGTTTGCGTATTTGTTGTGGCTCCTCGGGAATCTATTTCCAAATTCACATGGGGACGTTGTTGTCCCTGGTCTCATCTACATTGCAGAGAATATGGTAGATGAACCTTTACCCGAGCAGCCAAAATACAACTTTGGTTCTGCCATGCTATCTCATACATACAGAGGCTTGTGTGATGCCACGCAAAAAACCTCTTTCGCACAAAAAGCTCCATTACTTTGTGTCGCCTATGAGTTTCTACAGTTGTGGTCCTGGGAATACCTCCCTGTAGGACGACCTCGTATAGTACAACCCATATACCCATACGACTTTAGCGAGGGTGCTTGCGCAACTATGGCCACCAGGTGGACAAAGGCACGGAAACGTTGGTCTCCAGATATTGCAAAAAATTGTTACCCTATGTACCACCAGCAGTTTGAGATACTTGATGAGGCAGAGGTCACATGGAACCCGTGGACTCAGGACCAGCTAAAACTAGTCTTTGATGCTCGACACTTCACACCAGGCATGTTGACCGATAGTGCATTCTGGCTGACTCGCTGCAACTTATTGTTCCTGTGGTGTGTTGAGCCTTACAACCCAGAGCGTGTAATGAGACAGTTCGGTCTCTATCAAGAAATTCCACCACCTTTTCCCAGACGTATCGACGAGGAAGCACATAAGTAAGATGTGACATCCCTTAATAGTTAGTGTCATTTTTAATTTACTAAACTCACACTTTGTTACACAATTTGCAGGCTAACCAATATGGGCAGGGGTTGGAGTTTATATGATTGGAGGGAAGAGAACATTGAATGGGTACACAAGTGGGAAACTGAAGCGCTAGCAGATATAGTGCATCAACTTAGGTATATTTTATGTACATTAATTTTTTACGATGATCATACGATGCGTGAAGATGCTTTGCTTTCATCACAACAGTTTATGTAATTATTTAATTTTGTAGACCGTACGATGGAAGTACATATCAAGCGTACAAGCAGTGGTACTGCATGAACACACGTGCTAGCCTGGCCAGTCAGCCAGCTACTATACCAACCCATCTCACACAAGAGGAGCAGGCGCGGAGACATGTTGAGCTGCATGCAGCTTACTACCGTGACCAGATGGTAATCACTTGTAACTTTTTTAGGACCATCATTTCATAATAATTTGGACTAAATAACATCCAAATATTGTTCATCTTGAAAATGTCAACGAAGTAGGGCAGATGGCTACGGATAGCATGCCGGCCCAGGGCCCATATCGCAAGACATTTCGGGAACTTTTGCAACAATTCATGGCAAAGAAGCTCAGATGCGGTAGAGGCGACGACGTTGTCACTGGAGCATACATGCCGGTAGCGAGGTCAGCCAGACCGAGTGCGGCGCCGTCGTCCAGACCGAGCGAGGTGCGTACGAGCCATGAGCAATGGGGGGAGGGTCCGAGTACTAGAACGACATTGCCACGACATGACTCATCTCTACCACTGCATCGCTCTTCTTCGATGCAGCTTCGTTAGGGGCAGACATCTCAGGACCATAACACGGGCTTGGATTCGATGCCCGAGCAGTTTCTTTCCCCTAACCCATATGCGTACACAGGATATAATGAATACACCCAAGGTGAGGGATCTCAGCCGTATCTCTCCACGCGAGGGAACCCCATGCCCGAGGAGACTCGTGTACCAAATTTAAACCAGCACCACGTACAATGGCCAGACAGTATAGGAGAGGGATATGCTCAGGTAGTCATGTTTACATTTCAATGCATTTACAATGATATCATATATTATCCTCTAACAGTTTGTTTAAAATGTTTCTATGTGCAGGACACACCTGATGTTAATTGGGGCGATGAGAACACCCAATGCGGCATCAACACAGGCCTTCGGGGAGCATCACATGATCATGGCGTCAACACAGGCCTCCGGGGAGCATCACATGATCATGGCGTCAACACAGGCTTCCGGGGAGCATCACATGATCTTGGCGACCCGGTTACATCATTAGTTACAGAGTTCTTCGGAGGGGACGTTATTGGCCCATCTTTTATCCCCGCGGAGTCACAACCATACGCCTACAATTACGCTTCAGGTTCGCAACAAGGATTCGCGACTCCACCACCTACGCAGGACTCGCAGACACATCAAGCCGAATTGGAGTACGGCCGCGGTCTTCGAGTGACCCGGCCACCTAATCGCTTGTCGCCTTCCGGTCGTAAGGAAAGGCCATGTGGTCGTCGTTAAGTAGGGTGATTCATCTATGCACGTTTACAATTTATGTCTATATCAGACTTTTCGATTTGAACATCTATGTATGCTGAAATAAAAATGCACCAGTCAGGAACAATTTTTCCCGCCTATATCTCCCGCCATACTATCCCGCTGCACTCTTTTGCTTATGTTAGGCCGAAATGAATTTTTTTAAAATTTTGGCTGATGAATACTGTGCAACCATTGCCCGTCTTAGACATTGAAAATATATATTTTTAGTCAACGCTTTCCCCTCAATATTTTCCCGCCAACGCTTTCCCTCAATATGTTCCGCCACCCGTTTCCCGCCAACCCCTTCCCGCCATATCTTCCTGCCACCCGTTTCCCGCCATATGTTCCCGCCAACCCTTTCCCTCCATACCGCAGTCGTTCTTTCCCGCCATTTTCTCCTCTTTACCTATAAAACCCCCTTCAGACGGAGGTGCATAAGCATTCGAGTGTAGTGTAGTCGAGATGTCCCATTATCCTTTCGATCGTAGTTTTCACCCTGGGATGAGCAGCACTCTTCTGAGGCTAGCTACCGATTTCAGGATGGACAATAGGATAGTTCCATGGGACGAACTCACCGGTAGTGACACCATAATGAATGAGTTGGCTCACCAATTACGTAGGTTTGGGTGGCCTGAAAGGACCTATGAGGAGGTACGGAAAGAACTTCTTAGGTTGGATGCAAGGTGGAAGAAGGTTGTGGAGCCGAAGAGTGAAACTTTTAGAAGGACTGCAGAAAAGCATCCATTTTTATGGACTGAGGAGAGCGAGGACGAAGATGATATCTTCATGCCGCCGCTTCCGGGTTCTGCATCGTCAAAGGGCAAGAGTTCTGCATCGTCCAAGGGCAAGAGTACTGCGTCATCGAAGGGCAAGAGTTCTTCATCGTCCAAGGGTAAGAGTTCTGCATCCTCGAAGGGCAAGAGTTCTGCATCGACGGAGGATGACGATGATGCCTTCATGTAGTTTTTAAGTTGTATTCCAGTTGTACCGTTTAATTCAGATGTACTTGCATTATTAGTTTGTACTCTCTTATTGTAAGGCATTATGTTCTATCTTAATTTCATTTTATAGTTGTTGCACGATGTTCGATAATTAGTGGAGGGAAATAAAATGCCACTACTTTATTCTAAAACTATATATTTTTTCCATCACGACAAGGTACAACTTAAAATAAGATACAAAACAACAAGGTACAACTGAAAATAAGATACATCGTAGAATTTAAATAAATCTACATTTTACTACTGAAATAAAGCTACATTAAACTGCAGAAATAAAGATACAAATGATTGCGAAATTTAAAATACTACCACAGGAATCTACTGAGTCCAACGTGGATATTTTCCTTTTCCATCGCCAGCTTCTTCTGCTGCCTTGTCCTGACGAGCCCTTTCTTTCTTTCTCTGCCTCTCCGCCTCACGAGCCTCCTTTCGCTGCCGTTCCTGCTCGTCCATGCGACGAGCCTCTTCCCTGTTTTTCTTTCCTAAATCTTGAAAAAAACGGTGTTGCTCTGCATAATATTCTTTTAACTCTCTCTCTTGCTCTGCTTTCTCCTCAGCTTCTGCCTTCTCGCGTCGCTCTTCCGCATAGAAACTATTCCACGCACAGTGACTTCTTTCACGAATCTCAGTCACTGCCCAAGCCGGCATCTCCGTGTCAATCCAACGATAGTACATGCACAGAGGCGGAGGAGACTACAACAATAAACAAGAATGTTATTAAAGAATCCATCAAAATACCAACAATATCTATTTGTGATGGTTAAAGCATACCGGAGGCTTGTCGTACTCTGAAATAGCTATGGGTGGATCTTCCTCATAATTGGCGCACATGAAAAACTTCATGCCCAACCAATCTGAAAAATCCGTAACCTCCTTCACCTTGCAAAGATCGCCACACCAACACCGCAGGACTGCCACCCCCGGAGGCAAACTTGCATTCTTCATTTTCCTCGGCCTAATGCTTTGATCCGAGCAAGGCAAACTCATACCGGCTGAAAAAATGTGTTATACACTTTGCGCAGTGGCGATTTCGAGGATGGCTGGACGAAGATGACGAGAGCCTCGATGTCTTCTTTTATAGGCTCAGACGACAAATTATGGCCAGAAAATAAACGCGAACAGACGAAATTTTATGATCCCTGTAGTGTCGGCACAACAGGTTCCCGCAGCCTCGGATTCCTCCCGCAGTGTCGTCGCATCCACTCAAGCAAAACAAGCAAAAGCAGGAGTGATTCCCGGGCAGAAGAAAAAGCACGAGTGATTCCTGGGAATAGCAGCAGCATTTCCCGCCGTTGAAATTAGCGCCGTCAGGTCATGTCATGGGATTCAGCGCCGTCAGGTCATGTCATGGGAATCAGCGCCGTCAGGGGGCTGTCGCCCGTGCAGCAACCTTGCCGCCAGCTGCGGTGGCGGCCGGGCCCGCGCCTCGCCTTCCGTGCTGCTGCTGTTGTCGGCCAGCCAGTGACAACACTAGGAGAGGCCGCCTCCAGTGGTGGCGACGTGGCCCACCTGGCCCGCCCCGTTCCGTCGCGGCACGCTGCACTGTGCACAACCCGTTGTGCATGGCGACGCCGCCTGCTGCTGTGGCGGCCGGGCCCGCCGCCTCCTGGTGTGGCGGCAGGTGCCACGTGTCGCCTGCCGCACCTGCCGCCACCGCTGAGGGGGTCTTTTTTGTCAAATTGATCCACAGGTAGTCTCTTTTGACAATTCATCTGGTCAGGTGGTCCTTTTGGACAAAAAATCGAGGAAGCAAAGACACAAGACGGGCGAAGCAATGCCAAGCCAGAGACATGAAGAGCAGAAGGGCGAGGTGAGATCCCCCAGCAAGGCCCTTGCCGGGGCGGCCTCCACAGCCCCGGCAAGAGCTTTGCGGGGGCAACTTGCCCAACACCAGCAGGGCTGCCACCCTTGAGCCTGAGAGTTCCTGAAGGATTCCAGCCTCTTCCATGAACTGGGTGTGCGGCCATTCGCACGGCCGTACCTCCGCCAACCTCCGCGGATGGAGATCACTGTCAGATGACTCCCCAATAACACCCTTGGATTTCTTCTTAAAAGCAAACTTCCTAAAGATATTCATCCTTTTCCTATGAACAAAATTTCTAAAAATTTTAGTCCACAAACTTTTCTCATCAAAACTTCTCAAAATTAATAGCAAATACTCATACGGATGCATAGAGGCCATATCAAGCATTCAAACTACTTAGAACTCTAAGAATTCAACATGCAAGCTCATCTATAGCAGCACCAAGAGTAGCTAATTATTCAAAATATAAACCACTAAAAAAACTAATTGGACAAATGGTGGAGTCACATACCAAGCAATAATCCGCCCCCACAGTTTCGGAGACGGAGCTTCGAGCAAATAGATCAAAATCTGTGGGTTTGAGAGCAAGACCACGGGAGAGAGAGAAAAGGGAATTTTTTCTGGAGGTAGGTGATGATGTGGTGTGAAGAGATAAGTGAGGGGGCCCACATGGGGACCACAACCCACCCGGGCGCGCCCAGGTGGGTTATGGCCACCTGGTGCACCTCCCTCTGATATTATTTGCACCAGAAATTCTTAAATATTCAGAAAAAAATGTATTAAATTTTCAGAGTATTCTGAGAACTTTTATTTTTGGGTCATTTTTTATTGCACGGGAAATTCAGAAAATAGACAAAACATGGCATTTTCTTTTATTTAACTAATAAAAATAGAAAACAAAAAGTAGGGAGAGAAGGTAGTGCTTACTAAATCCATCAACTTCATACCTCTAAAAAATGATTCATTAATAAGGTTGATCAGGTCTTATTAACAACCACTTTCGATTAGCATGAAACCGAAGAACTTTCGTAATTCACTAAGTTACCTCAACGGGGATATGAATGTTGTCGGTGTACAAAAGTAGGGGCCCCTTTTTGTACCCCTTTACTTATGCGCAGGCAGTCGCAGCCCCATGCCCCTGGCCACACTTGGCGGGGTAGAGGAAGCAAAGACACAAGACGGGCGAAGCAACGCCAAGCCAGACACACAAAGAGCAGAAGGGGGAGGTGAGATCCCCCGGCAAGGCCCTTGCCGGGGCGGCCTCCACAGCCCCGGCAAGAGCCTTGCCGGGGCAACTTGCCCGATGCCAGCAGGGCTGCCATCCTTGAGCCTGAGAGTTCCGACGCCCTCAAACCACATTAGAACCAAAGCTCAGGAAGCGCCTCCATGGTGGCATGTAGATCTTTGTGAAGACTAGAAGCATACAAGACTAGATGAATAACCATAAGATGAAGATCCTCGGCAAGATCCTTGCCAAGGATACCCACGAGACCCCCGGCAAGCCCCTTGCTGGGGACGGCCACGATGCCACGGCAAGATCCTTTTCGGGACCCCGGTAAGACTCTTGCCAAAGACATCCGCAGGGCCGCCGCCAGGCCCACATCTGCCAAGACTCCGCCGCTGTTCCCATGCAGCTGCCAGCCCACCAACTAGGCGAGCACCTGCATGGCGACGTGTGGCCTCTAGGCCAACTCAGCAAGCACCTGCGTGGTGGCATGCAGATCTTCATGAAGGCTTTGCCACTGCACCAACTCAGCAGCCAGCCAGCCAGCGTGGCACTACCCGCCTCGTTAGTTCGAATGCGCGTCGAAGCCAGGTGAGGCGGCAACAACTGGGACGAGCTTCCTTGCCAACCCTGATAAAGCAAGAAGGGCACGTCGGCAGCGCATTAAATGCATTTGTCCTACGGTGCCAGAGGATAGACTCAACCACTGTATAGCTTTTCACCTCCTGTGTGCCGCTGTGGTAGCCCCTTTGTCTATAAAAGGAGGCCCGCAGCATATTGGGAGAGGATTCAGACTTTTTGGACCCTGCATGCCTTGTAGCTAGTCCAGGAACACCAGATAAACTAAAACCAGCAGGAGTAGGGTATTACGCATCACTCGCGGCCCGAACCTGGATAATCCCCCCGCGTTGATCTCTCAATCCCGCTCTTTCCACAGCCCCGTGCCCGCCAACCATTGCAAAAGGGATTCCTCGTGATCCCGTAGGTGTCGATTCCCCCGACAAATGTCCCCGACAATAAGCATTTCATATTTCCTTTTGACAATAGGTAGAGGTATTTGAAAACTTCCAATAGTGACTGTCGGAGATTTTTCAATAACATTATACCATTCACTTGGAATTGTTTCTTCGGAAAGTGCATCGTATGCTCATTGCCATTGATATGAAAATTGACCTTGCTTTTATTGCAATCAATAACAGCCCCTGCAGTATTCAAGAAGGGTCTACCAAGGATAATCGACATGTTGTCGTCCTCGGGCATCTCAAGTATAGCAAAGTCGGTCAAGATAGTAACATTAGCAACAACAACGGGCACATCCTCACAGATACCGATAGGTATGGCCGTTGATTTGTCAGTCATTTGCAAAGATATCTCAGTAGGTGTGAGTTTATTCAAGTCAAGTCTTTTATATAAAGAGAAAGGCATAACACTAACACCAGCTCCTAAATCACACAAAGCAGTTTTCACATAATTCTTTTTAATGGAGCAAGGTATAGTTGGTATTCCTGGATCTCCAAGTTTTTTAGGTACTCCATCCTTAAAAGTATAATTAGCAAGCATAGTGGAGATTTTAGCTTCCGGTATTTTCTCTTATTTAATGAGGACCTCTACCAATGGTTAGGCACGAATGGAGGCGAAAGGGACATCTATAAGATGGCCAAGATCCGAGGGAGGAAGACGAGGGATATTGGCCAAGTCAAATGCATCAAGGACGGAGCATGCCAACTCTTGGTGAAGGACGAGGAGATTAAGCATATATGGCGGGAGTACTTCGATAAGCTGTTCAATGGGGAGAATGAGAGTTCTACCATTAAACTGGACGACTCCTTTGATGAGACCAGCATGCATTTTGTGCGGAAAATCTAGGAGTCTGAGGTCAAGGAGGCTTTAAAAAAGATGAAAGGAGGCAAGGCAATGGGCCCTGATTGTATCCTCATTGAGGTGTGGAAAGGTCTCGGGGACATAGCGATAGTATGGCTAACCAAGCTTTTCAACCTTATTTTTCGGGCAAACAAGATGCCAGAAGAATGGAGACGAAGTATATTAGTACCAATCTTCAAGAACAAGGGGGATGTTCATAGTTGTACTAATTACCGTGGAATTAAGCTGATGAGCCATACAATGAAGCTATGGGAGAGAGTCATTGAGCACCGCTTAAGAAGAACGACAAGCATGACCAAAAATCAGTTTGGTTTCATGCCTGGGAGGTCGACCATGGAAGCCATTTTCTTGGTACGACAACTTATGGAGAGATATAGGGAGCAAAAGAAGGACTTGCATATGGTGTTCATTGACTTGGAGAAGGCCTATGATAAGATATCGCGGAATGTCATGTGGTGGACCTTGGAGAAACACAAAGTCCCAGCAAAGTACATTACCCTCATCAAGGACATGTGCGATAATGTTGTGACAAGTGTTCGAACAAGTGATGTCGACACTGATGACTTCCCGATTAAGATAGGACTGCATCAGGGGTCAGCTTTGAGCCCTTATCTTTTTCCATTGGTGATGGATGACGTCACACGGGATATACAAGGAGATATCCCATGGTGTATGCTCTTTGCGGATGATCTGGTGCTAGTTGACAATAGTCGGACGGGGGTAAGTAGGAAGTTAGAGCTATGGAGACAAACCTTGGAATCGAAAGGGTTTAGGCTTAGTAGAACTAATACCAAGTACATGATGTGCGGTTTCGGTACTACTAGGTGTGAGGAGGAGGAGGTTAGCCTTGATGGCCAGGTGGTACCCAGAAGGACACCTTTTGGTATTTGGGGTCAATGCTGCAGGAGGATGGGGGTATTGATGAAGATGTGAATCATCGAATCAAAGCTGGATGGATGAAGTGGGGCCAAGCTTCTAGCATTCTCTGTGACAAGAGAGTGCCACAAAAGCTAAAAGGCAAGTTCTACAAGACGGCGGTTCGACCCGCAATGTTGTATGGCGCTGAGTGTTGGCCGACTAAAAGGCGACATGTTCAACAGTTACATCTGGCAGAGATGCGTATGTTGAGATGGATGTGTGGCCACACGAGGAAGGATCGAGTCCTGAATGATGATATGCGAGATAGAGTTGGGGTAGCACCAATTGAAGAGAAGCTTGTCCAACATCGTCTGAGATGGTTTGGGCATATTCAACGCAGGCTTCCAGAAGCTTTTATGCAGTGCATAGCGGACGGCTAATGCATGCGGAGAATGTCAAGAGAGGGCGGGGTAGACCGAATTTGACATGGAAGGAGTCCGTTAAGTTAAGAGGGACCTGAAGGATTGGAGTATCACCAAAGAGCTAGCTATGGACAGGGATGCGTGGAAGCTTGCTATCCATGTGCTAGAGCCATGAGTTGGTTTCGAGATCTTATGTGTTTCACCTCTAGCCTACCCCAACTTGTTTGGGACTAAAGGCTTTGTTGTTGTTGTTGTTGTTGTTGTTGTTGTAGTGATGATGTCTTTCATATATGTTGCATAAGGAGGCATTTTCAAGGTATCAGTCAAGCGAGTACGCAAAAAGACTAGCCTCACCATTACAACAAAGCGTTAAAATTCTTCATCATCTTTCTTTTTAATTGACTTAGGTGGAAAGGGCATTGATTTTTAGCAATAAAGTCTCTTTTAGCATATCTTGCATTCTTGGGTTGTGGGTTATCAAGATCAACTGCAGGTTCGATCTCAACATCATTGTCTGGTTCTTTACTATGTGTTTGAGTATTTTCATGAACCTCGTCATTATCATTTTCATTGTCAGAAGGTGAGTGTTCATTACCAGATTGGGTTTCAACATCTGAGATAGAAACTTCATTATCACTGTCAGGAGGTTTTTCTACTTCAGGTTCACTAGAGGCATGCAAAGTCCTATCATTTTTCTTCTTTTTTGTAGAGGGACTAGGTGCATCAGTGTTAACTCTTTTGTGAATCTTGTTCTACTCTTTTTGGGTGTCCCTCAGGATAAAGTGGTTCCTGAGTCATTTTACCTCCTCTAGTTGCAACTCTAATAGCAAAGTCATGTTTAGTATTATTCATTTCATCAAGCAACTCTCTTTGAGATTTAGCAACTTGTTCTAACTGAGTTTGAACCATAGAAGCATGCTTTCCAACACCTCTAACATCATTTGAGATTCTAAATAACAAGTCACTCAAGTGAGCAGTCATATCAGAATTGTATTTCAATTGTTTCATAACATTTGCATTGAAGTGATCTTGGTTTCTAATGTAGTTTTCAAACTGACAAAGACATTGGCTAGGGTGCATATTCTGAGGATTGTCATTATCATTGAACTTCATTAAAGAATTTACCTCTACCACCTTAGGCAATGGTGGTGTATTAAGCCCATGTATTTCTCAAGTAGGAGGTAAATTTTTGACATCCTCAGCTTTAATACCTTTTTCCTTCATAGATTTCTTTGCCTCTTACATATCTTCAAGACTGAGATATAATATACTCCTCTTCTTCGGAGTGGGTTTAACCGGTGGTTCAGGGAGAGTCCAATCATCAACACTTTGTTCCTTGAAAACAGTTTGTTCCTTCTTCGGACTGAGATATAATATGTTATTCAATAATTCTTCAGCTTGCCCAACAGTTTGTTCCTTGAAAACACAACCAACAACACTATCTAGGAAGTCCCTAGAAGCATCGGTTAGTCCATTATAGAAGATATCAAGTATTTCATTTTTCTTAAGAGGATGATCAGGCAAAGCATGCATTAAGTAACTAGCAAAGCCTCCCCCAAGCTTGTGGGAGACTCTCTTCTCTGGTTTGCACAAAGTTAAATCTTTCCTGTAAAGCAGCTTGTTTCTTATGAGCAGGGAAATATTTTTCAGAGAAGTAAATAAATCATATCCTAGGGACTGCGCACGCAACGAGGAGCAAGAGTGTTGTACCAAGCTTTAGCATCACCCTTTAATGAGAACGGAAATAATCTGAGAATAAAGTAATAGCGAGTCTTCTCGTCATGAGTAAAAAGGGTGGCTGTGTCATTCAACTTAGTAAGATGTGCCACAATATTTTCAGTTTCATAACCATGGAAAGGATCATATTCAACCAAAGTAATTAACTCTGGGTCGACAGAGAATTCATAATCTTTATCATCAATAAAGATCGGTGAAGTAGCAAACTTAGGATCATATTTCATTCTAGCATTCAGAGATTTTTTTTATACTTGCGTAATAATTTCTCTAGATCATCTCTATCTCTGCAAGCAATAATATCTCTAGTTGTCTCCTCATTCATAACATAACCTTCCGGTACCTTAGGCAATTCATATCTAGGAGGGCTAGTTCTAGTAGGTGTTCCAGGAGTTTCAATTTCAAGCTCATCATCAAATCCAACAACATCATAGAAATATCAGAAAATCACCAAGAAAATCACCAAGTGGCACATCATTATCATCAAACAAGGTACTAGCATCATCATAAGCATTATCCATAGCAGAAGTAGCATCATCAATAACTTGCGACATATCAGAATTGATAGCATTTGGTGGTGTTGCAAGTTTACTTATAACAGAAGGTGAATCTAAAGTAGAACTGGATGGCAGTTCCTTACCCCCACTCGTCTTAGAGGGATAAATCTTAGTCTTAGCATCCTTCAGATTCTTTATAGTGATAAATTGATAATAATCCCAAGTGACTCAACAAATATAGCTATGCTCCCCTGCAACGGTGCCAGAAAAAGGTCTTGATAACCCACAAATATAGGGGATCGCAACAGTTTTCGAGGGTAGAGTATTCAACCCAAATTTATAGATTCAACACAAGGGGAGCCAAATAATATTTGCAAGTATTAGCAGTTGAGTTGTCAATTCAACCACACCTGGAGATTAATTATCTGCAACAAAGTGATCAGCAGCAAAGTAGTATGATAGTAGTGGCATCAACAATAGTAACGGTAACAGTGATAGAAGTAATTTTGTAACAAGTGTAACAGTGATGATAGTAGCAGTAACTTAGCAAGAACAATATAAGATAAATTCATAGGAATTGGATCGCTAATTTGTTGGATGATATTCGTCATGTGACACTCATAACCTAGGGCGATACGGCACTAGCTCCAGTTCATAAATATATTGTAGGCATGTATTCGTAAATAGTCATACATGCATGCTTATGGAAAGAACTTGCATGACATCTTTTGTCCTACCCTCCCGTGGCAGCGGGGTCCTATTGGAAACTAAGGGATATTAAGGCCTCCTTTTAATAGAGAGTCGGAACAAAGCATTAACACAGGATGAATACATGAACTCCTCAAACTACGGTCATCACCGGGAGTGGTCCCGACTATTGTCACTCCGGGGTTGCCGGATCATACCACGTAGTAGGTGACTATAACTTGCAAGATCGGATCTAGAACATGGATATAATGGTGATAACATAAATGGTTCAGATCTGAATTCATGGCACCCAGGCCCAAAGTGACAAGCATTAAGCATGGCAAAGTCATAGCAACGTCAATCTCAAAACATAATGGATACTAGGGATCAAGCCCTAACAAAACTAACTCGATTACATGACGGATCTCATCCAACTCCTCACCGACCAGCGAGCCTACGAAGGAATTACTCACTCCCAGTGGGGAGCATCATGGAATTGGCAATGGAGAAGGGTTGGTGATGAAAAAGAACGAAGATCCCCCTCTCAGGAGCCCCAAACGGACTCCAGATCTGGCCTCCCGATGAAGAACAGGAGGTGACGGCGGCTCTGTCTTGTGGATCACGATAATTCTTTCTCCTTGATTTTTTTCTGGAAAAATAGGATTTTATAGCGTCGGTTTCAGGGTCTGCGGGGCCACCAGGTGGGGACAACCCACCTGGGCGCGCCAGGAGGGGGGCGTGCCCTGGTGGGTTGTGCCCACCCAGGTGCCCCCCTCCGGTGGATCTAGGCTCCAAATTCTTATTTATTGTATAAAAAATTCTCGCAAAGTTTCATTCCATTCCGAGAACTTTTATTTCTGCACAAAAACAACACCATGGTAGTTCTGATGAAGACAACATCAGTCCGGGGTTAGTTTCATTCAAATCATGCAAATTAGAGTCCACAACAAGAGGAAAAGCGTTAGGAAAGTAGATACGTTGGAGATCTATCACCATCCTCAATTTTCTTCCTCCTGCGGTTCTGCCAGAGTTGGCATCCACAAGCTAGGTCTCCTCCCAGCAAAACTCCTCCTGGGCGCCTCTGGTGAGAGATGTTGCGGCTGCCGCTGCACCGGCGTCAGAAACAACAACTACTCAACTTGATCGCTGCAAGTGGTTGCATGAACAGTTTGCAGTGGTATGTGCACTTCTTCCTGGATTGAAATGGAGATGTACCTTTTGACAAGGATAAAATTAAGAAAATCTACAATAAGTGATGGGATGGTAGAAATATACGCCGCTGGGATGTACATGGTGGGGGGGTACACAAACAGGGGTGTTTATTCCCCCTGACTTGTGCACGGACGAGGAACCTCCACCCCGGCAGCCAAGGCTTGACGAAGGAATGGCTACCCCAAACTACAACACAAGGCCAAGCCAGAGAGGCCACTCTTTGTATGACCGAGGAGCAGATTAGGAAAACCAAGCCAACATAGCGCCACCTCGGGAAGGCCTCCCCTGCTGGGCAGGAGAGCTGGTCAAGACCACCCCAAGGGCAAGTCCAAGATTACCCCGGTAGGCTTGCCGGGGCCGCCAAGGGAAAGAAATCCCGCCAAGCCACCACTGCTCCACCGCACAACAAAGCCAATCACTTGTCCATGCGGGGTCGAGGCCCCAAGTGATTAAGTGGCTTTCACTAAACACGTGGAAGCACGATGGAAAGCGAATCATTTCTTGTTGACACCCGTCTAGAGGCGTGTCAAGGTGATAAGTTGAGGATGATTGAGCGGCACAACAGGCTTGCTGGGTTTCACCCTCAGCATGACACCTAGCGATGCATTTAATGCATTTTGTCCTAACTACCAGAGTTAGGTGTGATAGCACTGTTAGCTATCTAATCATTAGATAATGACTGTTTTGCCATTGTGGTTACCCCTTGAGCTATAAAAGCAGGACCAAGGCAAACTAGTAAAGGATTCGGACCCTCTCACACTTGTACGCGCGTAGATGCTCCCCCAAGGCCACCTTGCTGGGTTTGAGCGTTGCGTGTTGTTTGATCGTCCACATCCAATCCACCAACGGCAGGAGTAGGGTTTTACGCCTCACGACGGCCTGAACCTAGGTAAAATTACCAGTGTCATCATCGTCATGCTGATCCATGGCTTCTGCTCTTTGTGCAATGTGACCACCCCCTTTGCCGAACCACAAAGGGGCCCATGGCCCCATAGGTGATCGTGCTCTCCCACGACATCTTTGGCGCGCCAGGTAGGGGGTTCACTTGCGTGAATCCGAAGTTGTGAACAGTGCACCGAGCTTCATCATCGTCTTCATCATCACCCTCTTCGTCAATGGCTTCAAAGAAAAAGAATGGTGCTACTCCCTAGCCTCGTCCCTCCCAGATTACATCGCTCGTCTCCACCGTAGCAGCGACGACGATGAAGGCGGGGGATGACGACACTACGGTTGCCATGGCTGGCACGGATGGTGTGGCCGCCATGCCAACCACGGCCAGAAGAAGGAGCGAGACGTGCGGCGGCGTCTCCCTCCTCGCGATCTCCTGACAAAGCGTGTCCGATCCCAAATGGTGTCGTTTGGACAGGCAGATGAGAAAACGGTGCGTAATTGGCCTCCCCCTCCCTTCTCGCTCGCCAATGATCGGGTCACGCAATGGTGAGGCTATCAGCGTCGATAAGCCCGCGTGGAGATCGGTCCTGCATTTATCTCGACAAGGGTAAATCCTGAGTTGAGCGCTGGTGCGAATCCGTTGGTTGACGCCCCCGGCAAGCGAACCCCGACAAGGCCTCTTGTGCCAGCATGTCTTTCACGACGGACGTCGAGACATTGATGACCCACAAGTATAGGGGATTAATCGTAGTCCTTTCAATAAGTAAGAGTGTCGAACCCAACAAGGAGCAGAAGGAAATGGCAAGTAGTTTTCAGCAAGGTGTTCTCTGCAAGCACTGAAATTATAAGTAATGAGTAGTTTGATAGCAAGATAATTTGTAACGAGCAAGTAACGGTAATGGTAAAAAAAGTGCAGCAAGATAGCCCAATCCTTTTGAGGCAAATGACAGGCTAAAACAGTCTCTTATCATAAGAAAAACGCTCTTGAGGGTACACAGGAATTTCATCTAGTCACTTTCATCATGTTGATTTGATTCGTGTTCACTATTTGATAATTTGATATGTGGGTTGACTAGTGCTTAGGTGAACTTTTATCATATATCTTCTCATGAAAAAGTAACAATTCAACACAACATCGAAGTATAAAGCATAAACTCTATTGAAAACCAACAAACTATGTTCTCAGTCAACTTTGCAACTACAATTCATCACCTTTTCAGGAAGGGTCACGTATCAGAGCCTTTTGGCAAGTCCACATACTCAACCATCATATAGTCTTCTATAATTGCTAACACTCACCGCATACACATGAGGAAAAAGTGTCAACCGGACACATAAAAACATAGGGGCATATAGTTTCGCCTCCCAACGTACTCACCTCAAGGGTGATGTCAACAATAATAACTCATGCTCACCCATATCCAGCTGGATATATGTGCCTAGATCTTTCTTCACCACATGGTGCTTGCCAAAAGAGAAAATAAAAAGGAATAGAGAGGAGTACTTTGACTCTTCATAAAAGTAAATGCATAAAAGTAAAGGATAGGCCCTTCGTAGAGGGAAGCAGAGGTTGGCATGCAATTATTTGTTTGTATGCCAAATCTCTTAGTGCAAAAGAACGCCACGTATGTTGCCCCTTATGATAGCAACCTTTATTATGAAGTTTGTCGCCTTTATTATGTTGCCATCACAAGTTCGTACAACGCTCAATTTTCTCTTACACTAAATGATCTAACACATTTAGAAGCAATTTTTATTGCCTTATTGCACCGATGACAACTTACTTGAAGGATCTTACTCAATCCATAGGTAGGTATAGAGGACTCTCAAAACAAGTTTGGGTTTAAGGGTTTTGGATGCACAAGTAGTATCTCTACTTAGTGCGAAGTTTTTGTCTAGCAAAGATGGGGTCAAGCACCATATGTTAAACGATCTATGACAATATAACTTCTATGTGAATATGAACAAACATAAATCATTACGTTGTCTTCCTTGCCCAACGTCAACAATTTTGGCATATAATATTTGATGAGGGCTCACAATCATAAAAGATGTCCAAGATAGTGTATGTGCATGTGAATGTTGTCTTCCCTCATTAATTCTTCCATGGATTGCATCATTGACCAATGCTATGTTTGTAAATCTCCAATAAAACTTTCTACTTATACTCTTGCTTATGTGATGTCATTACTTACCATTAGATTAGCGTATGATATTTTCATCTATTTCCTTTCTTTTTATTGTACATGAAAATAAACAAAGCAAAACTCGAACTAAACTTTATTATATATCTTGCACACGATTACAAGGATAGAAAGAGCACTAAGCAAACACTCAAAAAGGAAGGATCGGACTAAACTTTTATTCGACTAAATTAAAAGATAACTAAGGATCAAACTAAAAATAGATAAAAGCAAAGATAGTGGTGATGATATGATATCAGGGCACCTCCCCCAAGCTTGGCACAAGCCAAGGGGAGTGCACATACCATGAACTCAAGTCTCCTTTGTTTATGAAGGAGGAGGTGCTGGTGAGGTGGTAGTGAGCTTATCCTTTTTCTCTAACTTGTGTCGGAGGTAATAACTATCTATCCACAACTCATCGTTCTCCTCCTCAGGCTTTAATATCCTCTTGCATAATGCTTCTTTGCTTTCCATCCGAAAGCGAGGGGGAATAGGTTCATCTTCATCCTCCTCATCTGTAAGCCACATATAGGGAAAACTCTTCTTGAAGATGTTTTGATCAAGAGGTCGATGAGAAACAGGGCTCTCCCCCTCTGAATCTTGAGATGCCATATTTCAGATCTGCTACAAAATAGCAAGAAAGAAGAACATGAGATTTCTCCGCGATACGGTAGTTAATGCATTTGGGGGGTATATAAAGATTTTTTATCTTGGGGGGCAAGCAAACAGGAGAGAAACGGAGTCCATAAGGTAACTGAGGTGGGCACAACCCACCTGGGCATGCCCTGGTGTCTTGTGCCCACCAGGGTTGCCTTCCTGGTTGTGTCTTACTTTCCTAATTTTTAATATATTCCAAAACTGATAGAAAATATTTTTGCGGATTTTTCGGAGTCTGTTACTGTATCACGTACCTCCTCTTTTTTCGGTTATTCTAGAGTATTCTAGAAGGTTTATTTTATGTGTTCCTCCGATGTCATTGTTTGGATAATATTGCTTTCAACATTAATAGGCGTACCTGAGATGTAGTGTTTAATTATTTGACCATTGACAACCTTCGGGTTAGTACATTCAGCATTATTTCTTTTGATGGCTCCAGAGCGATAAACCTCTTCGATAACATATGGTCCTTCCCATTTGGAGAGAAGTTTTCCTGCAAAGAATCTGAAATGAGAGTTGTACAAAAGAATATATTCTCCAACTTTGGACTCACGCTTTTGGATTCTTTTATCATGCCATCTTTTAACCTTCTCTTTAAATAGTTAGGCATTTTGATAAGCTTGGGATCTCCATTCATCTAGTGAGCTAATATCAAATAGCCCCTTTTCACCGACAAGTTTGAAATCATAGTTGATTTTTTTGATTGCCCAATATGCTTTATGTTCTAACTCTAGAGGCAAATGACAAGCTTTTCCATAAACCGTTTTATATGGAGACATACCCATAGGATTTTTGTATGTTGTTCTATAAGCCCAAAGTGCATCATCCAATTTCTTAGACCAATTCTTCCTGGACCTATTAACAATTTTTTGTAAAATTAATTTATTTCTCTATTACTAAGTTCAATTTTACCACTAGATTGAGGATGATAGGGTGACGCAATTCTATGGTTCACATCATACTTAGCAAGAATTTTACGGAAAGCACCATGAATAAAGTGTGAACCACCATCAGTCATTAAATATCTAGGGACTCCAAACCTGGGAAAATAACTTCCTTAAGCATTTTAATAGAGGTGTTGTGATCAGCACTACTAGTTGGAATAGCTTCTGCCCACTTAGGACATAATCAACAACAACCAAAATACGAGTATACCCATTAGAGGAAGGAAAAGGTCCCATATAATCAAAACCCTATACATCAAATGGTTCAACAACAAGTGAATAATTTATAGGCATTTCCTGATGCTTACCAACATTGCCGATTCTTTGGCATTCTTCACAAGATAAAACAAACTTACGGGCATCCTTGAAGAGAGTAGGCCAATAAAAACCAGATTGCAATAGCTTGTGAGAAGTTCTATCTCCCGCATGATGCCCTCCATAAGATTCAGAGTGACATTTCCATAGATTTGTCCCTGCTCATGCTCAGGTACACAACGTCTAATAATGCCATCTACTCCTTCTTCATAAAGATGTGGGTCATCCCAAAAGTAATGTCTTAAATCATAGAAGATTTTTTTTCTTTTGTTGGTAAGTGAAGCTAGGTGGTATATATTCAGCCTAGCGGTTACGAACTTTTTGTTCGATTCAAAGGATTTCCACTTGAGTAAAGCTATGGTGGGAAATAAACTACCAATTAGGCAATGTGTGTCTCTATTTCTTGAATTCTCTGGTCTATGCAACCCGAAAGCGTTGTTTAACAAAGACAAGTCTGAATATGAAACGCAATCCGACAGAGAAAATAAAATTAAGTAACCACCAGTTGAAACTGAGCGAGGATGCCTCTCCTAACAATATAATTAGCATAGTCAACATACCAAGGGGTGTTATGAGAGACATTTATTGCAGCTAATTTCTCGTTAGGAAAACTATCATTAATAGGTTGTGGGTCATCAAGAATATTTTCTAACCTAGACAAGTTATCAGCTACGGGGTTCTCAGCTCCTTTCCTATCAGTGGTATGCAAGTCAAATTCTTGTAGCAAGAGAACCCACCTAATGAGTCTAGGTTTAGCATCTTTCTTTTCCATAAGATATTTAATAACAGCATGATCAGTGTGAACAGTAACTTTAGAATCAACAATGTAGGATTTGAATTTATCACAAGCAAACACCACTTCTAAAAATTCTTTTTCAGTAGTAGCATAATTTCTTTGGGCATTGTCTAGAGTGTTACTAGCATAATGAATAACATTTAACTTCTTATCAACTCTTTGTCCTAGAACAACACCAACAACATAATCACTAGCATCACACATAATTTCAAAAGGCAAGTTCCAATCAGGTGATTAAACAATAGGTGTAGAAATTAAGGCTTTCTTGAGTGTTTCAGAGGCTTCTACAAAATCATCATCAAAAACAAATGGAACATCCTTTTGTAAAAGATTTGTAAGAGGCCTAGAAATTTTAGAGAAGTCTTTAATATATCTCCTATAGAAACCAGCATGACCAAGGAAACTACGAATACCTTTAGTATCTCCGGGACATGGAATTTTCTCAATTGCATCAACTTTAGCTTTATCCACCTCAATACCTCATTCAGAAATTTTATGTCTCAAGACAATACCTTCATTAACCATAAAGTGGCACTTCTCCCAATTCAAGACAAGATTGGTTTGCTCGCATGTCTGCAAAACACGATCAAGGTTTCTTAAGCAATCATCAAAAGAAGTTCCGTAAATGGAAAAATCATCCATGAAAACCTCAACAATCTTTTCACAAAAATTAGAGAATATAGCAGTCATACATCTTTGAAAAGTAGCAGGTGCATTGCATAAACCAAAAGGCATATGTCTATAAGCATAAGTTCCAAAACGACAAGTAAAGGTGGTTTTCTCTTGATCAGGTTGTGAAATGGGTATTTGAGAAAAACCAGAATATCCATCGAGAAAACAAAAGTGTGTGTGCTTAGATAGCCTTTCTAGCCTTTGATCAATAAAAGGTAGAGGGTAATGATCTTTTCTAGTTGCTTTATTTTATTTCCTAAAATCAATTACCATTCTCTAGCCAGTGACAATTCTTTGTGGAATAAGTTCATTCTTATCATTAGGAACAATAGTAATACCTCCTTTCTTAGGGGTACAATGAACGGGACTTACCCATCTACTATCAACTATGGGATAGATTATACCTACTTCCAGAAGCTTCGGTATTTCAGTTCTTAGCACTTCTTTCATTTTAGGACTTAAACGTCTTTGGTGATCAACAACGGGTTTATCATCAGGTTCCATATTAATCTTGTGCTGACACAGAGTGGGACTAATGCCCTTATGATCATCAAGAGTATATCCAATAGTTGCTCGATGCTTCTTCAGAATTTTCAATAATCTTTCTTCTTCATGTTCTGGAAGGTTAGCACTAATAAAAACAGGATATATCTTTTTCTCATCAAAATGAGAATATTTCAAAGTGTTTGGCAATTGTTATAATTCAAACATAGGATCACCTTTAGGTGGAGGAGGACCTCCTAGAGTTTTAATAGGCAAATTGTGTTTAAGCAGAGGTCGTTGTTCGAACAAAATTTTATCTATTTAATTTCTTTCATGCATATGCATATCATTTTCATGGTCTAGCAAATATTGTTCTAGTGGGTCTGTAGGAGGCACGACAATAGAAGCAAGACCAATTATTTCATCCTTACTAGGCAATTCTTTCTTATGATGTTTTCTACTAAACTTAGAAAAATTAAACTCATGAGATTTATCACCAAAACTAACACCGGCGATTTGTTTCTCGCAATCTATTTTAGCATTAACGGTGTTCAAGAAAGGTCTACCAATTAATGGGACAAAATTCATCTTGTGGGGAACCAAGAACTAGAAAATCAGTAGGATATTTTATTTTCCCACACCAGACTTCAACATCTCTAACAATCCCAAGTGGTGTGATGGTGTCTCTATTAGTAAGCTTAATAGTAAAATCTATGTCTTCTATTTCAGCGTGTGTTATGTCATTCATAATTTCTTGATATAAGGTAAAGGGAATAGCACTCACGCTAGCACCTAAGTCACATAAACCATGATAATAGTAATCTCCTATTTTAACTGAGACAACATGCATCAACAACAGGTCTATGTTTATCTTTTTCATCTGGTTTGGCAATTCTAGCAGCTTCATCACAGAAGTAAATAACATGCCCATCTATATTTTCTTCCAAGAGATCTTTAACCATAGCAACACTAGGTTCTACCTTGATTTGTTTAGTAGGTTTAGGTGCTCTGATATAGCTTTTATTGACCACAGTTGAAACCTTAGCATGTTCCTTTATCATAACAGGAAAAGGTGTTTTTTCAATATAAGCAGTAGGCACAACTAGATCAACATTATAAATAATAGTTTCATCTTTAACCACAACCAGTTCTTTAATTTCTTGTTTAATAGGTGGGTGATAATTAAACCACTTCTCTTTAGGGAGATCAACATGAGTAGCAAATGATTAAAAAAAGAGGCTACTATCTTAGAGTCAAGTCCATATTTAGTGCTAAACTTTTCAAAAGCATCGGTACTCATAAAGGATTTAACACAATCAAACTTAAGCTTAATACCTGACCCTTTACCTTCGTCGAGTTACCAATATTTAGAGTTGAGTTTAATTGTTTCTAAAATATCCCACCTGAATTCAATAGTGTTCTTCATAAAAGAACCAGTACAAGAAGTGTCGAACATGGATTGATCATCACGAGAAAGCCGAGCATAAAAATTCTGAACGATAATTTCTCTTGAGAGCTCATGATTGGGGCATGAATATAACATTGACTTAATCCTCCCCCAATCTAGAGCGACAATTTCTCCTTCACGAGGCCAAAAAATATATATATAATTTTGATCATGATGAACTACATGCATAGGATAATTTTTTTTGGTGAAATTCCGATTTCAAATGATTCCAACTCCAAGATCCAAGCCTATACCATACCAATGCTTTTCCCTTCAAAGATAAAGGGAAAACCTTCTTCTTAGCTTCATCTCTGGGTAAACCTGCAAGTTTAAATAATCCACAAATTTCATCCACATACATCAAGTGCATATCAGGATGTTCGGTTCCATCTCCTGCATAAGGATTAGGTAGCAGATGTTCTATCATACCCAAAGGAATTTCATAACCAATATTTTCAGTAGGTGCAATAGGTTGAGGGGCAACTAATTGTGGTTCCGGTCGGTACCTCGAACAAACCCCTCAAAGGATTGTTCTCCGTAGTAACAAGTGACGATAAATTTCAGCATGTAGTAATAATTTTTCTTACCAAGAGCACTTCACTCCCCGGCAACGGCGCCAAAAAAGAGCCTTGATGACCCAAAAGTACAAGGGATCAATCTTAGTCCTTTCAATAAGTAAGAGTGTCGAACTCAATGAGGAGCAGAAGGAAATGACAAGTTGTTTTCAGCAAGGTGTTCTCTGCAAGCACTAAAATTATAAGTAACAAGTAGTTTGATAGCAAGATAATTTGTAACGAGCAAGTAACGGTAATGGTAACAAAAGTGAAGCAAGATAGCCCAATACTTTTGAGGCAAAGGACAGGCCAATACGGTCTCTTATGATAAGCAAAAGTTCTTGAGGGTATATGGGAATTTCATCTAGTCACTTTCATCATGTTGATTTGATTCATGTTCACTACTTTGATAATTTGATATGTGGGTTGACCGGTGATTAGGTGCTATTCTTACTTGAACAAACCTCCTACTTATGATTAACCCCCTCGCAAGCATCCGCAACTACGAGAAAAGTATTAAGATAATCTAACCATAGCATTAAACTTTTGGATCCAAATCAATCCCTTACGAAGTAGCGCATAAACTAGGGTTTAAGCTTCCGTCACTCTCGCAACCTATCATCTAATAACTACTCAAAAATGCATTCCCTTAGGCCCTCATAAGGTGAAGTGTCATGTAGTTGACGTTTACATGACACCATTAAGGGAATCACAACATACATACCATCAAAATATTGAACACATATCAAGTTCACATGATTACCTGCAACAAGATTTCTCCCGTGGCCTCAAGAACAAAAGTAACTACTCGCAAATGATAATCACGCTCAAGATCAGAGGGGTATTAAATAGCATAATGGATCTGAACATATAATCTTCCACCAAATAAACCATATAGTAATCAACTACAATATGTAATCAACACTACTAGTTACCCCAAAGCGCCAATCTAAGGTTCCGGTACAAAGATTGAACACAAGAATGAACTAGGGTTTGAGAGGATATGGTGTTGTTGAAGATGTTGATGGAGATTTCCCTCGCCAAGATGGGAGAGATCGTTGGTGATGATGATGATTCCCCCTCCGGGAGGGAAGTTCACCCCGCGGAATCGCTCCGCCGGAGAGCAAAAGTGCTCCTGCCCAAGTTCCACCTTGATACGACGGCGCTTTGTCCCAAAAGTCCTCCTTTTTTCTAGGTCAAAATGACTTATATACCAGAAGATGGGTACCGGAGGTGGGCCGAGGAGGGCACAACCCACCAGGGCGCGCCTGGGGGCCCTGGCACGCCCAGGTGGGTTGTGCCCACCTGGGGGGCCCCCTCTGGTAGTTATTTGCTCCAATAATTCTTATATATTCCATAAAAAATCTCTTTGATGTTTCAGCTCATTTGGAGTTGTGCAGAATAGGTGGCCTGACGTAGCTTTTTCAGGTCCAGAATTCCAGCTGCCGGTATTCTCCCTCCTTGTGTGAACCTTGCATATTATGAGAGAAAAGGCATTATATTTACTCCATAAAGCATTATTATGCATAAAAACATTATAAATAATAGTAGGAAACCATGATGTAAAATGGACGTATCAGAGATCAGTGGGTGTAAAGGAATAGGAGGGAGGGGCCGATTCTTTTCCTTTTCCACCATCTATCATTAGTTGCAAACGTTTTTGCTGACTCCCCGGTTTGTGTCGAGGCTGGGTGCATAACTAATGGACTACCTAGTGCTTCGCTTGTGCTCCTTCCCATTTTGCATCTTTGCAGAGCAAAAATGGATACGTGAGCACAGTCTCCCCAGGAGACACGAATGGGAGGGGCAACCAAGGGTGGGAGAGAAGATGTTATGTGTAATTAAATGTACACCCCAGCAGGCGGGGAGCCTAGACAAAAGCTAAGTTGGCATGCTTGTTATCTTTTCTTCAGAGCTTGCACTTGCACATCCCTCGGACAACCAAGGTTTCGTATGGCAAGTCCTTCGTAAGATGGAACCTTACAATATTTGTCTGCGCCCTTGCTTTGTTTCGAGCCTGCTCAACAAAGTGGGTGGCAGCGCCAAGGAGTGTTAAGGAAAAACCCACCGGCAGCGTGTCCTTGCCAGCTGAATGCTAAGGACCTGTTCCTCAAAGAAATTGTGGCAGTATGCTGTTGGCAGGCAACCAAAATACGCAAACAAAACTACCATATGAATACCAATGGGTAAACACAAGAGGGATAGCGTGCGTTAGCATAATAAACATCAGTCCGATGAGCATTAAAACAAGAACAGTACGAAACCTAAAAACGAGATACATATTGTGTCTTATTACAGGGCACCACGGCAACAAGATTGACTCAAGGCTAGACCCAAACCTCTAAGAACTCTTGGAAATGAGAGAACCTTGCCCGCAAGGGGGTCGTCCTTCTCTGCAGCAGCAGAAGTATCGACACTTGGCGGAAGCATCTTGAAGCCATCTGCGAGGTTGAGGTCTGGGTGGAAGAAGGCAAGGTTGCTCAAAACTAGGAAGAGGGGCGTCGCGAGCAAGCTTCTGGGATTCGTCAGCGAAGCCAGTAGCCCTGCCGTCCTCGTACATCTTCAACCCTTAAATCAAGCCTTCGAAGAAAAGTGTTTAGCTTGACACTTGGGACTTCGTGCTTGCCGACGGAGAAGGCCCAACTCTCCATATCCATCTTTGTGATCTGAGCAGTGAGGCGTTCAACTATATCTACCATGCTCTTGATCCAGAGGTCACGCTGCTGAATTTGGTTCTCAAGCTTCTCTTCTGCATCCTTTTGGAGAGTCCTGGCCTTGTTCAGATCCGCCATCAGCAACTTCTCGCGGCAACCGACAGACTCAATTTCCTTCTCCAAGGAGCCAAGCCTGGCCTTCATGTTAGAAATGGCACCTTGGCAGTATCAAGGTCCTGGATCTTGGAGGAAAGCTATGATTGCAGATCTTCCAGGGTGGCCCCTGCTTTTCACGCTTCCTCCTTGAGACCCATGATCTCCTTGCTACTCCCGGCAAGGTCCTCTGTCAGCTTGTTCAATTGATTTTCAAAGTTGGTCTTGGCGGCAGAAGAGGAAGCTAGCTCGTCGGTAACTTTCATCACTTGGGCAGATGATTTGAGGGTGAGTGTGGTAACCGTTGCCTTGTGCATGTCCTCCAAATCATTGGTACGCTGCTGGACTAGAGCCTCCAGTTCCTCATCCTTGACGCGGAGGGTGGCTTCGAGGTTTCCCTCCCGTGCGGAGATATCCTTTTCCTTGGTGTTTAGAAGCGCTTCGCGCTCCGCCAAGCAAACCTCCCGGGCAGTAATATCCTCCTTGGCCATGGTCAACACCTCCTCTTGCTGCATAATGGAGTGGGAGGTCTTCCTGTACAACTCACGCAGCTCATTACCCTTGTCTGTCAGCTTCCTGTCCATGAGGGCGACAGAGTCACGCTGCTCCTTGACTGCTTGCGCCTTGAGATTGTACCTGTGTTGGTAATCTTTGAGCCCTGCCGCCATGGATTCCAGGAAAGCCAAATCTTTGGCACCATCAGCAGAATCTCCAGCTTCTTCAACTCTCTGAGACAGCAGCGCAAGTATGTGTCTGATTTCTTCATCAAAGTATGCGTCTACTTGGATGAGCTTGAAGCAACGGATCCAAATTGGGCGAGAACTAGCGCCAACTTGCTTGGGGAAGGCTACGGGGCCACAACCAAGGCAGAATGCAAGGGAAGGGGCCCCATAGTTTGGAGGGTGGCCTTCTCCTCGACAATTGCTTTCGGGCCAGATATGTTGTCAGGGTTTTCCCTACTGCTCCCAAGGACTCCTGGATATCCCCGACAGTCTGTTCGTGACCTTTTGCAGCAGGAATCTTGGTTTCTTCCTCGGTAGCACTCTTCCCAATGTTGGCCAGCTCTTCCAAGATCTTAGGTTCTTCAATCAGCGGAGCTACAAGTAAAAAACAACAGATAGGATGATAAGAAGTTAGGCACTAATAAGTCAAGACCATGAGATGAACAATTCAGGCGAGTAGAAACAAAGGCAAGAGGATTAACTCATGGTGTTTGCTGTGAGGGGGCATCCCCCACCCCGAAAACGTTAGTTGCCGGGGCGCGGTCCGCGTCCACTCCTTCGGCAGTTGTGACCTCATCGCGAGCAGACCCCCTCGATGGAGGCACTTGCTGGTGCTTCCTCCGCTTGGACTTTGGTTGGGGTTGACCCTTCTTAGTAGGACCCACCCTAATGGATCTCACTCTCTCCCTTGGCGGGAGACGAATCATGTTCCTCCACATCTCTCCGGGCAGGTGAAATCTGCCATGTCTTCGCACCGGAGGCTGTGCTGGGGGCTGTGAAGGAAATATGCCCTAGAGGCAATAATAAAGTTGCTATTTATATTTCCTTATATCATGATAAATGTTTATTATTCATGCTACAATTGTATTAACCGGAAACTTAGTAATTGTGTGAATACATAGACAAAACAGAGCGTCCCTAGTATGCCTCTACTTGACTAGCTCGTTAATCAAAGATGGTTAAGTTTCCTGACCATGGACATGTGTTGTCATTTGACCAACGGGGTCACATCATTAGAGAATGATGTGATGTACAAGATCCATCCGTTAGCTTAGCATAATGATCGTTTAGTTTTATTGTTATTGCTTTCATCATGACTTATACATGTTCCTCTGACTATGAGATTATGCAACTCCCGAATACCGGAGGAACACCTTGTGTTCTATCAAATGTCACAATGTAACTGGGTGATTATAAAGATGCTCTACAGGTGTCTCCGATGGTGTTTGTTGAGTTGGCATAGATCGAGATTAGGATTTGTCACTTCGTGTACCGGAGAGGTATCTCTGGGCCCTCTCGGTAATGCACATCATTATAAGCCTTGCAAGCAATGTGACTAATGAGTTAGTTGTGGGATGTTGCATTACAGAATGAGTAAAGAGACTTGCCGGTAACGAGATTGAACTAGGTATGATGATACTGACGATCGAATCTTGGGCAAGTAACATACCGATGACAAAGGGAATAACATATGTTGTTATGCGGTTTGACCGATAAAGATCTTCATAGAATATGTAGGAGCCAATAAGTGCATCCAGGTTACGCTATTGGTTATTGACCGAAGATGTGTATCAGTCATGTCTACATAGTTCTCGAACCCGTAGGGTCCGCACGCTTAACGTTCGATGACGATTTGTATCACGAGTTATGTGATTTGATGACCAAAGTTTGTTCGGAGTCCCGGATGAGATCATAGACATGATGAGGAGTCTCGAAATGGTCGATATGTAAAGATCAATATATTGGAAGGCTATATTCGGACATCAGAAAGGTTCTGAGTGGTTCGGGTGTTTTTTGGAGTACGGGAGAGTTACGGGAATTCACCGGGGGAAGTATTGGGCCTTCATGGTCCTTACTGGAAAGGAGAGAAGGGCCACAAGGGGAGGCCACACCCCCCATGGGCTAGTTCGAATTGGACTAGGGATCCCCCCCTCTTTCCATGTCCCTCTCCTACTCCTCCCCTCTCTCCCCTCTTGGAAAATCAAGGGGCTCCAACTAGGATTGGGAATCCTAGTTGCACTCCACCTATAGGCGCGCCCCACCTAGACCGGCCTCCTCTTCCCCCTCCTTTATATACGTGGGAAGGGGGCACCCCAAAGGCACTCCAAGATTTGTCTTAGCCGTGTGCTGTGGCACCCCGGCTCAGAGAAACCGGAACGCCCCGTATTCCAGCCCAGAGATCGAGGAAAAGTCTCTGGAATATGACACTGCTTTGTTGGGGAACGTTGCAGAAAATTAAAATTTTTCCTACGGTTTCACCAAGATCCATCTATGAGTTCATCTAGCAACGAGTATTCAGATTAGATAGCATCTACATACCACTTTGTAGATCGCAACGGAAGCGTTCGAGTGAACGTGGATGAGGTAGTCGTACTCGCCGTGATCCAATTCACCGATGATCTAGTGCCGAACGGACGGCACCTCCGTGTTGAACACACGTACGGAAAGCGTGACGTCTCCTCCTTATTGATCCAGCAAGGCAAAGGAGAGGTTGGGGAAGAAGGCTCCAGCAGCAGCACGACGGCGTGGTGATGGTGGAACTACAGTACTCCGGCAGGGCTTCGCCGTGCACTTACGGAGGAGGAGGAGGTGTTAGAGAGGGAGAGGGAGGCGCCAGGGCATTGGGTGCGCAGCCCCCTCCCCTGCCCCCTTTATATAGGCCTCTTGGGGGGGGCGCCGGCCCTGGGAGATCCAATCTCCCAAGGGGGCGGCGGCCAGGGAGGTTTCCCTCCCCCCCAAGCCATCTAGGAGGTGCCTTCCACCACTAGGACTCCTCCTAGATGGAACCCTAGGCGCATGGGCCCTTTGGGGCAGGTTCCCCCTGGCCCAAGCAGGCCAAGGCGCACCCCCTAAGGCCCATGTGGCCCACCAGGGCAGGTGGCCCCACCTGGTGGACCCCCGGGATCCCTCCGGTGGTCCTGGTACAATACCGATAACCCCGAAACTTGTCCCGATGGCCGAAACAGCACTTCCTATATATAATTCTTTACCTCTGGACCATTCCGGAACTCCTCGTGACGTCCGGGATCTCATCCGGGACTCCGAACAACATTCGGGTTACTGCACATACATATCCCTACAACCCTAGCGTCACCGAACCTTAAGTGTGTAGACCCTACAGGTTCGGGAGACATGCAGACATGACCGAGACGGCTCTCGGGCAATAACCAACAGCGGGATCTGGATACCCATGTTGGCTCCCACATGCTCCACGATGATCTCATCGGATGAACCATGATGTCAAGGATTCAATTAATCCCGTATACGATTCCCTTTGTCAATCGGTATTTTACTTGCCCGAGATTCGATCGTCGGTATCCCAATACCTCGTTCAATCTCGTTATCGGCAAGTCACTTTTCTCGTACCGTAATGCATGATCCCGTGATCAAACACTTTGATCACACTGAGCTCATTATGATGATGCATTACCGAGAGGGCCCGGTGATACCTCTCCGTCAAGCGGAGTGACAAATCCCAGTCTCGATCCATGTCAACCCAACAGACACTTTCAGAGATACCCGTAGCATACCTTTATAGTCACCCAGTTACGTTGTGACGTTTGGCACACCCAAAGCACTCCTACGGTATCCGGGAGTTACACGATCTCATGGTCTAAGGAAAGGATACTTGACATTGGAAAACTCTAGCAAACGAATTAAGCGATCTTATGCTATGTTTAGGATTGGGTCTTGTCCATCACATCATTCTCCTAATGATGTGATCCCGTTATCGATGACATCCAATGTCCATAGTCAGGAAACCATGACTATCTGTCGATCAGCGAGCTAGTCAACTAGAGGCTCACTAGGGACATGTTTGTTGTCTGTTATTCACACATGTATTACGATTTCCGGATAACACAATTATAGCACGAATAAAGACAATTATCATGAATAAGGAAATATAATAATAATGCTTTTATTATTGCCTCTAGGGCATATTTCCAACAGTCTCCCACTTGCACTAGAGTCAATAATCTAGTTACATTGTGATGAATCGAACACCCATAGAGTTCTGGTGCTGATCATGTTTTGCCTTAGGGAGAGGTTTAGTCAACGGATCTGCGACATTCAGATCCGTGTGCACTTTACAAATTTCTATGTCTCCATCTTGAACATTTTCACGAATGGAGTTGAAGCGACGCTTGATGTGCCTGGTCTTCTTGTGAAACCTGGGCTCCTTTGCAAGTGCAATAGCTCCAGTGTTGTCACAGAAGAGCTTGATTGGCCCCAACGCATTGGGTATGACTCCGAGGTCGGTGATGAACTCCTTCACCCAAACTGCTTCATGTGCTGCCTCCGAGGCTGCCATGTACTCCGCTTCACATGTAGATCCCGCCACGACGCTTTGCTTGCAACTGCACCAGCTTACTGCCCCACCATTCAAAATATACACGTATCCGGTTTGTGACTTAGAGTCATCCAGATCTGTGTTGAAGCTAGCGTCGATGTAACCTTTTACGACGAGCTCTTCGTCACCTCCATAAACGAGAAACATTTCCTTGGTCCTTTTCAGGTACTTCAGGATATTCTTGACCGCTGTCCAGTGTTCCCTGCCGGGATTACTTTGGTACCTTCCTACCAAACTTACGGCAAGGTTTACATCAGGTCTGGTACACAGCATGGCATACATAATAGAACCTATGGCTGAGGCATAGGGGATGACGCTCATCTCTTCTATATCTTCTGCCGTGGTCGGACATTGAGCTGAGCTCAATTTCACACCTTGTAATACAGGTAAGAACCCTTTCTTAGATTGATCCATATTGAACTTCTTCAATATTTTATCAAGGTATGTGCTTTGTGAAAGACCTATGAGGCATCTCGATCTATCTCTATAGATCTTGATGCCTAATATATAAGCAGCTTCTCCAAGGTCCTTCATTGAAAAACTCTTATTCAAGTAGGCCTTAATGCTGTCCAAGAGTTCTACATCATTTCCCATCAAAAGTATGTCGTCTACATATAATATGAGAAATGCTACAGAGCTCCCACTCACTTTCTTATAAACACAGGCTTCTCCATAAGTCTGTGTAAACCCAAACGCTTTGATCATCTCATCAAAGCGAATGTTCCAACTCCGAGATGCTTGCACCAGCCCATAAATCGAGCGTTGGAGCTTGCACACCTTGTCAGCATTCTTAGGATCGACAAAACCTTCCGGCTGCATCATATACAATTCTTCCTTAAGGAAACCATTAAGGAATGCCGTTCTGACGTCCATTTGCCATATCTCATAATCATAGTATGCGGCAATTGCTAACATGATTCGGACGGACTTCAGCTTCGCTACCGGTGAGAAAGTCTCATCGTAGTCAATTCCCTGAACTTATCGATAACCCTTAGCGACAAGCCGAGCTTTATAGATGGTCACATTACCATCCGCGTCTGTCTTCTTCTTAAAGATCCATTTATTTTCTATGGCTCGCCGTTCAACGGGCAAGTCAGTCAAAGTCCATACTTCGTTTTCATACATGGATCCTATCTCGGATTTCATGGCCTCTAGCCATTTGTCGGAATCCGGGCCCGCCATTGCTTCCTCATAGTTCGAAGGTTCACCGTTGTCTAACAACATGATTTCCAAGACAGGGTTGCCGTACCACTCTGGTGCGGAACGTGTCCTTGTGGACCTTCAAATTTCAGTAGGAGCTTGATCAGAAGCATCTTGATCATCATCATTAATTTCCTCTCTAGTCGGTGCAGGCTCCTCAGAAACGTTTTCTTGAGTTTCGCCATTTACCGGTTCAAGAGGTAACACTTCATCAAGTTCTACTTTCCTCCCACTTACTTCTTTCGAGAGAAACTCTTTCTCTAGAAAGGATCCATTCTTGGCAACAAAGATCTTGCCTTCGGATCTGAGGTAGAAGGTATACCCAACAGTTTCTTTAGGGTATCCTATGAAGACGCATTTTTCCGACTTGGGTTCGAGCTTTTCAGGTTGAAGTTTCTTCACATAAGCATCGCATCCCCAAACTTTTAGAAACGACAGCTTAGGTTTCTTCCCAAACCATAATTCATACAGTGTCGTCTCAACGGATTTCGAGGGAGCCCTATTTAAAGTGAATGCGGCAGTCTCTAAAGCATAGCCCCAAAAAGATAGCGGTAAATCGGTAAGAGACATCATAGATCGCACCATATCTAATAGAGTGCGATTACGACATTCGGACACACCATTACGCTGAGGTGTTCCAGGCGGCGTGAGTTGTGAAACTATTCCACATTTTCTTAAGTGTGTGCCAAATTCGTGACTCAAGTATTCTCCTCCACGATCTGATCGTAGAAACTTGATCTTTCTTTCACGTTGATTTTCAACCTCACTCTGAAATTCCTTAAACTTTTCAAAGGTCTCAGACTTGTGTTTCATTAAGTAGACATACCCATATATACTCAAGTCATCAGTGAGGGTGAGAACATAACGATAGCCACCGCGAGCCTCAACACTCATTGGACCGCATACATCGGTATGTATGATTTCCAATAAGTTGGTTGCTCGCTCCATTGTTCCTGAGAACGGAGTCTTGGTCATTTTACCCATGAGGCATGGTTCGCACATGTCAAATGATTGATAATCAAGAGACTCTAAAAGTCCATCTGCATGGAGCTTCTTCATGCGTTTGACACCTATGTGACCAAGGCGGCAGTGCCACAAATATGTGGGACTATCGTTATCAACTTTAACTCTTTTGGTATTCACACTATAAATATGTGTATCATCACGTACGAGATTCATTAAGAATAAACCATTAACCATCGGAGCATGACCATAAAACATATCTCTCATATAAATGGAACAACCATTATTCTCTGATTTAAATGAGTAGCCATCTCGAATTAAGCGAGATCCAGATACAATGTTCATGCTCAAACTTGGCACTAAATAACAATTATTGAGGTTTAAAACTAATCCCGTAGGTAAATGTAGAGGCAGTGTGCCGACGGCGATCACATCAACCTTGGAACCATTCCCGACGCGCATCGTCACCTCGTCCTTCGCCAGTCTCCGTTTATTCCGCAGCTCCTGCTTTGAGTTACAAATGTGAGCAACTGCACCGGTATCAAATACCCAAGAGCTACTACGAGTACTGGTAAGGTACACATCAATTACATGTATATCACATATACCTTTGGTTTTGCCGGCCTTCTTGTCCGCTAAGTATTTGGGGCAGTTCCGCTTCCAGTGACCACTTCCCTTGCAATAAAAGCACACAGTTTCGGGCTTGGGTCCATTCTTTGGCTTCTTCCCGGCAACTTGCTTACCGGGCGCGGCAATTTCCTTGCCGTCCTTCTTGAAGTTCTTTTTACCCTTGCCCTTCTTGAACTTAGTGGTTTTATTCACCATCAACACTTGATGCTCCTTCTTGATTTCTACCTCTGCTGATTTCAGCATAGCATATACCTCAGGAATGGTCTTTACCATCCCCTTCATATTGTAGTTCATCACAAAGCTCTTGTAGCTAGGTGGAAGCGACTGGAGGATTCTGTCAATGACCGCTTCATCCGGGAGATTAACTTCCAGTTGAGTCAAGCGGTTGTGCAACCCAGACATTTTGAGTATGTGTTCACTGACAGAGCCATTTTCCTCCATCTTACAGCTAAAGAATTTGTCGGAGACTTCATATCTCTCGACCCGGGCATGAGCTTGGAAAACCATTTCCGGCTCTTCGAACATCTCATATGCTCCATGTCTCTCAAAACGCTTTTGGAGCCCCGGCTCTAAGCTGTAAAGCATGCCGCACTGAACGAGGGAGTAATCATCGCAGCGTGACTGCCAAGCGTTCATAACGTCTTGTTCTGCAGGGAGAATAGGTGCATCACCCAGCGGTGCTCTTAGGACATAATCTTTCTTGGCAGCTATGAGGATAATCCTCAGGTTCCGGACCCAGTCCGTATAGTTGCTACCATCGTCTTTCAGCTTGGTTTTCTCTAGGAACGCGTTGAAGTTGAGGACTACGTTGGCCATTTGATCTACAAGACATATTGTAAATATTTAGACTAAGTTCATGATAATAAAGTTCATTTAATCAAATTATTTAATGAACTCCCACTTAGATAGACATCCCTCTACTAGTCATCTAAGTATTACATGATCCGAGTCAACTAGGCCGTGTCCGATCATCACGTGAGACGGACTAGTCAACATCGGTGAACATCTTCATGTTGATCGTATCTTCTATACGACTCATGCTCGACCTTTCGGTCTTCTGTGTTCCGAGGCCATGTCTGTACATGCTAGGCTCGTCAAGTCAACCTAAGTGTTTCGCGTGTGTAAATCTGTCTTACACCCGCTGTATGTGAACGTTAGAATCTATCACACCCGATCATCACGTGGTGCTTCGAAACAACGAACTGTCGCAACGGTGCACAGTTAGGGTGAACACTTTCTTGAAATTATTATGAGGGATCATATTATTTACTACCGTCGTTCTAAGTAAACAAGATGCAAAACATGATAAACATCACATGCAATCAAATAATAAACGTGACATGATATGGCCAATATCACATAGCTCCTTCGATCTCCATCTTGGGGCTCCATGATCATCTTGTCACCGGCTTGACACCATGATCTTCATCATCATGATCTTCATCATCGTGTCTCCATGAAGTTGCTCGCCAACTATTACTTCTACTACTATGGCTAACGCGTTTAGCAATAAAGTAAAGTAATTTACATGGCGATTCTCAATGACACGCAGGTCATACAAAAAATAAAGACAACTCCTATGGCTCCTGCCGGTTGTCATACTCATCGACATGCAAGTCGTGATTCCTATTACAATAGCATGAACATCTCATACATCACATATAGATCATTCATCATTCATCACAACTTTGGCCATATCATATCACAAAGCACTTGCTGCAAAAACAAGTTAGACGTCCTCTAATTGTTGTTGCAAGTTTTACGTGGCTGAATTAGGGTTCTAGCAAGAACATTTTCTTACCTACGTTAAAACCACAACGTGATTTGTCAACTTCTATTTACCCTTCATAAGGACCCTTTTCATCGAATCCGCTCCAACTAAAGTAGGAGAGACAGACACCCGCCAGCCACCTTATGCAACTAGTGCATGTTAGTCGGTGGAACCGGTCTCACGTAAGCGTACGTGTAAGGTTGGTCCGGGCCGCTTCATCCCACAATACCGCTGAAGCAAGATAAGACTAGTAGCGGCAAGAAGAGTTGACAACATCTACGCCCACAACAAATTGTGTTCTACTCGCGCAAGAAGAACTACGCATAGACCTAGCTCATGATGCCACTGTTGGGGAACGTTGCAGAAAATTAAAATTTTTCCTACGGTTTCACCAAGATCCATCTATGAGTTCATCTAGAAACGAGTATTCAGATTAGATAGCATCTACATACCACTTTGTAGATCGCAATGGAAGCGTTCGAGTGAACGTGGATGAGGTAGTCGTACTCGCCGTGATCCAATTCACCGATGATCTAGTGCCGAACGGACGGCACCTCCGCGTTCAACACACGTACGGAAAGCGTGACGTCTCCTCCTTCCTGATCCAGCAAGGCAAATGAGAGGTTGGGGAAGAAGGCTCCAGCAGCAGCACGACGGCGTGGTGATGGTGGAACTACAGTACTCTGGCAGGGCTTCGCCGTGCACTTACGGAGGAGGAGGAGGTGTTAGAGAGGGAGAGGGAGACGCCAAGGCATTGGGTGCGCAGCCCCCTCCCCTGCCCCCTTTATATAGGCCTCTTGGGGGGGGCGCCGGCCCTGGGAGATCCAATCTCCCAAGGGGGCGGCGGCCAGGGAGGTTTCCCTCCCCCCAAGCCATCTAGGAGGTGCCTTCCACCACTAGGACTCCTCCTAGATGGAACCCTAGGCGCATGGGCCCTTTGGGGCAGGTTCCCCTTGGCCCAAGCAGGCCAAGGCGCACCCCCTAAGGCCCATGTGGCCCACCAGGGAAGGTGGCCCCACCTGGTGGACCCCCGGGATCCCTCCGGTGGTCCCGGTACAATACCGATAACCCCGAAACTTGTCCCGATGGCCGAAACAGCACTTCCTATATATAATTCTTTACCTCCGGACCATTCCGGAACTCCTCGTGACGTCCGGGATCTCATCCGGGACTCCGAACAACATTCGGGTTACTGCACATACATATCCCTACAACCCTAGCGTCACCGAACCACAAGTGTGTAGACCCTACGGGTTCGGGAGACATGCAGACATGACCGAGACGGCTCTCGGGCAATAACCAACAGCGGGATCTGGATACCCATGTTGGCTCCCACATGCTCCACGATGATCTCATCGGATGAACCACGATGTCAAGGATTCAATTAATCCCGTATACGATTCCCTTTGTCAATCGGTATTTTACTTGCCCGAGATTCGATCGTCGGTATCCCAATACCTTGTTCAATCTCGTTATCGGCAAGTCACTTTTCTCGTACCGTAATGCATGATCCCGTGATCAAACACTTTGATCACACTGAGCTCATTATGATGATGCATTACCGAGAGGGCCCGGTGATACCTCTCCGTCAAGCGGAGTGACAAATCCCAGTCTCGATCCATGTCAACCCAACAGACACTTTCAGAGATACCCGTAGCATACCTTTATAGTCACCCAGTTACGTTGTGACGTTTGGCACACCCAAAGCACTCCTACGGTATCCGGGAGTTACACGATCTCATGGTCTAAGGAAAGGATACTTGACATTGGAAAACTCTAGCAAACGAATTAAGCGATCTTATGCTATGTTTAGGATTGGGTCTTGTCCATCACATCATTCTCCTAATGATGTGATCCCGTTATCGATGACATCCAATGTCCATAGTCAGGAAACCATGACTATCTGTCGATCAACGAGCTAGTCAACTAGAGGCTCACTAGGGACATGTTTGTTGTCTGTTATTCACACATGTATTACGATTTCTGGATAACACAATTATAGCACGAATAAAGACAATTATCATGAATAAGGAAATATAATAATAATGCTTTTATTATTGCCTCTAGGGCATATTTCCAACATGCTTGACATAGAACAAATCAGCTCTTGTTACAAGAATAATAATACAAGGATCTGATGTTACAAAGAAGCACATCAGCCCGGCGACACTACGCCTGCGATACTACACTTGATCTATGCTAGCAGCGGAACAACTCGTAGCAGCGGAATACTTCTAGCAGCGGAACGACGGCGAAGGTGGTGAACTCCACTCCATAGGGACTCTGGCTGGGACACGATCTAGCTCGCATGAACGGAAACCACGACAAGCAATCAAGCAATTACGGCATCACCTGCAATCTGGCATGACACGCCAGGTCAGTACATTGAATGTACATGCAAGCTCACAACAACCAAAAACATCAAGGTAAGACAACAACATATCATTAAGCAGGTTAATTAAATTAACATCTTCCATGATACGACAACAACTACTAACCATGATATGAAACTACTACAGTACTGATAAACCAACATATTATTCCCAACAACAATCTTATTCTTGGCTAACCGGCCAAGCAATATACCATCTCGACCACCTCGTGGTCCATATGATCACCTCGTGATCGAAACATCCAAATGATCACCTCGTGATCAACATATCTGCACGGTCACCTCATGACCGCATCACAAACTGAATGATCATTCTCAAGATCATCTCAACATCATCATCAACATCCTGCCAAACTGTTACTGCTCACAATATATAATCATATAAATCACCTATAAGTCATTTCGTCATGTGAGTGTTGATCGAACAGTGTGACATAGTACGAACTTATGCCCATGACCAAGGACGCGGCTATCGATAGATTAAACACACACACTCTGCAGAGGTAGCGCACTTTACCCACACCACGGAATCCATGGCCTCGCACTCCCATTCGGGTGGACCAACGGCATTCCGACAAAACCAATCTACTGCCATGACACTCTCCCAGCCACTCCGACCAACACCCCTTTTGGCTTCGGTCCTGGGTGGCCCCGTGCCTACCAAAGGCACCAACGGCCACCGTCGTGGCAAAACAAAAACGGTCAACGGGGACAAAAAGGCGCCTAACAACAACTATGGGCACACAAGGTTATGTCTGCTTACCGGGCCAGGCTACCGCACGCCCATAACCTTCCCCCGTTGGAGGCACCGGTGAGAGGCACGACAATAGACCGCATTAGGGGCTTCCCATAAAAGGCAAATGTGGTTGCACTGGAAAAAGTCCGTTTCAGTGGCACCTGACCAACTTAATGACGGAATTTATCCCAAAATGTAACATTATTAAATGATACTCCGATATCATTTATCAACCTATAATCCAAGTCATAGCAATATCCAACAAATAATCCAAAGCTTAATATCGTCATACCAAAATACTCCGAGGACAGTATAACACTACCATCATGATAAGTCCAAGAACGATACTACTACTACTCAACTATCAAGAACTAACTATCCAGCTATGATCCACATGCAAGCATCCTCTCCAACATCATACTCCAAAACATAACATCATCTAGCATCATGATGAAAATAACACTAGCCACTAATAATATAAAGACAACATGATATCCAAAGTAATACTCCAAAATAATACCAGATACCATCATGAAAATAATCATAATAGCCGCTAAGATTCCAAAGGCACATGTCATCCACATAATCATCAAAATATAAGTCCTAGAACTCCAAGCAATATCGAGATCAAAACAATACTCCAAGAAATGCCATGAACAAATCATACATAGCTAATGCAATATTTTAAACAAGTTCAAATTAATAAATCATGTCACTGCATTTCAATCATGCAAATGGAGGGTGTGGCTTGCCTGGGGTGGAAGAAATCACCGAGAGAACGCGCGAGAAGCTCGCGGAAAGAATCGTCGGAAAACGTTCTCTCTCAGAGAGGGCTGAATAAGGGAAAGGGCATAATGGTCATTTTCAAATGTAAAAACATGGTGAAAATGATTCCATCAGAACGGGCTTGACGAAACAAAGACGTGGGCTTTGGAATCACCTGATTTGGAGTTGTGGGTAAAAAGATAGGAATGTTTTTCAACCAGGGACCCATTTGCAAATAAAATCATCACAAACAGGCCCTTAGCCGGAAAAACTGAAAGGGCACTCCAGAAAATACGCCTTCTCTTCTGGAAAACGTATTCCTCGCTGTAACACAGAGAAAATACGCCTTCATTAAAGGAAAGCATACTTTCGCTGAAGTAGAAGCAGAATACGCTTTTAGAAGAATAAAACGGAATGCCATGGGAGTTCGTCTCCACTTATCTGACGTGGCCGGGCGGGGTCAACGGCTGAGGGGCTGACGTGCGGGGACCGCGGTGAGCTGGCAGGGGATAGCAACGTCTTCACCTACCTCGCTCGCACCCATGGAGCAGAGGGAGATCGCCGGCGCGGGGGCTCATCCGGCCGGCTCCTGTAAGTGCATCTAGTGCCCCTTAGTGATTTTGGTGTATTGAAGACTTATAGGTTAAGGGACTAATGCATTTGTGAGTATACACAGGTCTATAAGTCTATGAGGAGTTTGATATTTACAGAGAAAGTCGACCCCTAAAAATGAAGTTCTTCGACTGAAGACTTTTTGAAGACTTTGAAAGTGAAGAAATTGGTGTGACCTTGAAGACTTGGTATTCATTCGAGGAACATGAAGCGTGAAGACTTTTTTTTCGTAGTTTCATTTTCTCTTTCTTGAGTCATAGGAAACACCGTACTGTTAAAGGGGGTCGAGGAAATACTAAGGAAAAATTTCCAAGTGATGCTCAACTCAAAATCCTACACCTACCAATCCCTTCGAGTGTAGCCATTGGAAATATCATACAGTTCAGTCAATTTCTTTAGTGACAGAGACGAAGTTCTTCTGGTCGCTGAGGAATTTGTTATGACTGAGGAGTTAGGAATTCGCTAGTGCGAATTGCCTACACTGTGAGTGTGACGCCCGGATAATCAAGCTACAGTAAACCTCTGCTAATGGTGCCACATCACCTCGATTACTGTCGATAATCTTGCGTTAGTTCAAAACCGATTCAAGTTCAAAACCGATTCAAGATCAAAATTGAATTAAAAGCAAACATCAAAAGTTTTCAAACTTTAAAACTAAAATGTTCAAGTCGTAGCAAATAAAGCATAAATAATATTGGTGCAGAAAACACATTTTAAAAATAATAATTAAAGACACTAAAATAATAAAAACAGTGGCTAAAATAATAATTTAATTGCTTTTGAAAATATAAAAATATTAAAATAATTTATTTTGGGTCCAAACTAGGTTTGGTTGTGACCTAATTTGATGATGCTAATTTAGGTGCCAACTTGATATTTTAAAGAAACTAATATAACAGAAAGTAAAATAAACTGAAAAGAGTAAATTAAAGAAAGAGAAAATGAAACAAAAGAAAGACCCCCTTTTTTTCCTTGTTCCCGTGGCCCACGGCCCACCCGGGCCAACCCACGTAGCTGTGGGGATAAGACCAAGCCCTCCCCGTCTCTCGGCCAAGTCAGCACCCCCAGATCTTTTCCTCCGCCCCCCGCTCGTTCCCCTCTCGCTCGCGCGCTTACTCCTCCTCGTACGCTGCCGTCGCCCGTGCACCCTCCTCCTCTCAATTCGCTCGCAACCGAGATGGGTCACCGCCTCGCCGTCGTCGCCCGCGTACACTGGAGCCACCCCGAGCGGCCCCAGGCATCCTGCAGCTACACCAAGGTCGTCTCCGCCGCCTACCGCACTGGATCAAGCTCGGGGAGCAATGCGGATGCCGCCCTCGTCGTTTGTCTTCTCCACGGCCTCGCCGTCGATCTACATCACCTCGTCCACCACGACCCCGTACGAGCTCACCACCGACATCCTCTCAGTGAGCAGCATCGATTCCCCCTACCCCCCTCTTGTTTCGTCGCTGTAGCCGCCCGTGCATCGCGATGGCCGTCGGAGCTCCGCGACGTGGCGACGCCCCCACGCCCACCTGCATATAGCCACACCCCTGACCGTTCACGTCCACGTGTGCGCACCAGCAACCGCGCTCGAGGAGAACTGCGCTCGCCCGCGACCCTGGCCCCCTCGCGCTGGCCCTGCATCCGCCGACGCCCAGCCACGCCGCCAGCCGCGACCTGCCCCGCTTCGCTCGCGGCCCCCTCAACGGCGCCGCCCGCTGCACCCCCTAGCCGCGCGCTCCTGCTCCCCACCGCCCGCAGCCACGCTCGCCGTTGGCCTCTGCCTCCGCAGCTCGCCCCGCACGACCTCGCTCGCCTGCTGCCACGCCCGGGGCCCATCCCCGCTCGCTACCGCCGCCGCCTCCCACTGCTTGCTGCCTTGCCCGCGCCTACGCCGCTGGCCACGCCGGCTCGCCTGCCGACGCCTGCAGCTCCAGGCGCCGCCGCCGCTGACGTCGCCGTGGCCGAGGCCGCCCCTCCAGCCGCTGCCGTGGCCCGTGGCAGCGCCCCTGGTGGCCTCGGGCGCCCGTACCCGTTTAGCCGCGCCCGCTAAACCCGCCTGGGCCACTGGACATTGGGCCCACGCCCCTGTGAAATTAAATAAAAAGAAGACTTTTAAAAAGAAAATATAATTAATTAACTATCCTATTAATTAAACTACCTAAACGGTAATTAGTTAGATGAGTGTATGACAGGAGGACCCCACCCCCTGTTGACCAGTCAAACGTTGACTGGTCAACTGGGACCCCCTGGCCCACCCATCAGCCAGTGGGTACAGTTCTGTGTACCCTATGCTGGGTGCATATAGCATTTTAACATTTATTTTCGAATTATTAATAATTTCAGAATATTGCTAAAACTTCAGAAAATCATATAAAATAATCAGTAACTCGGATGAAAATGTTTTCTATATGAAATTTACTCAGAAAAATCCAACGAATCCGAATATGCGTCCCGTTCATCTGCCACACATCCCTAGCATAGCGAACACACAACTTTCCCCCTCTGGTTCACCGGTCCGAAAACGTGAAACACCGGGGATACTTTCCCGGAAGTTTTCCCCCTTCGCCGGTATCACCTCCTACTGCGTTAGGTCACCCCTAGCACCGCGCATCACCATGTTATGCTTTGTGTTGCTTTGTTGCTCTGTTATTTATTATGTTCCCCCTCCGTTACTTCTTTCCAGTAGACTCCGAGACTACTGCCGATGTCCGTGTGTTCGACTACATTGAAGATGACCCTTCTTGCCAGAGCAACCAGGCAAGCCCCCCCCTGATCACCAGATATCGCCTATTCTTCTCTATACTGCTTGCATTAGAGTAGTGTAGCATGTTACTGCTTTCAGTTAATCCTATACTTCTGCATAGCCTGTCCTTGTTACTACTATTGTTACCTTTACGTGCTATCCTACTGCTTAGTATAGGATGCTAGTGTTCCATCAGTGGCCTACACTCTTGTCCGTCTGCCATGCTATACTACTGGGCCGTGATCACTTCAGGAGGTCATCACAGGCATATACTATATAATTTACACTATTACATTACCTGTGATACTGTTCGGAGATGGGGGCTGAAGGGGCAGGTGGTTCCACCCAGGTTGTGGTGGGCCTGGGTTCCCGACGGCCCCCGGCTGTTACTTTGTGGCGGAGCGACAGGGCAGGTTGGGGACACCTAGGAGAGAGGTGGGTCTGGCCCTGGTCGGCGTTTGCGGATACTTAACACGCTTAACGAGATCTTGGTATTTGATCTGAGTCTGGTCATTTGGTCTATACGCACTAACCAACTACGCGGGAACAGTTATGGGCACTCGACGTCGTGGTATCAACCGAAGCCCTTCGTGACGTCAGCGACTGAGCGGCGCGCGCCGGATTGGACTGGAACGCCGCCGACCGCGTACGCAACATGCAGGTGTGCTAAGGGCGATGGGCTCAGACCCCTGTGCGCTTAGGTTTAGACCGGCGTGCTGACCTCTCTGTTGTGCCTAGGTGGGGCTGCGACATGTTGATCTTCCGCGGCCGGGCATGACCCCGAAAAGTGTGTCCGGCCAAATGGGATCAAGCGTGTTGGGTTATGTGGTGCACCCCTGCAGGGAAGTTTATCTATACGAATAGTCGTGTCCCTCGACAAAAGGACGACCCAGAGTTGTACCTTGACCTTATGACAACTAGAACCGGATACATAATAAAACACACCCTTCCAAGTGCTAGATATAACCCGGTGATCGCTCTCTAACAGGGCAACGAGGAGGGGATCGCTGGGTAGGATTTATGCTATGCGATGCTACTTGGAGGACTTCAGTCTACTCTCTTCTATATGCTGCAAGACGGAGGCTGCCAGAAGCGTAGTCTTCGACAGGATTAGCTATCCCTCTCTTATTCTGGCATTCTATAGTTCAGTCCACTGATATGGCCCTTTACACATATACCCATGCATATGTAGTGTAGCTCCTTGCTTGCGAGTACTTTGGATGAGTACTCACGGTTGCCTTGTTCCCCCTTTTTCCCCATATCTCTACCCGATTGCTGCGACCAAACGATGGAATCCAGGAGCCAGACGCCACCGTCGTTGACGACTACTACCCTGGAGGTGCCTACTACTACGTGATGCCTGCTGACGACGACCAGGAGTAGTTTAGGAGGATCTCAGGCAGGAGGCCTGCGCCTCTTTCGATTGTATCCCAGTTTGTGCTAGCCATCTTATGCCACTTGTTTAACTTATGTCTGTACTCAGATATTGTTGCTTCCGCTGACTCGTCTATGATCGAGCACTTGTATTCGAGCCCTCGAGGCCCCTGGCTTGTATTATGATGCTTGTATGACTTATTTATGTTTTAGAGTTGTGTTGTGATATCTTCCCGTGAGTCCCTGATCTTGATCGTACACGTTTGCGTGCATGATTAGTGTACGATTGAATCGGGGGCGTCACAAGTTGGTATCAGAGTCGACTGCCTGTAGGAATCCCCCTTCCACACTCCTTGGCCGAAGTCGAGTCTAGACATTGAAAAACCTTTTACTAACATGGCTGTGTGTCTTACCGGCTCACGTCACCATTGGGTGGTATTATGATCTTTTACTTCTCGACCTTTACTCTGGGACTCTGATCTCTCATCTATTCGGGTAAATGAATTTTGCTAAATCTAACATTAGGATCTAGTTATCACTTTCACCCGGAGAGCCCCTTATTATTGATGATCTTCTGCTGCATGTGAAGACCCTGAACATAATCTCCGTTGTTAACCCGAGAACTTGTGTTCATCGCTTTTGCAATTCCCTACCACTGAAATATCCCTATGGATAAATACATACACTTGCCGTTCTTACTTTTATTCCCAGTTGATCTTGTTATTACAAGATACCCTGAAATCCTCTATTGTTCCGATAATATTTTGTGCCTACTGCCTTGCAGTTCTTTGCCACATAAATACCCTTACGGATAATTTCTCGTCCTTATCAAGTATCCGCTCATCCCCTAGTTGTTCATGTGTTTCACAATGGTCTTCGAAATACTATTTGATCCTCCAGAAATCCTTAATAGCTTATTGCTCTGCAATACTTGTCTGCTTGCATTATGGATGCTTTCCATATGTCTGGCAATATTCGTTAGTATCCTTAGGCACCGTCATTTTGATCCTATTGATTCAACATGTGTGCGAATGCACACAATCATCTATCAACCCTTCTAAATTATCTTTCCGGCTCAGACGTCATTTTGAACATGAGCTGGTTCTCGACCAAACTATTTGTCGTCAATTGTGCCTCTGGTCAATCCAACTTATCCATCCTTGATCAGAGCGTCTGCTTCTAATCCATTGTTTTGAAAATCATAATTCCTTTGCTATTTAAACGTTGAATTATTCAGATGTTCTATAAACCAATGCATTTGCATTCTTTCTTCCTCTGATTGGGTATCGATACTCACATCAGCTCCATTGTGGATCGCCATATCCACTGTTGGATTATTATATCCGACCGTGTCCTTCATAATTAATCACCTTGTGAGTTCTTTCTCCGATACATAATGCCTTTGGTAAATTGTATCCTCTGCTTTCTCAACCATGCTCAGCTTTTGAGCTGGTGGTATTTACTATTGAAGCTTGCGGTATATATTTCCACGATACCCTGATGGGTTCAACCTATGCCTTCCTTAATATGTGTGAACTCGAAACTTTTCAGGAGTCATACACTTCTGGTATTTTGCCAGATGAAATTTCAACACTACAACTTCTTTGAAAGTGAGAAGTGAATGAAAGGCTATGCATTGGAGAAGTGGGAGTCGACCTTGAACTTTGTGTTCATGCCCATGGACACGATGTAGATCCTATCACGAAAGCTTCTTGTAATAATAATTATTTCCTTGATATAATATGCTCTGGTATCGGTGAATTGATCCTTTGCAACCGTGCTTCCGACCATATGTTCTTCTTTGATCACATTTCTCACGCAAGTTTAAGCACTTGTCTTCTGTGGGTCAATACCCCGGTCCAACCTCTACTTTGAACTATCGTCGAGTATTACCCCCTGGTATCTCGAGATTATCTTGGAACTGCATAACTTCCTATGAGTTTTCATCAAGTACTACATTCTCTCTGATTACAATTTTTCATGGGCTCTAAGTTATTAATCACTCAAAGACACTGATAACTAAACCAAGTCTGCACTACGGTACAACAACTCTTAGTAATCTTCTTTAAGTACGAGTTTGTACCCGATCACGCCATTCTTAGCCTGTTTGGCTATATCATTGTACTGAGGATTTTAACTGTGCTACCTGGTCCTTATTCCCGGAGCACCATTTTTGACGATGAGCTAAGCTTAAGTCGATTTTCCTCGTCATATCATTTCGCCTTGAACAGCAAGCTTGATTTCCAGTTTGTGTCCTACCCATGGTTCCAATAACCTTCCGTTTCATCATTCCTTTGACTTGATGTCGTCGCTGGTTGATTACATCTTCATGAAATCTCTCGACAAATGTGTCGTGATCATCATCAACCTTATGAGCTCTTCCAGGATATCAATTGAGTTCATGATGAGAAATACCATCCTTGCCCTTGATGATCTGTGTTATCATCGACCACTTTATTGCCTTCCCACTAACACAAGCTTGTTCGTGTTTGGTGTTATACCTTGAGTTCCTTGCTATCCAGTAATTGTTCTTCTTTACCTTGGAACATTAACATCTCTTATGTCCTCAATGTTGTGAGAATTTCACCACCTCTTAAGAATTCTTGGTATGGTGATACTTCTCCCCATCACCATTCTTTCTTGGGTCCTCGTGTTGATTCCAACCGGGGTACCAATAAGTGAGCGGTGTTTTTTGGATTCTGCCCTTCTAGCAACCCTATTGCTTTGAAGTTAATGGTCGGCCGTTCATTCTTAGACTATTGATTATTGAATCACCATTCCGATGTTGGTCGTGCAACCCAGCCATATTTCGGGTGCACCTTTTCAACCAATGTTTAACTGTGTATGTTTTCCTCGAGCGTACCTCATTATATCATTTGATCCGTAAAATATTATCTCCTTGTTCACATAAGTGTGGAGATCCATCCTTTGAAAATCTCGATGATATGTCGCTGAGACCATTAGCCACCTCCTCATCCTCTCCTTGGTTTATGCTGAACTCTGGTTTCGGGACCTACTTCCATAGTCCATTTCCCGAGAATCTTGCAACTCCATCTCGTCAAATAGTGTTGCCCCTTTTCCTTCTCGGGCATCATGAGTCTGAGGTATCCTGACACCAATCAGGTCTGAATCTCGGTCAGATATGATGATTGGGACATATTTCCAAGAGTTATAACATTGGTTTATATATAACCCGGTAAGGTGATGTCATGCCTAGCACCCCCGGCCGGAGGACCTATTGTTATAATTCTTCCTTTTTAGCAAGGATGACCATTCTTCCATGAGGAAATCCATGAGGAAATTGTAAGACTTATTCTATAAGTTGTTCCTGATGAATCCTTTGAGTATCCAAAGTCCGACCTTGCTTGATGGCCAAGTCAATGCTATCTCGAAGCATGTTTGCGGTACTCCGATTTTCAATAAGAACATTTGAAGCACAATGCTAAAATTTCTTTATTAATTACCCCAAACACCGTTCTATGGGTAATGTCATGATAATTCTCTCCCATTTCCCAAAGGATTTTCTACTTTCTATCCTCGCATGGATATCATGCCCTGCTTGTCCTTGAGAAGGTATACCCCTGAAATATGTGTCTAAACACATTTTCCTTTCCAATGTTCTATTTAATCTGATGATCACCTTTTCCTTTCCATTGTTTGGTTCAACCTTTCTGGTGATCTATATGATCTAAGCAGTAATATTCTTCTGCTTATGTAAACACCTAGGTGTACAATCGTGTCGGTAAGACCTTGATACTATTGTTCATGACATTCCGGTAGCCACCGATGGACGAGAACTTTGCCTATTGGTCCGCCTTGTTCCACGAGCAGGAAAACGGTTCTCTTCGTCCCTCGCCCTTGGTAACGACGTTGTTGCCGACATAATAGACAGGCTACCCTCTGACATGCCTTGCTTGCATGATCATGCAAGACGTCTCCACCCTTCCAACTTTTAACCCTCATGGTGGGCCCATAACCCACCGTTCCACAGGATCGAAACCCGACTCTCCTATACAACCCTGTTTCTAATGGTTATTCCCCACGCTTGGCTTCGTATTTAATTCACAGGCCACCTTCCTAGTGCTCTATTCTAGTATCAGACGCAATACTTACTCTCGTTGCTCTGAACCCCTTTCTCACTCTGGTTCAGACTTCGAGCATCTATCTATCCGCTTGGAACCTCTTATTGTACCTTCGCACCTTACTCTCGATGTATTTTATATGTTCAACTCGAGAGATAATATTATGCTCATTCATGGGTTAACCCCAGATTGTTTCCCTCCTGAGCATTCTGTCGTAGCTGAGCTGCCCCTTACCTATTCGTAAGTACGTTGGAATTCCGGAAGAAAAGGACGAATTCACCATGATGACCTGAAGCAGAGAAATGAAGATGTCAATGTAATGAATTGACCTCTTCGAGAAGAGTAACCAAGACCAAGAAGACTCGTTAGAATTCGTAACCAGACCTTTCCCCCTTATCCCACCTCTTAAATCTCGGGACGAGATTTCTTGTAGTGGAGGAGAATTGTGGCGCCCGGATAATCAACCTACAGTAAACCTCTGCTAATGGTGCCACGTCACCTCGATTACTGTCGATAATCTCGCGTTAGTTCAAAACCGATTCAAGTTCAAAATTGAATTAAAAGCAAACATCAAAAGTTTTCAAACTTTAAAACTAAAATGTTCAAGTCATAGCAAATAAAGCATAAATAATATTGGTGCAGAAACCACATTTTGAAAATAATAATTAAGGACACTAAAATAATAAAAATAGTGGCTAAAATAATAATTTAATTGCTTTTGAAAATATAAAAATATTAAACTAATTTATTTTGGGTCCAAACTAGGTTTGGCAGTGACCTAATTTGATGATGCTAATTTAGGTGCTAACTTGATATATTAAAGAAACTAATATAACAGAAAGTAAAATAAACAGAAAAGAGTAAATAAAAGAAAGAGAAAATGTAACAAAAGAAAGACCCCCCCTTTTTTCCCTGTTCCCGTGGCCCACGGCCCACCCGGGCCAACCCACGTAGCTGTGGGGATAAGACCAAGCCCTCCCCGTCTCTCGGCCAAGTCAGCACCCCCAGATCTTTTCCTCCGCCCCCCGCTCGTTCCCCTCTCGCTCGCGCGCTTACTCCTCCCCGTACGCTGCCGTCGCCCGTGCACCCTCCTCCTCTCAATTCGCTCGCAACCGAGCTCGGTCACCGCCTCGCCGTCGTCGTCCGCGTACACTGGAGCCACCCCGAGCGGCCCCAGGCGTCCAGCAGCTACACCAAGGTCGTCTCCGCCGCCTACCGCACTGGATCAAGCTCGGGGAGCAACGCGGATGCCGCCCTCGTCGTTTGTCTTCGCCACGGCCTCGCCGTCGATCTGCATCACCTCGTCCACCACGACCCCGTACGAGCTCACCACCGACATCCTCTCAGTGAGCAGCATCGATTCCCCCTACCCCCCTCTCCTTTCGTCGCCGTAGCCGCCCGTGCATCGCCATGGCCGTCGGAGCTCCGCGACGTGGCCACGCCCCCGCGCCCACCTGCATATAGCCACACCCCTGCCCGTTCACGTCCACGTGTGCGCGCCAGTAACCGCGCTCGAGGAGAACTGCGCTTGCCCGCGACCCTGGCCCCCCCGCGCTGCGACCTGCATCCGCCGACGCCCAGCCACGCCGCCAGCCGCGACCTGCCCCGCTCCGCTCGCGGCCCCCTCGACGGCGCTGCCCGCTGCACCCCCTGGCCGCACGCTCCTGCTCCCCACCGCCCGCAGCCTCGCTCGCCGTTGGCCTCTGCCTCCGCAGCTCGCCCCGCACGGCCTCGCTCGCCTGCTGCCGCGCCCGGGGCCCATCCCCGCTCGCTACCGCCGCCACCTCCTACTGCTTGCTGCCTTGCCCGCGCCTACGCCGCTGGCCACGCCGGCTCGCCTGCCGACGCCTGCAGTTCTAGGCGCCGCCGCCGCTGACCCCGCCATGGCCGAGGCCGCCCCTCCAGCCGCTGTCGTGGCCCGTGGCAGCGCCCCTGGTGGCCTCGGGCGCCCTTACCCGTTTAGCCGCGCCCGCTAAACCCGCCTGGGCCACTGGCCATTGGGCCCACGCCCCTATGTAATTAAATAAAAAGAAGACTTTTAAAAAGAAAACATAATTAATTAACTATCCTATTAATTAAACTTAATTAACTTAATCTGCTAATTAAACTACCTAAACGGTAATTAGTTAGATGAGTGTATGACAGGAGGACCCCACCCCCTGTTGACCAGTCAAACGTTGACTGGTCAACTGGGACCCCCTGGCCCGCCCGTCAGCCAGTGGGTATAGTTCTGTGTACCCTATGCTGGGTGCATATAGCATTTTAACATTTATTTTCAAATTATTAATAATTTCAGAATATTGCTAAAACTTCAGAAAATCATATAAAATAATCAGTAACTCGGATGAAAATATTTTCTATATGAAACTTACTCAGAAAAATCCAACGAATCCAAATATGCGTCTCGTTCATCTGCCACACATCCCTAGCATAGCGAACACACAACTTTCCCCCTTCGGTTCACCGGTCCGAAAACGCGAAACACCAGGGATACTTTCCCGGATGTTTTCCCCCTTCGCCGGTATCACCTCCTACTGCGTTAGGTCACCCCTAGCACCGCGCATCACCATGTTATGCTTTGTGTTGATTTGTTGCTCTGTTATTTATTATGTTCCCCCTCCGTTACTTCTTTCCGGTAGACTCCAAGACTACTGTCGATGTGCGTGTGTTCGACTACATTGAAGATGACCCTTCTTGCCAGAGCAACCAGGCAAGCCCCCCCCCTTGATCACCAGATATCGCCTATTCTTCTCTATACTGCTTGCATTAGAGTAGTGTAACATGTTACTGCTTTCAGTTAATCCTATACTCTGCATACCCTGTCCTTGTTACTACTGTTGTTACCTTTACCTGCTATCCTACTGCTTAGTATAGGATGCTAGTGTTCCATCAGTGGCCTACACTCTTGTTCGTCTGCCATGCTATACTACTGGGCCGTGATCACTTCGGGAGGTGATCACGGGCATATACTATATACTTTACACCGTTACATTACCTGTGATACTGTTCAGAGATGGGGGCTGAAGGGGCAGGTGGTTCCACCCAGGTAGTGGTGGGTCTGGGTTCCCGACGGCCCCCGACTGTTACTTTGTGGCGGAGCGACAGGGCAGGTTGGGGCCACCTAGGAGAGAGGTGGGTCTGGCCCTGGTCGGCATTCGCGGATACTTAACACGCTTAACGAGATCTTGGTATTTGATCTGAGTCTGGCCATTTGGTCTATACGCACTAACCAACTACGCGGGAACAGTTATGGGCACTCGATGTCGTGGTATCAGCCCAAGCCCTTCGTGACGTCAGCGACTGAGCCGCGCGCGCCGGATTGGACTGGAACGCCACTAGGCTAGGTCCGCTTCCTGTCGCATACGCAACGTGCAGGTGTGCTAAGGGCGATGGGCCCAGACCCCTGTGTGCTTAGGTTTAGACTAGCGTGTTGACCTCTCTGTTGTGCCTAGGTGGGGCTGCGACGTGTTGATCTTCCGCGGCCGGGCATGACCCCAAAAAGTGTGTCCGGCCAAATGGGATCAAGCGTGTTGGGTTATGTGGTGCACCCCTGCAGGGAAGTTTATCTATTCGAATAGCCGTGTCCCTCGGTAAAAGGACGACCTGGAGTTGTACCTCGACCCTATGACAACTAGAACCGGATACTTAATAAAACACACCCTTCCATGTGCCAAATATAACCCGGTGATCGCTCTCTAACAGGGCAACGAAGAGGGGATCGCCGAGTAGGATTTATGCTATGCGATGCTACTTGGAGGACTTCAGTCTACTCTCTTCTATATGCTGCAAGACGGAGGCTGCCAGAAGCGTAGTCTTCGACATGATTAGCTATCCCTCTCTTATTCTCGCATTCTGCAGTTCAGTCCACTGATATGGCCCTTTACACATATACCCATGCATATGTAGTGTAGCTCCTTGCTTGCGAGTACTTTGGATGAGTACTCATGGTTGCCTTGTTCCCCCTTTTCCCCCATATCTCTACCCGATTGCTGCAAACAGACGATGGAGTCCAGGAGCCAGACGCCACCGTCGATGACGACTACTACCCTGGAGGTGCCTACTACTACGTGCTGCCTGCTGACGACGACCAGGAGTAGTTTAGGAGGATCCCACGCAGGAGCCCTGCGCCTCTTTTGATTGTATCCCAGTTTGTGCTACCCATCTTATGGCTACTTGTTTAACTTATGTTTGTACTCAGATATTATTGCTTCCGCTAACTCGTCTATGATCGAGCACTTGTATTCGAGCCCTTGAGGCCCCTGGCTTGAATTATGATGTTTGTATGACTTATTTATGTTTTATAGTTGTGTTGTGATATCTTCCCGTGAGTCCCTGATCTTGATCGTACACGTTTGCGTACATGATTAGTGTACGATTGAATCGGGGGCGTCAGAGTGAGGAACATGATAGCCCTGAGGAATTTGAACCTCAAATTTCCAACCGTTGCTGTGCTACACGCCAGTTGTCCCAAAGTATCTTATCCACCTAACGGTCATATCATTGAAGGGCATTTATGTCTTATCATGTCGGGCTGCTCCCTAGGCTATAAATAGCCGCCCCCTACCACCACTAGCTGGTTGGTTGTTCCGAGAGAAACTGACACTTGTCATTTGAGAGCATCCCATCCTCCGAGGACTTTGAGCGAAAATCATCGAGTGAGGAAAACCCAAACCCAAACACCTACAAGCCCAAAGTGATTGAGCATCACTGAAGAGATTGATCCTGTGTGGTTCCGACGCTTGTTACCTTTCAATACTGTGCTTCTTCCAGACGGTTAGGCGTCATGGTCTAGAGCATCCAAGAGGAATTGTGGATCGCCGAGTGACCGAGTTTGTGAAGGTTCGGAAGTCACTTGAAGACTTACCACGAGTTATTGAGCGAGGACTGTGTGACCTTAGCTCAAGGAGAATACGGTGAGGACTGTGTGTCCGGGACTATGTGTCCTCAGGTTTAAATACCTAGCCGCTCCAACCAGATGTACAACTGAGACATCAGTTGGAACTGGTCTATCAAATCATTATCTTCACCAAGCCAACTGGTTCTATTTCCTCAACTCTTTCATTTCCTTAGTATTGTGTTGTGTGCTTGTCATATCTGTGTTTGAAGACTTTGACTGAAGACTTTCTCAATTTCCTCAGTTCAATTTCTTCAGTCTGTTTGTCTTCATTCTGTGCTATCCTGTGATTACGCTTTCTGTACTCTGTGCTTGTCTTCATTTCATCATGATGACTATGCTTGTCTTCTGTTATGTCTACTTCTGAGTACTTATTCCGCTGCAAGTAGTTCTTCGCTAAGGAATTTTCTCACTAGCAAATTCCTCAGTGAAGAATTCATAAAAGTCGCCTATTCACCCCCCTCTAGTCGATATAACGCACTTTCAATTGGTATCAAAGCAAGGTACTCCCTTGTTCTGTGTGATTTTGGTTTAACCGCCTGGAGTTTTAGTAACGTCGACCACAGGTATTATCAAGGTCTCTGCTGGGTATCCTACCTTCAATGGGGCAGACTACCCCTACTGGAAGAATAAGATGCGAATGCATCTTGAGGAAATTGATAACGATCTCTGGTATGTTGTGGAAAATGGTGTTCCGTCAGTCACACATTCTCTGAATGCTGCTGATGTGAAGAGATTCAAGCAACTCGACTCTCAAGCGAAGAATATCATATGTGGCCATCTGAGCAAAGGACAGTATGGAAGAGTGAGTGCTTTGGAGACTGCTAATCTTATATGGGATAGGCTGTCCAAAGTCAATGAAGGAGTTTCAACTCAACGTGACTCTCAAGTTGATGTTCTTCGCAATCTCTTCAACCACTTCAAAAGACTCCACAATGAAAATGTTCAGCAAACCTTCGATCGCCTCACTGACATCTCAAATGAGCTTCAAGCGCTTGGTGCCACTGACATCACCGACCATGAGGTGGTGAAGAAATTGCTGAGATCGCTTGATTCCTCATTTGATACTCTAGCATTGATGATACAAGAGCGTGCTGATTACAAGTCACTTGATTCCGCTGATATCCTCGAGAGGCTAAATACTCATGAGTTCCAGCTTGCTGAAAAGAGAGATCTCTATGGTTCGAGCTATGGCAGATCACGTGCACTGAAGGCCAAGGCAGTATCTGAGTCCGAAGATGAAGACTCTGGTAGCAGCCTTGGTGACCCTAAAGATCTGAGCCATGAGCTAGCACTCCTCGTGAAGAAGTTCTCAAGACGTGGTCGCTTTGGAAGACCCTCAAGGAGCAATGATTCCTCATCCAGTGACTACAAGAAGAGGCTTTGTCACAAGTGCAAGAAACCTGGACACTACATTCAAGATTGTCCTCAGTGGGAAAAGGAAGCAAAGAAGAAGAAATACAAGGACTATAGTTCTGATGATGCGAAGAAAAATAAGAAATCCTCGAAATCTTCATGATCAAAATCCTCAAAGTCTTCATCTCACAAGAAGAGCAGCTCCAAGAAGGCTCGGGCATTCATTGGCAAGGAAATGGACTCTGAAACTAAATCTGAGGAACAAGACGAAGAGGAGGCATCTGAGGACTCTGAGTCTAGTGTGGCGAGCCTAGCCCTCGCTACTGCATTCGTCAGCAAGTCTATCTTCAACCCTGAAGAAAATGACCTCACCAACAAGGCTGATGAAGGCAATGATGACTACGCTCCCACCTATTGCTTCATGGCAAAGGGTGCCAAGGTACTTAAATATACCTCCTCTGAGTCTAGTGAAGATGAATCTGATGAATATCTTAAGCCCAACTACTTAAACTTGCTAAGATTGCTATAAAACAACAAAGGGCTTTTGAAAAGGTTCAAAACATGCTAGAAAAAAGTGATGATATGTTGGGTGAAGAAATGGATCGCACTAAAATCTTGACTAAAAATCTCCAGAGACTTCAGACCAGGTTTGACAACCTTCAAGGTCATCATAACACTCTCTTATCTGATCATGATAAGCTTTCTTATGAATTTCTTCAGAGAAAGTAAGATCTTGAGAAGCTAAGAGTGAGTTATGAAGATCTTGAGAAGGAGCGCGATTCATTACTTGCTCAACAAACCAGCGCTACTCAGGAAGAACTTGTTCCTCCATGTTTGAAATGCATTGAACGTGAATCTGCTAATTCTTCACCTGAATGTTCAAATGCTTCTAATGTTACAAATTCTTCACCTGCCTCTGCTATCACTAATTCCTCATCTGAGGACATTGCTAGTATCACTAACGATGCAGGGCTGAAGGAATTGTACATGACATGCATGTACAAAAGTCTCAAAGGGCATCAGACTCTTTGTGATGTGCTTAAAAAGCAGAACCTCAACAGGAACCCTAGGAAAGAGGGTATTGCCTTTGAGAGGAAACTCAATGCTGATGGTACATATTGGAAGCCTGAGCAGTACCCCAAAACATCATGGGTTGCTGCAAAGGGACCTCCAGTTGATCCATCTAATCTATCTGGCTTTACATGTGAATCTTCTCATTCTTTTGATGAGTCATTTGACTCCAACTATAAACTGTTCAAAAATAAAAATGGTGAAGTATTTGCTAGATATGTTGGCACTAACTGCAGGAACGGTTCCCCTATGAAAAAAATCTGGGTTCCCAAGAGGTGCCTTGAAAGTCTTCAGGTGAATGTCCTCATGACACCACCTGTGAAGATTAGGAACCCCAGATCAAATTCTTCATATGGACAAAATTCTTCATATGGATCCAAGTCCTCATACGGACCAAATTCCTCACGTGGATCAAATTCCTCAAAAGGATCAAAGTCCTCATATGAACATCATCGTGCTAAGAACTCTGTTTCGCAGGGGCTATGAATATGAGCATTATTCTTCTAATCATTATGTTCATAAGTCCTCGAAGAATTTCTCTACTTATTCATATGCTTACTCTAACTCCTCTTATGTGAAACGAAATGGATTGGCGTCTATGCCACCTTTCTCATATGGAGCTCGCAGAGTGATGAACTCTTTGCCACCCCTTCAAATGTGGGTGGTGAAGAAAAAGAACTAATTTCTTCTGCAGGGTCAGGTCTCCAGACGCGCCTTAACGTTTGAAGAATTTTCTGGGGACCTGACAAAATGCCTGAAAGGATGCAGGCTAATCATGAAGAAATGAACTTTCATTTCTCACGTCCCCATACTGCTTTATTTGTCTTACTGCTTGATGAAATTGATCTGATGAATTGTGATGTCATATTCTTCACTGATGAAGTATATGAAGGTCGTAAGATGCACTAATTCATCTGCAGGATGATCAACCCAAAGCCACTGAGTGGGTCCTCGATAGTGGATGTACAAATCACATGACTGGTGACAAGAATCTAGTGATGGATGCTCCCTTATCACCATCGCATCTGAAGCATATCATCTTCGCTGACAGAGGCAAAAGTCAGGTATTGGGTCTAGGTAAGGTTGCGATCACAAAGGATCAACACATGGACAAAGTCATGCTTGTTGAGTCCTTAGGATACAACCTTATGTCTGTCTCAATGCTTTGTGATCTTGATATGGTTGTTGTCTTTGGCAAGTACTGTTGTGTTTTGGTTATGGAAGCTGACAATTCCAAAGTCTTCGAAGGCTTTAGGAGAGGAGACTTGTATATTGTTGATTTCTCTACAGGACCTCAACTAGCCGTGTGCCTACTTGCAAAAGCTTCAGAAGGATGGCTATGGCATCGACGACTTGGTCAAGCAGGCATGAGGAATTTGCACACGCTTGCGAAGAAGAAGCATGTCATTGGCATTGAGAATGTCAAATTCCTCAAGGATCACCTATGCGGAGCCTGTGAAGCTGGAAAGATGACCAAGGCCAAGCATTCGGCGAAGACTATCATGACCACTACTCGACCATTTGAATTGCTTCACATGGATCTCTTCGGTCCTAATCATTATTCTGCTGTTTCAAATGAAGCATCTCAATATGGCTTTGTTATTGTTGATGATTATTCTCATTACACATGGGTACACCTTGTTACATACAAACATGAAGTGCAGTAAGTCTTCAAACGATTTTCCTCGAGGGCTTCAACCAACTTTGGTGTGAAGATAAAGCACATCAGAAGTGACAATGGAACTGAGTTCAAGAATTCGGGTCTCGATGACTATCTTGATGAACTTGGTATTACTCATGAGTTATCTGCTCCTTATACTCCTCAACAGAATGGCGTCCTGGAGTGCAAGAACAGGACTCTTGCTGAGATGGCTCGCACTATGCTTGATGAGTACAAAACGCGTCGTCGTTTCTGGACTGATGCAATTGATACTGTGTGCCACATCATCAATAGAGTATATCCTCACAAATTCTTCAAGAAGACTGCCCATGAACTCCTCACTGACAAGAAACCCAATGTGAGTTATTTCAAAGTCTTCGGTGCTAAATGCTGGATTAGAGATCCTCATCACAACTCAAAATTTGCACCGAAAGCACATGAACGTTTTATGCTTGGTTACGGAAAGGCCTCGCACACCTACAGAGTCTTCAACAACGTTCTTCACAAGGTTGTTGAAACTGTACATGTGTGGTTTGATGAAACTAATGGCTCGCAAAGAGAGCACCTACCTTCTGTGATAGATGAACCAGCACCTGAGGATTCTATCAAGTTCAAGGCTACTGAGGATGTCATTCCTACTGAAGATTCTGCTGAAGAATTCATTCCAGAACGTGAAGAACGTCGAGCTGATGCACCCGAGGAAAATGCTGAAGAAATTGGTGCTGAAGAAAATGCTGATCAAATTCCTCAATGACAACCAGCTCATCCTCGCGTTGCAAAAGAAGTGCAGGTGGAGAAGATCATCGATGACATTAGGGCACCAGGTCCTCTCACACGCTCAAAAGCTTCACATTTATCTAACTTTTGTGGGCACTATGCTTTTGTCTCTATCACAGAGCCCGCTAGGGTAGATGAAGCATTTCTGGAGCCTGAGTGGATTCAGGCCATGCAAGAAGAATTACATCAATTCGAGCTCAACAACGTCTGGGAACTGGTCAACCGTCCAGATCCTCGCAAGCATAATATCATTGGCACAAAATGGATCTACTGCAACAAGCAGGATGAAAATGGCCTTGTGGTAAGGAATAAGGCACGACTTGTAGCTCAAGGCTACACACAGGTTGAAGGAATTGATTTAGATAAAACTTTTGCACATGTTGCTAGACTTGAGGCTATTCGCATATTACTTGCTTATGCTAACCATCATGATATCATCTTATATCAAATGGATGTGAAAAGTGCATTCCTTAATGGTAAGCTTGAGGAATAAGTATATGTTGCTCAATCCCCAGGTTTTGAAGATCCAAAGCATCCTGACAAAGTCTTCAGACTCAATAAGGCCCTCTATGGCCTCAAGCAGGGCCCTCGGGCGTGTGATGAATTTGCCTATATGATGAGTGAAGAATATCAAATGTCTATGACAGGAGAGTTGAAATTCTTCTTAGGTCTTCAAATTCGTATACAGCGCAAGGGCATATTCATATCTCAGGAGAAATACCTCAAGGATGTACTGAGGAAATTCGGCATGCAAGATTGCAAAGGCGTCAAAATTCCTATGCCCACAAATGGCCATCCGTGCACTGATGAAAATGGTATTGACTTCGATCACAAGGTATACCGCTCCATGATTGGTTCTTTATTGTACTTATGTGCATCTAGGCCAGATATAATGCTTAGTGTTTGCATGTGTGCCCGATTTCAAGCTACACCGAAGGAGTCACACCATAAGTCTGTGAAGCATATCCTTCGATATCTAGCTCACACACCAACACTCACTACAATAAAAAGACACATCCGTGACATTTTGGGCCGAACGAAATTTTTTTCTGTCATACATATGACACTTCTATGACGATAATTGTGACAAAACCCGGTATCATCATAGATGTGGTGGGCTCCTACTTCTATGACAAAAAATCATGACAGAGAATGGGCTTTTCATCCTAGGTGGGCCGGAGACGCAGCTGCATGACATTGTTTGGGCCGTCCATGACGGAAAAAACCGTGGTAGAAGCGAGGGGGAGGAAAATTTCGGGGAGTTCCCAGTTACGGTGGGAGGTCGGGGGCCGAGCGATGCGCGTTTCTCTCGTACACGTACACGCGTGTGTGCGAGGCGTTGGCTCTAACTGAACCTGAGCAAGGCGTTGGGCTCTAATTGAACCCGAGCGATTGCACTGTAGGCTACGCGTTACTGAACCCGAGCGATCGATCGATGGCTGTTAATTGAACCCGATCGAGCGATTCCTTGGCTACTGCTGCTAACTAAACCGATCGATTCTGCCTCTGGATGAACAGTGAGCGTTGCGGGGGGGGGGGGGTTGGATGAACAGTGAGCGGTGGCGTTGCCTCTGGATGAACAAGACCCCGTGGTGTGGTGGAGAGCTGGATGAACAGTAGACGGTGGAGGGGTGCCCGTGGAGGGGTGGATGAACAGGACCCCGTGGTGTGGAGGGCAGGATGAACAGTAGACGGTGGAGGGGTGCCCATGGAGGGGTGGTTGAACAGGACCCCTTGGTGTGGAGGGTAGGATGAACAGTAGATGGTGGAGGGGTGCCCGTGGAGGGGTGGTTGAACAGGACCCCGTGGTGTGGAGGGCTGGATGAACAGTAGACGGCGGAGGGGTGGTTGAACAGTAGCAGGCGGAGTTGCGCGCGGTGGAGGCTGGATGAACAGGAGCCCGTGGAGGCTGGAGGAGGTCGACGGTGGATGAACAGTAGCTCGTGGAGGCTGGAGGGGGTCGACGGTGGAGATGAACAGTATCCCGTGGAGTCCCGTTTTGTGGTATGCCACACCCCTCCCGATCAACAAGACGCCTGTTTCGACCGTAGCGCTCCAACACAAGACCGTTTTCTCCGTTTTGCGGTACCCTACACCCCTCCCGATCAACAGGACCCCCGTTTCGACCGTAGGAGGTCCGTTTCCTCCGTTTTGCGGTACGCCACACCCCTCTCGATCAACAGGACCCCCGTTTCGACTGTACGAGGTCTGTTTCTTCCGTTGTGCGGTACGCCAGGCCTCGTTTCCATCGCCTGTTCCGTCCAAGCCCTCTCGATGAACACGACCACGCATTCTGTTCCAACCCAGCCGCGTTGGCTCCCGATGAACACGACGCATTCCGTTGGCGCCCCATTAACACGACGACGACGTTGTTTCTCCGTTCCGACCTAGCCATGTCAATGAGCCCTCGCCGTACGTATGCGCGAATAGGCGTTCGAGACCCCGCCCGTATGTACAGATACGTGGCCGTATTTTCTTTCTTGCACCCTGGCCGTTGTACGTACGTGTACATGCTACGTGCGCGCCTCTACTACGACACGTGCGCGCCTCTACTATGACACGTGCGTGCCTCTACATCGACCAGTATATATGTACGTACACGTTCGCGACCAGAATGAAAACGCTACGTACGCTTCGACCAGGTGGTTTCCGACTGTCACACACTTCCTTGCTCGCGAAGATGTAGTTTGTGGGTCCCAGCAGTCGGGGGGCCGGTGGGTCCCAGCAGCCACGGGGTGAATCGTTTTGGTTTTCTTTTTTTTGCCCGGACGCACTTCCTTGCGTGCGAAGATGTAGCTGGTGGGTCCCAGCAGTCAGGGGGAGAATCGTTTTTTTTGCCCGGACGCACTTCCTTGCGTGCGAAGGTGTAGCTGGTGGGTCCCAAGTGTCAGGGGGAAACGTTTTTTTCGCGAAATACGGTGGCCCATCCGGTGGGTCCCTGCTGTCAGGTGGAGGAAACATTATTTTCCGCGTAATAAGGAGGCACTTCCTTGCTGCGGCCGTGGACCCAGTTGTCAGCCTCTCCATGTACAGTCCACGTCCGATGGAAGTCGTTCCTTGACCACGTTGACCATGCCGCGCCGAGAGCACCAGGGCGGTGGACGACGGCGAGGCCTAGGAAGGGGATGACGCAGAGCCGGTGAAGACGCGACAGTGGATGCCCACGCGGAGAGGAGTATGAGGGTTCACTCGTTCGGCTGTGATGTGAGGCTGCCGTCGCCGCAGGGCCTGGCAGCGGTGGGAGTAGTATCGGAGCGGTGAGACCTCCGCAGTAGCACAGCCGGCCACGGGAGGCAGGAGCAGGCGGCATGACCGGTGCTGCTTTGGGCGGCTGGAGCAAGAAGACCAGAGGTTGAAGAAGCACTACGGCCGTTGGATGGACATCGTACGGTCAATGGAGCTAGAATCGTGCATATTGACTAAGTTGACAAAGCCCTCCGTCCCCGTCAACTTAGTAGGCCCACAAGTCAGCCTCCCACCAAGGTGGGTCCTAGCTAGTAGGGGGTATTCATTTTTTTGAGCGTAATAAGGAGGAACTTCCGGTGGGTCCGAGCTGACAACAGGGGGAACTTTTTTTCGCAAAATACGGTGGCCCGTCAGGTGGGTCCCAGCAGTCAGGGGCAAACATTTTTTCGCGATATACTGGTGGGCGTCTAGTGGGTCCCTGCTGTCAGGTGGAGGAATAATTTTTTTCCGTGTAATAAGGAGGCACTTCCTTGCGACTGCCGTGGACCCAGCTCTGAGCCTCTCCACGTACAGTATTCTTCTGATGGAATTCGGTCATTGACCACATTGACCACGCCGTGCCGACAGCACCACGGCGGTGGACGACGGCGAGGCCTAGGAAGGGGACAACGCGGAGCCGGGGAAGACGCGGCAGTGGATGCCCACGCGGAGAGGAGTACGAGGGTTCACTGGTTCGGCTGCGCTGCCGTCGCCGTAGAATAACAGGGGGTGTGTGTGAGTGGAGTGGAGGGATGGCCTGGCCAGCGGTGGGAGTAGTATCGGGGCGGTGAGGCCTCCGCGGCAGCACAGCCGGCCACGGGAGGCAGGAGCAGGTGGCACGACCGGCGCTGCTTTAGGCGGCTGGAGCAAGAAGACCAGAGGTTGAAGAAGCACTACGGCCATTGGATGGACATCGTACGGTCAGTCGAGCTAGAATCGTGCATATTGACTAAGTTGACAAAGCCCTTCGTCCCCGTCAACTTAGTAGGCCCACTATACTGGGTCCCAGCTAGGAGGGGGAGTATTCGTTTTTTTGTGCGTAATAAGGAGGCACTTCCTTGCGTGCGAAGATATAGCTGGTGGGTCCGAGCTGTCAGTGGCAGTAACATTTTTTTCACGAAATAAAGAGGCCGTTTCGGTGGGTCCCAGATGTCAGGTGGAGGAAATCATTATTTTGCGCGTAATAAGGAGGCATTTCCTTGCATGCGGCAGTGGACCCAGCTGCCAGCCTCTCCACGTACAGTCCACTTCAGATGCTTGTCGGTCGTTGACCACGCTGACCATGCCACGCCGAGAGCACCAGGGCGGTGGATGACAGCGAGGCCTAGGAAGGGAATGACACGGAGGCAGGGAAGACTTGGCCGTTGTTTTTGTTTCCCACGCGGAGGAGAGTACGACTGTATGAGGGTTTACTGGTTCGTCTGCCGTCGCCAGAGAATAACAGCAGGTGTGGGTGAGTAGAGGGATGGCTAGGCCAGCGATGGGAGTACGATGGGGCGGTGAGGCCTGCGCGGCAGCACAGCCGGCCGCAGGGAGGAGGGAGCAGGCAGTCCCGCTGGCGCTTGTTTGAGTGGCTGGAGCAGGAAGAGCACAGATTGAAGAAGCACGACGGCCGTTGGATGGACATCCAACAGTATACAGGCCATCTGTGGAAAGCCTCAAATCTGTGGAAAACAGCATACATCCCATCTGTCATTATTTCAAATAATTTACAGCCCATTTGCTAATTCTTATGGTTTTTTGGAGGCCATATTCTTTATGTTAGCATTACAACCCATATTGCGGCCATGGTTAAAAATTTATATGAAATTTTGCATATGTCGGTGCGGTCTGAATTGTTTTTAATCCCGAAATTTCAAGTCACATTCAGATTGATTTTAAAAATAAATGTATATCAATACAAAATCCAATAAATTCTCCACGCATAAAAATCAATGCAATTTAAAATCTCGAGATGAGAAAAAGATATTTGAAAATAATTGCCGGTTTGATGTGTTTTAAAAATGTAAAGCCCATTTCTCATTACTGATAGGACATTTTCTCGGCCAGCCGAATGAAGCTCTCCTTGTCTTGAAAGATTTGCATCCCAACAGGCCTGATAAAGCGACTTACTTGACAAATCACAAAAAAACTGGGCTAGCCATTTTCAGAAAGAAAAAAAACTACTGGGCTGGTCTGTGGTAAACATAAAAGAAAAGGCTGTCTAGACAGGCCAGAGTGTCCGGCACAGCCCAGTTGACACCCTGCTTCCGTCTCAAAAACAAATTAGATAAATGCCACTCCAATTATGGCGATTCATAAAAATGCCACTGCAATTTCCAAACTTTGAAAAATGCCACTTCAATTTTTGCAAACTTTTAAAAACGCCACTGCAGTTTGCAAACTTTGAAAAACGCCACTCCAGACTTTGAAATATGCCACTAGAAATGGCATGAAATGGCATTTTTCGAAGTTTGGAAATTGCAGTGGCATTTCTCGGATACACCAGATTTGGAGTGGCATTTATCAAATTAACCCATAATAAAAATAACTGGGCGAGCTGCTGGGTCCCGGGTGCCAGCCGCTCGTTGTGCAATTCTCTCGTTCATTGACTACATTGACAATGTGTAACGCCCTCGATGCGGCTATATCTCCCACGTGTCGAAGCACGACTTAGAGGCATAACCGCATTGAAAGCAATGTCGCAAGTGAGGTAATCTTCACACAACCCATGTAATACATAAGGGAAAGAGATACATAGCTGGCTTACAATCGCCACTTCACGCAATACATGAGTAAAGCATTACATCAAACAGATACAATCAAGGTCCGACTATGGAACCAAAATAAAAGAAGACTACCCAAAATGCTACATAGATCCCCGATCGTCCCAACTGTGCTCCACTACTGATCAACTGAAAAGAAACAACACAATGAACAAGATCTTCATCGAGCTCCTCCTTGAGCTCGGGTGCGTCACCTGCATGGTTTCATCGGCACCTGCAAATTGGTTTTGGAAGTATCTGTGAGTCACGGGGACTTAGCAATCTCACACCCGCGAGATCAAGACTATTTAAGCTTAAAGGTAGGACAGGGTAGTGAGGTGGAGCTGCAGCAAGCGACTAGCATATCTAGTGGCTCCCATATGCAAAAGAGAGCGAGAAGAGGAGGCAAAAGCACGGTTGAACAACTATGATCAAGAAGTGATCCTAGAACAACCTACGTCAAGCATAACTCCTACATCGTGTTCACTTCTCGGACTCCGCCGAAAAGAGACCATCACGGTTACACACGCGGTTGATGTATTTTAATTAAGATCAACTTCGGGTTTTCTACAACTGGACATTAACAAATTCCCATCTGCCTCATAACCGCGGGCACGGCTTTCGAAAGATAATACCTTGCAGGGGTGTCCCAACTTAGCCCATTATAAGCTCTCATGGTCAACGAAGGATATTCCTTCTACCGGGAAGACCCGATCAGCCTCGGAATCCTGGCTACAAGACATTTCGACAATGGTAAAACAAGACCAGCAAAGCCGCCCGAATGTGCCAACAAATCCCGATAGGAGCTGCACATATCTTGTTCTCAGGGCACACCGGATGAGCAGTCCGTACAACTAAAACCAGGCCTCAAGTTTCCCCGAGGTGGCGCTGCAAAGGGCTCTAGTTTGGACCAACACTCAGAGGAGCATTGGCCCGGGGGGGGGGGGGGTTAAAATAAAGATGACCCTTGAGTCTGCAGAACCCAAGGGAAAAAGGCTTAGGTGGCAAATGGTAAAACCAAGGTTGGGCCTTGCTGGAGGAGTCTTAATCAAAGCGAACTGTCAAGGGGGTCCCATAAATCACCCAACCGTGTAAGGAACGCAAAATCCGGGAACATATTACCTATATGACGGAAACTAGGGCGGCAAGAGTGGAACAAAACACCAGGCATAAGGCCGAGTCTTCCACCCTTTACCAAGTATATAGATGCATTAATAATATAAAAGGTATTGTGATATCCCAACAAGTAAACATGTTCCAATCAAGGAACAACATCTCAATGTTCCAACAAGGAACAAACTTCATCTTCACCTGCAACTAACAACGCTATAAGAGGGGCTGAGCAAAGCGGTAACATAGCCAAACAACGGTTTGCTAGGACAAGGTGGGTTAGAGGCTTGGTTTAACAATATGGGAGGCATGATAAGCAAGTGGTAGGTATCGCAGCATAGGCATAGCAAAAGAGCGAGCAACTAGCAAGCAAAGATAGAAGTGATTTCGAGGGTATGGTCATCTTCCCTGAGATCCCGCAAGGAAGAAGAATGAGTCCATGAAGAAGACAAACGGACAAAGTCGAACAAATCCTCACAACTCCGGAACGAAACCGAAGCTAACGAGAGAAGCAACCCGGAAAGAAACAAACATGGTAAACCAACAAGCACAAACATGGCATGATGCACAATCAAGTATGATGCATGTCCGGTTTAAATAGCATGGCATGGCAAAGTGCAACAAGCAATACTACAAGTTAAGTGGAGCTCAATATGCAACGAGTTGCATGTTAACGAAACAGCACATTCAAGTTATTTAGTTCGCTCTCGTTTAGGTACCCAACAATATTAAATGTTATTAAACATGGCAAGGGGTTAAGCATAAGTGAACTAACTATTTAGGCAAGTTTAAATGAGGCCGGAAATAACAAACAACAATTCCAGAAAATCCTCATATGCATATTTTAGATTTGGTACTGTTCTGCCTAAAACCATATTTTATTGTTTTTAAACAGGAAAATAAAGTGCAACATATTAATCTATGCATTTTCCTACCCCATTTACATATATAATTTATTTAAATCCGAGTTACGGTTAACTGGTTATGAAATAAATCATTTTAACATGGCATTTAAGCAAATTAAAGCAAACAGCAAGTTAAACATTTTAAACATGCATGGAAGTTGAAAATTATGAAACTAGATGAAATTCTAAGCATTTTACATGTTTAAAATATTTCAATCCGATGCACGGTTGTTGAGTTATTATGAACATGAGGGTGCAATCTGTAAACATGCAGTTTTCGGGATAATTGGACAAATTCACAGCAGCCGAAAAAATACTACGGGCCAAAACTGGCTGGTCCAAGATGCACAGGAGAGGGGCTGGGCGCTGCTCACCATGGGCCAAGTCCCGGCTAGTGGAGATTTGGCAGCAGGCCAGCGGGGCTGGATCTGGCTCAGGGGAGGCATGCTGGACCTGGGAGCGGTGAACGCACGCAGGCGACGCGCGGGGTGTCGAGGCAGAGGCGCCATCCTCCTCGATGCAGCGAAGGAGACCCGCGGCTGGAGGGGCTTGGCGCGGCGGGACGTCGCGGGAACGACCGGATCCAAGGCGGGAAGGCTCGACGGGAAGCAGGGCGGCTGGATCCGGGCAAGGACGGCGTTCTCCGGCGAGACGCCAGATCCAGGCGGCTGCGAGGGAGCTCCTGGGCTGTCCATGGCTACCGTTCAGAGAGCAAAAGGGAGGTTAGCGGGGAAGAGAAGACAGGAAGCATGGGAAAAGGAGAAGGCAAAGGAGAGGCTTGGCTCACTAGCATGCGACTCTTGCCGGCGGCGGCACGCGCGGGCGGGAAAGACGAGCTCCGGCAGCAACTGCCATGGTTGGGCTCGGGGACGCCATGGAGTTCCTGCGAGCTTTATGGAGAAGAGAGACCGCATGTGAGAGAGGAAACCATAGGGAACGAGAGACGAAGGTAAGGAGAAGCAGCGAGCGGGTGCGGGGTCCGGCCTGATGGATGTGGTCGCCGGCGGGGACGCGGGTGCAGCTCCGGCAAGGTTGCTGCAGGGCCGGAGGAGCTGAGGATGTCGGGGCCTCGCGAGCTGCTCGGGGGTGAGGAGGTGGGCGCTGGGAGATGCCGTTGGATGGATGGATCGACGGGATTCCATGGGGATTGGCCGGCGTTGAAATCCAGGGAGACCAGGTGGCTGGATGGATCCCGAGAGAGTGGCGGCGGGTGAGGGGATTTGGTGGATGGGACAAGCCCCTAGGATCTAGGGTTGGACCTATATATATATATATATATTAGGTGGATTTAGGTTAGGTCTAATTGAACCCTCCGATTTAGATCGGGCGGTCGAGAAAAATAGGCTAGAGAAGGCCAAACAAATTAAACGATGATGTTTTATAGATGTTTGGGGATGATCCGGACCCATCGGTAATGACAGTCCGGTTCGGGTTCGGGGCAATTTCGGATACGCACGAGGGGTCGTGGTTGTGGAGAAAGATAAAGCGGCCAGACAAGAGGGACTAAAAAAACCTGGTTGGTCTCGGAACGGTCAATGAAAGCAAGGGGGACGTGGCAACTACGAGCGGATGCAAGTTTTAAAAACAATGACGGCAACGCGTGCCGATGCAATGCGGATGAAGCCATGATGAATGCAACAAACAAATAAATAACACGGCAACAACGAAAAACATGAAAGCCGTCTGGAGCTTCGGTCTCGGGGCGTTACAACACTCCACCACTACAAGAGGATCTCGTCCCGAGATCTAGGATGGCACCAGAGAGAAACAGAAGGGGAAGAGGCAAAACGAAGTTGCTTCTTTGACAAACGAGTGAAACCAATGAACCTTGAGAGCTTTAAAAGTTGAAAGAAAGAACACAACAGAGTTGAACACAATTGAGAGCACTCTAGTAGAAAAGAGAACCAAGGAATACCATGAGAACCTTGGAGGCTGCAAAGCTATGAATGACGAGCACAATGGACAAGAAGGAATCGAAACCACTCTGGTTGAAATGAGGTAAGCAAGGAAACAAGGAAGAACTTGAAAAGAGATGCAAGCCTTGACAAAATGGGAAGAACTTGAAAAGAGAGCACGACACCCCGGTTAAATGGATTAGCAAGGAAAAGAACATGATCTTGGCAAAACGAGATGATGAGTCGAAGAGAGTAACATCACAATGCCTCCGGAACGAAAGAATGGAAGTTAGATGGTTGGGAGAAAAGAACGGAGAAGATAATGACAACTTCAACCACAATTGAATTTGGAAAGCATCCTTCCAAGAAGGTTAAAACGGAGTTGTTGGAAAACCAATAACGAAAGGATATGATCCTCGTGGGCTTATGGAGACATCTCAAAACTTGAGGTGAAAATCTTCCACTAACGAAAACAATTGCTTGCTTGAGATCAACGAAGAGATGAAAACTTCTTCCACCAAGAGGATAAAGAGCAAGGTTGGGTCATGCATGATCACCACAAATAGCAACAACCCTTAAGGAAAGGCTTTAGGTGAAATCTGACACAAGATAACTCCAACGAAGATATTATTGGGTTGAAAAGATCTCGTGAACGAATTGGAAATGATGGGTTTAAAATATTTCATTCTTGACAACTTGTGAATCATGAAACGCGAAGGGAAATTGTCAAGAATGACATAACACCACCTCAAAAGATAAGTTAGAAAGAATTGCACTTCGAAATGCAGATGAAGAATGCTTGAGCTCCTCAAAACAAAACATGTGTTGAGCACCATGTTTAATTTTGAGTATAGCTCGGTGGATCATAACTTCGAGAAAAATCTTGAAGAACAAAACGAGAATGAAAGGAATCCTTGATGAACCATCATGTGAACCTTCCATGAAGAACTCCGGTAAAACAAGGATGATAGAAAGTGAGAGAAGTTGAAAACACAAGGTGAAGCCTTGGAATGATTAGATGAAGCTTTGAAATGATATATTTGAAATAACTTGGAGCTCCGGAAAGAAAAATGAACAAATGAGATCAAGAATTTTGATGAATCTCCGGAATAAGGAATCGAATTTACTCGATGAAACAAGAATAAGAATTACACTATGCTCATCCTTCACCAATTAAATTGATGAAAAGCAATGGATTTGGCATACTACTTATTCTCGTAGAAAGGATTAAGAGAGATATAGCACAAACTTGAGAAGGTCTTGATGGAACCACCGGTAGGATTGGACGAATGGATCTATATGACAACGAAGGAAGAGAACTCTTGAACGAACCACCGTAAGAATTGAAAATGAACAAAGAAAAGATAAATAATCACCAGGAAGAATTATAAAGAGAACGAAGATACTTTAGAGAATTTAGATACATGAGAACAAAGAGATCATGAACTGATTAGAGGATATTTGAACGATGCACCGGTAAGATTTGGAGAATGAGATCTGAAAGCTGAGAAAGAATAATACTGAGATGATGGGCTCCGGAGAATCCAAATGAAAAGACTCCTGAATTGCTCCAGATGGGTGAAAAGAATTCTCGCAATCAAAAACAATTATGAGAGGATGGCATCAAGCTAGAACCATGAATCTTGAAGAGAATGGAGCAAGATTTAAGAGAAATTCTTCTTCGGTCTTCAAATGTTGAGAATGACAATGAGAAACACCACCATGAATTGTTGAGGCAATCCGGAATGAAAATTGGAAAGGTTGAACCAACGATGAAAATAATTTGAAAGATCTTGGAGAAAGACATTTGACTGATGATAATTCATTCTTACGTCAAAATTGGAAAAGAATTTGAGAATAACTCCGGGAAAATTAGAAGAGTCATGTAAGATCCTGGGAAAAGACCTGTGGGTTAGGGCCCACTCAAACGATACACCGTTGAACGATTTAAAAGAGAGACGCGCAGGTTGAATTAAATGGCTTGAATGAGATAACAACCTCGAAATAGCTTGAAAGGATTAAGAATGAAAACGCAAATCGCCTGAGATATCTTCAACACTCCAGAACAAATGAATAGCGAGAGGTGAATGATTAAGAGATACACCGACATAAGAAAGCACTTGAAATGAGAAAAGGAATATGATCAACACCGAAAGCTTGAATTTAGTCCACCGGGGAAGAAAAAAAATGAAGAATGATAAACTTGAAGCTCCGTTAGTATCTTCATGGGAAAACACCGGATAAGAACATTGAAAGAAAGAATGGAGAGACTTCCCATCAATAAAATGGATATTCGATTAAGAGATCTGAGTCCTTGAAGAAAAAGGGTGGGAGGGCGGGAAAAACAAAGACAACTTGGGACGGATGAAGCAAACACCGTTGCAAAGAACTAAGAATTGATCTCGCGAATGTTGAAATGATCGTATCCACTTGAAGAGAAGCACGCCGGTTGGAAAAGAATTAACATGACAATCTCGATGATCAAGAATGATTGGTATTCATATAGAAGTATGAGAACACCGCTTAGGAAAGGTATGGAACACTTGACTACGAAGCAACTCAAATACCACAACTCAAAACAAAACAAAGGATTTGACTTGCAGAATAAGACGGAAACAAACATATGATAGATCCCATATCGTATCATGTGCCTATTGGAAAGATATCCTACGAGATACTTGAATTCCCACTTATAAACTCTCGAAACTTTCTGGTTATGCAATCTGGTGTTGGGGATATAGGGGACGCAATATATATCACCCAAACTAACAATACCTAGATCCAGCTGTATCCATCCTTCAACACATAACCAAGAAACCTTCGGAAGTCGTTTACCTCAACCTTCGAAAAGCATCCGTTATACGAGTTATGGCAATACTCCCGAACTCCCGCCCCAGTACTGGGTGGCGTCGAGGTGATCTCACCAACAACTACATAAAAGAGATTTTCGATGTTGGCAAAACTCAAGTATTTCAGAACTACAACGATAAAATTGTGACGACAACACCTCGGAGCTCAACTCCCCGGGACACTGCCACAACCCCTAAATGTCAGGAGGCACCAAGAACAATGTTCTCGTCACAAAACCATCGAAACGATTCCAAGATACCCGCGTGATCCTAATTTTTTTTAGTGAAATTTGAGGAGAGGAAAGTCAAAACTTCTACGTCAGGGGGCCTCACCAGAGCGACAAAGGGACTGAGGAGTAAAAAGAATCCTACTCTCCAATATATATAATCCTAAGACTCAAAACATATTTTTCTAGACTCAACAAAGTCAGCGATTCAAACAAGCAGGGGGCTCCTAAGTCGGGGATGGCTCTGATACCAACTTGTAATGCCCTCGATGCGGCTATATCTCCCACGTGTCGAAGCACGACTTAGAGGCATAACTGCATTGAAAGCAATGTCGCAAGTGAGGTAATCTTCACACAACCCATGTAATACATAAGGGAAAGAGATACATAGTTGGCTTACAATCGCCACTTCACGCAATACATGAGTAAAGCATTACATCAAACAGATACAATCAAGGTCCGACTACGGAACCAGAATAAAAGAAGACTACCCCAAATGCTACACAGATCCCCGATCGTCCCAACTGGGCTCCACTACTGATCAACTGAAAAGAAACAACACAATGAACAAGATCTTCATCGAGCTCCTCCTTGAGCTCGGGTGCGTCACCTGCATGGTTTCATCGGGACCTGCAAACTGGTTTTGGAAGTATCTGTGAGTCACGGGGACTCAGCAATCTCACACCAGCGAGATCAAGACTATTTAAGCTTAAAGGTAGGACAGGGTAGTGAGGTGGAGCTGCAGCAAGCGACTAGCATATCTAGTGGCTCCCATACGCAAAAGAGAGCGAGAAGAGGAGGCAAAAGCACAGTCGAACAACTATGATCAAGAAGTGATCCTAGAACAACCTACGTCAAGCATAACTCCTACATCGTGTTCACTTCCCGGACTCCGCCGAAAAGATACCATCACGGTTACACACGCGGTTGATGTATTTTAATTAAGATCAACTTCGGGTTTTCTACAACTGGACATTAACAAATTCCCATCTGCCTCATAACCGCGGGCACGGCTTTCAAAAGATAATACCCTGCAGGGGTGTCCCAACTTAGCCCATTATAAGCTCTCACGGTCAATGATGGATATTCCTTCTACCGGGAAGACCCGATCAGCCTCGGAATCCCGGCTACAAGACATTTCGACAATGGTAAAACAAGACCAGCAAAGCCGCCCAAATGTGCCGACAAATCCCGATAGGAGCTACACATATCTCGTTCTCAGGGCACACCGGATGAGCAGTCCGTACAACTAAAACCAGGCCTCAAGTTTCCCTGAGGTGGCGCTGCAAAGGGCTCTAGTTTGGACCAACACTCAGAGGAGCATTGGCCCGGGGGGTTAAAATAAAGATGACCCTTGAGTCTGCAGAACCCAAGGGAAAAAGGCTTAGGTGGCAAATGGTAAAACCAAGGTTGGGCCTTGCTGGAGGAGTCTTATTCAAAGCGAACTGTCAAGGGGGTCCCATAAATCACCCAACCGTGTAAGGAACGCAAAATCCGGGAACATAATACCGATATGACGGAAACTAGGACGACAAGAGTGGAACAAAACACCAGGCATAAGGCCGAGTCTTCCACCCTTTACCAAGTATATAGATGCATTAATAATATAAAAGGTATTGTGATATCCCAACAAGTAAACATGTTCCAATCAAGGAACAACATCTCCATGTTCCAACAAGGAACAAACTTCATCTTCACCTGCAACTAACAACGCTATAAGAGGGGTTGAGCAAAGCGGTAACATAGCCAAACAATGGTTTGCTAGGACAAGGTGGGTTAGAGGCTTGGTTTAACAATATGGGAGGCATGATAAGCAAGTGGTAGGTATCGCAGCATAGGCATAGCAAAAGAACGAGCAACTAGCAAGCAAAGATAGAAGTGATTTCGAGGGTATGGTCATCTTGCCTGAGATCCCGCAAGGAAGAAGAATGAGTCCATGAAGAAGACAAACGGACGAAGTCAAACAAATCCTCACAACTCCGGAACGAAACCGAAGCTAACAAGAGAAGCAACCCGGAAAGAAACAAACAACATGGTAAACCAACAAGCACAAACATGGCATGATGCACAACCAAGTATGATGCATGTCCGGTTTAAATAGCATGGCATGGCAAAGTGCAACAAGCAATACTACAAGTTAAGTGGAGCTCAATATGCAACGAGTATCGTGTTAACGAAACACCACATTCAAGTTATTTAGTTCGCTCTCGTTTAGGTACCCAACAATATTAAATGTTATTAAACATGACAAGGGGGAAGCATAAGTAAACTAACTATTTAGGCAAGTTTAAATGAGGCCGGAAATAACAAACAACAATACCAGAAAATCCTCATATGCATATTTTAGATTTGGTACTGTTCTGCCTAAAACCATATTTTATTGTTTTTAAACAGGAAAATAAAGTGCAACATGTTAATCTATGCATTTTCCTACCCCATTTACATATATAATTTATTTAAATCCAAATTACGGTTAATTGGTAATGAAATAAATCATTTTAACATGGCATTTAAGCAAATTAAAGCAAACAGCAAGTTAAACATTTTAAACATGCATGGAAGTTGAAAATTATGAAACTAGATGAAATTCTAAGCATTTTACATGTTTAAAATATTTCAATCCGATGCACGGTTGTTGAGTTATTATGAACATGAGGGTGCAATCTGTAAACATGCAGTTTTCGGGATAATTGGACAAATTCACAGCAGCCGAAAAAATACTACGGGCCAAAACTGGCTGGTCCAAGATGCACAGGAGAGGGGCTGGGCGCTGCTCACCATGGGCCAAGTCCCGGCTAGTGGAGATTTGGCAGCAGGCCAGCGGGGCTGGATCTGGCTCAGGGGAGGCATGCTGGACCTGGGAGCGGTGAACGCACGCAGGCGACGCGCGGGGTGTCGAGGCAGAGGCGCCATCCTCCTCGATGCAGCGAAGGAGACCCGCGGCTGGAGGGGCTTGGCGCGGCGGGACGTCGCGGGAACGACCGGATCCAAGGCGGGAAGGCTCGACGGGAAGCAGGGCGGCTGGATCCGGGCAAGGACGGCGTTCTCCGGCGAGACGCCAGATCCAGGCGGCTGCGAGGGAGCTCCTGGGCTGTCCATGGCTACCGTTCAGAGAGCAAAAGGGAGGTTAGCGGGGAAGAGAAGACAGGAAGCATGGGAAAAGGAGAAGGCAAAGGAGAGGCTTGGCTCACTAGCATGCGACTCTTGCCGGCGGCGGCACGCGCGGGCGGGAAAGACGAGCTCCGGCAGCAACTGCCATGGTTGGGCTCGGGGACGCCATGGAGTTCCTGCGAGCTTTATGGAGAAGAGAGACCGCATGTGAGAGAGGAAACCATAGGGAACGAGAGACGAAGGTAAGGAGAAGCAGCGAGCGGGTGCGGGGTCCGGCCTGATGGATGTGGTCGCCGGCGGGGACGCGGGTGCAGCTCCGGCAAGGTTGCTGCAGGGCCGGAGGAGCTGAGGATGTCGGGGCCTCGCGAGCTGCTCGGGGGTGAGGAGGTGGGCGCTGGGAGATGCCGTTGGATGGATGGATCGACGGGATTCCATGGGGATTGGCCGGCGTTGAAATCCAGGGAGACCAGGTGGCTGGATGGATCCCGAGAGAGTGGCGGCGGGTGAGGGGATTTGGTGGATGGGACAAGCCCCTAGGATCTAGGGTTGGACCTATATATATATATATATATATATATATATATATATATATATATATATATATCAGGTGGATTTAGGTTAGGTCTAATTGAACCCTCCGATTTAGATCGGGCGGTCGAGAAAAATAGGCTAGAGAAGGCCAAACAAATTAAACGATGATGTTTTATAGATGTTTGGGGATGATCCGGACCCATCGGTAATGACAGTCCGGTTCGGGTTCGGGGCAATTTCGGATACGCACGAGGGGTCGTGGTTGTGGAGAAAGATAAAGCGGCCAGGCGAGAGGGACTCAAAAAAACCCTGGTTGGTCTCGGAACGGTCAATGAAAGCAAGGGGGACATGGCAACTACGAGCGGATGCAAGTTTTAAAAACAATGACGGCAACGCATGCCGATGCAATGCGGATGAAGCCATGATGAATGCAACAAACAAATAAATAACACGGCAACAACGAAAAATATGAAAGCCGTCTGGAGCGTCGGTCTCGGGGCGTTACACAATGGCATGGGACCCAGATGTCAGAAATCCACTAGGAGGAGCCATTTTTTCTATTGGCTTGAAATAAGGAGGCACTTGCTTGCGTACGAGCTTGTCAGTTTCTTCAGAGGTAGGCATTTTTATTCAAAAAACTGCCACTTCGCATCTTGCGTCGCAAATAAAACTGCCAGGAGCGCATTTGTAGGCTAGCTAGTGATCGATCAGTAACTTGTAAACACTGAGCGAATAGAAATAAGTAACTGTTAATGCATCTCAATGATTCACAGATCATATACAAATATGTAGCTCCAAAAGCAAAGATCAGCCACTTTGGATCTTGCGTCGCAACTAAAACTAACTAGTACGATTCCCATACATGAGATCAACATGTTAATGCATCTCAATGACTCACAGATCATATACAAATATGTAGCTCCAAAAGCAAAGATCTAGAAAAAACATCTGTTCTTCCTACTAACATGGATGCTTCTCTTGGCCAACATTCAGTACAGACCGAAAGACAAATTTGTTTGTGAAGTCTACAATTCCTCTTGCAAACATAAGTGGTTTCACCAACAGCTGGAACCATGAGAATGAACCAGACATGATGGAGGTACATGCACTGCAATATGATTTGGTCTTCCCTCGATCACACTGCGAGACTATTTTCGGAATACAAACTTTAACTTAGGCAAAATGATGTCCATTGTATAATCAGACCAAAGCAATGAAGCACCTAGTGTTGGCCAATAAATAGTACAGTACTACTTTTCTGCAGTCCATGAAGTGACTATCCAATCTTTCTGTGTCTATTTTCAAATGGCACTGCATGCAGTGACTATACTATTCTCTTATGTAGTTCAACCAAAATTGCGGGCACTTTGTAGGTTTGCCAAACAGCAACGGGCAGACATCTCTGTCTGCACAAATATCAAGCTGCTAGTAAACATATACCACACCTTGTATTTTCGGTTTAAACATGTCTCTTCCGCTTAGCATCTGTCATGTTCTGCACTGGACAATCTGATACAGTTATGTTTTGCCCTGGACAATTTCATAATGAATTGATTTGCTGGTTCAGAGCAGAAATATAGCGCCTATTCTTCATCAGATCAAGGATATCCATGTTTGCAGTGATGGAAGAGGTGAAATCGATAAAACCGAAATTGAGCATCCAATCATTGAATCCTGTCCTGCACCTCCAATGTAGGTCCACCCTGCCAATAAATTCACATGCAAACCACTAGTATTACTATCTAATGATAGTACAAAAAGAGTAGCAAGATAGTAGCAAACCATGTACCTTCGTAATGAACAGCTCATAGTGCCACCAATTGGATATAAAGGTTGGGAAAAAACATGCTCCTAATGTTGAACCAGTTGGACTTTTTGTGCAGTTCCACTAAAATCGAGCATCCCTGTTTGCATAGATATTGAAAGTGTGATTACTCTAAAAGTGGCACTAGTTGAAGCATAGACTCACAAATATAAGCATTCCAATTTCTTAATGGGAAAAGGTAGCAAGACTGTTTCTAACCACCTGTTTGAAGGAATAAATAAAGCAACAGCGGCTGATGTGAGGAAGGCATACATAGTTTTTTTGGAAAAGTGAGCCATTCCTGACCTTTCCTCTTCTTTTAAGCAAATTTTGTGCAGTTCTACTAAAATAAAATGCCATCACCGCCTTGACAATTCAGTGACACTTTACAAAAGGAAATGACTTAACATTACATCATGATGTCAGGTATGTAGTCGACAGGCATTAGAGACAAACATACAGACCTCCTCAAGAGAACAGTCGGAGGAGGAGGTGCCCACTCTTGACCTTTCCTCTTGTCTTCATAATTATCTATGCAGTTTAACCAAAATAAAATGACATCAGCGCCTTGGCATTTTGGTGACACTGTACAAAAAAATTAACTTATCTCATGAAAGTGAGGTATGTAATCTATAAGCATTAACAGTGCAAAAATCTGACGGGAGTAACAAGTTTCATCGTTGGTATACTGGCTGTGCAACAGCATTAGAATGCCTTATAGCTAAAAAATCTTTAAAACATCCACAATCAACAGCTAACCCTGAAATAATCAAGTGACATTAAATGGCATTGCTTAAATTTATGGGTGGCATTAGACTGAGAGCGTCATTAGTTAAATATGGCATCACTTTAGCAGTAGCATTGCTTGACTTGACTGCTGGCGTTATACTAACAGCAAAAAAGTGGCAATAAGAGCATGGGAGGCCCATTCGGGCAGTGGGCGCACCAGTACGATGTACCTCCACGGACGGAGAGTGGTGAGGGAGGTATGGTTGCCCAGAGCAAGAAATATCCAGGCAGCATATGTGGATTACGGTCCCATTTTTGTTCTCTTTAGCCACCTTTTTCCTATGCGAGGACAACAAACCGATCGACCTGGTCATTCTCTATTGCGTTGTCATGCCTTTCTACTCTTATTCAACTAAGAGACACGAGACTCGTTCCTTAGCTACTGATTTTCCCCTTCTCAACCTAGATGCAGGTTCGATGCCTACTCTCTTGGACAGTACAGTCTCCCTTCCTTTCCTTATTCAACCCAGACATGGATTAGTCTGCATGAAGTAGGGTTTCCTTTAATAGTGCAAATTATGGTTTTCGTCTGCGTGGCCAGCAGAGTAGAGGATAGCAAATTGGGAAGATGGTGGAGTGGAAAAAGATCCACATGCAACGACGTAGCAGATGGGGCAATAGAACAAGGTTATGGCTCGAAAAGAGGTAGCATACCTGAGGGTCGGCGGGAAGTGGCTTCACTCGTGGTCATCGTCCTCCGCACACACTACGGCAGCGAGCTTGGGGATGGAGGCCATTCCGCGCGGGCGCTAGGTCTGAGAGGACGGCCTTGCCGTCAGTGCGTGACCTCGCTCGCCGACGACGAGTGCGTCAACGCTGCACATCCTTCTCTTCCCCGGCGGACCTGTGACCACCGGTGAGGAGGGAGAGAGGGGCCGTCTTTTTTAGATCTGGAGAGAGGGTGGTAGTGTGAGAAGCAAGTGGGCAGCCCTTAGCAAGAAAGCGCTGAAGCTCCAGCCTATATATCTTTTTTATACTACTAGTACTGGAGATGGGGGAGTGGTACAGTAGTTTATATTTTCTCTGCGTACAGTACCAGTTAGTCATGGTTCAAAACTGATCGGCACACCATTAAAAAAATAAAGGTCGATAACTAATGCGGCACCTCGGGCCAACGCGACCAGATCGCATTTTGCACGAGAAATTACACACCATGTTTCATTGACATGTGGTCGCGTTCCAACATATCAGTGAGACGACGGCGAGTAGTAGGAGTATTTTCGAACGGACGTGTAGGCCGGGGCGCCTCTTCGTGAACCGTGGCAAACTCACAACCGTCCACTGACTCTTCGCCTTTCCCTCTGGATTTGGAACTGCTGTCGCACTCTCTTCCTCTCCCTCCTCCATTTTCCTTCAGCCCTTCACCCTTTCTTCTGCCATTGTTCGATCGTCTTCTCCATGGAGGGAACAGACCGAAAACGAACCCGTTATTCTTGCCCCGATCTGAAAGATGACGTGGTGGAGAAACTCATTGATCGGTGCAACGTCATCACCTCGGCTAGCATGGCAGGTTCGTTCAAGCCCATTCTCGACTCAACTAATAACATCATTGCAAGGAACCCAAGGGTCAAGGAGCGGTTTGATATCCCCTATCTTCTTTGCCGTGACCCTGATGACTGGCGCCGGGACGACGGAGACCTCGCCCTGTGCAAGTTGATGCGGCTTGATAATGATACGTGTGATGTTAAGATGCCATCGCTTGAGGGCAAGGCTTGGGCTGGCGCAAATGGAGATTGGGTTGTTTACATTGGGTACAACTGCGAGTGGGAGCTTGTGAATGTGTACACTCGCCACTGGGTTCCACTTCCAAAAATCTCAGCACACTGCCCAGAGGTTGAGCACACCGGTAAAGTACGCACGTTCAAATATGATCATGGTGACTGTCTTCTACGGAAGATAGCAATTTGTCAAGTTCCCAACCGCTCTTGGAATTACAAAAAACTATGATGTTGTTGCTATCTTCGACAAGCTTGTTGCCGTCCTTGATGGTTTCACTCGACGGATATTGCTCAAAAATCAGTTTTTGTGCACGAAGGAGTACTGTGATGCAATTCAATACGAGGGCCTTGTGTTTGCTGCCACCACTCGTGGCACTCTTTATGCATGGCATCCTCGTTGTTTCGGTACGTTTGTCTTCCACCGTAATTATAATTGTTTCATCCATGTGCATGCGGGTTAGCAAGTTTCCCTTTACCAATTAACCTTCTTCTTGTGTTTCCAAGGTCCTGTGAACATCCCACCACCTATACTTGAAGATTTTTATAACCAAGGGGGAGATGACGATGGTGATGATCACGAGCATGAGGACGAGCAGCGCCGATGTACTCTGTGGTGCCTGGCAACTAATTCCGATGGATCACCTCTTCTTGTGTGTATACAGCCCACAGATGATGTTACTGCGAAGGAAGCAGGTGTAGTCTCCCATGGTCACACTCTCCGGACCTATTCCAACACCCGTTGCATGGTATTCGGGATGGATACTAGTGTGCTAGCGCCAACTCCTTCTCCCTGGCACAGAATTGATAGTCTTGGAGAAAACTCGCTCTTCCTTGGACAAAACTATCCGATGATGGTGAAAGGCGATCCAACTGCTGTTGACACATTTATGAGAAGCTACTGTGTCTATACCTCGGACATTTGGGTGGTTCTCTACCCTGGTACTGATATAGTAGGCCGCTTCAGCCTGGATGATCAGTCCTGCGTTGGTCTCCAGATCAACAACGGATTGCCCGTCCCAGAAAATCGCTTGTGGTTCAAAGCAAGCGTTTCCAATGCAGTGGAATTGTTGAGTTGAAGTTCATTTCATGGCTTGTTATTTGTTGTGTGGTGAAAACTTTAGTATTTATAATGTATCCTCGTTGTCGATGTGGGTTGATGACCTGTTGTACTATGTAATAAAATGATATGCCTGTGATAAACTTATTGTACTAAATTTATGAATGGCTTTTGAGTCGCTTCTCTGAGTGAGTGGTGCGACGAGGCAAAAATATATTTTCCGAATACATAATTGTACGTGCATTGCAACAGGTTAACGGATGAGGCCAATCAACAATAGTAGTACACTATTTGTACTAGTTTCGCATGCTTCGCGCGTCGGGCGGGTGTTTTTACTGTAGCCATATGTTAATGTGTTCGTTGTACGTAACCAGCACCTCGAATCCTCGATATACTAGTAGTATAGTATATAGTAGGAGTAATTAGTAGGAGTAGTAGGGTGGCATGGGACAGAACAAGCATTCACGTCCAGGAGTACGGCACACGCCACCACCACGACATCCATCTGACACCATATTATTTCTTGAAGTCCGTGTGAGAGCAATCTCTTCAACCTCGTGGCCCTGTTTGGATCCATGGGTTAGAGTTAGTTTGAGTTAGTTTGTACTCAACTAACTCAAAAGTATCCAAACAGGAGGGTTAGTTTGGGTTAGATGCATCTAACCCATCCAAAAAATCTAACCCATCCAAGAGGTGTTTATTTGGGTTAGTTCTTCTTGGGATCATTAAAAAACACATTTTTCTCTCGCTCTCCCCGTAGAAGATCCCTCTCCACTTCCTCGAAGCTTCTCGTCCTTTCCCTCCCTCGCTCTCACATCGCCCGTGAAGGCGCCTCGCCATATCCGCGTTCCATCTAACCCTGCCATCCAAACACCTCTTTGGCTAGAGTTAGTTTAGGGTTAGTTCAGGGTTAGAATCTAACTCTAACCTCTAACTGAGTTAGAGTATTTCTCTAACTTCAGCCATCGCGCGGCGGGCGAGGTGGGGGTTTGCCGATAGTCGGTTTCGTTAACTGCGGTCCCACTTGTAAGGCCAACTCCAATGCACAACCCCAAACGGACCTCCGTTTTGCACGAACTCCAACGATAATTTTGACTAGAAAAGCAAGACCAAAGAAAACAAGAACCACAAGTATACATTTGACTACTCCTGTAGTAAGTTGGATTAGTGCCTTCTCGATGCATTCATTGTTGATCTGCGGAGGCTCGATCTTGCGTGCTTCTTTCTTCTTCGAGTGTAAAGAAGTAGATGTTGCTTCCTCGCATCTAGTCTCATGTCTAGCCTCTATTCTATACTAGCTAAAAGTGATAGAACATCTACTAAATTGCGCTCTATCAATATATGGATGTACTCTTCTTCCCAATACAAAAACTTGCATCCATTCTACTCCCTCCGTTGCACAATACTACATGCCTTCTATTTGTCAAAAATATATATGTATCTATACATGTCTTAGTATATAGGTACATCCATTCTACTCCCTCCGTTGCACAATACATGCCTTCTATTTGTCAAAATATATATGTATGTAGACATGTCTTAGTATATAGGTACATCCGTTTTTGGACAAATGGAAGTCAAGTATTTTGGAACGGAGGGAGTACACAATAAATTTTTTAAGTTAGCACAACTAGTCTAATCCGAGAGCAGAACCGAAGATTTGGTCGGGTTCTTCCTCCTTTTGCCGACACGTGGGACATCCAGCATCCAGGTAGAGTGGTAGTTGAAGCCACGAGATGTGCATCTTGGGTTAAACTGTAAATAGAATCTTACTACTCTTGAGTAACTCCAAAAGCGGCCACCGAAGATCTTTATTGGATTTGTTTTTCATCACCAGCACGTCGAGGCGAAAGATGTGCAGGTTCAGTGGGTCCTCTTGCGTTTTCACTGACATGTGGGGCCGCATGTGAGCAAACAGATGATGGGCTCCGCGCGTCCGCTGGCTGGCTGAGAAGAGAGATAGAGGAGGGCTGAGCATGGACTGCAGGAAATTTGTTCTACGTACCTCGATATAGGCTCGATATAGTGGGATGGCATGGGCCATAACTAGCATTCACGTCTAGCAGTACGGCACACACCACCCACACGAGTCCCATCCGACACCGATTTTCTTGGAGTCTGTGCTACAACCATCTCTTCTCCCTCCTGTCCTCTTTTCTCAGCCATCGCGTGGTGGGCGGGGTGGGGGTTTGCCGATAGTCGGTTTGCTCAACTGCGGTCCCACTTGTAAGTGAACATGCAACACCGCACGCATTCCCTCTTGAGCGGCGTGCCGGACCAACCGTGTGGGGGTGCGACGCAAACACGGCAGACTTTTCCTTTTGAACTCGTAACTTGTAAAATTTGGTTCTGCTCCATGGCGCGACCGATAGATAGAAAATAACGATTTTGCCTAGATTAATGAGAAGTTTGCTTCTGGCGCCGTTCATGCATGGAGTACGTACGAAAATTATGAAGTTGATGCGAAAGGTAAGATAATTACTGTAGTATCATATACTACTACATGGATTTGACGGAAGGATAAAAATACATACGAATCCATCAACGTTCAACGACATCCTCACGCCCTAGTGCGCCTGGTCACCAACCGATGTTTGAGGAGCAGCGGCGTTGGCGGCGAGCTCAACGTGCTTCTGAACAGTGCCGTCCAAGGTTGCCCTGCGCTCCAAGAAGGCCAGCGTCCTATTGTCCTCCTCTTGCATGTACTAGTCCTTGTGGACGATTTGCGCGTAGACGTGGGTGATTATGTCGATGGTGTCTTGCTGCGCCAAGCGCTGCACGGTGAGCGCGACCTCGAGGTGGACATTCTACGGCGCGACGGCGGGCAGTCGTAGGGCCACCAGTGCATCGAAGAGGTTGTTACCATAGTGGTCGTTGAGGGTGGCGGGCATCATAGAGCCTGGGTGCGTCGGCTGGAGGCTTACGTCAAAGTCGTCCACAAGCTTCTTGACGACGGTGAACTTGTCGAGGAAACCGATGAGGACCTCGTCAAACAAGGAGACGAAGCTGTCGTCCAAGTGGCCCCTCGCCCTGGCGGCCTCAAGCAATACTACCTGCCGGGCCGCAGGCCGGCGTTGTGGACCATCTGGCACAGCCGACAGATGCTCGCGCTCATCGCCTCCATGGGTCTAGCATAGCTTCTAGTCAACTAATCTTGCGATTCGAGTGATCACTCAGCCCTTGGTTAGCGTGCGTAGGTGCGTAGGATTTCGTACTACTCCTCGGCCCTCTACTGCACCTGCCTTTGGTTGTATGATAGGTGGGCCAGCCACCCCCTGGGGCCACGTGTCATTCACCTCCTGACCCGTCTCTCACACGCATCCTGCTAGTGTATATATAGTGGTTTTCTTTTTCTCTCGATATCAACCATTTTATATTGCGTACGTGTCATTCAAGAGTGAAATGATGGTTGCTTCTTCCGACTAACTTACTGTGTGATTTGACTGCTCCTTAGTGGCCCCTACATGTACTCCCCCTACGTGTATGCAACAGTCACACGTACACATGGACTCAAAAATGTGCGCGACGCCCTAATGCATGCATGTCCGAGCACACGACGGAACACACACGGTGACGCTCAAGTGCTCAACCTACACGTGCATGCACACACATGCTCAGTCAGGGTGAGCTAGTGACTGTATGAACACCGAAAAATATATATATTGAGCGCAATGAGCGTATTATGAAGTCCACTAACCGTATTTTTACAAATATACAGTGACAGACAGTGTATTTATCTCGTTTGAAATTAAGCCATGTTAACCGGAGAGGAGGCAGCATGGACTAGCATTACTTTGCTGTGTCCCGTCAACTTGCCGAACCAGGAGAAGGTTGCAGGACGGGAGAAGCTTGCGCGTGGTGGCTCGCAGGACAAGGAGAAACTTTTGACTAATGCAAGGCGGTGGACGTGCAACAGTTAATTCGGTGTCAGATTGCCAGAAGCATACTACACTATACTACTAGGAACCGGATGGAGGAGCGTCTGCACTCTTATTATAATTTTAAAATGTGATAAAGAAATCTTCAACACATTTGGTTCTCTTCGAGGGTTCTCGCATGTGATAATGGAAGTTGATTGCATGGAACACTCGCCACAATTCTCGCTTAATTCTGGCTCATATCCTGTTACAAATAGTAGCACTCAGTAATATTTCCTCTTTTTTTGTTATTCAGCATGTAAACAGGTCAGCAAACCTTGCGGCGCATCTTTGTGCGAACCATGCTTGCTGCACTTTGAATGTGGTCGAGAGCTGGCTTGATGAAACACCTCGCATCCTACTTCTTTTTTTGGCTTCCTAGTGACTAGTGTCTTGGCTGATTGTCCTGAGAATGCTTATATATATGAATAAAGCTCTCTCATTTACCCGCAAAAAAGATTAAGCCATATTAACCGGAAAGGAGGGAGTATGGACTAGCACTACTTTTTGGTGTGTCCCATCAACTCGCAGAATGAGGAGAAGCTTGCAGGACAAGGTGAAGCTCGCTTACGCCTTTTGACTAATGCAACCTACCCTCAGTGGACATGCATCAGTCCATTCGGTGTCAGATTGTCAGAGGCATACACTGTAGTACCCAACATGCAGAGTACCATCATTGTTCGACTTCACGAAGGGGCGAAGAGCCAAGCGCAGTACTAGTACGCGTACTTGGTTTTGCACCTTCATACTCCCTCCGGCTAGGTGAGTAAGTCACCTTAGGAGTAGCAGCGCGACCTAGGTGGATTTATATTGGGCGATGAGGAGCACCGGGATGAGCTAAACTTCCAATCACAGCACTGGGACAAAGGAAAGCAAAATCAGCATTTAATCCTATGCCTTTTCAGCTATCCATGCAGGCCCACGTACTCCCTAATCAACGCATGCATGCAAAACCGTCTTCAATCTTTTACCTAATCAACGCACAGCCGCAATGCATGCAGTGGTTTCTACAGGGAGGAGAACGAGGCAGTGGAGGGAAACGAGGAGGAAAGAGAGTGCTCATGAATGAGCCTAGGAGGGGATCGAGGAGAATTCAATGTTACACACCTTATGGTTTTGGGAAAATCTGGAATTTGTAAGGTGACTTACTCACCTAGACGGAGGGAGTACTACTCCACCCTCCGTCACAGTTTACAGGGCGCTTCATTATGATGCATTTCTCTCAATGCATTTCCACCACTAGAGAGGCTTTAGACGCGTTTGGTTTAATGCTCAATTAATTAGGGTGTGGTAACCGCAATCAAGTCCACAATTTTCTCTCCATGTACTGTACTACTACGGAGTGCATGCATGTGTGTACCCAGGGTGGAAGCACTGCATGCATGTGTGTACGCATTATTCCCTCTAGTAATAAACGCCGTGCTATAACTACCAATGCTATTTTTTAGGCCGTTCGCTAGTCGCCTTGGTCCCATAGATTTTTTTCTTCTGAAGCGCGCTGTATAAACAGTGACGGATGGAGTAGTATGAGCGGATTCAAAGAAGAGCGTATTGATGGTTGCTTCTTCAGAGAAACTTACAGTGGGAAAGGTGGGGCTTATGATTTGACTACTCATTACTCACTATTAATGCGGCGCAACGACCGGGCTGAGTCTCCCATGCGGTTGTGCACTACCCCCTCGGTTCTTAAATATACTACGGAGTATTTCTCTTTCTAAAATATGTTGAAATATCTGTTAAGACGAATAGGATATTTAGGAACGGAGGGAGTACACATACGAAGCAAAATGAGTGAATCTACACTCTAAAATATGCCCGTTTGAAATTTGTAAAAAGACAAATATTTAGGAACGAAGGAGTATAATTTCGTGCATGGCACATGGACGCGGATGATGAAGAGGCTTCTGGCAATGCTATCAAGCTTCCATCATTTGTTTACATAATTGACGTACTATACAAATAATTTTCCAGCGACATGAAATTGTACAATGGTGTGAGCTTTCAGCGTTTGTTTCGCGTGTCTTGCCATCGATGCTCTTTCGGAAACAATCAAAAACTAACTTCCTTGCTAATGCATGTCAATTATTAGCAGATTAGAGCTAATAATTACATCACAACTGAAGAAAAAGTTGTGAGAAGGTGTTAAATTAAAATTGATCCATGCTTCCATTGGCAGCAACGTCCCCCCAGCTCTGTCTAAATCAACAACGCATGTTGGGAAAAAAGTAGCTGTCTGGAGCATGCAACATTCCGGTCATTTTGTGCAGTTCCACTAAAATAGAGCTGAGCGTCCCTGTTCCAAAGATATCAAGTGTGATTACGATAATAGAGGACTCCTGATGAAACAATAAACACACAAATAGAAGCCAGTCACCTTTGCGGTCTCTCTTAAGACTAACTAGTTGGAGAAGATTAGGCTCGGAGTTGCATGAGGAGGATAGAGCAATCAAAACCAATCTCCCTTTGTGTAGTCACACTGAAATGTAGAGACGTTGCCCGTGTGACATTTTAGTACAACTGCACAAAACACTCTTAAGAAAAAAGTGGTTTGTGCAGTTCACCAAAAGGTTGCAATAGCAACGAGGTGAAATGGATAGCCCTGTTTGCAAAAAAGAGGCAGAAAGGAAACAATTACTGGCCAATAACAGTTGATGACACATGCGACGACAAAAAAGAAGCATATTCCTTGTCCTAAGGGAAGATAACAACACGGTTGTGTTTGTCTAAAATGGTGTGAGGACGAGAATGCAATATGGAAAGTACGCCGGATGAGCAATGCTTTGGGCAAAGAACTATGGAAGATCCACATGCAGCGACGTGGGAAAACGGGCAGTGGTGCAAGGCCGGAGGGGATACCTGGAGGTCGTCGGGATGTAACTAGGTGAGCGGCGGCGGGCAGAATCTGCGAGCAGGTGGCGTAGGCCCTGCCGCGCCGGAGCTTGGTCAGAGAGAACGGTGTGTACCGCAGATCGGGACGTGCTGCCTCAGCACCGTCGAACGGAGAAACGACGCACTTCCTTCATTTCCCCCGGCGGACGGGATGCGGCCGAATCAGTGACCAATGGTGAGAGAGAGAGAGAGAGGCCACCGCACTCCCTTTCCCCCGACGGACGGGATGCGGCCCGATCAGTGACCAACGGTGAGAGAGAGAGGCCACCGCACTCCCTTTCCCCCGGCGGACGGGATGCGGCCGGATCAGTGACCAACGGTGAGAGAGAGAGAGAGGCCACCGAAGCCTTGTGTGAGATACTCTGAAGAGCGGAATACCTTTTCCTCCATAAAAATCGTTTTATATTCTGTGTACGTGCCATTGAGCGCTATAACTTTATTTAAAAATAACGCGGCAATGCGTCAAATCGAACTTTGTTTCGTGCACGCGTGGTACATGACCTCCCTAGGTAAACAACCGCTACAGGCGTTCAAATTAGCACGTGGGCTGCCATTTCGTAAAGAAATGAGCTCCACCGTGTACTCGCGCGGGTGTGGCTGGGCACGAAGCGCGAGTACGTGCACGGTGCACCTATTATCTTCTTGTATACGTACACCACCTACGTGGGGTTGTGTGAGAGAGATACAAACCTACAGAGATATAGTGTGTGGGTTCTTGAGATTTGGGGGGGGGGGGGTCAATCAAAAAATTTAACATATGCAATGTGTGTGAAATAGAGTCCTGGATATAACATATATATAGAGGGGGCGATCCACGAGAAAAGAGTGGAGGTATCATCGGCTTGAGGTGTCTATAGAATCGAAGAGAGGGATGATGTGTGTGTGCGCGCACGTGGGCGCGATCGATAAAGAGTGCCATCGAATTTGTGTGTGCCCACATCAAAGATATAGAGTGGCTGGCCTACTGGAATGTGAGATGAGACATGTGCAGTTTGTCTCGGTGGCATGGATACCTACCTGCAGCGCTCGACTATCGGTGTGTGGTGGGGGAAGAGGGAGGCCCAATTAACTATAGAGGTACAATGGCTGGTATATGTGTGGAGGAGGAGAGAGGCCTACCTCATGTATTAAGGAGATCGATCTGCCTCATGTATTAAGGGAGATTGATTGGCATCCATGCATATGTGCAGGAGATGAATAAGATTGGGAGAGAGACAAAGCTATAGTGTTGGAGGGGGTGGTAGTGGAGTTGCTTCTAACAAATGCTGGGATAGGCTTGCTAGACAAACGGAGGGCACGCCCGCGATATCAATAAGAGAGGAGATGGCTGCTTGTTGTCTGTGCACGTGCGTGTGAGAGACGGGTCAGGAGGCATGCACGAATGATGAGGGGGATGACGTGGCTGTGGTAAGCAGACGTAACTACATAGGAAGATCAATCGCCCTTTGTAAGAGAAAGGAGATACATAACTTGTGAGGTACGTCGATCGATGGGGGGGTCGTTAAAGTCGATCTAGGTATATGTTGGGAGATCGATCGGTATACATGCATGTGTGTGTTAGAAGAAAATGAGGCACGAGGATAAGGATAGAGAGAGAGGGATGCATGTAGGAGGTGGTACAAGAGGCATACTATATCGAGGGGGAGGAGTGTGCGAGTACGAGAACGATGAAAATAGTGGTGGGAGTGAGGCATGTACGGTGACAAGAGAAGAGGGGAAGCTTGTGTTTGTGCTAGGCACACCTGGCTAGAGAGGCATATCGATCGATGTGTGTCGTAAAGAAGGAGCTGGGGGGCCTACACACACCGTGGGTGAACGACCTAAAGTGAAAAGACGAATTTGCGCGATGGAGCTAGAGAATGCTGAGGGAGGGTGAGAGGGATGCGGGCGTGTGCATGCACAAGAGAAAGTTGGCGCTAGCTACAAAGATAAGAGGGTTGTGTGGGTGTAAAAGACGAATAGAGATCATATATACTTCATTATAAAAAGCGAATTCGGATATTTGAAGAATTTATCATAGTGTTTATAACCGACGGATGTGTGAATATATATAACGGTGATACACATGGTGTGGTTATGAACATGGTATACTACATTTAATATATTTTATCTCTACTCTTTTAAAAAAACGGAGTTGTTGATGATGGTGTGCCTGCCATACTGCATTATAGGCTGTCTGATTTGTATCTGGCGGATAGCAAGGAAACTATGATGGTTGAAGTTAGCAACAATCATGATTGTAGATTCTTATTGAAATAGAGAAACAAATTCAAATTTAGTTCGAATTGCAGCGGTAGTATAGACATTTGGAATGCACTTAAATGTTGGTATGAGTAGGTTACATGCATTATACAGCAAGTGAAAAAATTTAATCGGTCATAATATGGATTCATACTCCCTCCTTCCATCTACATAGGGCGTAATGAGATTTTTAAGACCGCCTTTGACTATTGTCAAGATTAATAGTACATGACATGCACAATGTGAAAATTATATCATTGAAAGAACCTTTCATAGACGAATTTAACGGTGTGCTTTGTGTAAGTTGCATGTCATATATCGTTGCTCTAATATTTGGTCAAAGTTAGCATCCAAAAACGCATTAGGCCCTATATCAATGGAAGGAGGGAGTAGCTTTGAATAGCATTTGTATAGTAAAACGGGGAAAGACTCTCTCTTTGTGTGGTGTGAATAGTTTTATTTTTTTTGTTTTCTTTTTGGTTGAGGGAAGTGCCCATTGATTTGGTACGTACAAGTACAATATTACGATACGTTAGGCTTGTCCCTAAAATTCAACCCGCGTCTTGTTATATCCCGAAAACTCAGATATCGTGCTCCCAAAACTGGCGCCTTCACAACCCGCGCCTTGCTATCCCGAAATTACAACACACGCGAAAACTCCCTCCAGCTGCCAAATCCCGACACGCGAAATCCCCCTTCTAACCCTGAGCCGAAAGCGTCGCTAGTTCAAATCGGTGGGGGGTACTTTTGTAACACACCCTACATTTTGGACAAGCGCGTTCCTAAGTCATGCTTCACCCCCTCCCATCACCCCCTTTCGCCATTCGAAATCCCAGGCCGCCATAACCTCTCCGCTCCAGCCGTGAAACCCCACCCTCCTTCGTCCGCCATGTCACCGCTGCCCAGCCGGAGCCTCTTCCCCGACGATGTCGTCCACCGCAACAGCTCGACATCCCTCGTCCACCTCCCCGGATGAGGATCCGTCGTCTATATCGCCGTCCCGCTGGTTCAGCCGCCCCGTCCTCCACCTCCAAGGAGCTGCTCCGACGATCGCCTCGTCTATCGCGGCTGCTCCATCCCCATAGTGCCGCCATAACCTGCTCCACCGGAACAGCAGCATCCTCACCAACTCCTCGGACGAAGCCGGGGCCTACTCGGTGCCACAATAGAGGTTGTACACTCATCGCATCGCACCTTCTCCTTAACTCGACCTCCCGGCGCCGACGGTGCTCCATCCCGCACCCCCATGGAGCGGCTACCTTGAAGCCGGCGCCGCGGGCGACATCTCCACGGCGGCTCTCCCCCAGTGCGAGGCCCCTTCGGCGGCGGCGTCCATACCAGCCGGATCTGCTGCTGCTGCTCCGGCTCTCGCTCGATCGCTTGCTTGCCCAGCTGCTGCTGCTGCTCTCCCCCTTACTCGTGCTGCTGCTCTGCTCCGATTAAGCCACACTTCAGTCGACTGAATCGACTTTTGGGTCAGTCAATTTTAAGGGATTGGGGGGCTCGCCGGAGTTAAGGAAGAACCACCCGCAGCGGGGACGGGGGCTCGCCGGAGAGGTACCCCACTATCTATCTTAGGGTTCACGGTGGGGGGGAGGGGCGGGGGTCCTAGAGGGCTGGCCGGGGCGGCGGTGGCGAGTTGTTTCAGGGTGGCGAGGCGGCGCTGGGGCCGGCGGTTCGGCCGGTGGTGGCTGGCGGCTCAGGGGGGTGCAGGTTGAAGATGAACTGCAGGCCCTCCCTAAACTACATGTCAAGTACCTCTCTGCTACCATTGCGTTCAGTTTCGACAGTAGCATTTAGATTCCATAGTAAATTTCAGTTTCAACAGTTAAGTTCAGAGTCAACAGTTTTTACCTCATCTGTTGTAGTCAGGTGGTTTTTGGTGATGTTAATTTTACATCCATTTTACATCATCTATTGGAGATGCTATTAGAATCCCACTTGAGATTGACGATGTCTGTCTTGTGCTGCTTCAGCCTTGACGTCTTACGGCTCACCGGAGCTGCTCCAACGACAAAACGATCCATCACAACAGAGCAGTGCCATGGACGCCGTCTACAGATTCCTCAGATCTTCCTCCACACCTTCGACAGCCACCTCTGCCTCAACTGCTTCAGCGACCAACCCAATGATGCTGAGGTCGACACGGCTACAGCAAAGAGGTTGTACACTTGTTGCATCACTTATTACTATACATTCACGTCGATCCATTAGGGCTATTTTGGTTCAACGGAAAAACATCGATCCACTGGTTGTTACCATCACTCTAAATTTCTGCATGTTCTCCTTACATAATCTCACCATATTTTTTTCGTATGCATGTCAGATATTGTACACAGTCATGCTGAACATGTAGAGAAAAAGAGAAGAGTTTTGCGTGGCAATACAATGTCATGCCGACATCGCTGCATGGTGGGTTCAATGGCAAACCCTCCCCACCCCTCTCCAGATTGTAATCCAGAGGAAGATATCTGTTCTGAGGCAGATTTGGACGCCGCTGACCACTCCTATTTACCCCCCAAGGTGTTTGCTCTACCTTGGCATGATGATGTTAGTCATATCATGCATATGTTGTCTTGAAGTGCCTACTTTTGACATCATATATGTCATCTGCTTAGTTTAGACATGTTCTGTAATGCCACCTGTTTAGTTTCTATATGATATATGGGAATTATGCAGTCTCATGTCTTTTAGCCAGCCATAATATATGTAAAATGTGCAATGCCATCTTGTTTAACTAGGCATCATATATTTGAATGATATCTTGCCCATCCTTTTCTTCATTACATTTCCATTTGTCGACAATGTTTGTATATTAAACTACTCTTCCTGTGAATCAGCCATTTGGGTGGGAGATGGAAAAATCTGGAGTGAAAACAAGGCCTTCAGAGCAGACAGTGCTACCTGTCGAAGCAGATCTCTTGTTGGGTCCCGATAGCTCCTCAGAGATGGATTCAGAGACAGATGACTGCTCATATCATGCTAATATCATGACATTGTATTGGCACGGTTATACTGCTCATATCATGCATACAGTGTCTTGCATTGCATAGTTTAGACATCATATACACAATATTCAACACCATGTTCTTAGTTCAGACATCATATCGAATGCCCTCTGTTTAGCATATAAATCATATATGTGAATTAAATGATGCGATCCTGATTACTTAGATAACATGTAGGTGAATTATGTCAGGCGATCCTGTTTAGTTATTCATCATATCTTTGAATTATGTTATGCTATGCTATCCAGTTTAGATAGACATCATATATGTGAAATTATGTCATGCTATCCGTTTTAGTTAAACAATATACATGCCAACTATTTCATGCCCTCTTTTTTCCACACTATCTATTGCATCTGTCTCTCGTACAATGTTTGTACAATCAACTATGTTTCCTGTTTATCAGCCATTTGAATTGGAGCGGGTGATGCCAGTATCTAGCGGACAAAAAACACGGTCTTCAAATAAAACAGTGCTACCTCTTGGTGGAGATAGCACCCCGGTTGTACATGCACAAGAACCAGCCCTACTACACATAACCCAAACTCTCGTAGATTGTACCCCTACTACGATGGACAGAGAACCAGCTTCACCCAATCTAACCCCAACCCCAGCCGATAGTAACCCAGTTCTTGTTGACACAACACCATCTCCACCATAGAGCTCCCAAACAAGAGCAGTTAGTAAGGCAGCTCCAGTGCCCAAAGGGCCAGTACTATCACGGCGAACCCCAACTCCGCCAGTTAGTACGCCTATTCCTGTGGAGGAAGCACAACCAGCTAGTCGTAGTTTAGCATCTATCGCATTTGATGTTGTTAAATCGTATGTGTGTATCTTCCCATCTTGGAAATATTATACTGAAGATGAAGGAAAATGCCAGTTGCAGGTGTTTGTCCAGGAGTTATGTGTAAGTAATGTTATTCATGGCAATTACTTTGCTTCGTCCCATACATCCTACCTCCATGATGGTTATAATACAACAATTTTCCCATTTTTCTCTATAGAGAAGGACCGATTTGGAAACTCAGGATGAGGTAACCTGTGCTAATACCTTTGCTATCTTCAAGAGTGCTTGGTGGCAGTATCGGAATTACCTGAAGAAAATGTACTTCACCGGCAAAGAAACTCATCAAATTCCCTTACGTTCTCCTAAGACACATTTACTGGATGATGACTGGGAACGCGTTGTTCTGTACTGGTCCCGAACCAAGAATGTGGTAAGGTCTATGAGCTCATTTTCTATTTTTTAGTATTATATTGTTGCGTCTTACTGTACTCTGTTCATGTAAAACAAGTGCCTAAACCTGAAGAACAATTTTTCAAATTTAAGATTCCATTGCTACCATAGGACATAGATATATGTTTGTTTGATGCTTTTATTATGTACTAGTACTTGGCAATAGAAGACTTCGTAGTTTAATCATGTCCACCTTACTAATGAACTGGTTCACCGAAATGAGTTTCATATACTAGTACATGCTAAACTTGTTATGTGTCTGCTTGTTTCTTCTTTTAGAATGCTGACAGAATATTGGGGAAGAGTGCCTTATTAAGCAACGGTAAAGGCAGTAATGCAGATAAGGTTCAGGATAGTGACACATCCTGTCTTGGTTTAGTGTTGGAGTTACTGGCCACTACCGCTTGCACAAGCTATTCAAACTCACTGTCTGAATCAGTTCGGTTTGTTGAGTCTCAACTACAAGCTGAATGACATCGATCAGCTGTGCTACAGCAAGAAGCGGAAGGACTGCGGAAGTCCCTGGAGCATTCAGATGCATACTTTCTGGTGCAACAACAAGCGTTGGAGGATTTTAGCGCCAAACAGGACAAAGCTAATCAGCTTGCTAAGCTTATTGCCAGCATGGTGGATACCCAGGATAACGTTTCTTGAGCTCTTCTGAAGTTGTTTCAGTTATGCTCTTGTTTTGCTGCCGCGTTTATTTGCACTGGTGGCCAATTTTGACGGCCAGTGTATATGATATGCTGCTTTGTTCCCTATATTCGCACTGGTGGCGAACTGGTGGCGAACTTTGATGGCCAGTGGATGTAATATGTGTAATAGCCGTGATAGCCTAGCGTTAGTTTCTTGCTTATTTATTTCCTTGTTGTCTTTTTATTTGTTTGCTTCTAATCATTGCAGTTATTTTTCCGCGGTTAACTAGTGGCTGCAATAACCTATTTTTTAAAACTAGGCCACAATAACCATGGGCTAATATTTACTGTAGTGACACTGGGCCTCCTACAGGCCGTAGAAACAATGGGCCTTCTACGGGTCGTAGAAACAATGGGCCTTCTACGGGCCGTATCAATGGGCCTTATACGGGTCGTATGATCGATTGGCCAAACATGGGCCAATAATAGGCCGCATTATGGCTGCAAACGGGCTAGAGTTGGAATCGTCCGTTCATGGGCTGACCGTAACGGGCCATCGTTAATAGGTCATATTTGATGACGCTATGAAAACGGACCAACATATTAACGGACCACAAATAGGCCGACTGTAACCACGGGCTGAATTTGGCCCACAAGCAGAAAATGACAGTAACGGGCCGTAAGTAAACGAATGCTGGAAATGAGCCCAGCAATAAATGGGGTGTGAGAAGGCCGAAAGATAACATGGGCTGGAAACGGCCCAACGGAATAACAGGCAGTTAATGGGTATAAAGTGACACTGTTCATTATGGGCCAGTTTCACCACAGGCCGTTAATGGGTGTAAAGTGATACACTGTTCATTATGGGCTAGTTTGACCACGGGACGTTAATAGGCCAAGAGTTACATAGGGCCTCGTATGGGCCGAAAGACGTCATGGGCCATACATGGGCCAGAAGTGAAAACGGGCTGGAATCATATTGAATGGCCCAGATGATGCTACTGGGCCTAATTCGGATAAGGCGTAACGGGCCTTGGGTTAGTGGGCTGTAAATGGGCTATATGCGAACATGCCGTTAACAGGCTTTCCATGGGTCGACCCGCCAGCTTTTGACCAAGTCAAAAGGGCCGGCCTTTTCACAGGAATGGGCCTCTGTTGGGCCGTGCCACGTGTCGACGTATCATAGGCGCCTATCTGACCCACTGACAAGCTGACACGTGTTTCTTCCGGCCAATAAGAATTTTACACATGGAAATTTCCCATTGGTCGGGGCTGTTAACGGGTTATCAGATCCAAAACTCGACCCGATAGCTTAATGGCGTTCCGTTACGGTGGATGCCACGTGTCGGTCACCCTTGACGAAAGCAGTTCTGTGACGCACAATTTATCGTCATGGAAGTGGACACTTCCGTGATGATAATTTTGGTAATGTCATGGAACACTTCTACGACAGCACAGGTATGACTATCTTGATTCTGTCATAAATTTGTCATGGATGTACATGCATGACAAAAAAGCGACCTACTGTGACAAACACGTATCATCACGGAAGTGTATTTTTTTGTAGTGACTAGGATTATGGTACCCCAAGGGCTCGGCTTTTGATCTCATTGGATATTCCGACTCTGACTATGCTGGTGATCGTGTGGACCGCAAGTCAACATCTGGTACATGTCATTTCCTCGGACGATCCTTGGTCTGTTGGTCCTCGAACAAACAGAACTGTGTATCACTGTCTACTGCTGAAGCTGAGTACATTGCTGCTGATTCTTGCTGTGCTCAACTGCTATGGATGAAGCAAACTCTCAAGGACTACGGCGTCAACGTAATGTGCCTCTCCTCTGTGACAATGAGAGTGCCATCAAGATTGCTCACAACCCAGTTCAGCACTCGAAGACAAAGCACATTCAGATTCGTCATCATTTTCTTCGTGATCATGTGTTGAAGGGCGACATTTCTATTGAGCATGTGAAGACTGAAGAACAGCTATCCGATATCTTCACAAAGCCCTTGGATGAGAAGAGATTTAGCAAGTTGCGGTGTGAGCTAAATATCTTAGAGTCTTCGAATGTTCTTTGAAAAGGACACTCATCCTAACACTTATGCAAAACTGATGACTTAGATGTGCAACACATGAAGAAACGTTTTTCTTCAATCAATGAAGAATAACACTCTAAGTGTGAAGAAATTAACGAAGAATTTAATTCTCAGAACCCTACGACAATTGTACGCGGTGTCTGAAATCATCATTCTTATACGGTGGGTCACGCCACCACAAAAAGTTGAAAATCTTCAGTTTGTGTTTTTCCTCAGTTGTTCAAATTCTTCAACTTTTCAAAATCTTCACTGTCTCCATCGTTTTTCTTCATTGGATATATATATATATATATATATATATATATATATATATATATATATATATATATATATATATATATATATATATATATATACACACTATTCTGATCACGGGATCAGAATAATATTCTGATCACAACCTGAACTGCCTGAGTAACGCGCGTGAACTTCTCTGTGTACGAACCCGACCTTCGGGCTATCTTCGCAACCGTGCCTTCTACCGCGAGTTTTTTTGGTTAGTCGTGTTCCATGTGATGTAAGTGTAATCTTTAAACGATATTTAGCAACTAAATACTCATTTTAGATAGGAATCTCGCTCATAGGCGGATTTTGCACTCGGGTCGTGAAGAACTCACGTTTTTTGCGATTTTACTGCCTGAGTTGTTCGACCTGAACTTCCCCCTGTGCTAGGTTGAACTTCCCGCAACATTGCCCAAATAGGACTTGCTATATACCGTTGGAAAGCTATGGACACGAGTATCATGACCCAAGTTAATTTTTTCGTAAAATGTAAGCGGTTTAAGAGTAGTTTTGAAAACCGTTTTTTCTTCACACAAAAAACGTGAATCGTAATTTCTATCGCATTTCTAAACCGTTTATCGGAATGAGGCAAGTAATATGGCGTTGGAAAACTGCTGCAAAACCGCTTCTTCCACATGTTAAAAGTTTTCTCTAATTCCCTACGGTTAAAGAGTAATTTGAAAAAACATAAAATTTCACAAACCGAACAGCCGTGTCCGTATTTTCGATGTCATTTCTAAACGGCTTATCCAATTGAGGCAAATGATATGGCGTTGGAAAGATTCTGAAATTGCGCTATTTTTTCATGTTGAAAGTTTTTTCCAATTGAAAATGGTTTAAAAGTGATTTGTAAAACGGTCCAAGTTACACCGACAGTGTATTTTCGAGCTAATTTTTTAACCCTACGTCCGAATGTAGCAAATGATATGGAGTTGAAAATCTTGAGGAAATGCGAAACTTTTTGTTATATATTTTTCTCCCAATTCTTTACATTTTTAAGTCAGTTTCGAAAATGGATAAAAACGTATTTTCACCGTAATTTCTACAAACTTTATCGGAATGGGGCAAATAAGATACCACTGAGAAGCTACGGAAAATGCAAAACTTTTTCATGTTGATGGTTTTCTCTAATTCCTAGCCGTTTTCAAGTAATTTTGAAAACGACGAGATCATTCGTTCTGCCTTTATCGCGAAACAGATTCTTCAAAAATGCACTGCGTGAAGAACCTGAACTTCTCGGCGCGTGTACCTGAACTTCACTCTGTTTTTCACGTGATTTTTTTGCTCGTAGCTCTCCATCCACTGCTCGTAGCTCTCCATCCACTGATTGGAATTGAGAAAGTGATATACCAATGGAAAGCTGTTGTGAACACGCAACTTTCCTGTGTCGATCATTTTTTCATACTCACGCGATTTTACAAGTTTTTCATCTGAAATTCATCCACTGTAGTAGTTGAACTTCCTGCTGTTTTCAGTTGAACTTCTGTGACGTATTTTCGTTTGTAATTTTCTCATCCATTCGTCAGTTTTACACAAATGATATTCCTTTTGTACAAATCTCTCTCAGAATATTTTTTTAAACTTTCTCCGATGAAGGACTTGAACTTATAACAACAAACTTTTAGCGTTTGCTTTTTTATTCCTTTTTAATACAAAATGCACACCGTGTAGTACGTGAACTTCTGGCAGTTATCAATCGAACTTCTCTTAGTTACGTGAAAATATCTGAGTTTTTTTATAAATATTTATCTGAATTTGTTAATCCTTTTTTATAAAATTTTGAAGCGCTCTATTTTTAAAAGTTGAACTTCTTGTTTTTTATTTTTCAACTTCTTGTTTCCAATCTTTAATAACGAGGAAAATCCGAGTTTTCTATAATCATCAAACTTCTTCATCTTTTTAATATGGACTTCCTGATTTTGTTTCTTTAATCTTTTTATGAAATTTTGAAGCACTCTATTTTTAAAAGTTGAACTTCTTGTTGTTTTATTTTTGAACTTCTTTTTTTCATTCTTCAATAACATGAACTTCTGGTTATTATCACTTTGAACTGCTCTCTCATTTGAGAGTATTATGTTAAAACCCAAAAAATAACATATTTTTTACGTATTTTGGACATCTAAATTCACGGTGAACCTCTGTCACAAGAATTTTTTGAACTTTTCCTCACCGAGCACTTGAACTTCTAGCAACCATTTTTTTTGTTTATGAGTTGTTTTTAAAAGTACAAAAAATGGCGTTGTGTTTTTTATTTTTGGAACATGTAAATACTAGGTTTTAATAAACTCCAAACTTCTCTATTATTTCAATATGAACTTTACCTTTTTATATTTTTGAGTAAAGAATTGTATTCGATTTTTATACGAAAAAAATCGAACATGGAAATACAAGGTGAACCTCTCTCGCAAGAATTTTTGAACTTCTCCGGACAAAGCACTTGAACTTCTTTCAACAAACTTTTTAAGTTTTTATTTTTCTATACTTTTTATTCTCACCTGAAATGCATTCCTTGCAGTACTTGAACTTCTCGTTGTTTTCACCTTTAACTTCTGTCACATTTTTGTGTATACGTCAAATTACCCACAATTGAAGGTCGAACGTCATTTTTTGCCATTTTTAAAACATGTAATTGGAGGTCGAACGTCCCGCAATATAAATTCTGAACCATGCACGGTGGTGCACGTGAACTTCCGGCAACAAATCTAAGTTTTTTATATACTTCAAACTTCTCTGCTATTTTGAATTAAACTTCTTAGTCTTATTCTTAGAAAAAAATATGTTTTGAAATAAGTATCAAACATTTTTTTTCAAAATTGAACCTCATACTTTTATTTTTCCTAGAAATGGAAAAAAATTGAGTTTTTCGTAAACATCAAACTACTCCTTTTATTTTAATTTGAACTTCTTTAATTTTATTCTTTAGTAAAGAATAAAACCGATTTTTTTATAAATATTGAATTTCTATTTTTATATAATTTGGACTTCTTGGTTTGTTTGAAATACTTTCTTTCTCCATTTTTTGAACCGTGAAACAATGTTCTTTTTATAAAAAATAACCATCAAACTCAGCGTTATGTTAATTTTAATTTCTTGCTTTTCTTTAGATAATTTTTTTCTTCTGATTTTCTTATAAACAATGACCTGCTATGTATCTTAAATTTAAACTTCTTGGTTTAATTTCCGTATTTTTTAAAACTTGTACTTCTCTTTTTTTTAGTTTGACCTTCTATGTTTTTGTTTTCTTAGAGAACGTTTTTTTACTTCGTTATTTATAAGGAACAATAATTTAAACCGGACATTGAACCACTTCGTTTTTTATTTTTTAGCTTCAAGGTGTTTTTTGTGAAAAAAGGGAAAGTCCGTTTTATTATAAGTAGTGAACTTCTCCGTTTTTTTAATGTGGATTTTCTAGGTTTTCTAGAACTTCGTAAAAATCTGAACACATAATAAGAAGACATGAACCTGCGGGGCAATAATATCTGAACTTCTTTTGTACATATTGTCGCTGTCAACAAGCATATACTTTACAAACGAAAATCCGAAATAGAGTACTAATCAAACTGTGTGCTTGTCCATAAAAATACAAGACTATAAGCGCAATGGGTTCTGTCAAATCACAAGCGCATGCTCTCACTGGAAAAAATGCAAACGCATTAAAAAAGTGAAATCCACAACAACACTTTGACCTCTCTCTCTCTCTCACTCTCTCTCTCGTTTTTGCCTTTTGCTTTCTTCTGTACTCACCACATCCACAGCAACAGCTTTGGCGTCATGAGTGAGAAGCATGGCAGAGCTTCACACAACCTGCAGCGGAGATTGGGCACGGACCGAGGCAGCTTTTTGTCGTGCGAAGCAGAGCTTGGAGCGGGAGGAGGATGGCTTGGAGAATGGTCAGCAGCAGAGCTCCTCTGCCCATGGCCCTCTGAAACAACGGCTGCTAGACTCACCAGCTTGGATAGATTTGTGGGTACGGAATAATACATGAGGGTAGTGGGATTTTCACGGGAAGGAGGGTGGCGATTGCAAGGCAGGCTGGTGCTATAAGAACTGGGTTGCGGCGCGAGGTGCAGGGGCGCTGGCGTAACAACAGGAAGTTCAGAGCAGCGGGGCTGCAAGGTCACCTCCTCCGTTCGCTTCCGCTCGGAAACTTGAATCGGCGACGAGAAGAACACCGGAGGAGAGGGCAGGCCAAGCCAAAGTTCAAGGAAGGTTGCGGCGTTGTAGAGGGAAGGTCACGCCGGAGTAGATGAAAGGTGGCGCCGCAGGGGAGGTAGGGGCGGGGCAGAGGTGGTCAGGGCGGGTGCGGCGCGGCGGCCAGAACCAGGTGCGGCGCGGTGGCCGGAACTAGGCGCGGGCACCGCGCGGTGGCCGGAATCAGGGGCGGGGGCGGCCGGAACCAGGCGTGGGGGCGGCGCCGGGGTCAGATCCAGGCGAGGGGGCTGTGCAGGCCCAGATCCAGGCAGGGGAAGCTCCAGCGCGGCTGGAAGGCCACCGGCGGTCGCCATAGTGGAGGGCGGAGTGGGAGGTGGTTGGTCGCTGCAGGGGATCGGGCGCCGCCGTCCCGAGCAGATCCCTGGCAGGGGAGCTGGCCGTCGCGTGGGGTGCGGCTGATCGGGGTGATTCGCCGGGGAGTTGGAGGCCGGCGGCTATCGGGGGTGGGTGGTGGGAATCACCCGTGGGAGGGGGGGGGGGTCGGGAGTTCTGGAACTTGCTGGTCGCGGACTTATATAGGTGTCCCGTGATCCGAATAGTTATTCTAATCCCATGATCAGAATAGTGCTACTATATATATATATATATATATATATATATATATATATATATATATATATATATATATATATATATGAGTTTATGTCCTCTACAACATTCACTTATGGCTAATTCTTCAAGTTGGTTTTTCTGCTAAGTGAATGTAATCGGACCCTTCCCCCTCTATGCTATACTCAACCCAATCTATTCACAAATTCTTCATGTGCGTTCTATTTGAAACTCGTTCAAAATCTTCATTGTGTCCTTGTCAGCTGAAGAAATTGCGAACGGGACTTTAAAACTAATCTTATCCAAATTTTCGGTTTTGCCTCTCAAACCGTTCCGCATCCCACGATACATTTTTCTATTCACCCACGATCTTACACGATCTTCACTTCTCAGTACGTGGGTGACACATGTCATGCGAAGGAGAAGGGTCAGGGGCACGTTCGTCCTAAATCTTCGGGCAAACAGTTTTTCACCATGGCTATAAATATACCCTCTCCCCTTCCTCACTTCCTTTACTCCGCTCGACCTCTCTCTCCCGCTCGAGTTTCTCAAACCCTAGCGCCGCCGCTACTTCATCGTCGCCGGTGAGGAAGAGCTTCACTGCCTCGACCTCGTCGCCGTCGTACTCGTGCCGGCCGCGGAAATCTTCACTCCGCCGCCACTGTAGTTGTCTTCCTCCGCCGAGTTAGGGCGTGGAAGATCTACACAGACGAACTTCACTTCTCCACCTCACTGTTCATCGTGTTCTTCATCCAGGGTAATTAAAAGTTACTTTTACTGCCCTCTTTGATTCGAATGTTTTCTACAAAATCTTCAAAGGTGTTTTTCTTCAAATCCTCACACACACAAAACACCTCACAAGTCATATGTTCTTGATTCGTTTCTCTTAGCATCATTTTTCTTCAAGATTCCTCAATTGTGTGGATCTTCGATCTATAAAACTCTGGAACCTAAGACAAAGAACGCTTAGTGAAATTCTTCAAGACTCATCTGTTCAAAATTCCTCAAACTTGTTCCTTTTGAAAAACCTTCTGAGAACGCATATGACCTCTCCAAATTCCTCGCAACTATACTCTGTTCACAGGTACTCATGTCCGCTGCTGAATCACTAGGTTCTCATCAACTTAACTCATTTGCAGCGTTCCTCAAAGAAAAATTGCATACTTCTTCAGAGAATTCGATTGTTCAAATTCCTCAACTGAAGAATATGGCAGACGGTAAGAAGCCGCAGAAAGGAGGAAATAAGCCAGAGGTCATGACTGCCTTTGAAATCCCTGATGACATTTACAAAGAGTATTGCACACCTGATGAGGCCAAGTTTGGTAAGGAAAACAAAAATCAGCGCAAGGTGCGCATACAGAGGATTGAAAGGAGATGGTCAAGAGAATGGAGGTAGTACAGGTATGTAACTCCAAAGTACATGAAGAAATTTGCACTCAGTCCTCCAAGCCCAAGAGCACCATTGGCACCTGGCCAAGAAGCAGATCCCACCGGCATCAAACGCGGTGAGGACTTTGCTGAAGAATGGGCCAAGCGCCAAGCCAAGTTGGCGATACAAGCAAAAGAAGCAGTGAGGAAATTCAATGAAGACTCTGCTGCTGCTGCTGCCACTGAGGCCTCTGTCAAGCCTAAGAAATCAATGGCAAAGAAGCCTGCGTGCAAGCCAAGTGCTTCACCAACCGTGCCCTCACGGCCATGTTCCTCAGCTATGCCCTCACGGCCAGAATCTTCAAAGTCCTCAAGGCAAATTCCTCATGCTGCTCCTGCTCCTCCAAAATCCTCAGCTCCTCCAAAGTCCTTAGCTGTTCCAACAAAGTCCTCAGCACCTGTGTATCTGGCCACGTGCCAAAGGACTGCAGACATCTCCATTGCCTCAGGTCTCTCAGCTAGTTCCTCAGTTGCACCAAATTCTTCAACAGGACCCTCTCTACTGAAGACAAAGGCAACTGCTGGACGAGGTCCTCGCCCAAGTCCTAAGAAGAAGCAGGTCGCCTTCCAAGTGCCGTCTGACGAAGACGAAGATGATGATAAAGAACTTGCAGACATCATCAGAGATAGACAAGTCAGGGCCGCTAGAGCCAAAGGCACAAATGTGCCACTGCTTTTGGATCCGAGGTTGATCCTCGATTACATTGATATCTGGCACAAGGACCCAAACACTCCTATGCCCAACTTCAAGTTGTCACCTGGTCAAAATCATATGATGACTCATTTCATACAAGAAGAGAAATGGAAATATGAGCAGGCCAGGCAGATCAAGAAGGCGCAGTACAAGAAGGAGAAATTTCTGAAGACCAACGTTGTCTCTATGACAACTGATAAACTTACCAAAATTCAGTCTGAAAACAAAACCCTCGGCGACAATTTCAATGCCTACTATGCTGATTGGCAAGGAGCCAAAGTCAAATTTGTTAAACTGACTGAGAAATTCACCAATGTTGCAGCCCCATCGCAACAAGAGATTCCTCAGGCTGAAGCTTCTGCTTAGCAAACTGAAGAACATGCCAACACCGCTGATGACTTTTAGGCTGCTGAATAAAATGCTAGTTCCAGGGCTGATGACTCCATACCAGCCACTGAAAAAATTGCCAGGGCATCGACTAGTGGTGCGCCCGAAGAAACTGAAGAAGTCAGGGCAACTGCATCAGTTGCGCCTGAAGAAAATCAACCAGATTCCTCAGCTCCTCCTGTGCCTACACCAACTCCAATCGCTCCATCTACATCAGATGTGAAGAAGACCAAGGCTGTAGAGCGTGCTGCAGTGTAGAAAAGGAAAGCATCAGCTGCTTCAGATTCTTCAGCTCCGAAGAAGATGAAGCCTATGACCAGCTCGTTTGAAAATCCAATTGATGTTGTTCCGATTTCCACCATGCCATCAAAGGACCTTGTTCCTTTTGGTGAAGAATATGAGATCCCTAGCGGATCTGATGAAGAAAATCATTCTGCTGCTTCGTCAGAGCAGATTGATGAAAAAATTGAAGTGGATGCGATCCCTCCAACACCAGTTGTTTCCTCGCCAATGCCTCAGTTCACAGCTGAAGAGGCTGGTGTTTAAGAAATGGAAGATGAAGACGTGGATATTGGGAGTACTACACCAGTGATGAATGATGACTTTTGGGAAAGTCAGCACCCCAATTCACCACTCTTCACACCGCTACAGCAAATTCCGCAGTCCCCTGCACCAACCGTTCAAATGGGCTTTGAAGAAACTCATCCCACCTCATCTGTGCGTGAAGAAATTCCAGCCACTAGTGCTGAAGAAACTGCTGCTGCTGATCATATGACAACGCAGACTACAACTGAAGAGGAACCAGAAATTCCTCAGCCTGATGAGCCTGAGATTGCGATTCCTAAGGTTGTGATGCAACTCACTGACACTCCTCTGCCCAAACCAAAGGATCCATTCTCACGCAAGCAAAAGTTCAAGGCTGAAGATTTCTTCGACGAGCATGTATTCTTCACTGACTACAACCCGTATGTTTCTGCTCGCATAAGGAAGAGGCGTTTATGGACGGCCAGCCAAGCCAATTTCTATTCCTCAGTGTTGTTTAACAAAGACAAAGTCTTCGATCATGCACACATTCCTCACGTGGACATGGAATCTCTGCCTTGCTTCGAGCCAGTCCTCAGTGTTCTTCACGACGCTGGACTGTTAAACTTCTGCACTGACATATGTGATTGGAATGAAGAACTCATTCTACAGTTCTATGCAACGCTGCACATCACAGGAGATTCTGAAGATGTGAACTCATGGGTGCTGGACTGGATGTCTGAAAATACTCACTACAAGGCACCAGCAACTGAATTGCTTCGGGCCCTCCCACTCAGTCCTCCCCTTGACGGTGCTCGTTGCGTCTATAGTGAACCTAAGCTTAAAAATCATTACATGCAAGTTCTGATGAAGCCTTTGAAGCCAGGGCAGGCCCCACGAAACAAATTCCTCATCAAGGAGTTACTGTATGTGCCTCGGACTGTCTATCGCATTCCGACAAAGACAATGAGTCCTATCAAAGGCCACGACTCAAATGATGAAGAAGTCGTTGGCATCATGAAGAATATGATTTTCAATATCATTCATGGCGTTCCTGTCAACTTCCATGATTTCTTCATGAGGACTCTGGCCAATATTGCTATGTCACCATTTGAGCTGAAGCCTTATGCACCTTGGATTATGAGATTCATCAGGACAAGGTCTTCACTCAACTACAAAGCTGATACACTGAAGCACTTCAGCTACTTGCCTCCAATTGAAGTCCTCAAATGGACATTTTCCTCAGCTGATGACAAAGGCCAGGCAACTACTGTTATGAATGAAGGCATTCGTCCATTGGATGGTCAATTTCGCAATGCTGCATCCTACTCCACCAATGATGACTCTGCCACTCATGATTCTGTTGCCAACACAGCCAAGCAAAATCCTCAAGGCACAGCACCCAGGGTGATGAGTGATCGTGAGTTACTCCTCAGTCTTCATCAGAAAGTTGATCGCAATCATAAATGGGTCAAGCGTCAGTTTGGTTCAATTCTTCACAACATGACCTCAACCCACAATGCAGTGAAGAAAAATCAATACTACCTCCATGAAACCTTCAACCGTACCTGGGCTGTTCGGTCTCATTTCTACAACGAAGAAGATCTGAAGAAAATGGGTCTCAAATAAGAATTTGACCGGTCAGCACCTCCTCCGAAGAAATATAAGAAGGTCCAGGTTCCTTCCTTGGTGGCCAGCTCCTATTCTTCATCGCGTGACACTGATGAACATGAAGACTTGGACGACACTGCGGCAGGCCCTACTACAACAACCGACCCCGACAACGCTGGTGCTCCTTCATCAACTTGATTATCTTCAGGGGCGTTAGTCCTCATTTTCGATCGTTTTGGTCATTTGATGACAAAGGGGGAGAAATTTGAGTTAGTCTTCAAGAGGGTCTATTATATGGGCATTTTTTTGCTAAGTTACAACTCTCATTCTTCTAAAACTTTATTGGATCGAGTTGTAAACTTAAACCCGATGGTGCTCTAATACTTTTGATGCGTTATTCTGCATGCTTATTCCTTGTTAATATTATTGCACGCATGCATAATCTCATCAGTCACCATATTTCATCATGCATTTCTAATTCTTCATATTATATGTCAAATGCGTGTATGAATTACAAGATATAGGGGGAGATCTCCATGATTCAACTCTTCAAGTCTGCATTGCTTCAAAAGAAAATTCCTCACTATGCACATCTTCAGGGGGAGTTCTTCTATATCTTGCAATCAAATTCCTCAATATTAGTATTTACACTTCAGATGGTTATCCCCGTTGAAAACTTCACCTATATTGTCATCAATCACCAAAAAGGGGGAGATTGTAAGTGCATCTAGTGCCCCTTAGTGATTTTGGTGTATTGAAGACTTATAGGTTAAGGGACTAATGCGTTTGTGAGTATACACAGGTCTATAAGTCTATGAGGAGTTTGATATTTACAGAGAAAGTCGACCCCTAAAAATGAAGTTCTTCAACTGAAAACTTTGGTATTCTGAAGACTTTGAAAGTGAAGAAATTGGTGTGACCTTGAAGACTTGATATTCATTCGAGGAACATGAAGCGTGAAGACTTTTTTTCATAGTTTCATTTTCTCTTTCTTGAGTCATAGGAAACACTGTACTATTAAAGGGGGTCGAGGAAATACTAAGGAAAAATTTCCAAGTGATGCTCAACTCAAAATCCTACACCTACCAATCCCTTCGAGTGAAGCCATTGGAAATATCATATAGTTCAGTCAATTTCTTCAGTGACAGAGACGAAGTTCTTCTGGTCGTTGAGGAATTTGTTCTGACTGAGGAGTTAGGAATTCGCCAGTGCGAATTGCCTACACTGTGAGGAACATGATAGCCCCAGGAATTTGAACCTCAAATTTCCGACCGTTGCTGTGCTACGCGACATCTGTCCCAAAATATCTTATCCACCTAACGGTCATATCATTGAAGGGCATTTATGTCTTATCATGTCGGGATGCTCCTTAAGCTATAAATAGCCGCCCCCTACAACCACTAGCTGGTTGCCTTCTCCGAGAGAAACTGACAGTTGTCATTTGAGAGCATCCCATCCTGCGAGGACTTTGAGCGAAAATCATCAAGTGAGGAAAACCCAAACACCTACAAACCCAAAGTGATTGAGCATCACTGAAGAGATTGATCCTGTGTGGATCCGAAGCTTGTTACCTTTGAAGACTATGCTTCTTCCAGACGGTTAGGCATCATGGTCTAGAGCATCCAAGAGGAATTGTGGATCGCCGAGTGACCGAGTTTGTGAAGGTTCGGAAGTCACCTGAAGACTTACCACGAGTGATTGAGCGAGCACTGCGTGACCTTAGCTCAAGGAGAATACGGTGAGGACTGTGTGTTCGGGACTGTGTGTCCTCAGGTTTAAATATCTAGCCGCTCCAACCAGATGTACAACTGAGACAACAGTTGGAACTGGTCTACCAAATCATTGTCTTCACCAAGACAACTGGTTCTATTTCCTCAACTCTTTCATTTCCTCAGTATTGTGTTGTGTGCTTGTCATATCTGTGTTTGAAGACTTTGACTGAAGACTTTCTCAATTTCCTCAGTTCAATTTCTTCAGTCTGTTTGTCTTCATCATGTGCTATCCTGTGATTACGCTTTCAGTACTCTGTGCTTGTCTTCATTTCATCATGATGACTATGCTTGTCTTCTGTTATGTTTACTTCTGAGTACTTATTCCGCTGCAAGTAGTTCTTCGCTAAGGAATTTCCTCACTAGCAAATTCCTGAGTGAATAATTCATAAAAATCGCCTATTCACACCCCCCTCTAGTCGATATAACGCACTTTAAATTGGTATCAGAGCAAGGTACTCCCTTGTTCGGTGTGATTTTGGTTTAACCGCCTGGAGTTTTAGTTACGTCGACCACATGTATGATCAAGGTCTCTACTTGGTGTCCTACCTTCGATGGGACGGACTACCCCTACTGGAAGAATAAGATGCGAATGCATCTTGAGGCAATTGATAATGATCTCTGGTATGTTGTGGAAAATGGTGTTCCCTCAGTCACACCTTCTTTGAATGCTGCTGATGTGAAGAGATTCAAGCAACTCGACTCTCAAGCGAAGAATATCATATGTGGCCATCTGAGCAAAGGACAGTATGGAAGAGTGAGTGCTTTGGAGACTGCTAATCTTATATGGGATAGGCTGTCCAAAGTCAATGAAGGAATTTCAACTCAGCGTGACTCTCAAGTTGATGTTCTTCGCAATCTCTTCAACCACTTCAAAAGACTCCACAATGAAAATGTTCAGCAAACCTTCGATCGCCTCACTGACATCTCAAAATGAGCTTCAAGCACTTGGTGCAACTGACATCACCGACCATGAGGTGGTGAAGAAATTGCTGAGATTGCTTGATTCCTCATTTGATACTCTGGCATTGATGATACAAGAGTGTGCTGATTACAAGTCACTTGATCCCGCTGATATCCTCGAGAGGGTAAATACTCATGAGTTCCAGCTTGCTGAAAAGAGAGATCTCTATGGTTCGAGCTATGGCAGATCACGTGCACTGAAGGCTAAGGCAGTATCTGAGTCCGAAGATGAAGACTCTGGTAGCAGCCTTCGTGACCCTGAAGAACTGAGCCATGAGCTAACACTCCTCGTGAAGAAGTTCTCAAGACGTGGTCGCTTTGGAAGACCCTCAAGGAGCAATGATTCCTCATCCAGTGACTACAAGAAGAGGCTTTGTCACAAGTGCAAGAAACCTGGACACTACATTCAAGATTGTCCTCAGTGGGAAAAGGAATCGAAGAAGAAGAAATACAAGGACTACAGTTCTGATGATGCGAAGAAAAAGATGAAATCCTCAAAATCTTCATCATCAAAATCCTCATAGTCTTCATCTCACAAGAAGAGCAGGTCCAAGAAGGCTCGGGCATTCATTTGCAAGGAAATGGACTCTGAAGCTGAATCTGAGGAACAAGAGGAAGAGGAGGCATCTGAGGACTTCGAGTCTGGTGTGGCAAGCCTAGCCCTCGCTACTGCATTCGTCAGCAAGTCTATCTTCAACCCTGAAGAAAATGACCTCACCAACAAGGCTGATGAAGGCAATGATGACTACGCTCCCACCTATTGCTTCATGGCAAAGGGTGCCAAGGTACTTAAATATACCTCCTCTGAGTCTAGTGAAGATGAACTGATGAATATCTTAAGCCCAGCTACTTAAACTTGCTAAGATTGCTGGAAAACAACAAAGGGCTTTTGAAAAGGTTCAAAAGATTCTAGAAAAAAGTGATGATATGTTGGGTGAAGAAATGGATCACACTAAAATCTTGACTGAAAATCTCCAGAGACTTCAGACCAGGTTTGACAACCTTAAAGGTCATCATAACACTCTCTTATCTGATCATGAGAAGCTTTCTTATGAATTTCTTTAGAGAAAGCAAGATCTTGAGAAGCTAAGAGTGAGTTATGAAGATCTTCAGAAGGAGCGCAATTCATTACTTGCTCAACAAATCAGCGCTGCTCAGGAAGAACTTGTTCCTCCATGTTCGAAATGCATTGAACGTGAATCTGCTAATTCTTCACCTGAATGTTCAAATGCTTCTAATGTTACAAATTCTTCACCTGCCTCTGCTATCACTAATTCCTCATTTGAGGACATTGCTAGTATCACTGACGATGCAGGGCTGAAGGAATTGTACATGACAGGCATGTACAAAAGTCTCAAAGGGCATCAGACTCTTTGTGATGTGCTTAAAAAGCATATCCTCAAAAGGAATCCTAGGAAAGAGGGTATTGCCTTTGAGAGGAAACTCAATGTTGATGGTACATATTGGAAGCTTGAGCAGTACCCCAAAACATCATGGGTTGCTGCAAAGGGACCTCCAGTTGATCCATCTAATCTATCTGTCTTTACATCTGAATCTTCTCATTCTTCTGATGAGTCATTTGACTCCAACTATAAACTGTTCAAAAATCAGAATGGTGAAGTATTTGCTAGATATGTTGGCACTAACTACAGGAACCGGCCAGACGATGTATGGGGGTTTGTCCTTCCCGGGGAGGTTGCAACTGTGGTGGGAGGTCGGTGAAATGTTGCAGTAAACTTGGGTGACAACTGCTGATCGGTAAAAGGCTCTAGTCAAATGGTAATCACCCTCTGAAGTTTACTGCAGTAAACTTGGGTGAGAACTGATGATCAACAGGAAAGGGATTGGAGCAAGAGAGTTTGTCAGCGAGGTTTAGGGTAAGAAGGACTTTCATCCTGGTAACTTTGAGAAGATTTGGACCAAGGTTTAATATAGTTGATTTGCAACTGCCAAATCTGGTCCAGAAATGAGATTTGGATGCTGCACTCACATGGAGCATCAACTTGAGCTCAAATTTGGCATGGCTTAGTTATTTGTTCATAGTAAGAAGCCATAAAAAATTCATACCAATTGGATTCACCAAAATGGTACTTCCTTCACAGACATCCTTGCTGACCAGAAACTTGCAATAATTTTAGAGAAATATTGGCTAGGTGAAATGGTGCCCATTTCGGTGGAGAGATGTTATTTGGGTAGGAGAACAATCTGGTATTTTCTCGAAATTAATGAAGCGATATAAAATGCACTTGCTTCACAACCTGAAAGTATTGCTAGAATCAAAGATTTGGTCCTGTGCTCACATAGATGATTGGATGGGGCTGAAATTTGGAGGAGTGGGATAATATGAGCACATGAAGGAGTGTGCAGAATTTTAACTCATTTGGCTTCTCCTAGCTAGTACTTCCCTCACAATGCCTTCTGTCTGACAGAAAGTTTGAAAAATTGTTGAGGAAGATTGGCTAGGCAAATAAAGTTGAATTTTGGCATGAGGCATTGATTTGGACATAAAAAATGCCCAAAAGGTTTGGGAGCAAATCAGGAAAGTATAGGTGGCACTTCCTTCACAGAAAGCCACACTGGACAGAAATGAAGAATAATTATTGGGGAATTATTCTTGGTCTAGGACAGGAAAGTTTGAGCATATTTGAGCAATATATGACCCAAAGGAATTATGAGAATTATTATGAATTTTTGATGGACGGAAATATAGGTTGCTTCACAACCTAGGGCAGACAGGGTTATTCCTTTAATAGAAAAAGGAATATTCCTGAGAAAAAGGAATTAGGGTTTGGTCAAGCAGTGTAGTGGCATGAGATTGGCAAGGTTTTGAGAATGATGAGGCACTTGGGAGAGGAAATGAAGATGATTTTCCAGGTGGCAAGGCCATAGAACCACTCCAAAAAGGAAAACAGAGCAAAAACCAAATAAAGCAATCAAAAAAAGAAAAGGGCCAAAATCCAGGCTGTTACAACTCTTACCCCTTAAAGAAATCTCGTCCTCGAGATTTAGTTGCTCTGGGAACAAGTATGACTTGAGGATACCGTTTCCAACCCGGGTATCCTTTTACCTTTATTTATTGTTCCCCCAAGAATTTCAGATGATCAACTTACCTTGCTCTGGGGTGGCTTGCTTCACCTTTCCCCAAATTCCGACGGGTTTTTTCTCATATACCACTTCCTTTTGCTGACGTTTATTCTCCATAACTGGGGTGATATCCAATGGATCTGAGCATAAATTTTCTTTTGGTCATGAGAATTTTTTCACTCTTGTCATGAGGTTGCTTCAAAAAAATGCAGGCCTTCTGGTTTCAATAAATGCTGATAATCAACCATGGCTATCTTCTGACGGGATCTGACTGCTCATAAGTGGTACTGATTTATTTTGATTTATTCCTTTGGCTCGAGCATGAGATATGTACCGAAGATTCGACTGTCTTTTGTCGGGAGCAATATAACGGTGTATGGGGTTATAGCTGTGTCAGACCTCAAATATTTACATCTTGAAATTGGCCCGACATGGGGCTGATGTACAAATTTTTTTCCTGATAGACTGGCCGTGTACTTGATTCCGTATAGCGTGTCGGAGCTGATTGTTCGGCTTTTGATTTTCCTCATTTTGTCGGTATACCTATTTGGATTTTCCGCACTAACCATTCCAAGCGGGTTAGCGGGATATGAAATCCTTGTAAAACAAAGTAATCCTCTAAGGGTATGCCTTTGTGGATCCATATGTAATTATGGCTTTCACTGACTTGGGTATCCGGACCCTGATGGTCATGCAAAATTCATCATACTGTTGATGTCAGTCTCATCCTTTTGACGATCATGATTTTCTTTGTTAGGATACTTTACTGAAATAACTTGGCCACACATGGCCTTGATTCTTCATATGACCATGACTGGGGCTAGTGCAATATTTTTGGCATAATTCTTTGTGCTTGTTTTCTGACCTAGGTCCGCACATATACGACATATGATCGGGGCTTGTAGCGGTAGAAAGCTCTTTGTTGAGGCCAACCATATAAAAGAGTGACAAGAGCTCATGAGATCTCCTTGTTGGTGCGGGAATATTGGCCTTGGTGGCCATTGTCGAGATTGTTGACTCTGCGTTCTCATCTCCAAATCTTGTCGATCCTTGTATTACATAAGATGTGCATATCTGCTTTTCTTCATTTGCATGGCTCATGAGGTGGTTGGATCCATACCCTTCTTAGGTATATCACCTTGGTCATTGTCATATCCCATATGAGTGACTGATCTGACCAGGGATACATTCTCACCATATGTGTGGAAAGGTATGTAGCCGAACATTTGATTTCTGAGGCAGACCTATGCCTTGACTGACTTGTACTTCTGACCAAAAATATTGCTGATCTGACTCTTGAGATGTACTGCCATATACTGCCAACTCACCGCATAATCTCTGAGGACGGTGCAATATTGTGGTATTGATGCGGACTGAGTGGCTTACGAGAGAAGTTATTCGAGTAGCTTGTTGAGGAAGACTCGTTAACTTCCGCTCGAAGCTTTTGTTTGGGTAGCGTGCAGAAGAAGGCTCTATAGCTTACACACGAAGCCTTGTCTGATTATTGTGCTGGAGAAGCCTTAGTTCCGTACTTGAGAAGCTTCTCCTCGGGTTTGCTTGTTGAGAAAAATTCATTTTCGTCTATCAGAAGCTTTAACCGAGGTATCTTGCTGAGAAAGACCGGGTATCTTGGAGCAGAAATTGTTCACTATCATGCTGAGGGAAAATTTAGGAGCCTTGCATCATAAATTTCTTCCGATAACGTCTGGAAGAAGACTGAGTTTCTTACATCCAAAGCTTCATACTAATATGCAGACTGAAATCTACACACACGCCCATAAGATTTTGTGGCTGATTATTTGCATTAGAAAAAAAATTGACTGTCTTCCTTGAGCATATCACATTCTGACTTTATTTCGGATGATAACATATTTCAAGCATCATGCATTGCTGAGCCAAAATTTTGTATATGACCCATACCTTTGACAGAAAATATACCGTTGATCTTGTACCTGACTTGTCTTCCTGCTGACTTGATCATTACTGCTGTGAAGATTTTGTACTGATGTAGACTTGAGTTATCAGTATTGTTGTGAGGAGTGTACACTAATGCAAAATTGATTATCAGCCTCAAAATCAGATATTCCCCATTTCACTGCAGTCGGCTAAGAACTCCATTATGTTTAGCTGAGTTTCCAAATATTTGAACTCCTTATTACTTCTTCGAGTCTGGTGTCAGTTGATGAGCAACTCTTTATAGGGGGAAAAATAATGTAACACCGGGGCCCAAAAAGAAAGAAACAAAAGAAAACTCCACTAAACAAAAGCACACAACAACAATCACTACACACTCAAACAAAGTCACATAGTACTGCTAGTCACACAATATGCATGCCTACTTAAGCAAACAAATTTCACGGGAACTCCAGAATTACGATCTAACATGTTGTGACGGTGTGCACGAGGACAAATAAATGTGTGGAAGAATTGGTGTAAATAGCGCTACAGCAAGTGCTAGCTTAGCCAAGTAGCAACCAGGACTAGCTCGGAGGCGAGGACGTACTTGGTAACCATGTAGCAGGACACGAATGTCGCGACCACATTATTATCAAGCAGACGGAAAATATCCGTACTCGTCCAAGAAATAAGGATAGCAGGGAAAATTGAGTCTGCTGGCATTGCTCTTTCGTGATGACTAAGATCATTAAGGGTTGCCAACACGACAAAATAAAAAGGATGATCTAGGATAGAAGCATGTCTACCACTGAAACAAAATGGGGCTAAAAGAAAGAAATCGGAGCGATACCTGAGCACCATTTTTGCAAACAGTGTCGGGATCACTTGGCATCACTCCGCTGGGACGGAAATGACGCCAAACACCGAAAGGAAAAGGAACTGGAGAAATGCAAAGGCGAGCTGTAGTGGATCTGAACTGATGCCAGCTACACTCACCAGATAAACCATTAGTAACAAATAATAAGGCTTTATGCATGCTATGCAACAAACAATTGCAGCAACCAAATGCAATAAACAAGTCGGACTTTAAACTACCGATTTCTACCGGTTTCTACCGCTCGCGCTGACTAGGGCATCCTATAGCCAGACCTGCTATGATACCAAGCCTGTGGCACCCCGGCACAGAGAAACCAGAACGCCCCGTATTCCAGCCCAGAGATCGAGGAAAAGTCTCTGGAATACGGCACTACTTGACATAGAACAAATCAGCTCTTATTACAAGAATAATAATACAAGGGTCTGATGTTACAAAGAAGCACATCAGCAGGGCGACACTATGCATGCGATACTACACTTGCTCTATGCTAGCAGCGGAACAACTCGTAGCAGTAGAACGACGATAAAGGTGGTGAACTCCACTCCGCAGGGACTCTGGCTGGGACACGATCTAGCTCGCACGAACGGAAACCACGACAAGCAATCAAGCAATCACGGCATCACCTAAAATATGGCATGACACGTCAGGTCAGTACATTGAATGTACTTGCAAGCTCACAACAACCAAAAACATCAAGGCAAGACAACAACATAGCATTAAGCAGGTTAATTAAATTAACATCTACCATGATACGACAACAACTACTAAGCATGATATGAAACTACTACAATACTGATAAACCAACATCTCATTCCCAACAACAATCTCATTCTTGGCTAACACGACAAAATAAAAAGGATGATCCGGGATAGAAGCATGTCTATCACCGAAACAAAATGGGGCTAAAAGAAACAAATCGGCGCGATACCTGAGCACCATTTTGCAAACAGTGTCGGGATCACTTGGCATCACTCCGCTGGGACGGAAATGACGCCAAACACCGACAGAAAAAGGAACTGGAGAAATGCAGAGGCGAGCTATAGTGGATCCGAACCGATGCCAGCTACACTCACCAGATAAACCATTAGTAACAAATAATAAGGCCATATGAATCCTATGCAACAAACAATTGCAGCAACCAAATGCAATAAACAAGCCAGACTTTAAACTACCGATTTCTACCGCTCACGCTGACTAGGGCATCCTATAGCCAGACCTGCTCTGATACCAAGCCTGTGGCACCCCGGCACAGAGAAACCGGAACGCCCCGTATTCCAGCCCAGAGATCGAGGAAAAGTCTCTGGAATACGACACTGCTTGACATAGAACAAATCAGCTGTTATTACAAGAATAATAATACAAGGGTCTGAGGTTATAAAGAAGCAAATCAGCATGGCGACACTATGCCTGTGATACTACACTTGCTCTATGCTAGCAGCAGAACAACTCGTAGCAGCGGAACGACGATAAAGGTGGTGAACTCCACTCCGCAGGGACTCTGGCTGGGACACGATCTAGCTCGCACGGACGGAAACCACGACAAGCAATCAAGCAATCACGGCATCACCTGCAATCTGGCATGACATGCCAGGTCAGTACATTAAATGTACTTGCAAGCTCACAACAACCAAAAACATCAAGGCAAGACAACAACATAGCATTAAGCAGGTTAATTAAATTAACATCTACCATGATACGACAAGAGCTACTAAGTATGATATGAAACTACTACAATAATGATAAACCAACATCTCATTCCCAACAACAATCTCATTCTTGGCTAACACGACAAAATAAAAAGGATGATCCGGGATAGAAGCATGTCTACCACCGAAACAAAATGGGGCTGTAAGAAAGAAATCGGCGCAATACCTGAGCACCATTTTGCAAACAGTGTCGGGATCACTTGGCATCACTCCGCTGGGACGGAAATGACGCCCAACACCGAAAGAAAAAGGAACTGGAGAAATGCAGAGGCGAGCTATAGTGGATCCGAACCGATGCCAGCTACACTCACCAGATAAACCATTAGTAACAAATAATAAGGCTATATGCATGCTATGCAACAAACAATTGCAGCAACCAAATGCAATAAACAAGCCGGACTTTAAACTACCGATTTCTACCGGTTTCTACCGCTCACGCTGACTAGGGCATCCTATAGCCAGACCTACTCCGATACCAAGCTTGTGGCACCCTGGCACAGAGAAACCGGAACGCACCGTATTCCAGCCCAGAGATCGAGGAAAAGTCTCTGGAATACGACACTGCTTGACATAGAACAAATCAGCTCTTATTACAAGAATAATAATACAAGGGTCTGATGTTACAAAGAAGCACATCAGCACGGCGACACTATGCCTGCGATACTACACTTGCTCTATGCTAGCAGCGGAACAACTCGTAGCAGCGGAACGACGATAAAGGTGGTGAACTCCACTCCGCAGGGACTCTAGCTATGACACGATTAAGCTCGTACGAACGGAAACCACGAAAAGCAATCAAGCAATCACGACATCACCTACAATCTGGCATTGCACGCAGGTCAGTACATTGAATGTACTTGCAAGCTCACAACAACCAAAAACATCAAGGCAAGACAACAACATAGCATTAAGCAGGTTAATTAAATTAACATCTACCATGATACGACAACAACTACTAAGCATGATATGAAACTACTACAATACTGATAAACCAACATCTCATTCCCAACAACAATCTCATTCTTGGCTAACACGACAAAATAAAAAGGATGATCCGGGATAGAAGCATGTCTGCCACCGAAAGAAAATGGGGCTGAAAGAAAGAAATCGGCACGATACCTGAGCACCATTTTCCAAACAGTGTCGGATCACTTGGCATCACTCCGCTGGGACGGAAATGACGCCAAACACTGTAAGAAAAAGGAACTTGAGAAGTGCAGAGGCGAGCTATAGTGGATCCGAACCGATGCCAGCTACACTCACCAGATAAACCATTAGTAACAAATAATAAGGCTATATGCATGCTATGCAACAAAAAATTGCAGCAACCAAATGCAATAAACAAGCCGGACTTTAAACTACTGATTTCTACCGGTTTCTATCGCTCACGCTGACTAGGGCATCCTATAGCCAGACCTACTCTGATACCAAGCTTGTGGCACCCCGGCACAGAGAAACCGGAACACCCCGTATTCCAGCCCAGAGATCGAGGAAAAGTCTGTGGAATACGACACTGCTTGACATAGAACAAATCAGCTCTTATTACAAGAATAATAATGCAAGGTTCTGATGTTACAAAGAAGCACATCAGCACAGCGACACTATGCCTGCGATACTACACTTGCTCTATTATAGCAGCGGAAAAACTCGTAGCAGCGGAACGACGATAAAGGTGGTGAACTCCACTCCGCAGGGACTCTGGCTGGGACGCGATCTAGCTCGCACAAACGGAAACCACGACAAGCAATCAAGCAATCACGACATCACCTGCAATCTGGCATTGCACGCCAGGTCAGTACATTGAATGTACTTGGAAGCTCACAACAACCAAAAACATCAAGGCAAGACAAAACATAGCATTAAGAAGGTTAATTAAATTAACATCTACCATGATACGACAACAACTACTAAGCATGACATGAAACTACTACAATACTGATAAACCAACATCTCATTCCCAACAACAATCTCATTCTTGGCTAACCGGCCAAGCAATATACCATCTCGACTACCTCGTGGTCCATATGATCACCTCGTGATCAAAACATCCACATGATCACCTCGTGATCAACATATCTGCACGGTCACCTCGTGACCACATCACAAAATGAATGATCATCCTCAAGATCATCTCAACATCATCATCAACATCCTGCCAAACTGTTACTGCTCACAATATATAATCACATAAATCACCTATAAGTCATTCCGTCATGTGAGTGTTGATCGAACTGTGTGACCTAGTACGAATTTATGCCCATGACCGGGGACGCGGCTATCGATAGATTAAACACACACACTCTACAGAGGTAGCGCACTTTACCCACACCACGAAATCCATGGCCTCGCACTCCCATTCGGATGGACCAACGACATTCCGATAAAACCGATCTACTGCCATGACACTCTCCCAGCCACTCCGACCAACACCCCCTTTTGGGTTCAGTCCTGGGTGGCCCCATGCCTACCAAAGGTACCAACGGCCACCGTCGTGGCAAAACAAAAATGGTCCCAAACGGGGAAAAAAGGCGCCTAACAACAACTACGGACACACAAGGTTATGTATGCTTACCGGTCCAGGCTACCGCACACCCATAACCTTCCCTCATTGGAGGCACCGGCAAGAGGCACGACAATAGACCGCATTAGGGCCTTCCCATAAAGGCAAATGTGGTTGCACTGGACAAAGTCCGTTTCAGTGGCACCTGACCAACTTAATGACGGAATTTATCCCAAAATATAACAGTATTAACTGATACTTCGATATCATTTATCAACCTATAATCCAAGTCATAGCAATATCCAACAAATAATCCAAAGCTTAATATCGTCATACAAAAATACCCCAAGGACAGTATAACACTACCATCATGATAAATCCAAGAATGATAATACTACTACTCAACTATCAAGAACTAACTATCCAGCTATGATCCACATGCAAGCATCCTCTCCAACATGATACTCCAAAACATAACATCATCTAGCATCATGATGAAAATAACACTAGCCACTAATAATCTAAAGGCAACATGATATCCAAAGTAATACTCCAAAATAATACCAGATACCATCATGAAAATAATCATAATGGCCACTAAGAATCGAAAGGCACATGTCATCCACATAATCATCAAAATATAAGTCCTAGAACTCCAAGCAATATCAAGATCAAAACAATACTCCGAGAAATGCCATGAACAAATCATACATAGCTAATGCAATATTTTAAACGTGTTCAAATCAATAAATCATGTCACTGCATTGCAATCATGCAAATGGAGGGTGTGGCTTGCCTAGGGTGGAAGAAATCACCAGGAGAAAGCACGAGAAGCTCGTGGAAAGAATCACCGGAAAACGTTCTCTCTCGGAGAGGGCTGAATAAGGGAAAGAGCATAATGGGCGTTTTCAGAATGAAAAAACATGGTGAAAATGATTCCATCAGAACAGGCTCGACGAAACAAAGACGTGGGCTTTGGAATCATCTGATTTGGAGTTGTGGGTAAAAAGATAGGAATGTTTTTCTGCCAGGGGCCCATTTGCAAATAAAATCATCACAAACAGACCCTTAGCCGGAAAAACTGAAAGCGCACTTCAAAAAATACACCTTCCATTCTGGAAAACGTATTCCTCGCTGTAACAGAGGGAAAATACGCCTTCATTAAAGGAAAGCGTACTTTCGTTGAAGTAGAAGCAGAATACGATTTTAGAAGAAGAAAACGGAATGTCGTGGGAGTTCGTCTCCACTTATATGACGTGGCGGGGTGGGGACAACGGCTGAGGGGCTGACGCGCGGGGCCTGTGGCCAGCTGGCAGGGGATGCTGTCGTCTTCACATACCTCGCTCGCGCCCGCGGAGCAGAGGGAGATCACCGGCGCAGGGGCTCGTCCAGCCAGCTCCGGCCATCCCTCGCCTCGCTCGACCTATGGACGAGCTCAGCAGGAGGAGCCGCATCCCGAAGGTGGAGGTCACGGGCTCTAGGATGGACCGAGGCGACGACGACATGAACTCCGGCGGACGGTGGTCGGGCAGATGCGGGCATGGCGATGCGGCTGCTCCGTCGGCAAGGCGTGGGGTTGGGGAGGATCGCAGGAGCACGGGGAAGACGAGGGTGGTGGTGTGAGGGGTGGACGAGCTCGGCGTTGAGCAAATTTAGGCCGAGGCCGATGCGGGCACTACGGCCATGGGGAGGGAAAGGAAGGCTCTCTAGCTCCGGGGAGTGGTCGGGGAGGCTTCTAGGAGTGAGTGAGGTTGAGTGGTGAGGTCGAGAGGCCTTGGGTGGTCTTATATAGGTGGGCGAGGGAGGACGAGCCGGTCGTCACCGAGCACGCCCGGCCAAAGCACCGGCGACGCTCATCGATCACGGGGAGGCGCGGGAACGCGACGAGGGGGGGGGGTGCGGACGAGCCGCGGAGGTCAGGGAGACGAGCTGAGCTCAGGGACAAGAAGAGGAAGAGGACACCGAGGAGGGAAGCGACGGTCGGCGACAACACGTCCGTGGGCGCACGGCGACAAGAGCTGACGAAGGGCTTACGGAGGGGGATATGGCTCCAGGAAAACGGCGACGACGCGGGCCAGCTGCTGGACACGCTCACGCGCGCGAAGACGACGAGAGGAGGAGGGGCCCGAGCAAGAAACCATCCTGGACGCGGCCAACGCCAGCAGAGCGCTCGCATTGCATGCCAAAGCTCGTGATCACAGCGTGCACTGGTGCACACAGTGCCACACGGCCGGCCAAACGATGTCTAGGGGTTTGTCCTTCCTGGGGAGGTTGCAACTGCGGTGGTAGATCGCTGAAATGTTGCAGTAAACTTGGGTGAGAACTGCTGATCGGTAAAAGGCTCTAGTCAAATGGTAATCACCCTTTGAAGTTTACTGCAGTAAACTTGGGTGAGAACTGCTGATCAACAGGAAAGGGATTGGAGCAAGAGAGTTTGTCTGCGAGGTTTAGGGTAAGAAGGACTTTCATCCTGGTAACTTTGAGAAGATTTGGACCAAGGTTTAATATAGTTGCTTTGCAACTGCCAAATCTAGTACAGAAATGAGATTTGATGCTGCACTCACATGGAGCATCAACTTGAGCTCAAATTTGGCATGGCTTAGTTATTTGGTCATAGTATGAATCTGTAAAAATTTCATACCAATTGGATTCACCAAAATGGTACTTCCTTCACAGACATCCTTGCTGACCAGAAACTTGCAATAATTTTAGAGAAATATTGTCTAGGTGAAATGGTGCCAATTTTGGTGGAGAGATGTTATTTGGGTAGGAGAACCATCTGGTATTTTCTCGGAATTAATGAAGCAATATAAAATGCAATTGCTTCACAACCTGAAAGTATTGCCAGAATCAAAGATTTGGTCCTGTGCTCACATAGATGATTGGATGGGGCTGAAATTTGGAGGAGTGGGATAATATGAGCACATGATGGAGTGTGCAAGATTATAACTCATTTGGATTCTCCTAGCTAGTACTTCCTTCACAATGCCTTTTGTCTGACAGAAAGTTTGAAAAATTGTTGACGAAGATTGGCTAGGCAAATAAAGTTGAATTTTGGCATGAGGCAATGATTTGGACATAACAAAATTACCAAAAGGTTTGGGAGCAAATCAGGAAAGTATAGGTGGCTCTTCCTTCACAGAAAGCCACACTGGACAGAAATGAAGAATAAATATTGGGGAATTATTCTTGGGATAGGACAGGAAAGTTTGGGCATATTTGAGCAATATATGACCCAAAGGAATTATGAGAATTATTATGAATATTTGGATGGACAGAAATATAGGTTGCTTCACAACCTAGGGCAGACAGGGTTATTCCTTTGATAGAAAAAGGAATATTCCTGAGAAAAAGGAATTAGGGTTTGGTCAAGCAGTGAAGTGGCATGAGATTGGCAAGGTTTTGAGAATGATGAGGCACTTGGCAGAGGAAATGAAGATGATTTTCCAGGTGGCAAGGCCATAGAACCACTCCAAAAAGGAAAACAGAGCAAAAACCAAAAAAACAATCAAAAAAGAAAAGGGCCAAAATCCAGGCTGTTACAACTCTTACCCCCTTAAAGAAATCTCGTCCTCGAGATTTAGTTGCTTTGGGAACAAGTATGACTTGAGGATACCATTTCCAACTCGGTTATCCTTTTTCCTTTATTTATTTTTCCCCCAAGAAATTCAGATGATCAACTTACCTTGCTCTGGGGTGGCTTGCTTCACCTTTCCCCAAATTCCGACGGGTTTTTACTCATATACCACTTCCTTTTGCTGGCGTTGATTCTCCATAACTGGGGTGATATCCAATCGATCTAAGCATAAATTTCTTTTGGTCATGAGAATATTTTTACTCTTGTCATGAGGTTGCTTCAAAAAAGAACCAAATAAAGCAGTCAAACAAGAAAAGGGCCAAAATCCAGGTTGTTACATGTGTGGTGCCCCCCTCCACAGTTACACACGTCGGTCATATCGTCATAGTGCTTAGGCGAAGCCCTGCGCCTGTAACTTTATCATCACCGTCGCCACACCATCGTGCTGATGGAACTCTCCCTCGTCCTCAACTGGATCAAGAGCTCGAGGGACGTCATCATGTTGAACGTGTGCTGAACACGGATGTGCCGTACGTTCGATACTTGTATCGGTTGGATCGTGAAGATGTTCAACCGCGTTACTAAACGCTTCCGCTTTCGGTCTACGAGGGTACGTAGACACACTCTCCCATCTCGTTGCTATGCATCTCCTAGATAGATCTTGCGTGATCGTAGGATTTTTTTGAAATACTGCATTCCCCAACAGCGGCATCCGAGCCAGGTCTATGCGTAGATGTTATATGCACGAGTAGAACACAATGAGTTTTGGGATATTGTCGGCGTTCTGGGAACGGGGGTGTCGGGGGTTGGGTGTGACATATGCCAAAGGATGGCTTATCATGGTGGGGGCGAGTAGAACGTCGCCGGTGCCTGGAAGCGGGATGAGGCGTAGGCATGCACGCCGGCGAATCTTACCCAGCTTCGGGGCTCTCCGAGGAGATAATACCCCTACTGCTGCTCTGCGGGGTCTCCGCATGATCACTGTGGTGATATGTGTACAAAGTTGCTCCTCGAGCTGTGTTCTGGAGGTAGGAGAGGGCAAGGCTAGCTCTCCCCCTTCTATGTTGCTGGTTTGGTGGAAAAAGGATCAAACCCTTTGCATGGGTGCCCCGGGGGGTTTATATAGGTCTACCCCCCGGGGGTACAATGGTAATCTGACTAGGCGCGGGTCCCAGCCATCTGTCTCTTAGGCCGTCGTCTTCTCCGCCGACTCCTGGGGCCCGCCGCTGGTGGGCCCCGCTGACTGACCTGGCCACTGTAGCCGCGCCTCTGATGACGTTGGTTTTGTCGTGGGGGCGTAGCAACAGTGCCGCCGCCTGGCGGGCGATCACTGTCGCCACTCCCCGTCTTATCTGGTTAATGGCGTGTGGGGCCCGTGGGAGGAACGGGCGACTCTCGGAGGCCGACTCCCACGGGGTCCGTCTTCGGGTGCTCTCGCCGTCTTTGTCCCCCCCGCTGACCAGCCGGGCCCGCCGTCTCCAGGCCGTACATGCGGGCCGACGTGGGAACAGTGTTCCGCTGTCAGGGCGGACGTCGGGGCCAGCATGGCAACAGTGCCGCGCCGGACGGAGCTCTCCTCCGGTACGACGTACTGTAGCCATACCTGCCCCTGGTAATCAACGTAGGGGAGGGCCGTAGTCCGGCCATCCTCGGTCTCGTCCTTCTTCCCGAAGGCAGAGAGTGGTGAAGTCGTGGGCCGACTCCCCATAGTCGGCCTCCCTGGAGTCGCCGATCGGGAGTCACAGCCGTCTCTGGGACTCGACCGTGAGTGGGTATCGGCGATGCTGCAGCCGACTCCTAGAGCCGACTGATCGTCTTGGGATTCTTTGAGGGGCGAAGCCTGCCCCGATGTCTTGAAAGGTTCTGGGGCCCGGGTTAGCCTACCCGCGACCCATTAATTCCGACAGTAGTCCCCGAAGCTGGTGAGGCGCCGAGGGAGACATGTCGAGTAGCCTCAACAGTTTCTTCCTCCGAGTGGATCGTGGGGGAGGCGATCTTATCAAGGCCGCCTCCAACAAGCCGACTATGGGAAGCCGGACTCGTCGAAGGTCATCTTGCTCTTCAAAGAGTTTGAAAGTCGTGTCGAGATTCAAGCGGCATGCCTGATAAGCCACACGGCCACCGCCCGTCGCGGACCCGCCGAGGGACGCCACGTGGCCGAGCCAGTCTGCAAGTCCACGCGCGCGACGGGACAGGCCCATGGGCGGGGCCCGCCATTACCGCGCCTCGGCCCTCGAACGGATCCATTGCGGCCGTGCGGGCGGTTGAGCTTCTCAGCGCAGTAAATGCGCGTGGTAACTTCCGTGGTAAATCGTGGGGGTCGTGGGGGCGTGGGCGCAGTTAATCCCACGACGCCCCCTCGGTTCTTCAGCCCGTAGGCCTATAAGTAGGCGGAGTGAACGGGGCGGCGAAGCACGCGCGCCCGCTCCCCTCTGCTTCCTTCGCTTCTTTTCTCCTCCTTCTTTCTCCCACCGCTGCCGCGCCGGACCGCGCGTTGCACGCAGCGATGAGCTCTACCTCCGTCGCCGCGCCCGCCGACGTGCGCTCCGGCGTATGGGATGGTTCTGAGATCGACGATGACATGATTGACTTCCTCCGCAAGACGCACCGCATCCCCGGCGCGCACCTCGTGCAGGCCCGCGCTCCACCGCCGACGGAGGTGACGCCGGCGCCGGAGGAGGGCGAGCGGCTCGTGTTCCGCTCCCACCTCATGCGCGGCCTGGGGCTACCGGCGAGCGGGTTCTTCCGCTCGTTCCTGGAATTTCATGGCCTCCAGCCGCACCACCTCACTCGAAACACGATGGTGCTGCTGGCGGCCTTCACTGCGTTGTGCGAGGGATTCCTCGGCGTTCTCCCCACCATCGAGCTATGGGGAGAGTTCCTTCATTCCAAGCTCGGCACGCATGTCGCCGGCGTGCCTGCTCAGTGTGGTGCCTTCATCGCGCTGCGGAGGTCGACGGCCGACAACCCGTTCCCCGCCATCCAGCTGATCAAATCGGTGAAGATGTGGCAGCGTTCCTACTTTTATGTGAAGAACGTCGCCCCAGATGGCGACTAGGTTAACCTGCCGGCTTATGTAGCCGGGGCGCCAGCTGGGAGGCAGCCCAGCTGGTCCTACCGCGCCAAGACGCTGACTCCGGCTGGAGCCGCCGCCGTATCGCGACTTCGAGTGCTGACGCAGTCGGCCGGCTTGACTGGGGCCGACTTGCTGGCCGCCTTCGTGGCTCGCCGAGTCCTTCCGCTCCAAGGCCGGCCTCATCTCATCTGTCAGATGAGCGGCCACCGGGACCCCAGTTGGACGTGCACCAAGGACATGCCTCACGCGGAGGTAGCCGACACGATGAACTATATCGCGAACTGCGGCCTCTCGGAGGATTGGCGGTTCGGCTTGGAGCCGTACTCGCGCGCCAACCCCCCGCTGGTGGTAAGTGATTCTTCTTCTTCTTCTTCTTCTTCTTCTTCTTCTTCTTCTTCTTCTTCTTCTTCTTCTTCTTCTTCTTCTTCTTCTTCTTCTTCTTCTTCTTCTTCTTCTTCTTCTTCTTCTTCTTCTTCTTCTTCTTCTTCTTCTTCTTCTTCTTCTTCTTCTTCTTCTTCTTCTTCTTCTTCTTCTTCTTCTTCTTCTTCTTCTTCTTCTTCTTCTTCTTCTTCTTCTTCTTCTTCTTCTTCTTCTTCTTCTTCTTCTTCTTCTTCTTCTTCTTCTTCTTCAGCCGAATCCGACTCCTGATCTCTTTATTCTTATCTCTTGAACCAGAACCCTCTCCTCCAGCCCGCGGCCGGCACCGCGGGGCCGCCCCGCCAGTTCGCCCCCGACCGAGCGGAGTGCGACATCGACGACCCCGACCTGGGGGCAGCGGCGATGGAGGCCGACGCCGAAGGGGGCGGCGAAGGAGAGGAAGGCGGCCTCAGGCCCTCGGCCACCTTCGCCGACTGGCCCGCCGGCGAACATGGAGGAGTCGCCCCGCGCCATCAACCGAGGCAAGACGGCGAAAGGAAGCGTCGGGCCGGGCCGAGTTCCCTCGGAGGCCGGGAAAAGAAGTTTAAGGGGGCGGCCGCCGCGACCAAACGGGAAGAGGCGGTCGCGAGAGCCCATCGCTTCCGTAAGGAAGTGAAGAAGCCGCCGCTGTCTTCTGGGTACGTGTTTCTCTTCTTTGTCTTGTTTTATCTCTTCTTTTTGGATTTTGTCTGAGTCCTTACATGTCTTCCCTGTTCCAGCGCTCCCCTCACCCTTGGGAGAGTCGCCGCCGCCTCCATCAGGGGGTCGGTGGAGTCGTTCGCCATGACTCGGCGTATCGACCCCGCTGCCGACCTCCGGGAAGCGACGGAACGGAACGCGCAGGAGAAGCGCGACGAGCACGAAGCCGCCCGTCGGGAGAAGGCGGAGGCCGAGAAAGCGGCCGCCTCCACCCAGGAGGGGCTGGAGGGAGCAGAAGCCGCCGCTGCGGCCAAAGAGCGGGCCGAAGAAGCCGCGCGCTGCTAGTCGGAGCTGCTCGTTATCCCATTGCGCTCGGCGCCGCCTCCGGATCCTATGGAGCAGTCTGGGGAGGCCGGCGGGGAACATCCCGTCATGGAGAGGGAGGGTGGCGATGCCCCCGGTCTGGACACGGTGGTGCCGCCTCCACCGCCCCCGCCGCCATCGGGAAGCGCGAGGGATGAATGGCCAGCGGACCCGCTGGTGCCGCCGACCACGGACGAAGCCGAGGCGAACTTGCTTCTCCAAGTCGCCTCGCCGAAACGCCGCCGTCTGGAGAAGGCGACTTCAGCGCCGCGACCTCTGGAGACTGGAGCGGCCAGCTCGGCCGCCCCCGACGTCGAGGTGATGAGCGCCGCGCCCGTCGGGTGGGTGCGAGGAGGCGGCACCGGCCCGCTGAACCAGGCGCTCCTGGACGTCCAGGCGAAGCTGCAAGCCGAGAGCGACGCCCTCCAGAACTGCACCAAGGCGCATCTGGCGTCGCGTGCGGCCGTCCGGGTATGTTTCTTCTGTCTTTGTTTTTCTTGCTCTTCTTTGTGGGGGCGCGCCAGCGCACCCACTGGGTGTAGTCCCCGAGTTCCGAGCCGGCTGCTGAGCAGGCGGGTTGGAACTCTACTGGCGAGTTCCAGACGCTTATTCTTTTTGAAAATGCTTATCATAGGACTACCACAACCTCCGAGTCACCGTCTTCAACCGCAATGTTGAAGAGCTGGGCAAGCGGTCTGCCAACTTGTCGGAGAGCCGGAGTGAGTTTCCTTCTTTGCGGGGGCGCGCTGGCGCACCCGCGGGCTGTAGTCCCCGAGATTCGGGCCGACTGCTGCGCAGTCGGGCCGGATCTTCTTGGCGACCTTTTCTGATGACTTGTGTCCTTTTTCTTCTTTCTTCAGAGGCCAACGCCGTTCTTCAGGAGCAGCTGGGCGAAGCCAACACCACCTTGCGCGCCAAGTAGGTGGAGTGCGGCAAGCTCGTCACAGAGCGCGACCTGCTGGCCGCGCAACTGGCGGAGCAGAAGGAGCTGCTCAAGAAGGCGCAGGAGGAGGCGAAGGAGAGGGAAACTGGACTCCAAGCTGAGTTCGAAGCCGAACGCTCTTCCTGGACCGATAAGGAGGCGATGCTGACCTTCGGCTTCCATGAAATTGAAGATATCGTTGATGGTAAGTTTTCTTTACTCGCTTCCTTTGGGCAGCCGGCTGTGGGCCGACTCTTGCCCTTTCTGACTTGCTTCCCCCTTTTTTTGTCTTGGTAGATTTTTTCCCAGGCCATGTGCAAGCTGCCGTTCAAGCCATCGAGGCCGATCGCGAGGCGCGGAGGGCGGCCGGCGAGGAGGTTGCTGCCAACGCCCCCCGGACTCTTGATGAACAACTTTTGAGCATCGAGGCTCGCCTACGGCCGGCTCACCGGATGCTGCGCCGGCTTCAACGCGCCGGCGCCCAGGTGATTGCTGCCTTGTGGCCGGAGATGCCGATTTTGCGCACCCCCATCCGGACAGCCGACTGGCTGGAGGTCGCAGCGGGCCGCTTGGAGGCCTGAAAGGCTCCTCGGCACGCGCCGGAGCGCGTTGTGCCTTGGAGTTTGTCAAGGCGTGGTATCCGGACCTGAGCCTGGACCAGCTGGCCATGCTCCGGGCTGAGCCCCAATCGGAGCTGGCAACCATGAAGGATGACTTTGTCAAGCGCGCCGCGGCACTCGCCGAGTACGTCGACCCCAATGTCTTTGTTCCTGAGCTAGCTGACAACGGCGAGGAGGCGCCGCCGGAGTGGTTCGGGATGAACCCGAACTACAGCGAGGACCCGGCGGAGGTGATCGGCTCCAGTGTCGAGGAGGGAGGAGAGGTGGAGGTCGGAGACGAGATGGAGGCGCCAGAAGCCGGAGCGGGCGATCATCCTCAGCTCGACCGTGCCTCCAACAACGAGCCGCGCCCAACTGCGCCGACTGCTGCTGGAGGTGATCAAGCCGAGTCTGCCCAGCCGGCTACCCCAACGTCTGACACCGCCATCTCCTCCGAGCCCCCGAACCCATCTGCGGCTTCATAGGCCGCTGCCTTGCTTTATTTATCTGCTTAGTAGTTGCTCGAAGAACTTTGTTAATTCGCACAACTCCACCCGCTGGGTGTATTTTGAACTTCTGTTCAATGATTCGGCCAACGGCCTCTGTGATGTAAATATTTATCTGGGTTCTGTCATTTCTTGCTTATGTCTCTTTTAGCTTTTTCCTTTTGCCGCCTTCCCCTAGATGCCGTCTTTGCCAGTCGGGCAGCCGTTTCGCGGACTGCCGTTGGATCAAATATTTGGCTACTTTGGGGAAGGCAAGTACTCAGCCATTCTAGAGTTTTGTTAGCAAGTCGGATAGAAAACAGTAAGCCGACTATTCGGAGTCGGATTTGTGAGGAACTGCTGGAAAGCCGGCTCGAGCTATGTTTGTGCTTTGAGTCCTTAGCCATTTTTCGTGTGGGCACCCATTCTTCCCTACTCCTGCCCGCCGAACAGTCGTTCTGCGAGCTGCGGCTTCTGACAGGAGACGGCTTAAGCACCACACACTACTTGTCCGACTGCAGGAAGCGTTTTCATAGCGCGAGACGGCAAGTCCCCGGGCCGACTAGTCGAGCCCGGCGCCAAGCGGCATAACAAAGAGTAGCATACTCGGAAGCATAATACTTATTATACAGATGTCAAAAGGGGCAGTCCCCGAGTCCGTCTCGGGGGGCCCAGAGTCTTGGTACTTCAATACAAAAGGGTAGCGTGGTACATACTGCATTAGCTGTAAAATCTTCGAAGAAGATTCGCGTTCCATGGTCGCTCCGTCTCTTTCCCGGAGTCGCCCCTCTTTCGTGCTCGGGGCTTCTGAGCGTCGATCAGGTAGTAGGAGTCGTTGCCTAGCACCTTGCTGATGATGAAGGGGCCTTCCCAAGGTGCAGACAACTTGTGCTGGCCGGCTGTTCGCTGGATCAGCCGGAGCACAAGGTCGCCTTCTTGGAAGGATCTCGGCCTGACCTTCCTATTGTAGTAGAGGCGTAGGCTCTGCTGGTAGATGCTGGACCGGCTGAGTGCCAACCCGGCCCTCTTCCAGCAGATCGACGCCATCTTGTCATGCTTCTTCTGCTTCCTCCGCAGTGTACATCGTGACTCGCGGGGAGTCGAATTCTATATCCGTTGGGATGACGGCTTCAGCACCGTAGACGAGGAAGAAGGGTGTGAAGCCGGTTGACTTGTTTGGAGTCGTGCGCAGACTCCAGAGGACGGCTGGCAACTCATCAAGCCAACAGCTGGCCGAACGCTCCAGTGGTTCGACCAACCGAGGCTTGATGCCGGACAGGATGAGGCCATTCGCCCGCTCCACCTGCCCGTTCGACTGTGGATGGGCAACGGATGCTAAGTCCAGTCGGACGCCCTGCGTTGCACAGAAACGGGCCAAGGCGCCTTTGGCAAAGTTGGTGCCGTTGTCGGTGATGATGTTGTGCGGTATGCCATACCGAATTGTGATGTCTGAGATGAAAGTTATGGCAGTCGGACCATTCAATTTCTTGATGGGCTTCACTTCTATCCACTTGGTGAACTTGTCCACCGCGACAAGCAGATGAGTTAGGCCGCCTCGTGCCGTCTTGAAGGGTCCCACCATATCCAGGCCCCAAACTGCAAAGGGCCAGGCGATGGGGATAGTCTTGAGTGCTGAAGCCGGCTGATGTGGCTTGGAGCGGAACTTCTGGCACCCCTTGCATTTCTGGACCAACTCTTTGGCCTCTTATAGGGCAGTCGGCCAGAAGAAACCGTGTCGGAAAGCTTTGGCGACGAGTGCTCTTGAGGCCGCATGGTGGCCGCACTCGCCTTGATGGATGTCTCTGAGAATTGCTTGGCCTTGCTCTGGCTCGACGCAGCGCTGGTAGACACCAGTGACGCTGCGCCTGACCAGCTCTCTGTTGATTATGGTGTATGCTGCCGCTCGGCGTTGTATTTGCCGAGCTAAGGTTTCATCAGTTGGTAGCTCCTTGTTCACCAAGAATTTGAGGATGGGCTGGGCCCATGAGGGTGCTGTTATCTCTTCAACCGCCAGAACTGCAACTTGGACGAGGGCGACTGGGCTGGGAGGCGGCGGGCTAGAGTCCGCGGCCGCTTGCTGGATCAGTGAAGTCCCCGGGCCGAGTGGTGCAGTCCCCGGGCTGAGTTCTGGAGTCTTTTCTCTGGTCGCCGCAGTCCCCGGGCCGAGTTCTGAAGTCCCCGGGCCGGCTTTGACTGCGGCGTTCTTGGAGTCATCTGCGAGGGTTTTTGTGCCGTCTGCTTGGGCTTTGGGGTCGGATCTGACTTCTTCTGGAGGAGCCGGCACAAAAATGGAGTCTGACTCTGGCGAAGGCTTGATGGATGGCTTGAGGAGGTGCTGAAGAGCGACGCCAGATGGTATTGCTTGGCGAGTGGAGCCGATTCGTGCCAAAGTATCTGCTAGGTTGTTGTCGTTTCTTGGTACGTGGAGGAACTCGCACCCCTCGAAATATCCGCTGAGTTGCTGCACGAGGAAGCGGTAGCTTGCCATGTTTGCATCCTTGGCGTCCCAGTCGCCAAATGATTGCTGGACCACCAAGTCGGAGTCGCCATAACACAGGATCCGGCGAATGCCGAGTTCTTTGGCAAGCCAGAGCCCGTGAATGAGCGCCTCGTACTCAGCGACGTTGTTGGAGGCGGCGAAATGGATCTGCAGTGCATACCGTAGCTTGTCGCCTTTGGGAGAGGTGAGAACAACGCCGGCTCCCAAGCCGGTGCGCATCTTGGAGCCGTCAAAATGCATCCGCCAATGAGTGGAGTCGGGCACTGGCGGCAGGTACTGGGTCTCGGCCCAGTCGACGAGGAAATCGGCCAGTGCTTGCGACTTGATGGCGGTGCGGGGTTGATAGTAGATCGTGTAAGGCGCCAACTCTATGGCCCATTTGGCCACTCGGCCAGACGCATCTCGGCTTCCAATGATCTCGGCCAATGGGGCTGTGCAGACCACTGTGATTCGACGTTCTTGGAAGTAAGGCTTCAGCTTCTTGGCGGCGAAGTGCACGCCGTAACACATCTTCTGGTAGTGGGGGTAGTTCTGCTTGGAGGTCGACAGTACTTCACTCAGGTAGTATACTGGTCTCTGGACTAGCAGTGCCTTGCCTTCTCCTTGCGCTCTACTACAATGACTGTGCTGACTACTCGGCTAGTGGCGGTGATGTACAGAAGCATGGGCTCCTTGGGAGTCGGAGCCGCCAACACAGGGGGAGTAACCAACATCTTCTTCAGCTGCAGAAAGGCCTCATCCGCCTTGTGGTTCCACTCGAAAAAATTGGTCTTCTTCATGAGCTGGTACAACGGGAGAGCTTTCTCGCCCAGCCGACTGATGAAACGGCTGATGGATGCCAGGCAGCCAGTGAACTTCTGCACATCCAACAGTCGGCTGGGTACCTCCATCCTCTCGATGGCCTTGATCTTCACAGGGTTGCACTCTATGCCGCGTTCAGAGACCAGGAAGCCGAGTAGCTGGCCGGTTGGTACTCCGAAAACGCACTTCTCAGGGTTCAACTTGATCTGGAATCGGCGCAGGTTCTCAAAGGTTTCTTTGAGGTCTTCCAGCAAAGTTCTGTGCTTTTCTGTCTTCACCACCACATCATCCACGTAAACGTGGGCATTTCGGCCGAGTTGCTTGAGGAGGCACTTCTGCATGCAACGCTGAAAGGTGGCGCCGGCGTTCCTCAAGCCGAACGTCATGGTCAGGTAGCAGAAGGCTCCAAACGGCGTGATGAAGGCGGTCTTTAATCTGTCTGCCGGGTTCAGCTTGATCTGGTGATGTCCTGAATAGGCATCTAAGAAGCTCAACAGCTCGCATCCGGCTGTGGAGTCTATCACCTGATCGATTCTCAGCAGAGCAAATGGGTCCTTGGGGCAGGCTTTGTTGAGGCTTGTGTAGTCAATACACATTCGCCACTGCTTGTTCTTCTTCAGTACTAAGACTGGGTTTGCTAGCCACTCTGGGAAAAATACTTCCATGATAAAGCTGGCTGCAAGGAGCCGGGCTATCTCTTCACCAACAACTCTTCTCTTCTCTTCTGACAGGCGGCGCAAGGGCTGCCTGCCGGGTTTCGCATCGGACCGGACATGTAACTTGTGCTCGGCGAATTCCGTCGGCACACCTGGCATGTCTTTGGGGGACCATGCGAAGATGTCCCGATTCTCACGGAGGAAATCGACGAGCTCGCCTTCCTATTTGCCGTCAAGGTTTGCACCCATGACTGCGTACCTCTCCGAGTGCTCTGGGTCCAAGGTTATCTTCTTCGTTTCCTTCGCTGGCTTGAACGAGCCCTCAGCTTCCGACTCCTTGGGGTTGGGCGACATCTCAGGCTGCTTGCCGACCATCGCCACAACCCGATCAAGAAGCCGCTTCTCTGCTGCAATAACCAGGGACTCGGCCAGCCAACTGCTCTCGTCCGCGCAAGCGGACGACTTCCTGTAGTCGCCGGTCACAGTCAGAATTCCCTTGGAACTCGGCATCTTCATCTTGAGGTAGGCATAGTGGGGGACCGGCATGAACTTGGCCAAAGCAGGTCGGCCAAGCAGCGCATGGTACGGGCTTCTGAGGTCCACCACTTCAAACCAGACTGGCTCTCGGCGGAAATGTTCCTTATCCCTGAAGAGGACGTCTATCAGAATCTTGCCGATTGGAGAGCAGGAAAGGCCAGGGACAACCCCATGGAACACGGTCCGGCTGCTCTGGAGCTGTCTTCGCTTGATTCCTAGCTTCTCCATTGTATCCTTATACAGGATGTTGATACTGCTACCTCCATCTATCAGAGCTCGCGAGAAGCGAGCTGCCCGCCTATCAGTGGCAAAGGTGGCCTCCAGGACCAGGGCATAGGACCCTGGATTCGGCATCACCTCTGGGTGATCAGCTCTGCTCCAGCTGATAGGCTTCTCGGACCAGTGCATGAACTCTGGAGTGTCTGATGCCACTGTGTTGACTTCTTGCTGCTGCAGTCGCCTGCTGCGTCTGTCATCTGCCATACTGGTGAACACCACGTAGGCTCCATGCTCTTCCGGGTACTCGTCTTGTACTGCACTGACTGGCCTGGCAGCCGGCTGCTGGGGCGGAGGCGGAGGCGGCTGCCCAGCCGGTGGGGGAGGTGCCAAGCCGTCTCCTTTGGCAATCCGGGTAAGCCAGTGGCACTTTCTGGTGGTGTAGTTCGACGGCTTCGCGCCGCTGTGGAACTTGCAGGGACCATTTAGAGTCTGCTCGTAGGAGAAAGCCGGCAACCAATTGGGCTTGCCGCCCTTCTGCCGCTTGGGTGGTGGCTGCTCCTCCGGCTGTTGGTCTTCGACTGCTGCGACCTGCCGGCTACTGGAAGCCGGCTGCGGGGCCTTGCGCTTGTGATCGTTCTGCTGTTGCCGCCGATTGGTGTCTCCAGCCGGAGTTCTGGGAGCCTGAGGGGCCATTTTGCTGGTCGCGCTGACTTGGATCTCCGTCTTCATAGAAGAGTCGGCTGTAGCGTACTTGTCTGCTATGATCAGCAGCTCATCCAGGGTCTCCGGCTCGTCGCAGAGGAGCTTATGCTTGAGGAGGGTGCCTTCTCTGCACCCGGCGGTGAAGTACTCGATGCCCTGCACCTCGTGCACGCCCTCGCAGGAGTTTCGAAGCTCGGCCCAACGCGTGAGGTAGTCGCGAGTCGATTCGTTGGGGCCTTGCATGCACAAGGAGAGCTGGCGAGGCTTGGGAGGTCGCCTGTATGTGCTCGTAAAGTTGTGGATGAAAGCCTCGGTGAAGTCGGACCAGCCATTGATGTTGCGGGGTTTCAGGCTGTTCAGCCATGTCCGGGCTGTGCCCTGGAGCATGAGCGGAACATACTTCACGGCAACACGCTTGTTGCCGTTCGCTATGCTGACGGCTGTGGAGTAGTCAACTAGCCAGTCCTCCGGCTTCACGGAGCCGGTGTACTTGGGAGTATCTCTAGGGAGAGTGAACCCTTTGGGAAAGGGCTCATCTCGGATGTGGGGGCCGAAACACGGCGGTCCCAGCTCGTCTTCTTCTTCGAGCGCCAGGGATCGGTGGAGTCTGTCAATCCGGTGGCGGGCATCATTCTCTCCGAATCCCTCTCGGCGGCCGAGGCGGCCTCCGAGAGTCGGATGCTCGACAGGCGGCGGGGAGACTCGCCTTTCTCTGCGGGGTGGAGGAGGCATATAGTCGTCCCGCCGCTCTACTGCTCTCGGGCGGCCGTCTTGGTCGCGCTCGATGGTGAGGTGAGTCCGACTGCGGCTCAAAGCCGGCTCCTTGTCTTTTCTTCCGCGAACCCCGCCAGTCGGCGTCCGAGACGTCGCGCCTTGGTCTCGGCAGGGTGGCAGGTCGTCGTTCTGCTGTTGCGGCCCCTCGGTTCGGCAGCCGGCCGCGTTCTGCGCGCCAGCCGTGTCGAGGAGTTGCTGGACTCGCTCCATCATCAGTCGGCGCTCTTCACCTTCGACTCCGTCCAACTCGTCTGCTGCCGCCTGGGCAGCTCGAATGTTCTCGGCGGGCGTGGCGTATACGGGGTGATTGGCCCCGAACATGCTGGCGATGTCCGCGCCGCGTTGCCGGACCGCGCCTAGGCGGCTCGGCCCCGTCGGAGCCGGCGAGCCGCCCACAGCGCGATCCATCTCACGCTGGTAGGCCTCTGACAAGCGTCTCATGCTTGCCAGCTTCTTTGCGCCTTCGACGAGCTGGAGGCGGCGTGCCTCCAGCGTCTCGGCGTCGGCGTCCTCTGGAATGGGCGCATCCAGGTCTTGCAGTGCTGCATCAAGCGGGTCGCGAGCCCCTCTGTCGGAGCGCTCGCCATGACCGATGACGAGCACTTCTGTGACGGTGCTCCCGCTGCCCTCCGCGCGAGGGAGCGGCTCGTCGTAGACCACCACGTTGGTGGGGAAGGCGTCGAGCGACGCGGTGTCGGAATCGACCAGCATCGGGTCGGTGGAGCCTACGGACTCCAGGTCAGCTGCAGGCTCGCCAGCAACGTGGAGGTCGTCGAGGAGGCCCGCGAGAAGGCTCTCGGGGCTGCCGGTGCCTGCGTCGGATGCAGGCTCGTCAGTGAGGCTAACCTCACCGACAAGATCGGCGAGGCAGCTGGCCGCGCAGGCGGTCTCAGCGTCGTGTAGCGCGTCGGCGTGAACTCCCTCTGGCGTGCCGGGCTAGCTACGCTCGCCAGGGAGGAAAAGGGTTCCCGTCCAGAACAGATCTCCGGACGACGGTGCACCTCGCCCCACGGTGGGTGCCAAATGTCGGGGGTTGGGTGCGACATATGTCAAAGGATGGCTTATCATGGTGGGGGCGAGTACAACGTCGCTGGTGCCTGGAAGCGGGATGAGGCGTAGGCATGCACGCCGGCGAATCTTACCCAGCTTCGGGGCTCTCCGAGGAGATAATACCCCTACTGCTGCTCTACGGGGTCTCCGCATGATCACTATGGTGATATGTGTACAAAGTTGCTCCTCGAGCTATGTTCTGGAGGTAGGAGAGGGCAAGGCTAGCTCTCCCCCTTCTATGTTGCTGGTTTGGTGGAAAAAGGATCGAACCCTTTGCATGGGTGCCCCGGGGGGTTTATATAGGCCTACCCCCCGGGGGTACAATGGTAATCTGACTGGGCGCGGGTCCCAGCCGTCTGTCTCTTAGGCCGCCGTCTTCTCCGCTGACTCCTGGGGCCCGCCGCTGGTGGGCCCCGCTGACTGACCTGGCCACTGTAGCCGCGCCTCTAATGACGTTGGCTTTGTCGTGGGGGCGTGGCAACAGTGCCGCCGCCTGGCGGGCGATCACTGTCGCCACTCCCCGTCTTATCTGGTTAATGGCGTGTGGGGCCCGTGGGAGGAACGAGCCGACTCTCAGAGGTCGACTCCCACGGGGTCCGTCTTCGGGTGCTCTCGCCGTCTTTGTCCCTCCCGCTGACCAGCCGGGCCCGCCGTCTCCAGGCCGTACATGCGGGCCGGTGTGGGAACAGTGTTCCGCTGTCAGGGCGGACGTCAGGGCTAGCATGGCAACAGTGCCGCGCCGGACGGAGCTCTCCTCCGGTACGGCGTACTGTAGCCATACCTGCCCCTGGTAATCAACGTAGGGGAGGGCCGTACTCTGGCCATCCTCGGTCTCGGCCTTCTTCCCGAAGGCAGAGAGTGGTGAAGTCGTGGGCCGACTCCCCATAGTCGGCCTCCCTGCAGTCGCCGATCGGGAGTCACAGCCGTCTCTGGGACTCGTCCGTGAGTTGGTATCGGCGATGCTGCAGCCGACTCCCAGAGCCGGCTGATTGTCTTGGGATTCTTTGAGGGGCGAAGCCTGCCCCGATGTCTTGAAAGGTTCCCGCGCCCGGGTTAGCCTACCAGCGGCCCATTACTCCGACAGGGGGTCCCCAGATTTGCCTGCCTCCGGCCTGCGGTATGGCTCGAAAGGGGGCCCAGCACGCCCCATCTTCATCAACACGAGACCCAAGACCCTCGCGAGGGGCCAAGCCTCGCGGGGCGGACGACACGGCGCTCCCTCAGGCACGGCCTCGTCAGGCTGGCTCACGAGGAGGCGGAGAGATCAAGGTGGGGTACCTCATGAGGTGCCCATGACGCAAGCCATGACGACCAAGGATGCCAGGCGGGCGCCAGCCCGCGCAGTGTCTCCCTTTCCTCTTTGGTGCAAAGGGGGCAAGCGCAGGCGAGAGGATCAAGCAAAGGCACCCATTTTGGTGCAACGAGACCAAGACCAGTCCGACGGTGGGAAGGAGGTCATCGTGGAGCCCAGAACGGCGTCACCACAGGGCCTTTGGCAGGCGAGGACCAACTTTAGTCAGGATATGTGTACCAGATGTTCCCCTTCAAATTGGCCAATTGTTGGCGCCCTTCCCGCTCAATATTTGGGAAGAGGCCCAGGGCCTTTGCCTATAAATAGGACTAGCCACCCCCAGGGGAGAGGGGAGAGGATTCGGTATCTAGAATCTGGGCAAGCAGAGAACAAGTGAGAGAGAGAGAGAAGGGCGGCTGAACTCCCCCTAGCAGTTCATCGTCCTAGCTAAGAGCAGACCCTCGCGAGGCTGTTCTTCTTTGTATTGTTCATCATCATCAGCCCAAGAGGCAATCCACCCACCACAAACTAGAGTAGGGTATTACACCACAATGGTGGCCCGAACTAGTATAAACCCTGCGTCTCTTGTGTTGTTCTTTCAGTAGTTAGATCTTTGCGGGACGGAGAGGTAGAGGGCATAATCTCCGCGCGCAACTTGAAATCCGACATTTGGCGCGCCAGGTAGGGGTGCGCCGGAATCCACCTTTCTACCACTTCGCGTCCAGTCGCATCGTCATCACCATGTCCGGCGACCAGGCGGGCAACCAAGATCCATGGGCGGCGTGGACCGCCCGCGCGGAGCCGCCCGCCTCGGGCGACCCCGCGCCCCAGGCAGCTCGTGGTCTGCAGGGCGCTGCGGGCCGCGGGCGACGCGGACAGGCTTCAACAACCCTCATGCCGCGGCAAGCGCGGTCGGCGGCAAGGGCCTCCAATCACGCCGCGACCACAACACCGTACACCCGCCGGGAGCAGGCGAACTCGAGGGCCACGCTCACGGTGGCCCGAGAGCTGCTGCAGTGCAGGCTACTGGAAGGCGGCCGCGACATGCTGCTAGAGCGGGTTGCCGAACTATTGGGCTTTGCCGCTTCGGGGGCTCACCCCTTCTGCATCCAGCTCCCGTCTCAAGCTCACGGCGGCACGCGCGGTGGCCCTGCACGCTCCCGCGGGCCCCAAGGCTACCCCAACACCAGCGAATCTGTCGGCGCCGGACTGATGGGGGCACCACCCCCGCCCCTGACGCGTGAAGGAGAGGGAGTCGGCGTGGCCCACGGCGCCAGCGGGCAGCCGCGGTACCACCCCGCGGTGGGCACGTCAAGCAGCGCTGCATGGCACATGGAGCACTACAGCACAGCCTTCGGGATGACGGAGCCAGAAGAATACGTGCCCCACATGATGGACCAAGGGCACGCTGACGAGGGTGAACAAGGCTCGCTTCTCAGCCCAAGCTGGGGAGACAAGACACCACAAGCTGAGCTCTTCCAGGAGCCCCGGAACGGCTCCATCGGCCACACTGGAGGCGACAACTATCGGGTACCACTAATTCCTCAAGAGCAGGCGTACGCTAATCATGGATCGCAGGAGGTGCAGGTCGCCGCAGCAAGCTGCTGCCCCACTCCCACAGTCTCCTACCCCTCGGGAGGAAGGCGTAGGGGGCTGCAGGAGAGGGGCAGAGATCCGACATCACCAGCACGGCGTTTGGAGCAAGGCGTTCTCAGGAGGTAGGCCCTCCGCTGGGGAGGCGCCTAAGGGCCTGCCCCTGGCGGAGGACCCGTGGTCGTCGAGGGAACCGCTGGCGACCGCTTTACCCCACCAGCGGCGTCCTGGTTTCCGGTCGTCGTTGGTGGCACTAGAGTCTGGCGCAAGGCGGGGCCCTCGTCTGGCGATATGAAGCAAGGCCGGTATCTGTGAAGAAGGCCCAGTGCCTGTGAAGCTCGCCGCCCCGTGACACTCTCACGTAATAATAAGTGGGGTTGTACATGCCCCGGAGTCTCAGGGATGCCGGCCTCAGGCCCTGGGGCTCCCTCCCACGCCCAGTAGACAGCACTTAGCTCCGCGCTTGTGAGAAGACCTCCAAGACTAGATTAGGTGCCGGACGCGGCCTTTTGTCTGTTTTCATTGACTTCTTCTTTGGTTGTAACTTTTCCCCTGCTGGATTTAAGTTGGATTCCAATTTGAGATTTGCGTGTGTTCGGGGAAGGGGTGCTTAGTCTCGTTCGATCCATTTCTCGCGTTCTGGTTACCGCTTCACCACAGCTGCCTCCCCTCGCGAGCCCCTCACGAGTCGGGCCGGGCCTGGCTCGTGCGCAGCCCAGACTGCCGCTATTGCTCCTTCTTGGGAGGACTTTCCGGTACGTGCGGAGGATGTCCCTTCAGGAAAAGTCCCAGAGCCTGTGAAGAAGGCGAATGCCTGTGAAGCTATCGCGTTCAGGAAAAGGCCCAGAGCCTGTGAAGAAGGCGAATGCCTGTGAAGCTATCGCGTTCAGGAAAAGGCCCAGAGCCTGTGAAGAAGGGGAATGCCTGTGAAGCTATAGCGTTTAGGAAAAGGCCCAGAGCCTGTGAAGAAGGCGAATGCCTGTGAAGCTATCGCGTTCAGGAAAAGGCCCAGAGCCTGTGAAGAAGGCGAATGCCTGTGAAGCTATCGCGTTTAGGAAAAGGCCCAGAGCCTGTGAAGAAGGCGAATGCCTGTGAAGCTATCACGTTTAGGAAAAGGCCCAGAGCCTGTGAAGAAGGCGAATGCCTGTGAAGCCATCACATGCGGGAAAAGGCCCGGAGCCTGTGAAGAAGGCCAGCGCCTGTGAAGCCCCCCGCCAGCGACACTTGCGCATCCTACCAATTCAACTAGAGAACACTCAGGACACCACGTCTTCCCACGGGCTGCCTCGGGGCCTGCGCGAAACAAAGGTAAACCCGCCAGCCGCCAGGCGCCGGTGCTCGCGCAATATAATAGCTGCTAATACGATGAATACAGGTTTTACATGAGGGGCTTCCCCTCCCAAAATGCTCTCACAGCCATTAGGCCAAACACCTGAGTTCTACTCACGCAGGAGACATGAGCGATACATACTCACTCGGACAAATCCCCCAATGCGTCCTCAGGAGCACCTCCCGAGCCGCCGCTGGCATCGCTGAACTCGCCATCGCTGCCTGCGTCGCCACTAGCGGCATCAAGGCCATCCACCACACCGCCCTTGTCAGCGGCCACGATCACATCGTCGTCGTCCGAAGCGAATGCTCTGACAAGGGCGTCCACGTTGTCTTCCACCTAGTGCGCTAGGTCGCCTCGGACGGCCTGGGGAACTGGGGCGATGGCGGCGTCAAAGTCGAAGTGGGGATCCATGTTCCAGAGATGGCTGAAGACACGAGAAAAGGCGTGCCCGAGCACGGCACGGCTCCTCTCCTCCACCAACCTGTCGGCCCTGACCGACCGCGCCTCCAGCTGTGTCACCATGGCGGTGAAGAACTGCAGGTTGCCGGCATAGTTGATCGTGTGCGGCTCGCCGACAGCTGCCTCACAGATGTTGCCCAAGGCTGTATTAGCCCTCTCCCTGAGCGTAGCAAGCATGGGGCCGTGCACGTGCTCCAGGACCTGCCGCTAGCGTATCTCATCAGCATTCTGGCGCTCGACGGCCTCAGCCTCCTCGACCCACTGGCGAAGACGGAGCACCTCGGCCTTGGAGGCAGCCAACTCCTTTTGCGCTGCCTCAAGGGCGGCTTGGGTGGCGTCGGCCCGCCGCGTCACCTCATCCCGTTGGGCCCTCAGGGCTGCGTTTCTTCCCTCAGCCTCGACCCGGATCAACTCCAGCCTCTCCTCGAACTCACGCTCGAGGCCTTGGCGCGCCGTCGCCACCCGACGACCGACCTCCTCCAGGACACGTGCTTCCCGTGTGGCGACATCATCTTCCGCGTGCGTCACTAGGCGCTCCCTCGTCTCCAGCCGCTCGTACTCGCGGGTGCGTTCGGCGGCTTCCAGCGTCAACGCCTCCTCATGCTTCCGAAGCTCAGCTGGGTCGCCGGAGACCACCTTCATCGATGCAAGGGCCGCCTTGCGCAGTTCCACTTGCTCCTCCAATGAGTGGCACCGGGCCAGGAGCTCCCGAGCCCGTTCCTCCGCTACTTCTCGCCGTCGGTCAGCTCCCCGGGCCTTCTCAGCGGCCTGGGATCGAGCCGCCCGAGAGGCCTCCAGCGACGCCTTCGCCTCTTCATCATCAAGGTCGCGCTGATGGCGCGCAAGGGCAATGGCGGCCTCCAGCTCGCGCCTCCCTGCGGCCAGGCGTAGGCCCTCGGCCTCCAGGCGCGCGTCTTCACCAGCGAGCTCCTCCCCAAGCAGGTCCACCGCGTCGGTCGCCCTCCGAAGGAACTCTTGGCGACGAGCACGGCGCTCCCGAGCGCGCTCGAACACGTCTTCCACACCATCATCTGCCCCGAGCAAGTGCCGGGGGCCACAAATCATCGCTCCCCCTCCGGGCAGGGGGCTGGGGGCTGGCGCCCTCACGACGGCCGGGCGCGCCGTACCAGAAGCCCGGCCTGGGGCCAGCCCGTCTCCAGAAGAAGGGCGCAGGGGGCGCCTCAGCCAGTCGCAGCCCGCGGCCAGGCGAGAAGCCCATGGCAGGCTGGCTATGCTAAGAGAGGGCCCGCGAAGGAATATCGCAGGAAGAGAAGGGCTGCAGTGCGCCTTGGGACGGTCCGCCCCTTCATTCGCCCTCACCACAAGAGCAGTGATGCTCGGAGCACTTGGGGACAACGGGGGAGATGAAGCCAAAGGAGGCGGCGCCTCAGCGACTCCGACGAGCTCGGCCGGAAGAGGCCTGCGGAGTAAGGATCAGTAGACGCAGCAAGGGGATCAGGAGCCAGAAAAGGAGAAGGCTTACTCGTCAGTAGCGAAGTATTTCCAGCGCTTCAGCAGGCGACAAGAGAAGTCATCACCCAGGGCCTCCCTTTTCCTCCGGAGGGCCTCAAAGTCCATGCGGAAGCGGCCCAAGAGAAGAGCACAAGGATCAACCTGTGACGAAGACGGAGCATCAAAGCTATCCGCATCAGGGGCGCCTGCCTGACGCGTGTTGTTAATCGCCTCGCCAGAAGACATGGTCGGGGCCTCAGGGGCCTCAGCCCCAGGCGCTGGGAGCGACTGCTTGCCACCCTTAGCCTCAGCAGCGCGGGTCTCAGGAGCTGCCCCCTCGAGGGCATCACCAGGCGCAGTCACCTCAACGAGAGCCCTCTCGGCCTCAACCGTCTCATGCCTCCCTGCTCCACCACTCGAGGAGGATTCGCCTCGACCGACCGGAAGTGCGGTCACCACCACGGGGTTCTCGCGAGGCCCTTGGAAGCCAGCAGGGCGCAGCCCCCATTCATCAAAGGAGGGCATCTGCTTCACTAAATCGTCCCTTTTCTGGCAGAGGTACATCAGGGCCCCTCCCCGCTGGATGCTGCCCGGGTTGGGGTCACCGGTCAGGACCAAGAGCACTGTCCTCAGCGCCCCTGGCGTCAGGTCTTCTTCCTGGAGCCTCATGCGATTACCATCCCCACTGAAGGCCCAATTTCGGCGGGAGTGGCGTTGGAGAGGGGCAATGCGGCGGAACAGGAACTCCTTCACCACCTTGGGCGCTGTCACGCCGAGCGATTTCAAGAACGCGAAGCGGTGCCAGACGAAGGCAAGCCGGGGGCTCTCGAGCGTCTCCTAGCCCCAGCCCGAGTTGGGTACATCAGGCGAAGTTGGCTTCGCCAGTAGGGGGCTGGGCACCCCGACATCAACGTACAACCACCGCTCGCGGAACCCAGCTGAAGGCGAAGGAAACTTGAAGTCGATCCCCGAGGCCACAGTCTCAGGCGCGGCGGCGAAGTTCACACACGCCGAGCATTGAGTGGGGTCGGCAAGGTGCAAAGAGAAGAAGTGGCGTAGCAAGGAAACGGAATGAGGGATGCCCATCATCGCCTCGCAAACAAAAGCGAAGACCGAAAGAAGGGTGATGGATTCAGGACCCAGATGCATCATATGGATCTGGTAATGGGAGAGGACGGCCTTGAAGAAATCGGAAAAGGGGGAAACCAGACCGGCCCACAAGGCGTCGGCAAAATAATAAACCTCGGTGATTATCCTGTCAGTGGGGAAGTGAAACGTCGGTGGGAAGGAGGTCATCATGACCAAGACCAAGACCAGTCCGACGGTGGGAAGGAGGTCATCGTGGAGCCCAGAACGGCGTCACCACAGGGCCTTTGGCAGGCGAGGACCAACTTTAGTCAGGATAAGTGTACCAGATGTTCCCCTTCAAATTGGCCAATTGTTGGTGCCCTTCCCGCTCAATATTTGGGAAGAGGCCCAGGGCCTTTGCCTATAAATAGGACTAGCCACCCCCAGGGGAGAGGGGAGAGGATTGGGTATCTAGAATCTGGGCAAGCAGAGAACAAGTGAGAGAGAGAGAGAAGGGCGGCTGAACTCCCCCTAGCAGTTCATCGTCCTAGCTAAGAGCAGACCCTCGCGAGGTTGTTCTTCTTTGCATTGTTCATCATCATCAGCCCAAGAGGCAATCCACCCACCACAAACTAGAGAAGGGTATTACACCACAATGGTGGACCGAACTAGTATAAACCGTGTGTCTCTTGTGTTGTTCTTTCAGTAGTTAGATCTTTGCGGGACGGAGAGGTAGAGGATATAATCTCCGCACGCACCCCAGAGTTCGGACCTTAAGGGTCTACCGGAACCCGAAATCCTACAGATATAATAGTCATACTGCTTACCAGCATGTCTTACTTTGATTCGGTGGTATTGTTGGATGTGCGGCCCAGACCGACATTACATGACCGCGTTCATGAGACTGGTTCTACCAACGTGCTTCGCACACAGGTGGCTAGCGGGTGTCTGTTTCTCCAACTTTAGTTGAATCGAGTTTGACTACGCCCGGTCCTTGTTGAAGGTTAAAATAGCACACTTGACGAAAAATCGTTGTGGTTTTGATGCGTAGGTGAGAACGGTTCTTGCTAGAAGCCCATAGCAGCCACGTAAAACTTGCAACAACAAAGTAGAGGACGTCTACCTTGTTTTTGCAGGGCTTGCTGTGATGTGATATTGTCAAGATGTGATGATATATAAATTGTTGTATGAGATGATCATGTTTTGTAACAGTTCTCGGCAACTGACAGGAGACATATGGTTGTCACTTTATTGTATGAAATGCAATCGCCATGTAATTGCTTTACTTTATCACAACGCGGTAACGATAGTCGTAGAAGAAATAGTTGGCGAGACGACAACGATGCTACGATGGAGATCAAGGTGTCAAGCCGGTGACGATGGTGACCATGACGGTGCTTTGGAGATGGAGATCAAAGGCACAAGAGGATGATGGCCATATCATATCACTTATATTTCATTGCATGTGATGTTTATCCTTTATGCATCTTATTTTGCTTAGTACGGCGATAGCATTATAAGATGATCTCTCACTAAATTTCAAGGTACAAGTGTTCTCCCTGAGTATGCACCGTTGCGACAGCTCGTCGTGTCGAGACACCACGTGATGATCGGGTGTGATAAGCTCTACGTTCACATACAACGGGTGCAAGCCAGTTTTGCACATGCATAATAGGGTTAAACTTGAGAGGGCCGAGCGTGAATCATATAGTAGATATGATCAACATAGTGATGTTCACCATTGAAAACTACTCCATCTCACGTGATGATCAGACATGGTTTAGTTGATATGGATCACGTGATCACTTAGATGATTAGAGGGATATCTATCTAAGTGGGAGTTCTTAAGTAATATGATTAATTGAACTTTAATTTATCATGAACTTAGTACCTGATAGTATTTTGCATGTCTATGTTGTTGTAGATCAATTGATCGCGTATAGCTTCCCCGTTTTATTTATGATATGTTCCTAGAGAAAACTAAGTTGAAAGTTGATAGTAGCAATGATGCGGACTAGGTCCGTTATCTGAGGATTATCCTCATTGCTGCACAGAAGAATTATGTCCTTGATGCACCGCTAGGTGACAGAACTATTGCAGGAGCAAATGCAGACGTTATGAACGTTTGATAAGCTCGGTATGATGACTACTTGATAGTTTAGTGCACCATGCTTTATGGCTTAGAACTGGGACTTAAAAATGTTTTGAAATGACATGGAGCATATGAGATGTTCCAAGAGTTGAAATTGGTATTTCAGACTCATGCCCGAGTCAAGAGGTATGAGACCTCTGACAAGTATTTTTTTGCCTACAAGATGGAGGAGAATAGCTCAACCAGTGAGCATGTGCTCAGAATGTCTGAGTACTACAATCGCATGAATCAAGTGGGAGTTAATCTTCCAGATAAGATAGTGATTGATAGAGTTCTCTAGTCACTATCACCAAGTTACTGGAACTTCATGATGAACTATAATATGCAAGAGATGACGAAAACGATTCCCCGAGCTCTTCGTGATGCTGAAATCAGTGAAGGTAGAAATCAAGAAAAACATCAAGTGTTGATGGTTGACAAGAACACTAGTTTCAATTAAAAGGGAAAGGGAAAGATAGGTAACTTCAAGAAGAATAGCAAGCAAGTTGCTGCTCCCGTGAAGAAACCCAAAGCTAGACCTAAGCCTGAAACTGGGTGCTTTTACTGCAAAGGGAATGGTCACTGGAAGCAGAACTACCCCAAATAATTGGCGGATAAGAAGGATGGCAAAGTGAACAAAAGTATATATGATATACATGTTATTGATGTGTACTTTACTAGTGTTTATAATAGCCCCTGGGTATTTGATACTGGTTCAGTTGCTATGATTAGTAACTTGAAACACGAGTTGCAAAATGAACAAAAGACTAGTTGAGGGCGTGGTGACGATGTGTGTTGGAAATGATTCCAAGGTTGATAAGATCACCATCGCATACTCCCTCTACCTTTGTGATTAGTATTGGAACTAAATAAATGTTGTTTGGTGTTTGCGTTGAGCATAAATATGATTGGATCATGTCTATTGCGATACGGTTATTCATTTAAAGTCAGAGGATAATTGTTGTTCTGTTTACATGAATAAAACCTTCTATGGTCTTACATCCAATGTATATGGTTTATTGAATCTCGATCACAGTGATACACATAATATTGATGCCAAAAGATATAAAGTAAATAAAGATAGTGCAACTTATTTTGTGGCACTGCCGTTTAGGTCATATTGGTGTAAAGCGCATGAAGAAACTCCATGCTGATGGGCTTTTTGGAATCACTTGATGCTTGCGAACCATGCCTCGTAGGGAAGAAGACTAAAGACTCCGTTCTCCGGAACAATGGAGCGAGCCACTAACTTATTGGAAATAATACATATTGATGTATGTGGCCCAATGAGTGTTGAGGCTCGCGGTGGGTATCGTTATTTTCTGACCTTCACAGATGATTTAAGCAGATATGTGTATATCTACGTAATGAAACACAAGTCTGAAACATTTGAAAAGTTCAAAGAAATTCAGAGTGAATGGAGAATCATCGTAACAAGAAAATAAAGTTTCTACGATCTGATTGCGGAGGCGAATATTTGAGTTACGAGTTTGGCCTTCAATTAAAACAATGTGGATTAGTTTCACAAACTCATGCCACCTAGAACACCATAGCATAATGGTGCGTCCGAACGTCGTAACCGTACTTTATTAGATATGGTGCGATTTATGATGTCTCTTACCGATTTACCACTATCGTTTTGGGGTTATGCATTAGAGACAACTGCATTCACGTTAAATAGGGCACCATCTAAAAATCTGTTGAGACGACACCGTATGAACTATGGTTTAGCAAGAAACCTAAGCTATCGTTTCTTAAAGTTTGGTGTTGTGATGCTTGTGTGAAAAAGTTTCAGCCTAATAAGCTCAAACCCAAATCGGAGAAGTGCGTCTTCATAGGATACCCAAAAGAAACTGTTGGGTACACCTTCTATCACAGATCCGAAGGCAAGATCTTTGCTGCTAAGAGTGGATCCTTTCTAGAGAAGGAGTTTCTCTCGAAAGAAGTGAGTGGGAGGAAAGTAGAACTTGATGAGGTAATTGTACCTGCTCCCTTATTGGAACATAGTTCATCACAGAAATCAGTTCCAGTGATTCCTACACCAATTAGTGAGGAAGCTAATGATGATGATCATGAAACTTCTTATCAAGTTACTACCGAACCTCATAGGTCAACCAGAGTAAGATCCGCACCAGAGTGGTATGGTAATACTGTTCTGGAGGTCATGTTACTTGACCATGACAAACCTACGAACTATGAGGAAGCGATGATGAGCCTAGATTCCGCAAAATGGCTTGAGGGCATGAAATCTGAGATGGGATCCATGTATGAGAACAACGTGTGGACTTTGGCTGACTTGCCCGATGATCAGCAAGCCATTGAGAATAAATGGACCTTCAAGAGGAAGACGGACGCTGATAGTAGTGTTACTATCTACAAAGCTCGACTTGTCGAAAAGGGTTTTTGACAAGTTCAAGATGTTTGACTATGATGAGATTTTCTCACTCGTATTGATGCTTAAAGTCTGTCCGAATCATGTTAGAAATTGCCACATTTTATAAAATCTGACAAATGGATATCAAAACTGGATTCCGTAATGGATTTATTAAAGAAGAGTTGTATATGATACAACTAGAAGGTTTGTCAAGCCTAAAGGTGCTAACAAAATGTGCAAGCTCCAGTGATCCATCTATGGAATGGTGCAAGCATCTCGGAGTTGGAATATACGCTTTGATGAATTGATCAAAGCATATTGTTTTATACAGACTTGCGGTGAAGCTTGTATTTACAAGAAAGTGAGTGGGAGCACTATAGCCTTTCTGATAAGTATATGTGAATGACATATTGTTGATCGGAAATGATGTAGAATTTTCTGGAAAGCATAAGGAGTGTTTGAAAGGAGTTTTTCAAAGAAGGGCCTCAGTGAAGCTGCTTACATATTGGGCATCAAGATCTATGGAGATAGATCAAGACCCTTGATAAGATTTTTCAATGAGTACATACCTTGACAAGATTTTTGAAGTAGTGCAAAATGGAACAGTCAAAGGAGTTATTGCCTATATTGCAAGGTGTAAAGTTGAGTAAGACTCAAAACATGACCACTGCAGAAAATAGAAAGAGTATGAAAGTCATTCCCTATGCCTCAGCCATAGGTTCTATAAAGTATGCTATGTTGTGTACCAAAACTATTGTGTACCTTGCCATGAGTTTGGCAAGGGGGTACGATATTGATCCAGGAGTGGATCACTTGACAACGGTCAAAATTATCCTTAGAAGACTAAGCAGATATTTCTCGGTTATGGAGGTGATAAAGAGATCGTCGTAAAGAGTTACGCTGATGCAAGCTTTTACACCGATCCGGATGACTCTGAGTCTCTATCTGGATACATATTGAAAGTGGGAGTAATTGGCTAGAGTAGCTCCATGCAGAGCATTGTAGACACAGAATATTTGCAAAATACATACGACTCTGAATGTGACAGGCCCATTGAGTAAGCTTCTCTCACAAGCAAAACATGATCACACCTTAGTACTCTTTGGGTATTAATTACATAACAATGTGAACTAGATTATTGACTCTAGTAAAATAGTCACATGGTGATGTGAACTAATCACATGGTGATGTGAACTATTGGTGTTAAATCACATTGCGATTTGAACTACATTATTGACTCTAGTGCAAGTGGGAGACTAAAGGTAATATGCCCTAGAGGCAATAATAAAGTTGTTATTTATATTTCCTTATATCATGATAAATTTTTATTATTCATGCTAGAATTGTATTAACCGGAAACTTAGTACATGTGTGAATACATAGACAAAATAGAGTGTCCCTAGTGTGCCTCTACTTGACTAGCTCGTTAATCAAAGATGGTTAAGTTTCCTGACCATATACATGTGTTGTCATTTGATCAACAGGGTCACATCATTAGAGAATGATGTGATGGACAAGATCCATCTGTTAGCTTAGCATAATGATCGTTTAGTTTTATTGCTATTGCTTTCATCATGACTTATACATGTTCCTCTGACTATGAGATTATGCAACTCCCGAATACCGGAGGAACACCTTGTGTGCTATCAAACGTCACAACGTAACTGGGTGATTATACAGATGCTCTACAGGTGTCTCCGATGGTGTTTGTTGAGTTGGCATAGATCGAGATTAGGATTTGTCACTCCGTGTATCGGAGATGTATCTCTGGGCCCTCTCGGTAATGCCCATCATTATAAGCCTTGCAAGCAATGTGACTAATTAGTTAGTTGCGGGATGTTGCATTATGGAACGAGTAAAGAGACTTGCCGATAACGAGATTGAACTAGGTATGATGATACCGACGATCGAATCTCGGGCATGTAATATACCGATGACAAAGGGAATAACGTATGTTGTTATGCGGTTTGACCGATAAAAATCTTCATAGAATATGTAGGAGCCAATATGAGCATTCAGGTTCCGCTATTGGTTATTGACTGGAGATGTGTCTCGGTCATGTCTACATAGTTCTCGAACCCGTAGTGTTGGGGATATTGCTATTTGGGGTAAACCGGCCTACAGGGCCCGGGTTAGCTCCGTCAATGGACCCGAGATGTTAAAGCCCAAGGAGAAATAGAAGGGCCCAAGGTCTATAATCGGTTTAGAGGTTTACGGCGTAAACCGGCCTGAGGTAAAACTTGCATTGTAAGTTAGGAATAGAGAGACCGACCCGGGCACGTTTATAAGCCGGAGGTCGGGACTTTGCAGACCGACGGGCGTCACCCGTGTATATAAGGGGACGACCCGACGGCGGTTGGAGGACAGAGAACAACAACTCGAGGTTTAGGCGAAGCTTATCGCTCCCTAGCCCTCGAAACCCATCAATCCCATCACAACTAGACGTAGGCTTTTACCTTCATTGAAGGGGCCGAACTAGTATAAACTCTGTGTCCTTGCGTCCGCTCTAACCCCTTCAAACTAACCCGTTGCGATGGCTCCACGACTAAGTCCTTTTGCCAGGACATCTGCCGTGACAAATCCACGACAGTTGGCGCCCACCGTGGGGCTATCGCGAGATGGTTTCAAGTTTTTGGAGGGCCGCTTTGAAGGACTCGAGGGTTACGCTGTGGGTCGGATGACCAAGAGCCGCCGCGGAAAACTCTACATCGACAGCACAGGCTGGGGCCCCGACGCCGGCTCGATCGAGTACGGGTATCGGGTCCCCTTTGGCGGCATCCATGTTTTCATCGGCAAGATCGGAGAACCAGGCCCCGAGTTAGGCGTCTGCGCCGACCTCGTCGAGACAGCTCAGTGCACGAGACTGACCCTGGCTAAACCGACCAGGAAGCAGGCCTTCGTGGGAGTCATCCACGGAGGAAGCTACGAGGAAGGATCCGAATCCGGTGACGAAACCGCCATCTACTCTGGCGATGAAACGTCAACCGGGGAAACCGAATCTCTTTACCAGTTGCAAGATGATCGGATTGGGGGCGGCTCCGAGGGCAACAGTATTCCGGACCCCTCTGATCTGCCCTATCGGGTTGGGATCTTCATGGCTGGAACACAGGCGATGCCACGATCATCAACTGCAGCAGCAGCGATCTCCGGATCAGCAGCGGCAACGGCTGCGCGGGCGGGAGGCCCTACGGGTTCACCAGCCCAAGTTTTGTCAGACCTATTTGACGCACTGGCAGCGCTCATGGCGGAAGCCAACCCGGTGGATCAGGAGGTTCACAATGCTGAGATTGCCAAAGTGAGAGAGCAGATCACACAAGCTAAAGCGGAGCTGGCAGCAGAAGAGATCAGGATGAAGGCAGAGCGCGCCGCTTTGGATGCACAGGCTTACAGGCTCATGATGGACCAGAATGCGTCTCAGGAAGTCCTGAAGAGGAAATCCCGATCTCGACTGCCCGCAGCCCTCGACGCCCGAAATCTCTTCAACACCCCGGGGGTAAACCGTGCGGAGGCGACAGTTGGCGCCCCGGTTCAGCAACGGATAATAAACCTGCCTCGCCACAACACTGGTACACCACAGGCCGTACCAACACCGTCAGGTCATTATTCCAACCCGATGGATAACCTCGTCGCGGCGGCAGCTCGGCTGGAAGCCATTCCGATCGAAGGCGATTCACCGCAGTACGTAGAGACACGCCGGGTCAAGGAGCTCCTTAGGACCGCATTGGCCCAACAAGAAGCATATTCACAAAGCCGTGATTGGATTCACTCCACCCCTCGCCCCAGTGGGAGCCATAGTAGGCGCATGGAGGAGCCGGCTGTGTCAAGCAATGCCAGGCGTGAAGCGCTCCGCGGCAACAACCCGGCGGGCGTCGACAATGCTCAGGAGAATGTGGATCGCACCCGTGCGCGGGAGGCCGGATTAGCAGCGCAGCATCAGGCTCGTCAGCTTACACCTATCTTCCCAGCGGCTACGGTTGAACCAGGGGTGGTCTCTAGTTCTTTGGGAGTACCGTGCCTTGTTCCCGCTTTGCGCAACGTACGCCTGCCCAAAGACTTCAAAGGCCCCCGCAAGGTACCAAACTACACGGCGGATCAGCCTCCGGAGACATGGGTGGAGAGCTATGAAATGGCTATGGAGATGCTGGATGTGGATGACACGGCGTGTGCCAAGTATTTCACTATGATGTTAGAAGGAACGGCCCGGACATGGCTAAAGAGTTTACCGCCTAATTCAATTAGTTCGTGGGCCCAATTGCGCGCCCGGTTTATCAAAAATTTCAAGGACACGTGCAAACAGCCAATGTCGATAGTTGACCTAGCAGCCTGCGTTCAGCAAGAAGGGGAATCAACTACCCATTGGGTGCGGCGGGTATCAGAAGTTTTGCACTCGTCAGATCGCATCAACGCAGACACCGCCGTGGTGCTGTTGGAAAGCAACTGTTGGTTTGGCCCTTTGAAGCTAAAGCTGGGCCGGATGAAGCGTGATTGTACAGATATAGGAACGCTCATGACCGCTTTAGTGAAGTATGCAGACTCTGACAGTACCAAGGATCCTGACTCTGGTGATGACAAAGCAGGGAAGGGAAAGAAGAATAGCAACACCAAAGGCCAGCAACATCGACCGACAGGTAATGGAGGCAGAGGTAAGCGTAAACCGGACGGGAGCATGGACTTTGTGGCCAACACAAGTGCATAGAATAAAGGCCAGCGGCGTAAGGGGAAACAGCCAAGTTTCCGCGCGAATCCCGGTCCTAATCCGGAGCGTTTGAACTTTTTCTTAAACCAGCCCTGTCCAAAGCACGGAACAAAAGAGGAACCAGCAACCCATCTTTGGAAGGATTGTTATATCATGAAGGAATTCAAAAGCTCAAACACTTTCCAATATGATCACAGCTCCGGCGGCGGTTCAGGTTCCGGATCAGGATACGGTGGCGGAAATTCCGGTCCAGGGTTCCAGAGTAATCCGGGCGGACAGGACAGCCAAAATAATCAAAGTAATCAAAGTGGTTACGGACAGCAGCAATCAGGTTATCAGAGCAACCCGAAACAGTTGAGTGGTGGACAGTATCACGTCTTTACTACAAGCTTGGATAAACGGGATAGAAAGCTTCAGAGGCGGGCAGTCAGTGCTATCGAACCGGCCACGCCTCACTATCTGCGCTGGTCGGAACAGCCTATCATATGGAGCCGAGAAGATCACCCTCCCAGGGTTTATAATCCGGGTCAGTTAGCATTGGTGGTGGCGCCTCAGGTGGGAGGTTATAAGCTCACCAAGGTGCTCATGGACGGAGGGAGCAGCATTAACATCTTGTATTATGAGACCTTCCGTCGCATGGGACTGGTGGATAAGGATCTCAAACCGACCAATACAGTGTTCCACGGGGTGGTGCCTGGCAAGTCTGCATATCCGGTTGGTAAGATAGCCCTTGAAGTGGTCTTTGGCGATAGTCACGATTCCAGATCAGAGACGTTGACGTTCGAAGTGGTTAAGATCCAAAGTTCGTATCACGCTTTGTTTGGACGGCCAGCCTATGCAAAATTTATGGCACGGCCCTGCTATGTGTATCTGCAACTTAAGATGCCGGGTTACAAGGGCACTATAACGGTTCACGGCAGCCGTCGAATCGCTTTGGAATGCGAGGAAGGAGATGCGACTTATGCAGAATCGGTTTGTGCTACGGAGGAGCTAAGGCAGTACAAAGATAGTGTTGATCCGGAGGACATGACTTCATTAAAAAAGCCAACTACGGACCACGATCCGGCCTTGAAGTTCAAATCACGGCCGAAACTAAGCTTGTTGACTTCGTGCCTGGCGATTCATCCAAGCAGTTCAGCATCAGTGCAAACTTGGATCCAAAATAGGAAAGCGCGCTCATCGAGTTCATCCGTGAGAATCGGGACATCTTTGCATGGAAGCCGTCTGACATGCCTGGTGTACCGAGGCGACTCGCTGAGCACACCCTTAATGTGGATCCTAAGTATAAACCGGTAAAGCAGTTCTTACGCCGGTTTAACGAAGAAAGGCGTAAAGCGATTGGGGAGGAAGTGGCCAGGCTCCTGGCAGCTGGGTTTATCGTTGAGGTTTTTCATCCCGAATGGCTTGCTAATCCGGTGCTGGTTCTTAAGAAAAACGGCACCTGGCGCATGTGTGTGGATTACACAGACTTGAATAAAGCTTGTCCAGCGGATCCTTTTGCTCTCCCCCGGATTGATCAGATCATTGATGCTACGGCAGGTTGCGAGCGTTTGAGTTTTTTGGATGCCTATTCGGGTTATCACCAGATCAAGATGGCAGTTAAGGACCAGGAGAAGACGGCGTTCATTACTCCCTTTGGAGCCTTCTGCTATGTGTCTATGCCCTTCGGGCTTAAGAGTGCGCAGGCTACTTATCAACGATGTGTGCAAAATTGCCTCCACGAGCAGATTGGTCGTAATGTGCATGCTTATGTGGATGATATTGTGGTCAAGTCACGAAAGAAGGAGACCCTGGTTGACGATTTGAAGGAGACTTTCGATAACTTGAGAGTGTACCAAATGATGCTCAACCCGGCTAAATGTGTTTTTGGTGTGCCTGCGGACAAATTGTTGGGATTTTTAGTATCCCATAGAGGGATTGAGGCTAATCCGGAAAAGATCACAGCCATCACCTCCCTGGCCAAACCGAAATGCGTCAATGATGTTCAGCGCATGGCCGGACGGATTGCAGCGTTAAGCCGGTTTATCAGTCGCCTCGGTGAAAAGGCGATCCCCTTGTATCAAATGCTCAAGAAGACGGATCAATTTGTCTGGAGTGCGGAGGCAGATAAAGCGTTTGAGGACTTGAAGCGGCAGCTAGTCAATCCGCCAGTGTTGGCAGCCCCTGTAGATAAAGAGCCGCTCCTGTTATATGTTGCTGCGAATGCCAGAGCAGTTAGTGTGGCGATGGTGGTGGAACGAAAGGAGGCTGGAAAGGAACATCCGGTTCAGCGACCGGTTTACTATATCAGTGAAGTACTTATCGAGTCCAAACAAAGGTATCCGCATTGGCAGAAGCTGGTATATGGTGTTTTTATGGCAAGCCGGAAGCTGAGGCAATATTTTCAAGGACACCCCATCACGGTGGTCAGTTCTGCTCCTTTGGGTGACATCATACAGAACCGGGAGGCGACCGGTCGGATTGCTAAGTGGGCTATCGAGCTCGGGCCGCAAGGTTTAAGATACGTGCCCCGGACGGCTATAAAGTCACAAGCACTTGTCGACTTCATAAACGATTGGACAGAGTTACAAGCGCCTGAGGAGAAGCCGGATAACACCTATTGGACTATTCATTTTGACGGGTCCAGACAATTGGAAGGCTCGGGGGCTGGAGTCGTTTTAACTTCCCCACGAGGAGATAAGTTTTGTTATGTCCTCCGTTTAATGTTCCCCTGTACAAATAATGCGGCTGAGTATGAAGCTTTGCTTCATGGTCTTCGGATGGCTAAAGAGATGAATCTGAGCAGAGTTAGGTGCTTTGGTGATTCGGATCTGGTGGCTCAGCAGGTATCTGGCACCTGGGATTCTAAGGACCCGCTCATGGCTGCATACCGACGTGAGGTAGATATGGTAGCCGGGCATTTCAAAGGCTATCAAGTGGACCATGTGGACCGCAGAAAGAATGAGGCAGCGGACGCTTTAAGCCGCTTGGGCTCTCAGCGTAAACCGGTCCCACCCAATGTTTTCTTGGATGTATTGTATTTCCCATCGGTACAGCTACCCGGTGAGCTGGAGTTGGCTGTTCCTGATCCGGAGGCTCAATTAGTGGCGGCTCTTCACGTCACCCCGGATTGGACGCTCCCTTATCTGGCATATATGAACCGGGGTGAGTTGCCAGAAGACGAAAGCTTGGCTCGACAGATAGTACGGCGGTCCAAGTCTATGACCATTTTCAAAGGAGAGCTACATCATCGCAGCGTGTCAGGAGCGCTGCAACGGTGCGTATCCCCTGAGGAGGGGTGCGAGATATTACGAGAAATACATGAAGGGGATTGCGGCCACCACGCCGGTTCAAAATCATTGGTGGCTAAAGCGTTCCGCCACGGTTTCTACTGGTTAACTGCTCATGCTGATGCAGAAGACCTGGTCAGGTTATGTGATGGGTGCCAGAAATTTTCCAGACGAGCACACATACCGGCTCAAGAATTGAGGATGATTCCAATCACTTGGCCGTTTGCGACTTGGGGGCTCGATATGGTTGGGCCTTTTAAGCGTTCCAAAGATAAGAAGACCCACCTACTGGTGGCGGTTGACAAATTTACAAAGTGGGTGGAGGCAGAACCTGTTAGTAAATGTGATGCTGCCACGGCGGTTCGGTTTATAAAGAAGGTGATCTTCCGGTTTGGCTTTCCACACAGCATCATCACAGATAATGGTACCAATCTATCCAAGGGGGCCATGAAAGAGTTCTGTGCACGGGAGCATATACGGCTTGATGTTTCTTCGGTAGCGCACCCACAATCTAATGGTCAGGCAGAACGAGCGAATCAAGAGATCTTGAGAGGTATCAAACCCCGGCTTCTGGTCCCTTTGCAAAGGACGCCGGGTTGTTGGGCGGAGGAACTACCGTCTGTGTTATGGAGCATCAACACCACGCCTAACAGATCCACGGGGTTTACGCCGTTTTTTATGGTCTATGGAGCAGAGGCGGTTCTCCCAAGTGATATACGACATGACTCACCTCGTGTGGCAGCATATGTTGAAGCGGACAACGAGCAGGCACGGCAGAACGCTCTTGACTTGTTGGATGAGGAGCGTGACTTGGCAGCTGCCCGTTCAGCGATTTACCAGCAAGATCTTCGCCGTTACCACAGCCGTCGGGTTAGGACCAGAACCTTTCAGGAGGGGGATTTGGTGCTTCGGCTCATCCAGGATCAGTCTGATCAGCATAAATTATCCCCGCCTTGGGAGGGACCTTTTGTGGTCAGCAAGAATCTGAATAATGGGTCATATTACCTGATTGATATTCGAGAGCGCAAGGATTCACGCACGTCAGAGGAGGAGACCAGCAGGCCGTGGAACATAGCTCATCTTCGACCTTATTATACATGAGCCTTGGGCTCTGTTTATGTACATATCATGACCATGTATATATTATGATTAATACAATAAACCGGAGCCTCGAGTAAAGCGGGGCCTCTGCTGTTCTTCACATCATGCGTGTTTACCCCTGGAGGTCGCTTCACAGAAGTTCAAATTATAGATTCCGGTTTAAAAGCCGGTTCAAGGGAAGATGTCTCCTACAAAGCTGTGAAGCTCTTAATATCCGGTTCAATATCCCGGTTCAAGCATGAGGCTTCCTGTTCAAACATAGGTCGTATTCGAACCAAAGAGAACATAGCTATTCAAACATGGGGCTTCCTGTTCAAACATAGGTCGTATTCGAACCAAAGAGAACATAGCTATTCAAACACGGGGCTTCCTGTTCAAACATAGGTCGTATTCGAACCAAAGAGAACATAGCTATCCCTGTAAAGTCAGTTGGGGACCTAGTCGGCCTGAACCGTAGCTACACCTCCGGGGGGCTTGGTCATGTCTTGACGACGGTAATGCCTTCTGGCTGGCACATTTGCCACTGAATCAGTTGGGGACCTAATCGACTTGAACCATAGATTACGCCTTATGGGAGCTCGGTCATGTCTTGATGATGGTAATGCCTTCTGGTCGGCTTTTTAGCCAATGAATCATTTGGGGGCTTGGTCGTGTCCGAACCAACGCAATGCCACTTGATCGGCCTTTGGCCACTGAGTCACTTGGGGGCTTGGTCGAATCCGAACCAATGCAATGCCATTTGACCGGCATATTTGCCACGATTCAGTTAGGAACCTAGTCGACCTAAACCGTAGCTACACCTCTTGGGGGCTTGGTTTATTTTGTCTTGACGATGGTCACGCCTTCTGAACGGTTCATAGCAACCACTATTTGCATGCGTTTTACTATCGCGTTGCCCTTTCGTATTTGGTTTTTGTTTTCTGCCTTTATTGTGGTGTTTTTTGTTCCTCGGAACGTCAAGTATTTTTAAACCGATTCAGCTGACATAGCCTGGTCCGTTTTTTAACCCGGAGGCAAGTTGCCCGGTTTGGCAAAGGCGCAGCACGGTTCATAGGGTCGAAAGATCTTGTGTACTCAGTAAAGACAGGAAACATAAAGTTGGAAAACGTCATTGGAAAGAGCATCAGTACCCGTGCGCGAAGGCACATTCAAATGCAGAGGTATTAAACTATTTTATTACAAGGCAGCGTAGTGCCTGAATATATTGTTCGTTGACGGATTAAACGTCACCAAGTAAGGTGAACCGGAGCGTTGATTACGCCTGTTCGCCGCCTCGGTTCGAAGGCTGTGGATCATCTTGCGACGCATCCTCTTGGCTACCCATTGGCTGGAAATCAGCAGTAGTCCAGTCGATTCCCATTAGCGCTTGAAAGACAGCTTCTTCGTGAATCAGCAAAGACGGTTCAATGTCAGGGGCGTAGGTATGCTTACGGATTGGAGGAATAAGGTTTTCCGCTTCAGGGACCGGGGCAGCTACTCGCCTGTTCTGGTTATCATATTGGGCTTGGTAATGGCTCAGATCTGCTTCTTCAGCCAATTGACAAGCTAGGGGGCGCACCGCCCGGTTTATCGCCCTCAAATCATCTTCACCAAAGTCTGAACCATCTTCTTTCAAGCTGGGGTATCCTTGGGCCGCTTCGACAGGATCGAAATCTGGTACCCATGCTTTTGCCCGGATCAAGGCAGTGATGGCTCCAGTTCGAGCAGCTGATCTTTTCAACTCTTCAATCCGGGCTGGAAGCATAGATAGCCTTTTCAACGTGTCTTGAATCAGGGACGGCGCAGGGTTGTTATGCGATGCAGTGGTGATAGCTCTTTGTGCTCCGGTGTACAACTGTTCAATCAGAGTATATGCAGCTTTGAGCTTCATCCGCACATCAGAACCCAAGTGTCCAATACGTGTGCCTGCAGTGTTTCAGGATGGATTACAAACCGGACATAAGGTATAGCAGACAAGGTACAAATTGGAAGAGGGGCATTGAAAGAAGTTTACCGAAGACAGCAGAGGTCATGGAGTGTATTTGTCGCTTCACGGCGGATAATTCATCAACCACCGGTTTGAGAGCAGCTTCAGCATTTTCAGCCCTCTTCGTCAAAAGAGTTTTTTCGGTAGCCCAATCAGCTTGCTCCTTTTTGCGGCTTTCTTTCGGCTGCTCCATAACAGTTAAGGCTTTGGTCAATTCCTCCTTCGCTTTTTCAGTTTCAGCCTGCTGGGTTTTTAAAGTTTCCTGAAGGTCCGAGACTTGTTTCTCTTTGGTCTTCAAATCCCCCTGCAGCAGGTCATCAGCAGTGTTCAGAAAATATTGCACGGTTTGGAAGTATCAACCACACAAGCAAGTTATGTGCTCGATACTTGGGGGCTAATGCATACTTGATCTTAACGCATGTTTTACATTACAAAAGTCCCAGGATTTATACAAGCATTTAAACTTGGCACTTGGGGGCTAATGGTTATCTGATGATGTTTTCTGATTACGACCTATGTTGAAGCCCTGGGTTTTCTAGACCGGACCTTAATTGTCAAGGCAGCCTGATCCGGATTACCATCTCGGTTTGGAAATATTGATAAGCTAAGTTGCAATGGAATGAAATACAAGAGATTTACCTCAAGTTTCTCCTTCATCATCCTGATCATACCAGCTTCATAATCCCGACTGGTGTATAGTCGGTTCAGGTACCCAGAATAAAGATCCGGGGCGCTTAAAGAGGCGTACGTAGAGGAGTCAAGGTCCCATTTGCTCTTTATGGCCGAGATTTCGTCCTTGGCAGTATGCTTGGCTAAAGTAGCAGTGTTCCCCGGTTCAGAGTGACCAATGCCGGTAATCACAACATCATCATCCTTGGAGTCACTGCTCTGCATTGGCCCTGTCGGTTTATCAACAGTTCCAGAAGGGGGGATGGATTCCTCAACCCGAACAGGACTGGCAGGCGGATTAGTACGGCTGGCAGGTTTGGTAGGCCTTTCTTCAGCACAGGTGTCATCTTGCGGAGATAGATAATTCTGAATATCTTCACGACCCAGAGTGTCAGCACCAGGAGTTTTCTCCGGTTCAGGAGCGGCAGTTCCTTCAGCCGGGTTATCCAGACGAGCCTTCTTGCTCGGTCTAGGTTTAGCCCTAGAAAAAACCCAAAGATTGAAAAAACGGTATAAGATGGATTAAGAGACCCATACAGAGATATGTTGTGATCGGTCCAACTTACCCAATAACTGTCTTCAGCGGTGGCAGTTGAGTGGCTGAAGATTCACCAGAAGATGAATGGGAAGTGACCTGATAATCGGAGTCAGATGGATTAAGAGGCTGACGAGTTAAACCTGCTTTAGGAGGAAAGCTAGCGCATAAATCGGAGACCTCTGTGCGGCGTTTCCGAACCGGGCTGTTCGGTAAACCGGCGGAGGTAACTACCTGGCCGCTATGCCGGGTGGTGCGTCGAGCTTCATGTTGCTGGGTCTTCACAAGAAATTTGGGGTCCAAGTAAGCAAAAGGATGAGAAAATTTAATTTTCCGGTTTGCTTGGCGAGGTTTTTTCAAAGGCAAAGGAACGGCATCAGAAGAAAGAACAGTTACCTCTGGGCCTTCAGCATTGCTCGCTTCAGCGTCGTCCTGACAAATATCATCATCAATAAGACGTATAAAAAGTAAGCCAACTGAATCGAGGTCTACCCCCAGGTCTGGATTGATGATGATATTTGTCAGGACGACGCTGAAGCGAGCAATGCTGAAGGCCCAGAGGTAACTGTTCTTTCTTCTGAGCGGGCTTCTTCACCCTCGTTTTTGGTCGGGTTACCTTTTCGGTCGGCTCTTGAAACTTCTTGCTCCAAAACGGATCATCTCCCTGTCTCAGAAAGGACTGGAGTTAGCAATATGTGTATAAGGAGATCATAAATTCTATAACAAACAGAGGTGAGGTACTTACAGCAGGTGGTTTGTTTGTGGCGCAAAATGGAAGCAGGCCGGTTCGGGCGCAAACATATTCCGGTTCATTCAGCATCTTTTTCACAGCTTCAGTGACTTCGTCCTCCGTCAGCTGAATGTTGCAGTGCCTCAAAGGATCATCAACCCGGCCCGTGTATTGGCACATTAAACCGGAGCGGATGCTAAGGGGCAGGATGCTCCATGAAATCCAGCAACGTGCAAGATCTACCCCCGTTAAACCGTTAGCCATGAAGGCTCTGAGCTTGGACAGCTGAGGGGCATACTTACTCCTCTCTTTGGCGGTTAGCCTTTGGGGGAAGGGGTGGGTATTGCTAAGTTCTCTGGACGGAAGCCGGGCAGTGGATTTTCTTCAGCAGGGGAAGTATCCTTGCAATAGAACCAAGTGTAATTCCATTCTTGCGGATGACTGTGCAGCTTGGCGTGAGGATAGGTCACCTCTTTCCTCTGTTGAATCGTCATACCGCCCAGTTCCATATTAGGGCCGTCGGTGAATTCAGTACGTCGGTTCAAATGAAAACAGTCTCGGAACAGCTCTACAGTGGGTTCCTCCTGGAAGTACACCTCACAAAGTACTTGAAAATGGCAGATATTCGTGACTGAGTTTGGGCCAACATCTTGTGGGCGCAACTTAAAATTAGCAAGGATGTCCCGATAAAATTTTGAACCGGGTGGATTAAAACCCCGGGCCAGGTGATCCGCAAACACCACTACTTCTCCCTCCTGTGGGGTAGGAGGACATTCGTTTCCTGGAACCCTCCAATGGATAGCATTTTTGCTACTCAAAGCGCCAGTCAGAACTAAGTTGTTTAGTTGGGTCTCAGTGATGCGAGAGGGAACCCAGTTGCATTCGTACACCTGTTTTGCCATGAGGAAATCTACAAGACAAAGGTGTTCCGGTTTGAGAACAAGTGTGAATGTAAACCGAAGATGCTCTTATATAGAGTAAGGTTATCTACAATGATATCATCCAGCGGTTCATCAAGGGGACTAATGGATGTGTGGATTGGTTTGTTCGCTTTGCTAGAAGTTAAACCGACCAGATCTAACAGTTGTGAATAGGAAAGCAGAAACAGATCCCGTACGGATTCTTTCAAAGCAATGGATCTACAGCTAGGGCAAAAAAGAAGTAAAAATATGAGGTTTGGCTCACGGCAGAACAACATAAGTTCGACAAGCAGGGAAATGAGTGAGATCTAAGGAGATGAGTACAGATTTATGGCGAATACTGAGAGGGACTACAAATCACGGTACAGGTATCATCATCTGTTCGCAAAAGCTGCTATGGGGATGAACAAGAAACAGTAGCAGGATGACGAACCCTAGAACAGATCTAAAGCGAGAAGAACAGGGGCCTTACCGGGGTCCAAACAGATGTGGAGAGTCGCCGCGGTGCTCTGGTCCGATCAGGTTGATGCAGCGGCCGGAGTTGATGCAGTAGCTGACGGCGGCGGCGGAGCTCCGAGGTCTGGGTCGCGAGGAAGACGAAGAAGGGGACGAAAGGGAGGAAAGGAAGATGGCTTTCAAGTCCTATTTATAAGGAGCGGCGCGCGTGTCAGGCGCGCGAATCCAGGGGCCGATGATGTCGGGAGCCCAGCCGTCGCCCTGATTATTGCGGATCAGCAAAAGGAGACGGTAAATCTGCGCTGACGTCATATCGGTTTACCGCAGCAAAAGCAGACGAAGAAACAGCGGTCTAACAGCCGCTGGAAAGCATTTGAAAACAGGAATTCTTATTAAGGATTGACATGAACCAGTTCAAATCAATCTGGGGCCTAATGTTGGGGATATTGCTATTTGGGGTAAACCGGCCTACAGGGCCCGGGTTAGCTCCGTCAATGGACCCGAGATGTTAAAGCCCAAGGAGAAATAGAAGGGCCCAAGGTCTATAATCGGTTTAGAGGTTTACGGCGTAAACCGGCCTGAGGTAAAACTTGCATTGTAAGTTAGGAATAGAGAGACCGACCCGGGCACGTTTATAAGCCGGAGGTCGGGACTTTGCAGACCGACAGGCGTCACCCGTGTATATAAGGGGACGACCCGACGGCGGTTGGAGGACAGAGAACAACAACTCGAGGTTTAGGCGAAGCTTATCGCTCCCTAGCCCTCGAAACCCATCAATCCCATCACAACTAGACGTAGGCTTTTACCTTCATTGAAGGGGCCGAACTAGTATAAACTCTGTGTCCTTGCGTCCGCTCTAACCCCTTCAAACTAACCCGTTATGATGGCTCCACGACTAAGTCCTTTTGCCAGGACATCTGCCGTGACAAATCCACGACACGTAGGGTCCGCACGCTTAACGTTCGATGACGATTTGTATCATGAGTTATGTGATATGATGACCAAAGTTTGTTCGGAGTCCCGGATGAGATCACAGACATGACGAGGAGTCTCGAAATGCTCGAGACGTAAAGATCAATATATTGGAAGGCTATATTTGGACATCGGAAAGGTTCTGAGTGGTTCGGGTGTTTTTTGGAGTACGGGAGAGTTACGGGAATTCGTCGGGGGAAGTATTGGGCCTTCATGGGCCTTAGTGGAAAGGAGAGAAGGGCTACAAGGGGAGGCCGACCCCCATGGGCTGGTCCCAATTGGACTAGGGAGGGGGCGGCGCCCCCCCCTCTTTCCATCTCCCTCTCCTACTCCTTCCCTCTCTCCCCTCCTAGAAAAGGAAGGGGACTCCCAACTAGGATTGGGAATCCTAGTTGGACTCCTCCTATAGGCGCGCCCCTCCTAGGCCAGCCTCCTCTTCCCCCCTCCTTTATATACGTGGGCAGGGGGCACCCCAAAGGCACTCCAAGATTTGTCTTAGCCGTGTGCGGTGCCCCCCTCCATAGTTACACACCTCGGTCATATCGTCATAGTGCTTAGGCGGAGCCCTGCGCCGGTAACTTCATCATCACCGTCGCCATGCTATTGTGCTGACGGAACTCTCCCTCGTCCTCAACTGGATCAAGATATCAAGGGACATCATCATGTTGAACGTGTGCTAAACACGGAGGTGTCGTACATTCGGTACTTGGATCAGTTGGATCGTGAAGACGTTCCACTACATCAGCCGTGTTACTAAACGCTTCCGCTTTCGGTCTACGAGGGCACATGGACACACTCTCCCGTCTCGTTGCTATACATCTCCTAGATAGATCTTGCGTGATCGTAGGAATTTTTTTGAAATACCGCGTTTCCCAATAGGCTGGGCACCAGGTCCCGTGTCCTAGCCCCCACCAGACCCGAGCTCGCTAAAAGCCATGATGCCGTCGCATGCTTGGTTCATTTGGCCCGTTGAGCGAGAGGTTCCTCATCTCTACCAAGTCAACAACGGCAAGATTAAATCAACAAGCAAATGCAGAATGCCTCAACAAAGAGTTTAATAGTTTTGCTTACTCTGGGTCCACAAGCATGGTGCCCAGCGCGTACCCCACAGGTGGTGGGGTCGCTCTTCCCCTTTTCAGGGTTGGAGGAGCATAACTTCTCGGCAGTCTTGAACTCGTTGGTGGGTCCAAGGTCTCTAGCGGAATCGAGCTTTGCGAATAAGCTGGGCTTGACTAGGGGCTAGGATCAACTCTAGTAACCGCACGTCACGTGGCGGGTGGAGTCTTGGACTCTGACGGGCGGGTGTATTAGCAGCGTACCACCTCTAGCTTGTTGCCCTTAAAGGTGACCTTCTTCACCCTCTTTGTGACCGATGAGGAAGTAGGATTCGTTGTTCCCCGGCTAGGCCGCTTGCAAGGGCGTTGACCTGGATCTGTCCCTTGGGCTTGAGGACCCATTGCAAGCCATTCCTCCTCCTCCTAGGGTTGCTCTGCCTCCTCAGCCCCGCCTACTTCTTGGACCTCTACTGTCGTGGTATGATGAATTCCAGCCCCTTCAGGGTCAAGCTCGGCAACCTCCTTCGCGTCGTGCTCCTCGCTCCCTTCATCAGAAGAACCCTCACCTTCAACATCTTCCTCTTCCTCCTCTTCTTCGGGCCTCGTTTTTTCCGCGGCACGGAGTGCTCTGTCCTCCGCGATCCGCTTCGCAATGAAATCTGCCTCTGCCTTGGAGGTGCGCTTGATGAGATCATTCTCCACCCTGGAAGCCCTTTCTTCCAAGCGAGAGACCCAGTCTATCTCTGCGTCGAGTTCATGCAATTGCCAGTCAGCCTCAATTCCATAGGTGTTGCAATCAGGCATCCATTGCAGGATTTGGCCCAAGGCGGAGTTAAGGTGCAGAGGAACAATCTTTGCCGGCAGATGGAACGGCCCAAGGTTACCGAATAGCTGTTCACACAACCAGCCATGGCCATATATCAACAAGTTGTTGGCAGGGCCTGGGTACAGACGCATCCTGTCAGCAGAATTCCCGTATTTCTAGGCAAACATGTCCCTTTTCTGTAGCGGTGCGATGCGTCGCCGGAGGAAGTCGTCCCCCACATGCTCAACGGTTAGCCAGACAGCTTTGAGGCGGGCAATCCTATTAAGCGCCGGGTGGAGCCTGCCATCAGTGAGGCCCAACTTGTTCCAGTCGCTGCCGCGCGCGACGCATTCAGTCAGCGCTGCGCAAAACTCCGGAGCATCCTTGTCCTGGATCCAACACCAATCCGCCCTCCATTCCTCCCACCTGTTGTGATGTTGGCCAGGGACGTAATCACATTCATCCTTCTTGCCCCGGGGAATCCAGCTTATGTTTCCCGAGCGATGAGATTTGACTTCAATTCGTGGGATGAAGAAGTGTCTAAACAAGTCCACATTGGGGGCAACTCCAACAAAGTTCTCGCACAGATGGGCGAAGATTTCCATGAATGCCATTGCATTGGGCGTGAAATCCAGAAGATGGAATTTGTACACCATCATCATGGCACAAAAGAAATCTGAGAAGGGGGAGGTGAGGCCGCAGAGGAAGTACGCGAAAAAAGCGGTATGCGTTCGACGGAACCTTGTCCCCCTCCGGCAGAACCACAGGCTCCCCATGCCCTTTTGGAACTTCCCTTCCCCACATATATGCATACCTCGTGATCAAGGTATTTCCATCCAAGTTCAACGGGAAGAAGACCACGTCTTCCTGTCGTTTCCTATCCAGCTCCTCTGCCCTTTTCTTCCTCCCCTCCGCTATGGCATCTTTTGCGGCAGCCACTCGCTTCCCCTTCATGGCGCCCGTCTTCCGCCCCATCTCTTGGGCTCACAAGATGGGCGAAAGATCTCGCGGAGTTTTGGGGGTGTATGTTGGCGATGGGAGCAGTTGCTTGGCTTGAGGAAGAAGATGAAGGGAGGAGAGACAGATATGAATGAGCGGCGCCCCTTCACGATAGCCTTTTTATTGGGAACAGGCGTGGGGGCTGGCTCTTCGCTATCCGTCTCGAAAAGTTACCGTTTTTCCAAGCGCACTACCCATTAACTGCTACTGTTCCACAACCCCACGACCTACGGTAATTACGTGGAGTGGATGTTGGATTGACTAGTCATCATAACCACAACTGCATGGGCAGGCATTTCTTCGACACGTGTATGTGCACTGTTTGGGGCCTAACCCAACGTGCCCAGCGACACGTTTGGCTCAGGCCCGGGGGCTTTTGTTGGGGTATACAAACAGTGGTGTTTATTCCCCCTGACTTGTGCACGGACGAGGAACCTTTGCCCCGGCAGCCAAGGCTTGACGAAGGAATGGCTACCCCAAACTACAACACAAGGCCAAGCCAGAGAGGCCACTCTTCGTAAGACCAAGGAGCGGATCAAGAAAACCAAGCCAACATAGCGCCACCTTGGGAAGGCCTCCCGTGCCGGGCAGGTGTCGGTGTACAAAAGTAGGGGTCCCTTTTTGTACCCCTTTACTTGTGCGCGGGCAGTCACAGCCCCACGCCCCTGGCCGCGCTTGGCGGGGCAGAGGAAGCAAAGACACAAGACGACCAGAGCAACGCCAAGCCGCAAACACGAAGAGCAGAAGGGTGAGGTGAACTCCCCCGGCAAGGCCCTTGCCGGGGCGGCCTCCACAGCCCCGGCAAGAACCTTGCCGGGGCAACTTGCCCAATGCCAGCAGGGCTGCCACCCTTGAGCCTGAGAGTTCCGACGCCCTCAACCACATTGGAACCAAAGCTCGAGAGGCGCCTCCATGGTGGCATCCAGATCTTTGTGAAGACCAAGAACATGCAAGATTAGATGAGAATCAAAAGACGAAGATCCTCGGCAGGATCCTTGCCGAGGATACCCACGAAACCCCTGGCAAGACCCTTGTCGGGGACGCCCACGACGCCGTGGCAAGACCCTTGCCGAGGCCCCGGCAAGACTCTTGCCGAAGACATCCACGGGGCCACAGCCAGGCCCCCACCAGCCAAGACTCCACCGCCGTTTTCCTCACAGCTGCCAGCCCACCAACTAGGTGAGCACCTGCGTGGCGACGTGTGGCCTCCAGGCCAACTCAGCAAGCACCTGTGTGGTGGCATGCAGATCTTCATGAAGACTCTGCCACCGCACCAACTCAGCAGCCAGCCAGCCAGCGTGGCACTACACGCCTCGTCGGCTCGGACGCGCGTCGAAGCCAGGCAAGGCGGCGACAGCTGGGACGAGCTTCCTTGCCGTCCCCAATAAAGCATGAAGGACACGTTGGCAGCGCATTAAATGCATTTGTCCTATGGTGCCAGGAGATAGACTCAACTACTGTACAACTTTCCACCTCCTGCGTGCCACTGTGGCAGCCCCTTTTGACTATAAAAGGAGGCCCGCGGTGTACTGAGGAAGGATTCGGACTTTTTGGACCCTGCATGCTTTGTAGCTAGTCCAAGAACACCAAATAAACATAAACCAGCATGAGTAGGGTGTTATGCATCACTTGCGGCCCGAACCTGGATAATCCCCCCATGTTGATCTTCTAATCCAGCTCTTTCCACAGCCCCGCGCCCGCCAATCGTAGCAAGAGGGATTCTACGTGATCCCGTAGGTGTCGTTTCCCCCGACATCTTTGGCACACCAGGTAGGGGGTGGCGAGCTGTGAAAATCCGTTTTGGAGGTTAGCACACCGACTTCATCATCACCATGGCCCCCAAGAGAAAGGGGATCACAGCGATCGGCTCGTCCGGGGCCGGCCCGTCCGCGCCAGCGCCAGCAGGTGGCTGGGTGGCCACGGGTGGGGCCGGAGACGTGGCCCACAAACATCCACGACATTCTGGCGATATGAGCCAGGCGAGCGGCGTCGTCCGAATCCGAGACGAGAGCCACACGACGCTGGGTCCGGGGACGGGTTCGTGCTACCCACGGGCGGCTCGGCAGCCTCTACGGCACCCCAGCTGGCACCCGTGCCCCACCCTTCCCAGGTCGCGCTAGATTAGCAACACCGTGATTCCGTAGCCCCCGGGCACCGCCGCGGAAAGAGCGTTGTGCACCACTCGCAGGACGAACCAGGCCGGCGTGCGCGATCGGACGCCGATGCAGGTGGCCTGCGACTGCGAGACCATGACATAGCCCCTTCTAACCCGGTTAGAGTCGGAGCGCGTCACGATCTACGCAGATCTCGCCGCCACCTACGCCAGCAGAAGCGCTGGCGAGCGTGCAGCTGCTTCTCGACTTCCCCCCTGCTGCGGAGAAGCTCGGCGAGTGGAGGGCCACCATTCGAAGCCTTGGCAGCTTCGCCAACAAAGACGAGCCGCTCTCAACGGAACCCTCACACCGGCGTCCTGACAAGCCGGTGCATGCTGGCGGTGGGGGGACCAGAGACGCTGCAACCACGGTGCACTCCCCCTGCAGCCGCGATAACAGCCACCGGCCCGTCGAGCCGACATCTGTGACAACGTTTCCACAGCGTCGTCCGAACCGCGAACCCGCCACGACCAACGCCAAGTCCTTTGGGAACGGGCCCAGGAAGATGCTTGAACTACCATCGAACAACGATGGGAGACGCGCCATTAGTCAGATCGGCGTGCAGGGCCTACTATGGACCACCCGGCGCAGGGGGCCCCGGCGACCTGCCTTACGAGGTGGGTTGTCCAGCCTTTACCCGAGAGTTGCGGCAGTTCCAATGGCCCTCCCACCGCTTTTTTCAAGCCCGATGTTGGTGAGAAGTACAACGGCAAGACCCATCCGTAGGAGCTCCTCAACATCTAACCATTGCGATGTAAGCTGCTGGACCTTGCGACGACAAGGTGCTCGCCAATTACTTCCCGTTGGCACTCAAACCCAACGTCATGTCATGGTTGATGCACTTGCCAGTGGATTCCATTTCTTCTTGGTCGGATTTGTGTCATGAGTTTGTGGGCGCCTTCACTGGAGGCCACCAAGCTCATGGCCAGGAAAGTGATTTGCATATCATCCCCCAGAACGAAGGTGAAAACCTGCGCAAGTACATACAAAGGTTCTGCCAGGTACAGTACAACATCCCAGATGTTCATCCCGCCGCTGTCATTGGCGCATTCCATCAGAATGTGCACAACCGCAAGGTGCGTGAAGAGTTGGCGATGAACAAGGCCAAAGACGTGGCCGAACTTTACGTTCTGGCCGATAGATGTACTCGAGCTGAAGAGGGGAGGAAGTACCCCAGCGAAGACGCCGGTGCGGAAAGCGACTCCACAGACAAAGACACCGCAGCCCCGACAAAGAAGAGCCAGCGCCGCAACAGGTAGCGCAAGGGCAAGATTGTGCTTGCCGTTGAGGGATCCGGTGAGCCCGGCACCGCCAAAAAGGCCATGGCTGACGACCCCGGCAAGGAGGTTGCCAGGTGTGCCGCTTGGCCCTGCCAGCCGCCGGCAAGCCAGGAGGCTCCGACAAGTAGTACTGCAAGATCCACCGGACCAAGGGCCATGACCTCCAGAACTGCCGACAGGTTGAGCTGCTTGCAGAAAAGCAGAAGGCTGGATATGAAAGGCGAGACAAGGAGAAGGGTCAGGATGGTGTTGAGGGGTCCGGCAAGAAGCGTGGCATCCAAGGGCGTCACTGCGGCAAAGATAACCAACAAGAGAGGCCCACTCGGGGCCGCGACAAGAAAGACGAACATGATGATCACAACGAGGATGACGAGTCCGGTGAGCACGAGTTCCGGAAGGCTACAGAGGCCTTGTGCATCGATAGTGGTGCCTCGTTGCACACCTCACATCACCAGCTGAAGTAGTGGGCGCGTGAGGTCGCTTTGGTGGAGCCGTCGTTCGATGCCCAGAAGCCACTGAAGTAGTCATGCACGCCCATCATTTTTGACACCGAGGATCACCCTGATCGCACAACTGTCGTCGGGTGTTTGCCATTGTTGGTTTCACCAACAATATGCAACCACAAGGTGATCAAAGTGCTGGTTGATGGTGGGGCCGATCTGAATTTGATCTCGCCCGCTGTGATCAAGAAGCTGCAGATTCCTGATGGAGATCTCGAGGAGACGGGCACGTTCCAAGGGGTCAACCCGGGAAGGAGTCAGCCGAAAGGTAGAATCACGCTACCCGTTACGTTCGGGGGCGAGCTGAATTACGGGACGGAGAAGATCGTTTTTGATGTTGCTGAGATCCCCCTGCCGTACAACGGGATCCTGGGCCGCCCAGCGTTGGCCAAGTTCATGGCGGCGTCACACTACGCCTACAACACATTGAAGATGTCGGGGCCGCTGGCCATCATCGCCGTCCCCTCTGACAAGAAAGACACGCTCATCTGCATCGACCAACTCTACCAAGAGGCAGTTGCGGCAACTGCCGCCAGGGCACCCACTTCGGCAAGCGCACCTCTTCGGGGTGATGTGCTCCCATTGAGGACGTGCCGGAGAGCTCCACCGGCAAGAGCAAGAAGTCCAAGGCTGCACCACCACAAACCAAGAAGGTGTCCGTCAAGGAGGACGGCACGGGCGGGGCTTTCACTATAAGCTCCACCCGTGACAGCAAATAGGAAAGCGTGCTCGTCACCTTCCTGCGGGCGAATGTCGATGTATTTGCATGGCTAGCATCTGACATCCCCGGCGTTCCCAGGGAGGTGATTGAGCACCATCTTGCTATATGTCCTCACGCGTGGCCCGTCAAGCAGAAGGTCAGGAAGCAAGCTTTGGAGCAACAAGAGTTCATCATTGAAGAGATGAGGAAGTTGGAGGCGGCAGGCCTGGTAAGAGGAGTAGTCCACCCAGGTGGTTGGCCAATCCGGTGGTGGTGCGTAAGGCAAATGGGAAGTGGAGGTTGTGTATTGACTACACAGACATCAATAAAGCCTATCCAAAGGATCCTTTCCCTCTACCACGCATCGACCAGATTGTAGACTCCACTCCTGGGTGTGACCTGCTGTCATTCCTCGATGCCTATTCAGGATACCACCAGATCTTCATGATGAAGGAAGACGAAGAGAAGACTACGTTCATCACCCCATGTGGTACGTACTGTTTTGTACAAATGCCTTTCGGGTTGAAGAGCGCAAGTTCAACATTTTCCCGAGCAGTCCAGATTGGTTTTCAGCCCCAGCTACATAGAAATATGGAAGCTTATGTGGATAACATAGTGGTCAAAACCAAGGACAGGGCCACGCTCATGCAAGATTTAGAAGAAACATTCGCAAATCTGCACAAGATCAACCTCAAGCTCAACCCAAAGAAGTGTGCGTTCGGTGTCCCCTCCGGCAAACTTCTCGGGTTCTTTGTGTCTCAACGCGGAATCCAAGCAAATCCCGACAAGATCAAGGCGATCGAGCAGATTGAGGCACCGAAACGGGTTAAAGACGTCCGTAGACTCGCCGGCTGCGTTGCTGCCCTGAGTAGGTTAATCTCCAAATCTGCTGAGCGCGCCCTCCCCTTTTCAAAGTTTTGAAAAAGGCAGGTCCAGTAAAATGGACTCCGGAGGCAGAGGCAGCACTGCAAGATTTGAAGAGGTACCTCTCCTCCACGCCAATACTAGTCGCGCCTAAACCACGGGAGCCGTTGCTGCTGTACTTAGCAGCAACGAATCAAGTGGTCAGTGTTGCGCTGGTGGTGCAGAGGGAACTTGAGGGAGAATCAGCAGTTGCAGCAGAGCCATCGGATGGCGAGCCAGGGTCCTCCCCGGCAGAGCCTAGAGCCGGTAAACCAGAACCCCCGGCAAGGCCCGGTCCCGGCGAGGCAGAGTCTGAGTGGATGGGCGCAGTGGGACATAAGAAAAAGATGGTGCAGCACCCAGTGTATTTTGTCAGTTCCCTCTTGCAGGGGGCTAGGTCAAGACATTCTGAAATGCAAAAGCTGCTTTTCGGCCTCCTCATGGCCTCAAGAAAGCTGCGCCACTATTTCCAAGCGCACGAGATCACCATCGTCACCCGCCTCTCTTTGCAACGGATTTTGCACAACCCAGATGCGACAGGGAGGATTGTGGAGTGGGCATTGGAGCTGTTGAGCTTTGGCCTCAGGTTTGAAAGTACTTCAACAATCAAGAGCCGAGCTTTGGCAGAGTTCATAGCAGAGTGGACCGCAACGCCCGACGAGGAGATTCAAGAGACCACCCTTCCCGGCAAGGAGACGAGTAGTGAGTGGATTATGTACTTTGACAGAGCTTTCTCACTCCAAGGTGCTAGTGCTGGCGTCTTACTCGTCGCACCCACCGGAGAACACCTCAAGTACGTAATTCGGATGCACTTTCCTCAGAAAAAATCAATGAACAAATACGGTGGAGTACGAGGGGTTGCTTGCCGGTCTCAGGATCGCCGCAGACCTCGGAATCAAGAAGCTCATCATCAGAGGTGATTCGCAGCTTGTCATCAAGAAAGTTAACAAGGATTACCAGAGCCTGTTGATGGAGGCCTACATGAATGAAGTGACGAAGTTGGAAGAACGTTTCGACGGCCTACAGGCAGAACATGTTCCCCGAGCGGAGAACAGCATTGTCGACGACCTGCCGAAACGCGCTGCCCTCAAGTTGCCTGTGGGACCAGGTACCTTTGTACTTCAGTTAATACAACCATCCATAGAGCCATCAGCAGGGTAGAACAAGTGAAGGAAGACAAGCCCCGGCAAGTACCTTCCCACCGAGCCCCGAGGAGCCTCCAGCAAGGAGGTTGCCGGGTACCCCAAGCTTTCCAAGGGGCACCTACCTCCAACAGGGCCCCAGGCCCTGACCATAGAGGCAGCTGCCCCTGCGGCCGAAGATGTGCCTTTGGTCCTTGCCATCGAGCCCCAAGCTCCGACATGGGCGCAGCCCGCTGTCCGTTTCCTCCAAACAGGAGAGCTCCCTGAGGAGCAGGAAGAAGCAGAAAAAGTAGCCCGCCGGTCCAACATGTACTAGTTTGTGGATGATACCCTGTACCGAAGGAGGCCCAACGGTGTGAGGCTAAAGTGCATTCCTCAAGAGGACGGACTAGAGCTGTTGGTGGAGATACATGGAGGTGTATGTGGCTCCCACATAGGGTCAAGGGCCCTTGCCGGCAAGGCATTCTGGGAAGGTTTCTTCTGGCCCACATCCCTCCAGGATGCAGCTACGCTAGTAACCAAGTGTGAAGCGTGTCAGTTCCATTCGAAGAAGCTTCATCAACCAGCTCAAGCCCTTCAAATAATCCCTCTCTCCTGGCCATTTTTGGTCTGGGGGCTCGACATACTGGGCCCTTTCCCCCGTGCTGTTGGGGGCTTTGAGTACTTGTACGTCGCAAGCGACAAGTTCACAAAGTGGCCCGAAGTGGAAGCAGTGAGAAAGGTGACAGCACAGTCAGCCGTCAAGTTCTTCAAGGGGCTAGTTTGCCGTTTTGGTGTGCCAAACAGGATCATCACCGACAACGGCACGCAGTTCACAAGCCGTACCTTCATGCAATACATCCAGGACCTCGGTAGCAAGGTCTGTTTCACTTCAGTGGCACACCCACGGAGCAACGGCCAGGCGGAGAGGGCAAATGCTGAAGTACTGCGAGGCCTGAGGACAAAGACTTTTGACAGGTTGCACAAGTGTGGAAGGCACTGGATTGATGAGTTGTTGGCGGTTCTTTGGTCGATCAGAACAACGCCTAATCGAGCCACTGGCCAGACACCATTTGCATTGCTATACGGGGCAGAAGTAGTTCTCCCCATGGAACTCACATACGGGTCACCTCGAGTGCTCGCTTATGACGAGCTTGAGCAAGAGCAGTTGCGGCAAGATGACGCGACGCTCCTTGAGGAAGATCATCTTCGGGCGGCTGTGCGAGATGCACGCTACCAGCAAGCCCTGCGCCGCTAGAATAGCCGTAAGGTTCATGCCCGAAGTCTTAAGGAAGGTGACCTTGTTCTTCGGCGCGTTTAGTTAGCCAAGAATTCCAACAAGTTGACACCAAAGTGGGAAGGCCCTTATTGGGTAATACGAGTCACCAGGCCTGGCGCAGTCCGCTTGGAGACTGAAGATGGTATCCCAGTGAGCAACTCCTGGAACATCGAACATCTTCATAAGTTTTACCCGTGAGGCGCGGTTGCCGAGACTCCCGGCGAACCACCTTTTGTACAAGCCTAGCCGACAAGGCATGTAACCCTTTGTACAGAGCCGGGCGCAGACCCTGATCATAAATAAATGAAGCGCCGGCGTCCTAAGTTTTAGCATGCATGCTAGGTTAAGTCTCTCTCTTTAGTAGGGTTGATAGTGCTCAGTGGCGACTAACCCCTAGCATAGAGGTCGGGTGTGTGTCTTTCCGTCCTTTCCAGTCCTTTCTTTGGTTCGCAGGCTGCACAGGCGTTTCTGCCAAGCCATTTAAGGGTAGGGAGATGAATCGACATCCTCGACCCCGGCAAGCCATTGCCGGGGGCTGCAGATTCAAGTATTCAACTACGGCAAGCCAAGGTTGCTGGGGGCTGCAGATTCAGATAAGTCTTTTATCCCCTGTTATGCATTTCTGTATGCAACTGGGATGTATGAAGCCTAGTTTATTCCTAGGCCACCGTGCTCCCCCTTTCCTGTGCCGAAGAACTATTCTCTAGGCTGGAACTTGGTTGTAGTTGCGGTGACAAGGAAGCAAACGAAGGGCCTAATCCTACTACGCCTCTGCCTCCGCCAAGAGCGTGAGTATGGTCGTGCTATGAAGTGAGGGGACGGCAAGGCCTGTTGCCGGGCAACAATGTTTATCTTAGGGATAACAAGGATTCATTCCTTGGCATGGCCCTCGCTCACGCACAAAGAACCCGGCAAGCACCCTTTTTCATTAATACGTTTCAAACAGATACAGTTCATACGGAATGTAAACATGAGCAAGGGGATTACAAGGTTTAAATCTAACAAGTGCCTGCAGGCTTAAAAACTAAAAACGGTAAGTGCCCCGTGATCTCCGTTCTTGCCCCTTTCCTCCTAGGTGCGGCAGGGGAAGGCAAAAAGGAGGCAACGGGGAACGCGTCGATGGAGAGCTTGACGAGGAAGACCCTTGGCAGGGCGCGTGGCCGAGGGAGGAGGGCGGCGCGGTTAGCCGGAGTCGGAGTCGGCGTCCTCTCGCTTGACGCCCTCGTCATCGTTGTCGCTGTCCTCCTCGTCACTCCCACTTGAGGAGGAGTCTTCATCAACGAAGGAGCTCTCCACGCAATATCTTAGGCGAGTTCCCAAGTGCCCAAAGACCTTGACAGAGAGCAGGCCGTTCTCCATTAATTGGAAGTGGAGAACGAGCCCCTCCGACAGGCTGTGGGCACGAGCGAAGGTCTTCCATCCATGACGAAGATACATGATGTGAGGGGCGGGGAAATCGGCATCGACCCGCATGCTGCCATTGCCGCAGCCCCTCATATGCAGCCTCAAATCCTGTGGCGGGTCGAGCTCCATCTCCCGAGCGAACAGAGTAGGGAGACGAAGACGATGGTGCACTGACCTGTGTAACCTGATGAAGAATCCGCGGGGCTGGTCTCCGACATGGCCCTCCATTGGGGGAGGGGCCACTGGCGGAGGCGAGGCCGGTGCGCTGCCCCATCCTCCTCTTCCCCGAGCGCCACGGCATCCTCAGCCTCGCCCCCAACCCCTTCCTCTCACAGCCGGCTCCGCCGCCACGAGCTCTTGGGAAGGAGAGGCACGCTGTCAAGCAGAGATCCTCGTCGCCGCCATCGGAGTGCCAGCGCGCCCTCTCGCCATAGCAGAAGGTGGAAGGAGATAAATGATGAAGGATTGAGGGGTGCCATCCCCCTCCCCTTCTTATAAAGAGGCGGGGCCGGGGCTCGGCCGCCCCACTTAACAAATCCAGCCGCCAGGGGCGCAGGGAATCGAGACCAACCCGCTGCTCCAATCAGCGACGACCCGTTTCCTGCCTCGCCATTTAAGGCCCGTGCCCCCCACCCCACCCCCGCGTCCACCGCCTACCATATTCGAGGCATGGGGGACACATGGCGAGCAAGACAAAATCAAGAAGACAAGTGAATCGACTATTTTCCACCCAGTGATCATGGGGCACGGGCGCCTTGAAGGCCACGACTCGAGTCGACTTAGTAAATGAGTCGCACCCCTGTGTTTTCCTCTTTTGTTGGGGAAGGCGCGAGACGCCTCTTTACCATGATGTGACGCATGCGTGCAGCAACCGCCCCACGCACGACCCCACGTCACGCATTCAACGCGGGTCATGGGGAAGCGCAACGAGCGAGGGAGTTACTATGGTAAAAACTCCGCCGCACCCGCGCACCGTTCTGGGCCTGGCCCAATAACGCCCCGCGCTTATATGTGGCCCAGACCCGGGGGCTCCTGTCGGTGTACAAAGGCAGGGGTCCCTTTTTGTACCCCTTTACTTGTGCGCGGGCAGTCGCAGCCCCACGCCCCTGGCCACGCTTGGCGGGGCATAGTAAGCAAAGACACAAGACGACCAGAGTAACGCCAAGCCAGAAACACGAAGAGCAGAAGGGCGAGGTGAACTCCCCCGGTAAGGCCCTTCCGGGGCGGCCTCCACAGCCCCAGCAAGAACCTTGTCGAGGCAACTTGCCCAACGCCAGTAGGGCTGCCACCCTTGAGCCTGAGAGTTCCGACGCCCTCAACCACATTGCAACCAAAGCTCCGTAGGCGCCTCCGTGGTGGCATGCAGATCTTTGTGAAGACCAAGAACATGCAAGATTAGATGAGAATCAGGAGATGAAGATCCTCGGCAGGTGTCACATCCCTAGTTCTGACAATGTCTAGTGCTAGCATCTGGTGTTGCATCATGTTTGCTTTTCACAGAAAGTTGAAATGGGGAGGACAGAACCCCCAGCACCCCCCCTGAAACCAACTAGGCTTTACTAAAATCATTTTCAATGAACCTGAAATGCCCTTCTAAAATGTTCATCATCTTTGCCTTGGTCTTAAATCTCTGGAAAAAATGGTGCACAATTTTCTAGGTCATCCTGAGGTCATTGGATTAAATCAAATGTTAATTGCATTTGGGCATTTAAATGCTATAAAATATTTTAAATGTCCAAACAATCCTAAACTGAAATGTTCCATGTTGGTTATATGCTAAGCAGTGGGCATGAGCAGTTCGGTGATTTTGAAAGTGCCTAGGTATTTTTAGAAAAGCCAAAAACCTACAGAAAAATAGAAAAACAAAAACAGAATAAAGAAAAGGGAGAGAGACTTACCTGGCAGCCCACTGGCCGGCCCAGCACTGTGCTGGCCCGTGCCAGCCAGCTGCTTCCCCTTGCCAGGGCAGGCAGGGGGTGAGCATGGCGCGCCCGAGCTCACCACGCACCACCCAGCCTCTCTACATCGCCCTGGTCGCCGTTGCGTCGCGTGGGTCATCTCCTGGTCGTCGCCCCGACTTCGCCGACACCCCATTCGCCCCCCTACGCCTCTCCCTCGCTCTCTCTCCCACCATGGCCGATGCTGCCGCAGCCGCACCACCGACGTAGTCGCGCCCAACGTCGCCTCCTCGTCGCCCCATCGTGTCCAACAGCCTCACCGTCGTCCACCCCGTCGAGCAGACCGAGCCCCGAGTGCTCGCTCGCCCTGGAGCCACTACTTCGTCCTCGCCTTCATAGCCCGTCACCGGAGATCCCCTTCATCGTCACTCTCACTCCAGCTCGTCCCCGACCTCGCCGCCTAGCCTGCTGTGACCACCGTGAGCTCCTGCATCTCCCCATCCTCCCCATTCTCGCTGCCGTCCGCTGCAACGACTACAACAAGCTCAACCGCATGCGCCGCCGCCGAGCTCATCGCCTACATGTCTCCGGCCACGCAACAGCCTCTCCACCCTGCCCGTTATCCTCACCGCATCTCGTAGATCACGTAGGAGCTGGCCCCGTTCTTCCAGAGCCACTGCAACGACGAGTTCGGCCTCACCCGAACTCCGGTAGCTGCAAGGCTCATCACCGGCGTCGATTTCGGCTGTCCCAGGCCTGACAACCACCACCACTCGATGCACCGTAGCACTAGCTTTCCAGAGAGCCCAGCCAAGCTTCGAACGAGGCACCACAACTCGATCTCGAGCATCTCCGCCGCGCCTGGCCACTGTGTCACTGATTAGTGGACCCCACTGGTCAGATTGACCTGGACCGTGCCCCGTTGACTCGCTTACGTCATGCCGATGTTATGCTGACGCGTTAAATCATTTACTAGATTTTTTTATTCTAAATAATCCAGGAAAATCTAGAAAATGATTTAAACTTCAAAAATTCATAGTAATTCAACCGTAACTCCAAATGAAAAGTTTATATATGAAAAATTATCATAAAAATCCAATCTATCCATTTATGCTACTTTCATGCATGTTCAGCAAACTTATACCCCCTGTATAAGTGAAAACATGATAATGGCATTTTAAATACCCCTTATGGAGTTTGCATATGAACCCTTGGTTCATATGGACTTCATTTAAATTGTTGCTAGATGCATTAGTACAAATCATAGCATATTGCCATGTCATGATCAAGCATCATATTGTCGCATTTGCATTGAGTGTGTTCTTCTCTATTGCCGGTGCTTGTCCCCTCTCAGTAGACGTGGTACCGACGATGAGTTCGATGACACCGATGAAGAGCTATACTATCTTCGGAAGTGTCAGGCAAGCAAAACCCCCTTGTTCATTCTGATACAATCCCACTCTCTCGCTCTTGTTCTCTTTTACTGCATTAGGAGAACATCGATTCAACTGTTACATGATGCGGTAGTTGAACCCCTTTCCTCTGCATGACCTGTCATTGCCACAGTAAATAGATGAAACCCACTAGCATGAGTAGGAGTTGTTTGAGCCCTGATGTGCCTACTCATTCATGCTTCTTTGTCATGCCTGCTATTGCTTAGAGTTGAGTCAGGTCTGGTTCATCGGGGATGAATTGGAATGTGGTGAACATGTCCTACCGTTGAGAGCTAAGTGTGTGAACACGATTTGGTAAAGGTAGCGGTGAGAGGCCATGTATGAGTACATGGTGGGTTGTCTCATTGCAGCCGTTCTCAGGAACTGAGTTCTGTGTTTGTGATCCATGAACAGTTACTACCATACATTAGGTTCCGGTAACTTAGCCCCTCTAGGCTTATTAATAAACTTGATCTCTGTCCAGGAGTTGCAACTAGTTTCTGGTGTTTGTAGGTAGTGTTAGTAGTCTACCAAGTGGCACCCGGTACAGGTGGGCTTGGGACAGACTAGGCACCGTGGCCGAGTATGCCAAGCATCGCCCGTTTGGTGGGCTTGGAACCCTGTACACATCGTTTGGGGCCGTGAGCGACACCTCGTCCGGATCTCCTTGCGGATGGAACCCGAATAGGTGATAAACCTGGACTAGAGACTTGTGTGGTTAGTCAGGTCGTGGCCGACTCCCTCGCTAGTCTTCCACTTGAAGGTTGCCAAGATACATGACGTGTACATGGTGGTAAGTGGCGAGAGCATGTGTGAAGAAGTACACCCCTGCAGGGTTAACATCATCTATTCATATAGCCGTGTCCGTGGTAAAGGACTTCTGGGTTTCCTGTACAGTTCATAGACAAGTGAAAGTGGATACTCTAAAATGCGAAAGATAAGCGTGAGTGCTATGGATGGCGTTCTTGTAGGGAGACGGGAGCGGATCCATAGTGGTGTATTAGTATGGTGAATATGTGGACTCGTGTGCGCCACCTCAAAAGAGTTACTTACAGTCGTAGTTCAGGATAGCCACCGAGTCAAAGTTGGCTTGCTGCAGTTAAACTCCACCACCCCTTTGTTGATACCGATGCATATGTAGATAGTTCTGATGTAAGTCTTGCTGGGTACATTTGTACTCACGTTTGCTTATTTTATGTTTTGTAGAGAGACTTCAGTCTCGCTAGTAGTTCCGCGTGGACTTCGACATTTAGCTTGTTACCTCAGCTACGATCTTGTACCCTTGGGAGGGTCTTGTAGATAGTCAGGCTTCTCAGCCTTTTTAATTTGTAGTTGTCTGTACTCAGACAAGTTAAGCTTCCGCATGTGCTTATTGCTTGTATGCTTTGTATGTTGGGTCATGAGACCCATGTTTGTCATACTTAGCTCCTCGGAGCCTAATGAATAAATACTCTGGGTCGTAGAGTCTTGTTGTGATGCCATGTTGTATTTGCACATATTGAGAATATTGTGTGTATGACTGAAATGCTTGGTATGTGTGGGATCCGACAATCTAGTTGTTTATCCTTGGTAGCCTCTCTTATGGGGAAATGTAGTCTGGTGCTTCCACTGAGGCTTGGTAGTCCGGTACAGCCCGGTTTACCTGAGTCCTGCTAGCCCAGCACTACTTCTCAGGAACACCTAGACTGGCCGGCATGTCATACACTTCGTTCCTGTGTCTGTCCCTTCGGGGAAATGTCACGCGGTGACATCCGGAGTCCTGCTAGCCTGCTACAGCCCGGGTTCCCGGAGTCCTGTTAGCCCAGTTGCTACAACCCGGATTCACACACTGCTGACCGACATGCTAGATGTTGTTTCATGTATGTCTGTCCCCGTAAGTTAGTACCACTTTGGGTTCACGACTAGTCATGTCGGCCCGGGTTCTCTGTCATATAAATGCTAGCGACACTATCATATATGTGAGCCAAAGGGCGCAAACGGTCCCGGTCCAGGTAAGGCGACACCTGTGGGAATACCGTGCGTGAGGCCGCAAAGTGATATAAGGTGTTACATGCTAGATCGGTGTGACTTAGAATCGGGGTCCTGACAGCGTTTGGTATCAGAGCCTGACTGTCAGTAGGATTACCAAGCCAAACTGGTCGAAGTTGAGTCTAGAAATGCTTCAGTTATATAAGGGAATTGAATTTGGAAGGGAACGTAAGGCTCTTTTTACTCCTTTACCTTATGCCCTTCTGATCTGAGTCAACCTCTTCTTTTCTGCGGGGATTAAGAACTAGGCTTCTCATCTTTCTATTAGGATCACGTGTTACTAATCCGTAGACTTATAAGATTGATGGTTTCAAGCCCAATTCAGTTCCTACTACTTCCATATGTTGTTAGTTAATCTCAGAACCTTGATATTATGAATTTGAGTGGTTATACCACCATTTTGCCGGATGTCTCAAATCTTTTTGAGCATTTACAACCGTTATGATATCCGAGTCATTCTAGGTTTCTAAACAATCTGATGTATTTGCGAAATCTTTTCCTTTGTTTCTGATGTCCTTTGGGCCAGGTTAACCACACTAATTGCTGAGTTGAGGCACTCCACTACCTCGACATATCTGTTGGAGCTATTATTATGACCCTAGGTGTTTTAGGGAGTCACCTAGTAATCTAGCCATGTTTTGTGTTCGCAGTGTGATGAATCTGGCCATCATTCCTTAAAGCATCCCGTGATGCTACTTAGTAGTAGGTATTCTACTCCTGGGTTTTTGAACCCGAGATTCACCCTACTTCTTGATGTTAGTATTTGCTAGTTCCCTTAAGATATTAGTAACCTTTGCGACAGTCCTCGAGGTCCGTGGTATCTCATTCTTCCAATACCATGAACCATCATGGCAGAAGTTCTTTTGAACCAAAAGATCACAACCAGGGTGCTCTTGAGGAATACTCCATTCATATTGTGAATCTGCCAGTCCCTTTTGTTCTGCATGGGTTATCTGGAACAAATATGTTGAACTTGTTTGACATACTAATCTATGCATCCACAACTCAGAAAGATATATGTTCCTTTGGGTTGTCCCTCTTTAGTTGTTTTCTGACCTTTGTCTATCAATTGATAGTCAAGAGTATGCGTGCATTCGTTCATCGATGCCTATTATTCTTGTGGCCCGTCAAGCCATTCTAATCCGGAATGACTAGGAGAAACAAACTCCAGTACCTCATCCATATCCAGGATTGGGTCAAAGTAATTGTATTTGGCAGATCAAAATGCCAATCCAGCTTTTGTTCTGTTCTACTTCGGAGTATTACCCCTTTATGTCAGGATTGTCATTAGAATTGCACCATCTCTCATGAATTTTTGATGCAGTGATACTTCTTGCCATCATTTTTCATTCCTCGGTCTCGTGTTGACACAATCGGAATGCCGACAAGTGAACCATGATGTGTGAAATCAATACTCCTAGCAACCGTGTTGCTTGGTAGTTAATGGACATTAATATCATTCTTAGCGTGTTGGTTATCGAATCACTATACTAGGATTGATCGTGCTACCTTGTCATTATTTCTGGTCCACTCTTCGATCAAGAGCTAGGATTGTATCAATCCCTTTCCTATTTAGTTACATCATCTTGCCCTCGAAAGCAAGATTGTTCTCGAGCTTAATAACATATCAGTGGTTAGTGATATTCCGATGTCTTCTCAGAGGTATTACCGGGTTGTTCCCTGACTGTTATGTTGAGCTTGTGCCCATGTTGGTTTTCTTCTAAACCACCCATTCTCCAAGTATCTATGCTGGATACCCCTGAGCTAGTTGGTCAAGCTAAACAACAACTTGAAGAGTTGGAAGATAAAAGCTTGTCTAACTTAGTTCATTTCCAAAGGGATATCTTGTGTTTGTGTGTTTGTTGTAGAAGGATGATTTCTTCATCGATCGGTCCTCGAGATCAGTTGTTGAACCTATCGTCCTGCCCAAACCTTGATCTGAGTGTGGGCCATCGTCAAATCAAGTTAGAGCCAACGATATTCGTAATGTTGTCTTACTCGTGGTTGATTCCCCGAGCATACATCATTACATCTTTTGGTCTGACCAATACTATCACATTGTTCACATAATGGTGGAAGTCCAATGATATGGAAATTCCGATGAGTTGTTGTTGAGCCCATCAGCATGAGTTGTTGTTGAGCCCATCAGCATGAGTTGTTGTTGAGCCCATCAGCAGCATTTTGTCTCCTCCATGATTCGTGTTGAACATCCAGCTAGTGTTGGAAACTTCTGTAAGCATTTTCTTCATGCCCCATTCATGAAGTATCTGTCTGGATGAAAGTAGTGACTTCCTCTAATTCACGTGCATTTGATGTAAGCTGCCTCCGTGATTTCGAGAAAGCTTGTTTTGGCTTCCTCTGGAATCATCCCAAGTTAGTCACGCATATGTGCGAAGTACATTATGGTTTGATAGGTTGGCCACCTCCACTCCATATATGTTTCCTAGCACACCAAACCACTGATCGATTTGCTCAAGGATAATAAGTTCTAAGTGCTAGTCCTGAAGGTACCAGACGGATTTGTACAAGATTCTATTATCCTCGATGATGGTTCCCAACCAGAACTCGGTAGTGTTTTATTATAAGACTACTCTGTGGCCATGCTTGTGTGGGATAGCGTGTTCACATGTTTGTAGCAGAACCCGCTCATGTTTTGTTGCTTGCTACCAAAGTTCATCTCCCGAGAATCTCGCAACGCCATCTCATCGGTTTGTGTTGCAAACTTCCCTTTTCCGGACATGCTGTCCGAAATATCATGTTACCAACCAGATCTGAATCTCAGGCAGATATGATGGTTGGAACATCTCCCAAGAACTATAATATTGGTCTCTGTAACCCGGTAAGTGGATGTTGTGGACAACACACCCAGCCGGAAGACCTATTATTGTAGTATCCTAATTGATAAAGTTGGCCACCTCCCCATAAGGATTCTGTAGGATTTACTTCCGTAGTTATTCCTTATGGATTCTTGCGCTCCCGAAGTCTAACCTTCTACTTGATGTTCAAGATACCAAACCATATCAAATGGGTTACGCTAGTACATCAAGGAGAACATTAGAAGCGGAGTGCTAAATGTCTCTCGGTCGATCATCCAGATTTTGTTTCCTTGGCCTCGCTAAGGTGAAATCTGAGTAGATGTTATCTTCCTTTGCATCTGCATTGTCCATCACTATTCATCATGGTAGTATGTTGGGTTGCCAGGATCCTTGACACGGACGTTGGTAGAACCTTGATGAATATGGAAATGCTCAAGTTCTTGAGCGCACGCTCAGTCACTGGGTTATATCCTCGGCACCATCTAGCATGTGCTTCCCAATTGCTGAGTTGTCTTATAACTATAGTTCCCTTTCCAAACTGAGTATGCCATTCTTGCAAATTCCTTCAAACGACCAATTGTGAATTACCTCAGGCTGGTATAAAGAGTTCCAATGCTATATGCATCAAAAGTAATTCTTTTTGCCACTTAAGGGAATAATTCTACGAGTCACCTTCCCTAAGGTGCCCTGATATGGAATCATGGCAATTTTTCCTCGCTATTTGAAACCCTCGTCAAATTGTTTCTTCCGTCCCTCCTGATGCATGTTTTGCCTCTCAGCTCCAGAGGTATTTCTATGTCCCATCCTATGAGTTGATCTTGTGATCATTAAGATGATCCTAAGTTGCTCGAACCTCAGGAAGATTGATTCTTCTAAAATTCTCCCTTTCTACTCGTTGTCATGTTGGATGTAGTTCTCAAAGCAAGACGTCGAGATCAAGGTGATGTAATGAATCAACACCCTCGATAAAGACATCTGGATCGTGAATATTGTGTTAGCTTGTGTCCCTCTGTTTACTTACCTCACGACTTGAATCTCGGGACGAGATTCTAGTTTAGTGGGGTTGAGTTGTCACATCCCTAGTTTTGACAATGTCTAGTGCTAGCATCTGGTGTTGCATCATGTTTGCTTTTCACAGAAAGTTGAAATCGGGAGGACAGAACCCCTAGCACCCCCCTGAAACCAACTAGAGTTTACTAAAATCATTTCCAAAGAACCTGAAATGCCCTTCTAAAATGTTCATCATCTTTGCCTTGGTCTTAAACCTCTGAAAAAATGGTGCATAATTTTCTAGGTCATCCTAAGGTCATTGGATTAAATCATATGTTAATTGCATTTGGGCATTTAAATGCTATAAAATATTTTAAATGTCCAAATAATCCTAAACTGAAATGTTCCATGTTGGTTATATGCTAAGCAGTGGGCATGAGCAGTTTGGTGATTTTTGAAAGTGCCTATGTATTTTTAGAAAAGCCACAAACCTACAGAAAAATAGAAAAACAAAAACAGAATAACGAAAAGGGAGAGAGACTTACCTGGCAGCCCACTGGCCAGCCCAGCACTATGTTGGCCCGTGCCAGCCAGCTACTTCCCCTTGCCAGAGCAGGCAGGGAGGTGAGCATGGCGCGCCCGAGCTCGCCACGCACCACCCAGCCTCTCTGCATTGCCCTGGTCGCCGTTGCGTCGCGTGGACCGTCTCATGGTCGTCGCCCCGACCTCGCCAACACCCCATTCACCCCCCTACGCCTCTCCCTCTCTCTCTCCCACCATGGCCGACGCTGCCGCAGCCGCACCGCTGACATAGTCGCGCCCAACATCGCCTCCTCGTCGCCCCACCGTGTCCAACAGCCTCACCTTGTCCACCCCGTCGAGCAGACCGAGCCCCGAGCGCTCGCTTTCCCTGGAGCCACTGCTTCGTCCTCGCCTTCACCGCCCGTCGCCGGAGATCCCCTTCACCGTCACGCTCGCTCCAGCTCGTCGCCGACCTCGCCGCCTAGCCTGCTGTGACCACCGTGAGCTCCTGCATCTCCCCATCCTCCCCGTTCTCGCAGCCGTCCGCTGCAACGACTACAACGAGCTCAACCGCACGCGCCGCCGCCGAGCTCGTCGCCAATGTGTCTCCGGCCACGCAACGGCCTTGCCACCCTTCCCATTATCCTCACTGCATCTCGTAGATCACGTAGGAGCTGGCCCCGTTCTTCCAAAGCCACCGCAACGACGAGTTCGGCCTCGCCCGAACTCCGGCAGCCACAATGCTCGTCACCGACGTCGATTCCGGCTGTCCCAGGCCCGACAACCATCACCACTCGACGCACCGTCGCGCTAGATTTCTAGAGAGCGCAGCAAGCTTCGAACGAAGCACCACAGCTCGATCCCGAGCATCTCCGCCGCGCCCGTCCATCGCCGGTGGACTAACTCCGGCGAAGCCGACGTGGCGATGTCATTAGCCTCTAATGACGCCCTAACTAACCCCTTCGAGGAACTGACATATGGGCCCCATGCCCTTAACTAACCATGGTTTAACCCCTGCTTAGCTTAAGGTGATCACAGTGGCCCCGGGCGTCGGCGTTGACCTCGCTGACATGGCCATTGACCGGACCCACCTGTCGGCGACACTAACCAGCACTGTGTCACTGACTAGTGGACCCCACTGGTTAGTTTGACCTAGACCATGCCCTGTTGACTCGCTTACATCATGCTAATGTTATGCTGACGCGTTAAATTATTTACTGGATTTTGTTTGATTCTAAATAATCCAGGAAAATCCAGAAAATGATTTAAACTTCAAAAATTCATAGTAATTCGACCGTAACTCCAAATGAAAACTTTTATATATGAAAAATTATCAGAAAAAACCAACTTATACCCCAAGTGAAAACATGATAATGGCATTTTAAATACCCCTTATGGAGTTTGCATATGAGCCCTTGGTTCATATGGACTTCATTTAAATTGTTGCTAGATGCATTAGTACAAATCATAGCATATTGCCATGTCATGATCATGCATCATATTGTTGCATTTGCATTGATTGTGTTCTTCTCTATTGCCGGTGCGTGTCCCCTCTTAGTAGACGTGGTACCGACGATGAGTTCGATGACACCGATGAAGTGACATTTTGGGCCGAACGAATTTTTTTTCTGTCATACATATGACACTTCTATGACGATAATTGTGACAAAACCCGGTATCATCATAGATGTGGTGGGCTCCTACTTCTATGACAAAAAATCATGACAGAAAATGGGCTTTTCGTCCTGGGTGGGCCGGAGACGCAGCTGCATGTCATTCTTTGGGCCGTCCATGATGGAAAAAACCGTGGTAGAAGCGAGGGCGAGGAAAATTTTGGTGAGTTCCCGGTTACGGTGGGAGATCGGGGGCCGAGCGATGCATGTTTCTCTCATACACGTATGCGCATGTGTGCGAGGCGTTGGCTCTAACTGAACCCGAGCGAGGCGTTGGGCTCTAACTGAACCCGAGCGATTGCACTGCAGGCTACGCGTTATTGAACCCGAGCGATCGATCGATGGCTGTTAACTGAACCCGATCGAGCGATTCCTTTGCTACTGCTGCTAACTGAAGCCGATAGATGCTGCCTCTGGGACGAACAGCGAGCGTTCCGTGGGGTTTGGATGAACAGTGAGCGGTGCCGTTGCCTCTGGATGAACAGGACCCCGTGGTGTGGTGGAGGGCTGGATGAACAGTAGACGATGGAGGGGTGCCCGTGGAGGGGTGGTTGAACAGGACCCCATGGTGTGGAGGGTTGGATGAACAGTAGACGGTGGAGGGGTGCCCGTGGAGGGGTGGTTGAACAGTAGCCGGTGGAGTAGCGCGCGGTGGAGGCTGGATGAACAGGAGCCCATGGAGGCTGGAGGAGGTCGACGGTGGAGATGAACAGTATCCCGTGGAGTCCCGTTTTGCGGTACGCCACACCCCTCCCGATGAACAGGACCCCCGTTTCGACCGTAGCGCTCCAACACAAGTCCGTTCTGCGGTACGCCACACCCCTCCCGATCAACAGGACCCCCGTTTCCACCGTAGGAGGTCCGTTTTGTCCGTTTTGCGGTACGCCACACCCCTCCCGATCAACAGGACCCCCGTTTCCACCGTAGGAGGTCCGTTTCCTCCGTTTTGCGGTACGCCAGACCCCTCCCGATCAACAGGACCCCATTCCGAACGTAGGAGGTCTGTTTCCTCCGTTGTGCGGCACGCCAGGCATCAGTTCCATCGCCTGTTCTGTCCAAGCCCTCCTGATGAACACGACCATGCATTTCATTCCGACCCAGCCGGTTGGTTCCCACGCGTTCCGTTGCCTCTCGATAAACACGACGCATTCCGTTGCCTCCCCATGAACACGACGCATTTCGTTGCCTCCCCATGAACACGACGACGACGCTGTTTCTCCGTTCCGACCCAGCCATGTCAACGAGCCCTCGCCGTACGTATGCGCGAGTAGGCGTTCGATACCCCGCCGTATGTACACATATGTGGCCGTATTTTCTTTCTTGCACCCTGGCCGTTGTACGTACGTGTACATGCTACGTGCACGACTCTACTATGACATGTGCGCGCCTCTACATCCACCAGTATATATGTACGTACACGTTCGCGACCAGAATGACAACGCTATGTACACTTCGACCAGGTGGGTCCCGACTGTCAGGAACTTCCTTGCGTGCGAAGATGTAGCTGGTGGGTCCCAGCAGTCAGGGGGGCGAATCATTTTTTTATTTTTGCCCGGACGCACTTCCTTGCGTGCGAAGGTGTAGCTGGTGGGTCCCAGCAGTCAGGGGAGAAACGTTTTTTTCGTGAAATACGGTGGCCCGTCCGGTGGGTCCCCACTGTCAGGTGGAGGAATTATTATTTTGCGCGTAATAAGGAGGCACTTCCTTGCAGCAGCCGTGGACCCAGCTGTCAGCGTCTCCACGCACAGTACTCTTCCGATGGAAGTCGGTCGTTGACCACATTGACCACGCCGCGCAGAGAGCACCACGGCGGTGGACGACGGCGAGGCCTAGGAAGGGGGCGACACGAAGGCAGGGAAGACTCGGCAGTTGTTTCCCACGCGGAGGGGAGTACGACTGTACGAGGGTTTACTAGTTCGTCTGCTGTCACCAGAGAATAACAACAGGTGTGGGTGAGTAGAGGGATGGGGCGGATGAGGCCTGCGCGGCAGCACAACCGGCCGCGGGGAGGAGGGAGCAGGCAGTCCCGCCGGTGCTTGTTTGAGCGGCTGGAGCAGGAAGAGCGGAGATTGAAGAAGCACGAGGGCCGTTGGATGGACATCCAACAGTCAGTGCTTGTGCGTCAACCTTTTTTTAGGAAAGCCTCAATTCTGTGGAAAACAGCATACAACCCATCTGCCATTATTTCTAATAATTTACAACCCATTTGCTAATTATTAAGGTTTTTTTGGAGCCCATATTCTTTTTGTTAGCATTACAGCCCATATTGTGGCCATGGTTAAAAAATTATACGAAATTTTGCATTTTTTGGTGCGGTCCGAACTGTTTTTAATCCCGAATTTTCGACTCACATTCAAACTGATTTTAAAAATAAATGTATATCAATATAAAATCCAACAAATTCTCCACGCATAAAAATTAATGTATTTAAAATCTTGAAATGAAAAAAAAAGATATTTGAAACTAATTGCTGGTTTGATGTGTTTTAAAAATGTACAACCCATTTCTCATTACTGATGGGCCATTTTCTCGGCCAGCCGAATGAAATCTCTCCTCGTCTTGAAAGATTTGCAGCCCAACAGGCCTGACAAAGCGACTTACTTGGCAAATCACAAAAAAATTGGGCTGTGGCCGTGGACCCAGCTGTCAACCTCTCCACGTACAGTACTCTTCCGATGGAAGTCGTTCCTTGACCACGTTGACCACGCCGCGCGGAGAGCACCACGGCGGTGGACGACGGCGAGGCCTAGGAAGGGGATGACGCGGAGCCGGGGAAGACACGGCAGTGGAAGCCCGCGCGGAGAGGAGTATGAGGGTTCACTGGTTCGGCTGCGGTGTGAAGCTGTCGTCGCTGCAGGGCCTGGCCAGCGGTGAGAATAGTAGGGTGCGGTGAGGCCTCTGCGGCAGCACAGCCGGCCATGAGAGGCAGGAGCATGCGGCACGACCGGCGCTGCTTTGGGCGGCTGGAGCAAGAAGACCAGAGGTTGAAGAAGCACTACGGTCGTTGGATGGACATTGTAAGGTCACTGGAGCTAGAATCGTTCATATTGACTAAGTTGACAAAGCCCTCTGTCCCCGTCAACTTAGTAGGCCCACAAGTCAGCCTCCCACCAAGGTGGGTCCCAGCTAGCAGGGGGAGTATTCATTTTTTGTGCGTAACAAGGAGGCACTTCCGGTGGGTCCGAGCTGACAGCGAGGGGAACGTTTTTTCAGAAAATACGGTGGCCCATCCGGTGGGTCCCAGCAATCCGGGGGGGGGGAAGGTTTTTTCGTGAAATAAGGTGGCCCGTCCGGTGGGTCCCCGCTGTCAGGTGGAGGAATAATTATTTTGCGCGTAATAAGGAGGCACTTCCTTGCGGCCGCCATGGACCCGGCTTGTCAGCCTCTCCACGTACAGTACTCTTCGGATGGAAGTCGGTCGTTGACAACGTTGACCACGCCGCGTCGAGAGCACCAGGGCGGTGGACGACGGCGAGGCCTAGCGGAGCCGGGGAAGACGCGGCAGTGGAAGCCTGCGCGGAGAGGAGTACGAGGGTTCACTGGTTCGGCTGCGGTGTGAGGTTGTCGTCGCCGCAGAATAACAGGGGGTGTGGGTGAGTGGAGGGATGGCCTGGCCAGCGGTGGGAGTAGTATGTGGGCTGTGAGGCCTCCGCGTCAGCACAGCCAGCCACGGGAGGCAGGAGCAGGCGACAGGACCGGCGCTGCTTTGGGCGGCTGGACCAAGAAGACCAGAGGTTGAAAAAGCACTACGGCCATTGGATGGACATCGTACGGTCACTGAAGCTAGAATCGTTTATATTGACTAAGTTGACAAAGCCCTTGGTACGCTCCAACTTAGTAGGCCCACAGGTCAGCCTCCGAAACGGTGCGCCCCAGATGTTAGTGGGAGGAATCATTTTTTGGGCGGCCGAAACTAAGAATATCCAAGATTGAAGAAGAAGCACGACATCCGTTGGATAGGCATCCAACGGCCACTACTGCTAGAACCGTGTGTTGGCTATAATAAGTTGACAAAGCCTTGCATGCGCGTCAACTTATTTTTTTTAGGGGACGCGTCACTTAGTAGGCCGACAAGTGTGTGGAAGAGAACTTAAAGCCCATTTGCGTTTTGTAAGAATGTACAGCCCATTTTTAATTCTAATGGAATTTACAACAGCCCATTTACAGTTTGTTAAAAGTACAAGCCATTTTCTAGCTAGGACAACGATTAATAATTTCAACCAACTGTTGAAGACAGAATTCAATTAAATTTCCCACATTTTGATGGGATCGGAAATATTTTTATCCCAAAATTTCTAGTCAGATTAAATATAAATTTGTATTACGTGAAAATCCAACAAAACATTGCGCGCGCAACAATGAAAATTTAAGATTTTCAAAATCCATAAATAATATTTTATAAACTAATTTCATGTTTGGTGCATTTTTTATAGTTACTTCCCAGTTTTTATAATTACATCCCATTTATTATTTTTAAAGCCCATTTTCCTGTTAAGCCTAATGCATTCCTCCTAGGAAAGATTTGCAGCCCAGCGGGGCGGAGAATAACAAGTTGACCTTGCCTGGGCATTCCTCAAAAAGACGTATAGCTGGGCTAGCCATTTTCATCTTGAAAAAATTAGTATCTGGGCTGGATATCTGGTCTGGGCTAGACGGGCCACAGCCCGCCCAGTTAATACCCTGCTCTGCTCTAAACAACAACGAAATCATCGCCAAGAAAAACTCTGCAGTGCTCACGCCTCAAAAACACAAATACTGCTCGAGCTGCTTGGTCCCAGCTGTCGGCCACACCTTGTGCAATGCTCTCGTTTATATTGACTACATAGGTTGACAATGGTGTGGGACCGTGATGTCAGGAAACCAGGAGAAAGCAAAAAAATATAGTTGTACATAATAAGGAGGCACTTGCGTACATACGGCTATGGCCCTAGTGGGTCCCTAGTGTCATCCAGTCAAATAAAGTCGTCTCCTAAATCCTCATGTTCGTTGACGATGTTAACAATGCTCGGCGCCACGGCGAGCGCAACAACTCGAAGGACAACGGAAAGGGCCTCACGGGCCCTACGGATGGTCTGATACAGCGCCCGCTGCTCATTCAGGAAGCCAGGATTATCGGACACCTATGAGCACCTTCGAGAAACTGAGACGGCATGAAACGGTAAGGCCGCGATTGGGAGCTCTGGTTTATTTCAAACATGTATTAACATATAAGTGTAATTTACTCATCATCGGAAACAACGCTTAAAATACAGGCATAATGAAACCGAGGGCCCGAGGTATGTAAGTAAAACCGGCGGGTTACGCGTGTAATTTGAGAGACCAGTGTATATTTTACGAGCACTGCTATATGGACGACATTACCAGACGATACATGCACGACGTGCGTATCATGCCATCCATGGGCAAGGCTGAAACAGCAGCTAACAGCTGGATTAGCAATCGTCCGAGTGTCGTTCAACGTTTTTATCGTGTTTGAAGTACTTCCGATATTTTAGTAGTCGAAATCGACCAACCAAGCGCGTTCGCCCGAGACCATCTGCTTTAATTTACAAGCGTCAGTTTTACAAGCGGTTTTGGTTGGAAAACGATGATCCAGTCACGGCCTAATATCATGAGTTAGTCGGAAGATCATATGGTTTCACGTCTAACCTACCCGACTTGTCGTATAGGCTATGAATGAAATATCAGACGATGAACTTCTTAAGCACGGAAACAACAGAAGAGGATGATCTTCTTAACAAGCAAATCACTGGCATTAGATCGACATGCAAAACAATACGAAGCATTATTCTCAGGAGGCATGGTGAACAGCTCATGATGCCGCATGCCACAACATTCCAAGCTCAACTTTGCAATCAAACACAAGGCCTGGCATTATATAGACAATATTCAGAACAAACTCTTAACACAGGAATATCTCAGCAGAGTAACTATTTACTTCTAAACTGAACACAGGAATAGGAAAAAACACTCGATGCTGCTCATAGCAATGGTGTCCCACTCAAAAATATCAAATGCATGTCTTCTGGCAAACATCAATGAGCAAATTCTGACAAGGTTTTCCAATTCCAATATATTAAACTAACGTCTTCTTGCTAACATCAAGGATTAAACTTTGACAAGCTTTTCCCATTCAAAATATGTAATGCCTATGATCGTGGAGTCCTGTCGTAGCTTCTGGTACTTGTTTGGGCACTTTTTGCGCAGGGCACTCCATGTGTTGTTAAATTGCCAATGGTCTCTGCAGACTAGTCATGTCACCGGTGTCTAATAATACTCTATAAAGCTTCTTGGTCATTCCTTCTGTAATGTAGCACAAACAGTGACTGCTTCTTTCTGCAAAGAGGAACGACCAACTGGACCCGGTAATGCAGCAGTTTGCCTTGGACACATTGGCTCCATTTGTGCAGTTCAACTAAAATCGAAGTCAAAATAAAACCGAGCTCTAATTTTGATATCCCTGTAAGCAACAAAAGGTATAAGGGAAACAATTACTGGGAAATAACGGTTGATGACTTGTACTCCCAGAAGAAAAGCATCTACTGATCTACTTTATCTTAATGGGAAACAAAGCAGGAGAGTAGCAATTCTCCGTTAGTGTGATTCATTCATATTGACTGAGACATTATCTTAACAATGCCTTGTTTCAACATGTATAAAGAACGACAAAGCAAAAAAGTACCATTCATAAAACAATGCGACTAATTCATTTTAACAGAGACATTATCTTAACAATACCTTGGTTAAACATGTAGAATGAACTACAAAGCAGGGTAGTACCATTCCTAACAAGTGTTGCAGTTTTGAACGAAGATTCAGTAGTTAATTAATTCTGAGAGTGGCATTGCTTAATTTTACCAGCGGCATTAGATTAACGAAAAGCATAAACAGTATGTGCTTCCATCTAGTTATAAAGGGGGTGATGTAGAGTTTGTTGTAACAAAGCAACAAGCATCATGTCTGGGTTGGTCCCATTTTTGTTCACTACTTAATGGGAAAATACAGCAATACAATAGCTTCAATTCAACATTTATTTAAACAGTACCAATACAAGTAGCACAACATCTCAAAGCACACTGCAAATCATGTGGATGAAGGCCTGTATTGACCTTTCATGAGACGGAAAAGATAAAATACGAATCTGCCAACACGAATAGGAAATCCAATCACGTTTTGTGCAGTTGCACTGAAATCAAGCAAAGTGTTTCGCGAAGCGAAGCAAAATGTCGCAATAGCAACAAGTTGAATAGATATCCCTGTTTAAACAGAGGCAAAAAAGGAATCAATTACTGGCTAATAAAGGAGGATGAAACATGCGGCCAAAAAAATGGTAATCCCGCCAATCCCTAACAAGTGTTGCAGTTTTGAAATAAGATTCAGTAGTTAATTCTGAGAGTGGCATCAATTACTGGCTTATAAAGGGGTCGATGCTGAATTTGTTGTAACAAAGCAACAAGCATCATGTCTGGGTTGGTCCCATTTTTGTTCACTATTTAATGGGAAAAGACAGCTATACAATAGCTTCAATTCAACATTTATTTAAAACAGTACCAAAACAAGTAGCACAACATCTCAAAGCACACTGCACATCATGTGGTTGAGACCAAGATTTGAAACAACTCACCACGAAGACTGGAAACAAATCTCGATCTCCTTTTGTGTAGTTCCACCAAAATTAAGCAAAGTCACCGGTGTGACATTCAAGTTGAACTGCACAAAACACTCTTAAAACATAAGTGTTTTGAGTAGCGAAGAAAAATGTCGCAATAGCAACAAGTTGAATCGATACCGTTGTTTTAATATAGGCAAAAAAGGAAACAATTACTTGCCGATAAAGGAGGATGAAACAAACGGTGACAGAAAGAAGCATCTAACTTATCTTGGATGGAAAACAAAGTAGGACAGTAGCATTTCTAAAACGGTTGCATTGATTCATATTAACAAAGACATTCTCTTGAAACAACATTCGTTAAAAAATGTAATTTACTTTTAACAGTGGCATTGCTTCAATTTTCTGGCGGCATTCTTAGATTAACAACAGCAAAATAGTTGTATGGGACATGCCAGCACCATGTGCATCCACACGTATAAATGGGTGATGCAGAGTATGTAGCCAAGCAGCATATATGCGTTGGTCCCATGTTTGTTCTCTTTGAACCTTCTTCCTATGTGAGGGCAGCAAATCTAGTCCTGCACAAACTACCCGACCCCCAAGTTTCTTTCCCTTTTCAACAAAGAGATCGGTTCCTTACAGATGTGTGTACTGGGTTACCCCCTTTTTCCCTTTTCGACCTACAAAATGGCTGGATAGCTAGTCTATACTACTTTCCTCCCCTCCTTTCCTCATTGGACCACGTCCTAGATTCTTGCTCCAGCCCACCGCACCCTTCTTTCCTCTTTGAACCAAGACCTAGATTCGACTACAAATCTAAAAAGATCCACATGCAGCTAGAGCAACGACGGTTTCAAAGAAACTTATACCTTAGGGTCGTCGGGATGTGGCAAGGCGTGCGGCGGGAGGCCGGATCTGCCCACACTACGTACGGCAGCGAGGAAGAAGGGGTCGGTGGCCCTCCCGCACAGGCGCTGGGTGAAAGAGAACAGCGCAGCCGACAGTGGATTGCCTCCCTCGCCGAAGGCGATAGAGTGAACGCTGCACCTCCTCCCCTTCCCGGTGCGACGGGATATGGACGCCTCCTTCACCAGCTGTGAGGGGGGAGAGAGAGACAAGAGGCCAACGCAGTCTTGTTTAGATCTGGTGAAGAGAGGGTGAGAGACTGTGAATATAGCAAACCCTAGCAAATGAACGCTGAGCCTCCAGCGTGTATATGTAGTGTGGCGAGCGTGTGAAGAGTGCAAACCCTAGCGAACAAGCGTTGAGGCTCCCGCTTATATATATATATACTACTGTAGTACGGACTGAGCTCCGGTGCCTTCACTGCACCTGCTTTTGGCTGTATGACAGGTGAGCCAGCCACATTTTGGGCCCACCTGTCATAAATCCAAAGGCAGGTGCACTAAGTCAATGAAGCTGCGTCCATATAGTACTCTCGTGTATACAACTAATATATACTCCCTCTTTTCCGGTTTATAGGGCTTATATCAAAATTTTAGTTTTTCCATTTTATAAGGCTCAATTTGGTTGTTTCCCATCACATGTTCAGATTCCAAGGTGCATTAATCATTGCATGCAAGTATTAAGAGAAAATTGACCAATGCTTTTGCAATTAATGCATTGGTAAACATACTTTTTTGAGGAAAACAAGAGCATTATTGGGTGCCTTTGCAAACTACAAAAAGTATTCCACCACTCACCATCTACCTTGGTTGGTGATATTTTTGAATTGAGCCTTATAAACCGGAAAGGAGGGAGTAGTGGAGTGGTTTTCTTATTCTCTCCATAACAATCGTTTTAAATTGTGTAAGTACGAAACGAAACTCTTTATTTAATGTACACTGAAGAAAACTAGTACTACTTCTGATGAACTAACGATCCACGCCCACGCGTCCTGGTCGCACTTCCTGTCTTTCACGTGTGGTACACTACCCTCCCTTAAGTGAACAACCACACATGCGCCAAATTATCGGAAACGTGTGAGAGTGTGTACAAATAAAATTTTTAATTTCAATTATCGGAAAGGTTTGAGAGTATTACAAAGTTTGACTTCAGTCAAATCTAATATCCGGGTTTTAGTCCACACCATTTTTTAAATCAAAGTTAATAGCTGGACAAATAAAATTACAGGGGAGCTGGAGACAAAGTTGTGAGAAGGCTTAGAAATCAATACAAAACTTATGCTCTTAGTACCAACGTCGATCCTTCTTCGAGGAAACATTTGGTTCATAGCCAATTGTGTGATAAAATTGCACCAACGTGAAAGACGACTGCGTCTCCAACGCAACAAAGGTGAACTGACGAAGGATATCATCTTTGTGCGTAACAAGCAAAGAGCATTGATGGAAGACAACTTGTTTTTCATTGAAAATCGATCAGCTTCACCAGCCGACGCAACCATGAGGCGCAACCATGAGCATCGATAGGTCATCGTGGTGATGCATCATCCATTTGGCATCAAGTTTGGGTGAGGCACCTATGAAGTTCGACAAATCCTCACTGTGGTATGTTTCTTCTTAGTAATCAAGCTCGAGGAAGGAAGAACCATGTGGCAGAGGACAGTGAGGCGGAACAACAATGGCCATTCATTTCCATCTCCATCTCCAATCATATTTGTCCAACTGGCACATTATTTACGTTGTTAATTATATACGCAGCTGTAACGCCCTCGATGCGGCTATATCACCCACGTGTCGAAGCACGACTTAGAGGCATAACCGCATTGAAAGCAATGTCGCAAGTGAGGTAATCTTCACACAACCCATGTAATACATAAGGGAAAAAGATACATAGTTGGCTTACAATCGCCACTTCACACAATTACATGAATAAGACATTACATCATACAGTTACAATCAGGGCCCGACTACGGAGCCAAAATAAAAGAAGGAACCCCAAAAGCGACAAAGGTCCACGATCGACCCCAACTGGGCTCCACTACTGATCGACTAGAACGAAACAACATAAAGGACAAGATCTTCATCGAACTCCTCCTTGAGCTCGGGTGTGTCACCTGCACAGTTTCATCGGCACCTGCAAACTGGTATTGGAAGTATCTGATGAGTCACGAGGACTCAGCAATCTCACACCCGCGAGATCAAGACTATTTAAGCTTAAAGGTAGGGTAAAAGGTATGAGGTGGAGCTGCAGCAAGCGACTAGCATATATGGTGGCTAACATACGTAAATGAGAGCGAGAAGAGAAGGCAAAAGCACGATCGAACAACTATGATCAATAAGTGATCCTGTACTACTTACGTCAAGCATAACTCCAACAACCGTGTTCACTTCTCGGACCCCGCCGAGAAGAGACCATCACGGTTACACACGCGGTTGGTGTATTTTAGTTAAGATCAACTTCGGGTTTTCTACAACCGGACATTAACAAATTCCCATCTGCCACATAACCGCGGGCACGGCTTTCGAAAGTTCAAAACCCTGCAGGGGTGTCCCAACTTAGCCCATTATAAGCTCTCGCGATCAACGAAGGATATTCCTTCTCCCCGGGAAGACCCGATCAGTCTCGGAATCCCAGCTACAAGACATTTCGACAGTAACAAAACAAGTCCTGCAAAGCCGCCCGATGCGCCGACATCCTGATAGGAGCTGCACATATGTCGTTCTTAGGGCAACACCGGATGAGACAGGCTATGAGTAAAACCAGGCCTCGAGTTTCCACGAGGGGCCCCGCAGGCAGCTCAGTTTGGACCAACACTTAGACAAGCATTGGCCCGGGGGGCTAAATAAAGATGACCCTCGGGTTGATCAGACCCAAGGGAAAGGGGTAAGTGGTAGGCGAATGGTAAAACCAAGGTTGGGCCTGCTGGAAAAGTCTTATTCAAAGCGAACTGTTAAGGGGGTCCCATAAATCACCCGACCGCGTTAGGGATGCAAAATCCGGGAACATAACACCGATATGACGGAAAACTAGGGCGGCAAGACTGGAACAAAACACCAGGCATAAGGCCGAGCCTTCCACCCTTTACCAAGTATATAGATGCATTAATAAAATAAGATATATTGTGATATCCCAACAGGTAAACCTGTTCCAACAAGGAACAACATCTCCATGTTCCAACAAGGAACAAACTTCATCTTCACCTGCAACTAACAACGCTATAAGAGGGGCTGAGCAAAGCGGTAACATAGCCAAACAACGGTTTGCTAGGACAAGGTGGGTTAGAGGCTTGGTTTAACAATATGGGAGGCATGATAAGCAAGTGGTAGGTATCGCAGCATAGACATAGCAAAAGAGCGAGCTTCTAGCAAACAAAGATAGAAGTGATTTCGAGGGTATGGTCATCTTGCCTGAGATCCCGCTAGGAAGAAGAACGAGTCCATGAAGAAGACAAACGGATGTAGTCGAACGAATCCTCACAATCGCAACGTTATCGGAACTAACACGAAGAAGCATCACCGGAAAGAAGCAAACAACAAAGTAAACAACCACCACATACACATGGCATGATATGCGAGATGTGATATGCAATGCATATGCATGCTTCGGAAGGAAAAAGACGAACCAGGCATAATCTTGGCAAACCAAGTATGCCACTGGAAAGATGAGGTGATTTCGGTTGAAATCGATATAAAGATCACCGGAATCGGATGCACGGTTTGCAAATGACAAGCAAAACAAGAATGACAAGAATCTGCCATTAACAGCATGATGCTACTTAGCAAGCAACAAGAAACTAAGCTAATCACCCAAACATATCAACAAAGCATATGACAGTAATCTACTCAAGACGCATGACAAAAGATGAACACTGAGTTACGGCTAAATCACATCATAACAGGTTCAAACAAGCATGGCAAAAGAGCAAAAGATAACAGGTTCACAGACTTGGTGAAAATACTATCATGCCAGAAATTAACATCAGGATGACATGTTTAGAGCAATGAAACAACATGCTACAGGAATAGTACATGCCAAATCAAGGCATAGAGTGAGTCCACTCAAAGCACTTAAAAAAAGTCCCTTACTGACCATAAGCCAAAAAGGATCAGAAAATATAATAACACCCATGTCAAACAAGCAAGTTTCGTTACAGGTTTCAGACTTAGCAGAAAACTGGACATGTCAAAAACAGATAACAAGTAGGCATGTTTACGAGCTCGATGCACTCACTACAGAGCATTACATGATAAACTAAGCATACATACATCAAGAAGACATGGCATATAAGCTAGGCATGGAAAGAACAACATCATAGCATGCAAGGATCAACTACAACAAGCTTGGCAAACTCGAATAACATGTAAACAATCTGCCAGTAACATTTTATAGCAAAAGTAGAGCTCGATTGACTCAAGCTAAGGCACTCCATAATTTCAAACAAAGGCATGGATGGGTAGATCAAATCCATATGCTCAAAACACTCTTACTGATCATGCTCAAAAGAGCCATAGATCTCTCTGAAACAACATGAACACATGGCATAAAAATAACAGCAGGCAGGGACTTAGTGAAATTACCAAGTCTCTGAAATCAACAACATTAAGTACCCTAGTTTGCATGCATGTGCTAGTCACCACAAAGATCACAAATATACATGGCATAAATCTCTGGAAAGATGGCATGGCATATTACAAAACATATGTAGGACTCAACTTCATAGGATGCACACATCAATCATGGCAAAAATGACAAAAGTGCATGTTCTGATAAGAATCAGAAACTAACATCACATAGCCCTTTTCTAACAGCATTTCGGGCATCAATATGAGCACAAATGAAAACGATGCAATGAGAAGAAATGATGTACTCATCGGGACGACCGATTTGATATATTATACGCACGAAACGGAGTGGCGGATGCGGAGATATGATGCGATGAACATGGCATGTTAATGATACAGAGAAAAAGTACTTTAGTGGTATTTCACCTCGCGGACTAGGGTTTGACCGCGGCACGGATGACGAGGACGGCCGGGATCTTCGCCGGAGACGAGCAGGGAGGAGACCAGGGAGATGGGGCACCGGATCCGGCCGGGATCCGGTGGATCCGGCGACGGGTGGCGGCTCCGGCCACCTCGGCGCGGACCCGAGGCAAGGCGGCTCGCGGGGCCGCGGGAGCTCCGGCCGGCGAGCGCTGCGCGGGGCGGCGGAGGAAGTGCGCCACGGTGGCGGAGGCGGGAAGACGGCGGGGCGGCGAGGGCGGCGCCGGCGAAGAGGGAGCGAGGCGGCGGCGGCGCTGCGGTGACGGGAGGCGCGCAGCTGCGGGGTCGGGCGGCGCACGCGGGTGCGCAGGCGCGGGCGGCAGCGGGCGAGCCGTGCGGGCCCGACGCGGGCTCGCAGACCGGTGGCGGGGACAGGCGGCGGAGTGGACGCGTGGCAGGCGCGGGTTGGGTGCGGACGGCGGTGCGCTGACGTGGCGGCCTCCGATTGGCCACTGCGACGTGGCTGGGGCGGCGGACATGTCCGGCGCGGGAGCGGAAATGTCCGGCGGCGCGAGACGAGCGGGGCTAGGGTTTGATCTGCGCGAGAAATCCGGGGGGGAGCACTTATTTATAGGTAGAGGGGGCTAGGAAGCTCCAAATGGAGTGCGGTTTTCGGCCACGCGATCGTGATCGAACGACCGAGATGATGGAGATGACTTAGATGGGTTTTGGGCCACTTTGAAAGGGGTGTTGGGCTGCACCAAAAGAGGCCTTTGCGGTTACCCGGTTAACCGGTGGAGTATCAAACGGACTCCGATTGACCCGAAACATGACAGGCGGTCTATCGGTGCTATACCAAGGCCGCTTGGCAAACCTCGGTCCATTCCGAGAAGGTTTAATACCCGCTCACGGAAAAAGATAAAAGAGGACGTCGGGGGACATAGGAGCGCCGGATTGCAAAATGGACAACGGGGAAAATGCTCGGATGCATGAGACGAACACGTATGCGAATGCGATGCACATGATGACATGATATGAAATGCAGATGATGACATGGCAAAGTGCAACACGCAAGCACATGGCATGGCAACGGCGCGAATAACTGACGGACACCTGGCGCAACGAACCCGGGGCGTTACACAGCAATATTAACGTACAGCATCTCTTGTTTGCGCACGTCCGGACCACTGCCATGGCCGGTCCTGACCAACCCGAACCCTCTTCATCACCGGCGCGTGCTTCCCGCCCGAAACGGTCAGTGTCGCATTCATGCCTGGCCAGAGCGGACGCGACCTCTCACTGGCGCCGGCATTGAAGCGGCACACCGGCCGAGAGAGCGTCGCCCGCGCCGCTTCCGGGTGCACGCGGCTGCTCCGCGTTCAAAAGTCGCAATAGCCGGCTACAACATGCATGTAAAAAGTTCTTGGGAGTCCGTGCTACAGCTAGCTGTCCTCCCCCAACTCATCAATATCTTCCAATAGTGCTAGTACTCCATGGCGCGATCCATCGACAAGCAGGCGGGAAAGTTATCGTATACTCGGTTTGCGGTGAGTGGCTTGCCGAGCGACCGTGTGGGGTCGAACCGTGGAGGAGGGTGAGACACGAACACGACGGGCGTGATTTAAACGTTGGTTTTGCTCGATGGCGCGATCCAACGAAACGAAACGTTGGTTTCTCTCTGTTTCCATTTTTTCTCCCAAAAACGGAAACTTTCCACTCCATTTTCCAAGGTTGCCCCGTTACAACATTTCATCAAATACAAAGGAAAACTAACACGCATGCTGATGCATCTCAATGATTCACAGATCATAGCCAATATTTACTTCGCAACTAAAGAAAAAAGTTGTGAGAGCGTGTACGAAAGAAAAAACTACTGATGGGATCACTACGACTTAAACCCTAAACCCTAAACATGATTTAATTTCCTGGCCAGGTAGAACCTGTCGAAGGAAAGACAGCTGGCACCCTTTGATCATATGATGCTTTTGTGAAGTTCCACTAAAATCAACCTGAGCATCCCTGATGGCAAAGATATTGAAGAAGTGTGATTAGAATAATAGTATTGTCACCAGTTCATGAGACATAAACTCATCACAAGTAGAAGCCGATAGAAGTAGAGAAAGATCGACATGGAGATGGAGCTACGGCAGTGGAGAAAGCTAGATCCAAAAGGAAGATGGACTACCTGGGACGTCGGGCTGTAGCTAGAACGGCGGTTGGGACGCGGCATCGGCCCATACCGCAGTGACCCCCCGATTGGGACGCACCGACTGTGGGTTTTCTCCCTCGCCGATGTCGACCGCCTCTATGCAGAACATTGTTCCCTTCCCCCAGCTGCGGGATTAGGCCTGTCGTTTTATGCTTGTGAAGAGAGCAACCTAAGCAAGAAGGCTTGTAGCTTAGGCTCCTGCTAGTGTATATATAGTGGTTTTCTTTTTCTCTCCATATCAACCATTTTATATTGCGTACGTGTCATTCAAGAGTGAAATGATGGTTGCTTCTTCCGACTAACTTACTATGTGATTTGACCGCTCCTTAGTGGCCCCTACATGTACTCCCCCTATGTGTATGCAACAGTCACACGTACACATGGACGCAAAAACGCGCGCGACGCCCTAATGCATGCATGTCCGAGCACACGAGGGAACACACACGGTCACGCTCAAGTGCTCAACCTACACGTGCATGCACACACATACTCAGTCAGGGTGAGCTAGTGACCATATAAACACCGGAAAATATATATATATTGAGCGCAATGAGCATATTATGAAGTCCACTGACCGTATTTTTACAAATATACAGTGACAGACAGTGTATTTATCTCGTTTGAAATTAAGCCATATTAACCGGAGAGGAGGCAGTATGGACTAGCATTACTTTGTTGTGTCGCGTCAACTAGCCGAATGAGGAGAAGGTTGCAGGACGGGAGAAGCTTGCGCGCGGTGGCTCGCAGGACAAGGAGAAACTTTTGACTAATGCAAGCTCTCCCTCGCTCAGGCGGTGGATGTGCAACAGTTAATTCGGTGTCAGATTGCCAGAAGCATACACTATACTACTAGTGCTATTATTGTTTGACTTCCTGAATAGGCGAACAGCCAAGCGCAAAGTTTACTAGTACTACTACTATAGTCTATAAAGGTACATACTATACTAGTACTAGGAACCGGATGGAGGAGCATCTGCACTCTTATTATAATTTTAAAATGTGATAAAGCAATCTTCAACACATTTGGTTCTCTTTGAGGGTTCTCGCATGTGATAATGGAAGTTGATTGCATGGAACGCTCGCCACAATTCTCGCTTAATTTTGGCTCATATCCTGTTACAAATAGTAGCGCTCGGTAATATTTCCTCTTTTTTTGTAATTCAGCATGTAAACAGGTCAGCAAACCTTGCGGCACATCTTCATGTGAACCATGCTTGCTGCACTTTGAATGTGGCCGAGAGCTGGCTTGATGAAACACCCCGCTTCCTACTTCTTTTTTTGCGGGGTACCTTGCTTCCTAGTGACCAGTGTCTTGGCTGATCGTCCTAAGAATGCTTATATATGAATAAAGCTCTCTCATTTACCCGCAAAAAAGATTAAGCCATATTAATCGGAAAGGAGGGAGTATGGACTAGCACTACTTTTTGGTGTGTCCCGTTAACTCGTAGAACGAGGAGAAGCTTGCAGGACAAGGTGAAGCTCGCTTACGCCTTTTGACTAATGCAACCTACCCTCGATGGACATGCATCAGTCCATTCGGTGTCGGATTGTCAGAGGCATACGCTGTAGTACCCAACATGAGAAGTACCATCATTGTTCGACTTCACGAAGAGGCGAAGAGCCAAGAGCAGTAGTACGAGTAGTACTACTACTAGAACCGCATGGTGGAGCGCCTGTTCTATTTTTTTTATCTATGATAAAGTACACATTTATTCCGAAGAAGGGCGGAAAACGGTAGCCCAACATGTAATGAATGATATCGATCAACCAACCATGCTCAAATATATCTTGGCCTCCGTGCGAGCTTGTCTGTGTGTTCTCGCTCCTCGTCTCTCTCAAGGAACGGCGGGTTGGCTCTTTGCCGTCAATTGAGATCGGTTTGCTCACACTCCTGTCCCACATGTCAGTGATATGCCAAGAGGAGGTGTGTTGACCGACTGGCCATACGCGTACTTGGTTTTGCACCTTCATACTACTCCTCCCTCTGTCACAGTTTACAGGGCGCGCTTCATTATGATGCATTTCTCTCAATGCATTTCCACCACCAGAGAGACTTTAGACGCGTTTGGTTTAATGGTCAATTAATTAGGGCGTGGTAACCGCAATCAAGTCCACAATTCTCTCTCCAGGTACTGTACTACTACGGAGTGGAGTAAGTGCATGCATGTGTGTACCCGGGGTGGAAGCACTGCATGCATGTGTGTACGCATTATTCCCTCTAGTTATAGACGCCGTGCTATAACTACCAATGCTATTTTTCAGGACGATCGCTAGTCGCCTTGGTCCCACAGATTTTTTTTTCTGAAGCGCGTTGTATAAACAGTGACGGATGGTGTAGTATGAGCGGATTCAAAGAAGAGCGTATTGATGGTTGCTTCTTCAGAGCAACTTACAGTGGGAAAGGTGGGGCTTATGATTTGACTGCTCATTACTCACTATTAATGCGGCGCAACGACCGGGCTGAGTCTCACATGCGGTTGTGCACTACCCCCTCGGTTCTTAAATATACTCCGGAGTATTTGTCTTTCTAGAGATTTCAACGAGTGAGTACTCAAATATTTGTCTTTTTAGAGATTTCAAATGGACTGGCACATACGGATGTATATAGACATATTTTAGAGTGTAGGTTCACTCATTTTGCTCCGTATGTAGTCACTTGTTGAAATCTCTAGAAAGACGAATAGAATATTTAGGAACGGAGGGAGTACACATACGAAGCAAAATGAGTGAATCTACACTCTAAAATATGCCCGTTTGAAATTTGTAAAAAGACAAATATTTAGGAAGGAAGGAGTATAATTTTGTGCATGGCACATGGACTCGTATGATGAAAAGGCTTCTGGCAATGCTATCAATCTTCCATCATTTGTTTACATAATTGACGTACTATACAAATAATTTTCCAACAACATGAAATTGTACAGTGATGTGAGCTTTCAGCTTTTGTTTCGCGTGTCTTGACATCGATGCTCTTTCGGAAACAATAAAAAACTAACTTCCTTGCTAATGCATGTCAATTATTAGCAGATCAGAGCTAATAATTACATCACAACTGAAGACAGAGTTGTGAGAAGCTGTTAAATTAAAACTGATCCATGCTTTCATTGGCAGCAACGTCCCCCCAGCTCTGTCTAAATCAACAAGGCATGTTGGGGAAAAAGTAGCTATCTGGAGCATGCAGTTCCACTAAAATAGAGCTGAGCGTCCCTGTTCCAAAGATATGAAGTGTGATTACGATAATAGAGAACTGCTGATGAAACAATAAACACACAAATAGAAGCCGGTCACCTTTTGCAGTCTCTCTTAAGACTAACTAGTTGGAGAAGATTAGGCTCGGAGTTGGATGAGGAGGATAGAACAAAACCAATCTCCCTTTGTGCAGTCGCACTAAAATGTAGAGACGTTGCTCGTGTGACATTTTAGTACAACTGCACAAAACACTCTTAAGAAAAAAGTGATTTGTGCAGTTCACCAAAAGGTCGCAATAGCAACGAGGTGAAATGGATAGCCCTGTTTGCAAAAAAAGAGGTAGAAAGGAAACAATTACTGGCCAATAACAGTTGATGACACATGCGACGACAAAAAAGAAGCATATTCCTTGTCCTAAGGGAAGATAACAACATGGTTGTGTTTGTCTAAAACGGTGTGAGGACGAGAATGCAATATGGAAAGTACACCGGACGTGCTACGTTTTGGGCAAAGAACTATGGAAGATCCACATGCAGCGATGTGGGAAGACGGTCAGTGGAGCAAGGCCGGAGGGGATACCTGGAGGTCGTCGGGATGTAACTAGGTGAGTGGCGGCGGGCGGAATCTGCGAGCAGGTGGCATAGGCCCTGCCACGCCGGAGATTGGTCATAGAGAATGGCGTGTACCGCAGATCGGGACATGCTGCCTCGGCGCCGTCGAACAGAGAAATGATGCACTTCCTCCCTTTCCCCCGGCAGACGGGATACAGCCGGATCAGTGACCAATGGTGAGAGAGAGAGAGAGAGGCCACCGCACTCTCTTTCCCCCGGCGGACGGGATGCGGCCGGATCAGTGACCAACGGTGAGAGAGAGAGGCCACCACAGCCTTTTGTGAGATACTCTGAAGAGCGACAAACCAGGCAGGCAGGCTCCATTGTATATAGTGAGCGGACTACCTTTTTCTCCATAAAAATTGTTTTATATTCTGTGTACGTGCCATTGAGCGCTATAACTTTATTTAAAAATAACGCGGCAACGCGTCAAGTCGAACTTTGTTTCGTGCACGCGTGGTACACGACCTCCCTAGGTAAACAACCGCTACAGGCATTCAAATTAGCACGTGGGCTGCCATTTCGTAAAGAAATGAGCTCCACCGTGTACCCGCGCGGGTGTGGCTGGGCACGAAGCGTGAGTACATGCACTGTGCACCTATTCTCTTCTTGTATACGTACACCACCTACGTGGGGTTGTGTGAGAGAGATACAAACCTAGAGAGATATAGTGTGTGGGTTCTTGAGAGTTATTTTGGGGGGAGGGTCAATCAAAAAATGTAACATATGCAATGTGTGTGAAATACAGTCCTGGATATAACATATATATAGAGGGAGGGGGCGATCCACGAGAAGAGAGTGGAGGTATCATCGGCTTGAGGTGTCCATAGAATCGAAGAGAGGGATGATGTGTGTGTGTGTGTGAGCGCGATTGATAAAGAGTGCCATCGAATTTGTGTGTGCCCACGTCAAAGATATATAGTGGCTGGCCTACTGGAACGTGAGATGGGACATGTGCAGTTTGTCTCTGTGGCATGGATACCTACCTGCAGCGCTCGACTATCGGTGTGTGGTGGGGGAAGAGGGAGGCCCAATTAACTATAGAGGTACAATGGCTGGTATATGTGTGGAGGAGGAGAGAGGCCTACCTCATGTATTAAGGAGATCGATCTCTCATGTTGTTGGGGGTTGGATGCGACATATGCCATAGGATGGCTTATCATGGTGGGAGCGAGTAGAACGTTGCCGGTGCCTGGAAGCGGGATGAGGCGTAGACATGCATGCCGGCGAACCTTACCCAGCTTCAGGGCTCTCCGAGGAGATAATACCCCTACTGCTGCTCTGCGGGGTCTCCGCATGATCACTATGGTAATATGTGTACAAAGTTGCTCCTCGAGCTGTGTTCCGGAGGTAGGAGAGGGCAAGGCTAGCTCTCTCCCTCTTATGCTTCTGGTCTAGTGCTAAAAGGATCGAACCCTTTGCATGGGTGCTCCGGGGGGTTTATATAGGCCTATCCCCCGGGGGTACAAGGGTAATCTGGCTGGGCGCGGGTCCCAGTCGTCTGTCTCTTAGGTCGCCGTCTTCTCCGCCGACTCCTGGGGCCCGCCGCTGGTGGGCCCTGCCGACTGACCTGGTCACTGTTGCCGTGCCTCTGATGACGTCGGCTTGGTCGTAGGGCCGTGGCAACAGTGCCGCCACCTGGCGGGCGATCACCGTCGCCACTCCCCGTCTTATCTGGTTAATGGCGTGCGGGGCCTGTGGGAGGAACGGGCCGACTCTCGGAGGCCGACTCCCATGAGGTCCGTCTTCGGGTGCTCTCGCCGTCTTTTGTTCCCCCCGCTGACTAGCGGGACCCGCCGTCTCCAGGCCGTACGTGCGGGCCAACGTGGGAACAGGGTTTCGCCGCTGGGGCGGACGTCAGGGCCAGTATGGCAACAGTACCGCGCCGGACGGAGATCTTCTCTGGTACGACGTACTGTAGCCATACCTGCCCGTGGTAATCAGGGTAGGGGAGGGCCGTACTCCGGCCATCCCCGGTCTCGTCCTTCTTCTCGAAGGCAGAGGGCGGTGAAGTCGCGGGCCGACTCCCCATAGTCGGCTTCCCTGGAGTCGCAAACTGGGAGTCGGCATGTGCCGTAGCCGTCTTTGGGATTCGGCCATGAGTGGGTAGTCGGTGATGCTGTGGCCGACTCTCAGAGTCTGCTCTTCGTCTTGGGATCCTTGAGGGGCGAAGCCCGCCCCGATGTCTTGAAAGGTTCTTGGTCTCGGGTTAGCCTACCCGTGGCCCATTACTCCGACACATGTATTAAGGGAGATCGATCGGCATCCATGCATATGTGCAGGAGAGGAATAAGGTTGGGAGAGAGATAAAGCTAGAGTGTTGGAGGGGTGGTAGTGGAGTTGCTTCTAACAAATGGTGGGATAGGCTTGCTAGACAAACGGAGGGCACGCCCGCAATATCAATAAGAGAGGAGATGGCTGCTTGTTGTCTGTGCACGTGCGTGTGAGAGATGGGTCAGGAGGCATGCACGAATGATGAGGGGGGGCGATGTGGCTGTGGTAAGCAGACGTAACTACATAGGAAGATCAATGGCCCTTTGTTAGAGAAAGGAGAGACATAACTTGTGAGGTACGTCGATCGATGGGGGGGTAGTTAAAGTCGATCTAGGTATATGTTGGGAGATCGATTGGTATACATGCATGTGTGTGTTAGAAGCAAATGAGGCACGAGGAGAAGGATAGAGAGAGAGGGATGCATGTAGGAGGTGGTACGAGAGGCATACTATATCGAGGGGGAGGAGTGTGCGAGTAGGAGAACGATGAAAAGAGTGGTGGGAGTGAGGTATGGACGGTGACAAGAGAAGACGGGAAGCTTGTGTTTGTGCTAGGCACACCTGGCTAGAGAGGCATATCGATCAATGTGTGCCGTAAAGGAGCTGGGGGGCCTACACACACCGTGGGTGAACGACCTAAAGTGAAAAGACGAATTTGTGCGATGGAGCTAGAGAATGCTGAGGGAGGGTGAGAGGGATGCGGGCGCGTGCATGCACAAGAGAAAGTTAGCGCTAGCTACAAAGATAAGAGGGTTGTGTGGGTGTAAAAGATGAATAGAGATCATATATACTTCATTATAAAAAGCGAATTCGGATATTTGAAGAATTTATCATAGTCTTTCAAACCGACGCATGTGTGAATATATATAACGGTGATACACATGGTGTGGTTATGAACATGATATACTACATTTAATATATTTTATCTCTACTCTTATAAAAAACGGATTTGTTGATGATGGTGTGCCTGCCATCCTGCATTATAAGTCATCCGATTTATATCTGGCGGATAGCAAGGAAACTATGATGGTTGAAGTTGGCAACAATCATGATTGTAGATTCTTATTAAAGTAGAGAAACGAATTCAAATTTAGTTCGAATTGCAGCTGTAGTATAGACATTTGGAATGCACTAAAATGTTGGTATGAGTAGGTTACATGCATTATACAACAAGCAAAAAAAATTAATCGGACATAACATGGATTCATACTCCCTCCTTCCATCTATATAGGGCGTAATGAGATTTTTAAGACCGCCTTTGACTATTGACAAGATTAATAGTACATGACATGCACAATGTGAAAATTATATCATTGAAAGAACCTTTCACAGATGAATTTAACGGTGTGCTTTGTGTAAGTTGCATGTCATATATCATTGCTTTAATATTTGGTCAAAGTTAGCATCGAAAAACGCATTAGGCCCTATATAGATGGAAGGAGGGGGTAGCTTTGAATAGCATTTGTATAGTAAAACGGGGAAAGACTCTCTCTTTGTGTGGTGTGAATAGTTTTATTTTTTTCATTTTCTTTTTTGTTGAGGGAAGTGCGAATTGATTTGGTACGTACAAGTACAATATTACTACATGTTAGGCTTGTCCCTAAAATTCAACCCGCGTCTTGTTATATCCCAAAAATTCAGATATCGTGCTCCCAAAACTGACACCTTCACAACCCGCACCTTGCTAACCCGAAATTACAACGCGCGTAAAAACTCCCTCCAGCTGCCAAATCCCGACACGCGAAATCCCCCTTCTAACCCTGAGCTGAAAGGGCCGCTAGTTCAAATCCGTGGGGGGTAATTTTGTAACACATCCTACATTTTGGACAAGCGCGTCCCTAAGTCATGCTTCACCCCCTCCCATCGCCCCCTTTTCTCCATTCGAAATCCCAGGCCGCCATAACCTCTCTACTCCAGCCGCGAAACCACACCCTCCATCGTCCACCACGTCACCGCTGCCCAGCCGGAGCCTCTTCCCCAACGACGTCGTCCACCGCAACAGCTCGACGTCCCTCGTCCACCTCCCCGGATGAGGATCCGTCATCCATCTCGTCGTCCCGCCGGTTCAGCTGCCCCGTCCTCCACCTCCAAGGAGCTGCTCCGACGATCGCCTTGTCTATCGTGGCTGCTCCATCCCCACAACGTCGCCTTAACCTGCCCCACCGGAACCGCAGCATCCTAACCGACTCCTCGGACGAAGTCGAGGCCTACTCGGAGCCACCAAAGAGGTTGCAAACTCATTGCATCGCACCTTCTCCTTAACTCGACCTCCCGGCGCCGACGGTGCTCCATCTCGCCCCCCATGGAGCGGCTACCTTGAAGCCGGCGCCGCGGGTGACATCTCCATGGCGGCTCTCCCCCAGTGCGAGGCCCCTTCGACAGCGGCGTCCACACCAGCCGGATCTGCTGCTGCTGCTGCTCCGGCTCTCGCTCGCTCGTGCTACTGCTGCTGCTCCGGCTCTCGCTCGCTCGTGCTACTGCTGCTGCTCCGGCTCTCGCTCGATCGCTCGCTCGCCCAGCTGCTGCTGCTCTCCCCCTCGCTCGTGATGCTGCTCTGCTCCGATTAAGCCACACTTCAGTTGACTGAATCGACTTTTGGGTCAGTCGATTTTCAGGGGTTGGGGGGCTCGCCGGAATTAAGGAAGATCCACCCGCAGCAGGGACGGGGGCTTGTCGGAGAGGTACCCCACTATCTATCTTAGGGTTCAGGGTGGGGGCGGGGGGGCTAGAGGGCTAGCCGGGGCGGCGGTGGCGAGTTGTTTCGGAGCGGTGAGGCGACGCTGGGGCCGGCGGTTCGGCCGGTGGTGGCTGGCGGCTCAGGGGGATGGAGGTTGAAGAAGAACTGCAGGCCCTCCCTAAACTACATGTCATGTGCCTCTCTGCTACCATTGCGTTCAGTTTTGACAGTAGCATTCAGATTCCATAGTAAATTTCAGTTTCGACAATTAAGGTCGGAGTCAACAGTTTTTACCTCATCTGTTGTAGTCAGGTGGTTTTTGGTGATGTTAATTTTACATCCATTTTACATCATCTATTGGAGATGCTATTAGAATCCCACTTGAGATTGATGATGTCTGTCTTGTGCTGCTTCAGCCTTGACGTCTTACGGCTCACCAGAGCTGCTCCAACGACAGAACAATCCATCACAACGGAGCAGTGCCCTGGACGCCGTCTACAGATTCCTCGGATCTTCCTCCACACCTCCGACAGCCACCTCTGCCTCAACTGCTTCAGCGACCAACCCAATGATGCTGAGGTCGACACGGCTACGGCAAAGAGGTTGTACACTTGTTGCATCACTTATTACTATACATTCGCGTCGATCCATTAGGGCTATTTTGGTTCAACGGAAAAACGTCGATCCACTGGTTGTTACCATCACTCTAAATTTACGCATGCTCTCCTTACATAATCTCACCATATTTTTTTCGTATGCATGTCAGATATTTTGCACAGTCATGCTGAACATGTAGAGAAAAAGGGAAGAGTTATGCACGGCAATACAATGTCATGCAGACATCGCTCCATGGTGGGTTCAATGGCAAACCCTCCCCACCCCTCTCCAGATTGTAATCCAGAGGAAGATATCTGTTCTGATGCGGATTCAGATGCCGCTGACCACTCCTATTTACCCCCCAAGGTGTTTGCTCTACCTTGGCATGATGATGTTAGTCATATCATGCATATGTTGCCTTGCAGTGCCTACTTTTGACATCATATATGTCATCTGCTTAGTTTAGACATGTTCTGTAATGCCACCTGTTTAGTTTCTATATCATATATGGGAATTATGCAGTCATATCTTTTAGCCAGCCATAATATATGTGAAATGTGCAATGCCATCATGTTTAACCAGGCATCATATATTTGAATGATATCTTGCCCATCCTTTTCTTCATTACATTTTCATTGTCTACAATGTTTGTACATTAAACTACTCTTCCTGTGAATCAACCATTTGGGTGGGAGATGGAAATATCTGGACTGAAAACAAGGCCTTCAGAGCAGACAGTGCTACCTGTCGAAGCAGATCTCTTGTTGGGTCCCGATAGCTCCTCACAGATGGATTCAGAGACAGATGACCAGTCCTATTCCCCCACTGAGGTGTATGCTCTAACTTGGCACGGCTATACTGCTCATATCATGCATACGGTGTCTTGCATTGCATAGTTTAGACATAATATACACATTATTCAACACCATGTTCTTTGTTCAGACATCATATCGAATGCCCTCTATTTAGCATATAAATCACATATGTGAATTAAATGATGCGATCCTAATTACTTAGATAACATGTAGGTGAATTATGTCATGCGATCCTGTTTAGTTATTCATCATATCTTTGAATTATGTTATGCTATGCTATCCAGTTTAGGTAGACATCATATATGTGAAATTATGCCATGCTATCCGTTTTAGTTAAACAATATACATGTCAACTATTTCATGCCCTCTTTTTTCCACACTATCTATTGCATCTGTCTCTCATACAATGTTTGTACATTCAACTATGTTTCCTGTTTATCAGCCATCTGAATTGGAGCGGGTGATGCCAGTATCTAGCGGACTAAAAACACGGTCTTCAAATAAAACAGTGCTACCTCTTGGTGGCGATAGCACCCCGGTTGTACATGCACAAGAACCATCCCTACCACACATAACCCAAACTCTCGCAGATTGTACCCCTACTGCGATGGACAGAGAACCTGCTTCACCCAATCTAACCCCAACCCCAGCCGATAGTAACCCAGTTCCTGTTGACAGAACACCATCTCCACCACAGAGCTCCCAAACAAGAGCAGTTAGAAAGGCAGCTCCAGTGCCCAAAGGGCCAGTACTATCATGGCGAACCCCAACTCCACCAGTTAGTACGCCTATTCCTGTGGAGGAAGCACAACCAGCTAGTCGTAGTTTAGCATCTATCGCATTTGATGTTGTTAAATCGTATGTGCGTATCTTCCCATCTTGGAAATATTATACTGAAGAAGAAGGAAAATGCCAGTTGCAGGTGTTTGTCCAGGAGTTATGTGTAAGTAATGTATTCATGGCAATTACTTTGCTTCGTCCCATACATCCTACCTCCATGATGGTTATAATACAACAAATTTTCCCATTTTTCTCTATAGAGAAGGACCAATTTGGAAACTCAGGATGAGGTAACTTGTGCTAATACCTCTGCTATCTTCAATAATGCTTGGTGGCAGTATCGGAATTACCTGAAGAAAACGTACTTCACCGGCAAAGAAACTCATCAAATTCCCTTACGTTCTCCTGAGACACATTTATTGGACAATGACTGGGAACGCCTTGTTCTGTACTGGTCCCGAACCAAGAATGTGGTAAGGTCTATGAGCTCATTTTCTATTTTTAAGTATTATATTCTTACATCTTACTGTACTCTGTTCATGTAGAACAAGTTCCTAAACCTGAAGAACAACTGTTCTAATTTAAGATTGCATTGCTATCATAGTTCAAAAAAAGCGCTAGGTGTTGATTGTGTGTTTAGCCATCGCCTTGCGCTTTACTGACCAAAGCGCATGCTTATGCGCAGTTATGCACATATTATGCATAGTTATGCGCAATGCATTTTGCCAACGCCTAGAGCCTAGGCGCGCTTAAGCGCTCGCTTAGGCGCGCCTTTTTTAACTATGATTGCTTTGCTCTTGTATCACTGTATTTACTCATACAAACTTATTTTTAAATTGAAGGATCCAATCGAAACTCCAATGGCACAACAGGTATGTCCACGCATGTTTCTTTAACAGGTTTGCTCTTATCAATATCTCTGTTGATTTCAATTTCAATTGTGTATATAGTTGACTTTCATATCATGCACATTACTAGCATCACAACAGAGCCAATAGTGTTGTTGTACATGTAGACCCATGGTACCCATCTAAAATCTTGTTGTGCCGTGTAGTTTCCCACGCTTTGTATTCTTTCACTTCTACTTTTTCTTGAACTGATATGATTTGAACTGTGTCTCTATTTTGATTTGGCAAGACAATGCAGTGACCATAGGACATAGATATATGTTTGTTTGATGCTTTTATTATGTACTAGTACTTGGCAATAGAAGACTTGGTAGTTTAATCATGTCCACCTTACTAATGAACTGGTTCACCGAAATGAGTTTCATATACTAGCACATGCTAAACTTGTTATGTGTCTACTTGTTTCTTCTTTTAGAATGCTGACAGAATATTGGGGAAGAGTGCCTTATTAAGCAATGGTGAAGGAAGTAATGCAGATAAGGTTCAGGATAGTGACACATCCTTGTTGGTCTCCAACAAAGCTGATAAAACAGCTACGGAAGACTATCTTGAAGACAGCGAGACAACCCCAAAGTCCTGTCTTGGTTTAGTGTTCAAGTTACTGGCCACTAACGCTTGCACAAGCTATTCAAACTCACTGTCTGAATCAGTTCAGTTTCTTGAGTCTCAACTACAAACTGAAAGACATCGATCAGCTGTGTTGCGACAAGAAGCGGAAGGACTGCGGAAGTCCCTGGAGCATTCAGATGCATACTTTCTGGTGCAACAGCAAGCGTTGGAGGATTTTAGCGCCAAACAGGACAAAGCTGATTAGCTTGCTAAGCTTATTTCCAGCATGGTGGATACCCAGGATGACGTTTCTTGAGCTTTTCTGCAGTTGTTTCAGTTATGCTCTTGTTTTGCTGCAGCGTTTATTTGCACTGGTGGCCAATTTTGACGTCCAGTGTATGTAATGTGCTGCTTTGTTTCCTATATTTGCACTGGTGGTGAACTTTGATGCCCGGTGGATGTAATATGTGTAATAGCGGTAATAGGCTAGCGTTAATTGCTTGCTTATTTATTTCCTTATTGTCTTGTTTAGTTCTTTGCTTGTAGTCACTGCAGTTCTTTTTCTGTTTTTTTCTAGTGGCCACAATAGCCTATTTTTGGTAACTAGGCCAAAATAATAATGGCAACACACATATTGTGGTAACCATGGGCCTCCTGCAGGCCATATGATCCATGGGCCTTCGTCCGGCCGTAGGATCCATCGGCCTTCTATACGGGCCTTAGGGTCCATGGGCCTTCTACAGGCTGTAGGGTCCATGGGCCTTCTACGGGTCGTACGATCCATGGGCCTTCTACGGGCCGTACTATCCATGGGCCTCATACGGGTCGTAGGATCCATGGGCCTTCTACGAGGCGTATCATCATTTCGCCAATCATGGGTCGTACTATTCGTGGACTATAACGGGCCGTTAATAGGCCGTATTTGATAACTCTATGAAAACAGCCCAACGGTTTTTTTGCATGAAAACGGCCCAACATATTAACGGTCCGTAAACAGGCCGACTGTAGCGACGGGCTGAATTTGGCCCACAGGCAGAAAATGACAGTAACGGGCCCTATGTAACCGAATGCTGCAAATGAGCCCAAGAATCAATGGGCGCTGAGAAGGCCGAAAGATAACTTGGGCTGGAAACGGCCCAATGGAATAACGGGCCGTTAAGGGGTATAAAGTGATACACTGTTCATTACGGGCCAGTTTCACCATGGGTCGTTAATGGGCCAAGAGTTACAAAGGTCCTCATATGGGCCGAAACAAGTCATGGGCCACACATGGGTCGGAAGTTAAAACGGGTTGAATCATATTGGACGGCCCAGATGACGCTACTGGGCCTAATTCGGATAGGGCGTAACAGGCCCTGGGTTAGCGGGATGTAAATGGGCTATATGCGAACAGGCCGTTAATAGGCTTTCCGTGGGCCGGCCCGCCACCTTTTAACCAAGTCAAACGGGCTGGCCTTTTCACAGGAATGGGCCTTTGTTGGGCCGTGCCACGTGTCGCCGTATCATAGGCGCCTTCGGTCCAATGAGCGGATGACATCTGTCCCAACGGTGAGCCGACACGTGTTTCCTCCAGCCAATGATGATTTTACACGTGGAAAATCCCCATTAGTCGGGGTTGTTAACGGGTTATCGGATCCAAAACCCGACCCGATATCTTAACGGCGTTCCGTTACGGTGGATGCCACGTGTCGGTCACCCTTGATGAAAGCACTTCTGTGACGCGCGATTTATCGTCATGGAAGTGGACACTTCCGTGATGATAATTTTGTTAATGTCATGGAACACTTCTACGACAGCACAGGTATGACTATCTTGATTCTGTCATAAAATCGTCATGGATGTACATGCATGAAAAAAACGCGACCTACTGTGACAAACACGTATCATCAGGGAAGTGTATTTTTTTAGTGTATACTATCTTCGGAAGTGTCAGGCAAGCAAAACCCCCTGGTTCATTCCGATACAATCCCAGTCTCTCGCTCATGTTCTCTTTTACTGCATCAGGACAACAGCGATTCAACTGTTACATGATGCGGTAGTTGAACCCCTTTCCTCTGCATGACGTGTCATTGCCATAGTAAATAGATGAAACCCACTAGCATGAGTAGGAGTTGTTTGAGCCCTGATGTGCCTACTCATTCATGCTTGTTTGTCATGCCTGCTACTGCTTAGAGTTGAGTCAGGTCTGGTTCATCGGGGATGAATTGGAATGCGGTGAACATGTCCCACCGTTGAGAGCTAAGACTACTAACACTTGGTAGACTACTAACACTACCTACAAATCGTGTTCACACACTTAGCTCTCAACGGCAGGACATGTTCACCGCATTCCAGTTCATCCCCGATGAACCAGAGGAAAGGGGTTTCATCTATTTACTATGGCCATGACAGGTCATCAGAGGAAAGGGGTTCAACTACCGCATCATGTAACAGTTGAATCGCTGTTGTCCTAATGCAGTAAAAGAGAACAGGAGCGAGAGAGTGGGGTTGTATCAGAATGAACAAGGGGGTTTTGCTTGCCTGACACTTCCGAAGATAGTATAGCTCTTCATCGGTGTCATCGAACTCATCGTCGGTACCAGGTCTACTAAGAGGGGACAAGCACCGGCAATAGAGAAGAACACAATCAATGCAAATGCGACAATATGATGCATGATCATGACATGGCAATATGCTATGATTTGTACTAATGCATCTAGCAACAATTTAAATGAAGTCCATATGAACCAAGGGTTCATATGCAAACTCCATAGGGGGTATTTAAAATGCCATTATCATGGTTGAACATGCATGAGAGTAGCATAAATGGATAAATTGGATTTTTAAGATAATTTTTCATATATAAAACTTTTCGTTTGGAGTTACGGTTGAATTCCTATGAATTTTTGAAGTTTAAATCATTTTCTGGATTTTCCTGGATTATTTAGAATCAAACAAAATCCAGTAAATGATTTAACGCGTCAGCATGACGTAAGCGAGTCAATGGGGCACGGTCTAGGTCAAACTGACCAGTGGGGTACACTAGTTAGTGACACAGTGCTGGTTAGTGTCGCTGACAGGTGGGTCCGGTCAATGGCCACGTCAGCGAGGTCAACACCGACGCCCGGGGCCATGTGACGCCCCCGATTCAATCGTACACTAATCATACACGCAAACGTGTACGATCAAGATCAGGGACTCACTGGAAGATATCACAACACAACTCTAAAAATATAATAAGTCATACAAGCATCATAATACATGCCAGGGGCCTCGAGGGCTCGAATACAAGTGCTCGATCATAGACGCGTCAGCGGAAGCAACAATATCTAAGTACGGACATAAGTTAAACAAGTTTGCCTTAAGAAGGCTAGCACAAACTGGGATACAGATCGAACGAGGCATAGGCCTCCTGCCTGGGATCCTCCTAACTACTCCTGGTCGTCGTCAGCGGGCTGCACGTAGTAGTAGGCACCTCCGGTGTAGAAGGAGTCGTCGTCGACGGTGGCGTCTGGATCCTGGGCTCCATCGTCTGGTCGCAGCAATCGAGTAGAGAAATGGGGGAAAGGGGGAAACAAGGCAACCGTGAGTACTCATCCAACATACTCGCAAGCAATGAGCTACACTACATATGCATGGATATATGTGTAAAGGGGAATATCAGTGGACTGAACTGCAGAATGCCAGAATAAGAGGGGGGTAGCTAATCCTATCGAAGACTACGCTTCTGGCAGCCTCCATCTTGCAGCATATAGAAGAGAGTAGACTGAAGTCCTCCAAGTAGCATCGCATAGCATAATCCTACCCGGCGATCCCCTCCTCGATGCCCTGTTAGAGAGCGATCACTGGGTTGTATCTGGCACTTGGAAGGGTGTGTTTTACTAAGTAACCGGTTCTAGTTGTCATAAGGTCAAGGTATAACTCCGGGTCGTCCTTTTACCGAGGGACACGGCTATTCGAATAGATAAACTTCCCTGCAGGGGTGCACCACATAACCCAACACGCTTGATCCCATTTGGCCGGACACACTTTCCTGGGTCATGCCCGGCCTCGGAAGATCAACATGTCGCATCCCCACCTAGGCACAACAGAGAGGTCAGCACGCCGGTCTAATCCTAAGCGCACAGGGGTCTGGGCCCATTGCCCATAACACACCTGCACGTTGCGAACGCGGTCGGTGAGTAGACCTAGCAACCTCCATTACAAAGGAAGTCACGTTACGCGGTCCAACCCGGCGCGCGCCGCTCAGTCGCTGACGTCACGAAGGCTTCGGCTGATACCACGACGTCGAGTGCCCATAACTGTTCCCGCGTAGTTGGTTAGTGCGTATAGACCAAATGGCCAGACTCAGATCAAATACCAAGATCTCATTAAGCGTGTTAAGTATCCGCGAACGCCGACCAGGGCCAGGCCCACCTCTCTCCTAGGTGGTCTCTACCTGCCCTATCGCTCCGCCACAAACTAACAGTCGGGGGCCGTCGGGAACCCATGCCCACGAATACCTGGGTGGAACCACCTGCCCCTTCAGCCCCCATCTTCGATCAGTATCACAGGTAATGTAACAGTGTAAAGTATATAGTATATGCCCGTGATCACCTCCCGAAGTGATCACGGCCCAGTAGTATAGCATGGAAGACGGACAAGAGTGAAGGGCCACTGATGGAACACTAGCATCCTATACTAAGCAGTAGGATAGCAGGTAAAGGTAACAACAGTAGTAGGAAGGATAGGCTATGCAGCAGTATAGGATTAACTGAAAGCAGTAACATGCTACACTACTCTAATGCAAGCAGTATAGAGAGGAATAGGCGATATCTGGTGATCAGGGGGGGCTTGCCTGGTTGCTCTGGCAAGAGAGAGGGGCCGTCAACTCCATAGTCGTACTGGGTAGCAGCGGCGTCGGTCTCGATGTCTAGCGATAGAAGAGGGGGAAGAAACAATAAATATTTAAGCAAGCAGATGCATAACGATGCAATACATGACAAGTATCGGTACTAGAGGTGCCCTAACGCGGTATGAGGTGATACCGGTGAAGGGGGGAAACATCCGGGAAAGTATCCCCGGTGTTTCGCGTTTTCTGGCAGAGGATGCGGAGGGGGAAAGTTGCGAGTTGGATATGTTAGGGGTGTGTGGCGGATGGACGGGCTGCATATCCGGATTCGTCTCGTTGTTCTGAGCAACTTTCATATTGAAAATAATTTAATCCGAGTTACGGATTAAAAGATATGATTTTCTAAAGATTTTATTAATTTCTGGAATTTAATTAATTATTTAATTTAATTCAAAATTGGATTTATGACATCAGCATGATGTCATGCTGAAGTCAGTAGTCAACAAGGGTTGACTAGTCAACCTGACCAGTGGGTCCCACTGGTTAGTGACACATTTTAATTGAACATTTTAATTAACCTCATTAGTATTAACTAGCAAAAAAGGCCCGTGCGTTGCAACGAGTGAAAATCAATATCACACGCCTTTGCCGTTTCGCAGCTTATCCTCTTCCACGCGCCTTGTCCATGATAGTTATGATGTCTACGTGATCACAATGAACCAAAATGTGATCAATCCCAAGATGATGCGCTAATCCACCACATAACGCACTATCTATGTAGGCTAGCATTAACAAACTCATCTGGAATACGTTATCACACATGGCTATCATTAATAGCTAGTGACGAATAGATGAAAAGGTTAAAATTATCACTCTAAGGCCGGCTCCAACACAAGAGTGTTTAAAATCCTGAGCAAATTAACATGCACAATCATACGGCCCTAGCAGCTACATTGTTTTATACTTTTCTTAGTGTCCGACTCTAGGTTATGTGTCGATGCCACGATGCAAAAACTGCAATGATTTTATTTCTAGCACCCGCATTGTACGTGCCCCTAACCACGTTTCAAGTGGCAAAAAATACTTTTAAATTTCTGGAAAAAAACTGAGTTGGCATTTCTGAACTCTTCTTGATCATCTACATATATTTGGTGGGTGCCTCCCAAAGCTCAGAAGTAAAAGAGTAATCGCGGCGAGGCAACATATGTTTGTTACGTCGTGGACATCTTATTGTGGAGATGAAGAAGCTCGTCGATCTGCATGGTTTTGTTCCATTGAAAATTGAATGTAATAAAAATAAACTTGCCTGGTCGACACAACCGACAATGGACCCCCGGCTTTCTTCCCCTCATTTATATTCTTTATTTCTGTCAAGTTCCTTCTTTTATTTTCATATATACTCCAGGAGGCTTTCATTCCCTTCCTTATCTATGTCATCCATTTTTCTCTTTCCATCCCTTTCCTTCCTTATTTCTTCTCTTTCCCTCCATTTCCTTCCTTCTTTTATTTTCATATATATAAGGCGTTTATTCCCTTCCTTAATTATGTCCTCCATTTTATTACATTTCCTTATTTCTATGACCTTGTTTCTCTTTCCTTCTTTTATCTCTCGTACAATTAGCCTCATCTCATCCTTCTTTAGTCGATCCAAGGCTGCTTGGTGATGTAGTACAACACATAGACCTATAAAAATTAGTGGAATTTAATTGAAAGGGGCGAGGTGGGACTATAATATATTTACGTGATATTAACTGGGCTAGCCCAACTGCTTCTGTGGCCCACCTTCTCCCGTGACCAAGCCCACCCCCTCCTCACCTTATCCTCACAGCCTCTCTCTCTTCTCACCACACACCTGCGCGCCGCCAGCCAGGGGAGAGGCCCCGATGTGCTCGCGCTACGCCCTCCACCATCACCCGTGTCGGCCGCCGGCGCCCATGGCCACCACCGCCGCTGGCCTCGCCTTCCTCCCGTCGCCGCCTTGTCCGCGTCTCCCCTCCGTTTCCCTTTCTTGCGCCTCTCCTGACTCCCTTCTACAGCCGCCCGAGCCGCCGGTGCATCCGCCGATGACCTCCCGCATCGTCAAGCATCCTCCACCTCCTGCTTTCTGGCCGCCCGAGTCGTCCGCGCGTCCGTCGATGACCTCCCGCACCGTCAAGCATCCTCCACCTCCTGCTTTCTCTGGCCGCCGGCCACGAACACCGCGGCGAGCATGGGGTCCTCTGACCCAAGCCGCTGCCTCCCCTGCAGTCCACCATCACCAGAGCGCCTCTTCACCGAGCCCGCCCGAGCCACCTCGTCGCCCACTCCTACAGAAGACCGTCGACCCCCCCGCAACCGTGGCCATGGCTGGCCCCCGTCGTCCTCGATATCCATCGGCTTGCTGCGGCCGCAAAGTCAAGGGGTTTATTTTAAAAGGAAAAAACGTTTCGTTTTCCCCACTTAATTATATACTGCAGGTTCAATTATCTAAAAGTACATGGACTTATTAGCAAAAGTGTCGCGATGGTGAACCCGACAGCACTCCGTGCACTACTTCATTAACTAATTAACAGATCAGGTTAATTAGATAACTAATGTGTAATTAGTTTAATTAGTTGTTTAATTTAATTAATCCAAATTAATTAATTTAATTATTTCTTTAATTAATTAATTAATTAATTTTATTTTTATTTTTACTTTTTTGTAAATACGTTCTCGGGGGCGTGGGCCCTGTTTGGCAGTGGCCTAGAGGGCCTTAGCGGTTTCGGGCATGGGGGGTGCGGGCGCCCAAACGGACGGGTGCCCGAGGGGGCATCGAGCAGGCCCGACGCACGCCGGCGCCGGCCGGAGCCAGGGGAGCCGGCGGAGGGGGAATGACCGCGGTGGCGGGGCAACGCGGGGTCCACGGTGACCAACAGGGGCGCAGCCACGATGGGCGCGCACGGGAAGGAGGACGCGGGCATGCCCGCAGGCAAGGCGCATCGCAGCCGAGCGCGGCCACGCGGGGAGGAGGCCGCGGCGCAGGAAAGCGCGGGCGCGCGCGCGAGGGACAGAAGCGTGCAGCGGCACACGGGCGGCTCGCCGCGGCTGCAGATGGTGGTGGCGGCAGCACTAGCAGGAGCACCAGAGAGTGAGGGGGTGCAGTAGGAGAGGGCGGTGGTGGCCGGAGCGCGCGGGCGCGGCCAAGGGAAGACGGGAGTGCGGACATGGCCGCGGCCGCAGGTAACGGAGGGCATCGCCCGGGGCGTGCGACGAGGAGGCCAGGAGCGCAGGCGGCAGCAGGCGAGGCGGGACTCGCATCGTCCAGAGCTCGGGCGTACAGGGAAGGGGAGGAGGCGAGGCTCACATCGATGAGCAGGGACGGGGCAGCGGGGCTCGTGGGGGTTGATGGGGACGACCTGGCGACGGGGAGGCAGACCGGTGGGGGAGCGTCGGCGAGGTCTAGGCGGGGAGGGGGCGACGCATGGCGACGAGGCGATGGGGACGGCGTCGAGGGGGTTTCGTCCCCGATCCAGATTTGGATCGGGAGAGGGGGAACGTGGGTGCGAGTGGGGGGAAGTGGTGTGTTGGGGGTTAGGGTTTGGTCGCCCAGGGGGTTATGGGGGAGTGGGGGGCGGCCTGGGCCGGCCTGGCTAGCACCTAGGCCGACTGGCCCAGTGGGGGGGTTCTCTTTCTCTTTTTTTTTGCTAGTTCTGTTTTTTTTTCCTTTTTATTTATCTTATATCTTTTCTGTTTTATCTTGTTCCTCATTTTATTTTAGTTTGTTAAAGTACAAAAATGATCCCCAACTTAGTACTACCACTAAACCCACTCCGATAAAAAGTTTAACACCTAAATAGAATAGTTTAACATTTTATTAATTATAAAAGGCATTTCAATAATTGTTTTGACTACTGTTTTATTCATTTTAGAGTATTTAAAGATTTTATATAAGTGTGGTTTCTCCATCATAATTATCCATGATTTATTTGTATCCACCCGAACATTTAGTTTTAATATTTGAAAACTTTTATTGTTTGCCTTTATTTTGAATTTGAATTTTGAACTGGGTTTCGAACTGACGCGGGTTTATCAACAGTAACCGAGGTGACGTGGCATCATTAGCGGAGGTTCACTATAGCTTAATTATCCGGGCGTCACAATTCTCCTCCACTACAAGAAATCTCGTCCCGAGATTTAAGAGGGGAGTAGGGGGAAGTTCTGGTTACGAAATTCTAACGTGTCTTCTCGGTCTTGGTTGCCCTTCTTGAATAGGTTGATCCATAGCGTTGGCATCTTCATTCTCTGCATCAATGCATCATGAGGAAGTTGTCGTCCTTCCTTTGGAAACTCCATCGTACTTGCAGAGGAATAAAGGATGGGTATACCGGAAGAATGGAACTCTACATGGTTGCTTATCCGGTAGATAATCATTAGGGAACGTGGCGAAAAGTAATTCTCGAATTGAAACTTACGAAAATATCGAGAGCAAGGTAAGGAGATATCGTGGCAAGTTTCGAGCGGGCCTGCAATCTGATGCCTGAAACAGGGCGTGAAAAGGGGTTCAAAGCAATGGGAATAAGTATTGTGTCTGATACGAGAATTGATGATTTCTCGGAAGGTGGCTCATGAATCACATACGAGGCCGAGGTGCGAGGAATTAACTTCGGAAACCGGGGGTGTATAGGAGGTTCAGGTTTCGATCGTGTGGAACTGTGGGTTATGGGCCCACCATGTGGTTAAAAGTAGGAAGGCTGTTGACATCTTTCACGGTCATGATAGCAAGACATGTCAGAGGGTAGCCTGTCAGTTATGTTGGCAACAACGTTGGTACCAAGGGCGAGGGACGAAGAGAACCATTCCCCTGCTCGTTGAAACGAGGCGGACCAATAGGCAAAGTTCTCGTCCATTGGTGGCTACCAGAATGTCATCAACAATAGTAACAGGGTCTTACACCCAGAGTTGTACACCGAGGTGTTTACATAAGCAGGGAATATTACTGCTTATATCATACAGATCACAATAAGGGTTTAAACAAACCAATGGGAAGGAAAAATGGTTATCAGTTTTAATCAAGGGAAATGTGTTTAAACACCTATTTCAGGGGTATATCCTTCCCAAGGACAAGCGGAGCAAGATATCCACTACGGGATAGAAAGTAGAAACCATTTAGGTAAGGGGAGAGGAATTTGATGACAAAACCATACAACGGTGTTTTGGATAATTGATAAAGAAAACATAACATTTTGTTTCAAATGTTCTTATCGAAGATCGGAGTATCACAGACATGCTTCGAGATAGCATTGACAATGTCTTCAAGCAAAGATCAGACCTTGGATACACAAAGGATCCATCAGGAAAAACTTATTAAACAAGTCATTCAATTTCCTCATGGAAGAATGGTTAACCTTGTTAAAAAGGAAGCTATAACACTAGGTCCTCCGGCCAGGTGTGCTAGGCATGACATCACCTTACCGAGTCATAAGAGGACCAATGTTATAACTCTTGAAAGTATGTTCCAACCATCATATCTGACCGAGATTCAGATCTGATTGGTGTAAGGATACCTCAGGCTCAGGCTGCCTGAGAAGACAAGGTGCGACAAAATGACGAGAAGACATTATAAGATTATCGGGAAATGAACTATGGAACTGAGTTCCGAACCAAGAGTTCATCAGTAAACCAAGGAGAGGATGAGGAGGTGGCTGATGGACTCAGTGAAAAATCATCGAGATTTCCAAAGGATGGATTTCCACAATTAGGTGAACAAGGGGATGACAATTGTCAGTTAAAATGATACAATGAGGTATGCTCGAGGAAAACATACACAATTAAAAATTGGTTGAAAAGTGCACCCGAAATACGGGCTTATAGTAGCATGATCAACGTTAGAATGGTGGTTCAGCAACCAATAGGCTAAGAATGAATTATCGATCATTAACTTCAAAGCAATAGGGTTGCTAGAAATGCAGAATCCAAGCAACACCGTTCACTAGTGGGTACCCCGGTTGGAATCGACACGAGGACCAAGAAAGAATGGTGATGGTGAGAAGTATCATTATAGCAAGAATTCTTAAGAGGTGGAGCAATCCTCACAACATTCTTGACATCAAATATGGTAATACTCCGCGGTAGAACATAACATAAGTTGGATAGCAAGGAACTCAAGGTATAACACCAAACACGAACAGGCTTGTGTTGGTGGGAAGGCAATAAAGTTGTCGATGATAACCCAAATCATCGAGGGGCAAGGATGGTATTTCTGATCATGAATTCGATTGATATCCTGGACGAGCTCAAATGTTGATGATGTTCACGACACAATTGTCGAGAGATTTCATGAAGGTGTAATCGATCGGCGATGACATCAAGTCAAAGGAATGATGAAGCGAAAGTTTATTGGAACCACGGGTACGTCACAAACTCCAAAGCAAGCTTGTTGTCCAAAGCGAAATGATATGATGAGCAAAGATCGACGTAAACTTAGCTCATCGTCAAAAATTTGTGCTCTGGGAAGAAGGACCAGGTAGCACAGTTAAAATCGGCACGACAAGGATACAGCCAAACAGGCTAGGAATGACGTGATTGAGTTCAAACTCGTAAGTAATGAAGGTTACCAAGAGTTCCTTAATCGCGATGCGGACTCGAGTAGGTTATCGGTGTCTTTGAGTGTTTAACAACTCAGAGCCCGTGAAAAATTGGAATCAATGAGAATGTAGCACTTGATGAAGAACTCATAACAAGTTATGCAGTTCCATGATAATCTTGAGAAACTAGGGGGTAATACTCGACGACAAATCAAAGTAGAGGTCGGGCTGGGGTATTACTCCGCAGAAGACAAGTGCTTAAACTTGCAGGAGAAATGTTATTTAAAGGAGAACATGGTCGGAACCACGATTGCAAAAGGCCAGATCCCAGATATAAGATGAACTTATACCAAAGGAATAATTAATTTAAGAGAAGCTTTAATGATAAGATCAACATCATGTCCATGGGCATGAATGCAAGGTTCAAGGTCGACTCCCACTTCCTCAATGCATAACCTTCATTCACCCCTCGTATTTCCAAAATGACATTAGCTGTTGAATGTTTTACCTGGCGCAATACCAGATAAATATGCCCCGTGAAATCTTTCGCGTTTGCACAGATTAGGGAAGGCATTGGTTCAACCCATCGGGGCTTCTTAGGAACATATACCACAATCTTCAAGAGTAGATATCACCAGCTCGAAAGTAGAGCATGGTTGGCAAAAAGGAGAGCATACAATTTACCAAAGGCATTATGTATCGGAGAAAGAACTCACAAGGTGATTAATTATGAAAGACACTGTCGGACAATAATCCAACAGTGGATATGGCGATCCACAATGGAGCTGATGTGATTATCGATACCCAATCAGAGGAAGAAAGAATGCAAATGCATCGGTTTATAGAACATCTGAATAATTCAACGTTTAAATAGCAAAGGAATTATGATTTTTAAATCAAGAGATCAGGAGCAAATGCTCTGATCAAGGATGGATAAGTTGAATAGACTTAGGGGTACAATCGATGGCAATCTGATTGGCCGAGAACCAGCTCATGTTCGAAAGACGTCTGAGCCGGAAAGATAATTTATAAGGATCAACTGATGATTGCGTGCATTCGCACACATATGGAATCGACGGACTTAAATGATAGTGACAAAGGATGCCAATAAGATTACTAGACTTATAGGATAAACCAAAATGTAAGCAAGCAAGAATTTCAAGAGCAATAGGCTCCTGAGGATTTTTGGAAGATCGAATGGTATTTTGAAGATTGGTGACATACATGAATCAACTGGGGATGAGTGGATACTCGGAAAGTGCGAGAAATTATTCGTAGGGATATTAATGTGGCGAGAACTGCAGGGCAGTAGGCACAACGTATTCTCGAAACATTAGATAGAATCTCGAGGTATCTTGTAATAACAAGATCAACGAGGAATGATTGTATGAATGGCAAGTGTATGTGGTTACCCATAGGGGTTTGGAAGGAAATTGCAAAAGCGATGGCACATTGTCTCGAGAGAACATCAAAGGGTATCTTCGGAATCTTCTGGTGCAGCAGGCGATCATCTATAATAAGGGGCTCTCAGGGAGAAAGTTGTTACGAGAACCTAGAGTTAGAGTTAGCAAAATCATTTAACCTGAATAGCAGAGAGATCAAAGTCCCAGAGTATAGACAAGGAGTAAAAGATCCTAGTACCACCCAATGGCGACGTGGGCCCGTAAGGCACACAGCCATGTTAGTAAAAGTTTTGCAATGTCTAGACTCGACTTCGGCCAAGGAGTGTGGAAGGGGGATTCCTACAGGCAGTCGGCTCTGATACCAACTTGTGACGCCCCCGATTCAATCGTACACTAATCATACACGCAAACATGTACGATCAAGATCAGGGACTCACGAGAAGATATCACAACACAACTCTAAAAATAAAATAAGTCATACAAGCATCATAATACAAGCCAGGGGCCTAGAGGGCTCGAATACAAGTGCTCGATCATAGACGCGTCAGCCGAAGCAACAATATCTAAGTACAGACATAAGTTAAACAAGTTTGCCTTAAGAAGGCTAGCACAAACTGGGATACAGATCAAACGAGGCGCAGGCCTCCTGCCTGAGATCCTCCTAACTACTCCTGGTCGTCGTCAGCGGGCTGCACGTAGTAGTAGGCACCTCCGGTGTAGAAGGAGTCGTCGTCGACGGTGGCGTCTGGATCCTGGGCTCCATCGTCTGGTCGCAGCAATCGAGTAGAGAAATGGGAGAAAGGGGGAAACAAGGCAACCGTGAGTACTCATCCAAAGTACTCGCAAGCAAGGAGCTACACTACATATGCATGGACATATGTGTAAAGGGGAATATCAGTGGACTGAACTGCAGAATGCCAGAATAAGAGGGGGATGGCTAATCCTGTCGAAGACTACGCTTCTGGCAGCCTCCGTCTTGCAGCATATAGAAGAGAGTAGACTGAAGTCCTCCAAGTAGCATCGCATAGCATAATCCTACCCGACGATCCCCTCCTCGATGCCCTGTTAGAGAGCGATCACCGGGTTGTATCTGGCACTTGGAAGGGTGTGTTTTATTAAGTAATCGGTTCTAGTTGTCATAAGGTCAAGGTACAACTCCGGGTCGTCCTTTTACCGAGGGACACGGCTATTCGAATAGATAAACTTCCCTGCAGGGGTGCACCACATAACCCAACACGCTTGATCCCATTTGGCCGGACACACTTTCCTGGGTCATGCCCAGCCTGGGAAGATCAACACGTCGCAGCCCCACCTAGGCACAACAGAGAGGTCAGCACGCCGGTCTAATCCTAAGCGCACAGGGGTCTGGGCCCATCGCCCATAGCACACATGCACGTTGCGAACGCGGTCGGTGAGCAGACCTAGCAACCTCCATTACAAAGGAAGTCACGTTACACGGTCCAACCCGGCGCGCGCCGCTCAGTCGCTGACATCGCGAAGGCTTCGGCTGATACCACGACGTTGAGTGCCATAACTGTTCCCGCGTAGTTGGTTAGTGCTTATAGACCAAATGGCCAGACTCAGATCAAATACCAAGATCTCGTTAAGCGTGTTAAGTATCCACGAACGCCGACCAGGGCCAGGCCCACCTCTCTCCTAGGTGGTCTCAAC